>LR999967.1:55102634-56417634 GCA_905220375.1 Tachina fera
TGGTTCTTTTGTCAAAAAATATTTTTTCACCGTGCCCGAAAATCAATTTAAATTATAATTTATTTAATTTAAAATCGAGTTCCTATAAACTATTAGGAAAAAACACCTCGATCTCTGCTACGATAGTCCCCATTTCTTCCTGGGTCAATGATGCAGCTGCCACACTTCGCAGTAAAAGATGTTTTCCGATTTGGTGGGATAAAATAAAAATTTATTCCCTTTGAGCTGGCAGTTGAGATGATTTATTCCTGTCCCTTGTCGGAGTAGATACTTCCCGACCGTTCTTACAATTGTTTTTTTGCTCCTATAAAATTAGTAGCGTTGTTTGAATATATGTTCTGACAACGACCTCAACGGGTGAGGTCGTTGTGCTATCCATAATTATTGGGAATAGAAGGTGAACAATTTGTTTACGTGAAATATTTCCCGTGAACAAAAAATTGTGAACCAAATTAGGAAATAGTATACTGACACAACAACACAGATCACAATTTTACTATTCCCTCATTTCATGTGAACTTTTGTTCCCGATAAGGGTGATTATCATTGTAATTAATAACATAACTATAGTATATTGCCTGCAATTACTATCACCTCTTCGTCTTTGGACTGACATACGTGTCATACTCGAAAGCAACCAGTCTTTTTTTTAAACTAACAATAAGTATTCAAATCTTAAATCTATATATAATAATTAGGCCCAACCAGTATCAGGCATAAACTTACTTATAGTAATCAATAATACATAAACGTAGTATTAAGCACAAACATATTTTCAAGAATTTTCATCACATTACCTTAGATTTAAAAAAATTGTGTAAAAGTTGCTAAATGAGGAGAATGATTTTTTTAAATTAAATAGATTACGTGAACAAGTTGTCAAATAAAATAAGTAAGTATTTCTGAGGAATCGATTATTTTAGTCTCACGCCTTATTAAAATCATTAAGTTGCTAATCCAGTAGGGAAGACCTTCCAGCAAACATGCTTAATTTCGAACCAGATTACCTTTTTTGGAATTTTTTGCTGGGTGAGTATTAAAGCCGTAGTGTCCCTCTTCTTGGAGCGGATATGCCCAGTACAATTCAAGATGTTACGAGCAAGGGGATTAGGATAGGACTCAAGTTTTATTAAGTATTTTTTGTGTATTTTGCAATTTCTTCAGTCACTAGTGGCATATTTATATCACGATGTAAATTTGAATTTTTGATGTACCATGGAGCTGATATTATTAGTCTTAAAATCTTGTTTTGCCTTCGTTGGATTCTCTCTATATTGGAACCAGTCTTTTTGTTTTACTTTGTTTCCAATACCACAAAAATTTTAATTTTTTCTAACCGATCTGACTCGGTGAACTTATCTCTACAAAGATTTACAAATTTTTTTAGTGTACACGGATTCGGCTGAACAGATTCTGTGGGTAAAACTCGGAAGAATATTTTTTTTGCTCATAAGAATGACTAGAAAGTATCGCTATATGGTACAAATTTTTTTTATTGAAAACTGATAGAAATTTTACAACACCAATAAATAATCTTTACTTTATCAAAAAAAGTACAAAAAATATAGCAATGCACTTACCAATTGTTGCCACAATTCCATATTGCACAAAAAAATATAAGGAACGGAATAATTTGTTGCATCGAATTAAGACGTATGTAAGTACCAAATATGTTAACGCGTACGTGTATGTTAACTAATGAAGAATGGTACATACGTCTAAATTGTTGTTGGTTTAAAATCATAATGGTACAAAACACAATTATGATATTTTGTCAGATGATGCCAATGATAGAGAACTTTTGATTTTCATGAGAAAACGAATATCGATATAGGGCTCGATATTTGTATGCAATTTTACAACCCGAGCTACATATGACATGAATGTCACTCACAGAAAAAAATAGGCAAGAATTATTTTCAAGAAAACCATGTTATTGAATAAAATTTTTAATTTCAATAATATTTGTTATTAACTTGAATATTGTATTTGTTGATGCCACGCATTTAAAAATGTCATTTAATTTCATTTCTTTGAGTTGGTGTTTTCCTTGCTTGTTGATTGAATTAACGTGATCATGTGCTGATGTTGTTGTGTTTTTTATTGCGTGTTGTATACATGTCGTGGCTTGTTTTTTTTACTCAACAAAGTTATTTTTAGATTAGAAGAAAGAAAAAGAAATCATGTTTTGCGTATATTCATTATTTGGGTATCCTGAGTGGTAAGTACGTTAGTTTATTAGTCAAGAGATTGCAGGTTTGAGTCATCCCAAAAACATTTAGTTATACACAAACTGTATGGAGTGAAAAATTGTAGTTCATACAATTAGTATAAAGTAACATTTGTAACAAAATTGTAAAGAGAAGATTTCTGTTTCAATATAGAAATTGCATACTGTACAGAATAGTTATTTGTTTTGTTTTATTTGCTTTTTATTTTCATAAAAAAATTTTATTGAATCAGACAATTTGTTGATTAAAAAAATAGGGGTTTTTTCAAATAAATTATTACAAAATTTTGTATTTCAATTCACAAATTTCTTTGTAGAACCTAAATTGAAAAAATTATTATTTGATTCATATAATTTTGGGTTTGAAATGGAAAATTAGTTTTTTCTATGCTGTTATGGGCCTTTCGTCTTCAATACCGCTGAAATGGAGTTTCAAGACGCAAGTGCGTAGAGTACCAACGGAAATGTGTCCGATGTTGGAACGCAATCCTTTATAATCGTTTTAAACTTTAAAAAGAATTTTTCATAATACAACCAATGGATCAAAAACAAAACAATAACCTAAGGTGTATTGACTTTGAACTTTCAGCTCCACAGCTTTATAGTTCCAGAAATAATGTACATATAGATAAAGTTAAATTTACCTGTAATAACAGTCTCTCATCGGCCCAAACAGATGCTTGTTTCCAATCAATTTTTGATTCAAAAGGTAATACCCAATCATTCGATAACAATACAGGAATGCATCCAGCTTGTATAGCTTCGAGGAATCTATAAGATTAAATAAACATCAATATTAAAATTCCATGACAAATTTTTAAAAAATTTAACAACAAACATACCTAAAAGATCCTAAACGTCTCCCCCGAGGTACTAAACAGAATGTTGAATTAAGGAGTAACGTTTCATAATCATACCTGTAAAAAAATATTTCAAATGTGATACACTAAAGAAAACTACCCACATAAAAAAATATGTATGGAGCATAAATTTTATGTCATATATAGTTGGGATCCGAAAAATTAGGGTATATGGACATATATGATAACATATATTCATACATTTGCATACATATAAGTGTAAATATTCCATATGCAGTATGTATTATAATTAATGAAATATTTGTTTGGAAAAAATATTTAAAAACCAACTAAAAGATATTTCATTAATCATTTTACGAGCAAGGGTGAAACGATTATTTAAAAAAAACACAAAACTCATATTCGTACATCAAATGTAATTTAAGAAATCACCTATGTGGTTGCTGTAACTTATTGCGAATTGAAATTTATCGAGATATACATACATATGTAGCGATAATGTGAATCCGTAATTTCTTTTTTACGATAGTCTCCAGATTTATCTTATTCGCCATTTATTTCAATATCATGTGGTATCTCTGTATAGAAAATGTGAAAATAAGCGAAAAGCATAAAGAATAATAAAAAAAGTCAATGAATTTGATATTGGACCCTAATTTTTACACCCTTTTCCAAAAAATTATAAAAAGTAGAGATGATCGAAACCGTGATTTTTTAAAAATTATGCTCCTTGTGAACGTGATTTCTAAATCGCTGTTTTAAACTGTGACTGTGATCACAGTGTAGCAGTATTTTGTTTGTAGCAGTTTTGTTATTTTGAGAAAAACTAATAAGAAGAGCAGCAGTGAAATTAAACAGTGACTGTGATCACGGTTTAACACATTTCAGCTCTTCTGCTGTAAAAGTGTGTATGTACTAATATTAGAGTTTTGAAATACCAATAAGAATAGATACAAGAACAGTGTTGCCAACTTTTTTCCAACAAATATCGCTAAAGTAGACAAGAAAATAGGTAAATTTCAAAAACATATTAAAATTTAGCGATAAATAGCTAAAAACAAATTTAGTTTAAAATTTTTTCAAACATTTTACGGTAAGTTGTTAAGTTTTTTCATACTTCCCAAATTTCTCTAAAAATTGTATCAAATACCAAATAAAAGCAATGTAATAGGGTAATAAAATGTAAATTTTTTTTAAAAACATATATAAATACATATCTATGTGTTCATTATATATAAAATATATTATAAGTACTGAATTCAAGACTTTCCCAGTAAAAAAAGTTGTTTCAAGTATATCAGGCTTCTGCTATTATAGAAAAAAAGTAGCGTTGATACCTGCTTCTGATTTTTATATGGCGATTTCCCGGTTTGGAGTACTACATTTCTGCTCACAAAAGCTCTTCTTTGAGTTTATAAAACATGTAAACATAGCAGTTATCTAAAGTGCTATTTAAAGGATTAATAATATAAACGTTTTTGCTTATGTGCGAAAGATGGATATGAGTACATAAGCTAACTTTCTGGGATTAAAATCTGCATTGTTCTGTCGCTATTCAATGAATTTTTTCTATAGCTTGCCTCTTATTCGTTCACTGCATCTAAACATGCTCGCATTTTAAAGCAAATTATGATGCAAAAAAAAATCGCTAGAATTACCGCTAATAGCTAAATCATATTTTCTCCCGCAAAATGTAATTAAAAATCGCTAGATTTGACGATAAAATACCTGAATTGGCAACAGTGGACAAGAACAAACAATTAGCAATCAACCCCATCCAAATATGAGAGAGCTGTACATAGTTACCAGAAAAGGCGTTTTGACGATTTTTTCTTGACAAAAGGTGAAGGTATAAAAAATTGCGGTAGCTTTATTTACTGTAAAGCAGTGACGGCCAACTGTTGTTGAAACGACGAAGTTTGGTCGGGTTTCACACACACACAAAAAAATACAGATGAAAAAACAAAAAAATTCACTCAGTTGCATACCAGCATCAACAAAGTCAGGTTGTCGTCGCTTTGTTTGATAAATTATGATTAACCCAAATATGCCCAATGACCTATATATAGTACACCATAATTTTTGTTTACATGATAAGTCACGTTTATCAAAGTACCGTTTTTTTTGTTCACATACTCAGTACACATCAATTCCTCGTGGGAGATTGTGTGATCGCATTAATTTTTGCTACTATTATTGAGTTATTGAATTATTAATTTGTGATATTTTCATAATGACTGAATATGGGGCTACGTTTGTACGGTAAGTAAAATTTTGAACATTTAGAAGTGAATAAATATTGTATTGTGTTTGAATTTATATTTATGAAGAGTAGCTTGATTGTTGTATGCCTGAATATTTCATTATTGTGTTTTAGTTTTGTTGTTGTGACACCTTAAAGTTTGGTGACCTATATGTAGGACATTGGGAATATAATATGCTATGTATTTTATGAATTTTCCATAGGGGATTTTCTCTCCATGAAGCTTTGGCGTTGATAGAGGATGAAGACATAGATGTGGATAATATAACTATATTTCCACCCATTAATTCATGTGGAGACATCACAGACGAAGATTCCGGCGATGAAGACTACGTCGATATAAATAACTTACCGCCTTCGCTAATGCAAAATGAGGTGGAAATTGTAAATAAAATTAGTTTTGGTAGTGATTGGGACATAGAGGATGATATCCCTCTCTCTCAGATTAGAGAAAACTCATCTAAAAACACGAAGAAAGTCAAAAAAATAAAAAAATATCACTATGTGAAGACAGACTTGTCCACCAACGATGCTATTTTTGAAAAACCTGAGGATGGCGGAGATAAAGATGAGCGTAGTCCTACCTCTCTTTTCTGCTCTATATTCGATGATGAACTAGTTGAAAAAATTACGGATGAGACAAATCGGTACGCATCACAAAAGAATAGGGACTTGCGGGTGAATATACCCGAAATGAAATGCTTTCTTGGAGTAATTTTGCTTAGTGGATTCGTTCCTCTGCCTAGAAGAAGAATGTATTGGGAACGCTCAAAAGGTTCCAATAATGAACTAGTTTCCCAAGCTATAGCCAGAAACAAATTTGAATTCATTTTGTCCAACATTCATTGCCAAGATAACAACTCTCTAGATCCCTCTGATAAGTTCGCCAAAGTAAGGCCACTCTTCGCGCATTTGAATAAAAAGTTTATGGAAAATGCTTATGTTGAAGAGGAACACAGCGTAGATGAAGCCATGGTTCCATACACAGGTAGACATGGTTGCAAGCAATACATTCATGGAAAACCAATTCGTTATGGCTTCAAACTATGGGTAGGTACGACTCGACAAGGCTACATAAACTGGTTCGAGCCTTACCAAGGTGCCTCTACAAATATAAGTCAAACTTACAAGGATCTGGGTGTTGGAACATCTGTCGTACTTGAATACGCCGACGCCTTGCGATCAAAATGGAAGGACCAACAATTTCATTTGTTCTTTGACAACTTTTTTTCTTCCATCGCTTTGTTGGAAAATCTGGAGAAAAAGAATATGAACGGCACTGGAACAATTAGAGAAAACCGCATTCCTGGAAGTACTTTGCGCGAATCTAAGGAGATGAAAAAAACTATTCGCGGCAGTTATGATTTCATCAAAATTATGGATAGCAACATAATTTTTATAAAATGGAATGATAACAGTATTGTTACATTTTGTTCCAATGCAATCGGAGTAAATCCGATAGGATCTGCTAAGCGGTACTCCCAAAAAGAGAAAAAATTCATTCAAGTCGAACAGCCCCGAATTGTGAAATATTATAATAGGAGCATGGGTGGAGTCGATCGTTCCGATCAGAACATAAGCTTATACCGCACTGCTATCAGAGGAAAGAAATGGTATTTTCCTATCATAACACACTGTGTGGATATGGCGGTACATAATGCCTGGCAGATTCACAAGCATAATGGGTGGAACTATGGATCAATTGTCTTTTAGAAGAAGTGTCGCCAATACTCTACTTGTACAAAATAAAAGAGTTCCGGTTCACCAAAGGGGTCATCCATCGCTAAGTCTAAATAATGAATTGCGTTATGATCGATTGGATCATTTGGTAATTCCACAGGAAAAACAAACAAGATGTGGAGCCTGTCATCAAAAAACATTAACTAGATGCCGAAAATGTGACATAGGTTTACATGTAAAATGTTTCGTGTCGTATCACACGCAATGAATAATGTGCCCAATGTCCTATATATAGGACGGCTTCAAAAACCACTTTTTTCAATAAATTTTTAAAAACCTAAAATTGCAATGTTTTTTATTTCTAATATGCTTCCAAAATGATATAAAAGTACCTTTAATATGAGCAAGCTCAAGCAATGGGCATATCTGGGTTAAATTTTATGAAATAGGTACACTGGTAAAATATTCAAACAGCACATTAAAATACAACTTATATATTTTAAATAATTGATTTAAAATTAAATAGATTTTATTTAATAATATTTATTTTATTAATTTAAAATTTTTAATTAAATAAAATTTTTTAAAAACTATATAACTTTAATATATTAAATTTTTGATTTTTAATAAATACATTTTTTGATTTTCATTCAGTATGTGGGATATTGTTTGGGAAAATTCATTTTTATTTTCATTAAATATTTTTAATGAAGCAGAATCCCTTGTTTGCAACCAAAAAATTAAAGAGAAATTTGCATGCAATTTAAAGCGGCACTATAACCGCCACTCAGATATGCATTCTCTTACTGGAATTGCTAGGTCTAATTTAATTATCAAGTTAAAAGAAGATTTAAGAATTAAATATAATCAGTGCGTGAATACCAATCATGACCAAATCATTTCCTCAACAAGTGGTCAACTCAAGGCGACCTATAGAATTTCCTTAGCCTTAGCTAAAAAAGGTCGACCTTTTGAGGATGGGGAATTATGGAAAGAAATTTGTATTTCAGTTTTTCCATTTTTTGGGGATGTTGGGAAAAAAATGGAAAATATTGTGAATGAAATGGCTTTATCCCGCAACACTATTATGCGTTACAACAACAACAACAATTGAATTCATATATTTATTTTTTTTTATTAAATCATTCATTACATAATTAAAACACCCGTTGAGTTTAAGCCACCTCTGCACACATCTACAGGAGGTTGTGCAAGAAGCGATACTGAAAAAGTAACATATTTGCTAAGCATTTAAAATCCGTATTTACACCAAACACATGTACTGGTGTTGTTGATTTCCCGAGTGTAGTTGCGCTACCCCCTCGACCCATAAAATTTAAAATGTGTGATGTACAAAATCTAATTGCTGAACTCAACTTGAAGAAAGCACCGGGTATTGATGGAATTAGTAACCAAATGCTAATAAAATTGCCTGTTATTGCAATTAGAATCATGTTATTAATTTTTAATGCCATTTTACGACTAGAGTATTATCCCCACAGCTGGAAGCTTGCCAAAGTTAAAATGATTCCAAAGCCGGGCAAAGATCTGACCAAGGCAGAATCATACAGGCCAATAAGCCTGCTATCAACAATGTCAAAACTTTTCGAAAAACTGCTCATGTCAAAATTGTCCCCAATTCTAATTGGTAGTGGGTGCATCCCAGACCATCAATTTGGTTTTAGAAGTCAGCATAGCACCATTGAACAAACGCATAGATTGGTTCAATGTATAAGAACCCAGTGAAAAAAATAGAAGTAATTCTAGTGGAACTACATTTTCATTGCTTCCAAGAAATCGATATTTTTAATTTGTCGAGAGTTAGCAAAAAACCATGTAGAAGCTTATTTTAGTCATACAAAACCTTGTAACTCCTCCATAGTGTTAGAAAATATTAACCGGAATTAAAAAAAATATTTTTTTTAAAGAAATTTATGAAATAATTTAAAAGTTATTTGCTTAAATTTACCTGAAAACACTGTTTCGGGCTTAAATTCGTATAAAAAGAAACGAACTGTTAAAATATGTAACTATTTAAAATTTTTCCTAGATGAAAATATTATCAAAGAAAAGGGTAATTTTTCCTAATATCGCTTCCAATTTAGTGACCAGGCATCGAAAAAGAGAACTTCTTGCAATGAAATTTTCACTACTTCCAGATCGCAAACTCTACATTTTCATGACTTTTTTGGAGTCTCTTTTTTGCTGGGAAGAACATTTGAAGAAAACAAGTACTGTTCTGCACTGTTTATTAGCGTTTCACAGGCATTTGATAAAGTGTGGCATGAAGGCCTAATTTTAAAATTAAAATCATATCTACCAATAAATATGGTGAATTTATTACAAAGTTACATTACTACCCAAAAGTTCACGGTTGTGGAAGGGGAATTTATGAGTGTGCCCGAATCTATATCATCCGGTGTGCCACAGGGGAGCATAATGGATCCAGTTTTGTATTTGATTTATACTTGTGATATTTCTTTGAGCAGTAATATCCACACATCTACGTTTGCCGATGATACAGCCTGCTTAAGTATGCACGAAAATCCTCACGAGGCTTCCCTATATCTACAAGAACATATTACACAACTGGAACTATGGTTAAAATTATGGAGAATTAATGTAAACGAGCAAAAGTGTGTTCAGGTAACATTTACCCTGCGAAGAGATACTTGTTCCCCAATTCGAATCCAACAATCAAGTTGTTCCTCAACATTCACACGTAAAATACCTTGGTATATTTCTTAATCGACGACTTACATGGAAACACCATATTGACTCAAAGCTAGTACAAATGAAACTAAAACTAACTCAGATATATTGGCTGATTGGTAGAAGTTCAACACTCAGCCTAGACTGCAAACTTTTATTATACAAGTCGCTTTTGAAGCCAATATGGTGCTACGGAACTAAGTTATGGGGCACTGCTTCAGCTTCTAACGTCGAGAGAATCCAACGAAGGCAAAACCAAATTTTACGTTTGATAACATCGGCTCCATGGTACATCAAAAACTTAAATATACATCGTGATTTTAATATGCCACTAGTGATTGAAGAAATTGCAAAATACGCAGGCAAATATTTAACAAAACTCGAGTCACATCCTAATCCGTTTGCTTGTAACATCTTGAATTTTACTGGTCACATCCGCCTGAAAAAGAGGGAGACAAGGGCTCTTATACTTAACACTCGAGATGGAATTGCTTGAAAATATTTTTTTTTCTCTTTTTTTTTTGATTATCACTACTTATGTATTATTTATAACTATCACTAAGTTTATGTCCGACAGTGGTCGGGCCTAATACTTATATTTTAGATTTAAGATTTGAATACTTATTGTAAAAAATAAAAGTTTTGACATTTGTTTCTCGTTTTGGCGATTTTTTCGGTTTTTGGCGTTTTTATTTTGGGGCGATTTTTTCGTTTTGACGATTTTTTTTTTAATTTTAGCGATTTTCGTTTTTTGGCGTTTCTTCATTTTGGCAACTTTATTCATTTAGGCGTTTTTTTAGTTTCGATTTTTTCGGTTTTTGGCAATTTTCCAATTTGGCGATTTTTTTAATTTTGGCGATTTTTACATTTTGGCGTTTTTTTTTTTCATATTAACAATTCAAAAAAAAACAAACAAACAAACAAAAGTGCCTTTGAGGAATACTCTATATGAGTACCTCAAAAACAAATAAATGTGAAGTGAGTTATAACGGCAGAAATGCCTATTTTACTGTGAGTTCTGATGCTCATAACGATAACAATAAAAATAAAAAACTTGATGACAGACTCACTGTGAGTTCGGAAGCTCTTAATAAAAGTAAAAAATCTGATAATACACTTTTTCTAACAACAAATCCACTTTTTCGACAGCGATCAACTTCGCTTTGTCCAATGCCTACTAGTGATTCTTTAACATTACAGTTGCCTAGTACTTCGTCAGTTAAGCCATTGAAATCATTCGCTTCGGGCTGTTCATCACCTAACCAAGTTATCACTACAGATAACAGTAGCTCAAAACCAAAGGTACAAGTCGGAATGGACAGATATATAACCGTGGTAAAGCGTGGGCGAAGCCCGAATTCTTCTAAAATTTCATCTGTTCCAAAGATGTCTAGGGATAACAGCGCATCATCCATGAATCGCCAAAATCGTTTTTCATTATTGCAAGACGATAACGAGAAGACCGCTTCATCATCTCAGAAGTCTTTTAAGCCACCACCAATATATTTGAGGGAAAAAAATTCTAACGCGCTTCTAAAAAAAACTACTGTCGACCATTGGTGAAAATACTTTTCACGTAATTCCAATTAAAAGAGGTAATATTGATGAAACTAAAATCCAAATATACGATGAAAACAATTTTCGAAAAATTGTAAATGATTTTGAAAAAAATAAAACAAACTTTTACACGTACCAACTTAAGAGCGCTAAAGGCCAACAGATAGTACTAAACGGCATAGATTCATATGTTGAGCCCGAAGAAGTAAAATGTGCACTTCTAGACCAAGGATTTAAGGTAAAAAACGTTACTAATATAATTAACAGAGAAAAAGTCGCCCAACCCCTATTTCGCATTGAACTGGAGCCGAATGACATACAATTGAAAAAAAATGAAACCCATCCAATTTATAGTGTAAAGTTTCTGTTACACCGAAAAATCACAGTTGAAGAGCCACGTAAGCGTTCAGGTCCTGTACAGTGCCATAATTGCCAAGAATATGGCCATACAAAAACTTACTGCAATTTACCTACAGTTTGTGTTATCTGCGGTGAATTGCATGGTACTGCTAGCTGCACTAAGCCAAAAGAACAAGCAGAAAAAAAATGTAGTAATTGTGGAGGTAATCACACCGCTAACTATAGAGGATGCCCTGTATATTCTTTTGTTAAACAGACTATGAGTCAAAAACCTAAGTTAGCTCCAGCCCAACCATTAAACGCGTACTCCGCCTCTTTTGCTCAAGTAAGTCAACCAGTTACTTCACGTGTATCGTATGCCGATGCTGCTAAGGCTAGCTCTAGTCCCTCACAAAATGTTTCACAGCAAAACAATTCAGCGAATGCAAGCTCAGGCTTTAACTTTATTCGCCTTGAAGCTACTATTGAGAATCTGGTGCTAACTATAAACAACTTTACAACAAATATGACTAGCATGATGCAAGAAATGCTGCGAATGCAGAATACACTGCCTCAAGCATTAGTTAACAAACCATGAACATGTTAAAAATATGTTTCTGGAACGCAAACGGCATTCGCCAGCATAAAAATGAACTTGAGCACTTCCTCGTGGAAAAAAATATTGATATAATGTTGGTCTCTGAGACTCATTTGACTTCAAGGAGTTTATTTAAAATAAATGGTTACACTCTATATGATTCAAAGGACCCGTGGGGGAGAGCATGCGGTGGGTCAGCAATTCTAATTAAGTCAAGACTCAAACACTATGTCCTTGATAACATTTGTGAAGAACATCTACAAGCAACAAATATTTGTGTCGAAAATTTAGTTACAAATTTCGTGATATCATCAATTTACTCCCCTCCCAGATTCGCAATTACTGAGGATCAATTCGAGGAATTCTACAAATCTCTTGGCCCTTGTTTTGTAGCAGCTGGGGACTACAATGCAAAACATACGTTCTGGGGTTCGCGTCTTATTACACCTAGCGGTCGGGCATTGTACAACACAATTTCAAAAATAAGCTTGGACGTCATTTCAAGTGGGGAGCCCACTTACTGGCCTACGGACATACAAAAAATTCCGGATGTTATAGATTTTGGAGTCAAGAAAAATATCACTAGGGAATTAATTCATGTTGAAGCTTCTGTAGATCTCTCCTCCGATCACTCTCCCACGATTGTTACAATTTGTAGCCCACTAAGAAGTGACTTCCCTGTCCCATACGTAAAGATGATCAACCGTGTTAATTGGCTGGGGTTCAAAAAATACCTCAGTAGCCATTGTAAGGAAAATATTAACCTAAGAACACCAGGTGATATTGTATCTAACATTGAAAATCTTAACGAAAATATTAAACAGGCTGCTGAACATGCCACTACTTCCCATCCGCAGACTGGGTTTAATAGAATTTATTCTACAGACATTGAACGTCTTTTACGTGAAAAAAGGACAGCTAGAAGGGAATGGCAACAGCACAGATCACCCCAAAATAAAATTAGATTTAAAGAGTGCACTAGACGACTCCAAGAGCTGCTGGCATATGAAAAAACTGTATGTCTTAAAAATTATCTGGAAAATCTTGATGCCACACCTGCATCTAATTACTCCTTGTGGCGAGCTGCTAGAAAGCTTAAAACACCCGTTGAATATAGACCACCTCTGCGCACTTCTACCGGAGGTTGGGCCAGAAGCGATACTGAGCATTTAAAATCCGTATTTACCCCAAACACATGTACTGGTGTTGTTGATTTACCAAGTGTAGTTGCGCTACCCCCTCGACCTATAAAATTTAAGACGCATGATGTTCAGAAACTAATTGCTGAACTCAATCCGAAGAAAGCTCCAGGTATTGATGGAATAAGTAACAATATGCTGATAAACTTGCCCCATATTGCAATTAGAATCCTGTTATTTATTTTTAACGCCATTTTACGACTGGAGTATTATCCACAAAGCTGGAAGCTTGCGAAGGTCAAAATGATTCCAAAGCCGGGCAAAGACCTTACCAAGGCTGAGTCATACAGGCCAATAAGTCTGCTATCAACAATGTCAAAACTCTTCGAAAAGCTGCTCATGACAAAATTGTCCCCAATTTTAACTGATAGTGGGTGCATCCCAGACCATTAATTTGATTTTAGAAGTCAGCATAGCACCATTGAACAAACTCATAGATTGGTGCAATTTATAAGAAGAACTTTTGAGGAAAAAAGGAATTGTTCTGCCCTGTTTATTGACGTTTCTCAGGCCTTTGATAAAGTGTGGCATGAAGGCCTTATTTTAAAGTTAAAATCATATTTACCAATAAATTTTCTGAATTTATTAGAAAGCTACATAACAACCCGAAAGTTTACGATTGTGGAAGGAGAATTCATGAGTCTGCCCCAATCTTTATCATCCGGTGTGCCACAGGGGAGCATACTGGGGCCAGTTTTGTATTTGATTTATACTTGTGATATGCCTGTGAGCAGCAATATCCATACATCTACGTTTGCCGATGATACAGCCTGCCTTAGTATGCACAAAAACCCGCACGAGGCTTCCCGATATCTTCAAGAACATATTACACAGTTGGAAATCTGGTTGAACTTATGGAGAATTAAAGTCAATGAACAAAAGTGTGTCCATACAACGTTTACCCTAAGAAGAGATACTTGTTCCCCCATTCGAATCAACAATCAAAATATTCCTCAACATTCCCAAGTGAAATACCTTGGTATACACCTTGATCGAAGACTTACATGGAAACATCATATTCACTTTAAGCTAACTCAGATGAAACTTAAGTTATCTCAAATTCATTGGTTGATTGACAGAAATTCAACACTTAGTCTGGACTGCAAACTTTTAATATACAAGTCGCTTTTGAAGCCAATATGGTGGTACGGTATCCAGTTATGGGGCACTGCTTCAGCTTGCAATGTAGAGAGAATTCAACGAAGACAAAACAAAATTTTAAGATTAATAACATTTGCTCAATGGTATATTAAGAATTCAAATTTGCATCGCGATTTAAAAATGCCACTAGTGACTGAAGAAATTGCAAGATACGTAGGCAAATACTTAACAAAACTCGAGTCACATCCTAATCCGCTTGCTCGTAATATTTTGAATTTTAATGGTCACATCCGCCTAAAAAAGAGGGACACAAGGGCTCTTATACTCAACACCCTAGATGGGAATGCTTGAAAATACATTTAATTTCCCTTTTTGATTATCACTACTTTGTATTATTTAAATTATCACTAAGTTTTGGCCGACACTGGTCGGGCTAAATAATTATATTTTTAGCTTTAAGATTTGAATACTTATTGTTAGTTCATTTTTGAAGATACAATAAATAAATATATGCATTAAAAAAAAAATATTAACAATTATTTTGTTACTGGAGCCTTTTCCGCGTTTGGCGATTTTTTTCGGTTTTTGGCGCTTTTTTCATTTTGGCGATTTTTTTTCATTTGGACGATTTTTGCGACTTATTTTAGTGTTAGATATTTTTTTTTTAGTTTTGGCGGTTTTTTTTAGATTTGACGATTTTTTTGAATTTTGGGCTTTTTTTTGGTTTGGCGATTTATTAATTTTCAGATTTTTTAGTTTTACCGTTTTTGAAACTTTCAAGAGTTTACCTCTTACGGTTCCCAAGATAAAGAAAGTTGTCAAAATTACATAGTCAAAATTGCATTAACTGATGGACCAACCTTTAATTAAAATTTTTTAAAATTTTAGTGTTAATTGTAGTCTATACAAAAATTCACTAATTTTACAAATTTCAAGTGTCAATATATATATGTACATACAATTATATGTATATTACATTTTTCGTTGATCGTTTTGGAACACCCTTTAATTTTTAACTCTCATTTTTGTTGTATCGGCCAAGGTTCTACATACTCTGTCCAAATTTCAGGTCCGTAGCTCTTACGGTTCCTGAGGAAATACCGTGTGACGGACAGCGTAGCGAAAACAATAGGGTTCCTTTTTTCACCATTGGTGTACGGAACCCTAAACAGTGCCCTTGAGGAATACTCTATATGAGTACCTCAATTACAAAAAATTATGAAGTGAGTTCTAACGGCAGAAATGCCACTTTTACTGTGAGTTCTGAAGCTCTTAATGAAAACAATAGAAATAATAAATCTACTGAAAGTCTTTTTTTAACGGCAAAGCCAATTTTTCGTCAGCGATCAACTTCGCTTTGTCCAATGCCAAATAGTGATTCATTAACTTTACAGTTGCCTTGTACTTCTTCATATAAGTCAGTAATATCATCCCCTTGAGGCTCGTGTTCATCACTTAACAAAGTTATTACTACAGATAACAGTAGTTCAAAACCCTAGGTGCAAGATGGAATGGACAGATATATAACCGTGGTAAAGCGTGGGCGAAGCCCGAATTCTTCAAAAATTTCATCCGCTCTAAAGATGTCTAGGGATAACAGCGCATGCTCAACTAATCGTCAAAAATTTTGTAAGATGAGAACGACAAACCCGATGTATCCTTGAATAAAACATCCCAGCCGGCACCAGGGTTGCCGATTTTTCGGCATTTTGCCGATTTTTCCATTAAAAAACCAACAAATGCCGATTTTAGGCCAAAAAATGCCGATTTTTATCTATTCAACTGAAAATACGGGAACTCCGTTTTCAAACCACATTTTTGTGATGTGTGATTTTGTTAATGTATTAGTAAGAGAGAAAGAGAAAACCACAAATCTATTAGTGAATGAATATATATTTTATTAACTTAAGAAAAAGTGATAAAAAAAACAAAAAAGGTAACGGAATAACTAGAATAGCATTTATTAAAACACGAATACTGACTGGTCCAGAAAGTTTTAGAAACAATAAATTTATTTTGAAAAATGTTAAGATATTTGCAAAATAGAGATATTGGTAAGCTTGAGAATGTTTTGCTAAGACTATTGTAACTTTAAATAATTTTTTTTTGTAGAAGAAGCAAACGACCATAATTATGAATGCTGTTGAAAACCCAGATGTTTATTGAATAAACCAATTTTTAAATTGTTGACAAATGTTTATTCACTGAAACTTACACAAATTAATCAACTATTATTTAATAAAATAAGTACAAAGTTTTTCAACTAATGAAAAATTATGTCGAAAAAGTTTTCAAATACAAATTCAAAAAATAATTTCAAGCAAAATTTAATTTCTTTTAAAACACAAATACAAAGTATAAATATACCAAGAAACATTTACGTAACATTGAATTCGACAACAATAAATAACAGTTCTGCCCACCGTGAATTTATCAGAGAAATTCACAAATCTAAAACGTAACAATAAATAACAATTCTGCCCACCGTGAATTCACTCATCTGTAACATCCAGCACCGCTAGTTTTGATACTGGTCTTTTGAAAATTCCGTCGCAAGTTTTTATATCTGCCGATCTTGATATTCCGGCGTTATCCGTGTAAATATGCAGTACACGACCACGTCTCCACTTTGATCTGGGTGAACTGATATCACAAATCAGCACTAAAGCTCCAACTTCTAAAGAAGCGCCACTTAACTCTTCTTGTCCATTCTGGGAGATATTCTTTAATCCACCGTATCCAAAATCCATTTTTTAAATTTTGTCGCCATTGTATTCTTAAACAGTTAAGTTGAGGGTCAAAATTATTAGGAATCTGGGTTGAGTTTAAAGCACCCAATAAAAAATGGTTTGGTGTTATAGGTTCAGGTTCATATGGTGATACGGGAATATTGGTGAGAGGCCTTGAATTTACGATATTTTCGCATTCTATTAAAAAACTTATAAATACATCCAGTCTTGGTGTAATTGTTCCTAATAATACTGAAAGCGATTTTTTTACTGATTGTATCAATCGTTCCTAAACACCACCGGAGCAAGGATTAGAGGGGGTATTAAAAATCCATTTAATACTTAACGGAGTTGTCTTGCAGATTACTTCGTTATAGTACATAAAGAAAAATTCATTTTTCAACTCTTTATTTATGCCAACAAAATTTCGACCATTGTCACTTCGAATCTGTATTGGCACTCCACGTCTATTAACAAAATTTCTTAAACTCAGTAAGAAAGAATCAGTCGATAAATCCGATACAACTTCAAGATGTATTGCTCTAATAGTTAAATATGTATACAATGCTACCCATCTCTTTTCTTGACATCGACGAATTTTAACGTTAAATGGTCCGAAAAGGTCTACGCCAGTATAAGTGAAAGGCTTGACGAAGGGCGAAACTCTATCAACTGGTAGCAATCCCATCTGAGGTTGAATTGGTTTAGCTCTTCTTATTTTGCAAACATTACATTTATTTTCGATAGATCGGACTAGATTTCGTAGTGAAGGAATCCAAAATTTTTGACGTACGTCTCCCATTACATTAGCAATATTCTGATGGCAGTTTTTAATATGATATAGTTCCACTAACAGATATGAAAAACGGTCAGATTTTGGAAGTATTATAGGACGTCTGGCGCATTCTGGAAGTACGGAAGCATTATCCAATCTACCTCCAACTCGTATTATACCCAGTTCATCAAGATATGGATTCAATGTTATTAAACTACTGGATACGTCGATACTAACTTTTGAAGCTAACCTTTTGTATTCACATGAAAAATGCTTCCTCTGTACATGTTTTATTATTCTGTTTGCAACGTTTGATAATTCTTCTGCAGATAGTTCTCCATTGATTCGGGCGTTGTTATTTAACTTACTTTACGTTTTTGTAAAATCTTATAATCCATGATATAACCCGTAATATTTTAAAGAATTTCGAAAAGCGGTTAATGATAGAGTCCATAAAATCTAGTTCTTGTATAATCATAACGATATGGGTCGATTTTAAATATTCGCTACTTTTGTCTTCTCTATTTTCTATAGCATTTTCATTTGGCAAAGTATTTTCCTCGTGCAACAAAAAATCTGGACCTTTTCTCCATCGTCCTTTTAAGTTAAAACAGAAAGGAAATTTTGATCTGGTTGCAACATCAGCACGGTTTTGTAGTGTTGGACACCAACGCCATTCACGAAAATCCGAACTTTCCAATATTTCTGATACGCGATTTGCAACGTATTGCTTATATTTACGATGATGGTGTGGGAATCAGTCCAGAAAATAATTTTTTTTGCTCTAACTTTATCGTGACATTTCACAATAGAATCTTTTAACCGTACAGCCATTACCGCCGCTTGCAGTTCTAGTTTTGGAATTGAATGAAAACGTATTGGAGTACAAGCTGTTTTTCCTGTTACAAAAGTGAGTTTACACTCCGAATTATGAATGACGCGCCAATATCCAGCTGCTGCTAGTGCTTCTTCGCTGGCGTCACAAAGCAAATGAAGATTAATATTTTCATCATCAACATTTGCTAAATTATGAAAATAGTATCTCGGAATTTTAAGTTGACTAATTTTTGATAATTCGTTTAACCATGACTTGAATTTTTCGTAAATAGAGTTTGGTAATTTTGTATCCCAACCAATACCGCTTCTCCAAACTGCCTGCATTAATATTTTAGCGGTGACCATAAAATCTGCTACAAAATCAAATGGATCGAAAATAGACATTGTAATGCTTAAAATTTGTCTTTTTGAAGGTATTACTTTTAATTCTAGTACATTTTTTGGAACTTTATGGAATTCTAAGATAAAAGTAAAACAATCAAAAATTGAGACCCAGCGAAGTCCTAAAATGCGTTCTACTGTATCTGCATTAATGTTCATTTCGTTTTCCTTTGAAATTTCGAGTTCTTTAGCAACAGCATTTGAGTTCGTTATGAGATTATGCATTTGAAAGCCTGGAGAGCCGTGAATTAATCTTACAACTTTTACGACATCAATAGCTTCCTGTTCGGAATCAAAACAGTCGACGTAATCGTCAACATAATGTTTTTCTGTAATACCAGCTGCAGCTCGAGGATACATATCCATATAACATTTTGCATTAAAATTTTTAACAAATTCATTCTTTGCATGACATGTACTTTGGGTGGTTCAAGTGCGTTGCCTTTTCTCCACAGAAAACGGAGTGCGTTTTGATCTTCGTTGATAATACTAACTTGATGGAACATTTCTTTCAGGTCCCCACAAACGGCTATAGGTGCCTGTCTAAATTTAAATAAAATCATTTGAAGAGGTTGATTAAGGTCTGGACCTGCAAGGAGTGCTTTATTAAGGGAGATATTTTCGACTTCTGCTGCAGCATCAAAAACAAAACGAAACTTCTTGTTTGGATTTTTAACTCCGAAATGGGGTACATAAAACGTTTTGTTGGTATGTATTGGTGCTTCAGTTTCAGGAAGGGCCCGTGCACATCCTTTTTCTAAATATTCTTAAATTTTTAGACAATATTCTTCAGCGTATTTTGAATCCGACGACATTTTCTTTTCAACGATGTTTAATCTCTTGAGAGCCATTTCCTATCAATTAGGGAAGGACTTGAAGTTTTCTCTCCAAAGTAAACCAGTTTCAAATCTATTTCCAACTTTTTTTGTAGTATTTTTTAATATTTCTAATGCTCTCTTATCCTTTTCTGATAGTAAGGGCTCAAAATGTCGAATTCCAAATGTCTCTGTTCCAAAGTAACTTTTCATTAAAGTTTCTAAATTATCAGTGCTTTTAATTTTTTCATTGGTTTTGTTAGCGTGGCACGAATAAAATTTTTGATTTTCAGTTTTGCTTAAATTTCCATAAACTATACCACCTAGTCTTGTTTTTGTTGCTATCAAACCTCCTGGAGATAATAACTGTGGTGTTTCAATTGGAACAGTTAAATAAGCATGAGCCAAACTAATTATCATTTTTGGTTTATTTTATTATGACTGTCGTATGATATATCAGTAGGTAAATTATAATTATATGTGAGAGTGGTCGGACTTTGTTCCGGAAGATTTAAGTGTGCTGATATATATAAATTTTTCATAAAATATCTCCTATTGTTTTCAACACCGCTTATTTCAACATCAATTTTTTCAGTTTGCTCTCGAGAAACTTGATGATTGATCCACTGTAACTCCAAAATATCTTTACGACCAGGAATACCCAATTTTTGAGCGATTTCAAAATCTATCATAGATACATTAGCTCAATCATCAACAAAGGCATAAATTTTTTCGGAACTATACGGACCATACACTGTTACAGGTATAATTTGAAACAACGTGGTTTCTGAGTCATTATCTACAAGGCAACTTCTAGCTTGTTGATGAGTTGAAATTACAAGTTGTTGGTTTAAAATTTAATTATGGGGTAACAAAATAGTTTTATGTAGTAGGCTATGATGTGTTTTTTCACATCCAATAGAATCGCACTTCTTTTTTGAATAACAGTTATTTAGTTGATGTCCAAATTTTAAACAGCAAAAACAAACTTTAAAGGATGTGACCGTTTGCCACGTTGAATTGATATCCAAATCCAAAAATGACCTACAGTCTAATAAAGATTTGCAGTCTTTGTCACATAGTTTACATTTTCTGTTTATAGTAATACAAGCATATTTTTTATTTTCCTTGTTTATATCCGTTAGTGGGAGGGCATCGGTAACCATATTAGAAATCTTTCATAATTTAGATAGCCACATAGAAAAATCAGATATTGTTGGTATTTGATCAAAATTTAAAAATTTTTCTGCCCATTTTTTTGATATCGGTAGTTTATATAAAAGTTCATTCAAGAGTAGTGGATTAGATAAATGATAGCTTCCTCCAACCGATTGTAAAAAAGTTGTCATATTACTGACTTTATTTGCAAAGTGAATCAGAGAATTTAAATCTGTTTCGTTTACCGATGGTAACATTCGAACCTTTTGAATTTGTGATTTCATTAACTGTTCTGGCCGACCGAACATTTGGGACAAAGTTTCAATTACGGTATTTACATTTTTAGAATTTGCTAACAGCGATTCAACTGAATCTCTTGCATCTCCCTGAAGACTTTCTCTAAGACGCATTATATTATGTAAATTCTAATATTCGAATTCTTGAGTAGAACTTATGAACGATTCATAGAAAGTTTGCCAATCTTCCGGTAACCCTGAAAATTTTGGAAGCGGGTAAATTTTGTTCTGTCGCTGATTAATCGACGAATGCGAGGAATTTGATTGCATGAGTTGCGAAATACATGGTGCGGTATGAACTATAGGATGAGAATTGACAAACGTGGAAGTAGACGGGATCGAATCACAAAGAGTTGTATGAATATTCGAATTTAAATATGAATTTTGTGTTCTATTCTAATTGAATACAATTTGAAGTAATTACATTTGTATTATCTGTGGATACATTTGTAGTTACGGGAGTTGTTTCTGAAGAATTTGGATTATTATTCAAGCGTGATACATTTAACTCGACAGTTCGTAAATCCTCTCTTAAAGCAGTAATTGTATTCTGGGTATGGAGATTATTCGTCTCCAATAATGACTGCACTGACGTCATTTGGTTTAGTAAAATATGTTGCATGTCCTCTAATCGTTTATTAAATTCATTTGTTGCCTGTTCTATATTCTCTCGACTATTACTTATACTTCCCGCTGTAGTATATACAATTGATTCCGGTTCATTTTCAATAGAATTTGCTGATGTAGTAGTGGGAGATCTTATTGTTGGCATTATGGGATGAAGTCCTTGTAGTCTTCTACTTTTTCTCATAAAAAAAAGAAACTTGAAAAGCTGCTTGATTGATGTTTCCATTAAAACTTCTTCTTGATTCTCCAATAAGGCTGAACGGAGGTCATCAATATTCAAAAAATCCAATTAACACTTCTCGAAAGACAAAGAGAATACCAAATATTTTTTGTTTTCCACTGAAAGGCGCTTGTAAAAATTTTAATAAAAATGTTGAAAACCCAGACGTTTATTGAATAAACCAATTTTTAAATTGTTGACAAATGTTTATTCACTGAAACTTACACAAATTAATCAACTATTATTTAATAAAATAAGTACAAAGTTTTTAACTTACAATTTTGTTTGTCTCTCTCAAAAAGTTTTTCAACTAATGAAAAATTATGTCGACAAAGTTTTCAAATACAAATTCAAAAAATAATTTCAAGCAAAATTAAATTTCTTTTAAAAAACAAATACAAAGTATAAATATACCAAGAAACATTTACGTAACATTGAATTCGACAACAATAAATAACAAATGCGTTGAGGACACTGTTGCTACATCGAGCAACCATTCTCTAGTAAGTTTCCAGATTTTTGGAAACAATTTATTTGTAATTTTATTGAATCATTATTTTCAGGTGGAAAAAAATAAAAAGAGAAAGCTAAAAGAAGAATGGCTCACGGATCCTAAAATTAAAGATTGGGCAGAAAAAATAATGACATATTTTAATGCAAATTATGCAATGTCCAGCTGAAGGCATCTTCTGGAAAAACTGATCTGTTGACCCATGGTGAGTCAACAAAGCATACCGCTGCGGCTAAATCCGTTTCGATTCAAAAGAAAATTGATGAAAGTTTTAAATTAGAAAAATTTGGTGCTAGAATTGCTGAAATCAAGATGGCTCTTTTCATAGTTGAACACAACCTTCCATTGCTGATCACATGACTAAAGTATGCAAAAGTTCGTTTCCTGATTCGGATAATGCCCAAAATATACATTTGGTACGCACTAAAGCTTCGGCCATTGTTAAACATTTTATTGGAAAAGACCAATTTATGAATGTTTGTGAGCTTTTACGGAAAAATAAATTCTCCCTATGTGCTGACGAGTCAACTGATTTTACCAATTCTAAATCTCTTTGCTTTGTGGTGCGGCTTTGTATGGACTTCAGTATATACGATATTTTCTTTGGTTTATTAAAAGTAGACAAATGTGATGCAAGAAGTTTGCATAAATTAATTGTATGCCATTTTGAAAAAAAACAATATTGACTACAAAGCTAATATGATTGGATTTGCTGCAGACGGTGCTTCGGTAATGACTGGTAAGTCACTTTCAGTAGCAAGATTATTAAAGGACGACATACCAAATTTGTTTGTAATTAAATGCGCATGTCACTCTCTAGCTTTGTGTTCTTCTTACGCTTGTCTAAAAATTCCATCAGAAGTGGAAACGCTGGCGCGCGAAGTATATAACTATATATCAAACAGTCCTAAAAGAAATAACCAATTTGAAGAAATTCAGAAATTGTTAGAACTAAAACCTAAAAAAATGGTACATCCTAGTCAAACAAGATGGCTGTCTCTAGAGGCTTTAGTTATTAGAATATTGGATTTATATGAACTATTGAAAATTTATTTCTCTTTTGCTGTAAACGTTGACAAAATTAATACAGCCAAATCTATTTTAAATAATTTAAATGAAGCAAATCAAATTTATTTATCTTTCCTTAAATATATTCTTGGAGTAATTAATGGCGTAAACAAAATATTTCAAAGTGAATCTACTGAAATACATAATTTATACGGGCAGATGGAAAGACTGTTAAAAAAAATATTGTATAACTTTATAAAAAAAGATATATAAAAAAAAGAAATTAAGCTGATAGATTTCACAGACAAAAATAATTATTTGGAATTTGATAAAATATATTTGGGGATTTATGTCACAGATTTAAAATTAAAATCGAACCTAAGCAAAACTGAAATTATCAATATAATTCATAATTGTTTAAATTTTTATGTAGAAATGCTCACTCAAATACGAAAACGGTTTAATTTTGAAACTAACTTAAAATCACTAAATTTGATAAATCCAGATAGCATAATGAACAAAAAAAGTAACACTATTTTAGATATTCTTAACGAATTTCCGAATTTTTTAGATGAAAAACATAAACAAGCGTTGGATTCTGAGTACCGAGAATTGGAATTTTTTGATTTTGAACACATGTTTAAAAATGATGACACTAATTTATGTAGTTTTTGGGAAATAATTTCTAAAATAAAGCGAAGAGATTCCACAAAACCTTTCCCAGTTTTAACAGAATTTGTGAAACAAATTATGGTTCTGCCACATTCGTCCGCAAATGTCGAACGCATTTTTAGCGCCGTTAATTTAAATAAAACAAAATTTCGATGTTCCTTAGAAAATGAAACTTTAGAAGGAATACTTTATTCTAAAGATTATTTGAAACTTAGTAAATCCAATTGTTTTGACACTCATATAAAATACAATTTAGTAAAAAATTTAAATTCTGAAATGTATTCTTAATTATGTACTTTAGCTTATAAATTCCAGTTAAATTATATTAAAGTATATAATATAAAACCTTTTGTGTTCATGTTTATAAAAAATATAAGTAGTTTAGTTTTATAAAAGTTACATATGTACGTATTATTATTTTATAAAATATATACAATTATAGATGATTGCTCTTTTTCTCATTAATAAAAATTAATGAAAACACCAAAAGTATTCAGTTTTATTTATGCCGATTTCTTTTGCCGATTTTCGAAATTAATGTGCCGAAAATGCCGATGATTTTTCAAAAAAGTGCAGATTTTTCATCAAAATCTATATGAGAGAAAAATTCAAATGCCCTTATTAAAAAATTAATTTCGGTTATTGGTGAGAATAAATTTCACATTGTCCCAATAAAACGTGGCAACATCGATGAAACGAAAATTCAAATTTATGACGAAAAGGATTTCCGCAAAATGGTTTCTGAATTTGAAAAACAAGCTTCCACACATACCAGCTTCAGAGCGCTAAAGGCCTGCAGATCGTATTGAAGGGCATGTTGTTCCTGAAGAAATAAAAGATGTACTCGTCTTCCAGGGATTTAAGGTAAATAATGTATCTAACATAATACCCCAAACCCTATTTCGTATTGAACTGGTGCAATGATATACAGTTGAAAAAAATGAGACTCGTCCTATTTATAGCCTAAAATACCTTTTATACAGAAAAATCACATAATCATAATTGCCAAGAACATGGCCATACAAAAGCTTACTGCAATTTACCTACAGTGTGTGTTATCTGCGGTGAATTGCGCGGAACTGCTAGTTGTACTAAGCCAAAAGATCAAGCTGAAAAATGCAGTAATTGTGGAGGTAATCATACCGGTAACTACAGAGGTTGTCCTGTTTACTCTTTCGTCAAGCAGGCTATGGTGCAAAAACCTAAATTAGCTCCAGTTAAAACAACAAACACTTCCTCAGCCACTTTTGTGCAAATGAGCCAACCAGTTACTTCCCGTGTATCGTAGGCCGATGCTGCCAAGGCAAATTCTATTCCCGCTCAGAAAGTGTCCCCACCAAGTAATTCAACAAATGCTAACTCAAGCTTTAATGTCAGTCGCCTTGAAGCCACTATTGAAAATCTTGTGCAAATTATAACAACTTTTAACAAATATAACAAGCATGATGCAAGAAATGCTACGAATACAGAATAAACTGCTTCAAGCATTAGTTAACAAGCCAAGAACACGTTAAAAATATGTTTCTGGAACGCAAACGGCATTCGCCAACATAAAACTGAACTTGAAGTGCTTACGGAAAAAAATATTCATTTAACTTTTAGAAGCTCACTAAGGATCAATACTAGAAATTCTACAAATCTCTTGGACCTTGTTTCGTAGCAGCTGGCGACTACAATGCTAAGCATACGTTCTGGGGTTCGCGTCTTATTACGCCTAGAGGTAGGGCGTTGTTCAACACAATTTCAAAAATGGGCTTGGATGTTATTTCGAGTGGGGAGTCTACTTACTGCCCTACTGACGTACGAAAAATTCGGGCTGTTATAGATTTCGGTGTCATAAAAAGCATTTCTAGGGAATTAATTCACGTTGAAGCTTCCCTAAATCTCTCGTCCGATCACTCACCCACTATCCTTTACAATCTGTAGCCCACTGAGAAGCGGTTTACTTCACACATATGTCAAGATGATAAATCGTGCTGGGATTCAAAAAATATCTTAGTAATCATTGCACGGAAAATATTGCGTTAAGAACACCTAATGACATTGAAACTATCTTAACGAAATTATTAAACAGGCTGCTGAACATGCCACTACCTCCCATCCGCTTACTGGGTTCAATAAAATTTATTCTACGGACGTTGAACGTCTCATACGTGGAAAAAGAACTAGAAGGGAATGGCAACAGCACAGATCACCTCAACACAAAATCAGATTGCACTAAACGACTCCAAGAGTTGCTAGCATCTGAAAAAACTGCATCTTTTAAAAATTATCTGTAAGGTCTTGATGTCACACCAGTATCTAATAACTCTTTGTGGCGCGTAGCTAAAAAGCTTAAAACACCCGTTGAGTTTAAGCCACCTCTGCACACATCTACAGGAGGTTGTGCAAGAAGCGATACTGAAAAAGGTAACATATTTGCTAAGCATTTAAAATCCGTATTTACACCAAACACATGTACTGGTCTTGTTGATTTGCAGAGTGCATTAGCGCTACCCCCTCGACCCTTAAAATTTAAGATGTGTGACGTACAAAAACTAATCGCCGAACTCAACCTGAAAACAGCTCCCGGTATTGATGGAATTAGTAACCAGTTTACTTCGTACTGCAATTAGAATCCCGTTATTAATTTTTAATGCCATTTTACGACTGGAGTATTATCCACACTGCTGGAAGCTTTCCAGTGTTAATTTTTAAAAGCTACTCAGGACAAAATTGTCTTCAATTTTAACTGATAATGGGTGCATCCCGGACCATCAATTTGGTTTTAGAATCCAGCATAGCACCATTGAGCCAACGCATAGATTGGAGGTTCAATTTATAAGAAAAACATTTGAGGAAAAGAAGTATTGTTCTGCCCTGTTTATTGATGTTTCTCAGGCATTTGATAAAGTGTGGCATGAAGGCCTGATTTTGAAATTGAACACATACTTACCAATAAAGATTCTAAATCTTTTGGAAAGTTACATTCTTGCCCTAAAATTTACAGTTGTGGAAGGACACTTTATGAGTATGAATGAAACTATCTCATCCGGTGTGCCACAGGGGAGTATACTGGGGCCATTTTTATATTTGATTTATACTTGTGATATGCCTGTGTGAACAGTAGTATCCACACTTCTACATTGGCCGACGATACAGCCTGCCTTAGTATGCACGAAAACCCTGATGAGGCATCCCGCAAACTCCAGGAACACATTAGCCAGATGGAACTATGGTTAAACTTATGGAGAATTAAGGTAAATGAAATATTCCCCCATTCGGATTAATAATCAAGTTGTTCCCCAACATTTACATGTGAAATATCTTGGTATACACCTTGATCGACGGCTTACATGGAAACATCACATTGACTTTAAGTTAACTCAAATGAAACTAAAATTAACTCAGGTACATTGGCTGATTGGCAGAAATTCAACACTCAGTCTAGACTGCAAACTTTTAATATACCAGTCGCTTTTTAAGCCAATATGGTCCTACGGAATTCAGCTATGGGGCACTGCTTCAGCTTTAAATGTTTATAAAATCCAACGAAGGTAAAACAAAATTCTACGTTTGATAACATCGGCTCCATGGTTCATCAAAAATTCAAATACACATCGTGATTTAAATATGCCATGTTATGTTATGTTATGTCCGACATTGGTCGGGCCTACTAATTGTATTTTAGATTTAAGATTTGAATACTTATTGTTAGTTCATATATGAAGACACAATAAATAAAAAATATGCATAAAAAAAGAGTCATATCTAGTGCGGCTTAAAGCCGGACAATGGCACAGTAGTGGTTCCACTGTCTCAATTACGTCGGATTCTTTACATATCGTGCAGGTTCCTTCAATTATTTGTCGTAGTTTGACGGCATACGAAGCCGTCGAGCAGTGTCTACTTAATACCCCCTAGAAGTCTGCAGTTGCTTCTGGTTAGTGATAAATGGAATTTAGTCGATTTAGGATCATAGGAGCTCCACATAATTTTAGAAGTTTTGCAAGTTTTCGCGGCACGCCAACTTTCCTGCGCTTCTTCCTTCATCTAAGAGTCTATGATCCATTTCTGGTGTTGAATTGCTTTCCGGACATATACCGTTTCTTCCAGCGGTAATTGGATTCCCCTTTTGGCCAGTGTGTCGGCCATTGCGTTTCCTTCAATCCCGATGTGTCCTCGAACCCAAAATGCATAGATTTCTCCCTGGAAGATGCTACAGTGGTCAGGAAGTTTATAAGATTCCTCTATACTGAGTTCCGGTCAGTCAACCGCAGCTCCGACCCCTATACCATCTTCGTGCCATCAGTGAAGGAATTAAAATTATACCCACTATAGTTAAGACCTTCCAGACGACAGCCTTCTTCCCTTATAGTGATATGTGGTTTGGAAAGGAAGATAATTTTTGGAATGCTGTAGTCCGATATGGTATGGTGGTATGGAGTGTACCATGTCTTCTAGCAATTTACTGTGCCCAAACGGTTTGTATAAAAAAACACTTTATTCGTTCATTTGATAAACAACAATATTTAAAAAACATAACACAACCAAAGAAAATCATATGCTTTAAGTTATAGCATGGATGGAAATTCCATCTACATCTGCCAATCTAGATACTATTTCCTATGAAGACTTTTTAGGTTGAAAATATTTCGTAACGCTTGAAGTTGTTCGAGTCACCTCTATTACATCTGTTTCCATTCTTATATTATGCGTCTTTACAGAGTTGTATTTTTAAGTAATAAAACAACGAACAACGTCGCTACTAGTCAATTGACTAGTCATTTGACTAGTAGTTTATTAGGGGCTTGGTGAAAAAAATTACCAAAACATTTGTGTACGTGTGATTTTTTCTCTCTCTAAGGCTAAGTTTACATCTGGCATTTCTTGTTTGTCATTTGCCCAAAAAAACGTAACCAACTAATTACTTATAAAAAACTGTTTGATTCAGACATATTTATTGATTTAAACAGTTTGCAATCATTTCGGATTCTATAAAATTGTGTATTAATTATGTATGAAACTGTTTAACTTAATAAATACATGTCTGTCAAATAGTTTTTCATTAGTAATTAGTTGGTTACGCTTTTTTATGCTTGTGTGGCATTTTGCACACAGATGTAATCCCGGCCTAACTTATTAATTTGACTTAATTAAAACACATATCTGAACTGCTTACTCTGGTACTTTTTTGCCAGTTAGAGATTACATAAGCATTGGTAAAGTATGACCAGTCAATGGTTACAAGGCAACTGGTCACCTATTACTAGTCAATATTTACGTAGAAACTGGTAAAATATAACTTAAATAAATAACCATAATTTTTATGTTATTTCAATTGTTTTTTTATTATAGTAAATAGTCTGGCATCTCCATGTGTGAATAATAGCAATTTTTGTTAGCTGAGCATAATAAATTAATAATTAAATGTTTTAAAGTTAAAATAAAAACAAGTAGTAACAAGATCTATAATTTACAACAGTTGGTTTTACCGAATTGGAATTGATCAAAATTGTATTCAGGGGTGTCACAGAAACATGCGGTTTTGCTGATTGTCATTTTTGCAAACCAATGTTGGTGTCATGAAACCAAGTTGGTTTTGTTAATTTCGAATGTGACTAAAGTTTATTTGTTTTGAAAAAAAAATTAAAAAAAATATCGTTTTCCATTAAAATATCAATAAAATTAATTATATTTCATTACATAACAAAAAGTAAAGAATAAGTGGTCATAAATAAATTAAAGTGACATCATCAGTTGTAGCATTTTTGTTATTAGAAGAGTGCTTAGAGAAAGTGATGAGAAAGTCTGAGGGATTGCATCACTGCTGGCCACCCAGAGAAATGTATTCATTTATTTATATAAGAAACGGATTGCAGTTCGGCACTGTAGTAGCACTGGCCAGCTACATATGAATTGCATCAATCCATCTGAGCTATCCAAGAAAGTGTACGTACATATATTTTATTTTGCGCTTATGTATGTTAAAAGCTGCCTTGCATTTGCTATGGTACCGATCAGTGTTGTCAACTTTGAAATTTTAGAACGCACCAAAATGAAGGAAAAAGCGCGCCATTTACAAAAAAACGCACCAAGTTTAGAATTTTTTTTTTATTTTAAAATGTTTATTGAATTAATAATTTTGCATAAAAAGTACAATATTATTTTTTAGTAAATGAGAAATCTTTTTTAGATTAATTGAACTGTCGGAAAAATAAAAAATATTTTTGGATTTGTTCATATGTAATATACTGAATATCTCGACCAAAGAAATATATATAATAAATTATAAAAGTAATTAACGGCACACACATTAATTTTTAAAAAATTATAAATTTTTGTGCATTAGTTTTATAACTTCTGCTTAAGAGAAAAAAGAGATCAAAAATTAAAAATTAAGGTAATATTTTATCATTATTGTTAGATAGGGTCATAAAAAAGATTTCATTTCAAATTGTGATGTTTTGTAAACATCATTACTATTAATATGGTAATTAACACTATCAGGAAAATGGTAAAAGTTTCACAACAAAAATTTTCCAGATTTAACCCGCTGTCGTCTTCTATTAGCGTTGGTGCCACCAAAAATTGAAAAACGCACCAAAATTAAAAAAAAGCGCACCACGCACCAACTAAGGAATTTTTCGCACAAAAAATATAAAAAAACACCCAAAATGGTGGGAAACGCACCAAGTTGACAACGCTGGTACCGATAGACTAAAATATTCCGGTTTTGAAACAAATGGCTTCGTTGCGGCTTTTATCGGAAGGATCTTATCAAATATCAGCCGGTAACTATATAAGTCGTCCATATAGAAGCATAGTGATAATTATAGGTAATGTGATCTACGTTATGGATCGGTTCATTTATCAATAGTGGGTCCGATTGGAAACGTACATCAATTATAAATCCAGATCGGGGGGACTACTTTTACAATACACAAGTACATACATATGTGTATGATTTCTTCTAGTTAGTTGCAAGGAGTATTATAGTATACCATAAAATATGTGAAAATATTTCATTAATTATAGCAAACATTTAAAAAAAATAAGTAAATTTACTTACATTTACTTAAACAAAAAAAAAATACGCCAAAATGAAAACTGACAGCTGTTAGGTGCTTGGTTTATTTCCAATAACAAAACCGATAACATTGGTTTCTATGATACCTAAAACCGACATCAATTCCATTCGAACATAAAAATGACAACATTGGTTTTCATGACACCAACGCATTTTTTTGTATCGTTTTCAAAACCAATTCTGATAACATTGGTTTCTGTGACACCGTTGATTATTCGCAAATTAAAAAAGCCAATTGTTTGGTTGCGGCTTTGAGTGTTGCTGTTGTGTATATAGTTTATATAAATACATAAGTACATACTACATAGTGCATATAATTTCACCGCCAAGTTTTTTGTACATATATTTTTATACATACAGTCGTTAAGCAGGTTTGGGTCGGGGAACATCTCTCGCGTCATCGTAATTATTTCTTAAGTGCGGTCAGGCTTGTGTGTGTTGTTTGGCCTTCGAGAGTTTTTCGTCTCGCTCGTACTGGTTGACTGATCTGCCACGGATAACCGTATAATCTTGTGGTGTTTTGTGGAATTTCTTTAACAACCACGTTGTCTACTTCCTATGTGAAGGCGTAGGTCGTGTACAGTCAGTCACAAAACCTTTTAAAATACTGTTAATACCATCTTGGGCATAAGGTCTACGTTACTCCGCCCATATTTGTGCAACACCATATTATGCAAATTTACTTTGCATTAATATGTTTAATAAATAAATAAATTTTTATACATACGTAAATATATATATAAGTATAATGCCCGTAAGGAAGAAGGAAACATTTGAATGTATCTGCAGCAGAAACGTTAGGAAATCCCACAGCAGTGTTGGCTGTTTTCTCTGTGGAAAATTTTTTCACATCAATTGTGTAAATGTTACAACGGAACAGCATAAATTGTTTTGTCAAAACAAAAAAAAAATTTCGCTATGTTTGTGGCTGTTGTAGCTCCTCACCTAAGGAAAAGCGGGTTTCCAGCCTGCCAGTTGCTACCGGTGATATACAGCAGGAGCTTCACAATATTACACGGGCATTGAAACAGAGTTCGAGGAGCATAATAGTATTTTTGAAAAGCAAGTTCATGCCAGTATTGTAGCCTTTGAACACAAAATGCTTGAGTTATTTGATAAGTTTCGAGCTGAGCAGGATGAAAAGATTGATAGACTTAGAAATGCGAGGTCAACACATCTAGAAAGTCATAAATATGTTGAAATACAAAAGCGTTTGAATGATTTGGAGACTCATAACCAGGGAAACCACAAATATGCAATTGCATGTTTTTTCTTGTCTGATATAACAATGCGGAATTAAGATATTTATCCGTTTCAGAACTTTTTATGAATTCTGGCATCGGTTTGTTAGTGCATATTTTTGCATATTTTACCCTTTAAAGCATTTTTTTCCATACTTCAATCTAATATAAAAGCTTTTGTGTTCATGTTTATAAAAAATATAAGTAGTTTAGTTTTATAAAAGTTACATATGTACGTATTATTATTTTATAAAATACATACAATTAGAGATGATTGCTCTTTTTCTCATTAATAAAAATTAATGAAAACACCAAAAGTATTCAGTTTTATTTATGCCGATTTCTTTTGCCGATTTTCGAAATTAATGTGCCGAAAATGCCGATGATTTTTCAAAAAAGTGCAGATTTTTCATCAAAATCTATATGAGAGAAAAATTCAAATGCCCTTATTAAAAAATTAATTTCGGTTATTGGTGAGAATAAATTTCACATTGTCCCAATAAAACGTGGCAACATCGATGAAACGAAAATTCAAATTTATGACGAAAAGGATTTCCGCAAAATGGTTTCTGAATTTGAAAAACAAGCTTCCACACATACCAGCTTCAGAGCGCTAAAGGCCTGCAGATCGTATTGAAGGGCATAGATTCTTTTGTTGTTCCTGAAGAAATAAAAGATGTACTCGTCTTCCAGGGATTTAAGGTAAATAATGTATCTAACATAATACCCCAAACCCTATTTCGTGTTGAACTGGTGCAATGATATACAGTTGAAAAAAATGAGACTCGTCCTATTTATAGCCTAAAATACCTTTTATACAGAAAAATCACATAATCATAATTGCCAAGAATATGGCCATACAAAAGCTTACTGCAATTTACCTACAGTGTGTGTTATCTGCGGTGAATTGCGCGGAACTGCTAGTTGTACTAAGCCAAAAGATCAAGCTGAAAAATACAGTAATTGTGGAGGTAATCATACCGGTAACTACAGAGGTTGTCCTGTTTACTCTTTCGTCAAGCAGGCTATGGTGCAAAAACCTAAATTAGCTCCAGTTAAAACAACAAACACTTCCTCAGCCGCTTTTGTGCAAATGAGCCAACCAGTTACTTCCCGTGTATCGTAGGCCGATGCTGCCAAGGCAAATTCTATTCCCGCTCAGAAAGTGTCCCCACCAAGTAATTCAACAAATGCTAACTCAAGCTTTAATGTCAGTCGCCTTGAAGCCACTATTGAAAATCTTGTGCAAATTATAACAACTTTTAACAAATATAACAAGCATGATGCAAGAAATGCTACGAATACAGAATACACTGCTTCAAGCATTAGTTAACAAGCCAAGAACACGTTAAAAATATGTTTCTGGAACGCAAACGGCATTCGCCAACATAAAACTGAACTTGAAGTGCTTACGGAAAAAAATATTCATTTGACTTTTAGAAGCTCACTAAGGATCAATACTATAAATTCTACAAATCTCTTGGACCTTGTTTCGTAGCAGCTGGCGACTACTTATTACGCCTAGAGGTAGGGCGTTGTTCAACACAATTTCAAAAATGGGCTTGGATGTTATTTCGAGTGGGGAGTCTACTTACTGCCCTACTGACGTACGAAAAATTCGGGCTGTTATAGATTTCGGTGTCATAAAAAGCATTTCTAGGGAATTAATTCACGTTGAAGCTTCCCTAAATCTCTCGTCCGATCACTCACCCACTATCGTTTACAATCTGTAGCCCACTGAGAAGCGGTTTACTTCACACATATGTCAAGATGATAAATCGTGTTAATTGGCTGGGATTCAAAAAATATCTTAGTAATCATTGCACGGAAAATATTGCGTTAAGAACGCCTAATGACATTGAAACTATCTTAACGAAATTATTAAACAGGCTGCTGAACATGCCACTACCTCCCATCCGCTTACTGGGTTCAATAAAATTTATTCTACGGACGTTGAACGTCTCATACGTGGAAAAAGAACTAGAAGGGAATGGCAACAGCACAGATCACCTCAACACAAAATCAGATTGCACTAAACGACTCCAAGAGTTGCTAGCATCTGAAAAAACTGCATCTTTTAAAAATTATCTGTAAGGTCTTGATGTCACACCAGTATCTAATAACTCTTTGTGGCGCGTAGCTAAAAAGCTTAAAACACCCGTTGAGTTTAAGCCACCTCTGCACACATCTACAGGAGGTTGTGCAAGAAGCGATACTGAAAAAGGTAACATATTTGCTAAGCATTTAAAATCCGTATTTACACCAAACACATGTACTGGTCTTGTTGATTTGCAGAGTGCATTAGCGCTACCCCCTCGACCCTTAAAATTTAAGATGTGTGACGTACAAAAACTAATCGCCGAACTCAACCTGAAAACAGCTCCCGGTATTGATGGAATTAGTAACCAGTTTACTTCGTACTGCAATTAGAATCCCGTTATTAATTTTTAATGCCATTTTACGACTGGAGTATTATCCACACTGCTGGAAGCTTTCCAGTGTTAATTTTTAAAAGCTACTCAGGACAAAATTGTCTTCAATTTTAACTGATAATGGGTGCATCCCGGACCATCAATTTGGTTTTAGAATCCAGCATAGCACCATTGAGCCAACGCATAGATTGGAGGTTCAATTTATAAGAAAAACATTTGAGGAAAAGAAGTATTGTTCTGCCCTGTTTATTGATGTTTCTCAGGCATTTGATAAAGTGTGGCATGAAGGCCTGATTTTGAAATTGAACACATACTTACCAATAAACATTCTAAATCTTTTGGAAAGTTACATTCTTGCCCTAAAATTTACAGTTGTGGAAGGACACTTTATGAGTATGAATGAAACTATCTCATCCGGTGTGCCACAGGGGAGTATACTGGGGCCATTTTTATATTTGATTTATACTTGTGATATGCCTGTGTGAGCAGTAGTATCCACACTTCTACATTGGCCGACGATACAGCCTGCCTTAGTATGCACGAAAACCCTGATGAGGCATCCCGCAAACTCCAGGAACACATTAGCCAGATGGAACTATGGTTAAACTTATGGAGAATTAAGGTAAATGAAATGTTCCCCCATTCGGATTAATAATCAAGTTGTTCCTCAACATTCACATGTGAAATATCTTGGTATACACCTCGATCGACGGCTTACATGGAAACATCACATTGACTATAAGTTAACTCAAATGAAACTAAAATTAACTCAGGTACATTGGCTGATTGGCAGAAATTCAACACTCAGTCTAGACTGCAAACTTTTAATATACCAGTCGCTTTTTAAGCCAATATGGTCCTACGGAATTCAGCTATGGGGCACTGCTTCAGCTTTAAATGTTGATAAAATCCAACGAAGGTAAAACAAAATTCTACGTTTGATAACATCGGCTCCATGGTTCATCAAAAATTCAAATACACATCGTGATTTAAATATGCCATGTTATGTTATGTTATGTCCGACATTGGTCGGGCCTACTAATTGTATTTTAGATTTAAGATTTGAATACTTATTGTTAGTTCATATATGAAGACACAATAAATAAAAAATATGCATAAAAAAAAAGAGTCATATCTCGTGCGGCTTAAAGCCGGACAATGGCACAGTAGTGGTTCCACTGTCTCAATTACGTCGGATTCTTTACATATCGTGCAGGTACCTTCAATTATTTGTCGTAGTTTGACGGCATACGAAGCCGTCGAGCAGTGTCTACTTAATACCCCCTAGAAGTCTACAGTTGCTTCTGGTTAGTGATAAATGGAATTTAGTTGATTTAGGATCATAGGAGCTCCACATAATTTTAGAAGTTTTGCAAGTTTTCGCGGCACGCCAACTTTCCTGCGCTTCTTCCTTCATCTAAGAGTCTATGATCCATTTCTGGTGTTGAATTGCTTTCCGGACATATACCGTTTCTTCCAGCGGTAATTGGATTCCCTTTTGGCCAGTGTGTCGGCCATTGCGTTTCCTTCAATCCCGATGTGTCCTCGAACCCAAAATGCATAGATTTCTCCCTGGAAGATGCTACAGTGGTCAGGAAGTTTATAAGATTCCTCTATACTGAGTTCCGGTCAGTCAACCGCAGCTCCGACCCCTATACCATCTTCGAGCCATCAGTGAAGGAATTAAAATTATACCCACTATAGTTAAGACCTTCCAGACGACAGCCTTCTTCCCTTATAGTGATATGTGGTTTGGAAAGGAAGATAATTTTTGGAATGCTGTAGTCCGATATGGTATGGTGGTATGGAGTGTACCATGTCTTCTAGCAATTTACTGTGCCCAAACGGTTTGTATAAAAAAACACTTTATTCGTTCATTTGATAAACAACAATATTTAAAAAACATAACAAAACCAAAGAAAATCATATGCTTTAAGTTATAGCATGGATGGAAATTCCATCTACATCTGCCAATCTAGATACTATTTCCTATGAAGACTTTTTAGGTTGAAAATATTTCGTAACGCTTGAAGTTGTTGGAGTCACCTCTATTACATCTGTTTCCATTCTTATATTATGCGTCTTTACAGAGTTGTATTTTTAAGTAATAAAACAACGAACAACGTCGCTACTAGTCAATTGACTAGTCATTTGACTAGTAGTTTATTAGGGGCTTGGTGAAAAAAATTACCAAAACATTTGTGTACGTGTGATTTTTTCTCTCTCTAAGGCTAAGTTTACATCTGGCATTTCTTGTTTGTCATTTGCCCAAAAAAACGTAACCAACTAATTACTTATAAAAAACTGTTTGATTCAGACATATTTATTGATTTAAACAGTTTGCAATCATTTCGGATTCTATAAAATTGTGTATTAATTATGTATGAAACTGTTTAACTTAATAAATACTTGTCTGTCAAATAGTTTTTCATTAGTAATTAGTTGGTTACGCTTTTTTATGCTTGTGTGGCATTTTGCACACAGATGTAATCCCGGCCTAACTTATTAATTTGACTTAATTAAAACACATATCTGAACTGCTTACTCTGGTACTTTTTTGCCAGTTAGAGATTACATAAGCATTGGTAAAGTATGACCAGTCAATGGTTACAAGGCAACTGGTCACCTATTACTAGTCAATATTTACGTAGAAACTGGTAAAATATAACTTAAATAAATAACCATAATTTTTATGTTATTTCAATTGTTTTTTTATTATAGTAAATAGTCTGGCATCTCCATGTGTGAATAATAGCAATTTTTGTTAGCTGAGCATAATAAATTAATAATTAAATGTTTTAAAGTTAAAATAAAAACAAGTAGTAACAAGATCTATAATTTACAACAGTTGGTTTTACCGAATTGGAATTGATCAAAATTGTATTCAGGGGTGTCACAGAAACATGCGGTTTTGCTGATTGTCATTTTTGCAAACCAATGTTGGTGTCATGAAACCAAGTTGGTTTTGTTAATTTCGAATGTGACTAAAGTTTATTTGTTTTGAAAAAAAAAATTTTAAAAAATATCGTTTTCATTAAAATATCAATAAAATTAATTATATTTCATTACATAACAAAAAGTAAAGAATAAGTGGTCATAAATAAATTAAAGTGACATCATCAGTTGTAGCATTTTTGTTATTAGAAGAGTGCTTAGAGAAAGTGATGAGAAAGTCTGAGGGATTGCATCACTGCTGGCCACCCAGAGAAATGTATTCATTTATTTATATAAGAAACGGATTGCAGTTCGGCACTGTAGTATCACTGGCCAGCTACATATGAATTGCATCAATCCATCTGAGCTATCCAAGAAAGTGTACGTACATATATTTTATTTTGCGCTTATGTATGTTAAAAGCTGCCTTGCATTTGCTATGGTACCGATCAGTGTTGTCAACTTTGAAATTTTAAAACGCACCAAAATGAAGGAAAAAGCGCGCCATTTACAAAAAAACGCACCAAGTTTAGAATTTTTTTTTTTATTTTAAAATGTTTATTGAATTAATAATTTTGCATAAAAAGTACAATATTATTTTTTAGTAAATGAGAAATCTTTTTTAGATTAATTGAACTGTCGGAAAAATAAAAAATATTTTTGGATTTGTTCATATGTAATATACTGAATATCTCGACCAAAGAAATATATATAATAAATTATAAAAGTAATTAACGGCACACACATTAATTTTTAAAAAATTATAAATTTTTGTGCATTAGTTTTATAACTTCTGCTTAAGAGAAAAAAGAGATCAAAAATTAAAAATTAAGGTAATATTTTATCATTATTGTTAGATAGGGTCATAAAAAAGATTTCATTTCAAATTGTGATGTTTTGTAAACATCATTACTATTAATATGGTAATTAACACTATCAGGAAAATGGTAAAAGTTTCACAACAAAAATTTTCCAGATTTAACCCGCTGTCGTCTTCTATTAGCGTTGGTGCCACCAAAAATTGAAAAACGCACCAAAATTAAAAAAAAGCGCACCACGCACCAACTAAGGAATTTTTCGCACAAAAAATATAAAAAAACACCCAAAATGGTGGGAAACGCACCAAGTTGACAACGCTGGTACCGATAGACTAAAATATTCCGGTTTTGAAACAAATGGCTTCGTTGCGGCTTTTATCGGAAGGATCTTATCAAATATCAGCCGGTAACTATATAAGTCGTCCATATAGAAGCATAGTGATAATTATAGGTAATGTGATCTACGTTATGGATCGGTTCATTTATCAATAGTGGGTCCGATTGGAAACGTACATCAATTATAAATGCAGATCGGGGGGACTATTTTTACAATACACAAGTACATACATATGTGTATGATTTCTTCTAGTTAGTTGCAAGGAGTATTATAGTATACCATAAAATATGTGAAAATATTTCATTAATTATAGCAAACATTTAAAAAAATAAGTAAATTTACTTACATTTACTTAAACAAAAAAAAAAATACGCCAAAATGAAAACTGACAGCTGTTAGGTGCTTGGTTTATTTCCAATAACAAAACCGATAACATTGGTTTCTATGATACCTAAAACCGACATCAATTCCATTCGAACATAAAAATGACAACATTGGTTTTCATGACACCAACGCATTTTTTTGTATCGTTTTCAAAACCAATTCTGATAACATTGGTTTCTGTGACACCGTTGATTATTCGCAAATTAAAAAAGCCAATTGTTTGGTTGCGGCTTTGAGTGTTGCTGTTGTGTATATAGTTTATATAAATACATAAGTACATACTACATAGTGCATATAATTTCACCGCCAAGTTTTTTGTACATATATTTTTATACATACAGTCGTTAAGCAGGTTTGGGTCGGGGAACATCTCTCGCGTCATCGTAATTATTTCTTAAGTGCGGTCAGGCTTGTGTGTGTTGTTTGGCCTTCGAGAGTTTTTCGTCTCGCTCGTACTGGTTGACTGATCTGCCACGGATAACCGTATAATCTTGTGGTTTTTTGTGGAATTTCTTTAACAACCACGTTGTCTACTTCCTATGTGAAGGCGTAGGTCGTGTACAGTCAGTCACAAAACCTTTTAAAATACTGTTAATACCATCTTGGGCATAAGGTCTACGTTACTCCGCCCATATTTGTGCAACACCATATTATGCAAATTTACTTTGCATTAATATGTTTAATAAATAAATAAATTTTTATACATACGTAAATATATATATAAGTATAATGCCCGTAAGGAAGAAGGAAACTTTTGAATGTATCTGCAGCAGAAACGTTAGGAAATCCCACAGCAGTGTTGGCTGTTTTCTCTGTGGAAAATTTTTTCACATCAATTGTGTAAATGTTACAACGGAACAGCATAAATTGTTTTGTCAAAACAAAAAAAAAATTTCGCTATGTTTGTGGCTGTTGTAGCTCCTCACCTAAGGAAAAGCGGGTTTCCAGCCTGCCAGTTGCTACCGGTGATATACAGCAGGAGCTTCACAATATTACACGGGCATTGAAACAGAGTTCGAGGAGCATAATAGTATTTTTGAAAAGCAAGTTCATGCCAGTATTGTAGCCTTTGAACACAAAATGCTTGAGTTATTTGATAAGTTTCGAGCTGAGCAGGATGAAAAGATTTATAGACTTAGAAATGCGAGGTCAACACATCTAGAAAGTCATAAATATGTTGAAATACAAAAGCGTTTGAATGATTTGGAGACTCATAACCAGGGAAACCACAAATATGCAATTGCATGTTTTTTCTTGTCTGATATAACAATGCGGAATTAAGATATTTATCCGTTTCAGAACTTTTTATGAATTCTGGCATCGGTTTGTTAGTGCATATTTTTGCATATTTTACCCTTTAAAGCATTTTTTTCCATACTTCAATCTAATATAAAAGCTTTTGTGTTCATGTTTATAAAAAATATAAGTAGTTTAGTTTTATAAAAGTTACATATGTACGTATTATTATTTTATAAAATACATACAATTAGAGATGATTGCTCTTTTTCTCATTAATAAAAATTAATGAAAACACCAAAAGTATTCAGTTTTATTTATGCCGATTTCTTTTGCCGATTTTCGAAATTAATGTGCCGAAAATGCCGATGATTTTTCAAAAAAGTGCAGATTTTTCATCAAAATCTATATGAGAGAAAAATTCAAATGCCCTTATTAAAAAATTAATTTCGGTTATTGGTGAGAATAAATTTCACATTGTCCCAATAAAACGTGGCAACATCGATGAAACGAAAATTCAAATTTATGACGAAAAGGATTTCCGCAAAATGGTTTCTGAATTTGAAAAACAAGCTTCCACACATACCAGCTTCAGAGCGCTAAAGGCCTGCAGATCGTATTGAAGGGCATAGATTCTTTTGTTGTTCCTGAAGAAATAAAAGATGTACTCGTCTTCCAGGGATTTAAGGTAAATAATGTATCTAACATAATACCCCAAACCCTATTTCGTGTTGAACTGGTGCAATGATATACAGTTGAAAAAAATGAGACTCGTCCTATTTATAGCCTAAAATACCTTTTATACAGAAAAATCACATAATCATAATTGCCAAGAATATGGCCATACAAAAGCTTACTGCAATTTACCTACAGTGTGTGTTATCTGCGGTGAATTGCGCGGAACTGCTAGTTGTACTAAGCCAAAAGATCAAGCTGAAAAATACAGTAATTGTGGAGGTAATCATACCGGTAACTACAGAGGTTGTCCTGTTTACTCTTTCGTCAAGCAGGCTATTGTGCAAAAACCTAAATTAGCTCCAGTTAAAACAACAAACACTTCCTCAGCCGCTTTTGTGCAAATGAGCCAACCAGTTACTTCCCGTGTATCGTAGGCCGATGCTGCCAAGGCAAATTCTATTCCCGCTCAGAAAGTGTCCCCACCAAGTAATTCAACAAATGCTAATGTCAGTCGCCTTGAAGCCACTATTGAAAATCTTGTGCAAATTATAACAACTTTTAACAAATATAACAAGCATGATGCAAGAAATGCTACGAATACAGAATACACTGCTTCAAGCATTAGTTAACAAGCCAAGAACACGTTAAAAATATGTTTCTGGAACGCAAACGGCATTCGCCAACATAAAACTGAACTTGAAGTGCTTACGGAAAAAAATATTCATTTGACTTTTAGAAGCTCACTAAGGATCAATACTATAAATTCTACAAATCTCTTGGACCTTGTTTCGTAGCAGCTGGCGACTACAATGCTAAGCATACGTTCTGGGGTTCGCGTCTTATTACGCCTAGAGGTAGGGCGTTGTTCAACACAATTTCAAAAATGGGCTTGGATGTTATTTCGAGTGGGGAGTCTACTTACTGCCCTACTGACGTACGAAAAATTCGGGCTGTTATAGATTTCGGTGTCATAAAAAGCATTTCTAGGGAATTAATTCACGTTGAAGCTTCCCTAAATCTCTCGTCCGATCACTCACCCACTATCGTTTACAATCTGTAGCCCACTGAGAAGCGGTTTACTTCACACATATGTCAAGATGATAAATCGTGTTAATTGGCTGGGATTCAAAAAATATCTTAGTAATCATTGCACGGAAAATATTGCGTTAAGAACGCCTAATGACATTGAAACTATCTTAACGAAATTATTAAACAGGCTGCTGAACATGCCACTACCTCCCATCCGCTTACTGGGTTCAATAAAATTTATTCTACGGACGTTGAACGTCTCATACGTGGAAAAAGAACTAGAAGGGAATGGCAACAGCACAGATCACCTCAACACAAAATCAGATTGCACTAAACGACTCCAAGAGTTGCTAGCATCTGAAAAAACTGCATCTTTTAAAAATTATCTGTAAGGTCTTGATGTCACACCAGTATCTAATAACTCTTTGTGGCGCGTAGCTAAAAAGCTTAAAACACCCGTTGAGTTTAAGCCACCTCTGCACACATCTACAGGAGGTTGTGCAAGAAGCGATACTGAAAAAGGTAACATATTTGCTAAGCATTTAAAATCCGTATTTACACCAAACACATGTACTGGTCTTGTTGATTTGCAGAGTGCATTAGCGCTACCCCCTCGACCCTTAAAATTTAAGATGTGTGACGTACAAAAACTAATCGCCGAACTCAACCTGAAAACAGCTCCCGGTATTGATGGAATTAGTAACCAGTTTACTTCGTACTGCAATTAGAATCCCGTTATTAATTTTTAATGCCATTTTACGACTGGAGTATTATCCACACTGCTGGAAGCTTTCCAGTGTTAATTTTTAAAAGCTACTCAGGACAAAATTGTCTTCAATTTTAACTGATAATGGGTGCATCCCGGACCATCAATTTGGTTTTAGAATCCAGCATAGCACCATTGAGCCAACGCATAGATTGGAGGTTCAATTTATAAGAAAAACATTTGAGGAAAAGAAGTATTGTTCTGCCCTGTTTATTGATGTTTCTCAGGCATTTGATAAAGTGTGGCATGAAGGCCTGATTTTGAAATTGAACACATACTTACCAATAAACATTCTAAATCTTTTGGAAAGTTACATTCTTGCCCTAAAATTTACAGTTGTGGAAGGACACTTTATGAGTATGAATGAAACTATCTCATCCGGTGTGCCACAGGGGAGTATACTGGGGCCATTTTTATATTTGATTTATACTTGTGATATGCCTGTGTGAGCAGTAGTATCCACACTTCTACATTGGCCGACGATACAGCCTGCCTTAGTATTCACGAAAACCCTGATGAGGCATCCCGCAAACTCCAGGAACACATTAGCCAGATGGAACTATGGTTAAACTTATGGAGAATTAAGGTAAATGAAATGTTCCCCCATTCGGATTAATAATCAAGTTGTTCCCCAACATTCACATGTGAAATATCTTGGTATACACCTTGATCGACGGCTTACATGGAAACATCACATTGACTTTAAGTTAACTCAAATGAAACTAAAATTAACTCAGGTACATTGGCTGATTGGCAGAAATTCAACACTCAGTCTAGACTGCAAACTTTTAATATACCAGTCGCTTTTTAAGCCAATATGGTCCTACGAAATTCAGCTATGGGGCACTGCTTCAGCTTTAAATGTTGATAAAATCCAACGAAGGTAAAACAAAATTCTACGTTTGATAACATCGGCTCCATGGTTCATCAAAAATTCAAATACACATCGTGATTTAAATATGCCATGTTATGTTATGTTATGTCCGACATTGGTCGGGCCTACTAATTGTATTTTAGATTTAAGATTTGAATACTTATTGTTAGTTCATATATGAAGACACAATAAATAAAAAATATGCATAAAAAAAAGAGTCATATCTAGTGCGGCTTAAAGCCGGACAATGGCACAGTAGTGGTTCCACTGTCTCAATTACGTCGGATTCTTTACATATCGTGCAGGTACCTTCAATTATTTGTCTTAGTTTGACGGCATACGAAGCCGTCGAGCAGTGTCTACTTAATACCCCCTAGAAGTCTACAGTTGCTTCTGGTTAGTGATAAATGGAATTTAGTCGATTTAGGATCATAGGAGCTCCACATAATTTTAGAAGTTTTGCAAGTTTTCGCGGCACGCCAACTTTCCTGCGCTTCTTCCTTCATCTAAGAGTCTATGATCCATTTCTGGTGTTGAATTGCTTTCCGGACATATACCGTTTCTTCCAGCGGTAATTGGATTCCCTTTTGGCCAGTGTGTCGGCCATTGCGTTTCCTTCAATCCCGATGTGTCCTCGAACCCAAAATGCATAGATTTCTCCCTGGAAGATGCTACAGTGGTCAGGAAGTTTATAAGATTCCTCTATACTGAGTTCCGGTCAGTCAACCGCAGCTCCCCCCTATACCATCTTCGAGCCATCAGTGAAGGAATTAAAATTATACCCACTATAGTTAAGACCTTCCAGACGACAGCCTTCTTCCCTTATAGTGATATGTGGTTTGGAAAGGAAGATAATTTTTGGAATGCTGTAGTCCGATATGGTATGGTGGTATGGAGTGTACCATGTCTTCTAGCAATTTACTGTGCCCAAACGGTTTGTATAAAAAAACACTTTATTCGTTCATTTGATAAACAACAATATTTAAAAAACATAACAAAACCAAAGAAAATCATATGCTTTAAGTTATAGCATGGATGGAAATTCCATCTACATCTGCCAATCTAGATACTATTTCCTATGAAGACTTTTTAGGTTGAAAATATTTCGTAACGCTTGAAGTTGTTGGAGTCACCTCTATTACATCTGTTTCCATTCTTATATTATGCATCTTTACAGAGTTGTATTTTTAAGTAATAAAACAACGAACAACGTCGCTACTAGTCAATTGACTAGTCATTTGACTAGTAGTTTATTAGGGGCTTGGTGAAAAAAATTACCAAAACATTTGTGTACGTGTGATTTTTTCTCTCTCTAAGGCTAAGTTTACATCTGGCATTTCTTGTTTGTCATTTGCCCAAAAAAACGTAACCAACTAATTACTTATAAAAAACTGTTTGATTCAGACATATTTATTGATTTAAACAGTTTGCAATCATTTCGGATTCTATAAAATTGTGTATTAATTATGTATGAAACTGTTTAACTTAATAAATACATGTCTGTCAAATAGTTTTTCATTAGTAATTAGTTGGTTACGCTTTTTTATGCTTGTGTGGCATTTTGCACACAGATGTAATCCCGGCCTAACTTATTAATTTGACTTAATTAAAACACATATCTGAACTGCTTACTCTGGTACTTTTTTGCCAGTTAGAGATTACATAAGCATTGGTAAAGTATGACCAGTCAATGGTTACAAGGCAACTGGTCACCTATTACTAGTCAATATTTACGTAGAAACTGGTAAAATATAACTTAAATAAATAACCATAATTTTTATGTTATTTCAATTGTTTTTTTATTATAGTAAATAGTCTGGCATCTCCATGTGTGAATAATAGCAATTTTTGTTAGCTGAGCATAATAAATTAATAATTAAATGTTTTAAAGTTAAAATAAAAACAAGTAGTAACAAGATCTATAATTTACAACAGTTGGTTTTACCGAATTGGAATTGATCAAAATTGTATTCAGGGGTGTCACAGAAACATGCGGTTTTGCTGATTGTCATTTTTGCAAACCAATGTTGGTGTCATGAAACCAAGTTGGTTTTGTTAATTTCGAATGTGACTAAAGTTTATTTGTTTTGAAAAAAAAATTTAAAAAAATATCGTTTTCATTAAAATATCAATAAAATTAATTATATTTTATTACATAACAAAAAGTAAAGAATAAGTGGTCATAAATAAATTAAAGTGACATCATCAGTTGTAGCATTTTTGTTATTAGAAGAGTGCTTAGAGAAAGTGATGAGAAAGTCTGAGGGATTGCATCACTGCTGGCCACCCAGAGAAATGTATTCATTTATTTATATAAGAAACGGATTGCAGTTCGGCACTGTAGTAGCACTGGCCAGCTACATATGAATTGCATCAATCCATCTGAGCTATCCAAGAAAGTGTACGTACATATATTTTATTTTGCGCTTATGTATGTTAAAAGCTGCCTTGCATTTGCTATGGTACCGATCAGTGTTGTCAACTTTGAAATTTTAAAACGCACCAAAATGAAGGAAAAAGCGCGCCATTTACAAAAAAACGCACCAAGTTTAGAATTTTTTTTTTATTTTAAAATGTTTATTGAATTAATAATTTTGCATAAAAAGTACAATATTATTTTTTAGTAAATGAGAAATCTTTTTTAGATTAATTGAACTGTCGGAAAAATAAAAAATATTTTTGGATTTGTTCATATGTAATATACTGAATATCTCGACCAAAGAAATATATATAATAAATTATAAAAGTAATTAACGGCACACACATTAATTTTTAAAAAATTATAAATTTTTGTGCATTAGTTTTATAACTTCTGCTTAAGAGAAAAAAGAGATCAAAAATTAAAAATTAAGGTAATATTTTATCATTATTGTTAGATAGGGTCATAAAAAAGATTTCATTTCAAATTGTGATGTTTTGTAAACATCATTACTATTAATATGGTAATTAACACTATCAGGAAAATGGTAAAAGTTTCACAACAAAAATTTTCCAGATTTAACCCGCTGTCGTCTTCTATTAGCGTTGGTGCCACCAAAAATTGAAAAACGCACCAAAATTAAAAAAAAGCGCACCACGCACCAACTAAGGAATTTTTCGCACAAAAAATATAAAAAAACACCCAAAATGGTGGGAAACGCACCAAGTTGACAACGCTGGTACCGATAGACTAAAATATTCCGGTTTTGAAACAAATGGCTTCGTTGCGGCTTTTATCGGAAGGATCTTATCAAATATCAGCCGGTAACTATATAAGTCGTCCATATAGAAGCATAGTGATAATTATAGGTAATGTGATCTACGTTATGGATCGGTTCATTTATCAATAGTGGGTCCGATTGGAAACGTACATCAATTATAAATGCAGATCGGGGGGACTATTTTTACAATACACAAGTACATACATATGTGTATGATTTCTTCTAGTTAGTTGCAAGGAGTATTATAGTATACCATAAAATATGTGAAAATATTTCATTAATTATAGCAAACATTTAAAAAAATAAGTAAATTTACTTACATTTACTTAAACAAAAAAAAAAAAATACGCCAAAATGAAAACTGACAGCTGTTAGGTGCTTGGTTTATTTCCAATAACAAAACCGATAACATTGGTTTCTATGATACCTAAAACCGACATCAATTCCATTCGAACATAAAAATGACAACATTGGTTTTCATGACACCAACGCATTTTTTTGTATCGTTTTCAAAACCAATTCTGATAACATTGGTTTCTGTGACACCGTTGATTATTCGCAAATTAAAAAAGCCAATTGTTTGGTTGCGGCTTTGAGTGTTGCTGTTGTGTATATAGTTTATATAAATACATAAGTACATACTACATAGTGCATATAATTTCACCGCCAAGTTTTTTGTACATATATTTTTATACATACAGTCGTTAAGCAGGTTTGGGTCGGGGAACATCTCTCGCGTCATCGTAATTATTTCTTAAGTGCGGTCAGGCTTGTGTGTGTTGTTTGGCCTTCGAGAGTTTTTCGTCTCGCTCGTACTGGTTGACTGATCTGCCACGGATAACCGTATAATCTTGTGGTTTTTTGTGGAATTTCTTTAACAACCACGTTGTCTACTTCCTATGTGAAGGCGTAGGTCGTGTACAGTCAGTCACAATACCTTTTAAAATACTGTTAATACCATCTTGGGCATAAGGTCTACGTTACTCCGCCCATATTTGTGCAACACCATATTATGCAAATTTACTTTGCATTAATATGTTTAATAAATAAATAAATTTTTATACATACGTAAATATATATATAAGTATAATGCCCGTAAGGAAGAAGGAAACTTTTGAATGTATCTGCAGCAGAAACGTTAGGAAATCCCACAGCAGTGTTGGCTGTTTTCTCTGTGGAAAATTTTTTCACATCAATTGTGTAAATGTTACAACGGAACAGCATAAATTGTTTTGTCAAAACAAAAAAAAAATTTCGCTATGTTTGTGGCTGTTGTAGCTCCTCACCTAAGGAAAAGCGGGTTTCCAGCCTGCCAGTTGCTACCGGTGATATACAGCAGGAGCTTCACAATATTACACGGGCATTGAAACAGAGTTCGAGGAGCATAATAGTATTTTTGAAAAGCAAGTTCATGCCAGTATTGTAGCCTTTGAACACAAAATGCTTGAGTTATTTGATAAGTTTCGAGCTGAGCAGGATGAAAAGATTGATAGACTTAGAAATGCGAGGTCAACACATCTAGAAAGTCATAAATATGTTGAAATACAAAAGCGTTTGAATGATTTGGAGACTCATAACCAGGGAAACCACAAATATGCAATTGCATGTTTTTTCTTGTCTGATATAACAATGCGGAATTAAGATATTTATCCGTTTCAGAACTTTTTATGAATTCTGGCATCGGTTTGTTAGTGCATATTTTTGCATATTTTACCCTTTAAAGCATTTTTTTCCATACTTCAATCTAATATAAAAGCTTTTGTGTTCATGTTTATAAAAAATATAAGTAGTTTAGTTTTATAAAAGTTACATATGTACGTATTATTATTTTATAAAATACATACAATTAGAGATGATTGCTCTTTTTCTCATTAATAAAAATTAATGAAAACACCAAAAGTATTCAGTTTTATTTATGCCAATTTCTTTTGCCGATTTTCGAAATTAATGTGCCGAAAATGCCGATGATTTTTCAAAAAAGTGCAGATTTTTCATCAAAATCTATATGAGAGAAAAATTCAAATGCCCTTATTAAAAAATTAATTTCGGTTATTGGTGAGAATAAATTTCACATTGTCCCAATAAAACGTGGCAACATCGATGAAACGAAAATTCAAATTTATGACGAAAAGGATTTCCGCAAAATGGTTTCTGAATTTGAAAAACAAGCTTCCACACATACCAGCTTCAGAGCGCTAAAGGCCTGCAGATCGTATTGAAGGGCATAGATTCTTTTGTTGTTCCTGAAGAAATAAAAGATGTACTCGTCTTCCAGGGATTTAAGGTAAATAATGTATCTAACATAATACCCCAAACCCTATTTCGTGTTGAACTGGTGCAATGATATACAGTTGAAAAAAATGAGACTCGTCCTATTTATAGCCTAAAATACCTTTTATACAGAAAAATCACATAATCATAATTGCCAAGAATATGGCCATACAAAAGCTTACTGCAATTTACCTACAGTGTGTGTTATCTGCGGTGAATTGCGCGGAACTGCTAGTTGTACTAAGCCAAAAGATCAAGCTGAAAAATACAGTAATTGTGGAGGTAATCATACCGGTAACTACAGAGGATGTCCTGTTTACTCTTTCGTCAAGCAGGCTATGGTGCAAAAACCTAAATTAGCTCCAGTTAAAACAACAAACACTTCCTCAGCCACTTTTGTGCAAATGAGCCAACCAGTTACTTCCCGTGTATCGTAGGCCGATGCTGCCAAGGCAAATTCTATTCCCGCTCAGAAAGTGTCCCCACCAAGTAATTCAACAAATGCTAACTCAAGCTTTAATGTCAGTCGCCTTGAAGCCACTATTGAAAATCTTGTGCAAATTATAACAACTTTTAACAAATATAACAAGAAATGCTACGAATACAGAATACACTGCTTCAAGCATTAGTTAACAAGCCAAGAACACGTTAAAAATATGTTTCTGGAACGCAAACGGCATTCGCCAACATAACAAATATAGCAAGAAATGCTACGAATACAGAATACACTGCTTCAAGCATTAGTTAACAAGCCAAGAACACGTTAAAAATATGTTTCTGGAACGCAAACGGCATTCGCCAACATAAAACTGAACTTGAAGTGCTTACGGAAAAAAATATTCATTTGACTTTTAGAAGCTCACTAAGGATCAATACTATAAATTCTACAAATCTCTTGGACCTTGTTTCGTAGCAGCTGGCGACTACAATGCTAAGCATACGTTCTGGGGTTCGCGTCTTATTACGCCTAGAGGTAGGGCGTTGTTCAACACAATTTCAAAAATGGGCTTGGATGTTATTTCGAGTGGGGAGTCTACTTACTGCCCTACTGACGTACGAAAAATTCGGGCTGTTATAGATTTCGGTGTCATAAAAAGCATTTCTAGGGAATTAATTCACGTTGAAGCTTCCCTAAATCTCCCGTCCGATCACTCACCCACTATCGTTTACAATCTGTAGCCCACTGAGAAGCGGTTTACTTCACACATATGTCAAGATGATAAATCGTGTTAATTGGCTGGGATTCAAAAAATATCTCAGTAATCATTGCACGGAAAATATTGCGTTAAGAACGCCTAATGACATTGAAACTATCTTAACGAAATTATTAAACAGGCTGCTGAACATGCCACTACCTCCCATCCGCTTACTGGGTTCAATAAAATTTATTCTACGGACGTTGAACGTCTCATACGTGGAAAAAGAACTAGAAGGGAATGGCAACAGCACAGATCACCTCAACACAAAATCAGATTGCACTAAACGACTCCAAGAGTTGCTAGCATCTGAAAAAACTGCATCTTTTAAAAATTATCTGTAAGGTCTTGATGTCACACCAGTATCTAATAACTCTTTGTGGCGCGTAGCTAAAAAGCTTAAAACACCCGTTGAGTTTAAGCCACCTCTGCACACATCTACAGGAGGTTGTGCAAGAAGCGATACTGAAAAAGGTAACATATTTGCTAAGCATTTAAAATCCGTATTTACACCAAACACATGTACTGGTCTTGTTGATTTGCAGAGTGCATTAGCGCTACCCCCTCGACCCTTAAAATTTAAGATGTGTGACGTACAAAAACTAATCGCCGAACTCAACCTGAAAACAGCTCCCGGTATTGATGGAATTAGTAACCAGTTTACTTCGTACTGCAATTAGAATCCCGTTATTAATTTTTAATGCCAATTTACGACTGGAGTATTATCCACACTGCTGGAAGCTTTCCAGTGTTAATTTTTAAAAGCTACTCAGGACAAAATTGTCTTCAATTTTAACTGATAATGGGTGCATCCCGGACCATCAATTTGGTTTTAGAATCCAGCATAGCACCATTGAGCCAACGCATAGATTGGAGGTTCAATTTATAAGAAAAACATTTGAGGAAAAGAAGTATTGTTCTGCCCTGTTTATTGATGTTTCTCAGGCATTTGATAAAGTGTGGCATGAAGGCCTGATTTTGAAATTGAACACATACTTACCAATAAAGATTCTAAATCTTTTGGAAAGTTACATTCTTGCCCTAAAATTTACCGTTGTGGAAGAACACTTTATGAGTATGAATGAAACTATCTCATCCGGTGTGCCACAGGGGAGTATACTGGGGCCATTTTTATATTTGATTTATACTTGTGATATGCCTGTGTGAGCAGTAGTATCCACACTTCTACATTGGCCGACGATACAGCCTGCCTTAGTATGCACGAAAACCCTGATGAGGCATCCCGCAAACTCCAGGAACACATTAGCCAGATGGAACTATGGTTAAACTTATGGAGAATTAAGGTAAATGAAATGTTCCCCCATTCGGATTAATAATCAAGTTGTTCCCCAACATTCACATGTGAAATATCTTGGTATACACCTTGATCGACGGCTTACATGGAAACATCACATTGACTTTAAGTTAACTCAAATGAAACTAAAATTAACTCAGGTACATTGGCTGATTGGCAGAAATTCAACACTCAGTCTAGACTGCAAACTTTTAATATACCAGTCGCTTTTTAAGCCAATATGGTCCTACGGAATTCAGCTATGGGGCACTGCTTCAGCTTTAAATGTTGATAAAATCCAACGAAGGTAAAACAAAATTCTACGTTTGATAACATCGGCTCCATGGTTCATCAAAAATTCAAATACACATCGTGATTTAAATATGCCATGTTATGTTATGTTATGTCCGACATTGGTCGGGCCTACTAATTGTATTTTAGATTTAAGATTTGAATACTTATTGTTAGTTCATATATGAAGACACAATAAAAAAAAAGAGTCATATCTAGTGCGGCTTAAAGCCGGACAATGGCACAGTAGTGGTTCCACTGTCTCAATTACGTCGGATTCTTTACATGTCGTGCAGGTACCTTCAATTATTTGTCGTAGTTTGACGGCATACGAAGCCGTCGAGCAGTGTCTACTTAATACCCCCTAGAAGTCTACAGTTGCTTCTGGTTAGTGATAAATGGAATTTAGTCGATTTAGGATCATAGGAGCTCCACATAATTTTAGAAGTTTTGCAAGTTTTCGCGGCACGCCAACTTTCCTGCGCTTCTTCCTTCATCTAAGAGTCTATGATCCATTTCTGGTGTTGAATTGCTTTCCGGACATATACCGTTTCTTAGAGCGGTAATTGGATTCCCTTTTGGCCAGTGTGTCGGCCATTGCGTTTCCTTCAATCCCGATGTGTCCTCGAACCCAAAATGCATAGATTTCTCCCTGGAAGATGCTACAGTGGTCAGGAAGTTTATAAGATTCCTCTATACTGAGTTCCGGTCAGTCAACCGCAGCTCCGACCCCTATACCATCTTCGAGCCATCAGTGAAGGAATTAAAATTATACCCACTATAGTTAAGACCTTCCAGACGACAGCCTTCTTCCCTTATAGTGATATGTGGTTTGGAAAGGAAGATAATTTTTGGAATGCTGTAGTCCGATATGGTATGGTGGTATGGAGTGTACCATGTCTTCTAGCAATTTACTGTGCCCAAACGGTTTGTATAAAAAAACACTTTATTCGTTCATTTGATAAACAACAATATTTAAAAAACATAACAAAACCAAAGAAAATCATATGCTTTAAGTTATAGCATGGATGGAAATTCCATCTACATCTGCCAATCTAGATACTATTTCCTATAAAGACTTTTTAGGTTGAAAATATTTCGTAACGCTTGAAGTTGTTGGAGTCACCTCTATTACATCTGTTTCCATTCTTATATTATGCATCTTTACAGAGTTGTATTTTTAAGTAATAAAACAACGAACAACGTCGCTACTAGTCAATTGACTAGTCATTTGACTAGTAGTTTATTAGGGGCTTGGTGAAAAAAATTACCAAAACATTTGTGTACGTGTGATTTTTTCTCTCTCTAAGGCTAAGTTTACATCTGGCATTTCTTGTTTGTCATTTGCCCAAAAAAACGTAACCAACTAATTACTTATAAAAAACTGTTTGATTCAGACATATTTATTGATTTAAACAGTTTGCAATCATTTCGGATTCTATAAAATTGTGTATTAATTATGTATGAAACTGTTTAACTTAATAAATACATGTCTGTCAAATAGTTTTTCATTAGTAATTAGTTGGTTACGCTTTTTTATGCTTGTGTGGCATTTTGCACACAGATGTAATCCCGGCCTAACTTATTAATTTGACTTAATTAAAACACATATCTGAACTGCTTACTCTGGTACTTTTTTGCCAGTTAGAGATTACATAAGCATTGGTAAAGTATGACCAGTCAATGGTTACAAGGCAACTGGTCACCTATTACTAGTCAATATTTACGTAGAAACTGGTAAAATATAACTTAAATAAATAACCATAATTTTTATGTTATTTCAATTGTTTTTTTATTATAGTAAATAGTCTGGCATCTCCATGTGTGAATAATAGCAATTTTTGTTATAGCCCATTCAGGCTGACTCCAAATTAAGCAGTTTCGTGATTTCGGTCGAAAACAAGTTGAAATTAATTAATTTCCCATATATTTTGACATTTTCCAAATTAAGTTATTTTATAGCCCATTCAGGCTGACTCCAAATTAACCAGTTTCGTGATTTCGGTCGAAAACAAGTTGAAATTAATTAATTTCCCATATATTTTGACATTTTCCAAATTAAGTTATTTTACTTAATTTCGATGAAATTAACAAGAAATTACAATATACAACTCTGTTTTTGTACTAAAAGTACTTTTATTTTCAAACATGAGTAAATTTACAACTATGAGAAACAACAATTAAAAGAAATAACAATTTTGACATTCAATATTAAATTAAAAAAACAATGAAATCTATTAAACTTATGAAAATTTTTGAAAGAAATATGTGTATAAGTGTAACAAAGAATTTATTCAACTGAAAAAACAACTTCAATGCCTGCAGCAGTGAATAATATGTTTGCGAAATTAACTCAAATGTCATTCAGTACCTGCATAAACAGTTTTTATTTCGTTCGTAATTTGAGCTTAAAATTACTTAATTTCGTGTCAGCCTGAATGGGCTATTACTTAATTTCGATGAAATTAACAAGAAATTACAATATACAACTCTGTTTTTGTACTAAAAGTACTTTTATTTTCAAACATGAGTAAATTTACAACTATGAGAAACAACAATTAAAAGAAATAACAATTTTGACATTCAATATTAAATTAAAAAAACAATGAAATCTATTAAATTTATGAAAATTTTTGAAAGAAATATGTGTATAAGTGTAACAAAGAATTTATTCAACTGAAAAAACAACTTCAATGCCTGCCGCAGTGCGAAATTAACTCAAATGTCATTCAGTACCTGCATAAACAGTTTTCATTTCGTTCGTAATTTGAGCTTAAAATTACTTAATTTCGTGTCAGCCTGAATGGGCTATTAGCTGCGCATAATAAATTAATAATTAAATGTTTTAAAGTTAAAATAAAAACAAGTAGTAACAAGATCTATAATTTACAACAGTTGGTTTTACCGAATTGGAATTGATCAAAATTGTATTCAGGGGTGTCACAGAAACATGCGGTTTTGCTGATTGTCATTTTTGCAAACCAATGTTGGTGTCATGAAACCAAGTTGGTTTTGTTAATTTCGAATGTGACTAAAGTTTATTTGTTTTGAAAAAAAAAATTTAAAAAAATATCGTTTTCATTAAAATATCAATAAAATTAATTATATTTTATTACATAACAAAAAGTAAAGAATAAGTGGTCATAAATAAATTAAAGTGACATCATCAGTTGTAGCATTTTTGTTATTAGAAGAGTGCTTAGAGAAAGTGATGAGAAAGTCTGAGGGATTGCATCACTGCTGGCCACCCAGAGAAATGTATTCATTTATTTATATAAGAAACGGATTGCAGTTCGGCACTGTAGTAGCACTGGCCAGCTACATATGAATTGCATCAATCCATCTGAGCTATCCAAGAAAGTGTACGTACATATATTTTATTTTGCGCTTATGTATGTTAAAAGCTGCCTTGCATTTGCTATGGTACCGATCAGTGTTGTCAACTTTGAAATTTTAAAACGCACCAAAATGAAGGAAAAAGCGCGCCATTTACAAAAAAACGCACCAAGTTTAGAATTTTTTTTTTATTTTAAAATGTTTATTGAATTAATAATTTTGCATAAAAAGTACAATATTATTTTTTAGTAAATGAGAAATCTTTTTTAGATTAATTGAACTGTCGGAAAAATAAAAAATATTTTTGGATTTGTTCATATGTAATATACTGAATATCTCGACCAAAGAAATATATATAATAAATTATAAAAGTAATTAACGGCACACACATTAATTTTTAAAAAATTATAAATTTTTGTGCATTAGTTTTATAACTTCTGCTTAAGAGAAAAAAGAGATCAAAAATTAAAAATTAAGGTAATATTTTATCATTATTGTTAGATAGGGTCATAAAAAAGATTTCATTTCAAATTGTGATGTTTTGTAAACATCATTACTATTAATATGGTAATTAACACTATCAGGAAAATGGTAAAAGTTTCACAACAAAAATTTTCCAGATTTAACCCGCTGTCGTCTTCTATTATCGTTGGTGCCACCAAAAATTGAAAAACGCACCAAAATTAAAAAAAAGCGCACCACGCACCAACTAAGGAATTTTTCGCACAAAAAATATAAAAAAACACCCAAAATGGTGGGAAACGCACCAAGTTGACAACGCTGGTACCGATAGACTAAAATATTCCGGTTTTGAAACAAATGGCTTCGTTGCGGCTTTTATCGGAAGGATCTTATCAAATATCAGCCGGTAACTATATAAGTCGTCCATATAGAAGCATAGTGATAATTATAGGTAATGTGATCTACGTTATGGATCGGTTCATTTATCAATAGTGGGTCCGATTGGAAACGTACATCAATTATAAATGCAGATCGGGGGGACTATTTTTACAATACACAAGTACATACATATGTGTATGATTTCTTCTAGTTAGTTGCAAGGAGTATTATAGTATACCATAAAATATGTGAAAATATTTCATTAATTATAGCAAACATTTAAAAAAATAAGTAAATTTACTTACATTTACTTAAACAAAAAAAAAATACGCCAAAATGAAAACTGACAGCTGTTAGGTGCTTGGTTTATTTCCAATAACAAAACCGATAACATTGGTTTCTATGATACCTAAAACCGACATCAATTCCATTCGAACATAAAAATGACAACATTGGTTTTCATGACACCAACGCATTTTTTTGTATCGTTTTCAAAACCAATTCTGATAACATTGGTTTCTGTGACACCGTTGATTATTCGCAAATTAAAAAAGCCAATTGTTTGATTCGGGCTTTGAGTGTTGCTGTTGTGTATATAGTTTATATAAATACATAAGTACATACTACATAGTGCATATAATTTCACCGCCAAGTTTTTTGTACATATATTTTTATACATACAGTCGTTAAGCAGGTTTGGGTCGGGGAACATCTCTCGCGTCATCGTAATTATTTCTTAAGTGCGGTCAGGCTTGTGTGTGTTGTTTGGCCTTCGAGAGTTTTTCGTCTCGCTCGTACTGGTTGACTGATCTGCCACGGATAACCGTATAATCTTGTGGTTTTTTGTGGAATTTCTTTAACAACCACGTTGTCTACTTCCTATGTGAAGGCGTAGGTCGTGTACAGTCAGTCACAATACCTTTTAAAATACTGTTAATACCATCTTGGGCATAAGGTCTACGTTACTCCGCCCATATTTGTGCAACACCATATTATGCAAATTTACTTTGCATTAATATGTTTAATAAATAAATAAATTTTTATACATACGTAAATATATATATAAGTATAATGCCCGTAAGGAAGAAGGAAACTTTTGAATGTATCTGCAGCAGAAACGTTAGGAAATCCCACAGCAGTGTTGGCTGTTTTCTCTGTGGAAAATTTTTTCACATCAATTGTGTAAATGTTACAACGGAACAGCATAAATTGTTTTGTCAAAACAAAAAAAAAATTTCGCTATGTTTGTGGCTGTTGTAGCTCCTCACCTAAGGAAAAGCGGGTTTCCAGCCTGCCAGTTGCTACCGGTGATATACAGCAGGAGCTTCACAATATTACACGGGCATTGAAACAGAGTTCGAGGAGCATAATAGTATTTTTGAAAAGCAAGTTCATGCCAGTATTGTAGCCTTTGAACACAAAATGCTTGAGTTATTTGATAAGTTTCGAGCTGAGCAGGATGAAAAGATTGATAGACTTAGAAATGCGAGGTCAACACATCTAGAAAGTCATAAATATGTTGAAATACAAAAGCGTTTGAATGATTTGGAGACTCATAACCAGGGAAACCACAAATATGCAATTGCATGTTTTTTCTTGTCTGATATAACAATGCGGAATTAAGATATTTATCCGTTTCAGAACTTTTTATGAATTCTGGCATCGGTTTGTTAGTGCATATTTTTGCATATTTTACCCTTTAAAGCATTTTTTTCCATACTTCAATCTAATATAAAAGCTTTTGTGTTCATGTTTATAAAAAATATAAGTAGTTTAGTTTTATAAAAGTTACATATGTACGTATTATTATTTTATAAAATACATACAATTAGAGATGATTGCTCTTTTTCTCATTAATAAAAATTAATGAAAACACCAAAAGTATTCAGTTTTATTTATGCCAATTTCTTTTGCCGATTTTCGAAATTAATGTGCCGAAAATGCCGATGATTTTTCAAAAAAGTGCAGATTTTTCATCAAAATCTATATGAGAGAAAAATTCAAATGTCCTTATTAAAAAATTAATTTCGGTTATTGGTGAGAATAAATTTCACATTGTCCCAATAAAACGTGGCAACATCGATGAAACGAAAATTCAAATTTATGACGAAAAGGATTTCCGCAAAATGGTTTCTGAATTTGAAAAACAAGCTTCCACACATACCAGCTTCAGAGCGCTAAAGGCCTGCAGATCGTATTGAAGGGCATAGATTCTTTTGTTGTTCCTGAAGAAATAAAAGATGTACTCGTCTTCCAGGGATTTAAGGTAAATAATGTATCTAACATAATACCCCAAACCCTATTTCGTGTTGAACTGGTGCAATGATATACAGTTGAAAAAAATGAGACTCGTCCTATTTATAGCCTAAAATACCTTTTATACAGAAAAATCACATAATCATAATTGCCAAGAATATGGCCATACAAAAGCTTACTGCAATTTACCTACAGTGTGTGTTATCTGCGGTGAATTGCGCGGAACTGCTAGTTGTACTAAGCCAAAAGATCAAGCTGAAAAATACAGTAATTGTGGAGGTAATCATACCGGTAACTACAGAGGTTGTCCTGTTTACTCTTTCGTCAAGCAGGCTATGGTGCAAAAACCTAAATTAGCTCCAGTTAAAACAACAAACACTTCCTCAGCCACTTTTGTGCAAATGAGCCAACCAGTTACTTCCCGTGTATCGTAGGCCGATGCTGCCAAGGCAAATTCTATTCCCGCTCAGAAAGTGTCCCCACCAAGTAATTCAACAAATGCTAACTCAAGCTTTAATGTCAGTCGCCTTGAAGCCACTATTGAAAATCTTGTGCAAATTATAACAACTTTTAACAAATATAACAAGAAATGCTACGAATACAGAATACACTGCTTCAAGCATTAGTTAACAAGCCAAGAACACGTTAAAAATATGTTTCTGGAACGCAAACGGCATTCGCCAACATAACAAATATAGCAAGAAATGCTACGAATACAGAATACACTGCTTCAAGCATTAGTTAACAAGCCAAGAACACGTTAAAAATATGTTTCTGGAACGCAAACGGCATTCGCCAACATAAAACTGAACTTGAAGTGCTTACGGAAAAAAATATTCATTTGACTTTTAGAAGCTCACTAAGGATCAATACTATAAATTCTACAAATCTCTTGGACCTTGTTTCGTAGCAGCTGGCGACTACAATGCTAAGCATACGTTCTGGGGTTCGCGTCTTATTACGCCTAGAGGTAGGGCGTTGTTCAACACAATTTCAAAAATGGGCTTGGATGTTATTTCGAGTGGGGAGTCTACTTACTGCCCTACTGACGTACGAAAAATTCGGGCTGTTATAGATTTCGGTGTCATAAAAAGCATTTCTAGGGAATTAATTCACGTTGAAGCTTCCCTAAATCTCTCGTCCGATCACTCACCCACTATCGTTTACAATCTGTAGCCCACTGAGAAGCGGTTTACTTCACACATATGTCAAGATGATAAATCGTGTTAATTGGCTGGGATTCAAAAAATATCTCAGTAATCATTGCACGGAAAATATTGCGTTAAGAACGCCTAATGACATTGAAACTATCTTAACGAAATTATTAAACAGGCTGCTGAACATGCCACTACCTCCCATCCGCTTACTGGGTTCAATAAAATTTATTCTACGGACGTTGAACGTCTCATACGTGGAAAAAGAACTAGAAGGGAATGGCAACAGCACAGATCACCTCAACACAAAATCAGATTGCACTAAACGACTCCAAGAGTTGCTAGCATCTGAAAAAACTGCATCTTTTAAAAATTATCTGTAAGGTCTTGATGTCACACCAGTATCTAATAACTCTTTGTGGCGCGTAGCTAAAAAGCTTAAAACACCCGTTGAGTTTAAGCCACCTCTGCACACATCTACAGGAGGTTGTGCAAGAAGCGATACTGAAAAAGGTAACATATTTGCTAAGCATTTAAAATCCGTATTTACACCAAACACATGTACTGGTCTTGTTGATTTGCAGAGTGCATTAGCGCTACCCCCTCGACCCTTAAAATTTAAGATGTGTGACGTACAAAAACTAATCGCCGAACTCAACCTGAAAACAGCTCCCGGTATTGATGGAATTAGTAACCAGTTTACTTCGTACTGCAATTAGAATCCCGTTATTAATTTTTAATGCCAATTTACGACTGGAGTATTATCCACACTGCTGGAAGCTTTCCAGTGTTAATTTTTAAAAGCTACTCAGGACAAAATTGTCTTCAATTTTAACTGATAATGGGTGCATCCCGGACCATCAATTTGGTTTTAGAATCCAGCATAGCACCATTGAGCCAACGCATAGATTGGAGGTTCAATTTATAAGAAAAACATTTGAGGAAAAGAAGTATTGTTCTGCCCTGTTTATTGATGTTTCTCAGGCATTTGATAAAGTGTGGCATGAAGGCCTGATTTTGAAATTGAACACATACTTACCAATAAAGATTCTAAATCTTTTGGAAAGTTACATTCTTGCCCTAAAATTTACCGTTGTGGAAGAACACTTTATGAGTATGAATGAAACTATCTCATCCGGTGTGCCACAGGGGAGTATACTGGGGCCATTTTTATATTTGATTTATACTTGTGATATGCCTGTGTGAGCAGTAGTATCCACACTTCTACATTGGCCGACGATACAGCCTGCCTTAGTATGCACGAAAACCCTGATGAGGCATCCCGCAAACTCCAGGAACACATTAGCCAGATGGAACTATGGTTAAACTTATGGAGAATTAAGGTAAATGAAATGTTCCCCCATTCGGATTAATAATCAAGTTGTTCCCCAACATTCACATGTGAAATATCTTGGTATACACCTTGATCGACGGCTTACATGGAAACATCACATTGACTTTAAGTTAACTCAAATGAAACTAAAATTAACTCAGGTACATTGGCTGATTGGCAGAAATTCAACACTCAGTCTAGACTGCAAACTTTTAATATACCAGTCGCTTTTTAAGCCAATATGGTCCTACGGAATTCAGCTATGGGGCACTGCTTCAGCTTTAAATGTTGATAAAATCCAACGAAGGTAAAACAAAATTCTACGTTTGATAACATCGGCTCCATGGTTCATCAAAAATTCAAATACACATCGTGATTTAAATATGCCATGTTATGTTATGTTATGTCCGACATTGGTCGGGCCTACTAATTGTATTTTAGATTTAAGATTTGAATACTTATTGTTAGTTCATATATGAAGACACAATAAAAAAAAAGAGTCATATCTAGTGCGGCTTAAAGCCGGACAATGGCACAGTAGTGGTTCCACTGTCTCAATTACGTCGGATTCTTTACATGTCGTGCAGGTACCTTCAATTATTTGTCGTAGTTTGACGGCATACGAAGCCGTCGAGCAGTGTCTACTTAATACCCCCTAGAAGTCTACAGTTGCTTCTGGTTAGTGATAAATGGAATTTAGTCGATTTAGGATCATAGGAGCTCCACATAATTTTAGAAGTTTTGCAAGTTTTCGCGGCACGCCAACTTTCCTGCGCTTCTTCCTTCATCTAAGAGTCTATGATCCATTTCTGGTGTTGAATTGCTTTCCGGACATATACCGTTTCTTAGAGCGGTAATTGGATTCCCTTTTGGCCAGTGTGTCGGCCATTGCGTTTCCTTCAATCCCGATGTGTCCTCGAACCCAAAATGCATAGATTTCTCCCTGGAAGATGCTACAGTGGTCAGGAAGTTTATAAGATTCCTCTATACTGAGTTCCGGTCAGTCAACCGCAGCTCCGACCCCTATACCATCTTCGAGCCATCAGTGAAGGAATTAAAATTATACCCACTATAGTTAAGACCTTCCAGACGACAGCCTTCTTCCCTTATAGTGATATGTGGTTTGGAAAGGAAGATAATTTTTGGAATGCTGTAGTCCGATATGGTATGGTGGTATGGAGTGTACCATGTCTTCTAGCAATTTACTGTGCCCAAACGGTTTGTATAAAAAAACACTTTATTCGTTCATTTGATAAACAACAATATTTAAAAAACATAACAAAACCAAAGAAAATCATATGCTTTAAGTTATAGCATGGATGGAAATTCCATCTACATCTGCCAATCTAGATACTATTTCCTATAAAGACTTTTTAGGTTGAAAATATTTCGTAACGCTTGAAGTTGTTGGAGTCACCTCTATTACATCTGTTTCCATTCTTATATTATGCATCTTTACAGAGTTGTATTTTTAAGTAATAAAACAACGAACAACGTCGCTACTAGTCAATTGACTAGTCATTTGACTAGTAGTTTATTAGGGGCTTGGTGAAAAAAATTACCAAAACATTTGTGTACGTGTGATTTTTTCTCTCTCTAAGGCTAAGTTTACATCTGGCATTTCTTGTTTGTCATTTGCCCAAAAAAACGTAACCAACTAATTACTTATAAAAAACTGTTTGATTCAGACATATTTATTGATTTAAACAGTTTGCAATCATTTCGGATTCTATAAAATTGTGTATTAATTATGTATGAAACTGTTTAACTTAATAAATACATGTCTGTCAAATAGTTTTTCATTAGTAATTAGTTGGTTACGCTTTTTTATGCTTGTGTGGCATTTTGCACACAGATGTAATCCCGGCCTAACTTATTAATTTGACTTAATTAAAACACATATCTGAACTGCTTACTCTGGTACTTTTTTGCCAGTTAGAGATTACATAAGCATTGGTAAAGTATGACCAGTCAATGGTTACAAGGCAACTGGTCACCTATTACTAGTCAATATTTACGTAGAAACTGGTAAAATATAACTTAAATAAATAACCATAATTTTTATGTTATTTCAATTGTTTTTTTATTATAGTAAATAGTCTGGCATCTCCATGTGTGAATAATAGCAATTTTTGTTAGCTGCGCATAATAAATTAATAATTAAATGTTTTAAAGTTAAAATAAAAACAAGTAGTAACAAGATCTATAATTTACAACAGTTGGTTTTACCGAATTGGAATTGATCAAAATTGTATTCAGGGGTGTCACAGAAACATGCGGTTTTGCTGATTGTCATTTTTGCAAACCAATGTTGGTGTCATGAAACCAAGTTGGTTTTGTTAATTTCGAATGTGACTAAAGTTTATTTGTTTTGAAAAAAAAAATTTAAAAAAATATCGTTTTCATTAAAATATCAATAAAATTAATTATATTTTATTACATAACAAAAAGTAAAGAATAAGTGGTCATAAATAAATTAAAGTGACATCATCAGTTGTAGCATTTTTGTTATTAGAAGAGTGCTTAGAGAAAGTGATGAGAAAGTCTGAGGGATTGCATCACTGCTGGCCACCCAGAGAAATGTATTCATTTATTTATATAAGAAACGGATTGCAGTTCGGCACTGTAGTAGCACTGGCCAGCTACATATGAATTGCATCAATCCATCTGAGCTATCCAAGAAAGTGTACGTACATATATTTTATTTTGCGCTTATGTATGTTAAAAGCTGCCTTGCATTTGCTATGGTACCGATCAGTGTTGTCAACTTTGAAATTTTAAAACGCACCAAAATGAAGGAAAAAGCGCGCCATTTACAAAAAAACGCACCAAGTTTAGAATTTTTTTTTTATTTTAAAATGTTTATTGAATTAATAATTTTGCATAAAAAGTACAATATTATTTTTTAGTAAATGAGAAATCTTTTTTAGATTAATTGAACTGTCGGAAAAATAAAAAATATTTTTGGATTTGTTCATATGTAATATACTGAATATCTCGACCAAAGAAATATATATAATAAATTATAAAAGTAATTAACGGCACACACATTAATTTTTAAAAAATTATAAATTTTTGTGCATTAGTTTTATAACTTCTGCTTAAGAGAAAAAAGAGATCAAAAATTAAAAATTAAGGTAATATTTTATCATTATTGTTAGATAGGGTCATAAAAAAGATTTCATTTCAAATTGTGATGTTTTGTAAACATCATTACTATTAATATGGTAATTAACACTATCAGGAAAATGGTAAAAGTTTCACAACAAAAATTTTCCAGATTTAACCCGCTGTCGTCTTCTATTATCGTTGGTGCCACCAAAAATTGAAAAACGCACCAAAATTAAAAAAAAGCGCACCACGCACCAACTAAGGAATTTTTCGCACAAAAAATATAAAAAAACACCCAAAATGGTGGGAAACGCACCAAGTTGACAACGCTGGTACCGATAGACTAAAATATTCCGGTTTTGAAACAAATGGCTTCGTTGCGGCTTTTATCGGAAGGATCTTATCAAATATCAGCCGGTAACTATATAAGTCGTCCATATAGAAGCATAGTGATAATTATAGGTAATGTGATCTACGTTATGGATCGGTTCATTTATCAATAGTGGGTCCGATTGGAAACGTACATCAATTATAAATGCAGATCGGGGGGACTATTTTTACAATACACAAGTACATACATATGTGTATGATTTCTTCTAGTTAGTTGCAAGGAGTATTATAGTATACCATAAAATATGTGAAAATATTTCATTAATTATAGCAAACATTTAAAAAAATAAGTAAATTTACTTACATTTACTTAAACAAAAAAAAAATACGCCAAAATGAAAACTGACAGCTGTTAGGTGCTTGGTTTATTTCCAATAACAAAACCGATAACATTGGTTTCTATGATACCTAAAACCGACATCAATTCCATTCGAACATAAAAATGACAACATTGGTTTTCATGACACCAACGCATTTTTTTGTATCGTTTTCAAAACCAATTCTGATAACATTGGTTTCTGTGACACCGTTGATTATTCGCAAATTAAAAAAGCCAATTGTTTGATTCGGGCTTTGAGTGTTGCTGTTGTGTATATAGTTTATATAAATACATAAGTACATACTACATAGTGCATATAATTTCACCGCCAAGTTTTTTGTACATATATTTTTATACATACAGTCGTTAAGCAGGTTTGGGTCGGGGAACATCTCTCGCGTCATCGTAATTATTTCTTAAGTGCGGTCAGGCTTGTGTGTGTTGTTTGGCCTTCGAGAGTTTTTCGTCTCGCTCGTACTGGTTGACTGATCTGCCACGGATAACCGTATAATCTTGTGGTTTTTTGTGTAATTTCTTTAACAATCACGTTGTCTACTTCCTATGTGAAGGCGTAGGTCGTGTACAGTCAGTCACAAAACCTTTTAAAATACTGTTAATACCATCTTGGGCATAAGGTCTACGTTACTCCGCCCATATTTGTGCAACACCATATTATGCAAATTTACTTTGCATTAATATGTTTAATAAATAAATAAATTTTTATATATACGTAAATATATATATAAGTATAATGCCCGTAAGGAAGAAGGAAACTTTTGAATGTATCTGCAGCAGAAACGTTAGGAAATCCCACAGCAGTGTTGGCTGTTTTCTCTGTGGAAAATTTTTTCACATCAATTGTGTAAATGTTACAACGGAACAGCATAAATTGTTTTGTCAAAACAAAAAAAAAAATTTCGCTATGTTTGTGGCTGTTGTAGCTCCTCACCTAAGGAAAAGCGGGTTTCCAGCCTGCCAGTTGCTACCGGTGATATACAGCAGGAGCTTCACAATATTACACGGGCATTGAAACAGAGTTCGAGGAGCATAATAGTATTTTTGAAAAGCAAGTTCATGCCAGTATTGTAGCCTTTGAACACAAAATGCTTGAGTTATTTGATAAGTTTCGAGCTGAGCAGGATGAAAAGATTGATAGACTTAGAAATGCGAGGTCAACACATCTAGAAAGTCATAAATATGTTGAAATACAAAAGCGTTTGAATGATTTGGAGACTCATAACCAGGGAAACCACAAATATGCAATTGCATGTTTTTTCTTGTCTGATATAACAATGCGGAATTAAGATATTTATCCGTTTCAGAACTTTTTATGAATTCTGGCATCGGTTTGTTAGTGCATATTTTTGCATATTTTACCCTTTAAAGCATTTTTTTCCATACTTCAATCTAATATAAAAGCTTTTGTGTTCATGTTTATAAAAAATATAAGTAGTTTAGTTTTATAAAAGTTACATATGTACGTATTATTATTTTATAAAATACATACAATTAGAGATGATTGCTCTTTTTCTCATTAATAAAAATTAATGAAAACACCAAAAGTATTCAGTTTTATTTATGCCGATTTCTTTTGCCGATTTTCGAAATTAATGTGCCGAAAATGCCGATGATTTTTCAAAAAAGTGCAGATTTTTCATCAAAATCTATATGAGAGAAAAATTCAAATGCCCTTATTAAAAAATTAATTTCGGTTATTGGTGAGAATAAATTTCACATTGTCCCAATAAAACGTGGCAACATCGATGAAACGAAAATTCAAATTTATGACGAAAAGGATTTCCGCAAAATGGTTTCTGAATTTGAAAAACAAGCTTCCACACATACCAGCTTCAGAGCGCTAAAGGCCTGCAGATCGTATTGAAGGGCATAGATTCTTTTGTTGTTCCTGAAGAAATAAAAGATGTACTCGTCTTCCAGGGATTTAAGGTAAATAATGTATCTAACATAATACCCCAAACCCTATTTCGTGTTGAACTGGTGCAATGATATACAGTTGAAAAAAATGAGACTCGTCCTATTTATAGCCTAAAATACCTTTTATACAGAAAAATCACATAATCATAATTGCCAAGAATATGGCCATACAAAAGCTTACTGCAATTTACCTACAGTGTGTGTTATCTGCGGTGAATTGCGCGGAACTGCTAGTTGTACTAAGCCAAAAGATCAAGCTGAAAAATACAGTAATTGTGGAGGTAATCATACCGGTAACTACAGAGGTTGTCCTGTTTACTCTTTCGTCAAGCAGGCTATGGTGCAAAAACCTAAATTAGCTCCAGTTAAAACAACAAACACTTCCTCAGCCACTTTTGTGCAAATGAGCCAACCAGTTACTTCCCGTGTATCGTAGGCCGATGCTGCCAAGGCAAATTCTATTCCCGCTCAGAAAGTGTCCCCACCAAGTAATTCAACAAATGCTAACTCAAGCTTTAATGTCAGTCGCCTTGAAGCCACTATTGAAAATCTTGTGCAAATTATAACAACTTTTAACAAATATAACAAGCATGATGCAAGAAATGCTACGAATACAGAATACACTGCTTCAAGCATTAGTTAACAAGCCAAGAACACGTTAAAAATATGTTTCTGGAACGCAAACGGCATTCGCCAACATAAAACTGAACTTGAAGTGCTTACGGAAAAAAATATTCATTTGACTTTTAGAAGCTCACTAAGGATCAATACTATAAATTCTACAAATCTCTTGGACCTTGTTTCGTAGCAGCTGGCGACTACAATGCTAAGCATACGTTCTGGGGTTCGCGTCTTATTACGCCTAGAGGTAGGGCATTGTTCAACACAATTTCAAAAATGGGCTTGGATGTTATTTCGAGTGGGGAGTCTACTTACTGCCCTACTGACGTACGAAAAATTCGGCCTGTTATAGATTTCGGTGTCATAAAAAGCATTTCTAGGGAATTAATTCACGTTGAAGCTTCCCCAAATCTCTCGTCCGATCACTCACCCACTATCGTTTACAATCTGTAGCCCACTGAGAAGCGGTTTACTTCACACATATGTCAAGATGATAAATCGTGTTAATTGGCTGGGATTCAAAAAATATCTTAGTAATCATTGCACGGAAAATATTGCGTTAAGAACGCCTAATGACATTGAAACTATCTTAACGAAATTATTAAACAGGCTGCTGAACATGCCACTACCTCCCATCCGCTTACTGGGTTCAATAAAATTTATTCTACGGACGTTGAACGTCTCATACGTGGAAAAAGAACTAGAAGGGAATGGCAACAGCACAGATCACCTCAACACAAAATCAGATTGCACTAAACGACTCCAAGAGTTGCTAGCATCTGAAAAAACTGCATCTTTTAAAAATTATCTGTAAGGTCTTGATGTCACACCAGTATCTAATAACTCTTTGTGGCGCGTAGCTAAAAAGCTTAAAACACCCGTTGAGTTTAAGCCACCTCTGCACACATCTACAGGAGGTTGTGCAAGAAGCGATACTGAAAAAGGTAACATATTTGCTAAGCATTTAAAATCCGTATTTACACCAAACACATGTACTGGTCTTGTTGATTTGCAGGGTGCATTAGCGCTACCCCCTCGACCCTTAAAATTTAAGATGTGTGACGTACAAAAACTAATCGCCGAACTCAACCTGAAAACAGCTCCCGGTATTGATGGAATTAGTAACCAGTTTACTTCGTACTGCAATTAGAATCCCGTTATTAATTTTTAATGCCAATTTACGACTGGAGTATTATCCACACTGCTGGAAGCTTTCCAGTGTTAATTTTTAAAAGCTACTCAGGACAAAATTGTCTTCAATTTTAACTGATAATGGGTGCATCCCGGACCATCAATTTGGTTTTAGAATCCAGCATAGCACCATTGAGCCAACGCATAGATTGGAGGTTCAATTTATAATAAAAACATTTGAGGAAAAGAAGTATTGTTCTGCCCTGTTTATTGATGTTTCTCAGGCATTTGATAAAGTGTGGCATGAAGGCCTGATTTTGAAATTGAACACATACTTACCAATAAACATTCTAAATCTTTTGGAAAGTTACATTCTTGCCCTAAAATTTACAGTTGTGGAAGGACACTTTATGAGTATGAATGAAACTATCTCATCCGGTGTGCCACAGGGGAGTATACTGGGGCCATTTTTATATTTGATTTATACTTGTGATATGCCTGTGTGAGCAGTAGTATCCACACTTCTACATTGGCCGACGATACAGCCTGCCTTAGTATGCACGAAAACCCTGATGAGGCATCCCGCAAACTCCAGGAACACATTAGCCAGATGGAACTATGGTTAAACTTATGGAGAATTAAGGTAAATGAAATGTTCCCCCATTCGGATTAATAATCAAGTTGTTCCCCAACATTCACATGTGAAATATCTTGGTATACACCTTGATCGACGGCTTACATGGAAACATCACATTGACTTTAAGTTAACTCAAATGAAACTAAAATTAACTCAGGTACATTGGCTGATTGGCAGAAATTCAACACTCAGTCTAGACTGCAAACTTTTAATATACCAGTCGCTTTTTAAGCCAATATGGTCCTATGGAATTCAGCTATGGGGCACTGCTTCAGCTTTAAATGTTGATAAAATCCAACGAAGGTAAAACAAAATTCTACGTTTGATAACATCGGCTCCATGGTTCATCAAAAATTCAAATACACATCGTGATTTAAATATGCCATGTTATGTTATGTTATGTCCGACATTGGTCGGGCCTACTAATTGTATTTTAGATTTAAGATTTGAATACTTATTGTTAGTTCATATATGAAGACACAATAAATAAAAAATATGCATAAAAAAAAGAGTCATATCTAGTGCGGCTTAAAGCCGGACAATGGCACAGTAGTGGTTCCACTGTCTCAATTACGTCGGATTCTTTACATATCGTGCAGGTACCTTCAATTATTTGTCGTAGTTTGACGGCATACGAAGCCGTCGAGCAGTGTCTACTTAATACCCCCTAGAAGTCTACAGTTGCTTCTGGTTAGTGATAAATGGAATTTAGTCGATTTAGGATCATAGGAGCTCCACATAATTTTAGAAGTTTTGCAAGTTTTCGCGGCACGCCAACTTTCCTGCGCTTCTTCCTTCATCTAAGAGTCTATGATCCATTTCTGGTGTTGAATTGCTTTCCGGACATATACCGTTTCTTCCAGCGGTAATTGGATTCCCTTTTGGCCAGTGTGTCGGCCATTGCGTTTCCTTCAATCCCGATGTGTCCTCGAACCCAAAATCCATAGATTTCTCCCTGGAAGATGCTACAGTGGTCAGGAAGTTTATAAGATTCCTCTATACTGAGTTCCGGTCAGTCAACCGCAGCTCCGAGCCCTATACCATCTTTGAGCCATCAGTGAAGGAATTAAAATTATACCCACTATAGTTAAGACCTTCCAGACGACAGCCTTCTTCCCTTATAGTGATATGTGGTTTGGAAAGGAAGATAATTTTTGGAATGCTGTAGTCCGATATGGTATGGTGGTATGGAGTGTACCATGTCTTCTAGCAATTTACTGTGCCCAAACGGTTTGTATAAAAAAACACTTTATTCGTTCATTTGATAAACAACAATATTTAAAAAACAAAACAAAACCAAAGAAAATCATATGCTTTAAGTTATAGCATGGATGGAAATTCCATCTACATCTGCCAATCTAGATACTATTTCCTATGAAGACTTTTTAGGTTGAAAATATTTCGTAACGCTTGAAGTTGTTGGAGTCACCTCTATTACATCTGTTTCCATTCTTATATTATGCATCTTTACAGAGTTGTATTTTTAAGTAATAAAACAACGAACAACGTCGCTACTAGTCAATTGACTAGTCATTTGACTAGTAGTTTATTAGGGGCTTGGTGAAAAAAATTACCAAAACATTTGTGTACGTGTGATTTTTTCTCTCTCTAAGGCTAAGTTTACATCTGGCATTTCTTGTTTGTCATTTGCCCAAAAAAACGTAACCAACTAATTACTTATAAAAAACTGTTTGATTCAGACATATTTATTGATTTAAACAGTTTGCAATCATTTCGGATTCTATAAAATTGTGTATTAATTATGTATGAAACTGTTTAACTTAATAAATACATGTCTGTCAAATAGTTTTTCATTAGTAATTAGTTGGTTACGCTTTTTTATGCTTGTGTGGCATTTTGCACACAGATGTAATCCCGGCCTAACTTATTAATTTGACTTAATTAAAACACATATCTGAACTGCTTACTCTGGTACTTTTTTGCCAGTTAGAGATTACATAAGCATTGGTAAAGTATGACCAGTCAATGGTTACAAGGCAACTGGTCACCTATTACTAGTCAATATTTACGTAGAAACTGGTAAAATATAACTTAAATAAATAACCATAATTTTTATGTTATTTCAATTGTTTTTTTATTATAGTAAATAGTCTGGCATCTCCATGTGTGAATAATAGCAATTTTTGTTAGCTGAGCATAATAAATTAATAATTAAATGTTTTAAAGTTAAAATAAAAACAAGTAGTAACAAGATCTATAATTTACAACAGTTGGTTTTACCGAATTGGAATTGATCAAAATTGTATTCAGGGGTGTCACAGAAACATGCGGTTTTGCTGATTGTCATTTTTGCAAACCAATGTTGGTGTCATGAAACCAAGTTGGTTTTGTTAATTTCGAATGTGACTAAAGTTTATTTGTTTTGAAAAAAAAAATTTAAAAAAATATCGTTTTCATTAAAATATCAATAAAATTAATTATATTTCATTACATAACAAAAAGTAAAGAATAAGTGGTCATAAATAAATTAAAGTGACATCATCAGTTGTAGCATTTTTGTTATTAGAAGAGTGCTTAGAGAAAGTGATGAGAAAGTCTGAGGGATTGCATCACTGCTGGCCACCCAGAGAAATGTATTCATTTATTTATATAAGAAACGGATTGCAGTTCGGCACTGTAGTAGCACTGGCCAGCTACATATGAATTGCATCAATCCATCTGAGCTATCCAAGAAAGTGTACGTACATATATTTTATTTTGCGCTTATGTATGTTAAAAGCTGCCTTGCATTTGCTATGGTACCGATCAGTGTTGTCAACTTTGAAATTTTAGAACGCACCAAAATGAATGAAAAAGCGCGCCATTTACAAAAAAACGCACCAAGTTTAGAATTTTTTTTTTATTTTAAAATGTTTATTGAATTAATAATTTTGCATAAAAAGTACAATATTATTTTTTAGTAAATGAGAAATCTTTTTTAGATTAATTGAACTGTCGGAAAAATAAAAAATATTTTTGGATTTGTTCATATGTAATATACTGAATATCTCGACCAAAGAAATATATATAATAAATTATAAAAGTAATTAACGGCACACACATTAATTTTTAAAAAATTATAAATTTTTGTGCATTAGTTTTATAACTTCTGCTTAAGACTTAAAAAAAAGAGATCAAAAATTAAAAATTAAGGTAATATTTTATCATTATTGTTAGATAGGGTCATAAAAAAGATTTCATTTCAAATTGTGATGTTTTGTAAACATCATTACTATTAATATGGTAATTAACACTATCAGGAAAATGGTAAAAGTTTCACAACAAAAATTTTCCAGATTTAACCCGCTGTCGTCTTCTATTAGCGTTGGTGCCACCAAAAATTGAAAAACGCACCAAAATTAAAAAAAAGCGCACCACGCACCAACTAAGGAATTTTTCGCACAAAAAATATAAAAAAACACCCAAAATGGTGGGAAACGCACCAAGTTGACAACGCTGGTACCGATAGACTAAAATATTCCGGTTTTGAAACAAATGGCTTCGTTGCGGCTTTTATCGGAAGGATCTTATCAAATATCAGCCGGTAACTATATAAGTCGTCCATATAGAAGCATAGTGATAATTATAGGTAATGTGATCTACGTTATGGATCGGTTCATTTATCAATAGTGGGTCCGATTGGAAACGTACATCAATTATAAATGCAGATCGGGGGGACTATTTTTACAATACACAAGTACATACATATGTGTATGATTTCTTCTAGTTAGTTGCAAGGAGTATTATAGTATACCATAAAATATGTGAAAATATTTCATTAATTATAGCAAACATTTAAAAAAATAAGTAAATTTACTTACATTTACTTAAACAAAAAAAAAATACGCCAAAATGAAAACTGACAGCTGTTAGGTGCTTGGTTTATTTCCAATAACAAAACCGATAACATTGGTTTCTATGATACCTAAAACCGACATCAATTCCATTCGAACATAAAAATGACAACATTGGTTTTCATGACACCAACGCATTTTTTTGTATCGTTTTCAAAACCAATTCTGATAACATTGGTTTCTGTGACACCGTTGATTATTCGCAAATTAAAAAAGCCAATTGTTTGGTTGCGGCTTTGAGTGTTGCTGTTGTGTATATAGTTTATATAAATACATAAGTACATACTACATAGTGCATATAATTTCACCGCCAAGTTTTTTGTACATATATTTTTATACATACAGTCGTTAAGCAGGTTTGTGTGTGTTGTTTGGCCTTCGAGAGTTTTTCGTCTCGCTCGTACTGGTTGACTGATCTGCCACGGATAACCGTATAATATTGTGGTTTTTTGTGGAATTTCTTTAACAACCACGTTGTCTACTTCCTATGTGAAGGCGTAGGTCGTGTACAGTCAGTCACAAAACCTTTTAAAATACTGTTAATACCATCTTGGGCATAAGGTCTACGTTACTCCGCCCATATTTGTGCAACACCATATTATGCAAATTTACTTTGCATTAATATGTTTAATAAATAAATAAATTTTTATACATACGTAAATATATATATATAAGTATAATGCCTGTAAGGAAGAAGGAAACTTTTGAATGTATCTGCAGCAGAAACGTTAGGAAATCCCACAGCAGTGTTGGCTGTTTTCTCTGTGGAAAATTTTTTTCACATCAATTGTGTAAATGTTACAACGGAACAGCATAAATTGTTTTGTCAAAAACAAAAAAAAATTTCGCTATGTTTGTGGCTGTTGTAGCTCCTCACCTAAGGAAAAGCGGGTTTCCAGCCTGCCAGTTGCTACCGGTGATATACAGCAGGAGCTTCACAATATTACACGGGCATTGAAACAGAGTTCGAGGAGCATAATAGTATTTTTGAAAAGCAAGTTCATGCCAGTATTGTAGCCTTTGAACACAAAATGCTTGAGTTATTTGATAAGTTTCGAGCTGAGCAGGATGAAAAGATTTATAGACTTAGAAATGCGAGGTCAACACATCTAGAAAGTCATAAATATGTTGAAATACAAAAGCGTTTGAATGATTTGGAGACTCATAACCAGGGAAACCACAAATATGCAATTGCATGTTTTTTCTTGTCTGATATAACAATGCGGAATTAAGATATTTATCCGTTTCAGAACTTTTTATGAATTCTGGCATCGGTTTGTTAGTGCATATTTTTGCATATTTTATTTTTATTTTTAGAGCATATTTGGCGTTTTCAGGGCATATTTTGGTACTTAAAAAAAAATTTATTTTAATATTTAAAAAAAATGTAGTGAAAGAAACAGTAATATGGGGAAGCAAATATTTTGCTACCATTAGACTTTAAAAAAGGCCATTGTGTATGTTCTGGCTTCCGAATCGATTTCACATGCTTTCTTGTGAGTTCTGATGTTAAAACACATGCTACACGTGTTTAAGTTGAAATTTACACTATACTAAATATTAGTATGTGTTCTAACATCCAAATTTAGAAGAAGAAAAAATTTAAAATTAACGATTTACAATTTTTTAATTTTCATTCACTTGTAAACAGTCTTGTGAAAGAAAAACAAAACAAGAAAATTAAAAAATTTTAATTCATCCATATCTAATTGTTTTCTGTTAAATTTTAATACTGGTACAAATACTATTGATTTTTATATTCAAAATTTAAACAGGTGTAACATGTGTTTTAACATCCTCACTGGACTTTAATTTCAATAAAAACTTAGTTTGGTAATTGTGACGAACGCTGCCCTGATTACATCAGTTGAGGTTGAAAGAGAACATTTTAAATGTACCTATAAAAGTTTATTTATATGTGACCGTCGTCGATTTTTATTTAAAAAGATAAGTGAATAGTTTTTGTTTATTGCAATAACAATTATACATAAAAAGCTTATCTTATTCTTCATAATACAATTCCAAAGTTATAAATCTGATATCTTGATCGCTTTTGAACAAGGTTGGCAACCGAAATAAATAACGGTATCGGTATTGATACCGGTACAACTATTTTTTAAATTTCGGTATCGGTAACGGTATCGGTATTTTTTTATTTCTGTATCGGTGTTACCGGTACATACCGTTAACGAGTTTATAATACCGGTATACCGATATTACTGCTAAATTATTAGTTCATATTCAATTATATGTCCACTGTCAGCAAAAAAAAATTTTTTATTAAATTACTTCGAAAATTAAACAAAATAATAAAAATAAATACATATGTACATTGTATAATATACACACGAAGTACATGTAGAATTGTATGCACTTAGTGATGTGCGAATATTTGTATTCGAATTCCCGAATATTCGGCTTTTTTTAAGATATTCGTATTCGTACTCGCCAAATTCAGACGAAACGAATGTTTGAATATTTCAAATCAAGCAATAAACAATATTTTCGTTAAAGTAAGTAATTTGCTTCACCTCAAGAGACCAATCTTTAAGTTCAGGAATAAAAGTTTCCAAAATTTTTCTCCATCATCTCTGTTTGAATTAGACCTATTTTTTGTTATAAATATCAAATTCCAAATGTTTAAAAAAATGTATTACACCACTTTAAAACAAGATATGTTTTTAAATATGTACACATTTCCAAAAATCTAATCTGCGCCCGGCGACAAATAAGAAGAATACTGCAAAAATACTGAAAAGTCTCATTTTTAATTTAATTTTATTGGAAATCTCCGGGAACGCAAAAGCAAATTATATTCGTTACTACTTTCTGTGTATTGATTGCATCATTTTCTACTTTTCAGCCGAAAATATTGAATGGCGCAATTCTTTTATAAATGCGAAATAATTAACCCACCTTTTTCTTCAAAATTGGCGAAAATCTACTTTTAAAAAAAATTTTTTTTAATTAATTGTAATTTTGATACCAATTTTTTTAAATGTTACAAATTTCGTCCCTTATTCATAATGAGCTTAATTTTATAAATCTAACAAGATTTGTCTTCTCCATTAGCAGAACAGTGGTCCAAGGTTGCTGAAAAAGCCAAAATCTTAATCTTTTTTCTCTAATATTTTCTAAACTGTAAGCGAAAACACTCAAATGTAGAAGACTTTGTTTAGCTCCTTGGATAGAAAACAATCCGCAAAAATTTTTTTTTATCTGATCGAAAACATGAGAATCGATTTTAATTTTTCATTAACCCAAGGTTGCCCACTTTAGTGCTTTGTGGCTCCGTTGTCTAAATTCACGGCGTGAGCTCTCTGACACCTCCTTCAATGATGTGTAAAATTTCATACTTTAGAAACTGCATTATTATTTCCAATTTTTTTTCCACTGCTTTTCGGGTACTCTAGGCCTCGCTAGGCTTTTATGGCAGCAAATCTCATATTTTAGACAGAGCACATCTGTAGTATATCAATTAAAGAAAAATATCTTTGCGACCACTTTAATGTGCATATATTAAAAAAGAACTCTTCAAAACTTAAAATCTTCGCATCAGCTTGTGTATCTAGTACAGCCAATATACTAATTTTTGCGATTTCATATACAATAAATGTGGCTTAAAATGGCTTTGCTAGAGATACGTTTTTCGTTCCTAAAGGCATTAAGCAGCTCACGCAGTTTGTTAGTATTTGCTAGTGATGATTATGATATGATTGCACTTTCCTGTTAATTAAAAACAAGAGCGTTTCATAAGAATGTGTGAAGGAGAACAAAAACGTGTTCATAAAAGATAGTTAATTAAAATATATTTTTGAAATTTTCTTTTTGGTGGGAATCGGTATACCGGTACATACCGGTATAGACGTAAGCGGTATTCTGGATAACGGTATTTTCTAACCGAAATGGATTTCGGTATCGGTATCGATACCGGTATCTAGTTTTAGCGGTATTTGAATCGGTATCGGTATTTTTACGATACCGTTTGCCAACCTTGCTTTTGAAGTAAAAGTTAAATTTTTGTTCTTAAGTCCTAATTAACACTATGCAAGTCTTATTGCTAAGCTGATTAGTTTGCTAGGAGAGATAGACGGGGAAAAAGAAACGGTTATATTCCCCTCGTCTCTCTTTCCCAATAAATAATCAGCTAATCAATAAGACTTGCATAGTGTAAATTAGGACTAATTAATTTTTTTATTGTTTCCTTCTTCCTTCCTTTATTTTATTTTTGTTTTGTTTTATATGCAAATTTTATTGAATTGTTGAATTAAAATTAGATTTTCATTTCCAAATAATCCAATTTACGTTACTTTTAAGAGCATATTTTTTGAGTTTTTAGTGCATATTTCGAAGTTTTTAGTGCATATTGAATGCGCATAAAACACTTTTTTTAGCATATTTCTGGTTTCCCTGCTCATAACTGTGTGCTGCGAAGGAGGCTTAATAGAAGAATATAATAGTAAGAGGTCTACCAAAAAATATTAAAGATCTTAGAATTCCGTTATTTAAAATTGCATCACTTTGTGGCTCACCTATTAATCAAAGTGATTTGGGACATTGTGCTTATATACATAGTGGAAGAGCAGTTTTAGTGAAGCTGAACTCTGTGCAGTTGCGTGATCGCATTATGTTGAACTTTTCCTATGGCTTAAGGATATAGTTGGTGGAGAAATTGCATCTAAGGTTCACCTCTTTGATCATTTGACATCGGCAGCGACCAAGCGGTTTGTAAAGACCTTCGTTCAAAGAATAAAATTATTAAGTACAAATACATTAATTATGATGTCTTAAAAGTAAAACTGACATTTACAAACAATACGCAAAATATTTTAAACATGGAGCAATATTTTAACATGTTGAATAATGGCTGTGATTTGAATTCTGAAAATAATATCTATCCTAGTTGTTCCAATGGTGCTGCTTTGGTGACTGAATCTGTGATATCAAGTGCACCCTATGAGGGAGATGAAGGTTTAACTGATATAATCAAACCTAATTGCTCCTGTACTTTATATTTTGTTATGAGCTTATGTGTATTTTTCTTTACTATTTCAACATGTTATTTCAAGTTTAACAAGTTATTTCTTCTTTTTTTCTCTAGTTGAAAATTATTGGTCTGCTGTAGCTTGCAAATGTGTACTTAATATTTGATTATTTATTGTGTCTGTGTGTCTGTCCGTGTCCACGTATAGACCAAACTGCTGGACCGATTTTGATTTAGTGTTTTCTGTTTGAAAGGTGACTTGATTGAGAGGGTTCTTAAGATACGGTCACACTTGTCAAACATTTGCCCAAAAAAACGTAACCAACAAACACTAAAGAAAAATGTTTTGATCCAGACACTTTATTTATCAAATTTAACAGTTTCGAATACAACTAATAGACAATAGAATAGTTTGCAACATTATTGTCTACTCTTTAACTTGATAAACTTTTGTCTGAATTAAAAAATTTTTCATTAGCATTTAGGGGTTACGTTTTTTTCGGCAAATGTTTGACAAGTGCTACCGTAGCTTTAGCCATGTTTTAAGAAAATTGGTCCAGCCGTTTAAAAGATATCGCATCTTCTCTAGATATATTCGCGGGTTTTTAAAATTTTTAATTTTTGTTATTTTGCTTTTATAACGATTATTGTATCTATTTTTTTTAATATGAATGTTATACAGAATTTAGGGCCAGTTACACTATGCAACAAATTAAAAAAAAATTCGTGGCATTGACTCAAAAATAGATTTTTAGTATGCACTGAGGCATACAGTTTCCTAAAATCAAAATCAAAAATTTTTTTATGGATAAGTTTTTTTTAAAAAATTTTTATTTAAAATTTTAATTTTCCTAAGTGGTAACTTCATTAATTTGACTATAGTTGTCGAACAAGACATCCAAACAGTACATGTAATACACCAAATTAAACGCAATTACATGATCTACAAATATTTCTCACAGCATTTTTGAGTGGAAATAGTCACTTAGGAATAGTAGATAAAATTAAAAAAAAAAATGTTTTTATTTGTTGAAAAATTAGTTTCTGTTGATACAATTTTTTTTTTAAATTGAAGAAAAAAGCATTTGTTAATTTTTTTTAGTTTATTACTACATACAAGCGCACTGATGAAACTAAAATATATTTGAAGAAAATCTATGGATAAATGTAGAAATTATATATATAGAAATTTTTGTAGAAGTACCACAATTTTAAAAAAATTGTGTATGTAGTTAATTTTTTTTTTCAATATAACGATTTTATTTTTGCTCTTATTTTTTGGTAAACATTTTTGCTAATTTATACGAAAAAAGTAATTATGGCTTCTATTTTGACCTTTGTTGCTTTCGGATTCGGTTTCTCTAATGAGGAACCAAATATAATCTCCCATCATTCTTTCATCCCAATGTCCTTGATACCGTCGTTCAATGGACTTCATTTCTTGGTGAAACCTTTCGCCATGTTCATCACTTACGTCGCCGAGATTGTCAGGGAAAAATCTAAATGCGAGTGCAAAAAATTAATTTTGAGAGACATATGTACACCTGTTGAAATATATAAAACAAAAAATTTGTTAGAGAAATAAATAATGTATAAAATAATTAATAAAAAATAATTTTAAAATTTTTTTAATTCTTACCAATTTTTTCATAATTTTTAATCAAGTCTTTAACAATTGTTTTATAAATCGGAATTTTATTGCATCCAAGAAAGTTAGAAACTACAAGCTTAAACGACGTCCATGCTGCATTTTCATCCGATGACAAACAGGATTCGAAATATTCATCCTTTATCAGTTTCCTTATTTGTGGTCCATCAAAAACGCCTTCTTTGATTTTTTGGGCAGAAAGGCTTTTAAATCTGTTTCTTAAATAAGAGAAGGAGTTACCATCTGTACTCAAAGCTTTGACAAAATTTTTGAAGAGTCCTAGCTTTATACGTAGAGGTGGTAAAATTATGTCTTTTGTCTGTACGAGAGGCATATATTTAATATTGTTTTCACCCAATACATTGTGCTCTCTTTTTGGCCATTCCTTCCTTTTATAATGATCTTCGCGTGCACGGCTGTCCCAGAGACATAAAAAACAGCAATATTTGGTATATCCGCCTTGCATTCCACATAACATGGCAAGAACTTTTAAATCGCAACAAATTTTCCAATGATGCTCTTCATACTTGATGCATTTCAATAATATCGCCATTGTTTCGTAGGATTCTTTAGCGTTAATAGCATGTGCGATAGGAATCGATGGTTTCTCATTTCCGTTATGCAAAAGTACTTCTTTTAAACTCTCTTTGCTGCTGTCAACAAAAAACCGCCATTCCTTTGAGTTATATGGCTGATTAAGTTCCTTGAACAATTCTGGAATATCCTTGCAAAAGCATATGTTATCGATAGTCGTATAAAATTTTTTATAGGCCATATCGCGCAATCTGTAGCACGAAATATTAACATCTGGAGCCAAGTAGTTGTATTGTTTCATCCGAGATGCAAGTAATTCTGATTTATCTTTGGTCAGTTCTAAATCTCTCACCAAATCGTTAAGTTGAGCCTGAGTTAGATGATGTTGGGTTTGATTCGAACTTAAATAGCTGCGTGTAGAGTATTCCGATGAACTTGATGATGTTTCTTTATTTGAGTTGATATTTAAACTTGGACATTTAGGTATTGGTAGTTTTTCCGAATGTACAACTGGAAAGGTGACAGATTGTACTTCAGCGTACTTTCACCGATTACTCCTTCCTATTCCAATTTGTTTAGTTACACAAAAATAGCAATCCCTAGCATGATGGAATAGTTGTCTCCAAATCATTGGTATTCTAAATTTCAAGTGGTGAATTCAGCGTCCACCCACATTTATAAGCGTTTATTAGTTTGCTAACGCAATCATAAAAATGAAATAACCTTTTGTTTATTACTTTCTTTAGTTCTGAGAATCATTAAAAAGTCATCAACGTTTTTCCCAAAGAATTTTGTAAATATCTCGAGCCTATTAAAAAGGAGGAAAAATCACAAAAACATGTTTTCTTGAATTTGTGACACTTCCACCAAAAGCGTCATAACTATATCATTTATCCATGTATTTTCTGGAAATAGATCTTGTTATCTTCGTTAAGAATCACGCTATTCGAAAATAAAATAAAATAGTTTTTATCGATTTGATTTCGATTTTTTTTTATTTTTTTCGTGCAAAAAAAAATTAAAAAAAAATATTTTTTAAGGTTTTTTACCCATTGTTCTAAAACCGACACAGCTACGTAAACACAATGTTTGTAAGATTAGGAGCTCTTGTTATTACCTTTTATTTAAGGTACATCATATATAGAATGGATCTTTCCTTCTAGTAATATATTTAAAATATTAAAATTAAAACGGACAAAAACTGAAATTTAAAAAAAAAAAAAATAAAAAAAATTTATCCATAGAATTTTTTTTAACCCTTTTTTCGTAATTAAGACCCCGAAACACGTTATAAAAAAATATCTACATTCCTTCGACAAAATGGTTGTTGCATAGTGTTATTAGTGATAACAGTTTTCTTAGATCTCATTTTAGTAATCTGCAACAAAATGTTAATATAATTTAAATTGTAAAAATTTTAACTTGAAACCTGATTCTACTAAGTTTAGTGAAATTAAGCATTTATTAGATGGTCAGTTTTTAAATGTTTATGTTGTTAGTGAAACTTTGCTTAAACAAACTGTTTCTACTACTGTTGTAGATATTGCTTTCTGTGTTTCGAGGGGAGACTAAGCACAAGGTGTTATATATATGGGTAACAATTATGGAATTGTTGAGTGCTTGTTTATTGAACTTTATATTGAAGATGTTAAAGTATTGGTAGGAGTGGTATACTTACCTCATGTTGACTTCGATTCGTTCGAGAGTGAATTGCTGACCTACTAGTTCAATATTCAAATATTGTTGTTGCAGGTGATTTTAATAATAAACTATTTAACATCAATAAATCTCTGGCGGTGCGTAATAGCTGTGATAGTATGGGACTTTCTCTTGTTCACAACTCTATGCCAAGTTATTTTGATGTTCTTTGTAATTCTACTTCTTTGTTGGCCTTTTTTAGTATCTGAATGTGGAATGGTTGCTAAATCTGGCCAGTTTCATTGTCCGGGGATTACGCGGCACTCTTATTTTTCTATCTTTGAGAGCATTACGAGTGTCGACTGAGAGTTTTTATGAATACTATGATTATAATGTAGTTACTATTGAATCTATTCAGTCAAAGTTGTACGATTGTTGATTGCATAATATGTACTTCACAAACTGCGTTGATGAACAGCCGAGAATTTTGAGTGAGAATATGCAGTTTCTTCATTCTGTCATGCCTTTAAAGTGCTGTTTGTTCCAATCGTGGTGATAACTGGGTTAATGGCTTATGGAGCTTACCTACATAATAGGTCCCCTGAGAACTGGAGAATTTTCTGTCGTTATAGAAATAGGGTGAAATCTATTATGAGAAAGTTTAAGAGAAAAGCACATGGCTTAATTTTTGAGAACAAAAATAGTAAGCAGATCTGGTCCATACTAAACAAGAATGGTGTTGGAAGGAATACTAATGATTTCGAAGTTATGGATTCCAACCTTTTGAATGATGCTTTTTCGTCTAACCAATCTGTGCTTAATACACACACAGTTGATTTCTCTAATGGGTTTTCTTTTCGTTCAGTTGATTTGTTAGAACTGTTCGAGTCTATTGACTTAATTAAGTATAGGGCAGTTGGCTATGATGGCTCTACGCTCAAATTTATTAGATTATTAATGCCTCTTATTGGCAGTTATATATTGCGCTTAGTTAACACCATTTTTACCACATCTAGTTTTCCATTGTCATGGACGGTTGCTAAAATTATTCCCATTAAAAAGAATAATGGAGCACTTAATGATTTTAGACCAATTTTTTTGTAAATTTTTTCTAAAATGGTTAAGGTGTTCAACAGAAAAAACAGCACATGATTAAACACATTGAAGAGAATAGCTTGCTACATGGCTGTCAATCGGGATTTAGGAGTAATAGGAGCACTACCTCATTGTTGATTGGTCTAACTGACAATATTAGGCGATGTATTTCTGAAAAAGGTGTTTGTGTTTTGCTTTCTTTGGACCTGGCGAACGCTTTTGATAGGGTGAATCAATCGCTTTTGTTCAGTAAATTGTATAGTTTTTATGGGTTTTCTATGTCGGCATGTAGATTGGTATTTCTTATCTTACAGATAGAAAACAGTATGTTTTAGTAAAAGCTGCAGTTCTAATACGTTTCCTGTATATAGTGGTGTGCCACAAGGGTCTGTTTTGGGTCCTTTGCTATTCATATTGTTTGTCAATGACTTGTTTAGGATTTTATCCAACAATATATGTCAGCTATTTTCATTTGCATTATTCAAAGGTGATTCGGAATTTCCGGATGTTTTACAGAATATAATAGACTATAATGTTGGTTTGCTTTACGGATGGATGACTGATAATGAACTTTCGGTTAATCCTTGTAAGACTACGGCGATTGTAGAAGTGATAATTACACTATTGTGTTGGAGAGTGTTTCCATTAAATTTGTTGATAAAATTAGATGTCTTGGCCTCATTATTGATGTAAAGTTGAATTTGAAAGTCCCACTAATTCGGTAGTATCGAAGGTTAGCTTTATATTGCGCCGGTTATATAGTTTGGACTTAGTATTACCTTTTCACAGTAAGAAGCAGATTGTCCATGCAACGATAATGCCATTGTTATTATATACTTTAGAAGTGTATTCTGGAACAGAAAATATGGGCATGTTCTCAAAAAAGTTAAGTTAACATTAAATAGAGTTATTAGATATCTCTATTCTCTTAGAATGCGACAACATGTATCAACTTATGAACAAAAATTCTTAGGTTTGTGTTTTGCTGATTTTCTTAAGTATAGGAACCTAATACACTTTTACAAAGTTATTAAATTACAACTGCCTTTGTACCTAACAGAGTTCTTCGAGTTTGGTAGGTCGCATAGAAAGAGACAGTTGAGGATTCCTAGGCTAACCTCCTTATTAGAGCGATAATTTTATGTAAGAGTGGCAAGAGTTTATAAGGAATTGGCGGTTGTTCTGAGGGCATTTAACTGCTCTGTTGACACTTATAAGAGGAACATATTTCAGGAGATACGACTGAGTAGCTCTTCCTTGTAGTGTTTCACTACATTGAGTATCAGGTCTCAATATTATTAAACTTAAAGTTATTTAATATCCTGTTGAATTTAATTTTTTTTTTATTTTTTATAGTGATCTATTTTACTCGATACCAGATATTTTTTTGTTTTATTATTATTATTTTTCTATATATACATATATTAATATTGTTTATTATTAATGTTATTTTTTATTTTTTACATACATTACATTACAGTTTAAATCAAGGTTTGCAAACGGTATAGTAAAAATACCGATACCGATTCAAATACCGCTGAAATTAGATACCGGTGTCGATACCGATACCGAATTCCATTTCGGTTAGAAAATACCGGTATGCAGAATACCGTTTACCTATATACCGGTATGTACCGGTATACCGATTCGCAACAAAAATAAAATTTCAAAAATTTATTTCAATTAACTTTAGACATATACATAAATGTTTAAAATTGGTGAAAAGAGCAAAGCCACTGTAACGAAGAGTTATTGTACATGAAATCGCGAAAATTAGTATATTGGCTGTTATCGATACACAAGCTAATGCGAAGATTTAAAGTTTTGAAGAGTACTTTTTTAATATATTGCACATTAAACTGGTCCCAAACATATTTATCTTTAATTGATATACTACACATGTGCGCTGTATAAAATATGAGGTTGGCTGCCATAAATGCCTAGCGGGGCCTAAAGTACTCGATACACAGTGAGGATTTTATAAAAAAATTGGAAATAAATTTCTAAATTAGCTGTTCTATTACTATGAAATCTTACACAGCATTGAGGAAGGTGTCACAGAGCTTAAGTCTGGAATTTGGACTATATATCTTTAAAGGGGGCGGAGCCACAAAGCATCAAAATAGGCAACCTTGGGTTAATGAAAAATTAAAATCCATGCTCCTGTTTTTGATCAGATAGAAAGGATTTTTTGCAAGTGGTTTTTTTATCCAAGAGGTAAAAAAAGTCTACTACATTTATGGGTTTTCGGTCACAGTTTAGGAAATATTAGAGAAAAAATATTAAAATTTTGACTTTTAGTGAGAATTTTTTTTTTTTTTTTTTTTTTTTAAATTGAACTGTAGTAAATTTTAATCAGAAATAATTCATAGTTCAGTAATTTCAATTCTTATTGAATGAAATATTTTTATTAATTAATGTGAGTTTCTAAAGAAGAGAAGAAAAATTAAACTTAGACTTTAAGCTGCACTTCACGCACTTCATCAGCACCCTAGTCTATCTACTTGGGTAGAGATTCTTAGTAACATCAGCTATTTAACTTAAATTTACAATGAAACGGAATATGAGAAACGATTGTTGTGTATACAATTGATTTACCTTTGGTAAACACATTTATAAGTATCACTATTAATTTTCTGTTTTTCCATTTTTTCGTTTTTCTATTTAGGTTAGCACGAAATTATATTACTCTACCTCAGTATGTTTAATTATTCTTACTTATCTTTTTACGAACATCACATTAATTATTTTTACTTATTTGATGTACCATCGGTACATGCATGTAAGTATTAATGTAGTGGTCTATGTTACTTGTTGTTGCATTCTACAGTTTTATTTTAGTTATTCCAGCCTTCTGAAACTGTGATAACCAAGTGAACAGTGATTGCCAAGTGAACATATTTTTGTCACGTGCCCATGATGTATTAAGTGAGAAATTTTTAGATTTTTTTTTTATTGAACTGTAGTGAATTTTAATCAGAAATAATTCATAGTTAGGCTCAAGTTCAGTAATTTCAATTCTTATTGAATGAAATATTTTTATTAATTAATGTGAGTTTCTAAAGAAGAGAATAAAAATTAAACTTACGACTTTAAGCTGGGGGAAATATCGATACTTTTCTGTGCAGCCACGCACTTCATCAGCTTTAGAAACTCACATTCATCTCTTCTTTAGAAACTCACATTAATTAAAAAAAATATTTCATTCAATAAGAATTGAAATTACTGAACTTGAGCCTAACTATGAATTATTTCTGATTATAATTTTGACTTTTTTTACCAACCTTTGTCCACTGTTCTGCTAATGGAGAAGTCAAATGTTGTTAGATTAAAAAAATTAAACTCATTATGAATAAGGGACAAAATTTGTAATATAAAAAAAATTAGTATCACAATCACAATTAATTCAAAAGTTATACTAAATTTAAACTAAAATTTTGAACAAAAGTCAATTTTCGCCGTTTTTTGAAGAAACAAGTTGGTTAATTATTTCGCTATTATAAAAGAATTTCACCAATCAATATTTACGTGTGAAAAGTCTCTCTTAGGTAGAAAATTATGCAATCAATTATGCAGTTTGCTTTTGAGTTCGCGGCAATTTCCAAGAAAATTAAATTTAAAATGGTATTTCAGTATTTTTGCAGTATTCTTCTTATTTTTCGCTGGACGCTAATTAGATTTTTGGGTATACATATGTATTTAAAAACAAATCTTGTTTTAAAGTGGCCTGATACATTTTTTGTTTACAGCTTTGGATTTTGATATTTATAACAAAAAATAGGTCTAATTCAAATATATGGTTAATGGGTTGATAGAGATAATGGAGAAAAATTTTCGAACTTTTATATCTGAAGTTAAAGATTGCCATTGTTACAACTTAAAGTTAGTTAAAAGTAGGATTTTATCGGACGTATAAAAAGTTGTCCATCAGTACAATTTTAACTTAACCTAAAGTGAGCGTTAAGTTAAAGGCATTGTATCCTTCCAAGTTAAATTAAATTTATAATAATGAATAGCCTAAAGTAGCGTTTTATACGTCCGACAAAATCCTACTTATAAATATATTTAAGTTGTAATAATGGCCCTAAATGTTAATTGTACGAGAAATTTGTTTTGTTTGTTTTTAAGTTGGCTACAAGAATATTGTTTATTGCTTGATATCAAATATTCAAAAATTCGTTTCGTCTGAATTTGGCGAGTACGAATAAGAATATTGAAAAAAAAACGAATATTCGGGAATTCGAAAACGAATATTCGCACATCACTAAGTGCATACAATTCTACATGTACTTCGTGTATAATGTCCATACACTGTATGTATTTATTTTTATTATTTTCTTTAATTAACCAAAATGTATACTTTATACATATGTGCAAAGTTTCAACTGCAGTTTCCTTATTTTACTTTTTTAATAAATAATTTTTTAATAAAAGTATAAAAACGTATATAGTAACATATAAGTTTGAATGTTTTTATATGTTAATATCAAAATACTCCCTTTTCGAAGTAATTTAATAAAAAAAAATTAATTTTTTGCTATATCCACTGTCTGAACTAATAATTTAGCAGTAATATCGGTATACCGGTATTATAAACTCAATAACGGTATGTATCGATGATACCGATAACGAAATAAAAAAATACCGATACCGATACCGATACTTCAAAAATAGTTGTACCGGTATCAATACCGATACCGTTATTTGTTTTGGTTGCCAACCTTGGTTTAAATGATGACTGATGTAGAACTTTATAGTAGTATAAGTGAAACCGATTATGGCCATGAGGCTAGGTTTTTCTATCTTGGATGAATAAATAAATGAAGTGAATATATAGAAATAAGAAATATGTATACATTAATTCGTTAACTTAATTCGAAAAGGCCCTAACTCATGTTTTTCATAGTTTACAGGAGGAGGAAAAAAATAAATGAAAAAAGATGCAATATTGAAACAAAATTATTTTAAACGCAATTTTTATTAAAACACTTTACAATTTTAGTGTTATATTAGTTTTATTAAGGAGGTGTATCTAGTAATGGTCTATCGAAATATGTTATAATGTCGATTTTGAAAAATCATGAGTTGGGGCCTTTTCTTATTAAGTTAACGATATATACAATTTGAAATATAAAATAACGTAGGAGGTACCACTCTAGTCTTCTTCACTCTTTTCTCCAGCTCCAACACACCTTGCTTTTTGTAAATACATATCTAAAATTTTAAAAAGAAATACATAAATGTATAAATTAAATAAAGATTTTATATTTCTTTTATAGAATATTGTTATTACTTAACTTTCTTACCACTTGTATAAACTTTATTTCACAGACCGAACGAATTGTATATTTTACAATAAAACGCGATGTCTTAAAAGTTTTGGCATATGTACATTAGATGTTTCACTCTAACATACAAGTTAGAGATGAGCAACTATAATTTATAAATGTGTCAGTCATCTCTACCAGTCAAATGACCCGTCAATTGACTGGCACTCTTAAATTCCATGGAAAATTATTGCAAATGTGTTAGTGAAAAAATTTCGTTTTTGTTAGATTCGGTCATTCATTTCTTGTAGGGTAAAGATACAACCATGATACAATAATACAGGTAACCGCGAAACGCTAGCTGTTTTGCTTGTTTCGTGATGTGATCTGCCAAATGTTGTTTATGTTTACCAACACACGCGCACAGTGCCTATTAAAGCTGTACTAATACTAACAAGCTTTGCAACGCCAAGAGAAAAGGCAAGTAACGCATCTTGTTTTTCGACAGTTGTCATCAGTGTTTAAAAAACTACAGTCGAAATAGCAAAAGTCGTAAAATTGTGCTTTTTCATTGTTTGGCTGCCCAATCACAACCTGTTGCTCATAGTTCTTCTACTGAATTTCAAAGTGTCGTAGTTGAAGTTAAGACAATAAACGAATAACTATGCAAAACGAAGAGCTTCAACACTCGACATGTTCGAAAAGTTTTGAGTGACGGCTGCTTTCAACAAATACGAAGTTAACGGAGCAGAAATGTTTGTGTGTATGTGTTTGAATGTGTGTTTTGTGTCTATGTGTTTTTTCTTATATGTACAAATACAATAGTAAGACAACAACAACAACAATTCTTCCAGCAAGCAATTAAATACGCAATTGAAACTGCAAAATCAAAAGAAAAGAAAAAATACACAACATCCTACCTACGATAACTTCACTATTTATTTAAAACAGCGCGCTGACAAACAGAAAACTTTTCGAACATGTCGAAAGCTGCATCTCTTCGTTTTGTATAACTATTCGTTTATTGTGTTAAATTCTACTTCACTTGAATTTTCAGAAGCAGTACTATGAGCAGAAGCAAAAGAAAATACAAAAATGGGAATTTTTTAAACGCTGGTTGTCATCACAAAACAGCAATAAAAATCACTGTTGTTTTATTTGTTGTGCATTTGTTGTAGATTCGCGGCTACCTATATTATTATATCATGGATACGACTAAAATTAATGTTTGAAAGCTTAACAATTAATAGAGGTATTCACGTCAACTCTAGCAAGTGTGCAAAATGCATAGTTGTACTTTCTCAAATGAGCAACCCATTTTGTTTAATTGTCTATAGTCAAACACAATACCCACATACACATGTACGTACATATATTCTACTCGTTTGTTTCTCGATTATTAAAAGGTTTTGTTAAAATGCTGAAAAAGTGTCAGAACTTCGGTGAATATATCTGTAATTATTTCAGTAATAAAAGTATCAATATTAATAATATTGGTATTCTTTATTTGTGTAATTAAAAAATTATGTGTGTGTTATCCTAAAATTTAATTTGAAAATTACTTGATAATTTCTATATTTTCACTAGTTAAGAATTTTTACAATTTTATGAAGTTTATAATTAATTTATTTAATATAGTACATAGAACACATTTTCAACCGCTTGTTTTCTTTAATTTAAAAGAAAAACATACACAGTAAAGGGTTGCATTGAGTAACTCTTTGTATAGCCAAAACAAATATACCATGGTATATGCCATATAATTGTAGTGTGAGCGACAGAACTAGTATGAGTTATTGTGTGTGCGTGCTTTTCCAAATTACAACACAATTAAAAGCAAATAACAATTGCTTATTGTATTGCTGCTGAGGAACTGTTTGTATCTGTTTTTGCTCAAAAATACTAGTTTTAACACAAATATATGAAAAAACCACTGTTGAAACAAATACATGATAACCAGATGTTCCTGCGCACGTTCGTAAGGTTTTTTGTGGCGCAGACAAGGCACACATTCGTATTGTGTGTAATTTTGGTTTTGTATATGCAGCTCATGTGTTTCGTGTATCATTTACTCACATACATATCGTCACCTAAAATCCAAAAGGCCGTGAGTACACTTTTTGCTTTTTTACAGGAGAAGCAAAAAACTTTATAAATTAATGACTATTTAATTGTTAGGTGCCAAATTTCAGAATTATCATTAAAAATCAATGCGGATTTGGTTTATTAAAAAAACTTATAAAATAATAGTAGTTTTTTAGTGATGGTGCTTACGGCTTTTTGGAATCGATTTTTCTGAAACCAAAAAATTATTAATTCGGTTGAAAAATAATGGTTTTCAACCGTAATTAAAGAGTTCTTTAGTGAAACTATGTTTTTCATTGTATTCTTTGTATTTTTAATATGAAAGATAAAAAATGCATTTGCAAATTTGTTTGTGTTCTATGTCATTAAGCTTTTCCTCTCATGTTTTGTATTTCCATCCTATGGATATCATATTGATCTTGAGATGTGTTCTTCGATTTGCGTCACAAATATCATTTCTTGGTTTGAATATAGAAATTTTTTTTGTTCTATTAGGGTAATGAATTTTGGAAAAGATACAGGAGTTACAACATTCTCTTTGTTAGACTTGCAGTAAGTGCAATAAACTTCATATACATGTGCGTAGCTTTTAAAATCGGATTGGGACTGTAGTTTTTTCGTGTATTGTCTAAGATAATGAGATTCGAACTTCGGAATATCGTTTAGCCACTTTTCCAGAAAACTTAAACGTTCTTGGTATATCATACCTTGAGTGGTAGCTTCTCTACGTTTTGATATAAATTCCGTATGTTCCTCTGGCGAAATATTAGTGCCATGTACATAAATCGTTGAAGTTTACCCAATTTCGTAACATTTTCTCATTAATTCCTAACGTAGACACAAACATATGAAAACACACCTGCACACGTTTAGAATGATGTTTTAGATAATACTTCTTTGAAATTGATCTTCTGGAGCTTTCTACGCGAACACGCTTTACGTTTGTGCGTTCAACGAAATCAATAACATATATTTTTTTCTGTTCCCAAGACATTTTCAAGAAGCTATTAAATATTTCCTTGCGATCGTCTTCGGAAAACATAGTACAATGTCGCAATGGACTTTTCGCACACAATTTTGAAGAACACCCATCTTTAAGTTGTGTTGATGATTTTTCACAAATATTTCCTTTTGTTAGTAACGTGTATTGTTTTCCTTTCATTCTGTTTGTTTTATTTTCACACTTTTTATTAATTTTTTCAACTTTGTTAGTGGAACCATATTCACTATTAGTACTCATTTTATTATTTTTTGGTAAGGAACAAATATTCTCAACGTTCTTGTTAGTATCTTGCAAAAATGTTAATTTCAAAAACGGTAACTGAACGTAAAACAAATGCCAACTTCGGTCAAATTTATTTTATTTTTTAAGGTGTAGTTACGGATTTTTGGTTTATACATTTGTTAACATTGTAGTTGCTGCTTTTTGAATTTCATGAATAAAACCGGTACTTTTGAAAATATGAAAGTAAAATTTTAAGGAAAGATGTATTTTCATCATCACATCATAATCAATCAAAAAGTCTATTTTGAATTTTATGGTTGTTACAGCCTTTTGGATTTTAGGTGACGATATGTATGTATGTATGTGCATGTGCAATTTTACTTTTATTCATTCATTCATCATCCACGTAAATTTTTTCTCAACACACCATAATGTACTTATGGTAAAAGCAATTTTATGTATCTTATTTGTTTTAGAAAAACAAATACTAACAAATGTGTTGTTCTCATTTGCTCATTGCCCAACCATACAATAATTGCTTAAAAAAATCAACATTAACAACTAGTAACAGAAACGCTAAATAGCATATTTGTTCATACCAGAACCAAAAACAAGCAAAACTGGTCGAAACAGTTGTAACTGTGCAATGCTATAATACACAGGCATATCTGTTAATTTGGTCTAAAGTTGATTTTATAAGTACTTTTTGTATTTTTTTTTTGGATTGGCAATGCCATAAAAAGTTACACAACTTTGCACATTTTACTCTGATAATCTGGCACTCAGACCCTGACAATTTTGCATCATTAGTGCAAAATAACACAGTGGTACAAAATTGAATGAAATAGAAAAACCTGGTACCGGATATTATTTTTCTTGTAGGGCTTGTCGATTTAAAGAAGAATCCAATAATGAAATATGCCGGACACCTCCAAAATCCGGATTTACGGTTAAAAAACCGGGTGTTTTACCTTTGCGCACTTACAAGCCTGTAACTTTGTTACTAATGATCCGATTTTTAATTTCTTACTAGATTTGGAGATCTTGAGATCTTTCGAATGATATATAATTTGCCTAAGAAAACTTGAGAAATTTGGGTATTATTGTCCAGCAAACACAAATTTTGTAGATTTTTCAAAACATTTTCAACTTTGGTGACGTTTCTATACATTATTTTATTAAGAAACTTGGTGTTGTTTTTATGCACCTTCTATTAAGTTACAAATCAATAAAAGTATTCACGTCAACTCTTGCACTCTCTGACGTGAGCAACCCATTTTAGTTAGTTGTCTATAAAGCAACACAATATGTGCAAAGATATATTGTACTCTTATGTTTCTTAATTGTTAAAAGAGTTTGTTTAAATGCTGAAACAAAGTGTTGGAACTTTGCTGATTAATTTTGTAATTAATTCACTAATAAAAATATCAATTGCCAATGCCATAAAAAGTTGCACAACTTTGCAAAAATTTACCCTGATAATCTTACTCAGACCCTGACAATTTTGCATCATTTGTGCAAAATAATTTTCTATGTGGTTGTTGTTATATTTTTTCAAAATTTTGCAATTTTGCTTTTCCGCACCAGTGCAACTTTTGACGTGAATACCTTTAATGTTATCCTATCCGGTCCCAGGTTTTTTGGACTGTCGCACCGTGTAATAACAGAATTGTTATATTTTTTGAAAATTTCCGCAACAGTGCAACTTTTGACGTGAATATCTTTAGTTTTTAAATTATTATACTCACACTTTCGTAAAGAATACCCAGTATTGTTGTTTACATGTTCGATGAAAAAATAATTAATAGAAAAAATATGACTTCCGAAGAACAAAATCCACAAAGATTTATAATGGAAATGAAATGAAGTACAAAAGTCTCATGATATCAAAAACATAATATAAGGAAGAGAGAAGAGCGAAAATCTTTTTTTAAATCTTCACTATTGTGGCAAAATGAGACTGTGTCAGTCCGTATATCCATTTTATATGCTATGGTTTTGGATTCATAGTTCGTGTGTTGTCCGTCTCGCTATCAGCTATTCCCTTAGAAAAGTAAGGAGAAAAGACTTCTTACGCCTGTTGAAGTGGTACCTGAGCCGAGTGTGAAGCCACTGTTGTGTCTGTGTCTAGACGCGTGACTGGAAACGTTTGAACGAACACGTTCATAGCTGGCAACATCCTGTGAAATTTAACAGCGGGGAAAAATATTTTGTTTAATGTAAAATTGCGAAAGGGATTTTTAGGATATAATTGATCTAGTATAAAATCTACTTATTGACAGTGACGACAAATTCAAAATTTTCTACAAGTGTTGCAAATCGAGAGTAATCTCACCTCTTTGTCGGCATTAGATAAAACACTTCGCATGGAATCTGCTACAGGCCATTTCTTCTTCATGACCAAATTGGTAGGAGGTTCATGATTGACGCCGGCGTCTACAGACCAGATGGAAACTGTTTGACCAGCAGTGATTTTGGTACCGCGTGTGAATTTGAATGCCAATTCTTCGTCGCCCGCAATACGAGTCAATTGCCAACCAGTTAGATTTATTTCATCTGTTCCTTTATTGTGCAATTTAATAAATCGGCCTTCGGTGTCGGCTTCCAATATTTGTAAGTCACCTTTGGCTGCGGAGTTGACAGTAATGTCGGCCAAGTTGCGATCTTCGGATTCATCGATGACGGTTCGACGTCGTTTAATGGCACTACTGTTGCCACCAGTACCTGGAGTAGCTGAACGTCGACCACTTGGAGTTACACGTCCCGAACGGTAAGCTGAGCTTGAGCTCACTGATAAATGTGTGCCATTGGAATAACCGGAGTCAGCATGTGCGCTGCTACCGCTGGTGTTCGTACGACCAGGGGAAGTGATATTAAGGCGACGCTCTTCACCACCCAGCAATTTGTCGTAAGCAGCAATTTCCAAATCCAAAGAGACTTTGATGTCCATCAGATCTTGATATTCCTGTAATTGTTGGGCCATCTCGTCTCGCATACGCTGGAGTTCCGCTTCTAGTGATGCCACGTATTGGTTGTGACGAGCACGCTCGCTGTCCAAAAGATTCTCCAATTCACGAATACGAGCCTTAAAAAAGCAAAAAAGTATTGTTAAGGATATTGTGGTCGGAGAGAAATAATTGAAAACTTACATTCAAACCAGAATTAGTGTTCTCTAATTCTTGAATTCTGCCGTTCAAGCTATCGATCTTAGTACGCATGACACGAATTTCTTCGGTGGATTGAGCTGAAGAATTAGCAGCACGATTTGCAGCAGCCTGCAGATTCTTAATTTCATTGTCATACAATAATTCAATCTCTTCGCGGTTAGCACGCATCTGCGACTCATATTGTTCACGCAATTCTTGCAATGACTGTTGCAATTTATCCTCGTATTCTTTGGAAAGCCGACCATCTATTTCACTAATTTCTATTTGACGACGGGAGCGAGTTTCTGTAAGTTCTTGCACATGTATTTGATCCTTGAAGCTCAGCTCTTCACGCAAACTTTGATTTTGATTTTCCAAATCAACACGAGCCAAAGTTTCAGCTTCAAGTTGCTTCCGCAATTCATCCAACTGCTTCAGTAAACGAGCATTCTCAGATCCCAAATCCTTGGATTGATCTTCAGCCTTTTTGCGATCAGCTAAAGCGGCATTATATTTACCATTGATTTCATTGTAACGAGATTCATAAACACGGGCACTGTTCTCAGCAATGCCGCATTCCTTGGTTTTTTTGTCAAGTCTGGTAAATAAACAAGTAAAAAATATCATTGGACCCACTACATATATATTTTATAAATTTCAAGAAGTCGATGTTGACAATAATATGAAAATTTTATATTATTTGCTTTCGCGTACTTACTGAACCGTATTGCATTTTTATACTAAATTGCGTTCTTTTACCCAAAATACAGTAAATGAGAACACAAATTAAGAAAGTAAAGTGGCAGTTCTTGGCCGAGTGTTTTGCAAATTTTTAGTACAGAAATTTGTCGTAGTAAAGAATAGTAAGATAAAAACATATGATTCAAAATGTAAACAAATGAAAAGTAAGCAACCTAACTGTTGTTAATTTAGAGATGGTAAAATTGAGCTCTCATTAAAAAAAAGCTTTCAGCAAAATTTAATACGATGAACCAAAACAATTTACATATTCCATTTGCAATAATGTCTGACTATATATAGTAGAAATCTACATCAACCGACACCAAACACAGTGGACAAAGCACGAAAGAACGCTGATGATTAAGATGTAGAGGCCTCGAAAACAGCTAGTTATTCCGCTCTACTAATGCCCGTTATTTCTACCCATAGATATCTATTAGTGTACAGATATCTATCGTGTAAGGCTAAGTTTATATCTGGCATTTCTTGTGTCATTTGCCCAAAAAAACGTAACCAAATAATTACTAATGAAAAACTGTTTGATTGATTTAAATAATTTGCAATCATTTTGGATTCTATAAAATTGTCTATTAATCATGTATTAAAATGATTAACTTAATAAATACATGTCTGAATCAAACAGTCTTTCATTAGTAATTAGTTGGTTACGCTTTTTTTACGCTTGTGTGGCATTTGGCACACAGATGTAAATCCGGCCTAAGTGAAATTTTATAAGGCAAACTTGTAGGTAAAAACAGATAGATCACCAGTTTGTAGAATAACTTTTTTAAAATTAACTTTGGTGTTATTTGCTCATTAATAATTATCACATGTAATTTGGCTTAAAAAGCGATACGAACTTTAGCCCGTTAATATCATAAATATAGAAACAAATGAAGTTCCTACAATAATAATTAAAATTAACTATAACTAATAGCCATGGGCCTGTGGCAAAAATTAAATAAATATACTTAATAGTAACAATCCAAAAAAGTTTGTCTAAAGTATAACAAAAATAAGCAAATTAACTATGGGCTATCAGGCTGACTCCAAATTAAATCAAGTTGAAATTAAGTAATTTCCCATATATTTTAACATTTTCGAAATTAAGTTGTTTTACTTAATTTCGATAAAATTTATAATACACAACTCGGTTTTTTGTACTAAAACTACTTTTTTCAAATATGAATATCTTTACAACTAAGAGAAACTGAGAAACAGCAAATAAAAGAAATAACAATTTTTAAATTCAATTTGAAAATTAAAAAAATTAAAATTATCATATTTAGGACGACTTTTGCAAGAAAAATTTGTTTAAGTGTAACAAAGAATTTATTGAATTGAAAAAAGTACTTCAATATCTGCCGCAGCAAATAATATGTTTGTGAAATCATCTCAAATGTCATTCAGTACCTACATGAACACTTTAGATATCGTGCGTAATTTGAGCTTGAAATTACTTAATTTCGTGTCAGCCTGAATAAGCTATAACATGTGCATACTTAGTAAAGAACAAACGGGATGGTAAAATTGAGCTTTCATTACAAACAAAAAAGCTTTCAGCAAAATTGAATAATAGCTGAGTATATAAAGCAATAATCTACATCAACTGTCGTTAGACCTTATTAAATTTTGACACTTATGCTAACGTCATGGCAGTTTTTCATTATACATGCCGCCTAAGTTCTAAAATTTTAAAAGTTATAACCGCTAAAATAAATTAAGCGACACATTTTTTGGACTTCGTTTATTTGACGTAAAAGAATTGTTTACTTTTTTTTTAATACATGTATTTATTTATTATATCTGCAAATATGAACTAAAACTAGATATACCAACGGCCGACGCAATCGTCCGTATTCTAGAATCTAAATGTAAATAATTTTATAAATATTTAAAGAAAATTTATCTAAACGTCAACAAAATGCACTAAAACACAGCCACCCACATAATTACATATGTACATATGCATAATTAAATAATACATGAAATTAAAACCGCAAACGAAATCCCTTTAACTAAGCTAATGCAATTTATTGAACTCTCTTCCTTTTAGTGTTATGGCTTTCATTCAACAGCAAACAAAATACAACAAAAACAGAAAAAAATGTTTATATCAAGAGAAATACTACAAACACACACACTATCTCATGTTTTGTTTCTTGTAAGCTAATAAATGCGTGTGTAATATGTGTACTTGTAGTAGTAGCAACTTTAAATGCTTATAGCTCCCAAAATACTAAACTCATTTCAATAAAACATAGATTCTGCACATCTGTACCAAAAACCGTATAATTCTTTTTTAAATCGGTGCAGTAAAAAGCGTAAAAGGGATTACAAAAACATGTTTGCCTATTAATTATATAGATAAGTATTCAAATCTTAAATCTAAAATATAATTATTAGGACCGATCACTGTCGGACATAAACTTGTTAATAGCTATAAATAATATATAAGAAGTGATAATCAAAAAAGGAAAAAAAGTATTTTCAAGAAATCCCATCTGTAGTATTGAGTAATAGAGCCCTTGTGTCCATCTTTTCTAAGCGGATGTGTCCAGTAAAGTTCAAAATATTACGAGCAAGCGGATTAGGATGTGACTCGAGTTTTGTTAAATATTTGCCTGCGTATTTTGCAAGTTCTTCAATCACTAGTGGCATATTTAAATCACGATGGATACTAAAATTTTTGATGTACCATGGAGCCGATGTTATTAACCGTAAAATTTTGTTTTGCCTTCGTTGGATTCTCTCTATATTGGAAGCTGAAGCAGTGCCCCATAACTGGATACCGTAACACCATATTGGCTTCAAAAGCGACTTGTATATTAAAAGTTTGCAGTACAGGCTAAGTGTTGAATTTCTGCCAATCAACCAGTGTATTTGAGATAACTTATGTATCATCTGAGTTAGCTTAAAGTCAATATGATGTTTCCATGTAAGCCTTCGATCAAGGTGTATACCAAGGTATTTCACTTGGGAACGTTGAGGTATATTTTGATTGTTCATTCGAATGGGGGAACAAGTCTCTATTCTTAGGGTAAACGTTATATGGACACACTTTTGTTCATTTATCTTAATTCTCCATAAGTTCAACCATATTTCCAATTGTGTAATATGTTCTTGTAGATATCGGGAAGCCTCGTGAGGGTTTTCATGCATACTAAGGCAGGCTGTATCTTCGGCAAACGTAGATGTATGGATATTGCTGCTCAAAGGTATATCACAAGTACAGATCAAATACAAAACTGGCCCCAGCATGCTCCCCTGTGGCACACCGGATGATATAGATTCGGGCACACTCATGAATTCTCCTTCCACAGTCGTGAACTTTCGGGTAGTAATGTAAGTTTCTAATAAATTCACTAAATTTATTGGTAGATATGATTTTAATTTTAAAATTAGGCCTTCATGCCACACTTTATCAAATGCCTGAGAAACGTCAATAAACAGGGCAGAACAATACTTCTTTTCCTCAAATGTTCTTCTTATAACTTCAACAAATCTATGCGTTTGTTTAATGGTGCTATGCTGACTTCTAAAACCAAATTGATGGTCTGGGATGCACCCACTATCAGTTAAAATTGGGGACAACTTTGTCATGAGCAGCTTTTCGAAGATTTTTGACAAAGTTGACAGCAAACTTATTGGCCTATATGATTCAGCTTTAGTAAGATCTTGCTTTGGAATTATTTTGACTTTTGCATGCTTCCAGAGTTGTGGATAATGCTCCAGTCGGAATATGGCATTAAAAATAAACAGCAGGATTCTTATTGCAATATGCGGCAAGTCCATCAGCATCTTGTTATTAAACTTTAAGGGTCGAGGGGGTAGAGCAACTACACTCGGCAAATCAGCAACACCAGTATATGTATTTGGGGTAAATACATATTTTAAATGCTCAGTAAATATTTTACATTTTTCCGTATCGCTTCTCGCCCAACCTCCGGTAGATATGCGCAAAGGTGGCTTAAACTGAACGGGTGTTTTAAGCTTTCTAGCAGCGCGACACAAAGAGTAATTAGATGTTGGTGTGACATCAAGACCTTCCAAATAATTTTTAAGAGATGCAGTTTTTTCAGATACAATCAACTCTTGGAGTCGTTTAGTATATTCTTTAAGTCTGAGTTTATGTTGGGGTGATCTGTGCTGTTGCCATTTTCTTCTAGCTCTTCTTTTTTCATGTACGAGAATATCTGTAGAATATATTCTGTTAAACCCAGTTTGCGGATTGGGGGTACTGGCATGTTCAGCAGCCTGTTTAATATTTTCGTTAAGATTGTCAATGTTAAATTCAATATCATTGGGTGTTCTTAGCGTAATATTTTCCGTGCAATCACTACTAAGATATTTTTTGAATCCCAGGCAATTAATTTCGGTGAGGTAAGTCACTTCTTAGTGGGTTACGGATTGTAATGATAGTAAGGGAGTGATCGGAGGAGAGATCTAGAGAAATTTCAACTGTAATTAAATCCCTAGAAATATTTTTCATGACGCCAAAATCAATAACATCCGGAATTTTTCGCACGTCAGTAGGCCAGTAAGTGGGCTCCCCATTCGAAATAACATCTAAGCCCATTTTTGAAATTGTATTAAACAAGCTCGACCTCTAGGTGTTTCAAGGCGTGAACCCCAGTACGTATGCTTTGCATTGTAGTGTCCAGCTGCCACGAAAGAAGATCCAAGCGATTTGTAGAACTTCTCATACTGATCTTCGGTAATCATTGTTTCTTGGCAATCACTGTTCACTTGGCAATGACATTTTCAGAATGCTGGCAAGCCAAATAAAAACTTTAGATTGCAACAACAAAGTAACATAAAGCCAATACAATAATACTTACATGCATGTACCGTTTCTCATATTCCGTTTCATTGAAAATTTAAGTTAAATAGCTGAAATTTTCGGTATTTCCCCCAGCTTAAAGCCTAAGTTTAATTTTTCTTCTCTTCTTTAGAAACTCACATTAATTAATAAAAATATTTCATTTAATAAGAATTGAAATTACTGAACTTAAGCCTGACTAAAAATTATTTCTGATTAAAAATCACTAAAGTTCAATTAAAATTTACAAATGTCTCAATTTTATGTTTTAGACAATAATTTAGTTAATTTTACATACAGAATTTTATGCGTGTAGGAAAACTGAAAGCTCTTTTGTTTTCATTTAAGGCTGGTACTCTGTTCAAAGTTGTGAAAAATTTTCAGCACCATTGATTATTTCGCGTGAAAAATTTGACATGTACTAAATGTAGCCCAACTCGCGGTTTTTTTTATAAATTTATCGCTTTTATTGCTTCAAAGCAAGGTTGGCAACCGAAACAAATAACGGTATCGGTATTGATACCGGTACAACTATTTTTTAAATTTCAGTATCGGTAACGGTATCGGTATTTTATTTATTTCGGTATCGGTATTACCGGTACATACCGTTATTGAGTTTATAATATCGGTATACCGATATGACTGCTAAATTATTAGTTCAGACTGTGGATATAGCAAAAAATCTCTTTTTTTATTAAATTACTTCGAAAAGGAAGTATTTTTACATTAACATATAAAAACATTTAAACTTATATGTTTCTATATACGTTTTTATAAAAAGTAAAATAAGGAAGCTGCAGTTGAAACTTTGCATATATGTATAAAGTATACATTTTGGTTAATTAAAAAAATAATAAAAATAAATACATACAGTGTATGTACATTATACGCGAAGTACATGTAGAATTGTATGCACTTAGTGATGTGCGAATATTAGTTTCGTTTTGATATCAAGCAATAAACAATATTCTTGTAGCCAACTTAAAAACAAACAAAACAAATTTCTCGTACAATTAACATTTAGGGCCATTATTACAACTTAAATATATTTATAAGTAGGATTTTGTCGGACGTATAAAACGCTACTTTAGGCTATTCATTATTATAAATTTAATTTAACTTACCAGGAAGGATACAATGCCTTACACTTAACGCTCACTTTAGGTTAAGTTAAAATTGTACTGATGGACAACTTTTTATACGTCCGATAAAATCCTACTTTTAACTAACTTTAAGTTGTAACAATGGCAATCTTTAACTTCAGATATAAAAGTTTCGAAAATTTTTCTCCATTATCTCTATCAACCCATTAACCATATATTTGAATTAGACCTATTTTTTGTTATAAATATCAAAATCCAAAGCTGTAAACAAAAAATGTATCAGGCCACTTTAAAACAAGATTTGTTTTTAAATATGTATACCTAAAAATCTAATTAGCGTCCAGCGAAAAATAACAAGAATACTGCAAAAATACTGAAATACCATTTTAAATTTAATTTTCTTGGAAATTGCCGCGAACTCAAAAGCAAACTGCACAATTGATTGCATAATTTTCTACCTAAGAGAGACTTTTCAGACGAAAATATTGATTGGTGAAATTCTTTTATAATAGCGAAATAATTAACCAACTTGTTTCTTCAAAAAACGGCGAAAATTGACTTTTGTTCAAAATTTTAGTTTAAATTTAGTATAACTTTTGAATTAATTGTGATTTTGATACTAATTTTTTTATATTACAAATTTTGTCCCTTATTCATAATGAGTTTAATTTTTTTAATCTAACAACATTTGACTTCTCCATTAGCAGAACAGTGGACAAAGGTTGGTAAAAAAAGTCAAAATTTTAATATTTTTTATCTAATATTTCCTAAACTGTGAGCGAAAACCCATAAAGGTAGTAGACTTTTTTTTACCTCTTGGATAAAAAAAAACACTTGCAAAAAATCCTTTCTATCTGATCAAAAACAGGAGCTTGGCATGGATTTTAATTTTTCATTAACCCAAGGTTGCCTATTTTGGTGCTTTGTGGCTCCGCCCCCTTTAAAGATATATAGTCCAAATTCCAGACTTAAGCTCTGTGACACCTTCCTCAATGCTGTGTAAGATTTCATAGTAATAGAACAGCTAATTTAGAAATTTATTTCCAATTTTTTTTACAAAATCCTCAGTGTATCGGGTACTTTAGGCCCCGCTAGGCATTTATGGCAGCAAACCTCATATTTTATGCAGAGCACATACATATGTAGTATTAATTAAAGAAAAATATTTTTGGGACCAGTTTAATGTGCAATATATTAAAAAAACACTCTTCAAAACTTTAAATCTTCGCATTAGCTTGTGTATCGATAACAGCCAATATACTAATTTTCGCGATTTCATATACAATAACTCTCGCTTACGGTGGCTTTGCTCTTTTCACCAATTTAAAACATTTATATGTCTAGAGATACGCTTAATAAGAATGTGTAAAGGAGAACAAAAAATTGTTTATAAAAGAAAGTTAATTGAAATAAATTTTTGAAATTTTATTTTTGGTGCGAATCGGTATACCGGTATAGACGTAAACGGTATTCCGGATACCGGTATTTTGTAACCGAAATGGAATTCGGTATCGTTATCGATACCGGTATCAAATTTTAGTGGTATTTGAATCGGTATCGGTATTTTTACTATACCGTTTGCCAAACTTGCTTCAAAGTATGCAACATTGGTAAAATTTCGTGCGAAAAAAGCACTGCTCATGTTATTTCACAGGTAAACTAAAATGATGCCAGGTTAACTAAAATGATGCATGGAAAGGCATGATTTTACGTGTTTTTTACAACAAGAACAGAGTACTACTTTTGAGAATTTATTTCGCAAATCTTTCATACCAAATACTTTTATGTGTAGTTTGACAGCATTTCGCACGAAATTGTGAACAGAATACCAGGCTTATCATGATAATTATTCAATGCTACAAAAACGTAAACATAGTTTCGTTCGTTATTTTAATGAACGTAAATACTTATTCCTTTTATAAAAACAGACTATTATTGAATATCTTATAAAAACAAAAAGTTATAGATGTTTAATGATCAAAAGCTTACTGAAGCTGTGTTCACATTATATGTATTTGCCTTATGGAATGTCATTTTTTACAAATGATATTTTCTGTGTATTTTTAATCAGAAATAATTCATAGTTAGGCTCAAGTTCAGTAATTTCAATTCTTATTGAATGAAATATTTTTATTAATTAATGTGAGTTTCTAAAGAAGAGAAGAAAAATTAAACTTAGACTTTAAGCTGGGGGAAATACCGATACTTTTCTGTGCAGCCACGCACTTCATCAGCACCCTAGTCTATCTACTTGGGTAGAGATTCTTATTAACATCAGCTATTTAACTTAAATGTACAATGAAACGGAATATGAGAAACGATTGTTGTGTATACAATTGATTTACCTTTGGTAAACACATTTATAAGTATCACTATTAATTTTCAGTTTTTTCCAATTTTTCATTTTTCTATTTAGGTTAGCACGAAATTATTTTACTCTACCTCAGTATTCTTACTTATCTTTTTACGATCATCACATTAATTATTTTTACTTATTCGATGTACAGGTTGGCCCAGAAAGACCGAAGTGGTGTGAAATCCTTATAACTTTTTATTTAAGACATATTTTTTTAGTTTTTTGTTTTTTAAATACATTAAATTTATAGGGAATATTTTAAGATTAGTTATTAAAAATTATATCCCGCAAGTGGTGGCCATTTTCTGCTTCGCACAAATGTGCTCTTTCCAACACATTTTCAATGACCTTTCGCAAAACTTCCGGTGTTATGTTGTTAATTTCGTCTCGAATATTGGTTTTTAATTCCTCAATAGTCCTAGGCTTATTAAGATAAACTTTCCCTTTTAAATAACTCCAAAGGAAACAGTCTGGAGCAGTTAAATCCGGGGAACGCGGAGGCCAATTAAAATTGCTTCTACGCGAAATTATTTTTTCACCAAAGATGTCGCGTAAAAGAGCCATTGTGGCCCTGGAAGTGTGCGCTGTGGGTCCATCCTGTTGGAACCATATTTGCGGATGGTTTTCCACGGTTGGCTTTACCAAATTTTCCAACATGGCCTGATATCGATCACCATTGATGGAAATGGCGACACCTCGTTCATTTTCAAAAAAATATGGGCCAATGATCCTTTCTGAAGAAACACCGCATCAAACAGTATACTTAACTGGGTGTAATTGTCGTTGATGAAGTACTCTCGGGTTTTCAATATCCTATATCCTAAAGTTTTGTTTGTTAACGAGGCTTCGTCACTCATAACTAAGTTATGAATAATGGAAATGGAAAGAACACATTTGTGCGAAGCAGAAAATGTCCACCACTTGCGGGATATCATTTTTAATAACTAATTTAAAAATATTCCCTATAAATTTACTGCATTTAAAAAACAAAAAATTAAAAAAATATGTCTTAAATAAAAAGTTATAAGGAATTCACACCACTTCGGTCTTTCTGGGCCACCCTGTACCATCGGTACATGCATGTAAGTATTAATGTAGTGGTCTATGTTACTTGTTGTTGCATTCTACAGTTTTATTTTAGTTATTCCAGCCTTCTGAAACTGTGATAACCAAGTGAACAGTGATTGCCAAGTGAACATATTTTTGTCACGTGCCCATGATGTATTAAGTGAGAAATTTTTAGATATTTTAATTGAACTGTAGGGAATTTTTAATCAGAAATAATTCATAGTTAGGCTTAAGTTCAGTAATTTCAATTCTTATTGAATGAAATATTTTTATTAATTAATGTGAGTTTCTAAAGAAGAGAAGAAAAATTAAACTTAGACTTTAAGCTGGGGGAAATACCGATACTTTTTTGTGCAGCCACGCACTTCATCAGCACCCATCTGTGTATGTCAAAATCTGCATTTTACATACGGTTTATAATTTTTGTGTTCACCCGTTGGTATGTTATTTTCATTTGACATAAACTATAAAGGTAAACAAATGCTTACTTTTGTTAATGCCTTTTTTAAGTTTTTTCTTTAATTTTTAGTTTTTAATCCATTAAATCCATTTACTTTGATTTATTTTACAATTTTACTTAGTTTTTAACGCCACAAACACTTGCTTTATTTAAAACCAGCTGATGTCAGATGCTTCGTCACTTGAAAATAGAACACGCTCTAAATCAAAATTGTCATTTGTACTGCACACAGAGAAATAACACATGCTATTGTTTAAAGGTGTTCAGACTATATGTACAAATTTACCATGTAAAAAAGTGACATTCCACCACGACAAATACATATAATTTGAACCAGTGATCTGCATGATTACGAATCAAACGGCATAATATTGCATTTTCTAAAATGAATATTGAGCTAGCACTTAACATTAAAATAATGAATGATGATATTGCATGATTCATATCAATGAGACTGTTATTAAAAAATGCATGCAAATGCATGCCACTGCTTGCAATCTCTATTCATTCATATGATTCACTAAAGCAATGAATCAGTATGATTGTTTTGAATACTTCTTAAAACCCCTTCTGAAAAATACAGTTATTTAATATTATAAAATAAAATAGCTAGCCCAATTTTATTTTATAAATTGTTTTAATCAAGGTTGGAAACCGAAACAAATAGCGGTATCGATATTGATACCTGTACAACTATTTTTTAAATTTCGGTATCGGTATCGGTACTTTTTTTTATTTCGGTATCGGCATTACCGGTACATACCGTTACCGAGTTTATAATACCGGTATACCGATATTACTGCTAAATTTATTAGTCCAGACAGTGTACATGGCAAAAAAATCTTTTTTTTGTTAAATTACTTCGAAAAGGGAGTATTTCGAATTTTCAAAGCTGTGAACAAAAAATTTATTTCGTCACCTTACGACACGATATGTTTTTAAATATTTCCGAAAATCTTATTTGCGCCCGGCGAAAAATAGGGAGAATACTGCAAAAATACTGAAAAGTACCAGTTTTAGGATTTTGTAATTTTTTTTTTTTTGGAATTGCCCAAAATTAGTCAAAATTATAGTCTGGTTTTCCATACGATTTTGAAGTAAAAATCCGCAGTGCGGGACGGAATAAAATTAAAATCTATTTTATTTTCATTGCGGTCTTATTCGCTCAATTTTTGACACTCTTTCTCTTGCTGACGTTGCCGTAGTTTTTGAATAATTGGCTGTGTTCACAACATAATTGTAAAAAAATATGATTTTGAAGTTCAAAAATTTTTGTTATAGATTATAAAAGTTTAAAAAATATATCGAATGTATAAAATGTTAATAATTTTTTGTTTTTAGTTCTAAAAATGTATGCACAAAAAAATTAATAAAAATTTAAACAAACAATGACAAGTATTGCCGTCGCCGTCTTCCGTTGTATTATGTTTATTTTTTTCTCCCGCAACGAGAAATCGCACCGCACCGCAAACATTGTGTTTTTAATGTTGCAAATTTTGTCCATAATAAGTTTCATTTTCTAAATCTAACAACATTCGACTTCTCCATTAGCAGAACAGTCAACAAAGGTTGGTAAAAAAAATCCAAGTTTTTATATTTTTTCTCTCCCATAAATGTAACAGACTTTTTCTTAGCTCTTGGATAGAACAAAAAATACACTTGCAAAAATCTTTTTTATCTGATCAAAAACATGAGCTTGGCATCGATTTTAATTTTTTATTAACCCAAGTTTACCCATTTTGGTGCTTTGTGGCTCTTTGTGAAAAACTAGTATGAAGTTAGCATAAGTGGCAAAATTGAACATGGTCTTAACGAGTTTTGCCATACAATTTTAAATTAAAAAATACGCCAGGGTTTGACAGTGGGTTAAAACTATATTATGCGTTGATTTTTAATGAAAAATTGTATGGCAAAACTCGTTAAGAGCAAATTTTGCCACTTTAGGGCAGATATAGTCTAAATTCCAGACTGGACACCTGTGACTGTGAAAAATTGCATGGCAAAACTCGTTAAGAGCAAATTTTGCCACGGGCAGATATAGTCTAAATTCCAGACTGGACACCTGTGACTGTGACACCTCTTCAAATGCGGTATTAAAGTTCATAACAATCCGACAGCTAGCTTAAAAACTGCAGAATTATTTCAAATTCTTTTAAAAAATCCCCACTGCGTATCGGGTACTTTAGGCCCCACCAGAAGGCACCGTCGAATCGAGTTAAAAAATTAAGACCGCATTAATGGCAGCAAACCTCATAGTTTATATAGTACACATCTGTAGTAAATCAATTAAAGAAAAAAATCTTTGCGACCATTCTAATGTGCATATATTAAAAAAGCACTCTTCAAACCTTTAAATCTCCGCATTACCTTGTGTATGTGGAACAGGCAAAATAATAACTTTCGCGATTTAATATACATAACTGTGGCTTTGCTCTTTTCAGCAATTTAAAACATTTATATGTCTAGACTCTAGAGATACGTTTTTCGTTCATAAAGGCATTAAGCACCTCACGAAGTTTGTTAGTATTTCGCACTAGTGATGATTATGATATGATTGAACCTTCCTGTTGATTAAAAAAACAGCGCTTCATAAGAATGTGTAAAGGAGAACAAAAACGTGTTTATAAAAGAAAGTTAATTGAAATATATTTTTGAAATTTAATTTTTCTAACCGAAATGCATTTCGGTATCGGTATCGATACCGGTATCTAATTATAGCGGTATTTGAATCGGTATCGGTATTTTTACGATACCGTTTGCCAACGTTGGTTTTAATACGAGAAAAACTATTAATTAGTACGCCATGCTTTATTAACTTAAGACTTCATCTAGTCAACATGCTTTTGTGAGTTATTTGATTGCTATTCAAAACAATCAAACAACAGTAAGAATTTTTATTGATTTTTACTAACAGCACAAAAAAAAGAGAGTGAGTTAAAGACAGAGAGTTGTTAGAGAGGCAACAGTGCAAGCAATTAGAGTTGTGTAGCTCATGAACGAACTAGTTCAATTGAACGATTCACTTAACTGAGCGCTGTGAGCCGTTCAATTCACTGAGCGCTGTCAGCGCAGTACTGAGTGGTTTCTACATTTATATCGAAGACTTTCAGTAGCTCATTTCAGACACAAACCTATAATCAAATCCTTTTAAATAACATGTGGACTTATTCAGCAGCTCGTTTTAGACACAAACCTATGTAATTTAAGTGGGTTTATGTGAAAAACGACATAATGAAAGAGTTCGGTACAAGTCTTGTGATTTTTCAGCAAATTTTTTGTGTCGCACAAGTACATACATAAAAAAAGTACACATATGTATGTACATACATACATATGTATGTATGTACAAATGCCGCTCATTAAACTATTTTACTTTTATCTATTTTTATACCCTTTACCAAAAATGGTAAAATGTATACTTCATCTGCCTTGTTTTGCAATGTATGACACACACACGAACACACTCTGAATAAATCTGTCACTTTTTATGTTTCGGTTTTCGTTCTTTCTTTATGCTTGAAAAAAAGTATCACTTCAAATGAACTGAGCTACTGAGCTAAATGAATGAAGTACTTCAGTAAAGTGAGCGGAGCTGAAAAGAGCGGTCACTCAAAAGAGCTGATAAGCACAACACTACAAGCAATATCATTAGTATATATTGATGTCAAAGAACAATACAAAAGCATTGTAAAAGTGAGTGGACAGCGAAAGTGAATCAACTCACACAGTTCACTGATGTGAACACAGCTTAAGAAATGTCTCATTTTTGCGAAATACTGAAAATGTCCTTTTTGAGTCACACTGTTCACTGTAATATAGTTGAAATTAATAGCCTGTTTTTATAAAATGAATAAGTATTTACTTTCATTAAAATAGCGAACGAAACCATGTTTATGTTTTTGTAGCATTGACTAATTATCATGTGAGTGAAAACAAAAGAGCTTTCAGTTTTCCTACACACATTAAATTTTGTATGTAAAATTAACTAAATTTGTTGTCTGAAACGTTAATTTTTAATGCTAAAATGTTAACGGAAGAAGAACGAATTTAGCGATGTTTCCCTTGTTTCTGCTAATTTTATTGTAAAATAATCCACTCCAAATTCAGTATAAAGATATGATTTTTGCTTTATATTTCATAATTTAGCTGTAAAAAAAACTGAGTTCTTATAAACAACGGAAAATATTTATTAATGTGTTTTTAGTATTTTAAATGAGTGCAATAATCAATTAAAATAAAATTGCTTACTCCCATATTAATAAAACTAAAAATGAATTTGAAATGAATTTTATGTCAAATTGTTGATAAATTTATTTTTTTAAGATTTCAAATATATTCCCCGTTATTGTGAGTGGCGTCGACGTCACATCAAGACGACATTGTCTACTACCTAATGGCAGGTACAGACTTTGCAACTTGCTGACACAACACGTTTTCGAATACTTTAATACAGACACTGCAACCTACAATGCAACCGTCAATGCAACCCATAAACATCAAAACATTTTGATATTTTCGAAACTTCGAACGTAACCATAAACAAGACTACAGACTATGCGACCGAAAATGCACTCTGCCTGGTTACATAAAAACGTTGCTAAGTCTTACCTACCATAAAAAGCTCTTCTTATGTCAAACCAAAAGCTTTAAAATATGTTTTATAAAAAGCAAATTTTAAACGTTATTGTTTATAAACGAAAAATAAGAACGAAAAGGCTTGTGTTTTACAAAACCCCGCTATAAGTTTTAATGTTTTGGCTCCCGAGGTACACTAGTGTCTACTTTCGAATGAACTTTAACATTTTACAATCCGCCACTTTTGCTCCAGTGAGCCAACCAGTTACTTCACGTGTATCATATGCCGATGCTGCTGAGGCTAGTTCTATTCCCACACCAAATGTTTCACCGCCAAATAATTCAACGAATGCAAATTCAAGCTTTAACTTTAGTCGCCTTGAAGCTACTATTGAGAATCTGGTGCTAACTATAAACAACTTTACAACAAATATGACAACCATGATGCAAGAAATGCTGAGAATGCAGAATACTCTGCTTCAAACATTAATTAACAAGCCATGAACGCGTTAAGAATATGTTTCTGGAACGCAAACGGCATTCGCCAACATAAAAATGAACTTGAGCACTTCCTTACGGAAAAAAATATTGATATAATGTTGGTCTCTGAGACTCATTTGACTTCTAGAAGCCTCTTTAAAATGAATGGCTACACTTTATATGATACAAAGGACCCTAGAGGGAGAGCATGCGGTGGACCAGCAATTCTAATAAAGTTAAGACTCAAGCACTATATTCTTGATAACATTTGTGAAGAACATCTACAAGCAACAAATATTTGCATTGAAAATTTTTGTACAAATTTCGTGATATCTTCAATTTACTCCCCTCCCAGATTTTCAATCACTGAGGACCAATACGAGAAGTTCTACAAATCTCTTGGACCTTGTTTCGTTGCAGCTGGCGACTGCAATGCTAAGCATACGTTCTGGGATTCGCGTCTTATTACGCCTAGAGGTAGGGCGTTGTTCAACACAATTTCAAAAATGGGTTTGGATGTTATTTCAAGTGGGGAGCCTACTTACTGGCCTACTGACGTACGAAAAATTCCGGATGTTATAGATTTCGGCGTCATAAAAAGTATTTCTAGGGAATTAATTCACGTTGAAGCTTCCCTAGATCTGTCGTCTGATCACTCTCCCACGATCGTTACAATCTGTAGTCCACTGAGAAGCGCTTTACCTCACCCATATGTCAAGATGATAAATCGTGTTAATTGGCTGGGATTCAAAAAATATCTTAGTAGTCATTGCACGGAAAATATTACGCTAAGAACACCCAATGATATTGAATCGAACATTGAAAATCTTAACGAGAATATTAAACAAGCTTCTGAACATGCCACTACCTCTCATCCGAATACTGGGTTCAATAAAATTTATTCTGCAGACGTTGAACATCTCGTACGTGAAAAAAGAAGAGCTAGAAGGGAATGGCAACAGCACAGATCACCTCAACACAAAATCAGATTTAAAGAGTGCACTAAACGACTCCAAGAATTGCTTGCATCTGAAAAAACTGCATCTTTCAAAAATTATCTGGAAGGCCTTGATGTCACACCAGCATCTAATTACTCTTTGTGGCATGCTGCTAAAAGGCTTAAAACACCCGTTGAGTTTAAGCCACCTCTGCGCACATCTACCGGAGGTTGGGCGAGAAGCGATACTGAAAAAGGTAACATATTTGCTGAGCATTTAAAATCCGTATTTACACCAAATACATGTACCGGTGTTGCTGATTTGCCAAGTGTAGTTGCTCTACCCCCTCGACCCTTAAAATTTACGATGTGTGATGTACAAAAACTAATTGCCGAACTCAACCCGAAAAAGGTAAAGATCTTACCAAGGCTGAGTCATATAGGCCAATAAGTTTACTGTCAACAATGTCAAAGCTTTTTGAAAAGCTACTCATGACAAAATTGTCTTCAATTTTAACTGATAATTATGGGTGCATCCCGGACCATCAATTTGGTTTTAGAAGCCAGCATAGCACCATTGAGCAAACGCATAGATTGGTTCAATTTATCAGAAAAACATTTGAGGAAAAGAAGTATTGTTCTGCCGTGTTTATTGATGTTTCTCAGGCATTTGATAAAGTGTGGCATGAAGGCCTGATTTTGAAATTGAAGACATACTTACCAATAAACATTCTAAATCTTTTGGAAAGTTACATTGTTGCACGAAAATTTACAGTTGTGGAAGGACACTTTATGAGTATGCCTGAAACTATCTCATCCGGTGTGCCACAGGGGAGTATACTGGGGCCATTTTTATATTTGATTTATACTTGTGATATGCCTGTGAGCAGTAGTATCCACACTTCTACATTTGCCGACGATACCGCCTGCCTTAGTATGCACGAAAAACCTGAACACAAAACTCCAGGAACACATTAGCCAGATGGAACTATGGTTAAACTTATGGAGAATTAAGGTAAATGAACAAAAGTGTGTCCATATAACATTTACTTTACGAAGAGATACTTCTTCCCCCATTCGGATTAATAATCAAGTTGTTCCTCAACATTCACATGTGAAATATCTTGGTATACACCTCGATCGACGGCTTACATGGAAACATCACATTGACTATAAGTTAATTCAAATGAAACTAAAATTAATTCAGGTACATTGGCTGATTGGCAGAAATTCAACACTCAGCCTAGACTGCAAACTTTTAATATAAGTCGCTTTTAAAGCCAATATGGTGTTACGGTATCCAGTTATGGGGCACTGCTTCTGATTCCAATGTAGAGAGAATTCAACGAAGACAAAACAAAATTTTAAGGTTAATAACATCGTGATTTAAATATGCCACTAGTGACTGAAGAAATTGCAAAATACGCAGGCAAATATCTAACTAAACTCGTGTCACATCCTAATCCGCTTGCTCGTAACATTTTGAACTTTACTGGACACATCCGCTTAAAAAAGAGAGATACAAGGGCTCTAATACTAAACACTCCGAATGAAGTTGCTTGAAAAAAATTTTTTTTTTGCTTATCACCATTTATGTATTATTTACAACTATCACTTAGTTATGTCTGGCATTGGTCGGGCCTATTAATTGTATGTTAGATTTAAGATTTGAATACTTATTGTTAGTTCATATATGAAACAATAAATAAAAAAACATGCATAAAAAAAAAATTACAATCAGTGACCATAAAAAAATTACTTTTTCTAATAATTTGTTTTAACGTACACTTCAAGCTTAAATAATTTTTTTTGGATACGGTAGTAAATTTTTACTAGATAATATTGTTCTAAAATTATTTTTCAATACTAAAATACCTATAATGAAATATTCCATAAAAATACCTTAAAATTGCATAGGCACATGATATACTTACTTTGCGCATTTTGCTGTTATTTATATAAACATTTTCTTAAGTTCTCCCAGAAAAAAACACATTCAAAAGAAATACTTAATACTGCAAATGAAATGGTTCAATTTAGGTGCAGAACGCATGATTTTAACACAGGGATGTCATTGACGAGCATGGGTTCATGAGTTCATAGGTGGCATTGGCTGAAGAGAGTGTGGCGTTGGCTGAAGTAGTTAGCACGTTGACTACAAAACCGATGGTCCCGGGTTCGAGCCCGGTCTCCGACAGTCATTAAAAATAACCACACCAAGCATTTTTCTGATGTGCATTAGTGTCCTTTGTATCATTTGTTTTCGAAAAGTTTTAGTGATGCAGGCATAAGGCACTGGTCACTAAAAAACCTATCACTATCACCCTCTCTCACAATATTCTCTTCTAGCAAAAAGGGATCATTGTATTGGACCCAAGTGAGCAGGATTCTAAATGTCACTTTCTTACCAGCACCTTTCTAACCTAACCTAACCTATGGGTTCACATTTAACAAAACTGTTCATCATTTAAATGAGTGCTTACAACCCATGCAAGTTCCCTGGTTTGATGACGTTTTTTCACGTAAATACAAAAAATTAAAAAAATATAAGTACTCGAAAAAATATACATAAATAATAGTCTTAATTTTAGCCACTGCGTATAATTCTAATTGTAGTACAAACAATACGTACGCACAAATATTTTCTCTCGAACAAGCAGGACTAAAACCGATTCCAACATACAAGAGCATCTCTACTTTGTTTATGCAAAAATCGAAACTACGCTACAACTACAAATAAAAAGGCACATGCGTATTAAACTAATTGACTTTCTCTCATACTTTCATTCTGAATATTTTTACACACAGAATATTAATATTTATTCAATAAAAAACAATAGTCATACTCGATATATTTATTGATCATTCGCCATTGTATACAATCATTTGTGTACATAAAATGTAATAGAAAATGTGTTGCTGTGTGTGTGGCTGTTTGAAAAAATGCTTTCGAATGAACTTTAACATTTTACCATAAAAAATTACTTTTGGCCGCCTTCTCGTAAAATGGTTTTTGCGTAGTTGTAGTAGTTAAAAGCTTGGGATATGATTTTCATTTTCTTAAAATAGATATTTTTCCCCTATAAATGCAAGATTTTAAAATTAAAACAATGTTAATATATTTTCAAATGGAATTTGCTTACTATTATACATAGGTTCAGATTTTCAAGATCTCTTAAAATGTAACCACAAACAGTTTTTCGTCTCTACTGAACATTTTAACATTTTGAGTTAATACCCTCTTGTTGATCAAGTGCGATAAGTATGTACCCACCAAACCAAATGCTCCGAATTCGTAACGACTGCTCGATAAAATCTTCCTAAATGTTACCGAAATCGTTACAATTATTTACACGACTTCGGAACGATATGTAGTTACGAAGTCGATACGAAATGTATGATATGTTTTTCTATGTACGACAGGGTACCGCTTCACCGTTATGCTGCTGCTGTTGTCGAAATAATTTGCACATACTTACGTTTTTTAATATTAATTATAATTCTATTTTTATTTATTATACATTTTTCTTTAAAACAGAAATTTTCACAGATTTTCCTTATGTACTTAAAAATTAGTTTTAATGTTTTTAAAGTTTTTATAAAAAAAATTTCAGAGAAAATGCCGAAATGTCTTAACGAATTCGCTAAGAATAGTCTGAGTTCATACTAGCTACCGAAATGTCTTAACGAATTCGGTAAGACAAGTCTGACATCAGAAAAAGTCGAAACACTTGTTCTTGGGGGTATGTACTTATGTATTTATGTACAGACATAAATATGCATTGATGTAAATATTTTTAAATTGTCTATCTCGTTTGGTGGTCTGATTTCACCTCAACTTACATTGAGTTAAATTATTTAGAAGTGAATATTGATATTAGTTTCATGTTTATATCCATAGATAAATTAGCCAAACCAAAATTCAATTGGCATTATGGCGATTTACCTATAATAAAATACAGTGTTGCCCCTCAGTTTCGTTGAGGCAGCTGTTTTGTATGGTTAGGTTACGTTTAATTTAAGCTTTTTGAGTACTGCTCAATTTTTGTTTCTTGGAAACCTTCAAATGAGAAAAAAGACTGCAAAAGCTGCAAAACTGGGGTATGAGATGTATTCTTAAATTATGCATTAAATTAACACACAGAAATGACATGCTAAAAGCATGAAATGGATGTCAGTAAATCAAAGACTTATTATGAGCGTTTGATTTTCATATATAAGACGAAAAATGGTCAGATGCCGAAATACTTAGAGAAACAACTAACATACGTGCAACCCTACCTTCTGAGGAATATGGGAGACTTTAGACTGAACTATTGTAGTAGAAGATTAGATTATTTGCAAAACATATTATTTTTCTAGGGTCTTAAAAAATGTACAATGAAATGCCTTTAGAAATAAAAAAATTAAAGAAATAGTTTATCAATTTAAACGGAAATTAATATTATATGTAAAAAATTTTGATTGACACAGTAAAATTCAATTAAATATATCATAAAATATTCTAATCAATAGCATAACGTCAGCCCATTATTGGTTTGACCCACCGACCATTTAAAAAAATGAGTTAGGTATGGGGTATGTATATTTCGAGTATCCCTTTTCTGAATCTGAAACATTTTTTGCGAAATTCATCATGGTTTCTGAGATATTTAGCATTAATTTTGCTCCATTTCAACTGTTTTTAGGTTTAATAAGTATTGTTTTGCTTTAACGCGAACTTTGCAAAAATTTGCGAGAAGTTGCAAAATCGGAAGGAAGCCTTAAAACTTATTAAAAACCGCGAAAGCCATTAAAAATATAAAAAGTTTGGAAAAAACGCAAAAAAATTGCAAGTTAGCAAAAAAAATTGCTAAATTTATTAAAAAAAAATTAATAAACCTGTAAATAGTAAAATTCGCAAAAAAAAAAATATAAAAGGTATTCACGTAAAAAGTTGCACTGGTGCAAAAAAGCAAAATTGCAAAATTTTCAAAAAATATAACAACAACCACTTAGAAAATTATTTTGCACAAATGTTGCAAAATTTTCAGGGTCTAAGTGCAAGATTATCAGGGTAAATTTTGCAAAGTTGTGCAACTTTTTATGGCATTGCCAATCCAAAAAAATGTGCGAAAAGTAGTTAAAAACTCAACCTTACATCAAATTACAACGCAGAAATACCTAAATGTATTTCTTTTGAATGAAAAAAACAAGTGGTTGAAGATGTTTTCGGTACAAATAAAGTAATTGAAAAATTATATTTTTTTTTTAAATTTTTAGCTAGTCATTGTAATTTTGCTATATTCAAAAGACCTATCTATGTATGGCTTAAATTGTTACTAGAATTTTGTTAAATAATACCATTATTATTAATATTGATATTTTTATTAGTGAATTAATTTCAAAATTAATCAGCAAAGTTCCAACACTTTGTTTCAGCATTTAAACAAACTCTTTTAACAATTAAGAAACATACGAGTACAATATATCTTTGCACATATTGTGTTGCTTTATAGACAACTGCACAAAATGGGTTGCTCACGTCAGAGTGCAATTATGCTTTTTTGCACAGTTGCAAGAGTTGACGTGAATACCTTTATAAAGAAATAAACTGATTTGCTTTTATATTTTGGAATATTTATTTTTATGACATTACAAAAATTCGCGAGAAGTTTTTAAATCGGAAACAAGCCCTAAAATGTATTAAAAATCGCAAAAAACAAATTTTAAAAATAAAATAAAGTCGAAAAGAACGCGAAAAATAGCATGTTATAAATGCACTGAAGAAATTACTTACTTACTGCGAGGAATAAAAAACCTTCAAAAAGTTAGATAAATAAAGGTTATTGTTTAATTTTGAGGTCATCGTTAAACCGATCGACTTATTTCTATAGACAGCAAGAAAAATAAATTTCTTAATATACAGCAGTAAAGTTATATACATATACAGCACAAAAAGCAACTTTCTAAAAATAAATTACGAAAAGTGGCATATGTGGCATATGTGTATATATTAACTTCTAACTGTATTCATGAAAGTTCACAAAAATTTAAACATTTCTTCCAAACATGTGTCGGAAGCAATGGTGAAAATACAAAAAAAAAATCTACCGGGTATACTTTGAGAAGACTTCATGCAAATCTTCTTTGTCGGTTTTCTCCATTCCGACTTTTTGGCACATGCTCCAAACCAATAATGGGCTGACGATAAGTCATTATACTAGGTACATGCCAGAGATCCGCTATGAATATTGTTTTTGCTATTCATATTGACTCATGAAATTTTAAACATATGTGCGTGACATCGTTTAAACTCAATTACTCTGATGTACGCTCACTCTCAATGACATTAATTTATGACATTCATATTCACACCACACTCACACTCACAAAGGACCTCATTTTGTTTTTTAATTTCAGGAAAGTACTTCAACTACTCACATTAATTTAACTCTTTTAGCTCATGTATGTGTGTTTACTTAAAACTTTAGGGTCTTATGCAAAAAAAAACTTAACAAAGCTTTGCAAAGCAAAGTAAAGTTGTATTCTAAAAAAATTATTGTATCAAATTTCTAAAGTAGGTCCCCACGTTTGTTAAGACTACTTTAAGTTCACATTTTCAAAAAGTGTATTTTGTACCTCAAATATTTTTGTTAATATAGCACATATTGATTCATGTTACAATTGAAAATAAAGCTAGAATTGTTACCTCTTAGCTTAGGTTTACTATTTCTGTCATGTAATAGAAAACATCATCAAATTATCCAATTGATTCAAAATACATAAAAAATATTAAAATAAATGCAATTATACAACAATGTTTTAATGATGAACATACAATCAAAAAAAATCTAAAAAATCTGGATATTAAAATACTCATTTCATTCGAATAAAAGAAATTGTGATAATACTTCTTTGTTCCTCATATTTTTTTTAATGTTACTTCATAGAAATGTTTATCTGTTTTCCTTTCCATGTCAGAAGCTCATATTGTTTAAATTAGGTTGCTTAACTTCAAGAAAATATAAATTTATTTAATAAAATAAAAAAATATTTAAATACCCGAATGAAATTGTATTCGATTTTGTACATCATAATCTGTGAAGTGGTTGTTGAACACGGTGGTGTTACCAGTATTTATTATTAAAGAACAAAATAATTAAAGTTGTGTTTTGCATACAATTTCTTAACAAAGCAATGTTAGTCTTAAAGTGCTTGGCAACTACTATGAACTTTAAAGCTAAAGTAAAATATTATTGTTTGCATAAGGGGGTTAGTCATTAAACAGTTTGCAAGTAGTATACAATAGTAATAAATAGGGTTGTTTTTCAATTCCAGCAAAAAAACAAACTACAATAAGCAACAGAGAAACAAACACAGAACCTCGTATGCGAATTTCGCATTGTGAGTCATACTTATTTATTTTGCAACGTCCATAGGCATTGAGTTAAGAGAGTCCAAATCAATAACGTCATAAATGCTATGTATGTATGAGTACGATGCTCACTTCAAACTTTCGAGTGAATATGTTTCGTAGACAACATCATATTTAACTCTACTCACTTTTTCACTACTCATTTCTGTTCTCTGGTACATGCACGACTACAACAAAATTACAACACCAAAAAACACATGTATTTTGTTGATATAAACAAACCAAAAATTTTGTCAGAAACAAACGTCTTGTTTATAGAAATAACAATTACAGGGCAACTAAAGTACAATTGCAGGCGCGGCATTCCTGCATGATTAAAGTTATTCAGTGTTGCCAATCTATGTATAGTTAGACAGTGTGTAATTTCTACTCACATCTGTATGCCATGTAATCAAATTCTTGTATAATCTGTGTGTAATTCTACTTTAGGTTCTATTTTAGGTTTTATTTTTATTTTAATTTTAACCTACACAAAAGATATGTAGTGTAATTTTCTTCAATGTGTAATTGGAGACGTCAAGTGTAAATTCATTGGCAACACTGTAATCATTATATTCACACACATACACTAACATTTTTTTTAGCTTGTAGAAAAAGTTTGACAATTATCTGCAATATATACAGTGACAGACAGGCTGGGCTTGTGCATGTACCTTTTAAGGCCCGGGCACACTGAATCCATCATACGTTAAACTTCGACTTTATAATTGTATCAAGACATAAGGCATAAACTAAACTAAGATAAACATAACAATACAAAACATCTGTTGGAACCAAACTAATGGGCAACACTGTATTTGATTACACTGCACAACAAAATGGAGGTTTTTTATGATGTTTAAATAAAAATGGCCGATCCTTATGTATTTTTATCTCCTGATTACGATGGCATCATTAATTTCCCTATCATCTCTACACAGAAAAAAGTAAAAACAAGATTCAATTAAAAAAAACAAAGATTCAGTTAAAAAATTAATTAGTTTTCAACCAATCACGGAAATTGTAGTATTAACTCATCCATTTTAATTGAATTTTTTTTGGTTTTTTCAATTAAAAAAATATTACATTAACTAAAAATTTAATTGATGGTTTTCTAAAGATTCAATTAAAATTTAATTGAAATATTTTTGAAGAATCAATTAAAAAATTAATTGAAATACTTTTTGGGATTCAATTAAATAACTTATTAACATTTTTTAAAGATTCAGTTAAAATATTAATTGAAATATAAAAAATCTAAGAGTATAAAAATATAAAAAATTGTAAAAATATAAAAAATGTTATGTACATACATATGTATGTATGTATATATCTCCATATAAAAAATTTACAAAAATGGAAACATTTGTGTATTGTACCAAAAACCTAACTGATGCATCGCATGGCTTTTGAAGTTTGAATGAAGGAAAAAAGTATAATGGCCGTATCCGGTCTTGCGTAAGTGTAAATGCAGAATATTTTATGATTGGATTTTAAAGAAAAGCTTCGATGATTTCCATATCTACTTACGCAAGACGTTTTGCATCGAACCGCTAATACCGCCAATTTACTAACTTTACCATCCACATTTGGTCTATAAGCTTGCATTTTTTTATCATAATTGTCTTGTTATTTCTCAACAAAAGGGAACAAAATGAATTTCTGTTTTTTTATTTTCGTATTTAATTTTTTATTCAACTTATATCAAAATTACTAAGAGTAAAAAAAAATTAAGCTGAGTAATTTTTTCTCCCATATAAAATATCAAAACCAATTAAAAGATTAATTGAGTATTTTAATTGAAAATATTTTTTCAAAACAATGTGGCATACTACAAAAAACAGCTCGATTTTCATACATAAAAACAAAAGTTACATTATTTACATACAATTAACATGTAAAAATTGTTACCCATTTCAGAGTATTCTGAGTTAAGCTCTGTTGATAGCACTTTTTTGTTAGAGCAGCAAAGTCAATTAAAATAAACATATATTCAATTAAAATTTTAATCAAAAGTATTATTTTTTCTAATCAATTACTTAATTAAAAAAAATTCAACAATAATTTTTTCTGTGTAGTTTCAAAGATATCGTGACATTTACCCTGCGTATTATCAACGAAAATTTCGCACAAATGCCCGACTGTCTTGCAACTTGCATGTTAACCTTTTAGTGCAGAGTTGTCCATAACATAAAAAAGTTCAAATTTAAGGGAACCAGATAGTATTGAACTTTATTCATATTGTTTCAATGTTATTTATGTCTAAAAAATTTATTAACTTCTTTTGATTTATGAATATTTAAGAAATGAAATTATTAAATTAGCTTTTAAATGTATTTAAAATTAGTAAAAACTCATATAACATTACACTGAAATCCAGTTAATTTCTATTAAAGTATTAATAGGGCAACACTGTTAGCTAACTTTCCCGTTACTTGCTTCAACAAGTCACTGTCTTGTAAAATTCCTTGGCAGTTGAGTTGGAAGTAGACTGCAAGTGCCGAAAGTGTATATGTGTTACTAAAAGAGTTTGAGTGTATTGAGTTTTTCGAATTTGCACTTGCACGTGTAAACCCTAGGTTAGTATTTGCATAATTTACACTTTTTGTATTACTCCGTTAATATTTCCCGAATGTTACTTCAAGCTTAAAAATGCCTCCTGGATTATTAATCTGCACAAAAATCTCTTGTATATAGATAGAGTCACATTGATTAATATATCAGGATATCTTACTGTTATTGTAAGGATGCTAAAAATCGTGCGATTTTAGCTTAGTCCTTAAAATTTTTTGGATTATATTTTTTTCACCTAATATAACTAATCCTTACGTATTTTGTTTGTTTGATTTAATAGGCTTATTAGTTTTCATCATAAATAAATGCAATTTTTACGCAAACAAATGTTGCATGGACAAGTCCAGAACATTTTTGTGTTATACTAGTTTAAAAAAAATATAATAACAACAATTTTAGGGACTAAACTAAAACATACGATTTTTAACATCCTTACAATAACAGTAAGATATCATAATATATTAATCAATGTGAGTCTACATAAGTATCTACATGAAAGAAATTTTTGTGTAGATTAATAATCCAGGAAGTATTTTAAGTTTGGACCATGCGTGAAATATTAACGGAATAATACAAAAAAGGTGTCAATTATGCAAATGCTAAATGTGACTATATATTTAAAACTAGAGCTGATAGGGAAAAAACTAATGACGCCATCGTAATCAGCAGATAAAAATACACAAGGATCGGTCATTTTTATTTAAATATCCAAATCACTGTTGTGCAGGTATCACGCCATAGCCATAACAATATAAACCAGTTGAGTTTATGTTTTGGTTAGGGCTATTGCAATATGGTATAACAAGACTAATTTAAGCTTTACGCATATTTTTAATTTTTATTTATCTGACATCATGTTGAACCAACCAACAACCTTCAAAAAATGTTTTTATTTGCTGTACATTTATCATTGCTGGGACGAATCTCAACTGATTTTTGTGTGTTAAATTAAAATTGTTTTAAAACAAATTTAAACATCAGCATTATTAACAAGTATCAGCTAGTAAAACACCAGTATAATAAAATTTAATTGCTTATTTTATATGGAACCAGTTGTCACTTCAACCAGAATAAACAACAAGTCATAGTCATGGTGGGTACACACTATGACATTTTGTGACATCACAACTGTGTGCACTAGTGGCAACGTTTGTCATTTCAGATATTTTTTGTTGTGTGGCATTGCTTTCCATATAAAAACATAATGGCGGTATTCGATGTTTGATGCAAATATCGTTGCGTTAGTGCAAATGCAAAATATCGTAGCTTTTCTTTAAACTGTGTGTGTATTTTGTTCTTGGATTTTAAAGAAAAGCTACGATATTATGCATTTGCACTAACGCAAGAGCATTTGTATCAAACATCGAATACCGTCAATGTGTAGGGGCTTGCGCACAATTTGAAAATGGCAACACAAGAAATGCCAGATGTGTACTCAGCATCAGCCAGATACGTTGATACGTCTTCTCATCATCTCTCTCACCCACTTTTTCGTTTGAACAATGTGAAGAATTCACAATTGGCGTGTGTATTGTAATAATAAAATATTTATTTATGTATAATATGTATGTATGTATGTATGTATGTATGTATGTATGTATGTATGTATGTATGTATGTATATCTGTACAAAGGCGTGTGTAGGTATGTTCATATCGATTGTCTCAAATAGAAAGGCCCTAACTCGTATTTTTTACGAAACTTAGGCCAGGTTTATATCTGTGTGTCATGTGCCACACATGCGTAAAAAAGCGTAACCACTAATTACTAATGAAAAACTGATTCAGACACGTATTTATTAAGTTAAACAGTTTCATACATAACTAACGCTACATTTACAAATGAAAGTACTTTCTTGAAATTTCTGTATACAATGAATATGAATAAAAATTCTAATAAATGGCTTTCGTGAAAATTTCTGGTTCGCTTTCATAGGAAAGATGAAAGTTTATTTTAAAAATGCCATCGAAAAGTAATGTTGGAAAAATCGGTTTGTTTGATATGTAATTAGAGTTACCCAAAATATTCACATACACAAATTTATAGGGCAATAAGTTGGGAATAAGTATTATTGTTATTATTATTTTAATAATATTATTGTTTTCAAAAGGCATGAATTACCCGCTTCATGTATATTTCAATATAAAATATTATAATTTTTTAATTATTTATTAAAAATAAGCCTAATTTATAATAAATATTTGCCACCACCCCGTATATTTGTAAAAAATCTTTAAAGGGGGTAACAGTTAACTTTTTTCATTTTACTTTCTGAAAACATCAAAAATTTACTTTCTTGAAAAAAATCGTTGAAAGCCGACTGGAAAAAACAATGTGATTGTGTTGGTAAAAAAATTTGATAGTATTGCTACTTTCTTGCAATTAGTTTCATGTGTAAATGGTAGGTAATAGACAATTTTATAGAATCCAACATGATTGGAAAAAGTTTAAATCGATAAATACATGTCTGAATCAAACAGTTTTTCATTAGTAATTAGTGTTTACGTTTTTTTGGTTACATGGCACAAAAGAAATGCCAGATGTAAACACAGCCTTAATTTTTCAGTGCTACTAATACATTTCACACAAATACACAAATAACAATTTTACAAGCAGTTATACAAAACAAGTTACATATTACACTTTCTATTATGTTTTTCCCTTCTCCTGTGAGTTACAATTATTTGATTAGGGCCTTTTTACTTGAGACCAACGATTTGTATGTATGCATTTGTTAAAAATAAATTTTTGTTTATTTCACATTTATTGACCAAAGTATAGTGACTAATTTCAAAAACACATGCCCAGTGCAAAAACAAAATATTAAAGATATTTAACTTGTATCAATTCCTATTTTATAGCCTTTCTGTTTCTATATATTTCTCCCCAGTTAGAATGTGGAAGATTGTTTCACTAAACTGGGGGCAAATTAAGGCATCCATTACTTCTCGTAATTTAAAAACATATCAATAGAGTTTATATGGAAATATTTTTAAATTACGAGTCGTATCATATGCCGTGATTTGCCACCTGAGTCTATTTCGACTACACTAATTTTGATTTATATATGTACATAGCACAACAATCAACTTTTCACGATTTTTTATGCAGACAAGTCAAAAATTCTGTTATCTTAAATGAACTTATCTGCCTTTTTTGCCAAAAATTCGAGTTTTCCGGCAGTTTTTTTTTATTTTCTTCATAACTGTAAGAATTTTGATGTTCTTCACTTTTGAGGAAACAATTTAATAGAAAATTGTCTAAGTTTTATTTTTGAGTGCAATTAAGTTTTTGCAGTGAATTTGTATTTTGAGTAGTCTACATTAGAATTTTTCGTAATTTTTCCAAATATTTTGTAAATAATACTTTATAACTTTTAAAATTTTTATTATGTATTATGTATGTAGTTTGAAATGTAAATTAATTCTAAATAATTAAAAAAATCATCATTTAACACTTGTAAATGTTGAACTTTGTGCAATTTTACGATTTCACGAGAAATGTTTCGGACCGCTTGATCTGTTTTCCACAAATCTTTAAAATTGTTTGTCATTATGATAGTATATTTCGATTAGATGTAATTTAAGAAATCTTTGCACTATTTATATTTTTGTCAGCGGTTTGACGTGTTAACTTTTTCTACACGCCACACACTTCTTGTTTTCACCAAATGCATATCTATTTTTAAATAAAATTACAGATTTTTTTTACTATATCATAATAAGAAAGACTTACCGGTACAATAAAACAGTCTTACAAGATATTTGCAAATAATTTTGCGATGTATTTCGCATGCGAAACTTTAATATACACAAATCGATTTTATATTTCATTCATCGGCCAGCTGATTGCAAAGCGAAAAATTTGACATTGGAAAATTTAATATTCATCGAGTACAAACCTTAATAACTGGTATAAATAAGGAACGCAAATAGAAAATTCAAAAATTATTGTTTCTAAATTATTTGAAATTAATTGACCTTTCGAACTACATCATTGTTTTTTTAATTTTTATAAAAGATTTAAAAGTTATAAAGCGCTATTTACAAAATGTATGGAAAAATTACGAAAAATTGTAATGTAGGCTACCCAAATGAGCAAATTCATTGCAAAAACTTACGCTTGATCAAGATTTTACGCTCGAAATCATATCATTTCAATTTTAATAATATGTTAAATGCGAAAATTCTTGATTCAAGAATAAAATTCAAATTTTACTTCTACAATTAGTGTGTCTCGGCATAAGTTACGCAGTAAAGTTGCCTTTTTCCGTTTGAGGAAATTCTGAGAATGTTTTTCTTGGTTTTTCCAGTTTCGTTTCAAATTTATTTTGATTGTTAACAATGTTTGCAATTATGCTCTCTACTCAAATTGTGTTACACAACTAAAGAGTTTCGGTATTTTTCACTATTTACTCGTATTATGGGTGTTATACCCATAATAAAGTTTAGAAATTCGCACATTTATTGCAATGTCACAAGTACTGAAGTAGTAATGCAAATACGCGAGTTGCTACTGCATATTATACCTGGGCTCTATTCCACAAATAACTTATCATCTCTTCACTTTGCACTTATAAAATTGCATGTTTTGGCAAAGTGATAAGTGTTTCTGTTCCATAATATTCTTTGCAAATTTCATTTTCCACTAAGCATATTTTTGCAAAGGCTTTCCTCTCTTTGTAAAGTATTTGCCCTCTTTGCAAAGTCTTTGCGTTCTCCTACAAACTGAGTGTGCAGTGTTCCTGAAAACGTTTGAACATCTTTGCATTTCTGTCTTATAACTTTTCACTTGCATTCCTAAATAAAACTTGCTAAAATTAGCCTAGCCGCAAAATAATAATGAAAAAACATTGCAGTGTTTCATGTGATTAAAAAAAAATATTTTATTTGCTAGTTTTCAAAACAATAGAGTAATTTTTTTAATTACTGTAAATATTTATGTACATCCATATTCATAAAAATTAAATGCATTTGAAATACATTTTAAGAAAATTTTTTATGAAAAATTTTAAATCAAATACATATTGAGGGTTTATATTCAAAAAGTGCTATCTGCAATTCTTGAATAAAACTGTTATTTTCTCTAAGTCCAAGAGCAATAACTGTATTTGATTAATATTAGTAGAATTAAGATGTCTTCTGTAAATGGTACTATTCATCAAAATTTAGTTATTAGCCCTTGCACTTTGAGAAAATAACAGTTTTTTGCGCTCTTCTAAAATGTTCAAGCACTTTTTGAATATAAACCCTCGATATGAAACTTACATATTTTAAATTTTATGAATATGAGGGTTAGAACATATTAAAGTTTTCATTTCATTTTGAATGTTAATAAAATACATAAAAAGGCTGTTTGTCAAGAAGTTTTGAAAAATTCCAATCCCAATTTTTAACGTAATGTTTTTAATGTGTTCTTCTAAAACTATTTTGCTATCTTTAATAGAATGTATAAGAACGCCTAAAACAAGTTTAAAATTTAACATAATAATATAATTTAAAACTCAAATATTGTTTTCTTTTTTTGCATATCTATGTACATACGAATGCAATGTAAACTTGTTATGATTATTATGTTTGAAAATAATCGAAAATTTATCCACAATTTTGTTAATTTACCAAGAGATCGTTTACCTTGTAAATTTTTGACAAACTTATCAAAATTTGATTTGCAATAATAGAATTTACAGTTATTGTGGAACGAAAAAGCATAATTTTTTGCGAAGTCTTTGCAAATTACACTTTTCAATATTAACTTTGCACTTTGCATAAAGGAACGTACGTGGAACAGAAATTGCAAAGAGAGTACAATAATTGCAAAAACTATGCAAATTACACTTATCAATTGGAACTTATCACTTATCAAATTTTATAGTTTTGAGGAACAGAAAGTTTTGCAAATTGACGAAAAATTTGATAAGTGCAAAGTGAAAAGTTGATAAGTGGTTTGTGGAATAGGCCCAGGTTTATTATACCTAGCTACATATGTAAATTGGGGTTATAACTTTTTACATTTTTTGCAAATAACATACCACCAAGCTAAAGTCGTGTAAGTAGAGTTTTTTATCCCCGTACTTTTTCACTTCCCGGGAAAGCGGGAAATTTTTTTATATATCCCGGGATCCCGCTCCATAGAAATAATAAACATTAAATTTTTCAGGCATTAACACAAATTTGATTAGAAAGCTTAAAACACTCACTAAAACACATCTTATCACACATAAATATTCGAATGTTAATTCAAATTGGGTTTTAGAATAAGAACTTTATTTTGTTTTTAACTTTTAAATTCCTTAAAGGTTTTTTAATACGAAAAACTATGTTATATGAGATTAAAAAAGTAAACTTACAAATATAAGTAAGGTAATAGTTAATAAAAACAAACATAGAATAAAATAAAACAGATCAGTAGATTTGTTCTTAAAAAACGTCCATACAATTGACTTTTCAATGTAAAACAATTTTATTAAAAACAAAAAAAGAGAATAATGACTTCAAAAAATTACTTTAAAACCAAGGACCGAAAATCAATTATTTTCTTTTTGAAGAAAATATTACTAGAAAATAACCATTGTCTACTTTATCGTGAGATATCCATATATTATTATGACCGTTTATTTAACTTTTCCAAAGACATTCCAATATCTTGCCCTAGAATGCATCTAAAATACGATGTCTTTTCTTGTAGCGATAACCGAAAAATAAAATTACTTTCGACAATGGTCATTGGTAACCAAAAATAACTTTTTTGGTTGTTATAATAGCTATTTATAACAAAAAATATTTCTCACTTATAGTGGTTACGATTAAATTCAATAAATGGTTATAAAAACTTTCGTCATTTCTCTTATAACTGCTATATTCCTGCTTAAAACATGAATCTATGTGACAAGATATATCGTTAAATATAACATTTGTTAGAAAAAATGCTGCTCGCAATAAATTTTCACAAATGCCAAAGTGAGAGGAGTTGTTTTCTATATGTAAAGTTGTCAATTATTTGTTTTACTATTTCCCAAGATCCCGCAGAAAACATCCCGGGAAATTTTAAAAGTGAAATTCCCGGACGGGTTTTTGGCGATCGTTAAAATAGTTCACGCACCAAACGCTATGAACTTTTCAATAAAAATAGATTTTTATGCCCAAATACTTTTTTTCATTTGTTTGTAGTTATACATACATACACATAGCCCATAAAGTTTTCACTTTAATAATATTTCAAATTATTTGAAAATAACACATAAACTTTTAATTGAGATTAAATCTTTCGTAAAATCGATAGTTACAAAAACCAAAAACAAAATGTACATTTCATTTACCAATTTTCATATAGCCGAATTTAATGTTGTAAGTACATAAATATTGAAACCAAAAAGTCTGCGTTCAGTTACAATTCAAGGAATAAAGGATACAGTTTTTTTTAAGAAAACCTTATCCACTCTGATTTAATACTTCACCTAATCTATTTTACATGGAATTAATCAACTTCTGTGCTTCCTCAGCTGTGATTTTGGCCCACTCTGTCTGCATAACACTTCGAAGAGCTTCTTTGTTTGTTATGACGTGTTATGACGTGCTGACAAATTTTCTCTATCTAAAAATATCAGAGGTGCTCAGTGGAATTGCGATCAGGTGACGGGGGTGTTTTAAGCTGCTTACGAGCATTGTAGTATAGCCAAAGTCTAATAATCGCCGCTGTGTGCTTTGGGTCGTTGTCCTGTTGGAACCAAAATGTACATTAGTACATAAATTCCAAATTAAAATGTTTAAATATGCTCATTTATCCATAGAAAATTCTATAAACTCCATGTGATTGTGCTTCTCAACAGCAGACCTTAACTATTCGACGGCCTTTTATGCAAAAAATACAAAATTTACTATCATCCATAAATTTCACGTGTCTCCAAAACTAAGGAGGCCGATTTATATAGGCGTGAACAAACTCGTTACGCTTTTGTCTGTTCACATTAGAAATGTATGGTTTTTTACGGGATATCCTGCTTTCCGTAAAGTTTTTCTGCCTGTTTCTGCAAAAACTTTGTTATAAAATGGGGACGTGTTCAATAATATTTTTGGAAATAATACGGGGATTACTCTTTGTCATAATAACTATTTTGCGTTCTTCTTGTTCAGATAATATATTTGGGCGTCCGGATCGGGACATAGAAGCTAATATATCTGTACTTTTGGCACTAAATATATCGCGTTGGACAGATAATAAGTTCTCCCAATAGTTTTACCAATTTTTGGGAAGCTATTGCCTACTTCCTGCATTTTTATAATTATTTTTCTTTCCGAAACACTGACTTCATTACTTTTAGCTTCCATATTCGAAAATCTTGTAAATAAAACGACGACTTAAATTATTAGATATAAAAGTAAAGCAAAAATGTATCTAGAAATTCTTAAAAACTAACGGCAGTATTAACATAAACAAAGAGAAGGCAGACTTTATGGTGTCCAGATTTACGTATTGTTAAAAATCTTGTTCAGATAATATTTTTGGGCGTCCTGATCGGGACATAGAAGCTAATATATTTGTACGTTTGGCACTATATACATAGCGTTGCACAGATAATAAGTTCTCCCAATAGTTTTACCAATTTTCGGGAAGATATTGCCTTCTTCCTGCATTTTTATAATTATTTTTCTTTCCGAAACACTGAATACTTTACCTTTGGCTTCCATATTCGAAAATCTTGTAAATAAAATGTACGTCTAATCTCATCAAACGATGACTTCAATTATAAGATATAAAAATAAAGCAAAAATTTATCCAGGAATTCTTAAAAAGTAACGGTAGTACTAACATAAACAAAGTGAAGGCAGACTTAATGGTATCCAGGTTTACATATTGTTAAACTGAAATCCCGTTATAGGAAAACTGAAGAAATTAATGCAGGTTTTGTTTTTGGTTTTTAATAGGTATAGCTTAATAGTAGAAAATACATAAAAAAACATTTGTGTTAGGTACATTTTTGTATTTTTTTTTTAATCCGTATAAAAACGAAATGCAGACTTTATGGGCTATGTGTACATACACATAGCAGCAGAACTCTACATACGACTCAATATATTAAAAAAAATTTTAGTTTTTAAAGGAAAATCATTAATTTTGTAAACTTTTAAATTAAATTAAATAAAAATATCACATTGGATTTAAGTAAAAAAATATTAAACAAGCTAAAAATAATAAAATTCAATATTTTATTCGATTGCTAAAGTGTATATACGATGTATATTTGAATGGTTGCACGAATAATCGCCAAAAGAACAATCGCCCAATGAACAATTGCCCAATTGCTCGTCGAAATAAGACGACAAGTATTAGAGAAAGCATTTCGATATACATAACTCTTTTTCGAAATATCACTTTCAGCGAGGCCGCTATTGTTTAAGAACCTAATGAAGGTTTTCTGCCTTGCAAAGTTATGCTGCATTATAATGTTTTTCTGCACTGCCGGCCTTCAGCCGGTTTTAAGGATTTTCTCCACCATGGTATTTCCCGCAACGGCGAACACAGATTTTCCCTGTCTAAAAACGATTTCCAGACAGTCAGACTTCGGCCGGGCTTAATGATTTTCTCCACCATGGCATTTCCCGAAACGGCGGGGCACCATACAAATTTTTTCCCCTGCAAAGTTTATAATGAAGAATCACCCAAATATTTCAATAATATCGAAAGACCCAAATTAATGAACGATCACCCAATTTTTTTGGCGTTTGTTCATTTGTGTGGTTTGGTCGATTTTTTATGGGCCATTGTTCACTCAGCCATTTTGGGTGATTGTTCATCATAAACTTGGGTGATTTTACATAATGAATAATGACCCAAATTAATGGACGATCGTTCAAACCTTTTGGGTTTTTTTCATTATGAATAAAAGCCCAACAAATTGGGCGATTGTTCATTTTGGTGCTATGGGCGATTTTTCTTTGGGCGTTTGTGCATGCGACCTATTTGAATATGTATATTGTATAAGATTTTTTTAAATTTTAATAGCTTGTTAGGGATGGGCAAAAATATCGATATTTGAGAAAAAAATATCGATATATATCGCTGATATTTCAAAAACCGATATATCGATACATCGATTCTTATTTACGAGTATCGGGTTTCGATATTTTTAAAAGCTTTATAAATTTTAGACGTCTTTTAACTACGATATTGGCATTAATTTGATGCGAAGAAAAAAATTCAATATAACAGGAAAGGCGCTGTATACGGTGACTCCACTAGGCCAGGTGACTTTTCGTTGTTAACTAAGCTTAATCGTCGGTTGGTTATTGGTTTGCTGCAGACATAATGTATTTTAAGTATACTGTGTCGCAAACCAATAACCAACCGACGAAATGTCGAATTTGGTTTGTATGGTATAAGCCTAAGAATATGGTCTTATTATCGTCAACTTTCACATTAAAATATTGAGTTTTGTATGGTGTTTGACATTTGTTATAACCTGGCAAGACAATATAACGTTGCATCGACAAGCGTTATGGTAATTTATACCAAGAAAGTTCACGCGGTTTTTGTGCTGTAATATTTGCTGTAGAACCAGGGCTAGCTTTTTGATTTTGCCTTCTTCAATATACGGATCTTTACAATTTTTGATCTGCCAGCAGAAAGAGTTGCTTCTGCTGTAAGTTTAGCAGTTCCTGATAACAGAATGAGATTGACAGGGAACACATAAAACAAAGAGTGCTCCTGATGTCCATATCCGATGAGTACTGGTTTGATATATAAGGGCAAGATGATGTTTTCGTAACTTATTTGATTAAATTATCAATTGCTTCTTGAATATTAAATGAGTTTTTTCGTTCAGCGTATTTTAAAATAAAAATCATTTCTTCTTGAAGAAACAAACTCCATATAACATGTTTTCTTTGATCAGGGGCGGATCCAGGACAAGGTTTTTTAGTTTTTGTACTAAACTAAATCATAATTTTGGTAGCAGAAATTTCCATTTTTTATTCCAATAGATCTGCTCTTGAAATTGATTGATTGCAACTCATTTTTGATTTCATTCATTTGAATTCCAATTCATTGTTCTAATTCGTTTCAATGAATTCAAAATCAATTCAATTCAAATGAATTTGAATAAATTCAGTGAAGTGCGACTTTGGCCCGCGCACGAAGGGTTCCGTACGGGCACGAGTTATGTAATTCAATACGAACAATATAAACTATAGTTTTGGCATTTTTTTAGTTTTTGGGTTTTTTCGGTTTTAAGCGTTTTTTTAGTTTGGGGGTTTTTTGAATTTATTGGCGCTTTCTGAGATTTGGCACTTTATTTCACGTTTTGGCGATTTATTTTTTTGTGGTTTTTGAAGTTTTTTTAATTTTGGCAAGTTTTATTATTTTGGCGTTTTTTTATTTTGGCGATTTTTTTATTTTGGCGATTTTTTTTAATTTTGGCGTTTTTTCATATAGGTGATTTTTTTGGTTTTGGCGATTTTTTTTAGTTTTGGTACTTTTTTTTCGTTATGAGGATTTTTTTTCGGTTTTTGGCGTTATTTTAAATTTTAGCGACTTTTTTTAAATTTGGCGATTTTTTTTCATTTTGGCGATTTTTTTCGCATAAACAATTATTTTGGTTTTGGCGCATTTTTCACGTTTTGGCAATTTTTTTTTTGGTTTTTTTCATATTGGCGATTTTTTTCATTTAAACGATTTTTTCGAATTTGGCGATTTATTTCAGTGCTAGAATTTTTTTTAATTTTGTCGATTTTTTTCGATTTGGCGATTTTTTTTTAAATTTTTGGCAATTTTTTTCAGGTTTTGGCGATTTTTTTCGGTTTGGCGATTTTATAATTTTCGGATTTTTTAGTTTCACCGTTTTTGAAAATTTCAAGAGTTTACCTCTTACGGTCTCCAAGATATAGCAAGTTGTCAAAATTACATAGTCAAAATTGCATTAACTGATGGACCACCCTTTAATTTAATTTTTTTAATATTTTAATGTTTATTGTTGTAGTCTGTATAAGTATACACTAATTTTACAAATTTCAAGTGTCAATATACATATGTACATACAATTGTATGTTGTAATATATGAGATTTTAACATTTTTCGTCGCTCGTTTTGCAGCACCCTTTCATTTCTAATTCTCATGTATTTGTTGTTGTAGTGGCCAAGGTTCTACATACTCTGTTCAAATTTTAGGTCCGTAGCTCTTACGGTTCCTGAGAAAATACCGTGTGACGGACAGCGTAGCGAAAACAATAGGGTTCCTTTTTTCACCTTTGGTGTACGGAACCCTAAAAATGAATTCCAGATCATTTTGACAAACTCATTGGAATTAGAAACGAAGTGCAATTCATTTGACAAAATCATTTTAATTGAGAACAAATTGCAATTCATTTTTACCAAATTCATTTGAATTGGCTCAAATTTAATTCAATTAATTTTTTGTGTGAAAAGAATTAATTCAAAATTTGTTAATTCGTATAGAATTAAAATCAAAAAAGAATGATTCATTTACAGCTCTGGTAAATGGTTAGGTTTTACTTTATAAAGAAGCCTCAAGTTATATACATATGTATATATTTATTTATCTTTAAGGCGCAAACATTGTGCAAAAAATATTTTTTTTTTAAATATCTAAATATTGCTGCGACGATCCATACTGTGATTGACCACAACGTAGTCTTTGTACTTTGTGCTTGTATAAAACTCTTACATTAGTATTTATAAAACACGATATAGATTTGAAATGTATTTTATGTCAAATTTTATATCAAACAGTTATTTGAAATACATTTCAAATCTATTTTACATTTTTTAAATTTTACTTTTTGTATTTTCTTTTTTTCTAACACCGTAAATATCGGCATTTATTTTATTTTAAATTTCATACCTCACACTGCATTTTTTATTTATAACCATTAAAATCACTTAAAATTAACTTGTTATTTAAACGTGATATACAAAAGATCAGCGAATACTGAGTGAATGGTATGAAAGAAATCCATTCTTTCATGCTGCATCATTTCATTTCACTACTTGTGTTATATCGGCATTGTAATAATACAGTGCGTATGATCAATCAACAAATCGCAATGAATTGTATGATAGCAATTACATTTGTTATTGTTGTCGAATGAATGTATGGCAAAAGCAACGAATTTATGAATTGTTAGCAAATGCGAATGGTCTCATTCTGTTCTCTGTAGCCAATGTAGTTTCATGGTGACGTCAAAATTACGTCAGAGCCAAATGTACATGTTTACATATTTACATATTTAATATATATATATATATATATATATATATATATGTATGTATATATATGTGCAAGTTTTACATGTAAACAAACATAAAAAAATAACAATTCAACCATGTGTCATGTGTGTCGAATCCGCACACCTCTAATTCAATACCCTGTTCTCTCTTGCTCCTCGTCATGGTTTATAAATTATAATAAATCATTATTTTTTGTGTTTATTTCTTTTGGATGAGTGTACATTGCGCAAAGAGAAAAACTAGTAGAAGCAAAATAAAAATGAGATTCGAAACTACACGGGAACTAATAAAAACCGAATGACATCATTGCCAGACATTGTCTTATTTGTTTGTGTGGTACACAAAATATTAACTTTTGTTGTAGTAATATTCCTTTAAAAGTTTTTTACATTAACAGAATGTAACAAAACAAATAAAGATATGACATCATTATGTGAAATAGTTAGTTTTTAAGCCGCACAATTTTTGTTCTTTTTCCCAATTACACGAGACTAATTCATATGGCATAAAATGTATACGTATACGTGTTAATGTTTTTCGTATTCATTTTACATTTGCTGTTTTTTTAAGTTGTGTATTGGTTTTGTTTTTTGTTTTTGTATTCTGTGTTCCAAATGGAACTAAAAAATAGCAAAAGTACGTAGCCGTAAAGCGAGGATATCCCAAGTGTAGAAGCTTCCTTTGGTTAATGCGAATGACCTATACCTTCGTATAGGAAGTAGGAATTCCCAAGATCCACTCCTAGAGTTTTTTATGGTCTCCACCAGTTAAATCTTATTAAAAACGTTGACTTGATAATGGAAAATACCACAAAGAAAAAACTGTAAGTTGCGGTAACCATTAACAAGTGCGAGTGGGACGCAAAACTCCCGAAGACCAATAAACAACAGTGGCCTGGTCGCACTGGTTGCGTTACCGTTGGTGCTCCTAAATTAGCAATTTGCCAGTTTTTCAACTGCTTGGATACTATTGTGCTACTTTAACAAATTGCACCCAAATTTGATAATATTTTTTTACATATATATTTATATTAAAAAAATTCGTTGAACTAGTGAATTTTAATCAGGAACAATTTTTTAATCGGGAAAACAGGAAATGCATAGTGATACTTACAAATGTATTTACCAAAGGTAAATCAATAATTATATACAAAATAATCTATTCTCATATTCTATGTCATTAAAAATTCACATTAAATAGCTGATGTTAATAACAATATCCGCAAAAGGAGGTAAACATGGGTGCTGATGAAGTGCGTGGCTGCACAAAAAAATGCGCATTTCCCCTAGCTAAAAATGTTTCTCCGCTTTAGAAAATCATATTAATTAATAAAAATGTTTCATTTCATAATAATTTAAATTATTGAATTTAAGCCCGATAAAGAAATTATTCTTGATTAAAAAGATTTCCTGTAAAAGTTTTTATATTCTTCAACAAATTGTTTTTTAAAATTCTGAAGTAAAATTTTATCAAGAACTAATAGAAATAGAACTAAAGTATTTATTTAGATCCGGTATTTATTAAACTGTTTCCGTTTTTAGTAATATAAATAAGTGAACTTGATGTTTTTGTAAGTTACGCGTATAAAGCTAAGAGAATAAAGAAAGCTGTGATGCAATTTTCAAAATATCTCAACTTGAAATGTCGTTTCCAAAAAAACCATTTCTCAAATTGCTTGGGTATAGTTATTTGTCCAAAGTTATGTACATTTGCTTTATATTTTATCTTTAGTTTGCTCCCGCTGAACGGTTCTTTTTCTAAATTGGTATCATTAGAAAATAAATTATCTAACGGGCTGAAAGTTGAAACTTGTCATACCGTGTTATCTTCTATAAGTTGTAGCAAAGTGATTTGGAATACTGGATTCCAAATAATGAATCTATTCAAAAGTACAGATATACAGTTTCAAAAAATGTGCATTTAATAACTATTAAAAATTTCTCAAAACAACTTTTTCCGTTAGTTAAAAAAATGCAATGTACAAACAATTTAAAAATTGTTTTGTGTCTGCTTTTTGAGAATTCAATATTTAGATATTTATCAAAAGTTAAATAAATTTTCTCTAAAGTAAATAAACTGAGTCAGTTTTTTTTGTAAATAAGTGCCCATGCCAAGAAAGCATTAAAAATATTTATGTATCTTCAGAAGATTCAAGTAATTTATTATTATAAGTTAAGATCTTATGAATTATTTTAATATTTTGTGGCTTTATTTTTCATAAAAATAGAATATTTTAGTATTTAAGTATGCAAAACCTGATTTGTATTCTTGATGTTTTTAAAAATAAGCAGATTTGATTTAATATGGCCGACTTCCTAAACGCAAGTTGCAATGCATAAAATTCCACATCATCTTTATTTTGAATGCAAACATATGTATGAGTTGCATAGTGACGTTCCCAAATGCCGATAAAATGCAAAAAATGTCTCTGCAACGCAAGGTTGCACTTAAGACATACTAATTTTTTTAATTATGCATTGCAACTTGCGTTTAGGAAGTCGACCTATTTCTTGTTTTTAAGGTTGCCCTTTTTCTCGAAATCACCATTTTTTTAAAAGTCCTCTTTTTGTGCCACTTTTTGAAATTATACAACGGTAGCGCTGCGCGTTATGTTGACTCGCTCAGAGCTGCTTTTCGAATGTATTGGTTTTGTGTTGCTAAAGGTAGGATCACACGATTGCCGCAATGCATCAATTATTGATCTATTTTATATGCCCATCGTGTGATTTCACAATTGATTGTCCCATACGACAATAAAAAAAAATTTCTGATGATTTGCCGCAATCAAATGCAACTTTGGTACGGCAATCGTGTGAACGGTTGATAGACAACCATGCGAATAAAAATGTTAAAAATGCGCCAATATTTATTGTGTTCTCGAGCAGCAATCAAAGTAGTCAATACGCGAAAATTTCTTATATTAATTTATTTTTTCGTGTGCGCCAGGGGTTTTCGTAAGTACAGTAAACTTAAACTTAATTTATAGGCATGTAGTTATAACTTATTTGAAATGTTAACGTGGAACAGTGAGCTAATCTTTAATCCATATGATTAGTTTTTATTCGTTTAAAAGATCGAAAATTGCCTCTGATTGGTATATTTAATAAGTACAAAATATAGAAAACAGAGAAAACTTTATTTGTTTTAAGCGAACAATCCATTTTCACGTGCAAAATGAAACAGAAAAAAATGATTTCTTTAAATAAAAATATTTGCTGTAAAACAAAATAAACTACCACAACAGCTGCTTGTTTGTATTGCGCAAGTTAAAACAATCGTATGACTGGGGTGCGGCAATTATTGTCCCAACTTCCCAACTTCACCAATCTGCGTCAATCAAATTTTTGCAACTTAATTTGATTGGGATAATTTAGTTATCCCAAAATGAAAACAGTAAAAACAGCAAAGATGGCATATGCACAATCTATAAAATCAAACATGATGATGCCAGACGTATCAAAAAATTTCCCCCTAATTATTAAACCTAAAGGCTTCATTAGTCTTTACTTTCTGTTTCTGTTCTGTGCAGTTCTTTTCCGTATAAAATATTTTGCAATTACTTTTTCTGTGAAAAAAATCAGATATAGAATTATAGAATTAATTACACTTGTACACAAAGTATCACAACACAGTAATACATACACACCTTTGGCTGTCACTTAACGTTGAATTTTATTTTCTACAGATTTGTCCGCAACAGAACAGAACGAAAAAGGTAAAACTAACTACACATACAGATTTTCAACTAAACAGAAACAAAACAGCTGATTCAGAACAGAACAGCACGTACAAACTAAAGGCAGAATTACCCGAATGTAAATGTATAACTGTAAATGTAAATGTGTCAGATTATCAAAACTGTTGCATGAAAAGCTATGCAAATGATTACCTGACTGAAATGTCACGTAAATGTAACGTCTGATGCTGCAGAAAATATAATTTCATGACGAGGTTACGTGACATTTATAGACAGTGATGGGATGTTTGTATATTGAATGGGAGTGTGGCACAGTAGCCCTATAGTGGTACTTTTGTTTCTTTTGATAATTTAAGTTAATAAATTTGTTTACGGACATGGCATATTTAATAAATTTAGCTTTCTAACAGTTTTTTTTCTTTATAAAATGTAACCAGAGATTGCCAATGGCATATGTTTCTTTTTTGTTAATGTTCATACATATATACGTATATTTATATACGTATGAACGTAAAAACATACACACAAGCGTACAAAAAACTATTTTTATTTAATAATAATACCAATAAAAACAATATGTACGTGTGATCATAAAAATTACAATGATGATAAAAATATTAATATTTTTATAATTATAATAATAAATAATTTTCGTACTCTTTTCACACATAAAAAATAATGTGAAGATATTGAACTCCCATCAATGTTTCGAACACCTGTTTTGCATTTTATTTGATTTTATTTATACTAGGTGTGTTTTTTACTTTTGCAGTAAAATGCAGTAAATGAGTAGTTACTGCAAAAACTTTAAAACTTACTCTCAAAAAGACCTGTTACTGAAAAAAGTACGCGAACGGAAAAATAGTAAAAATTAGTAAGATTAAAGAAACAGCTGAGTCCTACTCCACATAGTTTTGAAAAATATATAAACTTTTGACTATTCAACTCTTTTAATTATTGGTACTCGAACCAATATTTTTATAACACGAACAATCTAAGAATAAATTTTGTAATTTCTTTCATGTAATAATTGCAAATAATTTCTTATTGGTTTCCTTGTTTTGTTGCTGTTTAAATTATTAAATATTACATGACTATTTGTTAATGTTTTTGATTACCTTAAAAGCAAGTGCAATACTAGGTAACAAGATACTTTACAGTTTTACAACGCTGAGTAATTTGAATAATTTGCAAAACAAAAGGATTACAAAAGTAAATTGCAATATATGTACTTACTCGTATATTAACAGTAATTATTATTATTAAAATAATTTTTTAATGAATTTCTCAATTTTTATTTAACTTTTTCTCAAATTTTTACACTTTTCGTTTGCTTACTTTTCATTTGTTTACATTTTGAATCATGTTTTTATCTTACTAAACTTTACTACGACAAATTTCTGCAGTAAAAATTTGCAAAACATCGAGAACTGTCACTTTACTCTCTCAAGTTGTGTTCTCATTTACTGCATTTTGGGTACGCGAACGCAATTTAGTAAAATGCAGTGAAGTTCAGTAAAAATTTTTAAAAACTTTTGAGTACGCGAACGCAATTACTGATAAACACCCAGCAAACAAAAAGTCCTATGTATGTATGTGCTCTTGTTAAAAATTACACACATGTATGCATATGTATATTGTTTGTGAGTAAAAATAAATTATTATTAGTAGGTACGAACATTAATAAGAAAAGGATAAAACGAGAAAGTGAAGATATAATAAGTTTTTTACGTGAATGAGGTGATACTGCAAGCATAAACATTCTTGGAAATTAAGGAGCCAAGTACTCCTTCTTGTCGAATAAGTTGCTCAAAATCTGTTCTGATAATGTACAACAACAAATATTACGGTTAGAGGCTTGAGCGTTACAGCTGATATTAAAATTTTATAATTGAGTTCATTTAAAAAAAAATAAAAATAATTTTGAAAACCTCCTAAGCGCATTTTCGTTCTAAAAGGTGTCTTATGTATTTCAAAAACTCACAATGAGTGTTTTTCTAACAGGCTAAAACTTGCAATCAAAAGAAAGTAGAATAGAATAGTTTCAGCGAAATTATTAAAAAAATCTTTGATTAATTAAAACATTACTATTTTATATGTATGTACTTATATTATTTACTTTTGATAAAATAATTTTTTATTAAAAATACATTGAAATTGATTACTGAATAAGTAAAATAATAATTTGGATTATTAGTGCGTTAAAATAATTTTAAACTGAAATTAAATATTTTTTAGAAGAAAAGTTTTTTAATTTCAAAAGCCAATATTCAGTAAGGTTCCTTTCTAACTTATATTTAATTCAGTTGCGTCTATCAATACTTTAAAATGGTTATTAGAAATGAACAGAATCAATTGTTATTACTAATAGAATATTGTGAGACTTCTATTTGTATTGTAATTATGGTTTTTTGTTTATAAATATTGAAAAATCGTTAATTTGATTGCTGTGTATTTTTTAAAACTACTTTAATAAAAACTTGGGTGTATTTATTTTTTCAGTGTAAACATAAACAAGCATACACTTTTTGCCTGATATATTTTATTAAAGATGATTCCAATGCAGAAATAGAGAATAGCTCAGATGTTAAACATTATTAAACTTCACTCGTTTGAAATTTCACTTGTTTTTAACGTTAGTGTTTTTCACACTTTTTAGATCTCAAATTACGTTTTTTTTGTCCTTTTTTTAAATTGATTACTGAATAAGTAAAATAATAATTTGGATTATTAGTGCGTTAAAATAATTTTAAACTGAAATTAAATATTTTTTAGAAGAAAAGTTTTTTAATTTCAAAAGCCAATATTCAGTAAGGTTCCTTTCTAACTTATATTTAATTCAGTTGCGTCTATCAATACTTTAAAATGGTTATTAGAAATGAACAGAATCAATTGTTATTACTAATAGAATATTGTGAGACTTCTATTTGTATTGTAATTATGGTTTTTTGTTTATAAATATTGAAAAATCGTTAATTTGATTGCTGTGTATTTTTTAAAACTACTTTAATAAAAACTTGGGTGTATTTATTTTTTCAGTGTAAACATAAACAAGCATACACTTTTTGCCTGATATATTTTATTAAAGATGATTCCAACGCAGAAATAGAGAATAGCTCAGATGTTAAACATTATTAAACTTCACTCGTTTGAAATTTCACTTGTTTTTAACGTTAGTGTTTTTCACACTTTTTAGATCTCAAATTACGTTTTTTTTGTCCTTTTTTTAAATTTGTATGTGCTTTTAGAGCCAAAAAAGTTGGCATCACTGCTGCAAATAGTTCGGTAGCTAACGCATAATACTTTTATTGTTATTAACTTTTTAGTGCATAGTGTCGGTTTAATTTTTTTAAGTTTTTATACCCTTTACCAAAAAATGGTAAAAGGGTATATATAGGTTTTTCATTCCGTTTGTAATTTCTACAATATTAATAAGAGACACATAAAGTATATATATTCTGGATCCTTATGCATAGGGAAGACGAACAAGCGATGTCCGTCTGTCTGTACGTGAAATTGGTTTTCCCAAGCTCCCAGAACAGGTAGAGACTTCGTTCTTGGACTGGTGTGTCAGAAATTTTCCGAAAAATTTTGCTATTGAAAATCAGCAAAATCGGGCAGACGGTTTCAGAGCTGGAAAACTCAAACTCCCATAGAAAATAACTACCGAAAACAAGTTTTTATTAAATTAACTTATTTTATACTTCGGTATGAATAAAATTGGTATTTATAATTAAAAAAAATTTTAAAAATTTAACAAAATAAAAAACCGTTTCCAGGTTTGGTCGCTACAACAACAAATATATAAAAGCTAAAAATTAAAGGGTGTTCCAAAATGAGTAACGAAAACTTTTAAAATCCCATGTAATATACATACAATTGTATGTACATATGTATATTGACACTTGAAATTTGTAAAATTAGTGTATTTTTATATAGGCTACAACAATTAACACTAAAATTAAAAAAATTTAAATTAAATTGTGGTCAGTTAATGAAATTTTGAATATATAATTTTGACAAATTACTATATCTTGGAAACTGTAAGAGTTAAACTCTTGAAATTTTCAAAAACGGTCAACCTAAAAAATCCAAAAATTATAAAATCGCCAAAAATTTAAAAAAATCGCCAAAACTAAAAAAATCGCCAAAATGAAAAAAAACGCTTAAATTAAAAAAAAACGCCAAAAACTGCAAAAATCGCCAAAGCAAAAAAAAATGCGTATATGAACAAAAATCACCAAAAATTAAAAAAAACGCCTAAATGAAAAAAAATCGCCAAAATCCAAAAAAATCGCCAAAACGAAAATAAATCGTAAGAACTAAAAAAATCGCCAAAAACCGAAAAAAATCGTAAAAACAAAAAAATTGCTTATATGAAAAAAATCGCCAAAAATTAAAAAAATCGCTTAAATTCAAGAAAACGTCAAAATCAAAAAATCCGCCAAAACGAAAAAAAGTGTCAAAACTAAAAAATTGCCAAAAAGAAATAAGAACGCCAAAAACCGAAAAAATCGCCAAAACAAAAAAAAAAAATTGCCTATATGAAAAATCGCCAAAAAATATAAAAAAATAATAAAATATGAAAAAAAATTTTCAAAATCAAAAAAATTGCCAGAAGGAAAAAAGTCGCCAAAATTAAAAAAGAAAAACGCCAAAAACCTAAAAGTCGCCAAAACGAGAATAAGGTGTCAAAACTAAATAAATTGCCACGAAAAAATAAAAAAAAGAATTATATATATAAAAAAAATCGCCTAAATGAAAAAAAATCGTCAAAATCAATAAAAATCGCCATAACGAAAAAATCGCCAAAAACCGAAAAAATCGCCAAACCCAAAAAAAAATTGCCTATATGAAAAAAATCGACAAAACTAAAAAATCAGCTAAAGAAAATAAATCGCCAAAATTTAAAAAGCACCAAATTAAACATAATGCCAAAAACCTAAAAATTGCACTAGAGAAAAAAGTATGAATTTTTTCACAAAATTAATATGTACCTACATATCTCTGTGCTTATGTATGTATCTCTATACTACATAAACGCACTTTGGTAAAGGGTATATAAGATTCGGCACAGCCGAATATATCACTCTCACTTGTTATTTTATAAGTTTGAGTCCCTACTCTTACGCCAAATTTTTTCGATGGATTACGCGCATTAACTATAAAGTAATTGTCACCAAGTTTGAAGCCTCTCAATGATATAGAATTCCTTATATGCCGTACTTAATAATTAATTTGTATGGGAGGTATCCATTTCCCTGCTCCAATCGCATATTGGTGAAAATGGGACCAACTGTGATGTATACCATTCCATATAAAAAAGAATTTCTAAAATCGCTTCAAAAAAAATACATACATGAAGAACATATAAACTCCTCCTTTTTGAAATCAGTTAAAAAGTAAGCAACATTAGTATTTCAAGATGTTCAATTGGTGCTTTTTGTTCCAGCAATTTTGGATAGCTTTTGCATATTCAGAGGGTAATTTGCTTTTTTTTCTCTCATTAGTCCGAACTTGTACGGTCTTGTGGAACACACCTAATATTTGGCCTGTGTTGGAGAATTTTTGAGATGAAAATTTTAAGGTACACAATGCCGATAAAAAATTAAAATTCAAGGCTGGTGGGTACGTTGTCTTTGAAAATGACATGTATGCTTTAAAAAAAACTACTGTGAGCGTCAAATGAAAGTAAACACCACATGTAGTTTGAAAAAAAATATTTATTACTTAAAAATAAACATTAAAAAAAATATAAAATATTATTATATTATTCTTTAGTAATGAAAGTAAAACAAAATATATTAAAAGAGTAAACAAAATATAGGGACATAAAAAAGAAATTCAGATTTAATTATATCATAATTATTTTGCGCGTCAAATGAAAGTAAACAGTTTCAACCTCATAGAATTTACGCATGCTGCAAATGTAAAAATTGTGGGAACTTCTTAAATTTGTGGTTTGTTTCTAAGTATAACGGGAAATTACTGGTCCAAATATTCTCATCTTTCAAAGTCTATGTAGAATTAAAGAAAACTTTTATTGCAAAATAGTCAAAAAGGGCGACTTCCTAAACGCAAGTTACAATGCACAATTTAATATAATGCGTGTGCAATGCTAAGCATGTATTAAGAGCAAACTTGCGCTGCGTAGACAGTTTTTTGCATTTTATCGCTATGCAACTCATACATACATATGTTTGCCTAAAAAATAAAAATTATGCATGATTTTGACAACTGGTACTCATTAAAATGAGTTGCCAAACGATTAGGAACATTGGACATTGCCAGAAAGTTTACATATGCGTTTACGAAGTGTATGCATTGTAAATATGAATTGCAACTTGCGTTTAGGAAGTCAGCCAAATAGACAATGGGAAAGCAAACTTCAAGTGATTCTCGCGAAATCATAATAGATTTGCATAATAAGGGAAAATCACTGCGAGAGATACGTAATCTTATTCATTCATTCATTTATTATAAAATTATAGATAATTCTCTAATATTTATACTTTTGTTTAGTTTCATTTGACGCGTAAAATAATTAGAGTATAATTAAATCCTAATTTGTTTCTTATGTGCCTTTGTTTAGTTTATTCGTTTTAATATATTTTGTTTTACTTTCATTACTAAAAAATTATCTAATATTATTTTTTTTATATACATATATGTATGTTTATTTATAAGTAATAAATATTTATTTCAAACTACACGTGGTGTTTACTTTCATTTGACGCTCACAGTATGTATACTTGTTTACAAAACAGGGAGACACTACATTTACAATATGCAGCTATCATAGTAAATTACATATTCATGTGCATACATCTGGCCACAAGTAGAAAGGCCCTAACTCGTATTTTCACGAAATTGATTTTTTTTACAAAGTAGTTGTACAAGCAGTTGTACTGTTTATAATTATGTTTTTACCTTTTCAATTAAAGTTTGAGTTAGGTCTTTTCTACTTGTGACCAACGATATGTATGTAAGTATGTATGCAAATATGTACACCAGAGCTGGCCATCAGGGAAACACGAGAGAAATGTATTCGCGTATGTGTATTCATTTGTGTAAGAAGCCGATTGATGTTCGGCACTCTACTGCTACTTTGGGCAGCTCAGATCTACACACAATCATATGTACTTACTATGTACAAATGTACGCAGTAAAATGCATACGAGGCGCTGGAAATGGTTTTGGATTATTAAATGTGAAAGAATGGCAATAAAATGAATAAATTGAATTGAATTGCATAGAAATGTACCTTTGTTTTAAGTCATCATTTTCTTCCCACAAGCGTTTAATATCGATTTCCAATTTGGCCTTTTCACGAGAAGTTTCATCGAGTAGTTTACGGGCGGCAGACAACTCTTTTTCATAAAGAGATTTAATATTGGAAACTTCCCGACTAACTGTGTCCTGAGCCAAATTCAATTCCTGATTCAAACGATTGTTTTCATTTTCCAAATTCCGCACACGATCAATGTAGCAGGCCAAACGATCGTTTAAATTCTGCAATTCTGCTTTCTCCTGCAGACGGCTAGTGCGTGTTGGACTAGTGGGACTGGCAGCGCCAAGTCGGTTACCTCCAGCAACCGAATTGGTGGCCGAAGCGCGGGATACGCGTGCTGTAGACAGTGTTACACGTTTTTGAGACATTTCCTTCAAATTTCTGTGGTATAAAACTTAAATGATAGGAGCGTATTTAAGTATGTACTTTCTTTTCTACAATACTAAATAATAATAAACACAAGTGCTTTGATATGTGCCTTTTTTTAATGATTTTTTTATTTAACAGATTTTATTTCACTTATATACACTTATATATAGATTCTTTGCAATTAAATCGAAATGTTTTCACTCTGTAGAATACGCCTATGCAGTTTGACTACAAATATTAAACTAAACTGTTTAGTCTAAACATTTAACCTTTGGGATATTAAAAATGAAATCATCATTTTCGAAGTCAGGGTGACCGCAGAGCACGAGGCCGATGTACAATTGTGATCAGCGGCGGCTAAGAGCAAATATGGTCGGCGGCGGCTAAAAGTCGGCTGCGAGCAGAAAATTGTTCGCCAACGGCGGCTAAGCAAATGTGTCGGTTCATGATACAATCAGTGCCACCAGATTTCGCCTCTCATATGTGGTTAGCATTTCGTGGGGAGGGACTTGGGGCTTTTAATTTTGAGATCTAACATACTTTTTTTTCTTATATTTTTTATCTTAATATAATATTTACGTTTTATGGGTTTTCTTATAATTTTACAGATTATTTTAAAATAGTATGAGACTTAGTGCGTTGGATTTGCACGTATCAGGAAAATAATAATCGTGAATGTTGACAATATTTCAGTTTTTAAATATTTTTTAGATTAGTGGTGCAATCATAATATTTAATGAAGATGGTAATACCACAAAAATAAATATTTATATTGGCAAAACCGTCTTCGCAGATGTAACGAGTTTTAAGTTAAAAGCATTTAATGCTAGGAACACAATTGAGACCAACGAGTTCGGTTTTTAAAATTAAACTGCATAAAAGTGTTAAAAAAATTATGGTGTTTGTGAAAAAGTAAGATAAAAACAATAATGAATAAAAGAAATTTTATCCAGTTTAATTAAAAATATTAACACATACATATGTATGTATGTATTCGTTTCTTTTCCAATTTTTAGATATTTGGAAAGGGGAAAATGCGTTGTGAAGAAGGCGCAATTCATGCAGTCTGTGGAAGTTTATAAAAGTATTGAAAAAGATAAGTAAAATAGTGCATAAAAGATATTAACAAATTTTAATTTAATATGTATATTTATTTTCGAAATTTTAGATATTTGTAGAGAGCAAGGTGCGTTGGAGATGAAAAGATGGGAGGGCTATATACCGCTGAAGTTATTTGGTGATTTTGTATATTTGTATTTTTTGTTTTAAATGCTATTTACTTATGTATTTTAGAGTTATTTTTGTAATAAAAAAGCCAATAAAATTGAACAAAAAGTATTATAAATTATATCTTTTATTTAAAGTTAAATACCAGTTTCTACGTAAATATTGACTAGTAATAGGTGACTAGTAGCCTTGTAACCATTGACTAGTCATAATTCACCAATGCTTATGTAATCTGTGACTGGCAAAAACGTAGCAGAGTAAGCAGTTCAGATATATGTGTTTTAATTAAGTGAAATTAATAAGTTAGAGAGAGAGAAAAAATCACACGTACACAAATGTTTTGGTAATTTTTTTCGCCAAGCTCCTAATAAACTAACTGGGGCCAGTGACCGAAGTTGTAGTCGTCGCTACTAGTCAAATCACTAGTCAATTGACTGGTAGTCTTCCTGTAGGGATGTTTATATGAGAAGGATTACTGTCTGTGATACATTTGTCGTTGTAGTCAAATTAAACTTATATTTTTGACGGCTACAAATCAAAAACAGTGTTGACAACATAGCAAAATATGTAAATCAAATTGGTGCTTAGAAAAATTTTTAAATGCAACATAAAAAAGAAACTTAAAAAGTTTTAATGTTAATTACCGCGAAAATTTGCAAAATTTTAAACAATCCATAATATTGATTAAAAAACAATAAAACTGAAAGAAATGCAAACAATTCGGCGAAAATCGCGAAAATTACGAACATTTGCAGAAAAGTCTCATATTGTTTAAAAATCGGAAGCAAAGTCACTTTTACACGAACTTAAAGATATTATAAGCAAATTTTGATCCATAATCGCCAAAACTGTTAGGAATACAAAATATTAGAAGAAAATTGCGAAAACGGCAGAAATTCGCAAAAACTTACTAACAGCGAGATGATAATAAATTTTAATATTGTTAAAAAAAACTGCAAAACAATTTGCAAAAATTCGCGAGGAATTGCAAAATTGGAAACAAGCCCTTAAATGGATCAGATATCGCCAAAGCCATTCAAAATAAAAAGAGTTTCGTAAAAACGAAAAAATCGCATCTTAGCTAAAAACTGCTAATTATATTAAAGAAATTGCCTGTAAATTTCGCAAAAACTTACTAACAGCGAGATGATAATAAATTTTAATATTGTTAAAAAAAACTGCAAAACAATTTGCAAAAATTCGCGAGAAATTGCAAAATAGGAAACAAGCCCTTAAATGGATCAGATATCGCCAAAGCCAATTAAAATAAAAAAAGTTTCGTAAAAACGAAAAAATCGCATCTTAGCTAAAAACTGCTAATTATATTAAAGAAATTGCCTGTAAATAGTAAAATTCACAAAAAAAATATAAAAAATTGATTTGTTTTTATGTTATTTATTTTAAAATATTTGAAAGCGGTACCACTGAAATATATGTTTATACCTCAATATCATGATCTTATGGTGAAGCTGCCGTTTTCAAAATAATTAAGTAGCTGGCTACCAGGCAACATTTGTTGCCGGCGGGACTTGTAGTTGTGTAGCCATGTAGACTGTTGTGGTCTATGTGTTTAATAAGCTTTATTAACATAAGCAAGCAATATGAGCGGTTCAAAAAAAATGTGTATACTTTAAAAAAAATTTAAATAGTTTCATTAAATTGGTGCGTTTGCCATTCACTGAACTTATGCAGCTCACAAGTGCTAAAATCAATTCCCAATTCTGTATAATTTTTTGTTATTTTCACTCCGTTGCGAACGCTTAAGTACAAACAAATATTCGATTTAACTAATCAAATAAATTTTTAAAATGTCAAACATTGTGCCTTGTGCATAATGAAAAAGTAGCATGAAGTTAGCATAAGTGGCAAAATTAAACATGGTCTTGCCATACAATTTTATCAATCAATCACGATAGGATTTAGAAGTGGGTTAAAACTACATTCTGCTCGATTTTTAATGTAAAATTGTATGGCAACATTCGTTAAGACCATGTTAATACCCTACAAGAAATGAATGACCGAAACTAACACAAAAGTAATTTTTTCACTAACACAATTACAACAATTTTATATTGAAATCAACAGTGACAGTCAGTGTGACCACAAATAAAAATTATTATTATATATGAATTTTTCTTAATTTGCCTGCAATTATTTTAGTTCACATGAATAAAACAAAGTTGATTCAATAGTAACAAAATCCATATAGATTTATTCAAGGTTGGCAACCGAAACAAATGACGGTATCGGTATTGATACCGGTACAACTATTTTTTAAATTTCGGTATCGGTAACGGTATCGCTATTTTTTTATTTCGGTATCGGTATTACCGGTACATACTGTTACCGAGTTTATAATACCGGTATACCGATATTACTGCTGATAGATAGTGGACATAGCAAAAAATCTTTTTTTTATTAAATTAATTTGAAAAGGGAGTATTATTACATTAACATATAAAAACATTTAAACTTATAAGTTTCTATATACGTTTTTATACTTTTATTAAAAAATAATTTATTAAAAAAGTAAAATAAGGAAACTGCAGTTGAAACTTTGCATATTTATATAAAGTATACATTTTGGTTTATTAAACAAAATAATAAAAATAAATACATACAGCGTATGTATATTATACAAGAAGTACACACAGAGAAAAAACAGCTTAAAATCAATAAAAAACATATTGACTTAATAAGAAACATTAACGAAAGTCTAGTCATGTTGAAATTTCTTATTTCAATATGGAAAAATATTAATTTACAGTATTAATTTATTAATTTTATTAATATTGAAGTATCTCATTATACATTTTCTATTATATTGAAAATTATTGAATTAATGTGGCGCGTTCTTATTTTTAAGTTGCAGTTTTTCTCTGAGTGCACATGTAGAATCGTATGCACTTAGCGATGTGCGAATATACGTATTCGAATTCGGGAACATTCGACTTTTTTTAGACATTCGTATTTGTACTCACCAAATTCAGACGAAACGAATATTTGAATATTTCAAATCAAACAATAAACGATATTCTTGTAGCCAACGTAAAAACAAACAAAACAAATTTCTTGTACAATTAACATTCAGATAGTTAAAGTAATTAAAGCAATCTTTAACTTCAGATATAAAAGGTTCGAAAATTTTTATCCATCATCCCTATTAACATATTAAACCTATATTTGAATTGGGCCTATTTTTGTTATAAATATCAAATTCCAAAGCTGTAAACAAAAAATGTTTTACGCCACTTTAAAAGAAGATATGTTTTTAAATATGTATTTCCTAATAGCCTGTTTGTAGAACGCGACAAGGGCGAGTCACGACGAGTCATTTCATGGACGACTACGTTATGAAAACCGTTTGTATAATTCTTATCTCGCCGGGAACTCAAAAGCAAATTATATTTGTTACTACTTTCAGCGTATTGAGTGCATCATTTTCTACCTAAGAGAGACTTTTTAGACGAAAATATTGATTGGTGAAATTGTTTTATCATTGCATTGTATTTCTTTCAGTCATTTATACAAACGTACGTAAGTATGTATATGTACATAAAATCTAAAAACTATTAATTAAATATCACTGTTAATATAAGTATATATATATATATATATATATATATATATATATATATATATATATATATATATATATATATATATATATATATATATATATATATATATATGTATATATACATATATATTTATATATATGTATATATATATATTTATATATATGTATATGTAGATATATGCATATATGTATTGATATTTAATATATGAATAATAATAAAAAATAAATATAATAAAAAACAAAAATTTACATGAAAAATTAAAATTGCCATTCAAGTAAAAAATTTCATTAAATTAAATTACATACCAAACATATCATCATATGAATATTCCTCATAAACTTCCAAAGAGTCGTTCGAAATATAATTGGAATATGAAATTTACAAGATTAAAAAATCCTACAAAATAATACAAAAATGCTAAAAAAAATGCTAAATGCTAAATGAAAAATTCGCTGCTAAATCAATATTAATAATGCTAAATTTAGCAGCGAAAATGCTAAAAGGGTCACACTGGTCACAGTCAATTGTTCTAGTTGTTCTACTCTAACATGTATGTAACAGTGGAACATCTAATGTACATACATATGCCAAAAATTAAAAAAATCGCATTGTATTGCAAAATATACAATTCGTTCTATCTGTGAAAATGTATTGAAGTGTTAAAAAAGTTAAGTAAAAATAATATTAAATAAAAGAGATTTCCAAAGTTTAATTAATATATACATATATATACATACTCAGCTAAAAAAAATTATATATGGTCCATATATTTTTAATATATGAATGTATATAACTATATATGAATATGTATGAATTCATGTATGGAAATATATGGGATTATACATGGCAAAACTATTATATATGATCTAATATATAGACTAATATATGAAATGTATTATAACATATGAGCTCATATATGAAAATTTAATTATGAAGCTCTTCATATGTATATCCATATATAAATATAAGATTTTATAAGAATGTATGCACACATGATATCTCACATAAGATCGTTTTTGCAATCAAAAAAACTTGGAATTTTATCACTGCTGAATTGGATATCCATTAGAAAATACATACTGTATGAAAAGTTTATATGCGTACCCTCAACGTTTAAAAAAGAAAAACTTTTTGTTAAAAAAACCATTCTTGTATGATTTTATACATTGTAGCCCCATTTAATATATCAAATAATCAAAAGGATAATCCAGTCATTAATTTTATAGAAAATAACAAAATTCTCTATATAAAAAACAAAGTTCATGTTACTGTGTTGAAAACTATTGTTAGACGGATTATTTTTTCTTTTATAATTAATTGCATTAGTTTTTAATCTGATTTCTTAAGCTAAATGTTATGCACGAATATGATTTATGTGTTTTTTAAATAATTGATTCACCTTTTGATGAATGAAATGACTTTTAGTTCGTTTTGAATTAATTGTCCAAACAAATGTTTCTTTAAATACAACCTCTCTCAAGTCTAAAAAATTTAATTTTAGTAATTTAATTTATTGCACAGCAGTGCGCTTTTGTGAATCAAGAGTGTATGAATATGAACTTACTGTGGAGGGAATTTACACACACATGTATGAAAATGTATGAATATATATAATCATATATGCCCATATACCCTCATTTTTCGGATCCGAACAATATATGGGATATCATATATGCTCCATACATATTTTTTTAGCTGGGTATATAAATTTTTTTCCCCATATTTTAGATATTTATAAAAACTAATACATATTGGTGATTGACAAAAGCGTGAAAAGGATAGATGACCCCCAGGTTATTTAATGTTTTTGATTGTTTTTAATCCATTTTAATATTTAACTTGTTTATATCTTTATTTTTTGTAATAAAAAACAATTAAAATAATAATAATATAATATTGATAATAATAATATTATTATTATTATCAATATTTGTTTTCAAATGATTCCTGATTTAACTTTAAGCTTTTTCGTTCATAAATATTAATTTTAATCTTTTAATTGCAAAAATGTGGCAAAAATCTCATAGCGAAGCAGGACGCAAAGTATAATATGCAAAAACGTTAAATCAATGCAACTTAGAGCTGGAAAACTATCGATGGTCACACGATTCGATATTTTCGATAGTTTGTTGGAAAACTATCGATAGTATCGAAGAATGTTTAGTTCATTAGTTTTATAAAAATACACGATATAATTTTTTGTTTAATAATAAATGTAATAGATGCATATGTTTTTATTCAAACTTAAAGTTGATAAAATTTTTACATCTACTACTTGCTCAAGTGGTGAAAATATCAGTTTTATTTATATAACATGACTTTTAGAGGTAAAACCAAGGTTGGCAAACGTTATCGTAAAAATACCGATACCGTTTCAAATACCGCTAAAACTATATACCGGTATCGATACCGATACCGAAATCCATTTTGGTTAGAAAATACCGGTATCAAGAATACCGCTTACGTCAATTCCGGTATGTACCGGTTTACCGATTCCCACCAAAAAGAAAATTTCAAAAATATATTTTAATTAACTTTCACACATTCTTATGAAACACTCTTGTTTTTAATTAACCGGAAAGTGCAATCATATCATAATCATCACTAGGGCGAAATACTAACAAACTGCGTGAGCTGCTTAATGCCTCTAGGAACGAAAAACGTATCTCTAGCAAAGCCATTTTAAGCCACATTAATTGTATATGAAATCGCGAAAATTAGTATATTGGCTGTACCAGATACCCAAGCTGATGCGAAGATTTTAAGTTTTGAAGAGTTCTTTTTTAATATATGCACATTAAACTGGTCGCAAAGATATTTTTCTTTAATTGATATACTACATATGTACTCTGTCTAAAATATGAGGTTTGCTGCCATAAAAGCCTAGCGAGGCCTAGAGTACCCGATAAGCAGTGGAAAAAAAAATTGGAAATAATTCTGCAGTTTCTAAAGTAGCTATCCAATTGTTATGAAATTTTACACATCATTGAAGGAGGTGTCAGAGAGCTCAAGTCGTGAATTTAGACGACGGAGCCACAAAGCACTAAAGTGGGCAACCTTGGGTTAATGAAAAATTAAAATCTATGCTCACGTTTTCGATCAGATAAAAAAGATTTTTGCCAAGTGGATTGTTTTCTATCCAAGGAGCTGAACAAAGTCTTCTACATTTGTGTGTTTTCGCTTACAGTTTAGAAAATATTAGAGAAAAAAGATTAAGATTTTGGCTTTTTCACCAACCTTGGCCCACTGTTCTGCTAATGGTGAAGTCAAATCTTGTTAGATTTATAAAATTAAGCTCATTATGAATAAGGGACAAAATTTTTAACATTTAAAAAAATTGGTATCAAAATTAATTCAAAAAAAAAATTTTAAAAAAGTAGATTTTCGCCAATTTTGAAGAAAAAGGTGGGTTAATTATTTCGCATTTATAAAAGAATTTCGCCATTCAATATTTTCGGCTGAAAAGTCTCTCTTATGTAGAAAATAACGCAATCAAAAAGTAGTAACGAATATAATTTGCTTTTGAGTTCCCGGAGATTTCCAATAAAATTAAATTAAAAATGGGACTTTTCAGTATTTTTGCAGTATTCTTCTTATTTGTCGCCGGCGCAGATTAGATTTTTGGAAATGTGTACATATTTAAAAACATATCTTGTTTTAAAGTGGTGTAATACATTTTTTGAAACATTTGGAATTTGATATTTATATCAAAAAATAGGTCTAATTCAAACAGAGATGGTGGAGAAAAATTTTCGAAGCTTTTGTACCTGAACTTAAAGATTGGTCTCTTGAGGTGAAGCAAAGTACTTACTTTAACGAAAATATTGTTTATTGCTTGATTTGAAATATGCAAACATTCGTTTCGTCTGAATTTGGCGAGTACGAATACGAATATCTTAAAAAAAGCCGAATATTCGGGAATTCGAATACAAATATTCGCACATCACTAAGTGCATACAATTTTACATGTACCCTATAGGAACTCAAACTCATTTGTAAGTACCTTCAAACTGGTTTCTTAATAACCACAACTGGTTGCTTAAGTGACTTTTTTCCTTGTCGCCGACTCACTATTTTAAGATAGGCATGTCATAGGCAGTAGTCAATTGGCCATCTCTGCATGACATTTAAATTGACTACTAACTACTTATTTTTCAACCACTCTGAAGTCAATTAATATCTATTATATTTAAATAAATATTTATGTAAATCTTCATACACATTTCTATATCATATACATACATACATATGTATATACTACATATATTAAGTATACATGCATATTGATATATAGAAATAATTAGTATTTTTATATTTAAAACAAAAATACATACATACATTCATTCAAAGTTTGTCCTGCTCATAGAAAATATTATACGTAGTAAGTATTGAAATTATTATTTTTTTTTTCAACACAAACATTTGGCATTTGATATGGCATGCTTCTTTTGATTTTTTTTATTTTCTTTTCATTTACTTATTTTGCTTTTATTTATTTCTTACTTGTGCTTCTATTCAATATGTTTGGTTGATATCTGCTTGTGATTTAAACCAGTTTGTAGTCACTTGCAACATAATTAATTTATAGCTAGTGTTGTTTGTCAATCGACTATTTTATTTACTACAGGGTAGTTCGTGTGTATATTATACAATGTAAATATGTATTTATTTTTTATTATTTTGTCTAATTTTCGAAGTAATTTAATAAACAAAATTTTTTTTTGCTATGACAGTGGACATATAATTGAATATGAACTAATAATTTAGCAGTAATATCGGTATACCGGTATTATAAACTCGTTAACGGTATGTACCTGTAATACCCATACCAAAATAAGAAAAATACCGATACCGTTACCGATACCGAAATTTAAAAATAGTTGTACCGGTATCAATACCGATACCGTTATTTATTTCTGTTGCCAACCTTGATTATTACAATTTAATAATAATCCCAAATTATTTTACTTATTCAGAAAAATATTTTTTTTAATTCAATGAAATTAATTATTATTATTATTTTATTTGTTGAACTTCTCATTTGTTTAAATGAAAATTTAACATTATTATTAGTGCGTTGATTATTAGTGCGTTGGCAAATCGTCGGTTGGTTTCTGGTTTGCTGCAGACATAATTTATTTTGAATATACTGTGCCGCAAACCAGAAACCAATCGACGAAATGTTAAACTCAAAATGAACTTAGTTTTTAATTTACTTAGAAGTTACTGGAGATATTAAAAAGTGGTCTTTTATCAAAAGATATCCATTATACGGCATTTGCATGAATATTTTACACAAGATATATGGCAGGGCAAAGTATTCTGTATTATTAACTCCATAAATTAATTTTTTCAGTTATGACGTTGTTTGATAAAATGAGCGTTATGTATTTTCAATAAAAGCAAATCAATACGTTAGATTGTGTCGGTTTTATTGCCAATTTGGTTATAAATTTTTTCAACGATAGTAACGCTGTCGAGAAAAAACTATCGATAGTCTAATGGAAATGAAACCATCGATATTATCGATAGTACTATCGATAATTTGCCAGCTCTAATGAAAGGAAGAGCTGTGCAAAAAGTTTTGGAGCAATGGAATGATTAAAGCTGAAGGTCCATACCATCCGTTCTATGCATATGCGTTGTATGCGTTTCTGTACGTTCTCTTCGATTATAAGTTCAAGTTACATGCAATACGTTTTATGCGCCAAATATTTTTGTTGTGATCAGCTGTAGTGTGAATATTTTTAAAAATAAAAACAATTCTTGCAAAAATTGAAAGTGAAATTGTGATTTTAAATGAATTCACTCAATTCATTGAGTTTATCTATATAATATTTTGTAGAGGAGTAGGCTTTTATTATACAAAATTTCGTGATTTTTCACAGCTTCAATTAGCTTCTCCTCCATTGCACTTGCTTAAATAATAATAAACACAACAGAGATGACACTCAGTACACAAAAGCAATCGATAACTAGAATGCAAATTTTGTTTTTGAAATATTTATGTTAAAAACTGATTTTAATATATTTTATTCTTGAAAATAGTTATAATCTTTATTACAAAATATTTTTCATTTATTATAAACTTTTTTATAACAAAAAAACTTAAAATTTAAATCCACCACACTAACGTTTTTATCGATATCATTGAAAATATAATATAATTTGCCATCTTTCGCTTTCAAAAACAGCTGACGTTTTTTCATGGTGCATGAGACGGATACAAAAGTAGAAAGTAGATCTACTTTATCCGTCCTATGCGTCTATACGTTCTTTGTGTTTTGTTCTGTAACTTACCACATAAAATTACTTTGATTCTACTTTTTTGACACATGCATAAAACGCAACTACGCATTGAACGGATGGTATGGACCTTCGGCTTAAGAGTATCATTTTAAAATGATATCAAACAACATATTGACAAAATATTTTTAGGGACAAAAATTAGGATTTTTCTTTTGAAATGGGGATTATTTTGGGGACATGACATTTTAAATTAGGGACATGAGGCAAAATTGTTCTGGCAGCACTGGATACAATTAAATATAATCCCTGCAAGAACACTCCCAGTTAAATGACCGGTCATTTGACTGGGAGTGGTGATGGCTTTATATATCTAAGTTTCTATCAGTTTGTTAAGGGCAATGTGGAAAAAGTGATGTAATCTTTTGTGTACGTGTGACTGCATCTTTGGCTAACTAATTAAAAATGTCTACTATGGAACATATATAGCTGACCTGCTTACTCTGCCGTATATTTACTTGTTATTGGTGATGCCTGTGTTGGTCGGCGTTCACGACTGGCTGATCACTCTTGATGTATGTAAATCATAGCAAACTAGTCAAACCTGCATAATTATATTAATAAACACAATTTTTATATTGTTTTAATTGTTTTTTTGTTTTTATCTCAAAAAATATAGATATACACAAGTTAAATACTAACAGCCGTATTCATAAAAAAAGTTGATTGAGATTTAAAAACCGTATTAGTTAAAAAACATTTTAAGGCTAAGTAAGGTTTTTTAAATATTGGGATTCATAATCAGTGTTTTAACTAAAAATCAATTAACTTGCTTTTTTAAAAATTTCGTGGCAACGCTGTATTATCTATTTGACACTTGCATCCTAGTTCAGTACCTGTGTTTTGTAACTTGCGAGAAGTTTTCGTGTCGAGAAAAATCAAACAATTATATTGGTTGTCCTGTTTTTCACAGGCTGATTCACATACAACCTGAAATAAGCTTACAAGAAACATGAGCAAGGAACTAAGTTTTTTGTTAGTCATCCTGTGTTTCACAGAATGACAACAAAGTCTTCGTTTGGAAAAGTTCTCACCAAAGTTACAGAACATAGACACTGCTAAACAACGATTATTAATTCACAAAGTACTCGTATCTGTATATGTTTTTTGTCCATTTTTGGAAAAATATTGTTTTTATGCAATAAAAAATGTGTTCCAACTCGTCCAATTTAAAAAAAATATATTACAGCGAACCTTTCTTAAAAGTGCTTTTTATGATTTTTTTATTGCAGATTGAGAAGCACTAGAATAACGAGTTTTATTTTATTTGTTGTGAGTTTTTATACATCATTATAATTATTATTTTTATTTTTCTTTACAAATGGGAATAGAAAGCTGATTGCTCCTTCTCTGGTAAATATTTATTTGGAGTTCATTTGAAATTTCATCATGAGTTTCTAAAAAAATACAATTTTATTTTCTTCTTCTAAATAGCATTCACATTTACATATCTACGTACATAAGTACACACATACATACATACATACAGGCAAAACTAAAAATGTAAACAAACACAAAGCAAAAATACAACAACGTCATCTTAAAATTGGTTTAAACATGGGGTTGTCAATTTTAAAATTTGCTAATTTACGCAAGGTTTAAAAAACGGGTTTTAAGCTAAAATTCTATTATGAATACATTTTTAGCGAATATTGCTTAAACAACTTATGAAACGCTGTTTAAAATTTTTATGAATACGGCTGTAAAAAGCATAAACAACAGTCAAAAACATTAAATAACGTAAGTGTCATCTATCCCCTTTCACGCTTTTGTCAATCACTTTAGTTTTTATAAAAATCTAAAATATGGCAAAGAAATATATGTGTATGTATATTTAATAATAAATAAATATATGTATTAATTTTTTTAATACATATATTTATTTATTGTATCTTCAAATATGAACTAACAATAAGTGATCAAATCTTAAAGCTAAAATATAATTATTTAGCCCGACCAGTGTCGGCCAAAACTTATTGATAGTTTAAATAATACAAAGTAGTGATAATCAAAAAGGAAAATTAAATGTATTTTCAAGCATTCCCATCTAGAGTGTTAAGTATAAGAGCTCTTGTGTCCCTCTTTTTTAGGCGGATGTGACCAGTAAAATTCAAAATATTACGAGCAAGCGGATTAGGATGTGACTCGAGTTTTGTTAAGTATTTGCCTGCGTATCTTGCAATTTCTTCATTCAGTAGTGGCATTTTTAAGTCACGATGCAAATTTGAATTCTTAATGTACAATGGAGCAGATGTTATTAACCTTAAAATTTTGTTTTGTCTTCGTTGAATTCTCTCTACATTGCAAGCTGAAGCAGTGCCCCATAACTGGATACCGTAACACCATATTGGCTTCAAAAGCGACTTGTATATTAAAAGTTTGCAGTCCAGACTAAGTGTTGAATTTCTGCCAATCAACCAATGAATTTGAGATAACTTAAGTTTCATCTGAGTTAGCTTAAAGTCAATATGGTGTTTCCATGTAAGCCGACGATCAAGGTGTATACCAAGGTATTTCACTTGGGAATGTTGAGGAATATTTTGATTGTTGATTCGAATGGGGGAACAAGTATCTCTTCTTTAGGTAAACGTTGTATGGACACACTTTTGTTCATTGACTTTAATTCTCCATAAGTTCAACCAGATTTCCAACTGTGTAATATGTTTTTGAAGATATCGGGAAGCCTCGTGCGGGTTTTTGTGCATACTAAGGCAGGCTGTATCATCGGCAAACGTAGATGTATGGATATTGCTGCTCAAAGGCATATCACAAGTATAAATCAAAAACAAAACTGGCCCCAGTATGCTCCCCTGTGGCACACCGGATGATATAGATTGGGGCAGACTCATGAACTCTCCTTCCACAATCGTAAACTTTCGGGTAGCTATGTAGCTTTCTAATAGATTCAGAAAATTTATTGGTAAATATGATTTTAATTTTAAAATAAGGCCTTCATGCCACACTTTATCAAAGGCCTGAGAAACGTCAATAAACAGGGCAGAACAATACATTTTTTCTTCAAAAGTTCTTCTTATAAATTGCACCAATCTATGAGTTTGTTCAATTGTGGTATGCTGACTTCTAAAACCAAATTGATGGTCTGGGATGCACCCACTATCAGTTAAAATTGGGGACAATTTTGTCATGAGCAGCTTTTCGAAGAGTTTGACATTTGTTGATAGCAGACTTATTGGCCTGTATGACCTTGGTAAGGTCTTTGCCCGGCTTTGGAATCATTCTGACCTTCGAAGCTTCCAGCTTTGTGGATAATACTCCAGTCGTAAAACGGCGTTAAAAATAAATAACAGGATTATAATTGCAATATGGGGCAAGTTTATCAGCATATTGTTACTTATTCCATCAATAGCTGGAGCTTTCTTCGGGTTGAGTTCAGCAATTAGTTTCTGAACATCACGCGTCTTAAATTTTATGGGTCGAGGGGGTAGCGCAACTACACTCGGTAAATCAACAACACCAGTACATGTATTTGGGGTAAATACGGATTTTAAATGCTCAACAAATATGTTACCTTTTTCGGTATCGCTTCTGGCCCAACTTCCGGTAGAAGTGCGCAGAGGTGGTCTATATTCAACGGCTGTTTTAAGCTTTATAGCAGCTAGCCACAAGGAATTATTAGATGCAGGTGTGGCATCAAGATTTTCCAGATAATTTTAAAGACATACAGTTTTTTCATATGCCAGCAGCTCTTGGAGTCGTCTAGTGCACTCTTTAAATCTAATTTTAATTTGGGGTGATCTGTGCTGTTGCCATTCCCTTCTAGCTGTCCTTTTTTCACGTAAAAGACGTTCAATGTCTGTAGAATAAATTCTATTAAACCCAGTCTGCGGATTGGAAGTAGTGGCATGTTCAGCAGCCTGTTTAATATTTTCGTTAAGATTTTCAATGTTAGATTCAATATCACCTGGTGTTCCTAGGTTAATATTTTCCGTACAATGGCTACTGAGGTATTTTTAGAACACCAGCCAATTAACACGGTTGATCATCTTTACATATGGGACAGGGAAGTCACTTCTTAGTGGACTACAAATTGTAACAATCGTGGGAGAGTGATCGGAGGAGAGATCTACAGAAGCTTCAACATGAATTAATTCCCTAGTGATATTTTTCATGACTCCAAAATCTATAACATCCGGAATTTTTTGTATGTCCGTAGGCCAGTAAGTGGGCTCCCCACTTGAAATGACGTCCAAGCCCATTTTTGAAATTGTGTTGAACAATGCCTGACCTCTAGGTGTAATAAGACGCGAACCCCAGAAAGATGTTTTGCATTGTAGTCCCTAGCTGCTACAAAACAAGGGCCAAGAGATTTGTAGAATTCCTCGAATTGATCCTCAGTAACTGCGAATCTGGGAGGGAAGTAAATTGATGATATCACGAAATTTGTAACAAAATTTTCGACACAAATATTTGTTGCTTGTAGATGTTCTTCACAAATGTTATCAAGGACATAGTGTTTGAGTCTTGACTTAATTAGAATTGCTGACCCACCGCATGCTCTCCCCCTCGGGTCCTTTGAATCATATAGAGTGTAACCATTTATTTTAAATAAGCTCCTTGAAGTCAAATGAGTCTCAGAGACCAACATTATATCAATATTTTTTTCCATGAGGAAGTGCTCAAGTTCATTTTTATGCTGGCGAATGCCGTTTGCGTTCCAGAAACATATTTTTAACATGTTCATGGTTTGTTAACTAACGCTTGAAGCAGTGTATTCTGCATTCGCAGCATTTCTTGCATCATGCTAGTCATATTTGTTATAAAGTTGTTTATAGTTAGCACCAGATTCTCAATAGTAGCTTCAAGGCGACTAAAGTTAAAGCCTGAGTTTGAATTCGCTGAATTATTTGGGGTGAAACATTTTGTGACTAGAACTAGCCTTAGCAGCATCGGCATACGATACATGTGAAGTAACTGGTTGACTCACTTGAGCTAAAGAAGCGGAGTACGCGTTATATGGTTGGGTTGGAGCTAATTTAGGTTTTTGACTCATATTATGTTTAACAAAAGAATATACAGGGCATCCTCTATAGTTAGCGGTGTGATTACCTCCACAATTACTAAATTTTTTCTTTGCTTGATTTTTTGGTTTAGTGCAGCTAGCAGTACCATGCAATTCACCGCAGATAACACAAACTGTAGGTAAATTGCAGTAAGTTTTTGTATGGCCATATTCTTGGCAATTATGGCACTGTACAGGACCTGAACGCTTACGTGGCTCTTCAACTGTGATTTTTCGGTGTAGCAGAAACTTTACGCTATAAATTGGATGGGTTTCATTTTTTTCAATTGTATGTTATTCGGCTCCAGTTCAATGCGAAATAGGGGTTGGGCGACCTTTTCTCTGTTAATTATATTAGTAAAATTTTTTACCTTAAATTCGTGGTCTAGAAGTGCACATTTTACTTCTTCGGGCTCAACATATTAATCTATGCCCTTTAGTACTATATGTAGGCCTTTAGCACTCTTAAGTTGGTATGTGTAAAAGTTTGTTTTATATTTTTCAAAATCATTTACAATTTTTCGGAAATTGGTTTCATCGTATATTTGGATTTTAGTTTCATCAATATTACCTCGTTTAATTGGAATTACCTGAAAAGTATTTTCACCAATGGTCGATAGTAGTTTTGTTAGAAGCGCGTTAGAATTTTTGTCCCTCACATATATAGGTGGTGGCTTAAAAGACTTCTGAGATGATGAAGCGGTCTTGTCGTTATCGTCTTGCAATAATGAAAAACGAAAAAAATTTATTTATTTAATTGAACTTTGGAAATCTCTTTTATTCACTATTGTTTTTACTTAACTTTTTCAACACTTCAATAAATTTTCACAGACCGAACGAATTGTATATTTTACAATAAAATGTGATTTTTTTAATTTTTGGCGTATGTGCATTAGATGTCCCATTCTTAAGATACAATAGACGGCATGTAAAAATCCACATGCACATGTGGCTCTGACGTAATTTTGACGTCACCATGAATCATCATTGGCTACATGTCATGTCCTAGTAACATATGTAAATGGATAAATTCACATGATTACACATGTGATTCCTCTGGAAATGTGTCCGACTCGGCTAAATTTGTCATATTTAGATTTTGGAGTAAAAATATTATCAATATTATACGACATGTAACAACTACTACTAATTTAAAAAAACTGCAACCAACATGCTGAAAATTCTCTTGACGTCATACTCACATGTGTATTTATCTTCTGGACAAAAGCGATATAAGCAGTATAATGCAGAAAAAATATCAGATTCTGACTTATTTATGATATCTTTTGTTCCGTTAAGACTAAAAACAAATAACATTAATTTTGAGCCATATACTAGCAAAGAAACCGATATTGACATATGGAAAAACGATATACCTTCCACAACAAAATATTACAAACCAATTAAATTTGCTTTTAAGAAGGAAACGAAGGATTTAATATTAGAAGAAGTATCTAAACTTAAACAACAAATAGATAAACTTCAACCGATAACTTTGTTACTTAACGATCAAGAGATTCAAGTAAATTTTCAAATGCTACTTACAATGATTGATGGAAAAGTTGCACAGGCCATAACTGAAACAATATAATTTTCGAGCTGTGTTATTTGCAAAAAAAAACTGCAAGCCAATTAAGTCAACTTCCAACAGAAGACACTACTTTCCAAGAAGCCTATGAGTTTGGCTTGTCCCCACTCCATGCTAAAATTCGATTTATGGAACACATATAAAAGTTAAGCTATTATTTAGATTTTAAAGGAACAGTACGAAATAGTGACGAAAATAGAGCCAAAATAGGGGCAAAAAAGAAACACGTACAAGAAAAATATTTAGAATTGGGTTTACTGATCGATCAGTCAAAACAAGGAGAAGGAAACACAAATGATGGCAACACAGCAAGAAAATTTTTTTCTTATCCTGAAACTGCTGCAGCTATTACAGGAGTAGATTTTGAATTAATAAAACGCTACAAAATCATACTGCAAATAATATCATGCAATCAAAAGGTAAATGCAACAAAATTTGGTCAGTATGCTAATGAAACAGCGAAACTACAACGAAAAATATTATTGAAGGAATATGCCATCGACAGTCCATAAAATAATATATCATGGGGAAAACCTTATTCAACACAATATGCTTCCGCTTGGAGATCTTTCTGAAGAAGCGGAAGAAAAAAGGAACAAAGATTATAGATATTTTCGCGAGCACAACACAAGAAAGATATCTAGATATAGTACCAATGAAGACGACTTTAATATTTTACTGTGCACTTCTGATCCATATACCTCCAGCATTCGATTTGAAGATGAACAGGAGACACACTTAGATGAAATTTTCGCTAAGACAGTTAAACGAAAAATGTATTCTATGCAAATTAACATAAAAATTAGAGCAAAAAAAGCACAATAAGTATTGAAAATTTATAAAAGAAATTTTATTTCATTTGGAATAAAAAGATTTTCTTAGAACTCATGGAGCTTGAAACCCGTATTCTAAGTGGTCCATTGGAGAAGAGAGCTAAAGGTCAAAATAAAATGGACCCGAGTGGACGGCTCAATTATGTAATTTTTTAGTTAAATTAACGTTACTATTTATAAAATGCAATTTAAATCACTACATTCACAAATTTATTTTTTTTAAGACCGATTATACCTATATTTTTAAGTAATTTTTCAATCATATATACGTGTACTTTAATAAGGCCCAATTTTAAGTAAATACACTAAATTGAAGCTTAGGATGTCTTCTATCAAACAAAAAACTAAAAAAAAAGTTGGCGGTCAGAATTTTGACCACTGTGCGCCGTTGGAATTATCGATTGTGCGCATTTGTTAGTCACGATGTCGCAGTGGTCGTGTGAGCATCGCCCATTCACTGTTGAGCAATTTTTTTAACAGTAATGATTCTTACGTAATTGCTGATCGACAATTTTGTTCAAAGTTCGGTATTCGGCGAATACGTGATGGACCGAGTGTAAATTTAATTCGTTCGTGGGTGCAGAGATTCCGCGCAACTGCTTCGGCTATGAATGTCTCAGGGCCAGGGCACAGTCGATCTTCAAGGACTCCCGAAAACATTGAACTGGTTGGCAGCAGAAAAGAGCAGCCTCACTGTGACTTCCAAGAGCGATTATTCATGAAAAAAAGGATCTGAAATTCCATCCCTTTAAAACTAAAATCGTTCAACAACTGATTTACGGAAAAATTTTTTCGCACAGTAAATGCCACTTTTTGGCTAATTTTCACTTAAGGGGCCACGTCAACAAGCAAAACTGCCGTTACTGGCCTCCAAGAACCCGCAACCCTCGATTGAAACATCCAAAACCATTGCATTGCCCATTGAACCATTTTTTCCCGAAAATTCTCGGAGGCCAGGCGACGAATGTCAAAGGTTAAAATTATCGACGCATGAATACGGAATTATTTTTGCCAAACCTGTGAGCTCAGCCATCGTACTCTTCACACACTTTGTTTCAACAGGATGGGGTGACTGTACAAACAGCTAGAGCCTCGATCTAACTCCCATGAATTTTTTTATTGGGCTACCTCAAAGAGGGGGTTTATAATAACAACCCCCAATCTCTTGTGGCTTTAAAGGAAAATATTCGTCGAGAAATCACCTCAATTGAACCAAGTTTACTGCATCGTTTGGTGCAGAACACCAAATAGTGTCGGAAGTCGTCTTTAAAGTTCTCTTTAAAAAATAAAATCCGCATTTTAATTTTATTCGTTTAATGCTCTTAACAGAACTTTGTGTCAATTATTACGTTTTTTGTTTAATGCATTAAACACATTCACCATGATAAAATTATAACAGGTACATACATGCGCAAGCCTGTCACTGTATACATTGCAGATAATTGTCAAACTTTGTTTACAACCCTGAAGGAAATGTGGGGTTAAGTGTCCCCAAGTCACCACTTTTGTCTACTATTTTGGTGACATTCTCAACATAGCGTCTATTAGTATTGTTCTTACTGCGTAGAAAACATTTTTTCATATACACACAACTATGCTTCTTATTGGTTTGTTGATAACAAAAGTGACGTGAAGCAAAATTTAAGTGTTTATAAAAATTAGTTTAAGAAATCAAATTAAAAGGTGAATTTAAATGTATTGAACAATAATTTAAAAGAATACATAAAATGAATTTGTAAAAAAATATAAAATAACAATCCATGTTGTAAAAATAGAAAATGTTAAAATTAAATTAAAATTTTAAGCGAAAGTGCCAATTATGCAAATTGTTTTACCCTGTGGAAGATTTTGTGCCATCAGTTAAAGATTTGTCATACTTGCAGATTCATTCGTAAGTGTTTGTTTTTACTAATTCAGCGAAACATAAAGTTTTTGGTTAACATATGTGTATTTATTTAATAGAGATGGCAAACAAAATCCCTAGTTGCTGGTGATATGCTGAACGAATAAATGAATTAATCCGGGTTATTGTATGTTTTTTAATTTTAAGTTCCATTCTATAGCAAAACGAACGACGAATTTTTCGGTGCGAACTTTCGTCATAAAAAATAAAACATATTTGTGCATATGAAAATGAACACAACACCGCCGTACAACGAAATTCGTCGTGCGTGACGAACTCTGAGATAGATTTATTTCTATTTTGTACGCTGACGAACGACGAAACTTTATCAAATATGAGAGAAGAATTCGGTGAGTAAATTCGTCGTTATTGTGCTTCACACGACGAATTTACGCCGCGAATGGTTATCGACGAATTCGTCGAAGTCGACAAAATTCGTCGTTCGTCCCAATTGTGTTTCTAGCATAATCTTGCGGTATTTTGTGGAATTTCTCTAGCAACCACGTTGCTACTTCCTATGTGAAGACATACATAGTAGAGTTGGGCATAGTTGTTCCTTTTGCGGATTGTTCCTTTTTGTTCCCAACAACAAAAAGAACTAGTTCGTTCTTTTCGTTCAGTTGTTCTTTTCGGTCAGTTGTTCAGTGAACAACAGATCAGAGATTACACATACATACATTGAATCCTCTTCAATGATTTATTCGTTTGTTAATATTCTAAAGTAATTTCATTTCATTCTTAACGACCTTATTTAATTAAAAATTTTTGATTGAAAATGCTTAAAATGAAGTTTGATCATTTGAAAACAAATTTTAATCACTTTTTTTAATACTGATTTATATTCAACACAACAAATTACTTCTTTTAATTGAGTAAAAATTTTCCTTGCTTAGACGTATTTTCATTTGTGCTTTGTAGTCTTATTTGTTGTATGCTTTTTTTTTAATTTTTAAAATGAAATCCGTTTCCAGTTTAAAACAAATTATAATCACTTTCTTAATTCTAATATTCTTTTTCACAATCTGTTTTTTAGTTCAATACTACAAATTATTTCTACTAATTATTTAAAACTCACTTGTATATTTCACTAAGTATACATTTTCTTTTGTTTGTTTTGATTATTGTGCTAAAAATTTAATAGGCACACTACATTTGCGTATTTTTAACAGTATGCAAACGAGAAACTATAATATTCTACTTGAAATTTTTTGCATGTGCATTGGTCAGGAACAGAGAATAAGATAAACAAAACAAAATAAAGACCAAAAATTAACGAACGATCAAAAAACGAACAAGACCCAGTTATCAAAAAGTACCAAGAGAATAAGAAAGACCAAAAGAACAAGAAAGACTAAAATAACAGCAAAGACCAAAATGGAACAACTAGTCTGAACTAGTTAACATCGTTCACTTATGGGAATAGTTCTTGGGCATATGGTCTACGTTACTCCGCCCATATTTGTTCAACACCATATTATGCAAATTTACTTTGCATTAATATGTTTTATAAATAAATAAATATTATAGTTTCTACGCGGAAAAAAATCCCGGGAATTATTTTTTTACAAATACCGGGAATTTTTCAACGGGAATTTGGGGTTTTGCGTTGCTGTTCGTTGTTTTACTACCAACAAATAAAGAGGTTTACGAAATATAAAACATAAAAAGTATTTATACTTGTACATCCTTATTAATAAAAATTATTAAGGCTTTCTCCATTTTAAAAACTACTTTTATTTTTGTAGATTTTTTTTAAACAGATATCCGAAATCCGCGCCAGATTAGTTTTTAAGTGTGGAAGCCAATAGTACTGTACCACTTGCTATTAAAGTTTTTCCAAAGGAAACAGAACAAATAAATAATGAATATAGGGCAATATCGCAAGTTCTATAAAGATTTAAGGAGAAGTAAATTTTGGAAAAAGATTTCTACAATTTAAACTCGTTTGGGTTGTTTACCCAAACTTTGCATGAAAATTTATGCAAACAGGAGGCGGCTGACAAAATGCCTTCGGCGGCTTGGCTCAGCTGGCTGTCAGCCGGTCGGCGCAGGGCTCTGACCAGACACTAACGGCCTGGCCCACGATGTCGACAAGAAATTATCTGTCGCTTAGTTATATTGAAAACAAAAACAAAATAAGAAAATTTGTTTTTGTTTTCACTGTAACTAAGCGACAGATAATTTCTTGTCGACATCGTGGGCCAGGCCGCTTGTATAATACAAGTGATTTATATTAGGTGTGTTTCTTTACTCTACGTTGGGATCTCGCGGGATTAAAATTTGCATGAAAAGCGTTGTCGTACTCGAAAATTGGGTAAATGAGAGAGGTTTTGTGAGAGTAATATTCTTCTTCTTCTTGCACGAAACAGCCCGTACTTTTTCTTCGTGCTAGTTTGGGCAAACACAAAATCAAGCAGCTGTTTGAAAAATAAACAATAAAGAAAAATTACTTTGCCTAAACACTAACGGCCCTATCTATAAGCAAAAATTGGCATGAAGTTAGCATAAGTGACGAAATTGAATTAGGTGTTAACGAGTTCTTCATACAATTTGACATCAAAAATGGGCTCATTACCTATTTTTAACCCACCTCTAAGTCCTAGCATTATTTTTAATGTGAACTTTCAAAGCAAAACTATAAGATCATATTCAATCTTACCATTTATGCTAACTTCATGCCAATTTTTGCTTATACATACGGCCGTAAAAAAGTGGAAAAATGTATGAAACAATTTTTAAAAACTAGCGGTAAACAAAGTTTTATAAGTTTTTATATGAAATTAAGATAAAAAACCTATATAAGTATGCTGAATCATGTAAATAAATACGTGCGTGTGTATGTACACAAGTATGTGTTTAGTTAAGTGTATATATACCCAGCAAAAAATTTAAAAAAAAGTAATCGGGTTTGGAATGAAGCATTTTTGGTGGATGCTCTTCCCTACTGGATTACCAACTTAATGATTTTAACAAGGCGTGAGACTAAAATAATCGATTCTTGAGAAAAGGAAGTACTTTTTTTACTTGGCAGATTAGTCACGTAATCTATTTAATCTAAAAAAAACATTCTCCTCATATAGCAACTTGTAGATAATTTTTTAAAATTTTTGGTAATGTCATTGGTAAGCGAGTAATGAAAATTGGTAATCAAAAAAGTAAGTCATTTTATGGCAAGTAGTTCTGATGGTAGTGTGTAATTTTTTGCTGGGTATGTATATGCATACATGCATTGACGTTTATTTTCGTGTTAAAATGTTGTTTTTTCGCGTTCCCGTACTTTTGTGCATTTTTGCATATTTTGAGCGAAATTGTAGATTCCTTTCATTTTACCGAACTTTACCCAAAAAGTAAAGAAACAAATCTATTTTAGAGCAAAACTAAAAACTAGCGACAAAAATTCAAATTAAAAAATCAAATTTTATTTACAAAATTTAAGAGCAATATATTGTTACGTTTAAATTTTTATTAAACGTGTGAGTTCTTTTGATTGCTCAAAAATAAAAATAAATAACAACACGATTTTCTTATTTGCAACTGAACTTCCTTTTATTCTTGAATAAACCAATTACAACTTGTCTTTTCTTATTTACTTCCTAACGTTATTATCCGCGGCACGATGTCTTTTACTTTCAACCATGTTCACTCTACTAAGTTCCAATTTGTACTGACTTACTTCTCACATACGGCAACTCTTTTTATACTACAAAACCGGATCTAGAATATTCGCAAGCAGATGGCGTAGCAACATGCATGCATGTATGTACTTATTAAAGCCCAACACAGAAGAAACGATATGGCTGTTTAGGCGTGTTTGTTTATTGGTAGCCAGATGTTCAAACAGTCTTCTAGCATAATGGGGAAAATTCATGTCTCCGTTTCTAGATGTTTGTAGGTGATTCGATTGGCCGTTAGTCTTTGAATTTTCAAAGTAACGACTTGTATGTTGGTAGTACAGTGTGCTATTTTTAGTACAGGGTGGTTACCATAAGTGCTCGCACTTTTATTTGTATTCGTGTACGTCTGTAACTTTGTACACAATTGTTGTTGCTATAGTGCTTGCACGTGAATATGTGTGTACGTTTAGCGCTTTAGTTAAATACTAATAGATAATTCTTTGCATTAACCCTGTAGGAATATTTTTACGTAGCACTGCCGCCCACTTAAGCCTATTCGTCCCGAATAGGCACATCATCACTGCCTGTTTCTTTCTTCGTTTTCTATACGCCTTGTAGTTGCGCTGTAGACGACTACCTCTTCCATATTTTTAGGCTTCAGTTCTGGCTCTGCTTCGTCTTTCAACTTTGACTTGTGTTACCATACGCTGGAGGTGACTACTTCGTTGACATTTGCGGCCCCTGGTATTAACCCTGCTTCCTGTTTCCACTACAGCTTTCCTTACCTTGCGCTGAAGATGACAAGTCTTTCCACACTTGCAGCCCACCATACTGAATCTGCTTGGTATTTCTACTACAGCTTGCCATGCCGTACGCTGTAGATGACAACTTCTGCCACATTTGTGGCATATGGCTCTGAGTCTACTTTTCCTTTTGACTAGAGCGTGCTTTACCATACCCTGGAGATGACTACTCCTTCCACATTTATGGCCTTTGGCTCTGACTCTACCTTGTCCCTTGGCTAGAGCTTGCCTTACCATACACTGGAGATGACCACTCCTTCCACACTTATGGCCTTTGGCTCTGACTCTACCTTGTCCCTTGGCTAGAGCTTGCCTTACCATACACTGGATATGACCACTCCTTCCACACTTATGGGGTATTGCACTGACTCTACTTTGTTCCTCGACTAGACTTTGCCTTACCACACGCTTGAGGTTCTTTACAAAAGTTGTCTTCTTCCTTGCTGCTTTTATGCTGCGAGCTTTGTATATTGTAGCAGTTTCTTTACCCTGAGAAAGCGAGACCATTTCACCCATAGCTTGTTCCACTGTTTCAGAGACCGCTTGACTCCTGAATTACAGCCTTCATTTCAGCATTAGCTCTAGAAAACTCCTGAAATCTGTCATCCATTTTGCTCATCATGGCAGCAAACATTGCGCTGATGTCTGTACTAGTTGGAGTACTAGTAGAAGGAGCAGATGTTTCTTCCATCTCATATTTCTCTTCAAATTCGTACGCTCCTATGTCAACGCTACGAGGCTTGAATTCATCTATCAGCCTCTTTTGAAGTTCTGCCTTATTACCTGTTGTCGGCAGGTCACACTTACTCATTTCCTTTTTGAGTTGCTTCACTTTTAGGTCTTCGAACTTCATTGTAGATTTTCTTTCCTTGTATTAAAAATTCATTATTCTCTGATTAATTAATTACCCAGCTAAAAAATATGTATGGAGCATATATGATATCCCATATATGGTTCGGATCCGAAAAATGAGGGTATATGGTCAAATATGATTATATATATTCATACATTTTCATACATGTATGTATGTGTAAATTCCGTCCACAGTATGCAAGGTTCATATTCATACAATCTTGATTCACAAAAGCGATAAAGCAATAAATTCAATTACTAAAATTAAATTTTTTTAGACTTGAGAGAGAGGTTGTATTTAATGAAAAATTTGTTTGTAGGAATATTTTTACGTAACAATACATTTCATATATTACTTCATATATTAGTTGATATATAATAGTTTTGCCATGTATAGTCCCATATATTTCCATACTTAAATTCATACATATTCATATATAGTTATATACATTCATATATTAAAAATATATGGACCATATATAACTTTTTTAGCTGGGTAATCTCTTTAATATATCTTCAAACCCCTTTCTCTTTTTACTTTTACGTCTTTTTTCTAATATACTTTGTTTAAATAAAATTAGTTCTTGCAGATTTTTATTTACCCAAGGCGTCATATCAAAACGAAGTAACTTTTTCTACTTAGAGACTACTACTGAATGTTTCACCGCAGCGTTCATACAGGAAATCAAATTATTTGTCAGATCAGAGACATTGAACTCTATATAATTATGCGGTAAATTATTTTGTAAATGATATTTCGCTTTCAAATAGTCACAATGGAATTTTAATTTTTCATTAGTAGCCTTATTATTCCCAATTTTACAACACAATATATTGTGATCTGATAGACTACATTCTATTGCATCAACATATATTCTTTCTGAGAAATTACTAAAAATGTGATCTATACAGGTATTACTAACAGGTTTTCTTACCATGTTGTGTGCACGAAAACAGTCAAAGTTTTGAAAAACTGCTGACAGATCGACATTGTATTGACTCTGGAACAAATCAATATTTGAATCCCCTACTACTACTAGTGGACTTTGAGCACAATCATCCTACGTAGTCTCAAGTATATTTAGAAAGTCAACAATATTACACTTTTGTGACCTATAGAAGGACACAAGCTTCATAGACTTGTTACTAATTTTAAAATTTTCAAACGTTATAGCTATGAGTTCAACAAAATTAATACTCTTGCAAATATCAACAGAGAAATTCAAATTGTTATTTACATACAACGATGTTCCGCCATAGCCATCATCTCTACAACAATGAGTCACAGAAAAGCCAGGTTTTGAATATACATAGTTGCACAATACTTCGGTCAAACCATGTTTCTTGCACTGCAATTACATCAGGTAATTTAGAGAAACCAGCTATCAAAGATTTAAACTGATTAAATTTATCAATGATGAAACACTTCTGATATTTACGCTCATTATATTTAACGACGCTTATAACGACGCTTAACGACGCTTATAACGTATTATGACAGCATTTATTATTGGTTTAATATAATACGTACCACGAGAATACATTTAAAAACAAGGCGTATTTACAATTTAAGACTGTTTACGCAGGTCTCTAATACATATGTATATACGAAATTACTAAAGCTGTAAATAATAAAATTCGCAAAGAATATAAAAAAATTGATTTATTTTGTTTTTATAAATGTGAAATATTTGAAAGCGGCATCACTGAAATATACATAAGTATATTTATACTGCAATATCATATTTTTATAGCTAATAAATCTCAGTGATTTTAAACATAGTTTGAGTTAATTTTCACAAAATATTAAAATCGATTTAAATACACTTTCATTTTTTCAGTGGCTAATTAAAGTTAATATCAAATTATGTTGAAAGTATGGTAGCACTACAATATTTCTAAATATTATGGAAAGCTTTCCAAAGAACAGCTGTTTAATATAAATAAGAAAGTTGATTTATCAAATTGCAGAAAAATTAAATAGCAAAAAACACATTTTATGATACAAAAAGAGCATCGGAATGCATTTTTCTATTTATATATTTCATAAAATGAAAATTTGTGTTACATTTGTTGTATATTTCCGAAAATTAAACGAAATTATTTTTAATATGACCACATGATGTTCATGTACATGCATTCAAAAAACACACACATGCACAAAACATATGGTATGTTTGTAAAACTTAAACAACGCTTAAATCCACAATGTTGGCTATTTAAGATTCATTTAATTTTGTGGTGAAAAACAAAATTTTGTGTTTAAATCAGATTTAAAAATAAAATACATATAATCATTGACTGATTTATTTGCCCTTATGTTGTCTGCTGCTGTTTTCAAAATAATTTACTGTTGCTGGCAGTGCACAGTGGGATGAAATGGGTCGAAAGTGACGCTTAATTTTAAAAATTAAGTTTTTGTATTAATATTTGGTGTCCGATAAAACTATATAAAATTTTACATCACTATATAAATTTTCAAGCATCTATCTTGTCAGCTGACTCCGTAGTGAGCTGTCAAAGTTAAAATTTTTTGTATTTTTTTTTAAAAAGCGAAAAAATTAAAATTTTGCATTAAACGAGTCCGTAATTTCCAAATTTAACGTTAACAAAGTGTTATTTTAAGAATGGAACCTTCAACTTCAGGTATTTAAGTGTATAAAAATGATGTAGTGTTTTTGAAAATATATGTGAAAATATTTTTGTTCAATGTTCATTCGTTCAATGTTTACTATTGTTGTAATTGTTGTCGGAGAATTTTAATTTAAATAGACATAGGTGCGTAAACAAGTTTCAGTCATCTTCATTCACAAGAGTGTTAAATTAAAAAAAAACATTATAACGAAAATCTATAACAAAAAAATTTTAACAAACGAAACTGATTGTTTTGCATTAAAATCAGTATTATACATTAAGTAGCCATGCTGAAAATATCATGTTTAAGAATTCACAAAAATAAATCCCGGCTCACCAGCTCATCTCTATTATGATTGTTATTATGTTGCGTTTTAATATTAATAGTTGTTCTTTTATAATAAATGTTTATAGTGTTTTACTTCAAATAAAGTAATCGGTATTGGGTAAAAGGCTAAACAAATGAAACATTTAAATTATTTAAAAAAATAATTTAGTCTATTTTAGGGTCAAACCACAATACTACTTTTATTCCTCGCATGACTGGAAAGGTAAAATCAGCATATTAAAAACGAAAATAATTAAACGAATAAACCCCACCAATATGACTGATTTTGAACAAAGATTTAAAAACTTTGCTTCCCACTTCAAGATCCGTTATAGCAAAAGTCAAAGGAACAATGAACGTTTTTTGAACTTAAATAAGGAATAGCTCGATGCTTCTTCTTCTTCACCAGCAAATAAACGAGGTCGTAAGGAAGTTTCATTTGAAGAGAGTTGTGAAAAATGAAAAGCGAAGAAAAGTATAAGCATTAGAGAAATTACCAAGTATATATATATATATATATATATATATATATATATATATATATATATATATATATATATATATATATATATATATATATATAGTAGTACTAGTATAACAATTTGGAAAAATCCTCTTCCTTCATGAACGAGATTTTGCCGACCTTTAAAAATTGAGTATATTAAGGAAAAAACAAGTGTTTCAAAATTAGAAAAGCAAAAGGTTGAGGATGAAAAAAAATCGTATAGTCTCATAGCTTTCGGTCGGTGAAAATTCTATAAAAGTTCACCATGAATTATCTTTAGTAATGATAGATGGAAAATTGTGTAACGCGATCACAGACACGCGCTCTATCACGGTTTTTTTTTAATGCATGTTTTTTTATTTATTGTATCTTCATATATGAACTAACAATAAGTATTCAAATCTTAAATCTAACATATAATTAATAGGCCCGACCAATGCCAGACATAACTAAGTGATAGTTGTAAATAATACATAAGTGGTGATAAGCAAAAAAAAATTTTTTTTTTCAAGCAACTTCATTCGGAGTGTTTAGTATTAGAGCCCTTGTATCTCTCTTTTTTAAGCGGATGTGTCCAGTAAAGTTCAAGATGTTACGAGCAAAGCGGATTAGGATGTGACACGAGTTTAGTTAGATATTTGCCTGCGTATTTTGCAATTTCTTCAGTCACTAGTGGCATATTTAAATCACGATGTATATTTGAATTCTTAATGTACCATGGAGCAGATGTTATTAACCTTAAAATTTTGTTTTGTCTTCGTTGAATTCTCTCTACATTGGAAGCTGAAGCAGTGCCCCATAACTGGATACCGTAACACCATATTGGCTTTAAAAGCGACTTGTATATTAAAAGTTTGCAGTCTAGGCTGAGTGTTGAATTTCTGCCAATCAGCCAATGTACCTGAGTTAATTTTAGTTTCATTTGAGTTAACTTATAGTCAATGTGATGTTTCCATGTAAGCCGTCGATCGAGGTGTATACCAAGATATTTCACATGTGAATGTTGAGGAACAACTTGATTATTAATCCGAATGGGGGAACAAGTATCTCTTCGTAAGGTAAATGTTATATGGACACACTTTTGTTCATTTACCTTAATTCTCCATAAGTTTAACCATAGTTCCATCTGCCTAATGTGTTCCTGGAGTTTTCGGGATGCCTCATCAGGGTTTTCGTGCATACTAAGGCAGGCGGTATCGTCGGCAAATGTAGAAGTGTGGATACTACTGCTCACAGGCATATCACAAGTATAAATCAAATATAAAAATGGCCCCAGTATACTCCCCTGTGGCACACCGGATGAGATAGTTTCAGGCATACTCATAAAGTGTCCTTCCACAACTGTAAATTTTCGTGCATCAATGTAACTTTCCAAAAGATTTAGAATGTTTATTGGTAAATATGTCTTCAATTTCAAAATCAGGCCTTCATGCCACACTTTATCAAATGCCTGAGAAACATCAATAAACACGGCAGAACAATACTTCTTTTCCTCAAATGTTTTTCTGATAAATTGAACCAATCTATGCGTTTGCTCAATGGTGCTATGCTGGCTTCTAAAACCAAATTGATGGTCCGGGATGCGCCCACTATCAGTTAAAATTGAAGACAATTTTGTCATGAGTAGCTTTTCAAAAAGCTTTGACATTGTTGACAGTAAACTTATTGGCCTATATGACTCAGCCTTGGAAAGATCTTTACCTGGCTTTGGAATCATTTTAACCTTGGCAAGCTTCCAGCAGTCTGGATAATACTCCAGTCGTAAAATGGCATTAAAAATGAATAACAGGATTCTAATTGCAGTACGAGGTAACTTAATCAGCATCTGGTTACTAATTCCATCCATACCGGGAGCTTTTTTCGGGTTGAGTTCGGCAATTAGTTTTTGTACATCACACATCGTAAATTTTAAGGGTCGTGGGGGTAGAGCAACTACACTCGGCAAATCAGCAACACCGGTACATGTATTTGGTGTAAATACGGATTTTAAATGCTCAGCAAATATGTTACCTTTTTCAGTATCGCTTCTTGCCCAACCTCCGGTAGATGTGCGCAGAGGTGGCTTAAACTCAACGGGTGTTTTAAGCTTTTTAGCAGCGCGCCACAAAGAGTAATTAGATGCTGGTGTGACATCAAGGCCTTCCAGATAATTTTTGAAAGATGCAGTTTTTTCAGATGCAAGCAACTCTTGGAGTCGTTTAGTGCACTCTTTAAATCTGATTTTGTGTTGAGGTGATCTGTGCTGTTGCCATTCCCTTCTAGCTCTTCTTTTTTCACGTACGATATGTTCAACGTCTGTAGAATAAATTTTATTGAACCCAGTATACGAATGGGAGGTAGTGGCATGTTCAGAAGCTTTTTTAATATTCTCGTTAAGATTTGCAATGTTCGATTCAATATCATTGGGTGTTCTTAGCGTAATATTTTCCGTGCAATGACTACTAAGATATTTTTTGAATTCCAGCCAATTAACACGGTTTATCATCTTGACATATGGGTGAGGTAAAGCGCTTCTCAGTGGACTACAGATTGTAACGATCGTGGGAGAGTGATCAGACGACAGATCTAGGGAAGCTTCAACGTGAATTAATTCCCTAGAAATACTTTTTATGACGCCGAAATCTATAACATCCGGAATTTTTCGTACGTCAGTAGGCCAGTAAGTAGGCTCCCCACTTGAAATAACATCCAAACCCATTTTTGAAATTGTGTTGAACAACGCCCTACCTCTAGGCGTAATAAGACGCGAACCCCAGAACGTATGCTTAGCATTGTAGTCGCCAGCTGCAACGAAACAAGGTCCAAGAGATTTGTAGAACTTCTCGTATTGGTCCTCAGTGATTGAAAATCTGGGAGGAGAGTAAATTGAAGATATCACGAAATTTGTACAAAAATTTTCAATGCAGATATTTGTTGCTTGTAGATGTTCTTCACAAATGTTGTCAAGAATATAGTGCTTGAGTCTTGACTTTATTAGAATTGCTGATCCACCGCATGCTCTCCCTCTAGGGTCCTTTGTGTCATATAAAGTGTAGCCATTCATTTTAAAGAGGCTTCTAGAAGTCAAATGAGTCTCAGAGACCAACATTATATCAATATTTTTTTCCGTAAGGAAGTGCTCAAGTTCATTTTTATGTTGGCGAATGCCGTTTGCGTTCCAGAAACATATTTTTAACGTGTTCATGGCTTGTTAATTAATGCTTGAAGCAGAGTATTCTGCATTCTCAACATTTCTTGCATCATGGTAGTCATATTTGTTGTAAAGTTGTTTATAGTTAGCACCAGATTCTCAATAGTAGCTTCAAGGCGACTAAAGTTAAAGCTTGAATTTGCATTCGTTGAATTATTTGGCGGTGAAACATTTGGTGTGGGAATAGAACTAGCCTTAGCAGCATCGGCATACGATACACGTGAAGTAACTGGTTGGCTCACTGGAGCAAAAGTGGCGGAGTACGCGTTTAATGGTTGAGCTGGAGCTAATTTAGGTTTTTGCACCATAGCCTGCTTGACGAAAGAGTACACAGGACATCCTCTGTAGTTAGCGGTGTGATTACCTCCACAATTACGCTTGATCTTTTGGTTTGGTACAACTTGCAGTACCGTGCAATTCACCGCAGATAACACACACTGTAGGTAAATTGCAGTAAGCTTTTGTATGGCCATATTCTTGGCAATTATGACACTGCACGGGACCTGCACGCTTATGTGGCTCTTCAACTGTGATTTTTCTGTATAAAAGGTATTTAAGGCTATAAATAGGATGAGTCTCGTTTTTTTTCAACTGTATATCATTTGGCTCCAGTTCAACACGAAATAGGGGTTGGGGTACTTTTTCTTTGTTAAATATGTTTGATACATTCTTTACCTTAAATCCCTGGAGGACAAGTGCATCTTTTATTTCTTCAGGGACAACATAAGAATCTATGCCCTTCAGTACGATTTGCAGGCCTTTAGCGCTCTTAAGCTGGTATGTGTAGAAGCTTGTTTTATTTGTTTCAAATTCAGAAACCATTTTGCGGAAATCCTTTTCATCATAAATTTGAATTTTCGTTTCATCGATGTTGCCACGTTTTATTGGGACAATGTGGAATTTATTTTCACCAATGACCGAAATTAATTTTTTAATAAGGGCATTTGAATTTTTCTCTCTCAAGTAGATTGGTGGCGGCTTGGATGTTTTATTCGAGGATACATCGGGTTTGTCGTTCTCATCTTGCAAAATTTTAAAACGGTTTTGGCGATTAGTTGAGGATGCGCTTTTATCTCTAGACATCTTTGGAGCGGATGAAATTTTTGAAGAATTTGGGCTTCTCCCACGCTTTACCACGGTTATATATCTGTCCATACCGACTTGCACCTTGGGTTTTGAAATACTGTTGTCTGTAGTAATAACTTTGTTAAGTGACGAATACGAGCCTGAAGGGGATGATATTACTGACTTATATGAAGAAGTACTAGGCAACTGTAATGTTAATGAATCACTATTTGGCATTGGACAAAGCGAAGTTGATCGCTGACGAAAAATTGGTTTTGCCGTTAAAAAAACACTTTCATTAGATTTATTATTTTTATTTTTTTCATTAAGAGCTTCAGAACTCACAGTAAAATAGGCGTTTCTGCCGTTAGAACTCACTTCATAATTTTTTGTATTTGAGGCACTCATATAGAGTATTCCTCAAGGGCACTTTTTGTGTTTTTTTGCTTACGTTTTTTTTTTGTTTTTGTAATTTATGATTGTTTATTTGTTTTTGAGTTACTCCTATCGAGTATTCCTCAATGTCACTGTTTGTGTTTTTTTTTGTTTTCGGTTTTTTTTTGTTTTTGTTATTTCCACTATGTAAAAAATATTATCAAAGCAATAAAGCTTATTTATTAAAGTCAGTATGTACCTATTACGAATAATATGTACTACGAATAATTTTTTGTATAATTTTTTGTTTGTTTGTATGTAAGAAAAAACTCCGCTAATCGACTGTTCGCTATGAAGGTACCACGAGAACTGACTATCACGGGTGGATAAGATATTTTGAGTGTCTCCTCCCCTTATCCTATAAAATACCAATAAAAAAGTGGCAAGCAAGGTCGGATGAGGATAAGAAAATAGTTGCCGAAACGAAATCAAGAATTCAAAAAGAATTTCGGGAAAGAACTGGATTACTTCTGGATCAGCCAAAGCCAGTTTCCGGAAATTTTAACGACGGAAATACAGCAAGACGTTTTTTTTAACTGCAGAAATATCAGCAGAAATAACGAAAGTTGATTTGGCCTTAATAAAAAAATGCGCACAATATTAGTTGTTATTTTCTTTGGTCTCGAAATCCACCTAGAGAATTTTCGCAATTTTGCTCACAACACTGCAAAGAACTTTGTTGAAAAATATTCATGGTTTTGTATGACTCCTACAATACATACATTTTGAATTCATGATCCCGAAATTATAATATATGCCCTTTTACCGATTGGAGAACTTTCAGAAGAAGCTCAGGAAGCCAGAAGTAAGGATTTTAAAAATTATAGGGAACATTTTGCTCGCAAATGCAGCCGAGAAAAGTCGAATGAAGATATTCTAAATAGATTTTTTTCTCAGTTCATATCCATTCATATCTAGTATAAATAAACAAAATGAGCGTAAAGAAAAGCAACAATTATCAAAATCCGAACTACAGCTTTTACTATCGCCTATTATTTCTCAAGAAATACATGATAGTGAGTGTTATCGGAGTTTACCAAAGTGCCTGAATTTCATCAGATTTCGAACACACAAATAACAACAAAAGTTTTAGTTTTAATTGTTTATTTGCGAACGTTAAAATTCCTGAACGTGAATCAATAAACAGATGTAAATAATTATTAATTAATTATACACTAAATTTATACATACTTTTTTGGTATGAAATTCATGCGTTCAAATATACTTTAAACATTAATTAGCAAATTATAAAAAATGGCGTTTATCTAGCACGGTTTTGCTTTCAATACTCCTCTGGTTGACCTTAGAAACATTTTTGACATTTAGTATTAGTGGTAACAAGAAAATACTTTTGACGGCGATAACAATGTAATCGATAGTGGCGGTAACACTCCCCCCTAGTATGGCGAGAATAGAGTTCGTAGGCTTACTTCTTTTCCTCAGCCACATCGAGTACAGATAGTTTAGCAACGGGTCGATCCAAGACACCACAGCTCGTCATGATCTTACCACTTCGAACTTGTCCGTCGGCGGCTACTTTCACTTCTAATACTCTTCCTCTAGGCCATACATTACGTGGACTCGCAGGGTCAACCACAACCACTAAATCGCCTACAGCCAGAGGCTTTGACTTTTCAAACCATTTACTTCGGCATGTGAGTGAAGGTAAATACTCAGCTAGCCACCTTTTCCCAAAACGTTCTGCATATTGTTGCGAGCAGAGCCAACTACTTCGTAATACAACTCCGCTGTCATCATAAGAAGCTAGAGGCTTCATTCCATTGGCGCAACCCAGTAGTAAATGATTTGGGGTTAACGCATCTTGATCTTCATTATCGATCGGAACATAGGCTAGTGGGCGAGAATTTACTATATTTTCCACTTCGGCCATCATGGAGCGCAATGTCTCATCGTTGGGTAATCTCGGAGGCATTATGTTGTACAAAACGGTTTTGATGGAACGTACCATACGTTCCCAAGCGCCTCCCATGTGGGGTGCAGATGGAGGATTGAAATTCCATTTTGTTGTTACAGTGGTGAAAGCACGAACCAACTCACTACGATCAACGTCCTTAATGCATTCACGTAACTCACGCTCAGCTCCAACGAAGTTTGTACCATTATCACTGAAGAATTCTCTAGGTGTACCCCTTCTGGCAATAAAATTACGTTTAGCCAAAATACATGAACTCGTAGTTAATGAGTGGACGATTTCTACATGAACGGCTCGTATTGTTAGACATGTAAATATGACACCATACCTTTTTTCTTTATGTCTGTTGACTGCTACAAGTATAGGACCAAAGAAATCGACGCCAGTGAACGTAAATGGCGAAGTGTAAGTTGCTAAGCGAGCCCTCGGAAGTTTTGCCATTTGTGGGTAATTTGGTACGGCTTTCCTTACTTTGCACATTTGGCATGTTTTTATCAATTTTCTAAATACTGTTCTTAGTCGTGGTATGTGAAACTTTAGCCGGATATCATTTATTGCTGTTTCATGATTTGCATGATGGTATTGGTCATGGTAATGCAGTATCAAAAGTTCTGTGATGCGACTATTTTTTGGCATAATGGCAGGGTGCTTAAACTCCTCGGGAATGTAAGCTTCGTTAATTCTACCATCAATCCTCAAGACTCCATCGCTGTCTAAATATGGTGACAATTTATAAATTGCACTTTGTTTGTGTATTTTAAGCTTGCTTTCTAGCTGCATTATTTCAACTTTATATGCCTCTTTTTGAGCTTCTTTAATCAGTATTATCTCCGCCTTTTTTTGTTCTATTTGATGTAAGAAGTCTTCACTGTAAGGTGTGGGCACGTCTCTGTGCTTCAGCTTAGCTATTAAATGAAATTTGTAGGCCACCGCTCTCAAAAGTCTTTTCCATTTCGAAAATCGGAAAACGTCGATCAAGAAATCACTTTTTTTGTATAAAAAGAGAATGTTTTTTCATCTCGCAGTCGGTTTGCCATTCAGCATCTACTTCTGTTGGCCATGTATTTTCTGGTTGCATTAGAAAATTGGGGCCGTTTAGCCAGCGACTATTGCTTTTTAGGTCGGGATCATTCCTATACCACTTGGTTGCTTCATCAGCAACGTTCAACTTACCAGGAATACACCTCCACTCCCTTATCTTAGTGGTATCTTGTATTTCACTGACTCTTAGTGCTACGAACTGGTGATATCTTCTGTGATCCGACCTTAGCCAGCTGACTACTGTCTTTGAGTCTGTCCAATACAATTTTTGACTGATTATTATTGTCTGACTTTGACACACACTATAGGCCACCCGGGATGCTATTACAGCAGCCATTAGCTCTAATCGGGGAATTGATGTTATTTTTAGAGGTGCAACTCTTGTCTTAGAGCCGACTAATGACACGACAACGTTATTTCCATCAAAAATTCGTAAATAAATAACTGCTGCATATCCATTCTCGCTGGCATCAGCAAATGTGTGTAACTGTACTTCTAAGTTATTATAGTTTTTAAAATTTTTAAGGTAGCACCTAGGTATGTAAATGTTCTGAACCTCTGTTAGGAGCGACAACCATTTTAACCACTTTATCATTTGCTGTTCGCCAATTTCCTCGTCCCAACCTACTCCGCTTCTCCATATCTCTTGTAAGACTATTTTAAGATACATTAAGTAATGCCCAATAAGACCCAGCGGATCATAAATAGTCATAAGAATTTTCAATAGTCCGCGTTTCGTGGGAGTCTTCTTCAACAGAAAATATTCGCTCTGCAATATACTCGGTGAAATTTTAAAACAAACGACATCGTCAACTGGCTTCCAGAAAATACCGAGAACTTTGTCAGTGTCTGAGCTATTATCCAATGTTAAATTTTTATTCTCATTTTGAAACTTGAACTCACCCAATGCATTTAAAACTTCGTCACTGTTGCATAGCCAATTTCTAATGTTAAACCCTGCTTGGGCATGAATATATTTAACTTGTGAGGCAAGAGTAATACCTTCCTCTGAGGTGTCCACTGAACCTAAGAAGTCATCGACATAATGATTTTGTTTTATCGCAGCCGATGCTACCGGATACTTTTCTTCAAATTTCGATGCGTTCATATTCTTCACATATTGTGATATGCATGGGGCGCAAGATGCGCCGAACAGCATCACATTCATCACGTATATATCTGGTTCTTCATCGTTTTCATCTGTTCGCCACAAGAACATTTGTACGTCTCGGTCTGATTTTCTCATAAAAATTTGGTGGAACATCTGTTCAATATCAGCGCTTATTGCCACAGATTTTTCACGAAAGCGGTAAATGATAGAGGGGAGAGACGATAACAAGTCTGGTCCCTTTATTAACAAAGAATTAAGTGATATCCTTTTAACCTTAGCGGCGGCATCCCAAACAATTCTTATTTTGCCTGGCTTATTTCTATTAACAACAGGAAATATTGGCAGATACCATACTTTGGACGAGGTAGTAGATACCGATTTCAAGTTCCCAATTCTAGTTATATAGCCTTTACATTTGTATTCTGAAATAGTTTTATAAAAAATCTTCTTTAAACTTTCATCGTTATTTAACCTTTTTTCTAAATGTAAAAATCTCTTTTTAGCCATATCCAGACTGTCTGGCAAGGCAATATTTTCATTACGCCATAGCAACGCAGTTTCATAATGATTATCTGGTCTCTGAGTAGTAAATTTCTGTAGAATTGAGATTGCCTTTTCGTCGTCTTTACTCATAATTTTATCTTTATTTACTATACCCGTTGTTTCTAATATATAAAATCTTTTTACTAAGTCGAATAAGATTTCATCGTTATTGTGATTGCATTCACATATGTAATAATGATGTACAGCTTTAGATGAATTTTGTTTTACAGAGCCGTATAAAAACCAGCCTAGGCGTGTGTTAACGGCAACGGGTTCATTAATTTTTCCAACTATTATTTTCTTAGCTACACATAGTCTTGAATTATTTAGTCCAATGAGTAGTCGCGGATTTGCATCTGTATAGCTTTGTATTGGCAAACCTTTTAAATGTGAAAAATGTTCAGTTAATACTTTCATATTGATTGTTTGTCGTGGAAGTGACAAATATTTAACTGTATGAACGTCAGCATTAAATTTCTTTTTGTTAATACCTGACACTGAAATATTCAGGCGAAGAGAATTTTCTTCCTTTCGTTCTACATTACCGGTCCACTTGAGACATAATGGTTCCTTTGTTCCAGATAGTTTTAGTTCACTTACCAGCTTTTCATCAATTAGGCTCGTTGATGAGCCTTCATCGATAAAGGCAAATGTATTTACAGCCGTATTTTTATTACCATATATGGTTACAGGAATGATCTTAAAAAAATTTGTATGCATATAAACACTATGGGTGTTGCAATTTTGCACTGTATTGTTGTCGTGCGAATTGTTAAAATTTTCTTCTACAGCGTTTACTATCCCTGTTTGATTTATGTTATCGTTTGTTTGCTCTTTGTGAAGAAGACGGTGATGTTTAAGTTGACAATTGTTTACTCCGCATACGTTGTTGTTATTCTTACAAATGCCAAAATGTTTACGAAGACATTGCCGGCATAATTTCTGTTCTCTTACAATATGCCAACGCTCAGAACGATTTGCTGCTTTGAATAGGTCGCAGTTGGCTACATTATTGCAGTCGCCTTCACATAGTAAACAATTTCTATTGTTTTCTTCTGTGTGCGAATGGACGAAAACGTTTTTTTGCTTGTTTCGTGAAAGATTTTCTGTCCCAGAGTTGGTATTGTTTTCAATGTTAATGCTACTTGCAGAAAGACCGATGTCATATATCCAAACTGAAAATTCTGGTAAGCTACATTTTTCTTTGTTTCTTATTAAATTAATTTTGTGTGCTCCCCAATTTATTTGAAAGTAAGGTGGTAGTTTTGACACGAGCTCTTGTAGCAAAGACGAGTTGTTTAATTCTTCAATAATACCACATGCTTCTATGTATGACTGAAGGCCTTTAACTTGCACCGCAAATGAGGTAATTGTTTCCAATTTATTCGGATTTACTGTAGGTAATGCACGTATTTTTGTTTTCAGCGAATGCAAAATTTTTTCCGGCTGCCCATACAGAAGCTCTAATGTTAACATTGCTGTGGAAACACATGATGGGTGAATCAAAATATGTTGAACTGATTGAAGGGCTTCTCCGCGCAAACATTTCCGCAGTCGAATCAAATTTTCAGCTTCTGTGAGACCACATAAGTCTGTAGACCAGTTATAGGTTGAGCTGAACAGCGGCCACTCTTCTGGTTTTCCAGTAAATATAGGCAAATCTTTTGGCACGGTTTGTCTGGCGTTTAGCTGATGAGAAGTTAGATTTGTGTTCACGTGTGCGATGGCAGCTTTAGATGACGGTAAAAATGGATTGGAGTTATTGGGAAGCAATGACGTAGCTGGTGCTGGTATATTTGCAGTTTCTGCAGATTTTGTGTTTAATGAAGTAGCTGTCTTAGTGAATGTTGAGGCAAATAAAACTTGTGGATTTTGTGTTTTTAATGTATTTTGAGAAGAATTATTTCTTGCAATAGTTTTTACTTCATTCGATCGCGTGTGATTTTCTGTTAAACCAGCTCCGTTTTCACGGTTGAGCGGATTACTAATTTTATTGTTGGAAGCATCATTATTTGGTACTTCTGATATATGTAGCTGGCTAATGGATCCCGTCAGGTCGTTGTTATTGGTTTGTTCCGGTTGGTTATCTATCCACTCCTGAACTGACCCAAAGGTTGGCGAGCTGACTTCATCTAATTCTTTCTGTGCTTGCATTAAAAGTTTATATTTCCGATTTAGGAATTCCCTGGCAAGTGTTTCTTCTTCTTCGAGGCGTTGTAGTTCTAGGTCACGTCTTCGAATTATATCGTCTATCGTGTCGCTAGGTAAATTACTACGTTGTGTTCGGGCTGACGCGGAAGCATGAATTACAGTAGAGCAATCTACGCAGGTAAATGATTGTTGCTCATTAGTTATATTAGCGCACGATAAATGATATGCCTTGTGGCACCTTTTACACAAGATATTCTGTCTGTCGGTAGGTTTTAGACAGGTGGACGAACATATTTCTAATTCGTTAGCAGTGGTTTGTTCAACGTACGAATGTTGCAGTGGTTGACCCTGAAAGAAGGAAGTATTGTAAATTTTTGAGACTTACGTTTATATAGCTATAGGTGATGCTCTATCTTGCAGTACGACACGCGTTGAAGGGCTGCCAACTCGGATTTGAGGTTATGTTGAAGTTTTGGTCTCGTTTTTGGAGAAATTTGAGAATAAAGTAATATCCCCACGGATGACCACAAAAAAGAATTTTAAAATGTTATCGGAGTTTACCAAAGCGCCTGAATTTCATCAGATTTCGAACACACAAATAACAACAACAGTTTTAGTTTTAATTGTTTATTTGCGAACGTTAAAATTCCTGAACGTGAATCAATAAACAGATGTAAATAATTATTTATTAATTATACACTAAATTTATACATACTTTTTTGGTATGAAATTCATGCGTTCAAATATACTTTAAACATTAATTAGCAAATTATAAAAAATGGCGTTTATCTAGCACGGTTTTGCTTTCAATACTCCTCTGGTTGACCTTAGAAACATTTTTGACATTTAGTATTAGTGGTAACAAGAAAATACTTTTGACGGCGATAACAATGTAATCGATAGTGGCGGTAACAGTGAGAGTAATGATAGTGAAGATTATGATGATGAAGGTGAGGATGAACAAAATGATACAGATGAGGAAGATTATGATGCAGATTGTTAAAACAATTAGTGTATAATATATAATTTTTTTCTTAAATACAAACAAAATGCATAAAAAATTAAAATATTGTTTTTTATTAACATTTTATACAAACTTTAGAATTCATGAAATTTTGTCGTAAGGACAAATAGGAGTTTAAATCAATTATTTAGAAATATTTATACATACATATTATTTTTAATTTATCTTTTTAATAATATATTCAATATGTTTTAAGTTTAAATTTTATTTAATCATTTATAGCTTTCTATTTTAAATTTACAATAAAATTTGTAAATTAAGCCCATTTTCCACAAAATTTAAAAAACTTTCCCAAACAGACAGATTTTTTTTTTAATTTTTTTTGTTTAATATGGTTTTTTTGAGGGTATGACAATTATTAATAAACAAAAAAAATTATAAAAATTTATTTCGTTACTTTTTAAAAAACTTATGTTCATATATATGCAAAATATATATTTATTTTTTTATTTTTTAGAAAGAAGACAATATAAGCTTTGCTTCTCATTAAAAAAAAATCACTTTCCATTTTAAAACTACGGCGAAAATTCTGAAAAAAACTATAATTTTCCAAAAAAAATGTCTATAAAATCGTAAAAAAACGTCTGTGTATCTTTTTTTCAAAATATGCCTTTTAATGTATATTTAACGATTTGAAAAATAAAATTTCAAAAAATTTAAATTACGGCTCCCATGAATTAATCGCCACTTTCGGTGTCATCGAACCCACTGTGCAGTGTTGCGATATATGCTTGAGGAAAAAACTGGCCATATCGAGCAAAAAACTGTTTTCGAGAAGAAAAAACTCCCCAAAAAAATTTCCAACAGTAATATAATAATTGCTGATGGTTTGAAACATTTATAGGATTTTAAATCTTTACTGAAAAGTAAAAAACAAATCTAAAAACTAAAACTTAATATTAAAAAAAACTGATTTCTTAAACAAAAAACTGGAAGACTGTCAAAGAGCTAAAAAAACTGAAAATCCAGATAAATCTGCACATTTAGCAACGCTGGTTGCTGGTCACCAGGCAACATTTGCTGCAAGCGGCAGTTGTAGTAGTGTATCCATGTATCCTGTTGTGGTCTATGTGTTTAACGCATAAGTTTTAATAACTTAACCGCCATTGGAAAAGGTGGCGCAAGAATATGTTTGGTTCAAAAAAATCTCTTTGGCTAAATGTGTTTGCCATTCACTGAACTTATGCAGCTCACAAGTGGCAAAATCAATTCCCAGTTCTGTCGAAATTCTTGTTATTTCTCGCACTCTCCGTTTCGAACGATTAATGGTCTGTTTCCAACCTGCGAAAGAAAACGTTCGGCTTACAATTTATATTGAAAACAAAAACAAATTTTCTTATTTTATTGTTGTTTTCAATATAAACTGTAAATCGAACGTTTTCTTTGGCAGGTCGGAAACAGGCCATAAGTGTGTAAAAATAAATATTCGATTTAATTAATTTATATATATTTATTATAAATAGTTCTGTAGCAAAACGTGTGTGCTTAAGTCGAAATAATATAATTTGATTTAATGGCACGTCCGTTATCTGCATACTCGAAAGTACCCCTGGTCAAAATCTCAATTAATTTGTGTGGTTTTCAGAAAGTTATAGCGCTATGACTTGCGACTTATCATTTTAGACTTTTAATCTTATTGAGGTAGTTTACATGGGATTAATTATGCTGGCACAACATGCCAGTTTGTAGGCAAATTCGGTGAAGAGAGTGGTTTTTTGGTTGACATAATTTTTCAACCAGCTTCAACTCCGCATTTGCCCCGCATTAGCACCACAAAACCAATACATACACACTTGCGAAACCACAGGTTCGGTTTTTTTTTATTTTACAGAGCGTATTTAGTCTTTTGTTGGCCATCGTCGTGGAAACATGAATTTAAAAGAAGAAGGGTGTTGGTCACGTCAACAAACTTTAAAACTAATAAGTTAATTTATTGTTTTTTCGTGTTAAATAAATTATATCAGTCTTATTTATAAAAATTATTAATACTTTATATTTATAGACTTCTTAATGAAAATTTGTTTTAAAAAAACTTTGTAAATCCTCAATAAGTTTTATAAATAAGGCTGTATGAAAATAAAATGAACGAGGTTTTATTTAATTCTTTAAAAAAAATACAAAAAGTACTTCTGGATAGTGTAACTATTTAGAAAAATGAATACATTTTCGCATTAATTCATAAAAGATAATGAAAACTATTTTTTCATTTTAATTTTTAGTAAATATTGCCAATAATAAACAATTGCTCATTTATTACCATTTTTCCTGCAAGTATGTTCCGATACGTTTATGACGAAAACCAAACTTCAAATGAATAAATAAAATACTAACACACACAAAGTTGTGCATACTAGGCTTATGCAGAAAATAAAAAATTTGCAAAACGCGAAGGGCTCACTGGGTTTTAATATGCGGGCTAAAATTCTAAGACAAACTGCGTTTTTATTTTTTTGATATCTTAAAAAAAGTTCCGCACCAAATGCATTTTCTGCAGCAAAAATGTGGATTTTTCAAATAATCCAAAAAAATCTCATATTTTCCTAATGACAAAAATTTTTTTGTTAATAAACCATCTAATAGATTTATAGATTTTGATCCGCTGATTACGAATCTGCTGTTTATTTTGAAATCCATTAAGTGGTTTTCAAGATATGACCATTTGCAAATTTGTAAAATTATCACTCAGTTTCTTTTGCTCACAGAATTACTTGTTGTTTCCTATTTCTTGAAATTGGCATTGACTTTTACACCTCCAAAATCTTGAGTTACGGGTAAAACCCGGTTTTCGTACCCGTAGGCACTTATGAACCTCTAACTACGTTAAATATCCACCGATTTTAAATTTATAAACGGATTTAAAAAGAATAGAGTAAGACTATTTGTATTTGTTTATCAAATGTTTGATATTAAAATTATAAAAATTTATTTCGTTACTTTTTAAAAAACTTATGTTCATATATATGCAAAATATATATTTATTTTTTTATTTTTTAGAAAGAAGACAATATAAGCTTTGCTTCTCATTAAAAGAAAAAATCACTTTCCATTTTAAAACTACGGCGAAAATTCTGAAAAAAACTATAATTTTCCAAAAAAAATGTCTATAAAATCGTAAAAAAACGTCTGTGTATCTTTTTTTCAAAATATGCCTTTTAATGTATATTTAACGATTTGAAAAATAAAATTTCAAAAAATTTAAATTACGGCTCCCATGAATTAATCGCCACTTTCGGTATCATCGAACCCACTGTGCAGTGTTGCGATATATGCTTGAGGAAAAAACTGGCCATATCGAGCAAAAAACTGTTTTCGAGAAGAAAAAACTGCCCAAAAAAATTTCCAACAGTAATATAATAATTGCTGATGGTTTGAAACATTTATAGGATTTTAAATCTTTACTGAAAAGTAAAAAACAAATCTAAAAACTAAAACTTAATATTAAAAAAAACTGATTTCTTAAACAAAAAACTGGAAGACTGTCAAAGAGCTAAAAAAACTGCAAAATCCAGATAAATCTGCACATTTAGCAACGCTGGTTGCTGGTCACCAGGCAACATTTGCTGCAAGCGGCAGTTGTAGTAGTGTATCCATGTATCCTGTTGTGGTCTATGTGTTTAACGCATAAGTTTTAATAACTTAACCGCCATTGGAAAAGGTGGCGCAAGAATATGTTTGGTTCAAAAAAATCTCTTTGGCTAAATGTGTTTGCCATTCACTGAACTTATGCAGCTCACAAGTGGCAAAATCAATTCCCAGTTCTGTCGAAATTCTTGTTATTTCTCGCACTCTCCGTTTCGAACGATCAATGGTCTGTTTCCCACCTGCGAAAGAAAACGTTCGGCTTACAATTTATATTGAAAACAAAAACAAGTTTTCTTATTTTATTGTTGTTTTCAATATAAACTGTAAATCGAACGTTTTCTTTGGCAGGTCGGAAACAGGCCATAAGTGTGTACAAATAAATATTCGATTTAATTAATTTATATATATTTATTATAAATAGTTCTGTAGCAAAACGTGTGTGCTTAAGTCGAAATAATATAATTTGATTTAATGGCACCTCCGTTATCTGCATACTCGAAAGTACCCCTGGTCAAAATCTCAATTAATTTGTGTGGTTTTCAGAAAGTTATAGCGCTATGACTTGCGACTTATCATTTTAGACTTTTAATCTTATTGAGGTAGTTTATATGGGATTAATTATGCTGGCACAACATGCCAGTTTGTAGGCAAATTCGGTGAAGAGAGTGGTTTTTTGGTTGACATAATTTTTCAACCAGCTTCAACTCCGCATTTGCCCCGCATTAGCACCACAAAACCAATACATACACACTTGCGAAACCACAGGTTCGGTTTTTTTTATTTTACAGAGCGTATTTAGTCTTTTGTTGGCCATCGTCGTGGAAACATGAATTTAAAAGAAGAAACTAATAAGTTAATTTATTGTTTTTTCGTGTTAAATAAATTATATCAGTCTTATTTATAAAAATTATTAATACTTTATATTTATAGACTTTTTAATGAAAATTTGTTTTAAAAAAACTTTGTAAATCCTCAATAAGTTTTATAAATAAGGCTGTATGAAAATAAAATGAACGAGATTTTATTTAATTCTTTAAAAAAAATACAAAAAGTACTTCTGGATAGTGTAACTATTTAGAAAAATGAATTCATTTTCGCATTAATTCATAAAAGATAATGAAAACTATTTTTTCATTTTAATTTTTAGTAAATATTGCCAATAATAAACAATTGCTCATTTATTACCATTTTTCCTGCAAGTATGTTCCGATACGTTTATGACGAAAACCAAACTTCAAATGAATAAATAAAATACTAACACACACAAAGTTGTGCATACTAGGCTTATGCAGAAAATAAAAAATTTGCAAAACGCGAAGGGCTCACTGGGTTTTAATATGCGGGCTAAAATTCTAAGACAAACTGCGTTTTTATTTTTTTGATATCTTAAAAAAAGTTCCGCACCAAATGCATTTTCTGCAGCAAAAATGTGGATTTTTCAAATAATCCAAAAAAATCTCATATTTTCCTAATGACAAAAATTTTTTTGTTAATAAACCATCTAATAGATTTATAGATTTTGATCCGCTGATTACGAATCTGCTGTTTATTTTGAAATCCATTAAGTGGTTTTCAAGATATGACCATTTGCAAATTTGTAAAATTATCACTCAGTTTCTTTTGCTCACAGAATTACTTGTTGTTTCCTATTTCTTGAAATTGGCATTGACTTTTACACCTCCAAAATCTTGAGTTACGGGTAAAACCCGGTTTTCGTACCCGTAGGCACTTATGAACCTCTAACTACGTTAAATATCCACCGATTTTAAATTTATAAACGGATTTAAAAAGAATAGAGTAAGACTATTTGTATTTGTTTATCAAATGTAATTTTTTTTTTATAGTTCTCGTGGTACCTTCATAGCGAACAGTCGATTAGCGGAATTTTTTCTTACATACCAAACAAACAAAAAATTATACAAAAAAATATTCGTAGTACATATTATTCGTAATAGGTACATACATACTGACTTTAATAAATAAGCTTTATTGATTTGACAATATATTTTACGTAGTGAAAATAACAAATACAAAAAAACAGAGACAAAATAAACATAAACAGTGACATTGAGGAATACTGTATACGAGTACCTCAAAAACAGACAAACAATCATAAATTACAAAAACAAAAAAACCGTAAGCAAAAAAACACAAAAAGTGCCCTTGAGGAATACTCTATATGAGTGCCTCAAATACAAAAAATTATGAAGTGAGTTCTAACGGCAGAAATGCCTATTTTACTGTGAGTTCAGAAGCTCTTAATGAAAAAAATAGAAATAATAAATCTAATGAGAGTGTTTTTTTAACGGCAAAGCCAATTTTTCGTCAGCGATCAACTTCGCTTTGTCCAATGCCAAATAGTAGTGATTCATTAACATTACAATTGCCTAGTACTTCTTCATATAAGTCAGTAATATCATCCCCTTCAGGCTCGTATTCGTCACTTAACAAAGTTATCACTACAGATAACAGTATTTCAAAACCCAAGGTGCAAGTTGGTATGGACAGATATATAACCGTGGTAAAGCGTGGGCGGAGCCCGTATTCTTCAAAAATTTCATCCGCTCCAAAGATGTTTAGGGATAACAGCGCAGCCTCAACTAATCGCCAAAACCGTTTTAAAATTTTGCAAGATGAGAACGACAAACCCGATGTATCCTCGAATAAAACATCCAAGCCGCCACCAATCTACTTCAGAGAGAAAAATTCAAATGCCCTTATTAAAAAATTAATTTCGGACATTGGTGAAAATAAATTCCACATTGTCCCAATAAAACGTGGCAACATCGATGAAACGAAAATTCAAATTTATGACGAAAAGGATTTCCGCAAAATGGTTTCTGAATTTGAAACAAATAAAACAAGCTTCTACACATACCAGCTTAAGAGCGCTAAAGGCCTGCAGGTCGTATTGAAGGGCATAGATTCTTATGTTGTCCCTGAAAAAATAAAAGATGCACACGTCCTCCAGGGATTTAAGGTAAAGAATGTATCTAACATAATGAACAGAGAAAAGGTACCCCAACCCCTATTTCGTGTAGAACTGGAGCCGAATGATATACAGTTGAAAAAAAGAGACTCATCCTATTTATAGCCTAAAATACCTTTTATACAGAAAAATAACAGTTGAAGAGCCACATAAGCGTGCAGGTCCCGTGCAGTGTCATAATTGCCAAGAATATGGCCATACAAAAGCTTACTGCAATTTACTTACAGTGTGTGTTATCTGCGGTGAATTGCACGGTGCTGCAAGTTGTACCAAACCAAAAGATCAAGCGGAAAAAAATGCAGTAATTGTGGAGGTAATCACACCGCTAACTACAGAGGATGTCCTGTGTACTCTTTCGTCAAGCAGGCTATGGTGCAAAAACCTAAATTAGCTCCAGCTCAACCATTAAACGCGTACTCCGCCACTTTTGCTCCAGTGAGCCAACCAGTTACTTCACGTGTATCGTATGCCGATGCTGCTAAGGCTAGTTCTATTCCCAGACAAAATGTTTCACCGCCAAATAATTCAACGAATGCAAATTCAAACTTTAACTTTAGTCGCCTGGAAGGTACTATTGAGAATCTGGTGGTAACTATAAACAACTTTACAACAAATATGACTACCATGATGCAAGAAATGCTGAGAATGCAGAATACTCTGCTTCAAGCATTAATTAACAAGCCATGAACACGTTAAAAATATGTTTCTGGAACGCAAACGGCATTCGCCAACATAAAAATGAACTTGAGCACTTTCTTACGGGAAAAAATATTGATATAATGTTGGTCTCTGAGACTCATTTGACTTCTAGAAGTCTCTTTAAAATTATTGGCTACACTTTATATGATACAAAGGACCCTAGAGGGAGAGCATGCGGTGGATCAGCAATTCTAATAAAGTCAAGACTCAAGCACTATATTCTTGACAATATTTGTGAAGAACATCTACAAGCAACAAATATCTGCATTGAAAATTTTTGTACAAATTTCGTGATATCTTCAATTTACTCCCCTCCCAGATTTTTAATTACTGAGGACCAATACGAGAAATTCTACAAATCTCGTGGACCTTGTTTCGTAGCAGCTGGCGACTACAATGCTAAGCATACGTTCTGGGGTTCGCGTCTTATTACGCCTAGAGGAAGGGCGTTGTTCAACACAATTTCAAAAATGGGCTTGGATGTTATTTCGAGTGGGGCGCCTACTTACTGGCCTACTGACGTACGAAAAATTCCGGATGTTATAGATTTCGGCGTCATAAAAAGTATTTCTAGGGAATTAATTCACGTTGAAGCTTCCCTAGATCTCTTGTCCGATCACTCTCCCACGATCGTTACAATCTGTAGCCCACTGAGAAGCGCATTACCTCACCCATATGCCAAGATGATAAATTGTGTTAATTGGCTAGGTTTCAAAAAATATCTTAGTAGTCATTGCACAGAAAATATTACGCTAAGAACACCCAATGATATAGAATCGACATTGCTAATCTTAACGAGAATATTAAACAAGCTTCTGAACATGCCACTACGTCCCATCCGTATACTGGGTTCAATAAAATTTATTGTACAGACGTTGAACTTCTCGTACGCAAAAAAGAAGAGCTAGAAGGGAATGGCAACAGCACAGATCACCTCAACACAAAATCAGATTTAAAGAGTGCACTAAACGACTCCAAGAGTTGCTTGCATCTGAAAAAACTGCATCTTTTAAAAATTATCTGGAAGGGCTTGATGTCACACCAGCATCTAATTACTCTTTGTGGCGCGCTGCTAAAAAGCTTAAAACATCCGTTGAGTTTAAGCCACCTCTACGCACATCTACCGGAGGTTGGGCAAGAAGCGATACTGAAAAAGGTAACATATTTGCTGAGCATTTAAAATCCGTATTTACACCAAATACATGTACCGGTGTTGCTGATTTGCCGAGTGTAGTTGCTCTACCACCTCGACCCTTAAAATTTACGATGTGTGATGTACAAAAACTAATTGCCGAACTCAACCCAAAAAAAGCTCCCGGTATGGATGGAATTAGTAACCAGATGCTGATTAAGTTACCTCGTACTGCAATTAGAATCCTGTTATTCATTTTTAATGCCATTTTACGACTGGAGTATTACCCAGACTGCTGGAAGCTTGCCAAGGTTAAAATGATTCCATAGCCAGGTAAAGATCTTACCAAGGCTGAGTCATATAGGCCAATAAGTTTACTGTCAACAATGTCAAAGCTTTTTGAAAAGCTACTCATGAAAAAATTGTCTTCAATTTTAAATGATAATGGGTGCATCCCGGACCATCAATTTGGTTTTAGAAGCCAGCATAGCACCATTGAGCAAACGCATAGATTGGTTCAATTTATCAGGAAAACATTTGAAGAAAAGAAATATTGTTCTGCCCTGTTTATTGATGTTTCTCAGGCATATGATAAAGTGTGGCATGAAGGCCTGATTTTGAAATTGAAGACATACTTACCAATAAACATTCTAAATCTGTTGGAAAGTTACATTCTTGCACGAAAATTTACAGTGGTGGAAGGACATTTTATTAGTATGCCTGAAACTATCTCATCCGGCGTGCCACAGGGGAGTATACTGGGGCCATTTTTATATTTGATTTATACTCGTGATATGCCTGTGAGCAGTAGTATCCAAACTTCTACATTTGCCGACGATACCGCCTGCCTTAGTATGCACGAAAACCCTGATGAAGCATCCCGAAAACTCCAGGAACACATTAGCCAGATGGAAATATGGTTAAACTTATGGAGAATTAAGGTAAATGAACAAAAGTGTGTCCATATAACATTTACTTTACGAAGAGATACTTGTTCCCCCATTCGGATTAATAATCAAGTTGTTCCTCAACATTCACATGTGAAATATCTTGGTATACACCTCGATCGACGGCTTACATGGAAACATCACATTGACTATAAGTTAACTCAAATGAAACTAAAATTAACTCAGGTACATTGGCTGATTGGCAGAAATTCAACACTCAGCCTAGACTGCAAACTTTTAATATACAAGTCGCTTTTAAAGCCAATATGGTGTTACGGTATCCAGTTATGGGGCACTCCTTGTGCTTCCAATGTAGAGAGAATTCAATGAAGACAAAACAAAATTGTAAGGTTAATAACATCTGCTCCATGGTACATTAAGAATTCAAATATACATCGTGATTTAAATATGCCACTAGTGACTGAAGAAATTGCAAAATACGCAGGCAAATATCTACAAAAAGTCGAGTCACATCCTAATCCGCTTGCTCGTAATATTTTGAACTTTACTGGACACATCCGCGTAAAAAGAGAGATACAAGGGCTCCAATACTAAACACTCCGAATGAAGTTGCTTGAAACATTTTTTTTTGCTTATCACTACTTATGTATTATTTACAACTATCACTTAGTTATGTCTGACATTGGTCGGGCCTATTAATTATATGTTAGATTTAAGATTTGAATACTTATTGTTAGTTCATATATGAAGATACAATAAATAAAAATAACATGCATAAAAAATAAAAAAAAATGTAATTTTTTCGGTTTTTTCGACACTTTATTACTTTGGACTTGTTCTTAGGTAGTATTTTTGTACTGGAGCTTTTCTGTTTATAACTTTATTTTTAAAACATAATTGATTTAGAGTAATTCACAAGTTTGTTTTAAAAAATTCCCTAGAAATTTACTGAGTTATTAAACATTTTATTAGAAGACTTTTTGTTGAAAAAGTACCTGTATGATGTATTTTGCGTTCTATTTATACGCTTTCGATTTATTTACGATTTCAGGATGATGTAAGTACAATTTAATAGTCATATATCAACAAACAGTACACAATTGGTATTAGAAATTTGCAAAGAGAGTTTAATTTATGTAAAAATGCTTTAATTAATAATAATTTTGGCGATTATTAAGGTTGGTATATGTAAAAAATGTAGTTCTCAAAAAAAAAGTTTGGCGCCCGCTGTTGTACATTATCATGAAAGCTTAAATACATCGATAGCGTATAAATAGAACGCGAAATACAATTTCACAAAAATTTTTCACACAGTGTAATATAATAATATGCAGAGTTATCTCAAATGACCGTATGCAAAAATTACTCAATATATTGAAAAATAAATGATAGATTTTTGATCAGCGGACCAAACTGTATGAATGTGCATAAATGATATTGTGCTGAAAAAATAAATAACTTTTTGCAAAACCTGAATTAGTGAATAACTGGAAAACTACTCATCTAAACAGCAGATTCGTAATCAGCGGATCAAAATCTATAAAATTCGGGTACCAGTAGATGGTTTATTAACAAAAAATTTTTTGTCATTACGAAAATATGAGATTTTTTTGGATTTGAAAAATCCACATTTTTGCTTCAGAAAATGCATTTGGTGCGGAACTTTTTTTAAGATATCAAAAAAATAAAAACGCAGTTTGTCTTCGAATTTTAGCCCGCATATGAAAACCTAGTGAGCTTTTGTGTTTAAAAAATACGCATAAGCCTAGTGTATACGTATACATTTTATGTCAGATTAATTAGTCTCGTGTAATTTGGAAAATAACAAAAATTCTGCGGCTTAAAAATTGTTCTCCTGTAAGCTACATACATCATTTGGAATAACAGCTTAATTTAGGTTATACTTTGGTATATTTAAGTTAAATGTATTAGTTATAGTGTGTAGAACGATGTTTGCTTAAAAAAATAAAGGTTAACAGAGAATTGTAATATTTAATATATTTCCTAAAGGTTCTACCTGCCCGATTGTGCCGGCGCTAATTAACGCCACCGGCTCTAAATAGTTTAATGCAGATGAATGCCTTTGTTAAAGCAGATGAATGCTTTAACTTTAATGAAGTAAACTATTTCTTTGTTTAATTAGAGCTCAGCGTGGATCTCCCAAGAAGGTGGTTTATTCATTAATTTAAATACAAAATTGTATTGGCTTATATACTAGTTATGATAATAATGCTTAACTTATCTTAACATAAGAGAAAAAAAGAAAAGGTATATGCTTAATAGATATGCTTAATAGGCAAATTATTCCTTTTAGTTTCTCACGGTAGGCGTGCGGCGTGTGTCTCATAAGAAATTTGGAAAACATACATTCTGTATTGTTTATATTTATACATATGTATGTATATATAAACACATGTGGTTATTAAATATGATTTATTCAAGTGAATTATGCTGCGGCCTTTGATCAGACCTGTGAGTGTCCAATAGCAGTTGTACAAAATACATATTTACGTTGCAGTCTGTCAATGCATTTATCTAACACTTCATGCAGCGGTATTTGCCCGAATGCATGAGTGTCAAATTTCCAGTGCACAAAAATACTTTCAATACAATTGGATGTTATGTATGTTGCGGTCAAGTTGACTTTAATGTTTACTATACAACGTTGATCGTAGTGATATTTAGAGCACACTACACCTCTACCTTTTATAAGAACGTTCATACAAACTCTGGTTTTTATGGACATTCTTTTTTTTATTTTCAATATGTTTATATCTAGATGTTATTTCAAAAGTATTTGCATAATTATAAAAGATATTTGTAATGGATAAAAAATAATTGCTATCTGAATATATTAAAAGTAATGATTTTTGTAATATTAATAGTGCAATATGTAGTTCGAACATACATTTGTATTGTTTTATTTAAGATTATATAATTTAAGTCTATTTTTATGAACTACTTGTGTTTTATTTGTTTCCTTATCAACTATAGTTACATTATTTCTTAAATCTATTTTCTTAATTTTGAAAGGTCCTCTGTATTGTATTTCTAACTTATGACCTGCTTCCTTTTTTATTAAAACTAGATCTCCTATTTTAAAATTATAATAAAATATATTTATTTTATCATAGTTTAATTTTTGCTTAAGTTTATTTTTATCTAGCAATTGTTGAGCTCCCTTATATGCTACTTCTAACCTAAATTTTGTTTCCTTGGCATAGTCATCTATGATATGTAGTCGTGCCACTTTATCTACATTGAATATCTGAAAACTATTAGGAGTTTTTGCAAAGACTAACTCATAAGGGCAATAATTATCTATTGTTGAAGGTGTTGTATTAAAACAGTAAGTGAAATATTTTAGACTTTCGTCCCAATCATATTTGTCTATAGATATATAGGAACGTACGTATTCGTTGAAAGTTCTATGACTTCTTTCTATTGTGCCTACTGTTTGGTGGTGATGAGCTGTCAAATTTAATTTTACAATTTTTAGTAGATTACAAAGTTCTGTTAATATAGAATTTTTATATTCTGTTCCAATGTCCGAAATGAACGTCTTCATTGACCCATAGGTAAGTATAAAATTTTCAAATATCGCCTTAGCGATTGTTTTAGCGCTTCTGTCTCTTATTGGTATAGTAACTAAATATTTAGTTAAGTCGTTAAGCAGCTTTGCATTCATATGTTTAATAAATAAATAAATAAATAAATATTTAGTTAAATCACATATTATTGTGATAGCATATTTATTTCCAAATAATGATTTGGAAATGAATGTCTTTGGACATATTTTTGCAATAGTAATATTTTTTTGTTTTTTCTAATGTTCTATATAGTCCACAATGTTCTCCTTCTATGGGATCATCGTGATAATTCAGCATAATCTCAAGAATTGCCTTAACATTCTTGTTATCAATTTGGGTCACGTCATTCATTAGCGCTACTTTAATTTTATTCAATATTTTATTGCCCATAATTTTAAATTCATTAATAGAGATAAATTCGAAAATTTTCTCACTAGGTGCCATTTGGAAATTATATATATTGTGTTTACCGGTCACTTTTTCGAGCCTAGAGAAAAATTATCCTGAGTAAAAATATTTGTTAGGAAACAAATCATTAATATTTATATATGTTATATTGGTTCACTTGTTCATAATAATAATTTTTAAAAAAACAAATTATGTTTACTTTTTTATTTTTGTGAAAATGAAAAATATTATATTGTAGCAGTATCTAATTTAATGTTTGCATTACTTTGAACGCCTGCACGTACAATTAAAAGATTCTAATATTTCACTAATGTTGAAGTCGTACTAGTGACAACTATTCAAGGCCAAGTACAAACAACATCGACGGCAAATTTAAGAGAGTTTTTTATTGTTGGCACCTGAACAGCCACACATACCTACTGCACGTGGGAATGAATTTGTATTTTAAACAAGCATCATATTACGGCCAGATTCCACACGAAAATATGTGCAATAATTTTAAGTAAATAATAGATTTAATTTCACTTTATTTTTGTGCATACATGTTCATATGTTTCAATATAAGTAAGTCAATATGTAGGGTTAAGATTTATTCTCGTAAGTAGTATATAAGCTATAGTAATTTAATTTTAATTTTAATCTGGAAATTACTGCGACGTAGAGCTGCAATTAATAAAAAACACCAATAAACAGTTGAAGTAAATTTTTTAACGTTTATAATATACAGAATTTGAAACTTTTTGAACCGAAAAGAAGAAAAACAAATGTAAAATTTTTGTAATATTTATATATTTACATATGTAACTAAATTTAACATTTTTGTTTGTAGCTAATAAACCTTACTATATTAAAACGGTTTAATAAGAATACTTCTTTTCTTTGGATTTTAAACATTTTTGAAAGTGATCAAGCTGGTCTAGTAGTGGCGTCTTCTCTTTTAGATCTGTGAGAGAGTTACTCTGTGAAGAAAAATCAAGAATAGGATCCCATATATTATATTGGTTTGATAGTGGCGTCTTCTTTTCGTGTCTTTGAAAGAGTCGTCCCTTAAAAAAAATAAAATACAATCCTGTATGTTACATACATATGAGGAGCAACTACAAATGTAATTGAATGCAATTAAGAAGTCGATACGTATCAAGATTGCCATTAACTCGTTCACCTCAGCGATCGCATATCTAAAATGGTTCTAACGCTGAAACAAGTCATAATACTCCCAGTAATGTAGAAATCCCATTGACGTTTTCCCAAAGAAATCCGTTGCCAAATGACAATTTATATCAGGTAGCACTAAATTTATCTAAAAATATAGAAATGATACAACGATTGTATTGTCAAACAATGTCGAAACACAAAATTCCATATCCTCTCTATGCAATGAAATAAAAAAATTTCCACTCAAAACAATGATATTCAATTCACTTTCCCATCAACTTCAAATGATATTATATATGTAGAGTCGAAAATAAATTGCATTATTAATTGTATTAAATTATATTCAGTTCTTCCATTTATTCTCTTTTCATGGTTTAGTTTTACAAATATTTTGTTACATTCACTTAAGTTTATTTATTACTATTTTTCTCATTATGTTTGTTACACTTTTATTTTATTTCAATTAGTTTCGGTTAATTATTAATTATTCTTATTTCTAAGTTTAATCATTTGTTTAATTATTGCCGGCGGGGTTTAGCGACCTCTTTGTTCTTTACTGTCCTGTCTGCTACTGCCGTCCGTCTGGTTTTCTCGTTTTTCTTAACTGTCGTTCTCTGTCTTTTTCGTTCTTCTTATTCAATTTTAATGTTGGTACCCCTTTTTAATCTAATGTGTTCGGCGAAAGTTAATCTATCATATTCTACTGTTGGTACCCCTACATTCGGCCCTCCTGACCGGCATTCGTCCCGAATGCAAGTCACCAGGGTTTCATATATTCGGCCACCGTCGTGCATCTCCGTGAACCCTCACCTTCACCTACCTTTTCCACTTCATATCGTCCGTGGTTAAGCTTTCGAATGACCTTATATGGACCCAAAAATTTAGGTTTTAGTTTTAGGCCGGATCCGAATTGTGTGCGCTTGATTGCGACTAAATCGTTCGTTCTGTATTCCTTTTCGGGGGTGCGGTTTTTATCGAAGCATCTCTTGTTCTCTTGCTGGATTTTTAATATGTTTGCCTTAGCCTTTTCTCGTATGGCCTCACGCTCTTGATGGAGTTCGTCTACCGCTAATTCGTCTAATAATCTTCTTATATCGGCGTCCTCTTTGACTCTCATCTTCACTCCAGTTATTATCTCAAAAGGTGTACTACCTGTGCTTCTTGTTGGTGTATTATTGATCGTTTTCTGCACTCTATCCACATGTCTATACCAGTTTTTGGGATTCTCTAAGCCTAGTTTGGTTAACATGGGAATTATTATCTGATGGATCCTTTCGACTTGCCCATTTCCTCTGGGTACTCCAGTTGCAATCGTCAGGTGTTGAATTCCTTCGCTCGTGCAATAATCTCCAAACTCTTTGGACGTGAACGCCGTTCCTCTGTCTGTTATAACTCTCACTGGATTTCCGAATATTGCTGATTGTTTATTTAATCGTTCGACTACCTCTGCACTTCCGACGCTTTTTGTAGGATAAAGCCATACGAATTTCGAAAACGCATCCACTACGACTAGAATGTAATTGTATTGTTTTTTTGTAGTCTCCATGGGCCCAACATGGTCTAAATGGTAAGTCATCAAAGGCTTATCTGCCTTATCTATGGGCTTCAACAAACCTTCTTTTCTGCCGGCTTTGGAGTCCGCCATAATGCACTCGACGCAACTTTTCACCACCTTTTCTGCTTTCGAATTCAATTTCGGTATATAAAACGTCTTTTCTACAATTTCAGCAGTCCTCTTTGTCGCAAAATGTCCTTGCCTGTGTGCCATCTCGATTATTTCACGCTCCATCATGGTTGGTATGACAATAAGGTCCTTGGCTGGATCTTTATGAACAATACCGTGTTTCACGTAATAATCCTCATAACTTTGCGTCTCTAGAATCTTACTAACAGCTCTAATCCAATCGTCCTTCAATTGTTCTTCTCTTATTCGGTGACGCAGTGAATCTTCCATCATGAGACACGATGTTCTACTTAAAGCGTCCACGTGACGCATCTTAGTACCGGCTCTGTGTTCAATGACGTAATCGAAGTCCTGCATAAACAATGCCCACCTCGACACTCTCAACGGTACATCCTTTTTTCTCATTGTCATTGCGAATGCATTGCAATCGGTGACGACTTTTACTTTTATTCCCATTACGAATACACGCCATTTTTTCAGGGCTTCTATGATAGCGAGCACCTCCAGCTCATACGAGTGGTATTTTTCTTCTGCCGGTGTGGTTTTCCGGCTCATATACTCTACAGGATGGAACTGAGAATCTTCGGAATCCTTTTGCAATAGTACCGCCCCATACCCGTCTTTACTGGCGTCCGTATGTATCTCGGTCTCCGCCCTAGGGTTAAAAAGTCTTAATACGTTTGCTCCCGTTAGAGCCAACTTTAACTGCTGGAAGGCTAAAACTTCTGCATCGCCCAATCTGAAACTTACACTCTTTTTCAGTAAGTCTGATAAGGGTTTGGCTACTAGGGCGTAATTCTTGATAAAACGCCTAAAATATGAAGTGAGGCCTAAAAATCGTTCAACTGCCTTCCGGTCTTTTGGTAGTGGAAATCTCTCGACAGCTGCGGTTTTCTCTTTTGATGGCAGTATGGTTGAATCCTCCAGAACATACCCCAAAAATGTTATACTCCGTTTTAAAAATTGGCACTTACTCCACCTGATTTGTAGCCCGTTTGATGACGCGACTTTTATAAATCTTTTTAATTTAGTTAGACCCTCTCTCTCATCTAGGGATGGTATCACGATGTCATCCATGTAGATCACGACTGTTCCGTCCATTATCAGTTCGTGAAATACCGCGTTTATGTAACGGCAAAATACTGCTGGTGAATTAGTTATACCAAAAGGCACATTGATATTCGAATTGTCCTCTATGAGTAACGAAAGAGGTGAATCGTCGACTATCTGCTTCAATCGGAACATGAAAGAAGCCATTTTTTAAATCTAACGTCGTGTAGACCTTCGCCTGTTGTAGGCGCTGTAGAACATCGTCTATTATTGCCATCGGGAAATTATCGCGAACGATCTTTTCGTTTAAACGTCTATAATCGCAGCATAGCCTTTTACTTCCATCCTTCTTGGCTACTAACACAACTGGTGATGAATATTCAGAATAACTTTTACGCACTATCCCCTCTTCCAACCATTCTGTGACTTGTTTGTCGACAGTCTGTTGGTCAGCGTAAGACATTCTACGTGGGTGGTGGCGCACGGGCGTATTATCGTTGAGCAGTATCTTCATTCTAACTGGGAATGATTTTGGTCTAATCGGGTTATAGGTTTTTATTAAGGCTGTGATTTCTTCGCGTAAATCATTCTTTAAATAACTTAAGTCAAAATCAAAAGTATCTGTTGCGACGAATATCTTGCCAAATTGCTGCAAGACCTCCCCATACTCATCCTCAACTGCGTCTTTATTATTCGATTTAGCTTCCGGTGACGAAGTCTTTAACGAGAACTTCGCTCCTTCCGCATTTATTAATATATCTACGTGCTCCAGGACATCATTTCCCAACACGGCAGAGTACAAAATGTCTCGCTCCCGCGCTACGTGGAACTTTATGGGCACCTCTATCTCATCCAACATGACTTCAGCTTCAAAAGATCCTATTGTTTCAATTTCTATTCCACCTATGCCCATCATTCGCCTTCTCTCCGCGCTCACTGTCACTTCATCTATCATCATAAGAGAATCGTATCGTAAAACACTGATATCGCTGCCCGTATCTACTAGGGCTGACACTTCATAGCCGAGTATGTTTATGTCTTTAAAGACTCTATTGGTTTGGGTCATTTCATTACGTGTTTCTAATTTCTTTCCTCGCGTTAGTGTATGTATGGTGTTATTAAGGTTTTTTCCTTTTCTTTCCTCTTTCTTAATTTGGCCCTTTTTACAATCGAATGATTTGTGACCGACTTCCATACACTTGAAGCACGTTGGTTTCGATTCTGGGCACTCACGACTCACGTGACCCCTTTTCCCGCAGTTATAACAACTTGGAGGCTGTACCTCTTTCTTCATTACGGCTGGAGGTTCCTCCTTTGGACGTGATCTGCTAAAATTCGCTGGATGAGACGGTTTGGTTACTTGCTCATACACCTTAATTTTCGTTTTCAAATCTTCTATATCGGAGGCCTGATAAAGGATAGCTTTGTTTACCTTATTATCGGGTATACCTTCAATGAAATACTCTATTAAACTACTCTCGTCTAGACTTATTGGAGATCCGATCTCTATTAGGCAGTACAAATATTCTCTAAGACTTTCATTGGGGCGTTTTTTACGGTTCCTTAGCGTCCGGTGAACTTCAATGGCTGAGTGCTTGACACCGAACTCTTTTTTTAACTCTACTTTTAATGACGACCAATCTCGAATTTTGGCATGTCCTCTACAAAATATTTTAGCCGCGCCTGACAGAAGTTGACGAGCATAAACATATTTTTGCAATTCATTCCACCCTACTGTTACTGCAGAGTCTTCAAAGTCGCTTAGCCAAGAATTTATTGAGGGTTGGCCTTCTCCGGAAAATCTGGAAACCGTATCTTGAATGTCCTTTAAGGTGAATGTGGAGGGTACTGGACGTTCTGCTGCCGCCGGTGGCTGTACATTGGAAGCTGCCTCGTCGTACTCTGAGCGTCCGTCTATGTCCTGTTGCCCTATCCCAAAATACCTAATAACTCGCTCTTGAAGAACTAGTTTCGGTCCGTCTGTAATCAATCCTACTTCCTCGCATTTGGCCCTAAGGTCCTCTACAGTTAGTCCTAAAATTTCTAGTAATTCCATGTCTGTCACGGCAATATTACAATATTATATTCCAATTATTATCATCAAATAAATACGATATCAAAATTACCAGTATATGTCTGCTGTAATCAAAATATTAGCAGGATAACAATTTGCAATTAAATTAAATATATGTAATTTGAAATTAAAGTACGTATAATACAAGATTTACTTATCTAATTATATTATTTCGCTTAAAAGCAGTTTTAGTACAACGATTGTACTAATTATTTTTGGCTCTTAAATACTGCTGGTTGCCACAATTTACACCACTAAACAGACAAAAATACTAAAAGGGTATCACTTTGTTCCAGACACAATTCTGTTTATAAATTGTACACCCGTTCGATAAATTACAATTACCACAACAACAGTGTAAATGTCAACTTCGCAATATTTAAGTTCCACATTAGCGTTTTTTTTATGATTTCTCTTTTTTTCAAACAAAAAACTTAAAATCTCATTTATATTTGTACTTGTAAATTTAATTCTGTGTGATTTGCAGAATTAATGATTGTTTAAGTTGAAGAGAAATTTACTACACTTTTATTGACTGCGCAGTTGGCTCACAATTATTACGTTATTAAAATTTTAAAAATTCAATCAAATTTCTAATTCAAATTCTGTATGTAGCGCAATTTCCAATTTCCACGTAAAAAATATGATTTAACAATTTGTTGTATTGCTCTGTTTTATGTAAAGTTAAGGGCAATATTTGTTACTAAATATTTTTTCCTATGATATTTTATCTTAAAAAAAAATCTCCAGTTTTGATACAATAATAATAATGTAGAATGTATCGAATTATTCTTAACTATTTTTTTTTTGATAATTGTGAGCAAGCAATGAGATATTATAATCGAATTTTCATAGTCGACTCCTTATTACGTTTCACTAATTTAATTCAACCCAGCTCGACTTTCAGTTCCTCTAAATTTATCTTCAAATTATTTTAATTATTAATTTTTAAACAATCTCTTATTTTTCTTTACATTAATCTCTTGCTTATTCACGACTTACCAATTGCTTTTATTTCTATAATTCGCGTTATTACTTTACTCTATTCTTGAAATAGCAATAAATATTAAGATTCTTATAGGAATACAAATACTTAGCTTAATTTTCATTTAACTTTTTCGGCATCTTTCTTCTTCGGGCCCACTGTGCGGCTGCAAACTCTGCTAAACAAAACTTCACCAGACAAAATAAGCAAACAGCATGCTCAATAGCATCACTAACTGGTCACCGCTGTTGTTGTTGTGTTTTTTTTCTGCACATGCACGAATGCTGCTGTCGTTGTGCTTGTTATTTCTTCTCCAAAAGTCGCCGTTGTTGTTGTTGTGTTTTTTTCTGCACATGCACGAATGCTGCTGTTTATGTCGTTATGGGTTATTGTTGTTGTTGATCTTTTTGTTTTATTAATTTGCTTAGGCTTTTAATTAAATTCAGCTTTAACTCTTTTATGCATTTTAGTTTTTACAAGCACTAGGTTTTTTTTCAAGTATTTATTTTATTTTTACTTTGTCTCTCGGTAAATTTCTTTGACGAATTAACAACAACGTAAATCTCTCAACAAAATCGCTTTTGATTACATACATACATATGAACTACTGCACAAAAACAACACCACCAAGTTTTTTTTTTTGTTAAGCCGTTTCGTTTCAGTTTTGTTCTTTTGGACAGTATAGTCTTTTACCGTTACTACGGGCTTTTTCAATTGTATCAAATTCTTTTCTTTTAAAAGTCACTTGTAGTACAGTCATCTTTTACTTTACATATCTACTTATGTACATATGTACATGTTTTCTTATGTACATTAGTACATTCCTTTGACTTCAACCGTTTTAACGGAGTTTTTTTTTCTTTTATATTTGCGTAAACTTTTTAACCTTGAAGGGTTTTAACGAACATATACACGTATTTCCACTCTTTCAAATCTAATATTTTAGCATCTGAACATTCTTTGCGTACAAACACTTTTATTAATATTTTTCTTTTTAGTAATTTATTTTCACTTCGTGGCCGATTCCTTTTTTTCTTCACTTTAGTAGGGTTTTTGCGTCTGTAAACTTTTATTTTTAGTTATCTATTATATTTGTTGTTTATTTTCAACGACTGTACTTTATATGTGAAATTACATATTTAGATTGCTTTTATTAGGTAAAATTTTTTATTAAATTTAAGTTTTTCCACTGATTTTAATATTTATTTTCCCCGAGTTATTTCTTTTCGATTGTTCACATCCCGGTTGAGCCCCCAATTGTAGAGTCGAAAATAAATTGCATTATTAATTGTATTAAATTATATTCAGTTCTTCCGTTTATTCTCTTTTCATGGTTTAGTTTTACAAATATTTTGTTACATTCACTTAAGTTTATTTATTACTATTTTTCTCATTATGTTTGTTACACTTTTATTTTATTTCAATTAGTTTCGGTTAATTATTAATTATTCTTATTTCTAAGTTTAATCATTTGTTTAATTATTGCCGGCGGGGTTTAGCGACCTCTTTATTCTTTACTGTCCTGTCTGCTACTGCCGTCCGTCTGGTTTTCTCGTTTTTCTTAACTGTCGTTCTCTGTCTTTTTCGTTCTTCTTATTCAATTTTAATGTTGGTACCCCTTTTTAATCTAATGTGTTCGGCGAAAGTTAATCTATCATATTCTACTGTTGGTACCCCTACATATATAACGCACCTAATAACGCCAATAATTACTCTTCTAATCGTACCACTACCACAACAGTAAATTCTTTATTCGATAGAAATATCATGTCAAACCAAAATTTATTCCATCAATTCTACCACAGACTTCGGCTATAAATAATTCGTCAATCGGCGGAACCTTTCCACATGTAGTGCCAACTGCTATTCCGAATCACTAAAAGAAAATTTATGCTTTAGCTACATTTTCGGGCGTACCAGAAGAATGGCAAACTTTCTACGAATGTTTTAAAAGCTCAACAGTTGAATTTTAATATTCGGATCTTCACAATATAATGCGTCTGAGGGACTCCCTCAATCCCTCCCTCCTTAAGTGAATTAGCGTCAAAATTGCCAATTTCAAGACGGCTACAATGGGCTGATAAATGTGTCAGTTTGGGACAAATGGCTACAATCGTAGAATTTTCAAATTTCCTCACTGGAATAAGAAAGATTGTGAATATATTAACCGATTATATTCCTCCTTCTAACGAAAAAACAAGATATGCTTGTATATCAGTTGAAACTAAAGTATGTAAAATTTGCAAGAAAGAGTGCAAATCATTAGCTTTTTGTGAACAATTTTCGAAACTCCCAACTAAATCAAGATGGGAAAAAGTAAAAAATCTGAAAGTTTGTTTTATTTCCCTTAAGGAAGGGCATCAAGCGGCAAAATGTTTTTCCAAAAAACAATGTGGACAGAATTCTTGTTCTAGCTTTCTCCACAAGTTGCTACACAAGGAACGTTTACCTATCTTCGAACCCACTGGAAACAACTTTCAAAGTTTTCCGTTACCGAATAATTCCGCTTTTTAAGTCCGAAATTGTTTAGCAGATATTAATGCTGAAAATAATTCAATTCTATTCCAAATTGTTCCAGTAAAAAAAGCAATGCAAATGTTTCAATGATTGGTGCCAATGTAATAATCATTTGGGAATAATTGGCGAAAACGATTTTTTAGAGCTCAAGTGGATAAATAATCAAATTACTCGTGAACAAACGAAAGTTGTAAATATCACGATAAGCAGTACAGACTGTCTAGAATGTCCTTGTAACATCTAAAATAAATATGCCTCGGCAAAGTTTTAATTCATTCATGATTTCGTACGAGTTGAACGATCCACCCTTTTCTAAAACTATTCTTCATAATTATGACAATGTAAAACCTAAAATCATTATAAGTCTAACTCATGCCTTTTTGACCGTTGGTGTTGAGCGTCCTAAAATGTTATCGCCAACAGGACCATTTGTAGCGAAAACCAGATTAGGATCTAGGCGCACGTCAGTGCTCAAGGCCAAGTTCCGGCCAATGCACGCAGTGTGTATATTTACAGGAAGCCATTCGAGCTGTTTTTACTCCCCTGATAACTTTTTTTCCCCGCCGTAGTAAAATTTGATTCATAATTGGAATAAATCCATGTTATCTCATATGCGAAGTTTGAAAATTTTAGAACAAAAGGTTTCTAAAATATGGAGTTGCAAAAAGTGCATATTTTAAGACATACTCACAGACCACTGACCACTGACACACTCATCAAATTGATGAAGCACTTCCGCTATAGCTAGAGATCTGAAATTTGGTACACAAGTAGATCTAGGTGAGCGATGAACTAAAAAAATCTGAAAACCCTAAAATTTTAACCAGGGAGGCGGGGCTACGCCCATAAAAAGTAAAATCTGCGCTAGGGAGCTGGATTTTGGTGCACAAGTAGAACTTTGTGAGTAATCACCTAGAACAATCTGAAAACCTAAAAATTTTTACCAAGGGTCCGGGGCTACGCCCATAAAGCTCAGAATTAAAAACACATATCTAAGGCGTTTAACACAAGTGATTTTATTAAAATTTGGCACACATGTTACAATAATACATGACTATAAACTTTTGTTAAAAAATGTGGGCGTTAACACGCCCATACAGTTTAAACCTCCTATTTCATGTACTTCCGGTCAGCACATTTAAATGTACTATTTATGTAATTAATATTATCGGTTTTCAAGGAAACTAAACAGGAATGATAAACACTAGCCAAAGCAAACATTGGATTTAAAAAAGTAGGCGGGAACACGCCCATAAGAACAGAAAATATAAATTTGCGCTAGTGATCTGAAATTTGACAAACGAGTAGTAATAGATTAGCAAATTACTGGAAAAACTGAAAACTCAAAAATTGTACCTAGGAGGGCGGGGCTGCGCCCATAAGGCTCAGAATTTAAAAAACAAATCTAAGGCGGTAAACTCAAGCGATTTTATTAAAATTTGGCATGCATGTTGCAATAATACAAGGCTATAAATTTTCGTTGAAAAAGTGGGCGTTAACACGCCCATACAATTTAAGATTCATATTTCATGTGCTTCGCGTCAGCACATTTGAATATACTACATATTTATATATTTATTACTATCCATTTTCAACGAAACTCGACAGGAAAGATAACTAACGGCTGCAGAAGGTGTTGAGATTAAAAAAGTGGGCGGTATCACGCCCATAAGAAGAAAATAAATAAAATGTACGTTAGTTAGCTGAAAGTTGATAAACAAGTAGGTGTTGATTAGCAACTAACTAGAAAATCTGAAAACCCAGAGATTTTTACCAGGGGGCGGGGCTATTCGAATAAAGCACACAATTAAAAGAGCAAATTTAAAATATTTATCTCAAGCGATTTTATTGAAATTTGGCACAAGTGTTGGAATAATACAAAGTTATAAAATTTCGTTGAAAAAGGTGGGTTTTAACACGCCCATACAATTTAAACCTCCTATTTCATGTACTTCGGATCAGCAGATTTAAATATACTATTTATTTAAATAATAATATCCGTTTCCAACGAAACTTGAAATAAATGATTGTCACTGGCAAAAAAATTTACTTAAAAAAGGTGAACGTATTCCCGCCTATAAAAATTAAGTAACTTAATTGCGCTAGAGAGCTGAAATTTGATACGCAAGTAGGTCAAGATGAGAAACCAAATACAAAAATCTAAAAACCCAAATATTTTAATGACTGTTTAAAAATTAAGCAAATTACTCGGTCCTTATTATGACACAATGGTGCACATATCACCCTATCACGCATAATTTTATGTAACTCTGCCCTTCTGAACTGGCGCAGACATTATGAATAGAACTATAACAGACTATAAATTTAAAGTTTAAAAGGCTTTATTAAGAAAACCTTCCAAGAAGTAGTCAGATCCTCACAAAAACATGTGAAAAAATGCCAAGTTTCTTTCCAAAATTTCGGCCATCAAAAGTAGTGAGATAAAAATGTTGAGCAAGTTCGTGTTTGGTACAATACCTATTACTGCAATTTGGTATGCATCATATAAATTTGTAATCGTAAGGGTGTTATCTGATTTCTAGATAATGTGCTAACTTGGCAATATTTTTACTCTTCTAAAAAAGGAGAAAATAATGTTTATTTGTTTATTTCTTTATATCGGAAAAATGTTGTCAAGTAAGCAGATTATCTAGAAATTATATACCACCCTTACGATTACAAATTTATGGCTTACTTCACAAAACCTCTGTGGAAGGAAAACTTTCTTTGACCTCTGGGAAGTGAAAATAGGCGATATGACTAACATCGATCCGCAGATAAAAAAGTTTTATTTTGTGATGCATTTTTGCATTTGCATTTGCAATAACTTGATTTACAAGCATTTCTTCACTTTGTATTACTAATTCCATAATTTTAAAATATTTATTTACAAAATTTGTTTAAAATATATAAAATATTTTAAATTTAACAACGCATTGTAAAATTTCCGGGTTTTTCATACAAACAAAAACAGTTGTACAGTTTGTCAAATAATTGTTATAAAAAGCAGAAAAACCTACAAAAACAAAGACACGCATTCCTGCGGGAGATTTATTTTATTTTTGAGCAAAGGTATTAGACAGTCTGTGAGTTAAAACCTGAATTTAACAAACTTGCAGTGTGAATGCAAAATCAGCTGTTTATGGTTTTAACATTAAAACCAGGTTGTAAGTTTAAGTGTGAAAACACTATTAGGAAATGATTTCTTTGGTACTAACAAGAAATTTTTTCTCATATCTATTAAATTCTTCTTTATGTGTATGTGGTACACGATAATTTTTAATTTATACTGATACTTTATCTTTTAATCTTAACTTTTAGTCATGAAAATTATTCGTTGTTATTGTTTCTGTTTCTAAACCGAAAATATCACTATATGTTTAACATCGTTCCGTTAACGTAGTTTTAAATTGTTGTGTAAACATTTTCTTTAAAATTTTTAATATTTATGATTCTCTTGTAAATGTTTGCTAAAATTTTCTTTGATAATTTTATCATCAGAGATGTTTTCGGTTTTTATGTTACTTTGTTTGATTTTAGTAATGGTGTTATTAATGTTTAGACTACGAATAAATGCTTTGTCAGATTTAACTAATGTATGTGGTATAAAAACACGTGGTTCAATTTTTTGATTTGGAATTAATATTTCATTATTTAAATTGTTAAAATTTACTTCACGTATTACTTCATATCTTGGAGGTATAATAATTTCATTTCAGTTATTCGTAATCGGTATATGTTTTGTATGTGGTATATTAAATGATCTAAGGATAAAGCAATCATTATGTTGGTTGAAATCCAATATACAGTTATATTTTTTGATAAAATCCATGCCAATGATTCCATCGCATGGTATCAGAAAATTATTATCAACCACCTGGAAGTAATGTGGTATTAAAAAGTTTTTAAATTTTAAATCGCAAAATGTATTTCCAATCGATTTGATATTACCATGTCCTATTCCACTTAAAGTTGTTGTTTTATTAGTATTAATTTGGTTTAGTTTAAAGAATTTTGACTTTATTAATGAAATGTCGGCTCCCGTGTCTACTAAAAGTGTGCGTGCAGTTTTAATATTGCCTAATTAAATATGTATAAAGAAGCTCAAGTTTAGATTTAGATTGTAAATTTTTACTGATTTAATCCCAGGGGAAGTTCGGAGTTTTCCGAACAATTATCATTTGATTCTGTTGCTCTTACGTAGTTATTGTTCCTACGATTATTATTAAGTCTCTGCCGGTTTCTGTAAAATTTTTTATTATTATAGTTGCTGTTGTTATTTCTACGTGGGTAATTATGTCTTCCACGTAATCGTGTGTAATTACCACGGTAACTGTTTTCAGCTTTGTACTTTTGTCCATTGTACAAGATGGTGTTTTTTTGACATGTGGCATCTGTACAACTATTGACAAATTTAGTAATAGCATCGTTCATGCTATTAAATTGACCTGCTTCCATAATAAGCTTAACTTTATCTATGGTGCAGTTTTTAGTTAATGCCTTTACGGTAGTTTGTGTGAAATATTTTGTAACTAGGTCGCATGATAGCGCATCTGAAATGTATGCGGTTTCTAATGCTTTAGTTAAATTTTATATTTCGCTGCAGTAAGCGTTAGCTGTTTTATTGTTTTGTTTCATATATAAAATTTTTGCTGTTAACACTTCCACAGACTCTCCCTTCACGCTACTTTTTAGTTTGTTTATTATATCTGATATAGTGGATTCATTGCTGATTAGATTTGTTGTAATTCCCTTTAATTTTGTTTTTATTAGTCATACTGCCACCGCATCGTGAGTACCTTTTATTGAATCTATGAGGGACAAGGAGTCAACAAAAGATCGTACATTTTCTGATTTTCCATCAAAGTCTATAATCAGCTTTGATGCTGTGTTCAAAAATTCCACTACAGTTTGAGTCATTGCGGATTCAGTTATAGGCATAGAAATATTAAATGTTACACTTTCGTGTACTTATTTTGAAACTCTGCTTGTTAAGTCAAGGAAAAATATGTCTGCTGCTCTTTGGTGAGCTACTGTAACCCTATTGCAATAAACGTTAAATAAAACTCTTATTTCTTCTAATCTTTTTAAAATGTTCTGAAAATGGTATTTAACTGTTTCGCTTTTAATTGGTATATCAATATTGAGACACTTGTATGAACGTTCAAAATCTTCTTTTATAATTCTGGCTTTAGTAATTACTTCTTTCCATTCCATTGTCCATGTTTTTTTATATCTTATCAAAGTCATTTGCTTTACTTTTTTCTCTGAGCTCTTTTATGTGACAAATATATTTTAAGCAACAAGATTATTGCTGAAATTATTACGTTAACATTGGATTTTTCCATTTTAGATTCTGCTTTACCCATACACAATTAATTATATAAAAATATTAATTTTTAAATTTTATAGTTATTTTTATTTTTGATATATTCTTATTGTGTTAAAAAATTTTTTTCTCTTTTTCTTTTTAAATTGTGTGGCTCTTTCCCAAGATGGTGGTGGATTGTATTCCACAATCCTGTTCATCGCAGCCAGTTTTTTCCGAATATGTAAAATTTTGTAAACTCTTTTATCCCGTGGTTTTTGTGTCTTAGGGATTATGGTCAATTGTTTCTCAATGTTCCTGGCCTGTCTTTGACGATATCCCTCTATAGTCAAGGATTTTGGTCCCTCTTTACGTGGTGTGGATTTCTTACTTGGCGTTTGGATGTTTTCAGTCATAGCTGTCTGCCTTTTGGCCAGGCAGGGTCTTCCTTCTCTTCTGACGGATTGTTTACAGGCTAATCCGCCAGGACAATTAAAAAAAATTTTGTTTAGGAGAACTGGTAGGATCGCCATGTAATATTTAATATCTTTCCTAAAGGTTCTACCTGCCCGATTGTACCAGAGCTAATTAACGCCACTGGCTCTAAGGTTTTAAGGCAGATAAATGCCCTTGTTAAAGCAAATGAATGCTTTAATTTTAAATGAAGTAAACTATTTCTTTTTTTATGTATAGAGCTCAGCGAGGAGCTCCCAAGAAAGTTATTTATTCATTAAATTAAATACAAAATTTTATTGGCTTATCTACTTATGAGAATAATGCTTAACCTATCTTAACATAACAGAGAAATGAAAAGGTATATGCTTAGTAGCCAAATTGTTCCTTTTACTTTCTCACGGTAAGCGTACGGCGTGTATCTCATCAGAAATTTGAAAAACATAGATTCTGTATTGTTTATATTTATATATATAAACACATGTGGTTGTTAAATATGATTTATTCAAGTGCATTATGCTGTGGCCTTTGATCAGACTTGTGAGTGTCCAATAGCAGTTGTACAAAATACATATTTACGTTGCAGTCTGTCAATGCAGTCATGCAAATGTCCAGTGCACAAAAATACTTTCAATGCAATTGGATGGTCTGTATGTTGCGGTCAAGTTGACTTTAAATGTTTACTATACAATGTTGGTCGTAGTGATATTTAGAGAACGCTACATAATTTCCCAATTTAAGTGTAAAAGAAATACATTTCTGAAAATCGACTTGAACGCTTAAAAGTGCTCTCCTGCAAAACAGAAAAATATGACTTAAGTACTTTTTCCTTATTGCCACAGAGTTATTAAATACCTTAAATACATATTTTTTTGAAATTGTACATTTGTATTTACTAATAAGTTCTTCACTTGTAATCAATTCTTCCAAATCATTTTGAAATAAATTTAAAGCCGACAGCATGGACTGGCAAGTGTTGCAACTAAACTGACAGGATAAGGATAGGTAAGGATACGAACAAAATGAATGTTTGAAAGCTTAACAATTAATAAAGGTATTCACGTCAACTCTAGCAACTGTGCAAAATGCATAGTTGTACTTTCTCAAATGAGCAACCCATTTTGTTTAATTATCTATAAAGTCAAACACAGTGCGCGCATACATATGTACATATATTGTACTCGTTTGTTTCTCGATTCTTAAAAGATTTTTTATAAATGCTGAAAAAAGATTTAGAACTTCTGTAATTATTTCAGTAATAAAAGTATCAATGTTAATAATATTGGTATTCTTTAACCAAATTCTAATAACACAAATGTATGTATGTATTTGAGCAATACGTTTTTTGAAAATTAAAAAATGATGTGTGTGTTATCCTAAAATCGAATTTGAAAATTACTTGATAATTTCTATATTTTCAATAGTTAAGAATTTTTAAAATTTTATGAAGTTTATAATTAATTTATCTACATATATAGTACATAGAACTCATTATCAACCACTTGTTTTTTTTTTATTTTATAACTTTTTGTATTTTTTTTGTATTGGCAATGCCATAAAAAGTTGCACAACCTTGCACAATTTACTCTGATAATCTGGCACTCAGACCCTGACAATTTTGCATCATTAGTGCAAAATAGTAACATAGAATCGTTGTTACAACTTTTGACGTAAATACCATTAGTAAATTTTAAATTATAAAAATAAACGGGAATTTTATACTTACACTTTCGTAAAGAATAGCCAGTATTCTTGTTTACATGTTCGTTGAAAAAAAAATTAACAGAAACAATATGACATCAGAAAACAAAATCCACAAAGATTTATAATGGAAATGAAATGAAGTACAAAAGTCTTATGATATGAAGAACATAATATGAGGAAGAATAGAGAACATAGAAAATCTATTTTGAAATCTTCACTATTATGGCAAAATAAGACAATGTGTCACTCCGTATATCTATTTTATATGATATGGTTTTGGATTTATAGTTCGTGTGTAAAATTGTCCGTCTGGCTATCTGCTATTGCATTAGAAAAAATAAGGAGAAAAACTTCTTTCGCCTGTTGAAGTGGCACCGGAGCAGATTGTGAATCCATTGCTGTGTCTGTGTCTAGACGAGTGACTGGAAACATTTGAACGAACAAGTTCATAGTTGGCAGCATCCTGTGAAATTTAACAGCGAATGAGGTTATAAAAAAAGAGAAAAAAATAGTTTGTTTAATGTAAAATTGAGAAAGGGGTTTTTAGGACACAACTGGATGCAAATTACGGCACTTTTTACTGCACAAAATTACGAAATATTTCAATAGAGTTTATATGGAAATATTTTAAAATTTCGAATCGAATCGAATGCCGTAATTTGCCCCCTGATCTAGAATAAAATCTAGTTATTGAAAGTGACGAAAAATTTTACATTTTCTACAAGTGTTGTAAATCGCATGGAATCTGCTACAGGCCATATCTTCTTCATGACTTAATTGGTAGGAGGTTCATGATTGACGCAAGCGTCTACAGACCAGATGGAGACTGTTTGACCAGCAGTGCCTTTGGCACCGCGTGTGAATTTGAAGGCCAGTTCTTCGTCGCCGGCAATACAAGTCAATTGCAAACCAGTTAGATTTATATCATCTGTGCTTTTATCGTAAAATTTAATAAAGCGGCCTTCGTTGTCGGCTTGCAATATTTGTAAGCCACTTTTGGCTGCGGAGTTGACAGTAATGTCGGCCAAGTTGCGATCTTCGGATTCATAGATGACGGATCGACGGCGTTTAATGGTTCTACTGTTGCCACCAGTACCTGGAGTAGCTAAACGTCGACCACTTGCAGTTACATGCCCCGAACGGTAAGCTGAGCTTGAGCTCACTGATAAATGTGTGCCATTGGAATAACCGGAATCGGCATGTGCGCTGCTACCGCTGGTGTTCGTACGACCAGGGGAAGTGATATTAAGGCGACGCTCTTCACCACCCAGCAATTTGTCGTAAGCAGCAATTTCCAAATCCAAAGAGACTTTGATGTCCATCAGATCTTGATATATCTGTAATTGTTGGGCCATCTCGTCTCGCATACGCTGGAGTTCCGCTTCTAGTGATGCCACGTATTGGTTGTGACGAGCACGCTCGCTGACCAAAAAATTCTCCAATTCACGAATACGAGCCTTAAAAAAGCAAAAAAGTATTGTTAAGGATATTGTGGTCGGAGAGAAATAATTGAAAACTTACATTCAAACCAGAATTAGTGTTCTCTAATTCTTGAATTCTGCCGTTCAAGCTATCGATCTTAATACGCATGACACGAATTTCTTCGGTGGATTGAGCTGAAGAATTAGCAGCACGATTTGCAGCAGCCTGCAGATTCTTAATTTCATTGTCATACAATAATTCAATCTCTTCGCGGTTAGCACGCATCTGAGACTCATATTGTTCACGCACTTCTTGCAATGACTGTTGCAATTTATCGTCGTATTCTTTGGAAAGCCGATCATCTATTTCACTAATTTATATTTGACGACGGGATCCAGTTTCTGTGTGTTCTTGCACATGTATTTGATCCTTGAAGCTAAGCTCTTCACGCAAACTTTGATTTTGATTTTCCAAATCAACACGAGCCAAAGTTTCAACTTCAAGTTGCTTCCGTAATTCATTCAACTGCTTCAGTAAACGAGCATTTTCAGATGCCAAATCCTTGGATTGATATTCGGCCTTTTTGCGATCAGCTAAAGCGGTATTATATTTGCCATTTATTTCAATGTAACGAGATTCATAAACACGGGCATTGTTCTCCGCAATGATATATTCGTTGGTTTTTTGTCAAGTCTGGCAAAGAAACAAAAAAATATACATTGGACCCACTAAATATTTATTTTATAAATATCAAGAAGTCGATGTTGACAACAATATGAAAATTTTATATAAATTGCGTTCGCGACTCAAAAGTTTTTACAAATTTTTACTGAACTTTACTGCATTTTAATACCAAATTGCGTTCGTTTACTCAAAACACAGTAAATGAGAACAAAAATTGAGAGAGTAAAGTAACAATTCTTGACCGAGTGTTTTGCAAATTTTTACTGCAGAAATTTGTCATAATAAAGTTTAATAAGATCAAAACATATGATTAAAAATGTAAACAAATGAAAAATAAGCAAACGAAAAGTATAAAAATTTTAAAAAAGGTTAAATAAAAATTGTGTGAAATAACACTACGTGACAGTTTTTCGATTAAATATATCTGACACCCAATCCTAATGTAAAATTGTTCGCCAAATCCGAATATGAAGTCAAAATTGTCAAAAGTAGAACAGTTTTGGATATATAGCCAAATTACCGTTATTTGCGTTTTTAAAAAAGATGATGTGACTTAAATGCGATTATCTTAAAAAATATTCGTCGAATCATACACTTTTTTCCGTTAAAAGATAGTAAACATACAACACATGTCAAGATTAATCAAGAAATTATGGAGATACAGTGGACAGAATTTCAAACTTCGTTAAAAATTTTGTTACTTTCAAGTTTTCTTTTTTTTTTAACAAGAAATTAACATTTTAAGAACTTTTTTACATATGACGTTAGCTAATTTTAAAACAAACATTTTGCGCCCTAAAATGTCTAGATTGATACAAACATTACAAAGGTACAGACGATTTAGTGAAATAACCCACTTGTCGGTTTTATTAAATCAAAAACCCAATGGAAGTAAACACGCAGAACTTGTAAAACGAACGCTGCTATAAACATTGACAGTTCACAATTTTAAATTGTTTGCTTAATTTTTTGATTCTCTTGAAACGCAAAATTCATATTAACAAAAATAAAATGCATAGTGCAAAACGTGAATTTTTTGGCATTAACAATCCGAACAAGTTTTGCTATGCTTGTGGAGTTTATTGTTTTGCGCAACCGTCAAATTTTTCAAGCCAACTGCAAAATTCATTTTGGTTGTATTTTAAAGTCAATCCGGAAAACATTTTGAAATCTTGGACCCCAAATACTATATGCAATTCATGCAAAACTTGTTTCATTGTGTGTATGTCGGGTGCAAAGTAAATATGCATTTCTTAATTTTGCATTTAAAAGTATGCCTTCAGAATATTAAGCTAATTCACTATACCGCAGTCGGTATATGCCATTTTATTTCCCAGCAGTTTGGCTTGAGCCTACCAAACACGAATTGACTGTTATTTTTGCTAGTCCAAGTAAATCAAAATTAACGCCATAAGTCTGTTGAGTATGTAGATGTTAACTCATTTACAAAACCAACTTCTCAAATGCCTGAAGTACAATATCCTCTTTGTCCAAAGCGGAAACATGAATCCGATTCATCTGATTCAAGTGATTTTGATGACAGTAATTTAAAGGAGAAAACAAAATCAATAAAGAATCTCAGCATGGACTGGCAAATGTTGCAACTAAACTGACAGGAATACAGTAAGGATACGACTAAAATGAATGTTTGAAAGCTTAACAATTAATAAAGGTATTCACGTCAACTCTAGCAACTGTGCAAAATGCATAGTTGTACTTTCTCAAATGAGCAACACATTTTGTTTAATTATCTATAAAGTCAAACACAATGCGCGCATACATATGTACATATATTGTACTCGTTTGTTTCTCGATTCTTAAAAGATTTTTTATAAATGCTGAAAAAAGATTTAGAACTTCTGTAATTATTTCAGTAATAAATGTATCAATGTTAATAATATTGGTATTCTTTAACCAAATTCTAATAACACAAATGTATGTATGTATTTGAGCAATACGTTTTTTGAAAATTAAAAAATGATGTGTGTGTTATCCTAAAATCGAATTTGAAAATTACTTGATAATTTCTATATTTTCACTAGTTAAGAATTTTTAAAATTTTATGAAGTTTATAATTAATTTATCTACATATATAGTTCATAAAATTCATTATCAACCACTTGTTTTTTTTTTTTTTTGATTTTATTACTTTTTGTATTTTTTTGTATTGGCAATGCCATAAAAAGTTGCACAACTTTGCACAATTTACTCTGATAACACTGTACAACAAAATAACATTTTTTGGCTGTCCTTTAGATAAAATTACGCGGACTATATGGATTTCGATGCGTTAAATTCAAATCTCCTTTCAGTTTTTCTCTATCACGTAGAGATTTTTTTTTATGGGCGTGGCTAATTTTGCCCCCTAAATTAGTCAGCCATACTAATATATTTTTTTATAACTCGAAACCCGCTATTTCGATTTTAATAAATAATAAACCAAAAGACGCGCCACAAAATTTTGTTAAAAAAAATTAATAATCATTTTTTACCTATCTTTTATGGTTTCGGAGTTATTCAGAATTTAAAAAAGAAAAAAGTTTTTTTTATGCAAAAATCGCGTAATTTTTTTACATGAAAATTGCAATAAAAAAATCAGAAACTCAATAGTTTTATATTTTTTACATTTTTCTTAAAACCACATATCCTAGGAATAAAACAAGCTATAAAACGTGAAAATCCAGCAATAAATCTTGATTTTATTCGCAATTTAAAGCAGGTACCTAAAAATGGAAAAATGTGTGTAATGCATTAAATGCTGATCCAATGTTTTTTTATTTCAGCTGCTAATAATTTCTCAATAACTCCGAGTATTCAGAAATTATTGGCGAAATAAATAATTTTGGTTTAATATTAATTTTTTTTAGCTCTCAAAATATAATGAAAAACTTTTAGTCGCAAATATTTTTCACTTTATGTATTATTATGTATGCTGTCAATAAACTAAGCTAGAAGCGCTAAGTATGTATATTCAGTTTTAAGAAAAAGTGCTAGCTTGAACTACAACACTTAACTATTTGAAATAAAACACCATTTTTGTAAGAAAAATATTTGTACTTTAAAAACGTTTTAAAATTAAAAAGTGTCTTGTTAGTTACTAATTGACATTTTTATTCCTATTCATATCTTCAATTAAGTTTCTCGTCGAATGGACCAACAAAAATCTGCAAGCATTACTTCTAATGATTTTCCATTGTAACGCTTTTCTATATATATCATGTCTTGATGAAACCTTTCACCATGTTCATCTGATACGGCACCAAGATTTTCGGGGAAAAAATCCAAGTGCGAGTTTAAAAAATGAATTTTAAGCGACATATGGCATTTTAGAGCCTCATAGGCAGAAAGCATTTCTTGAATGATTTCATTGTAGTTTTCACATTTTTTATTTCCCAAAAAATTGTTACACACATTCACAAAAGCCGTCCATGCTCTTTCTTCCACGCCGTTCAACTTCGTCTTAAAGACTGCGTCCTTCATAAGCTCTCGTATTTGTGGACCAACGAAAATTCCTTCTTTTATTTTTGCATCACTGATTCGAGGAAATTTGCTCTTAAGATATAGAAAGCCATCACCATCCTTGTTCATTGCTGTAACAAAGTTTTTTATTAGGCCTAGCTTTATATGAAGAGGTGGTAAGATAATTTTTTCCTTCTGAACTAGAGGTTCTTCTGAAACATTTTTTTCTCCTGGAATAAAATTTACTCTCTTTCGCCAACTTTTAACTTTATAGTGATTTTCTTTTGAGCGACTATCCCATTCACATAAAAAGCAACAGAATTTGGTATATCCACATTGCAATCCATTTAACATTGCTACAACTTTCAAATCAGCACAAATGCTCCATGAGTACTGTGTGTATTTAATTTTGTTAAGTAACACTTTCATATTATAATAGTTTTCTTTCATGTTTCTTGAATACGCTAGTGGGACTGATGGATATTTGTTGCCATTGTGAAGCAAAACTGCTTTCAAACTCGTCTTTGATGAATCAATAAAAAGTCGCCATTCTTCAGATTTATCACTGAACGAAAGTTCTCGCAGAAGACCATCAGCATTATTACAAAATATTAAATCCCTGTCTTTGCTGAAATATTTCAAATATTCTTCTTCTCTGTTTCGAAAGTATGTGACTTTCACGTCTTTATCTACCAGATTCCATTGCTTCAATCTGGATGCAAGAAGTTCTGCCTTTGTTTTTGAAAGTCCTAAATCACGAACTAAGTCATTCAGGTCGCACTGCTTCGGAAAATAACGTTTGCTCGTTGGACTTGTAAATGTTGAACTTGCAGAAGCAGCCACCGTGGCGTAACTGGATTCAGTACTTGCAGACTTAACATCTTCTTCCTCGTATGTAGGGGACATTGGAAGTAAATCATTACTTCTTAGAGGAACTGGTCGTTTGGCGGATGAAATATTGGGATATATGACTTTATTTTTGTTCTTTCTGGAAAACCCACGTGTTGTAGTCATACAAAAGTAGCAATCATTTGTATGGTTTTTTGGTTCGTTCCAAATCATTGGTGTCGAAAATGGCATAGACTTGCGATTCCCTTTGATCAAACCTCTTAAAGCCCTTGAACAGCTATTACAACATATTTTTGGTAGCCAATATTTATCTCTTTCATCGATAGGAAACCCAAAGCATAGCTTATAGGCGTTCTTAACCTGGGAAGTTATAGTCTGGCGTTGCGATTTTAAAGTTAAATCACCACATACATAACAGAATGAATCAGCAGAATTTTTAAAAGCCTTGGCATTTTGAAACCTGCAACAATTTGATACAAAACTATTACTTCGCATCATAAATACAACATTTTGAATTAGTAATAATAATACTTACCAAAAAATAGATGAAGAAATTATTACTTTTTAAATTCAGCTTATGCTAAAATTTTTAGCTATTTTTTTTTAATTTTGTTGCGGTTGAAAATTTACTTTTCGGTTTCACAAACAGTTATTGTATGGCAACTGATGAGTGAACATACTTATGTATACCCAAAATTCTTTATTTTATATTTTCTTTTAGTTCTGTTACCTGCCCGAAATGCCCTTTCAGTAGCATTACCAGATGTAAATGTGACTGCATTTAATGCATTACACACATTTTTCCATTTTTAGGTACCTGCTTTAAATTGCGAATAAAATCAAGATTTATTGCTGGATTTTCACGTTTTATAGCTTGTTTTATTCCTAGGATATGTGGTTTTAAGAAAAATGTAAAAAATATAAAACTATTGAGTTTCTGATTTTTTTATTGCAATTTTCATGTAAAAAAATTACGCGATTTTTGCATAAAAAAAACTTTTTTCTTTTTTAAATTCTGAATAACTCCGAAACCATAAAAGATAGGTAAAAAATGATTATTAGCGGGTTTCGAGTTATAGTAAAATATATTAGTATGGCCGACTAATTTAGGGGGCAAAATTAGCCACGCCCATAAAAAAAATCTCCACGTGATAGAGAAAAACTGAAAGCAGATTTGAATTTAACGCATCGAAATCCATATAGTCCGCATACTTTTATCTAAAGGCTATTTTGGCTGTTGTACAGTGTAATCTGGCACTCAGACCCTGACAATTTTGCATCATTAGTGCAAAATAGTAACATAGAATTGTTGTTATATTTTTTGAGAATTTGCGCAACACTGCAACTTTTGACGCAAATACCCTTAATAAATTTTAAATTATAAAAATAAACTGGAATTTTATACTTACACTTTCGTAAAGAATAGCCAGTATTCTTGTTTACATGTTCGGTGAAAAAAAAATTAATAGAAAAAATATGACATCAGAAAACAAAATCCACAAAGATTTATAATGGAAATGAAATGAAGTACAAAAGTCTTATGATATGAAGAACATAATATGAGGAAGAATAGAGAACATAGAAAATCTATTTTGAAATCTTCACTATTGTGGCAAAATAAGACAATGTGTCACTCCGTATATCTATTTTATATGATATGGTTTTGGATTTATAGTTCGTGTGTAAAATTGTCCATCTGGCTATCTGCTATTGCATTAGAAAAAATAAGGAGAAAAGACATCTTTCGCCTGTTGAAGTGGCGACGGAGCAGATTGTGAAGCCATTGCTGTGTCTGTGTCTAGACGAGTGACTGGAAACATTTGAACGAACAAGTTCATAGTTGGCAGCATCCTGTGAAATTTAACAGCGAATGAGGTTATAAAAAAAGAGGAAAAAATAGTTTGTTTAATGTAAAATTGAGAAAGGGATTTTTAGGACACAACTGGATGCAAATTACGGCACTTTTTACTGCACAAAATTACGAAATATTTCAATAGAGTTTATATGGAAATATTTTAAGATTTCGAATCGAATCGAATGCCGTAATTTGCCCCCTGATCTAGAATAAAATCTAGTTATTGAAAGTGACGAAAAATTTTACATTTTCTACAAGTGTTGTAAATCGCATGGAATCTGCTACAGGCCATATCTTCTTCATGACTTAATTGGTAGGAGGTTCATGATTGACGCAAGCGTCTAAACTGTTTGACCAGCAGTGCCTTTGGCACCGCGTGTGAATTTGAAGGCCAGTTCTTCGTCGCCGGCAATACAAGTCAATTGCAAACCAGTTAGATTTATGTCATCTGTGCCTTTATTGTAAAATTTAATAAAGCGGCCTTCGTTGTCGGCTTGCAATATTTGTAAGCCACTTTTGGCTGCGGAGTTGACAGTAATGTCGGCCAAGTTGCGATCTTCGGATTCATAGATGACGGATCGACGGCGTTTAATGGTTCTACTGTTGCCACCAGTACCTGGAGTAGCTAAACGTCGACCACTTGCAGTTACATGCCCCGAACGGTAAGCTGAGCTTGATCTCACTGATAAATGTGTGCCATTGGAATAACCGGAATCGGCATGTGCGCTGCTACCGCTGGTGTTCGTACGACCAGGGGAAGTGATATTAAGGCGACGCTCTTCACCACCCAGCAATTTGTCGTAAGCAGCAATTTCCAAATCCAAAGAGACTTTGATGTCCATCAGATCTTGATATATCTGTAATTGTTGGGCCATCTCGTCTCGCATACGCTGGAGTTCCGCTTCTAGTGATGCCACGTATTGGTTGTGACGAGCACGCTCGCTGACCAAAAAATTCTCCAATTCACGAATACGAGCCTTAAAAAAGCAAAAAAGTATTGTTAAGGATATTGTGGTCGGAGAGAAATAATTGAAAACTTACATTCAAACCAGAATTAGTGTTCTCTAATTCTTGAATTCTGCCGTTCAAGCTATCGATCTTAATACGCATGACACGAATTTCTTCGGTGGATTGAGCTGAAGAATTAGCAGCACGATTTGCAGCAGCCTGCAGATTCTTAATTTCATTGTCATACAATAATTCAATCTCTTCGCGGTTAGCACGCATCTGAGACTCATATTGTTCACGCACTTCTTGCAATGACTGTTGCAATTTATCGTCGTATTCTTTGGAAAGCCGACCATCTATTTCACTAATTTATATTTGACGACGGGATCCAGTTTCTGTGTGTTCTTGCACATGTATTTGATCCTTGAAGCTAAGCTCTTCACGCAAACTTTGATTTTGATTTTCCAAATCAACACGAGCCAAAGTTTCAACTTCAAGTTGCTTCCGTAATTCATTCAACTGCTTCAGTAAACGAGCATTTTCAGATGCCAAATCCTTGGATTGATATTCGGCCTTTTTGCGATCAGCTAAAGCGGTATTATATTTGCCATTTATTTCAATGTAACGAGATTCATAAACACGGGCATTGTTCTCCGCAATGATATATTCGTTGGTTTTTTGTCAAGTCTGGCAAAGAAACAAAAAAATATACATTGGACCCACTAAATATTTATTTTATAAATATCAAGAAGTCGATGTTGACAACAATATGAAAATTTTATATAAATTGCGTTCGCGACTCAAAAGTTTTTACAAATTTTTACTGAACTTTACTGCATTTTAATACCAAATTGCGTTCGTTTACTCAAAACACAGTAAATGAGAACAAAAATTGAGAGAGTAAAGTAACAATTCTTGACCGAGTGTTTTGCAAATTTTTACTGCAGAAATTTGTCATAATAAAGTTTAATAAGATCAAAACATATGATTAAAAATGTAAACAAATGAAAAATAAGCAAACGAAAAGTATAAAAATTTTAAAAAAGGTTAAATAAAAATTGTGTGAAATAACACTACGTGACAGTTTTTCGATTAAATATATCTGACACCCAATCCTAATGTAAAATTGTTCGCCAAATCCGAATATGAAGTCAAAATTGTCAAAAGTAGAACAGTTTTGGATATATAGCCAAATTACCGTTATTTGCGTTTTTAAAAAAGATGATGTGACTTAAATGCGATTATCTTAAAAAATATTCGTCGAATCATACACTTTTTTCCGTTAAAAGATAGTAAACATACAACACATGTCAAGATTAATCAAGAAATTATGGAGATACAGTGGACAGAATTTCAAACTTCGTTAAAAATTTTGTTACTTTCAAGTTTTCTTTTTTTTTTAACAAGAAATTAACATTTTAAGAACTTTTTTACATATGACGTTAGCTAATTTTAAAACAAACATTTTGCGCCCTAAAATGTCTAGATTGATACAAACATTACAAAGGTACAGACGATTTAGTGAAATAACCCACTTGTCGGTTTTATTAAATCAAAAACCCAATGGAAGTAAACACGCAGAACTTGTAAAACGAACGCTGCTATAAACATTGACAGTTCACAATTTTAAATTGTTTGCTTAATTTTTTGATTCTCTTGAAACGCAAAATTCATATTAACAAAAATAAAATGCATAGTGCAAAACGTGAATTTTTTGGCATTAACAATCCGAACAAGTTTTGCTATGCTTGTGGAGTTTATTGTTTTGCGCAACCGTCAAATTTTTCAAGCCAACTGCAAAATTCATTTTGGTTGTATTTTAAAGTCAATCCGGAAAACATTTTGAAATCTTGGACCCCAAATACTATATGCAATTCATGCAAAACTTGTTTCATTGTGTGTATGTCGGGTGCAAAGTAAATATGCATTTCTTAATTTTGCATTTAAAAGTATGCCTTCAGAATATTAAGCTAATTCACTATACCGCAGTCGGTATATGCCATTTTATTTCCCAGCAGTTTGGCTTGAGCCTACCAAACACGAATTGACTGTTATTTTTGCTAGTCCAAGTAAATCAAAATTAACGCCATAAGTCTGTTGAGTATGTAGATGTTAACTCATTTACAAAACCAACTTCTCAAATGCCTGAAGTACAATATCCTCTTTGTCCAAAGCGGAAGCATGAATCCGATTCATCTGATTCAAGTGATTTTGATGACAGTAATTTAAAGGAGAAAACAAAATCAATAAAGAATCTCAGCATGGACTGGCAAATGTTGCAACTAAACTGACAGGAATACAGTAAGGATACGACTAAAATGAATGTTTGAAAGCTTAACAATTAATAAAGGTATTCACGTCAACTCTAGCAACTGTGCAAAATGCATAGTTGTACTTTCTCAAATGAGCAACACATTTTGTTTAATTATCTATAAAGTCAAACACAATGCGCGCATACATATGTACATATATTGTACTCGTTTGTTTCTCGATTCTTAAAAGATTTTTTATAAATGCTGAAAAAAGATTTAGAACTTCTGTAATTATTTCAGTAATAAATGTATCAATGTTAATAATATTGGTATTCTTTAACCAAATTCTAATAACACAAATGTATGTATGTATTTGAGCAATACGTTTTTTGAAAATTAAAAAATGATGTGTGTGTTATCCTAAAATCGAATTTGAAAATTACTTGATAATTTCTATATTTTCACTAGTTAAGAATTTTTAAAATTTTATGAAGTTTATAATTAATTTATCTACATATATAGTTCATAAAATTCATTATCAACCACTTGTTTTTTTTTTTTTTGATTTTATTACTTTTTGTATTTTTTTGTATTGGCAATGCCATAAAAAGTTGCACAACTTTGCACAATTTACTCTGATAATCTGGCACTCAGACCCTGACAATTTTGCATCATTAGTGCAAAATAGTAACATAGAATTGTTGTTATATTTTTTGAGAATTTGCGCAACACTGCAACTTTTGACGCAAATACCCTTAATAAATTTTAAATTATAAAAATAAACGGGAATTTTATACTTACATTTTCGTAAAGAATAGCCAGTATTCTTGTTTACATGTTCGGTGAAAAAAAAATTAATAGAAAAAATATGACATCAGAAAACAAAATCCACAAAGATTTATAATGGAAATGAAATGAAGTACAAAAGTCTTATGATATGAAGAACATAATATGAGGAAGAATAGAGAACATAGAAAATCTATTTTGAAATCTTCACTATTGTGGCAAAATAAGACAATGTGTCACTCCGTATATCTATTTTATATGATATGGTTTTGTATTTATAGTTCGTGTGTAAAATTTTCCGTCTGGCTATCTGCTATTGCATTAGAAAAAATAAGGAGAAAAGACTTCTTTCGCCTGTTGAAGTGGCACCGGAGCAGATTGTGAAGCCATTGCTGTGTCTGTGTCTAGACGAGTGACTGGAAACATTTGAACGAACAAGTTCATAGTTGGCAGCATCCTGTACAATTTAACAGCGAATGAGGTTATAAAAAAAGAGGAAAAAATAGTTTGTTTAATGTAAAATTGAGAAAGGGATTTTTAGGACACAACTGGATGCAAATTACGGCACTTTTTACTGCACAAAATTACGAAATATTTCAATAGAGTTTATATGGAAATATTTTAAAATTTCGAATCGAATCGAATGCCGTAATTCGCCCCCTGATCTAGAATAAAATCTAGTTATTGAAAGTGACGAAAAATTTTACATTTTCTACAAGTGTTGTAAATCGCATGGAATCTGCTACAGGCCATATCTTCTTCATGACTTAATTGGTAGGAGGTTCATGATTGACGCAAGCGTCTACAGACCCTATGGAAACTGTTTGACCAGCAGTGCCTTTGGCACCGCGTGAAAATTTGAAGGCCAGTTCTTCGTCGCCGGCAATACAAGTCAATTGCAAACCAGTTAGATTTATATCATCTGTGCCTTTATCGTAAAATTTAATAAAGCGGCTTTCGTTGTCGGCTTGCAATATTTGTAAGCCACTTTTGGCTGCGGAGTTGACAGTAATGTCGGCCAAGTTGCGATCTTCGGATTCATAGATGACGGATCGACGGCGTTTAATGGTTCTACTGTTGCCACCAGTACCTGGAGTAGCTAAACGTCGACCACTTGCAGTTACATGCCCCGAACGGTAAGCTGAGCTTGATCTCACTGATAAATGTGTGCCATTGGAATAACCGGAATCGGCATGTGCGCTGCTACCGCTGGTGTTCGTACGACCAGGGGAAGTTATATTAAGGCGTCGCTCTTCACCACCCAGCAATTTGTCGTAAGCAGCAATTTCCAAATCCAAAGAGACTTTGATGTCCATTAGATCTTGATATATTTGTAATTGTTGAGCCATCTCGTCTCGCATACGCTGGAGTTCCGCTTCTAGTGATGCCACGTATAGGTTGTGACGAGCACGCTCGCTGACCAAAAAATTCTCCAATTCACGAATACGAGCCTTAAAAAAGCAAAAAAGTATTGTTAAGGATATTGTGGTCGGAGAGAAATAATTGAAAACTTACATTCAAACCACAAACTAATTGTGTTCTCTATTTCTTGAATTCTAACGTTCAAGCTATCGATCTTAGTACGCATGACACAAATGTCTTCGGTGCACGATTTACAGCAGCCTGGAGATTCTTAATTTCATTGTCGTACAATAATTCAATCTCTTCGCGGTTAGCACGCATCTGAGACTAATATTGTTCACGCAATTCTTGCAATGACTGTTGCAATTTATCCTCGTATTCTTTGGAAAGCCGACCATCTATTTCACTAATTTATATTTGACGACGGGATCCAGTTTCTGTGTGTTCTTGCACATCTATTTGATCCTTGAAGCTAAGCTCTTCACGCAAACTTTGATTTTTATTTTCCAAATCAACACGAGCCAAAGTTTCAACTTCAAGTTGCTTCCGTAATTCATTCAACTGCTTCAGTAAACGAGCATTTTCAGATGCCAAATCCTTGGATTGATAGTCGGCCTTTTTGCGATCAGCTAAAGCGGTATTATATTTGCCATTTATTTCAATGTAACGAGATTCATAAACACGGGCATTGTTCTCAGCAATGATATATTCCTTGGTTTTTTTGTCAAGTCTGGCAAAGAAACAAAAAAAAATATACATTGGACTCACTAAATATTTATTTTATAAATATCAAGAAGTCGATGTTGACAACAATATGAAAATTTTATATAAATTGCGTTCGCGACTCAAAAGTTTTTACAAATTTTTACTGAACTTTACTGCATTTTAATACTAAATTGCGTTCGTTTACTCAAAACACAGTAAATGAGAACAAAAATTGAGAGAGTAAAGTAACAATTCTTGACCGAGTGTTTTGCAAATTTTTACTGCAAAAATTTGTCATAATAAAGTTTAATAAGATCAAAACATATGATTAAAAATGTAAACAAATGAAAAATAAGCAAACGAAAAATATAAAAATTTGAAAAAAGGTTAAATAAAAATTGTGTGAAATAACACTACGTGACAGTTGTTGCGTTTACAACTGTGTAAAAGTTTGAGCACCAAAGGATTCCTTTGGAGCTCAGAGTGTGTGTTTTTGTTTGTTTTGTTTTTAGCCCAGGTAGAATCACCATGTGCTAATATTAGTTGAAGTTAAGTCTTAGTAGAAACACTAAGACTAGTCTAGCAATCAAGAAAGTTAATTTTTGTTTGCCATAATTTCTTTATTTTTCCCAGTCTTTTATACAATTTTAATTTCATACGTCTATATTAAAATTAATAGCAATGTACATTTTCAGCACTTGTCATAAAGCCTGACTTTGCATTTTATGAATTATTGTAATACTACTCTTAAAGGTAAATGACTGAATTAATTGTATGAGTATAAAAATATCTAAAGGTAAATGACTGATTGCAATATGAAACTTATTAATTTGTAAATAAAAATTGGTTAATGAACTTAGAATACAACATAAGCAGAAATTACATTAAATATTAATTTATAACAAACCATTGGTTAAATGAACTTAAAATACTACATAAACAAAATTTCATATTTATAATAAAAGAAAAGGGAAGGTATTCCTTTAAAAATACATACAACTTCTAATAATAATAAAGGTAATTATGTATTATGTATGTTTTAACATTCTCCGCCGCGTTGAGCAGTCAACGAAAACCTGTAGTGTTAAACCTCAGAAATAGAATGACGTGGTGTTGGCCTTGGAGGTGCCGGTGTTAGGTTGACTGAGGCAGTTTTGTTGCATTTGATTCGAAATTGCCAGGCAGTAAGTGTTAGGATTATGAGTAGCGATAGAAATAGAGCAAAAAAGCCTATGTTTGGATGATGAATTGCTGGCTGATATATTTCAAGTGAAGAATTCTTAATGTGCCTAAGTTGGTTTTGAATATCGGTAAGCTGGTCCAATTTGGTATCCAAGACGAGGTTTGGTTCTAATATTTTCTTAACTTCAGAGGGTTTTCCTATTGAGGTGATATTACCAAATGTTGCATAGGAGTTGCGTAAAGTAGTGACACTAGTTTCGTGTCCACGAATGGTAAGAAATTTTCCTTTTATTATACAAGCTGAGTTCATGGTCATTATACCAGAAGTCTTGACCTGTATATGTATGATATCATTGCCGCATACTGCAGTTAGTTCTATAGGTTTCGTTGTTGCATACAGCCATTGGTTTACGTTGTGCAATGGAATAAAAGAGATATTGTTCTGGATATAGCCAAAATTACAATCAGGGGATGTTTTGTTGTTGAAGAGAGCAATTTCACAAGAATAACTGCCGGAATCTTTGGCCATTTGTATTTGCAATGCTGGACAAATGTATATGTCGACTATGACTACAGTGCATTTATTGAATTGAAGTATGTTTAGTGCCAGGTATTCATCGCGGTGGTTATTAACAGCAAGATATTTAATGTCAGTTGTTATGACAATGGTCATGTTGTTTATTTGTGTGGGTATTGCAATGACCTTGTAAAGTTCAAATTTTCCTTGGTCCACCAATGGTAACTCAATAACGAAAATTACATTTGTGTTAGTCACTGTGCCTTTAACATTCACAATTTTGTATAGTTCTAGCAAGTCGGTGTCTTCAACTGGTAATGTGCGGCCTATAGGAAGGTGTCCTTTAATTTTAGAAATCTCCGATCTTAACTGTTTTGGTGTAAGGATAAGTGGGCTTATATTGCCATGGTTCGTATGCGTGAGGGCAGCGACCAGGTCTGTTTCAATTCTTCGTAAATCTGAGGCAAGTGTATTTAATTGAATTGCCAGAGACATTAGATTTTGGACTTGTCGTAGATTTGAATTCTCATTTTGAACTTTATTTAGATCTTGATAGAGGGTTTTCTTAAGTTCTGAAAAGTGCACTTTAGTATTGTTCTCGCTTTGCTTAAGAATGTTAATGGTAGAATCTATTACTGAAGTTTGATTTTTTAGTAACAGATGTAGATACTCTTCATTTTGCTTTACGTTAGCTATAGTTTGAGCCATTTGCTCTGCATAATCTGAGTCCAGGACTCCAAATAGAGCATGGGCCATATTTCCAACGATATCGAGTGCAGCTCTCCGGTTTCTTTTTGAAATTAAAAGGTCTGATTCTTGAATAAGATTGTCCCAAGTATGTTGAAGTTGAATGGAAAGTGTCTCACATGATTCAAAAGCAACCGATTGCTTGCAGAGCCTTGAAAATGATGTTATACCTATTTCAAGAACCTTATTCATATCCCAAATGGGTGTTAAATCGTAGTATATAATGAATTTCCAGGTAGCTGTCATCAACTTTGTTGAGCCCATGTCTTCGAAATATAATCCTGGGTTGGAAGAAAATTCTGTAATATTGATTGGAGAGGCTAATATTATCGGCAGCAGAAGCAGTGAAACAAAAAGCATATTGAAAACTCCCAGGGAGGCATATGACACTAACTTTCGTTTTGGCTGTATAATGTTAACTTCCGCTGAGCCTTGCCTCTTTTGTGACTTTGAGTTGTCATATCCGGAATGTTCTGTGAGGGAGTCGTTGAACAACGGTGCAAGTCTGTGTATTGGCCTCTTGAAAATTCCCTTTGCTGTTTTGACGTCGCATACCCTGATAAGTCCATCATCTCCTTTGTAAATGCGGTTGATTCTACCCAGTGGCCATTGGAGCACTGGAGTATTATCTTCCTTGAGGATAACAAGCATGCCTTCAATGACGTTCGGTGAAGTAGACTTCCATTTCCCCCTTTGCTGTAGCTCATGTAAATAGTTTTGAGTCCACTCCTTCCAGAATTTATGTTTGATTTCTGAAGTTATTTTCCATCTTGCATCTAATGATATGCTTGGGGGTTGCTCATTTATATCTACTGCTGATGTCAAGGGTTCCCCTACTAAAAAGTGGCCTGGGGTAATAGCTTCAAGATCATCGTAGCTTGATGAAAGAGGGATCAGTGGCCGTGAATTTAAGATTGCTTCTATTTCAACCACTATTGTTTCCAATTCTTCATATGTAAGTGATGCAGCTGACACACTTCTCAATAAAAGGTGCTTGGCGGATTTGACAGCCGCTTCCCAAAGTCCACCAAAGTGAGGGGCTCTTGGTGGAATGAATTTAAAATTTATTGACTGATTGCTGCATACTCGTGTAATCTTCTCTTGCGCTGATTGAGAATATATTGATTCTTTTAATTCAGTAATTTTATTGTTTGCTCCCACGAAGTTAGTAGCATTGTCGCAATACAAAGTCTGACAGTGGCCTCTTCTGCTGATGAAACGTCGTAGTGCGCCTATGAATGCTTCTGTAGACAGATTTGATACTACTTCCATGTGAATGGCCTTAGTCGCGAAGCAACAAAATACTGCGATATAGGCCTTGTCTGGCCTTTTGCCCCTGATCTTGTGATGGATCCATATTGGGCCAAAATAATCCACTCCTGTGGTTATGAAGGGACGTGCTGGGGTTACTCTATCTGTCGGAAGGTTTCCCATTAATTGTTTGAAAAGCACCGGCCTAGCTTTAGTGCATCGTATGCATTTGTGGACGGTACTTCGTGCCAGTGATTTCCCGTTTGTAATCCAGAATTGTGACCTGGATGCTGCCAACAATGACTGTGGACCACAATGACGATTCTCTTCGTGTAGATTGTGCATCAATAACTTTGTCATAGGGTGATTATGAGTCAAAATCGCAGGATGTTTTGCCTTGAACGAAAATGTTGACTGCTCCAAACGACCACCCACGCGCATTATCTGATGCTCATCCATGAATGAGTTTAAGGAGGCCAAGGGACTTGATTTATGTACAGGTGTTTGATGTGATAGCCTTTCTAGTTCTTCCCCAAACTCAGCGGCTTGGATGATCTTGATGATAATGTTTAGAGCTTCTTCTAATTCGAATGCGTCAAGCTCCCTTTTGGTTGACCGATAAATATTTGTAGTTTTGGAATTTCTAATAAATCTCAACACATAACCAATCGTGTGTTGAAGAGTTTTAAATGAGTTCCGGTGGTTTATCTGATTTATAATGTCTGCATAATTTTGCTGCAAGGCGGTTGTTGTTAGAACATGCTTAGCCACCTTACGTTCTTCGTCGCAAGGTGTCTCAATTGCTTGTGAAGTTGAAGTTGTCCATTCACTCCGTTGTCCCGAAAGAAATAGAGGGCCATAAAACCACATTGAATGTTGTGATAGGTTTTCGGGTGCTATTCCTCGAGATATTGCGTCGGCTGGATTTTCTTTAGACCTAACGTGTCGCCATTGATGTGAATCGCTTAGACCTTGAATTTTTGTTATCCTGTTTGCTACAAAGGTGTGAAAGGATGCTGCTGACGAATTTATCCAAGCAAGAACAATTTTTGAGTCCAACCAAAAAAAGTTTGCTATATTTTGCAGACGAAGATCTTCTTTTACCCTACTTGTTAGTTCAACACCTAATACCGCGGCGCATAATTCCAAGCGAGGCAGCGTTTGCCTTTTTATGGGTGCTACTCGGGTCTTGGCACATAGCAGTCTGGTTAAAACAGTTTTGTAGATTGTAGTTCCATAGGCTCGTTCAGATGCATCGACAAACGTATGAATTTCTGTAGAGACTGGGTTTCCGTGTTTTAATACGAATCTTTCTATTTTTATTTTGTTTAGGGTTTCTATATTTGTGCGAAATTTATTCCATTCATTCTGAAGATTCATGGGTAACTCGTCATCCCATGAAAGCGGTAATTGCCACAGCTCTTGCAAAAATATCTTGGCTCGTACAACTACCGGCCCAAAAATCCCTAGAGGATCAAAGATTTTGGCTAGTTCTGAACTGACTATTCTTTTTGTTACCCTTGTGGCCGTTGGCTTTTGTGACCGTCACATAATTGATCAGACTTTGGGAGCCATATTAATCCCAGTGTTTTAATTGAACAATCTGAATTCTCGTCTAAGTCCAAGTTGATTTCCTGGTCTTCAGGTGCAATTCCATTTAATAACTGAGGATGATTTGAACACCACTTCCGCAGCTTAAACCAGCTTCTCTTAGGATTAAGCTTAGTTGTCGTTGTGACTCTAATGCTGTGTTAATAGAATCAGCTCCGGTGAGGCAATCATCCACATAAAAATCATCGCGTAATATTGAAGCACCTTGTGGATATTTTGTAGCGTTTTGAATAGCTAAATGTTGAAGGCATTTTGTTGCTTGGTATGGTGCAGAGGACGTGCCATATGTTACAGTTTTAAGACGATAATATTTTATGTCTTGATGTTTGTTGTATCTCCATATGATGAGCTGGAACATCTGGTCCGTGTCATCGATTTGAATTTGCCGGTACATTTTCTCTATGTCTGCAGTGAAGACAATTCTGTGCATCCTAAATCGCAACAGTACCGAAAACAGCTCACTTTGTACGGTTGGTCCGGCATGTATTATGTCATTTAAAGAGGAACCGCTGGATGTTTTAGCTGATGCGTCAAAAACTACTCTTAGTTTTGTGGTTGAGCTGTCAGGTTTCAGTACGCAGTGGTGCGGCATAACATAATGTAAATTAGGAATGTCGTCTTCTAGTATTTCTACCATGTGCCCCAAGTCTTCGTACTCCTGCATGAAATTGTTGTATCCTGTTTTAAGATCAGGATTAAGGTTCAATCGTTTTTCCAATGCTAAAAATCGATTGAATGCCATTGATTTGGAACGTCCGAGAACGGATGGATTTTCTGAGAATGGTAGGCGCACAATGAATCTCCCATTCTCGTTTCTTTTTACGTTTTGTGCAAAATGATCCTCACATCGTTTCTCAGCCAAAGATAGTGCTCGTTCTGTATTATTCGTGTCTTCAAGCTTCCAGAATTTTTCAATTAGCTGGTTTGTTGTTTGCTCTTCTGGGGTAAACACTGCACAAGTTACCACGTTGCCGTTTCTTTCTTGTAATTTACCCGTGACTATCCAACCCAAAGCTGTGTTTTGGAGAATTGGCAGTTTTTGATTGATCTTTATTTGTTGTGGGCGCATCAATTCATGGTAAAATTCTGCTCCGAGCAATATGTCAATTTTATCCATTTGATTGAAACATGGATCAGCTAATTTAATATTCTCAGGAAGATTCCAATCTGACGTGTCGAACGAATTTGTAGGCTGAGGTGGTACAATGGTTGGAAGAACAAATGCTTCGATTCTGGTTACATAGCTGCCTGAATATGCATGTAATTCTATATTGATTCGTTGGGATACGTTTTGAACTTTACGGCCAATTCCTTCAATGCACAATGAAGAGTTTGAGGAATTCAAGGAGAGTTTGTTCAATACGCGGGTTGTAACCAAATTGACTTGTGATCCTGAATCTAATAAAGCTCGGAATGTGCATGTGTGACCATTGGCTCCAACTGCCTTTACTCTTGCAGTGGCTAGTAATACGTAAGTGTTGTCGATGACCTGTTCGTTGTAGCGACGATTGGCTTGTTTTCATTCGATACAGACGCTAATTTTTGTGTTCCTTCTGCCGAAATTCCTCTTGCTAACTCTAAGTGCAACAATGTGTTGTGTCTTTTTGTGCACTTTGAGCAAGACCGTGACGTGCATGCTTTGGCAGCATGATCTGACTTAAAGCAGTTGACGCAAAGCTTCTTTTTTTGTGTCCATTGTAGTCTCCCAGATGGGGACATTTTTAGGAACTTTTCACAGTAATATATGGGATGCCCAGGCATTCCACATACTTTACAGTTTGGGGTTGATGTAGCTGCAGTTATAAGTTTGGCTCTATCCTTCCCCCCACCAAATTCGTGAGACCTTCCACGTGTTTCCAATGCTTGGAAACGGTGCTCTATAAATCTAAGAAGATCTTTTAGACTTACGAGGTTTTTGTTGTTTTCTAGCGATTGCTCAAATAAAGTTTGAGTTGATTGATCGAGTTTTTTCAATAAAATGTGAACAATTATGGCGTCCCAACTGTCCACTGGCAGTCCTTGCGCGCTTAAACCATGGATGCATTCTTTAGTGACATCATGTATATTTTTAGCGCTTGTGCCGTTTCGATTTTTATTTGCGGATGAGAAAGCAAGTTGTTTAGTAGTGTTGTCATAATGAGCCTTTTGTTATCGTACCTATCAACCAAAATGTTCCATGCAATTTCGTAATTTGTTGTTGAAATTGGCAAATGTTTTACTAGTTCTTTTGGTTCGTCTGCTAGATGTGTAGTTAAGTAAAACATTTTCTCAACTTCGCTCATTGATGCGTTGTGGATTAGCTGGGTATAAAGATCTTTAAAGGCTACCCATTGTAGGTAACTGCCGCTAAATTTCGGAATCTGAATTTTTGGAAGATGGGGTTGACAATGCTCAGTGCTGCGTGGATTATTTTCGCTGATATTATTCACATGCTGCTCTAGCTCACATTGAATGTCGTGCACCTCAGCTTGCAATTCGTAAAATTCATCCAAGGTGTAGCCGTCTATTTGTTCTTCATTAGTCAATTGCCATAATGTATCGTTGTTTGTAGAGAACTCGTGCATATATTTATTAATGAGCGATAATTTGCCTTGATAATATGCTATCTGTTGATTTCCCTCTGTTCTGACTTCATCCATAGTTCGTCTTAATGCTCTCGTCAATGCCCGCTGATTTCGAAGAACTTTGCTTGTGATATCATCAGGTAGTGTTTTTTCCTGCATACCTCTGCTTGCTCCTTCTTCTATTTGTCTCATCGATGGTGTTGGTTTCTTCGCTTTTTTACTTTCGGACTCAAATAGTTCTTTGTATTTGAGTGTATCGTCCGAGATACGTAAGTATTGGTCTGTAAAATAATTGTGTTGTAATGGTAGATTTGAGAGGCACCTTATTTTGTTGTCAGTGGTCTCAAATTCTTGCCATGCCTTGTCAAGCCGCTGTAGACGCTCCAAGAAGTATTCTGAAGTTTTTCTTGTAGAAGAGTCTTTTTTGAAATTGCGGATTATTGCCTCTATTTGCTCCGCCGTCTTCTGTTGGGCTGCTACCAGGTCTTCAAACGATTCCATTGCTTATGTACAAGGAACGATAGTTGATGATGGAATCCTGTACCTTGCTACAGGACCTTCGATTTTAAATGTGTAGTCTGATGATGCAATCCTGTACCTTGTGACAGGACTGTCGTGTTGAAATATGTCTTCTGTTGATGGAATCCTGTAGCTTGCTACAGGACCGTCGGGGTCACCAAATGTTGCGTTTACAACTGTGTAAAAGTTTGAGCACCAAAGGATTCCTTTGGAGCTCAGAGTGTGTGTTTTTTTGTTTTGTTTTTAGCCCAGGTAGAATCACCATGTGCTAATATTAGTTGAAGTTAAGTCTTAGTAGAAACACTAAGACTAGTCTAGCAATCAAGAAAGTTAATTTTTGTTTGCCATAATTTCTTTATTTTTCCCAGTCTTTTATACAATTTTAATTTCATACGTCTATATTAAAATTAATAGCAATGTACATTTTCAGCACTTGTCATAAAGCCTGACTTTGCATTTTATGAATTATTGTAATACTACTCTTAAAGGTAAATGAGTGAATTAATTGTATGAGTATAAAAATATCTAAAGGTAAATGACTGATTGCAATATGAAACTTATTAATTTGTAAATAAAAATTGGTTAATGAACTTAGAACACAACATAAGCAGAAATTACATTAAATATTAATTTATAACAAACCATTGGTTAAATGAACTTAAAATACTACATAAACAAAATTTCATATTTATAATAAAAGAAAAGGGAAGGTATTCCTTTAAAAATACATACAACTTCTAATAATAATAAAGGTAATTATGTATTATGTATGTTTTAACAACAGTTTTTCGATTAAATATATCTGACACCCAATCCTAATGTAAAATTGTTCGCTAAATCCGAATATGAAGTCAAAATTGTCAACAGTTATATGTATACAGTACAGTTTTGGATATATAGCCAAATTACCGTTATTTGCGTTTTTTAAAAAGATGATGTGACTTAAATGCGATTATCTTAAAAAATATTCGTCGAATCATACACTTTTTTCCGTTAAAAGATAGTAAACATACAACACATGTCAAGATTAATCAAGAAATGATGGAGATACAGTGGACAGAATTTCAAACTTCATTAAAAATTTTGTGACTTTTTTGCAATTTTGTTACTTTCAAGTTTTCTTTTTTTTTAAACAAGAAATTAACATTTTAAGAACTTTTTTACATATGACGTTAGCTAATTTTAAAACAAACCTTTTGCGCCCTAAAATGTCTAGATTGATACAAAAATTACAAAGGTACAGAAGATTTAGTGAATTAACCCACTTGTCGGTTTTATTAAATCAAAAACCCAATGGAAGTAAACACGCAGAACTTGTAAAACGAACGCTGCTATAAACATTGACAGTTCACAATTTTAAATTGTTTGCTTAACGTTTTGATTCTCTTGAAACGCAAAATTCATATTAACAAAAATAAAATGCATAGTGCAAAACGTGAATTTCTTGGCATTAACAATCCGAACAAGTTTTGCTATGCTTGTGGAGTTTATTGTTTTGCGCAACCGTCAAATTTTTCAAGCCAACTGCAAAATTCATTTTGGTTGTATTTTAAAGTCAATCCGGAAAACATTTTGAAATCTTGGACCCCAAATACTATATGCAATTCATGCAAAACTTTTTTCATTGTGTGTATGTCGGGTGCAAAGTAAATATGCATTTCTTAATTTTGCATTTAAAAGTATGCCTTCAGAATATTAAGCTAATTCACTATACCGCAGTCGGTATATGCCATTTTATTTCCCAGCAATTTGGCTTGAGCCTACCAAACACGAATTGACTGTTATTTTTTTTTTGCTAGTCCAAGTAAATCAAAATTAACGCCATAAGTCTGTTGAGTATGTAGATGTTAACTCATTTACAAAACCAACTTCTCAAATGCCTGAAGTACAATATCCTCTTTGTCCAAAGCGGAAGCATGAATCCGATTCATCTGATTCAAGTGATTTTGATGACAGTAATTTAAAGGAGAAAACAAAATCAATAAAGAATCTCAGCATGGACTGGCAAATGTTGCAACTAAACTGACAGGAATACAGTAAGGATACGACTAAAATGAATGTTTGAAAGCTTAACAATTAATAAAGGTATTCACGTCAACTCTAGCAACTGTGCAAAATGCATAGTTGTACTTTCTCAAATGAGCTACACATTTTGTTTAATTATCTATAAAGTCAAACACAATGCGCGCATACATATGTACATATATTGTACTCGTTTGTTTCTCGATTCTTAAAAGATTTTTTATAAATGCTGAAAAAAGATTTAGAACTTCTGTAATTATTTCAGTAATAAAAGTATCAATGTTAATAATATTGCTATTCTTTAACCAAATTCTAATAACACAAATGTATGTATGTATTTGAGCAATACGTTTTTTGAAAATTAAAAAATGATGTGTGTGTTATCCTAAAATCGAATTTGAAAATTACTTGATAATTTCTATATTTTCACTAGTTAAGAATTTTTAAAATTTTATGAAGTTTATAATTAATTTATCTACATATATAGTACATAAAATTCATTATCAACCACTTGTTTTTTTTTTGATTTTATTACTTTTTGTATTTTTTTGTATTGGCAATGCCATAAAAAGTTGCACAACTTTGCACAATTTACTCTGATAATCTGGCACTCAGACCCTGACAATTTTGCATCATTAGTGCAAAATAGTAACATAGAATTGTTGTTATATTTTTTGAGAATTTGCGCAACACTGCAACTTTTGACGCAAATACCCTTAATAAATTTTAAATTATAAAAATAAACGGGAATTTTATACTTACATTTTCGTAAAGAATAGCCAGTATTCTTGTTTACATGTTCGGTGAAAAAAAAATTAATAGAAAAAATATGACATCAAAAAACAAAATCCACAAAGATTTATAATGGAAATGAAATGAAGTACAAAAGTCTTATGATATGAAGAACATAATATGAGGAAGAATAGAGAACATAGAAAATCTATTTTGAAATCTTCACTATTGTGGCAAAATAAGACAATGTGTCACTCCGTATATCTATTTTATATGATATGGTTTTGTATTTATAGTTCGTGTGTAAAATTTTCCGTCTGGCTATCTGCTATTGCATTAGAAAAAATAAGGAGAAAAGACTTCTTTCGCCTGTTGAAGTGGCACCGGAGCAGATTGTGAAGCCATTGCTGTGTCTGTGTCTAGACGAGTGACTGGAAACATTTGAACGAACAAGTTCATAGTTGGCAGCATCCTGTACAATTTAACAGCGAATGAGGTTATAAAAAAAGAGGAAAAAATAGTTTGTTTAATGTAAAATTGAGAAAGGGATTTTTAGGACACAACTGGATGCAAATTACGGCACTTTTTACTGCACAAAATTACGAAATATTTCAATAGAGTTTATATGGAAATATTTTAAAATTTCGAATCGAATCGAATGCCGTAATTTGCCCCCTGATCTAGAATAAAATCTAGTTATTGAAAGTGACGAAAAATTTCACATTTTCTACAAGTGTTGTAAATCGCATGGAATCTGCTACAGGCCATATCTTGTTCATGACTTAATTGGTAGGAGGTTCATGATTGACGCAAGCGTCTACAGACCCTATGGAAATTGTTTGACCAGCAGTGCCTTTGGCACCGCGTGAAAATTTGAAGGCCAGTTCTTCGTCGCCGGCAATACAAGTCAATTGCAAACCAGTTAGATTTATATCATCTGTGCCTTTATCGTAAAATTTAATAAAGCGGCTTTCGTTGTCGGCTTGCAATATTTGTAAGCCACTTTTGGCTGCGGAGTTGACAGTAATGTCGGCCAAGTTGCGATCTTCGGATTCATAGATGACGGATCGACGGCGTTTAATGGTTCTACTGTTGCCACCAGTACCTGGAGTAGCTAAACGTCGACCACTTGCAGTTACATGCCCCGAACGGTAAGCTGAGCTTGATCTCACTGATAAATGTGTGCCATTGGAATAACCGGAATCGGCATGTGCGCTGCTACCGCTGGTGTTCGTACGACCAGGGGAAGTTATATTAAGGCGACGCTCTTCACCACCCAGCAATTTGTCGTAAGCAGCAATTTCCAAATCCAAAGAGACTTTGATGTCCATTAGATCTTGATATATTTGTAATTGTTGAGCCATCTCGTCTCGCATACGCTGGAGTTCCGCTTCTAGTGATGCCACGTATAGGTTGTGACGAGCACGCTCGCTGACCAAAAAATTCTCCAATTCACGAATACGAGCCTTAAAAAAGCAAAAAAGTATTGTTAAGGATATTGTGGTCGGAGAGAAATAATTGAAAACTTACATTCAAACCACAAACTAATTGTGTTCTCTATTTCTTGAATTCTAACGTTCAAGCTATCGATCTTAGTACGCATGACACAAATGTCTTCGGTGCACGATTTACAGCAGCCTGGAGATTCTTAATTTCATTGTCGTACAATAATTCAATCTCTTCGCGGTTAGCACGCATCTGAGACTAATATTGTTCACGCAATTCTTGCAATGACTGTTGCAATTTATCCTCGTATTCTTTGGAAAGCCGACCATCTATTTCACTAATTTATATTTGACGACGGGATCCAGTTTCTGTGTGTTCTTGCACATCTATTTGATCCTTGAAGCTAAGCTCTTCACGCAAACTTTGATTTTTATTTTCCAAATCAACACGAGCCAAAGTTTCAACTTCAAGTTGCTTCCGTAATTCATTCAACTGCTTCAGTAAACGAGCATTTTCAGATGCCAAATCCTTGGATTGATAGTCGGCCTTTTTGCGATCAGCTAAAGCGGTATTATATTTGCCATTTATTTCAATGTAACGAGATTCATAAACACGGGCATTGTTCTCAGCAATGATATATTCCTTGGTTTTTTTGTCAAGTCTGGCAAAGAAACAAAAAAAAATATACATTGGACTCACTAAATATTTATTTTATAAATATCAAGAAGTCGATGTTGACAACAATATGAAAATTTTATATAAATTGCGTTCGCGACTCAAAAGTTTTTACAAATTTTTACTGAACTTTACTGCATTTTAATACTAAATTGCGTTCGTTTACTCAAAACACAGTAAATGAGAACAAAAATTGAGAGAGTAAAGTAACAATTCTTGACCGAGTGTTTTGCAAATTTTTACTGCAAAAATTTGTCATAATAAAGTTTAATAAGATCAAAACATATGATTAAAAATGTAAACAAATGAAAAATAAGCAAACGAAAAGTATAAAAATTTTAAAAAAGGTTAAATAAAAATTGTGTGAAATAACACTACGTGACAGTTTTTCGATTAAATATATCTGACACCCAATCCTAATGTAAAATTGTTCGCTAAATCCGAATATGAAGTCAAAATTGTCAAAAGTAGAACAGTTTTGGATATATAGCCAAATTACCGTTATTTGCGTTTTTTAAAAAGATGATGTGACTTAAATGCGATTATCTTAAAAAATATTCGTCGAATCATACACTTTTTTCCGTTAAAAGATAGTAAACATACAACACATGTCAAGATTAATCAAGAAATGATGGAGATACAGTGGACAGAATTTCAAACTTCATTAAAAATTTTGTGACTTTTTTGCAATTTTGTTACTTTCAACTTTTCTTTTTTTTAAACAAGAAATTAACATTTTAAGAACTTGTTTACATATGACGTTAGCTAATTTTAAAACAAACCTTTTGCGCCCTAAAATGTCTAGATTGATACAAAAATTACAAAGGTACAAAAGATTTAGTGAATTAACCCACTTGTCGGTTTTATTAAATCAAAAACCCAATGGAAGTAAACACGCAGAACTTGTAAAACGAACGCTGCTATAAACATTGACAGTTCACAATTTTAAATTGTTTGCTTAACTTTTTGATTCTCTTGAAACGCAAAATTCATATTAACAAAAATAAAATGCATAGTGCAAAACGTGAATTTTTTGGCATTAACAATCCGAACAAGTTTTGCTATGCTTGTGGAGTTTATTGTTTTGCGCAACCGTCAAATTTTTCAAGTCAACTGCAAAATTCATTTTGGTTGTATTTTAAAGTCAATCCGGAAAACATTTTGAAATCTTGGACCCCAAATACTATATGCAATTCATTAAAAACTTGTTTCATTGTGTGTATGTCGGGTGCAAAGTAAATATGCATTTCTTAATTTTGCATTTAAAAGTATGCCTTCAGAATATTAAGCTAATTCACTATACCGCAGTCGGTATATGCCATTTTATTTCCCAGCAATTTGGCTTGAGCCTACCAAACACGAATTGACTGTTATTTTTTTTTTTGCTAGTCCAAGTAAATCAAAATTAACGCCATAAGTCTGTTGAGTATGTAGATGTTAACTCATTTACAAAACCAACTTCTCAAATGCCTGAAGTACAATATCCTCTTTGTCCAAAGCGGAAGCATGAATCCGATTCATCTGATTCAAGTGATTTTGATGACAGTAATTTAAAGGAGAAAACAAAATCAATAAAGAATCACAGACGAGCATGGTGACCGTTTTCACCAACAAATACAAGAAATGGAACATCGGTATCAAGGGTCGTACGATGAGGCGATGTTGGGCGAATATTGTTGGTTACATGTAGAGATGTAGAAAATAATTAAAATATATAACATATTAAGCAATTTTTAATTTCATTGTTGCCTGTATACGAGTACATATTTCTATATGTAGTTGTGTTTTTTTATTTTATCATTTTCGCACCGATCCGCATTCCATTGAGCAAAGAATGTTTCTATTAAAATAATTTATCATGATAAGTTACAAAACTTAAAAAAACGAATTATTTGGTTAAAAAAAAAAATAAGTTGAAAAAAGCAAAATTGCACAAAAACATTAAAATTTTTGTGAAATTTTAACTTTGTTCGACTGCAGTTTAGCCATTTCTTAATCAATTTTTAAAACCAACCCGTGGTTGTGTTAATAATTTTATTTTCTTTCAAGTACAAAAAAGGATTTAAAAATATATCTACATCTTACCAAGATTCTTTTAATAAAGTGATTTCGTCTTTTTAAAAAAACCCAAATAACGGTAATTTTGCAATATCTCGAAATCTGTTCTATTTTTGACTATTTTGACTTCAAATTCATATTTTTTGAAAATTTCTACATGAAGATCATGTATCAAATTCATTTCAAGTCGTGACTTTGTTGAAATTTTGTTACATAGTGTAATTAATTTACAAAGCATAACAATAATAAATGTTACTATACATAAACATTTTGCTGTTTATGTTATTAATCCTCTTGTTTTGCAAATTATTCCAATTACCTCAGAGTTGTAAAACTGTAAAGGATCTGGGTACTTAGTATTGCACTTGCTTTTAAGGTAATTATTAACATTAAAAAATAGTCATGTAATTTTTATTAATTTAACTGACAACAAAACAAGGAAATCAAAAAGAAATTAATTACAAATATTACATGAAATTAATTATAATATACATATATATTCTTAGATTGTTTGGTTATAAAAATATTGTATCGAGTACCAATAGTTAAAAGTGTTGAATAGTCAAAAGTTTATATATTTTTCAACACTATGTGGAGTAGGACTCAGCTGTTTCTTTAATCTTATTAATTTTTACTATTTTTCCGTTCGCATACTTTTTCATTAAAATTTTCGCTGTAACTACTCATTTACTGCATTTTACTGTGAAAGTAAAAAAACACACCTATATACTTTAGTCTAACAAATGTATTTATTTTTTATTTTTTTAGATTATACGAGAACGTTTGCCAGATTATCCAGAGCGGAATACTATAGTATGGAATACAGCACCAGGTGCTCTGCTTACACTTCCATCTTTTGGTGATAGTTCTAGGTATGCTTGAAACGATTTTGCTATGATGTTTTGTTATGACATTTGTACACATTCATTTTAAGACAGCCTAGTTGGCAAACTTTTTGCAGAGCACACTTTCATAAATGACTGTTTAAGGAAATGTCGACATATTAGGTTTGTTTCTTTACTTCTTGGGTAAAGTTCGGTAAAATTAGAGCAAACTATAATTTCGCTCAATAATATATAAAAATGCATAAAAGTACGGGAATGCACAAAACCAAAATTTAAATGAATAAGTGTTTTTGTAAATTTCAAAGGTAAATCTTTGACGATTTTTCGGAAGAAAATTTGTACAAAAAAATTAACGTACCACGTCAGCAGAACTTATTGGTGCATATTTAAATGCTGCTAGTTCGATTGTGGAATATTCACTTTCAAAATTTTCTCTATTAGAAGTATAAATTGCATCTGGCAACTGTTATGGAAAGATAATAAAAACGTGTTGGCTTGAGAAAATGTTCACTATTTAAAAAGAAAAATAACTAAAGTACAAAGTGCATCGTCTAATATCGGGAAAATTAGCTATATATCCAAACTTAGAACATATTTGTACAACGATATTTTATTTTAATTATATATTGCAACTACATGCAAATAAACTTTTCTTAATAACCTCAAATAATTTATATGTATGTACATAAGCAAAAATTGTATTTGGACTGAAAAATTTCCCACTGAAGAAAAACAGTTAAATAAGGATATATTCCAATAAATCTTAAGTGTGAAAACGACGTTTTAAATAACTGCAATTACCTTGCAAAATAATTTATAATTTTAAACATCTTTATATATATGTACATACACATACATATACAAACACTACCCTGCTGTTGTTGCTTTAAAGAACAAAAAAAGACATGTCTCCTGTGGAAAATGTATTCTGCTCGCTGCTGAATTGTGACAAAAACATTTAAAAAACACAAGGAAGCATTTGCTGTGCACTGTGCTCCAAATATTTTCATGCTGGATGCATTGGTATAGGTCCCGGTCAGCTTTCCATAATTGCCAAAGAAAAAGGCGCTCTTAACTATATATGCGATCCATGTAAAGCCTCTAGGCCTGGCTCAGGAACTTCCCAACGTGATGATTTAAGGCTAGGACTTGCTGATATATTAGCAAAATTCGCCATGACTCTTGCTGAAGTTAAGACGGAAATAAGTTCAAGATTTGATGAACTAAAGAACAATATTGAGGAATACAAAGCAAAAATACTTGAGGAGCAAAATGAAATGCTGCAAAGACGACTCAATAGGAGTGACATTGTTATAAATGGCCTACCCAAGTATATAAATAACCTAAATGATATCATAAAAATATATTTTATTTATTAAATGTCCAAATCGAAGAATATGATATCAATTGCTGCTACCATATCAACAATGGCAACTCTGTAGTTATTAAGTTGAATAACGTAAGAAAAAGGGATTTTATTATGCACAACCACCTATTTGGAATTACCGACATCAGTTGATGATATGATAACAAGTATAAAAAACAAAATTACTAGTGGTTTAATTGAAAATGCGCTCGCTTCCGTACAAATATGCTCAGGTCGCTTAAACAATATCGTAAACAACACTCCTTAACGAACAGAAACAAATATATCTTGAGCAGAAAGAAATACTTGGAAATATGTCGCAATAGCAAATCACAATTCTACAATGAAAACTTAAAGTTTTTAAATAACGTTAGATGCAGTAAACTATGGTGGAAACTATCAAATTAGCTAAAAACACATATAAACGTAAGACAAGGAGATTTAAATTCCGAAGACTTTCAACAACATTTTAGCGCAATCTTCATTAACTTTGAAACGATTAGTCAGATTGAATGGTGCCTACCATATAACATAAATGAATTTCTTGATTCACCAATGGAAATGTGTGAATTAATTTCAGTAATTAAGAATCTAAAAGAAAATAAATCTCCTGGCCCCGATGGTATCAGCTACGAATTTTATACATTTGCTCCTATATCCTTCATTAAGGAAATATTGTATGTACTAAAAAATTCCATCCTTATCCCTATACTGGAAAAAGGGGATCCTAATTGCCCAGCTAATTATAGAGGACTATCACTAATTGACACAATTTGGAAGATATTTAACAATGTGCTTTTCAATCGCGTAACGAACAACAAGAGTACTTACGCTTTTTTTGTCGATTTTTCCAGTGCTTTTCATATGATTCCAAGGAGTTCACTTTTTTACAAATTGTTCACCTTGGGATTATCGTCAAAAATAATTCGAATCCTTCAACTCTCCAACGAAAACTCAACCACTCAAATAATGTATTGTAATATTTTTTCTAAGCCCTTCAAAGTAGACATTGGTGTAAAGCAGTAATGTGTATTGAGCCCTATCCTGTTTGCGTTGTATCTGAACGATTTGGTTGATGCGTTGCCTGATGGCATTACAGTAAAAACTCCCCTATATGCTTATGATATTTTTATTTTGTCTGATTCTCCGGCTAAACTACAAAATATGATTAATGCAATCTGGTTTTATTGCAAATTATGGTGTCTGAAGGTCAACCTTTCAAAATCTAAGATATTAGTTTTCCGTAAAAGTAGTAGAATACAGTCGAATCTAAAGTGGAACTATAGTGATGAGTATATTGAAATCGTGAATGACTATAAATATTTATGTGTGGTTCTAAACTATGACTTATCCTTTAAAAAACACTTAATAAACAAACTTAATACCAAAAAAATTGCAATTTCCTCAACTTGGTCTAATTACGTTAATCTAACATATCCAACAAAAACAAACTTAAGATATAAAGCGCAGATTCACAATCGATAATGTTATATGGTGCTCAAATCTGGGGAAGCAAAAAATACAATGAGGCTGAAAAGCTATTAAGATTCTTCAGTCAGACTACAACTGTTATAGTATAAAGACCTAGTGATATAAACAGCTCTCTTTTTATTCTCTCTTTAAAATAAACTTGTTAAAACATGGACAAGCCTCCAGACGGTGGTCGTGTTTACCATCCACCAGTAATGCTTGATAAAGATAAGTGCTTAAATTTAACAACACCTGGTCCTAAATATCTAGTGATGTCGAGAAAAAATAGTGAAAATTCGCTTACAAAAGTATCTCCCTTTCTAATCAAAAAGTGGTAGATGCCACTTGTGGTGGCGAAGTTATATCATGTAATAAACTCAGAAATGGCACAATCATTATTACAACAAAAAACTTAGCACAAGCAAGTAAATTAATAAAATTAGTGTAACTTTTTCCTGAAATCGAAGTAGAGGTATCAGAGCACAATTCCCTTAACTTTTCAAAGGGAGTTGTATATTCCAACGACCTGCGTGGTATTTCTGAAAATGAAATTTTAAATGAGTTAAAAGCTCAGAATATATGCAAAATCGAAAAAATAATGAAAAAATATACAGAAGGTAAATTAAAAGAAACTGGTCTAGTAATTTTTACATTCAGCGCAACATCTCTTCCATCTGAGATTTCAATTGGATACGAGAAGAAATATATTCTTCTACCTTTACGATGCAAAACTTGCTACCGCTAGCCATATAGCCAAAACATGCCAAAATATCAAACTATGCCCTAACTGTTCACAACAGTTCCATTTAGGAGAAAACGATGAAACATGTACGCTAACGAAATCCTGCATCAATTGCAAAAAATTAAGTCTCGATTTCTACCACTACCATTGACAAAAAATGTCCAATATTTCTAAAAGAGAAAGAGATTCAATAGTTTCCAAGAAAAAGTAAGTATGAAAAAAGCTGCGACCATCTACAAAGAACGTCATCCTAATTCGAACACTACATACTCAAATGTGTTAAAAAAACAACCAAATTCATTCACAACAACTGCCCATCAATCATTAAAACCATCCGATAATATAGTCATTAATTCCACATAACACCGCTTCTTACAAGATTATTCCAACGTAATATCTGATATATATCATATATATCAGAGAATGAAATCAACAGTATGGAAACGGAACGTTTCTCTTCGGCCTCAGCAGTTGCAACCCAAGCTACAAACGATGGCAAAACATTTCATATCCCAAAAAACATTTTTTTTAATACTTGTATTTATTTATTGTATCTTCAAATATGAACTAACAATAAGTATTCAAATCTTAAATCTAAAATATAATTATTAGGACCGACCACTGTCGGACATAAACTTGTTAATAGTTATAAATAATACATAAGTAGTGATAATCCAAAAAAGAAAAAAATTTATAAAAAGTATAAAAAAGTATTTTCAAGAAATCCCATCTGGAGTGTTGAGTAATAGAGCCCTTGTGTCCCTCTTTTTTAAGCGGATGTGTCCAGTAAAGTTCAAAATATTACGAGCAAGCGGATTAGGATGTGACTCGAGTTTTGTTAAATATTTGCCTGCGTATTTTGCAATTTCTTCAATCACTAGTGGCATATTTAAATCGCGATGGATATTGGAATTTTTGATGTACCATGGAGCCGATGCTATTAACCGTAAAATTTTGTTTTGCCTTCGTTGGATTCTCTCTACATTGGAACCTAAAGCAGTGCCCCATAACTGGATACCGTAACACCATATTGGCTTCAAAAGCGACTTGTATATTAAAAGTTTACAGTCCAATCTAAGTGTTGAATTTCTGCCAATCAACCAGAGTATTCGAGATAACTTAAGTTTCATCTGAGTTAGCTTAAAGTCAATATGATGTTTCCATGTAAGCCTTCGATCAAGGTGTATACCAAGGTATTTCACTTGGGAATGTTGAGGAATATTTTGATTATTGATTCGAATTGGGGAACAAGTATCTCTTCTTAGGGTAAACATTATATGGACACACTTTTGTTCATTTACCTTAATTCTCCATTAGTTCAACCACATTTCCAATTCTGTAATATGTTCTTGTAGATATCGGGAAGCCTCGTGAGGGTTTTCATGCATACTCAGGCAGGCTGTATCATCGGCAAACGTAGATGTATGGATATTGCTGCTCAAAGGCATATCACAAGTATAGATCAAATACAAAACTGGCCCCAGTATGCTACCCTGTGACACACCGTATGATATAGATTCGGGCACACTCAAGAATTCTCCTTCCACAACCGTGAACTTCCGGGTAGTAATGTAACTTTCTAATTAATTCACTAAATTTATTGGTATATATGATTTTAATTCTAAAATTAGACCTTCATGCCACACTTTATCAAATGCCTGAGAAACGTCAATAAACAGGGCAGAACAATACTTCTTTTCCTCAAATGTTTTTCTTATAAATTGAACCAATCTATGAGTTTGTTCAATGGTGCTATGTTGTGAATCAGAATTGAACAACCCTCGTACCCGTACATTGCACTAATTTGTTAACGCAGCAACAACCAGTTCATTCACTTGGTTGTTTGTTAAATTCTTTGCGTTGACAAATTGTGCAATAGCGATATTTCGTAATTGGGTCAAAAGCTTAATAATATTAAGTACGTTAGCAAGTAAGCATAATAATATTAACTATTAAGCATAATATTAATATATTAAATTATGATTAAGTTTTGTATAAATAGTTCATGTTAAGAAACCAAATGGGCAGTTGTAGTTTGTTAGTTGAAGACAGTTGTAATTAGTTAGTGAGGGCAGTTGTAATTAGTCAGTGGTTATTAGTTAGTTGTAATTATAGTCTTGTATTTTAGCAGTCAAAAGTTAGAGTCATACCTGCGATTCCCACGGGACCCTCCAGGTTTAAATTTGTAAAGTAAAAATAATAAGATACTAGTTTTTATTAATAAATCCCTTTTAATATACAAAAGAAAAATCCGTTTTTAAATACAACACAACATTTTTGGCGCAGCCGGTATTAGCAAGAGTGCAGTTTGATACCTTTTGGCAGTTTCAAGGAAGTATATAGATATTGGAAAGCTATTTTAGCTCAATTTAATTTTAATATACTAAATTAAATTGTTAAAAGGATACGTTGTTCTGTATACCAACATTTACTACACAACTCAAGGTTTTAATGAGCTATTTTAGCTGCCTTAAGTTGCACAGACTTTGGTGGTAAACTCAACGACGACAAACATTTGCTCGAGACAAATGGGACCAACACAAATGGTAACAATATTTATATAAGTGTTGAATTAGTAGATTAAACTAGATAAACGCATAGTGAAAAATTCAAAATGATTAGCATTATTTAAATAGAAGGAAAGTTTGTTTGTGAAAGTGAACAGTGAAAATAAAACTGGATTTAGGAAATTTTACTTAAGCTATATGGAGGATTTGAAAAAAAAAATTACAAAAGACACAAGAGGAGACCAGGGAAATTTCTGAGCGAGTGTGGAATCTCATAAAGTACCTTAACAATACCAAAGAGTATATAGAGTTAGTAAAGCATAAAGTGAGGAGCCAGGGAAACATAACCGAATTTGAAAAGATAGATATTTTATTGGAAGAACTACAAGTGCTACATGAACATCAACAAAGTCCAGCTATATCCAAGGAAATAGAAGAATATTTACACGTTAACCGGATCTTGAAGCAGCAGAACGAAAGCTTAAGAAAAACCATTGAAGAAGCTGAACAACAGATTCAAGACAGCGAACAGAAGACACAAGCATTTAAAGACTTCGCACAGCGCGTTAACCCCAACTTGACTCCTGATCAGTTGCAGCAAGTCATCGAAAATAGAAAGGTGATAGAGGAAAAAACTCAACAAATTGAAACGCTGAAGTCAAAGATACGAAACTTACAAGGAGAGACGAGGAAAGTGATTACAATTAACACAACAAGTAGTAACAACATGACAACTTTTACCGAACTTTTGAAAACCATATCCCATGTGGTACCAATTTTCTACGGAACTGATGGGCCAGAACTGGCAAGGGAAGCCAAGAAGTTTATTGAAGAATGTATGATAGCAAAGGATAAACTAGAAGAACCAGGTAATGTTGTCGACATAATCAAATGCATCAAAACTAGACTATTTGGAAATGCTTACTCATATTTGCACAATAAAGAGTTCACAACAATAGAAGCCTTATGTCAGGCTATTAGAGAAAAATTTGTAAAAGGCAAAACCCTAACAGAATTGCAAGAACTAATTTTCAGCAGTAAGCAAGGTCCAACAGAGACAGCATATGAATTTGGTGAGAGACTAGAAGGACTACTTACAGATGCCACAGAACTAATTGCAGCACAATGGCAAGAAGTTTCCCATCGAAAATCTATGATAGATCACTGCAACCAATCCGCAGTAAGAAGTTACATAAGAGGCTTACGAGATCCTAGATTGATGTCAAAATTCATCGGACACGAAAACGAAAAGCTTTCTGCCCTGCTGAAAATCACCAAGGATGCTCAAAATCTCTTTGGTTCTAATATGAAATCTTCAAATATCATGACAATGCATACCGAGGAACCTTTATATGATACGGTCCAGCAGTTGATAAAAGAAGTCCGACAACTATCCATGCATCAGAAGACCTGTAACCATTCAACGCCAAACAGTAATTCACGAGAAAACTCAAATTACTGGAGCCCTATGATAGACGAATGCTATTACCAAGGAAACAATATGTGCTATAATCAAAGACAGGGGCATAACGAATGCAATTTGAGAAGGAACATGAAACCTCCCGACTATGGAACAAATAGGCAAAATTTTACAAGCTCGAAAACTCAAAATAAAAGTGGACTAGGTATAACAACAACGAGGAGCGACGCTGTTTTAGATGCAATACACAGGGTCACATTTCTACTAATTGCCCAAGAAACAGACGGAGTATAAATAGCGATAATAGAAACGGCATCAATAGAGGCAACAATGATGTAAACAGAAGCAGATTTAATTACAACAGCAATAATTCGGGAAACGAGAATCGGCCCGGCCAAGATTAATGGACCGGAATGCCGAAAAATGTAGAGAAATTACTAATGAAAAAAATAAAAATAAAACACAACACCCCGTAGGAACTAACTATGAAGATAAAGCTTTTAATTTAGATATTAACAATATACACTTGACAGAGGAGCAGGATAATCAGAAACAGGAAGACAAGGATAACACCAAATTAATATCTGGTGCAAGACGCTCAGATTTTGTAAGAAAATACCTGAATAATACGGCAATGATGACATGTAAGATATAAATAATAGAATAAATAAGGACGGAAACGTCGCAGAACATCACATAAACCACTCAGAGTATAAAAATGAACTGAGACTGGAGAATGATGTTAGTAGCAACGAAAGTTGTGAGATAAACGATGCGTATATAAGCTTTCCTTGTAGAGAGGCAAAAGAGGAAAAATTACTATTGTTGGTAGACTCAGGCGCTGATACTACACTAGTAAAGGAAGAAGCTTTGACATCGTGCATAAAAGTTAATGAAAAGGAAAAGAAATCCTTGTCAGGAGCCTTTGGAGGAAATATGAGTACCAAAGGAAGTATAACTGTGAACCATAAATACGTGAACAAACTAAGTTTTAAAATGCACATAGTACCAAAGGGCACAATTTTGCCAGCAGATGGTTTGCTGGGCCGAGATATGATGTGGAATAGGTCGGTTACCGACACAATAAACAAAAACATAAAATTTTTTGACAAACAGAGAGAAATAGTTTCCTTGCCACTTGTTTCAGAAATTCCTTCGTTATATATATCCGAAAATTTTTCTATAAAAGGACGTTCCCAGGGAGTTGTATCAGTAGTAGTAACCAAGGCTACGGGAGAAATAATAGTAAACAAACTACAAATTTTACCAGGGGTTTTTGTGGGCGAAACCCTAACATCAATCAGAGGGGGAATAGCATTTATTCCAATTCTAAACACCAACAACTATACAGTAGACATAAATAAGAAAATAATGTTAAGTTATGAAAATCCTGAGGACTACCAGATAAAATCAACAACAGCCATTAATACAATAAGCACTGCGCACAACAAAGAAAGAACCAAATTACTATTGGAAACAGTACAGCTTTCCGCAGATTTGAATCCGGAAGAGAGATTATCGATCGAGAGCATTTTGAAATCATACGATGACGTGTTTCAATTACCCGGAGATAATCTAACTCACACAAATGTACTTAAACATAAAATCCCAACTGATTCTACTCAACCCCCAATAAATACTAAGCAATATAGACTACCTGAGGTCCACCGAAATGAAGTGAATAGACAAGTAGGCCAGATGGTCAAAGATGGAATTATCTCTCCCAGTATTTCCCCTTGGAATTCACCAATACTCCTAGTACCACAAAAGGCAGGAAAGGACGGAGAGAAAAATGGCGCTTAGTAGTAGATTTCAGAAAATTGAACGAGGCCACAATAAAGCAAGTCTTCCCCATACCAAGAATTGACGAAATCCTAGACCAACTGGGATACAGCCGATATTTTTCTACCCTCGATCTAGCGAGTGGATACCACCAAGTTTTAATGGACCCACGGGACAGACAAAAAACCGCTTTTAGCACCAATTTGGGACATTTTGAGTTTAATCGTATGCCTTTCGGATTAACAGGGGCACCAGCCACTTTTCAAAGAATCATGAACTCGATATTAACGGGTCTACAAGGAATCGACTGTTTCGTCTATCTGGACGATATAGTAATCTACGGCAGAAACCTAGCGGATCACCAATTAAGGCTCAAGAGAGTATTAGATATATTAAGAAGGTACAACCTTAAGTTACACCCCGAAAAATGTCATTTCCTTCAAAGGGGGGTAGTTTATCTAGGCCACCAATGTTCGGAAAATGGAGTCTTACCGGATCCCCATAAAACTAAAGCAGTAAAAAACATTCCACCTCCTAGAAGTATCAAAGACTTGCAAGCATTTCTAGGATTGATCAACTACTACAGGAAGTTTATACCAAACTCATCCGAAATTGCCTTACCCCTAAACAAACTACTAAGGAAGAACGTGAAATTTGAATGGACACAAGAGTGTCAGCAAGCTATGGACAAATTAAAAGCAGCAGTTTCGAATCCACCTCTATTACAATACCCTGACTTTGCGAAACCATTTGTTCTGACTACGGATGCTAGCAATGAAGCCCTAGGAGCTATCCTTTCTCAAGGAGAGCCTGGTAGCGATTTACCAGTATATTTTGCAAGCAGAGTACTAAGTGTCACAGAAAAACGATACTCTACAATAGAAACGGAGTTGCTTACCATCGTATGGGCAACAAAAACTTTTAGGCCATATTTACTCGAGAGACACTTCACCATTTTTACAGACCACAAACCCCTCAAGGGTATAGCTAATCTGAAAGATCAAGAAGGCAGGTTGGGGCGCCTTAGACTAAAACTTTTAGAATATGATTTCGAGATACGGTATAAATCAGAAAAAACGAATCAAAACGCTGATGCCCTCAGTCGCCTTCCAATAGAGAAAATAAATGTAGGGGCAATAACTAGATCAAAAGCTCGAGAATTACAAAACAAACAGAATGGAGTGAATGAAGAAATTATGCATCAAACAGAGGTAAATCAGGATATGGGAGAGGAAGATATGGCTGTTTATTTAACGAATGCAGAAGATATAAATAAAGTAATAAAAACATTCCACGATACACCTTTGGGTGGACACCAAGGGACATTCAAAACTTATTCCCGCATCAGGAATCAGTATAAATGGGCCGGCATGTATCGACAAATAAAAAATTATGTAACAACGTGTAGCCTATGCCAGAAAAACAAATGTTCGAAAGTTGAAAAAATGCCATTGGTAATAACAAGCACTTCAAGTAAGCCTTTCGAAAAAGTTTTCATGGACCTGGTAGGTCCGTTGCCAGAATCAGCTAGGGGAAACAAATACATCGTCACCTTTCAAGACGATTTTTCAAAATTTTTCGCATGTGCAGCCGTGTCTGACGCAGAGGCACCAACTGTAGCTAAAGTCTTTTTTAAGGAAATAATTTCAAGATACTTCATTCCCAAGGTGTTGGTAACGGATAATGGTTCAAACTTCACATCCAGATTATTCAAGGAAACGTGTAAGATGCTAAGAATAAAGAAACTACTAACTACTCCTTATCATCCACAAGCGAATGGGGTTTTAGAACGAGCTCATCGACCATTGGCCGAATTTCTGAGAAATTTCGTTAACCTGGATGGTACCAACTGGGACGACTGGACTCATCACGCCATGCATGTGTATAATAATAGCAAACATTCAACAACAAAACAAACACCGACGAGAGTGTTATTTGGGTTTGAATTTGAAATGCCCATCTCTTTGAAAATATCCCCGACACCACTATACAACGCGGATGATTATAGCAAAATTCTGAAATATCAAATCCAACGTTCACATGAAATCGTTAGAGAGAACCAAGAGAGGGCAAAATTAAGAGCAAAACAGTATTATGATAAGGGTTCAAAGGACAGAGAATATAAAATAGGTCAAAAGGTTTGGTTAAAGAATCAAACTAGAAAAAATAAATTTTCACCCTTATGGTTAGGACCATATGAAGTTATAGACATACCAACACGTGTAAACATAAAATTGAGAGTAAAAAGGTGTGAAAAGGTCTACCATAAGAATTTAGTAAAACCCTATAAGGAACGGCATTTAATATAAGGTATATGGTAATTAATCATCCAGTTACGATCCAGGCTATTTAGTTATGAATTTATAAAGGAGAGCATTGATTTTTAGTTATTTTACTTCTTTTTTTTACTTCAAATGCAGCCAATTGTTTAAAGAATTCATTTCCGGATACCTTAAAACAAACAAAAAACACAAATATGCTTACTAAAACGTTTCTTTAAATAATAATAAAAAAAAATTAAAACATAAAAAAAAGTTAGTTGAATAAACCCTCGCTACAATACGTAATTGCAATTAAACAAAAATGATACAAAAAAAAAAATAAAAATAATTTTTTACGAGCAATGGGAAAGTTAAGTCAGTTATACGCGTGTCAACAACCTGAAATATCAAAGTGCTGATGACGTATTTATGCTTTTGTTTATTTTTTTTAGTTCAATAACTTTATGTCAACATACTTTAGAATTTTAGTTTTAATAAAAAATAAAAATTAGTTGAATAAACCCTCGCTACAATACGTAATTGCAATTAAACAAAATTGTTGACAAAAGGAAAATGATACACTGCAATATGAGTTTTGGGAAAGTTAAGCTAGGTCAGTTATGCATTGTACGGTTTGAAGTCAACAATCTGAAACACCAAAGTGCTGACGACGTATTTATTTGTCCTACACGCGTATATATGCACACCTGTTGTCATATTTTTGTTTTTATTCTTTTATACAACTTTATGTTGACATACTTTAAATTTGATGACCATTTATACTTAATAATTTTATATTGAAAAAAAAATATAATAGCAATTATTCCGAAAAAAAAAAACAAATGAAATTGCAAAGGCAAAATACATAGTTAAATTATGCATATTTAAGAAAAATAAATTTTTTTTGAAAATCTATAATTGTATGGTCAATTATTTAGCTGCTAAAATGAAATAAACATAATGATAGCAAAAGAAAAATGTTTGTATTTGAAACAAAACATCCAAAAGTATTATTACATATTATATTTTATTATAGCATAAGATCAACTACGTTTAAGATTATAACATACTATGTAAAAACGTTTGATCCAATTAGTATTCTTGGAAAATATCTATGACTAGATATTTTCTTCCGCCAAGGGGGGAGGGATGTTGTGAATCAGAATTGAACAACCCTCGTACCCGCACATTGCACTAATTTGTTAACGCAGCAACAACCAGTTCATTCACTTGGTTGTTTGTTAAATTCTTTGCGTTGACAAATTGTGCAATAGCGATATTTCGTAATTGGGTCAAAAGCTTAATAATATTAAGTACGTTAGCAAGTAAGCATAATAATATTAACTATTAAGCATAATATTAATATATTAAATTATGATTAAGTTTTGTATAAATAGTTCATGTTAAGAAACCAAATGGGCAGTTGTAGTTTGTTAGTTGAAGACAGTTGTAATTAGTTAGTGAGGGCAGTTGTAATTAGTCAGTGGTAATTAGTTAGTTGTAATTATAGTCTTGTATTTTAGCAGTCAAAAGTTAGAGTCATACCTGCGATTCCCACGGGACCCTCCAGGTTTAATTTTGTAAAGTAAAAATAATAAGATACTAGTTTTTATTAATAAATCCCTTTTAATATACAAAAGAAAAATCCGTTTTTAAATACAACACAACATTTTTGGCGCAGCCGGTATTAGCAAGAGTACAGTTTGATACCTTTTGGCAGTTTCAAGGAAGTATATTGATATTGGAAAGCTATTTTAGCTCAATTTAATTTTAATATACTAAATTAAATTGTTAAAAGGATACGTTGTTCTGTATACCAACATTTACTACACAACTCAAGGTTTTAATGAGCTATTTTAGCTGCCTTAAGTTGCACAGACTTTGGTGGTAAACTCAACGACGACAAACATTTGCTCGAGACAAATGGGACCAACACAAATGGTAACAATATTTATATAAGTGTTGAATTAGTAGATTAAACTAGATAAACGCATAGTGAAAAATTCAAAATGATTAGCATTATTTAAATAGAAGGAAAGTTTGTTTGTGAAAGTGAACAGTGAAAATAAAACTGGATTTAGGAAATTTTACTTAAGCTATATGGAGGATTTGAAAAAAAAAATTACAAAAGACACAAGAGGAGACCAGGGAAATTTCTGAGCGAGTGTGGAATCTCATAAAGTACCTTAACAATACCAAAGAGTATATAGAGTTAGTAAAGCATAAAGTGAGGAGCCAGGGAAACATAACCGAATTTGAAAAGATAGATATTTTATTGGAAGAACTACAAGTGCTACATGAACATCAACAAAGTCCAGCTATATCCAAGGAAATAGAAGAATATTTACACGTTAACCGGATCTTGAAGCAGCAGAACGAAAGCTTAAGAAAAACCATTGAAGAAGCTGAACAACAGATTCAAGACAGCGAAAGAAGACACAAGCATTTAAAGACTTCGCACAGCGCGTTAACCCCAACTTGACTCCTGATCAGTTGCAGCAAGTCATCGAAAATAGAAAGGTGATAGAGGAAAAAACTCAACAAATTGAAACGCTGAAGTCAAAGATACGAAACTTACAAGGAGAGACGAGGAAAGTGATTACAATTAACACAACAAGTAGTAACAACATGACAACTTTTACCGAACTTTTGAAAACCATATCCCATGTGGTACCAATTTTCTACGGAACTGATGGGCCAGAAATGGCAAGGGAAGCCAAGAAGTTTATTGAAGGATGTATGATAGCAAAGGATAAACTAGAAGAACCAGGTAATGTGGTCGACATAATCAAATGCATCAAAACTAGACTATTTGGAAATGCTTACTCATATTTGCACAATAAAGAGTTCACAACAATAGAAGCCTTATGTCAGGCTATTAGAGAAAAATTTGTAAAAGGCAAAACCCTAACAGAATTGCAAGAACTAATTTTCAGCAGTAAGCAAGGTCCAACAGAGACAGCATATGAATTTGGTGAGAGACTAGAAGGACTACTTACAGATGCCACAGAACTAATTGCAGCACAATGGCAAGAAGTTTCCCATCGAAAATCTATGATAGATCACTGCAACCAATCCGCAGTAAGAAGTTACATAAGAGGCTTACGAGATCCTAGATTGATGTCAAAATTCATCGGACACGAAAACGAAAAGCTTTCTGCCCTGCTGAAAATCACCAAGGATGCTCAAAATCTCTTTGGTTCTAATATGAAATCTTCAAATATCATGACAATGCATACCGAGGAACCTTTATATGATACGGTCCAGCAGTTGATAAAAGAAGTCCGACAACTATCCATGCATCAGAAGACCTGTAACCATTCAACGCCAAACAGTAATTCACGAGAAAACTCAAATTACTGGAGCCCTATGATAGACGAATGCTATTACCAAGGAAACAATATGTGCTATAATCAAAGACAGGGGCATAACGAATGCAATTTGAGAAGGAACATGAAACCTCCCGACTATGGAACAAATAGGCAAAATTTTACAAGCTTGAAAACTCAAAACAAAAGTGGACTAGGTATAACAACAACGAGGAGCGACGCTGTTTTAGATGCAATACACAGGGTCACATTTCTACTAATTGCCCAAGAAACAGACGGAGTATAAATAGCGATAATAGAAACGGCATCAATAGAGGCAACAATGATGTAAACAGAAGCAGATTTAATTACAACAGCAATAATTCGGGAAACGAGAATCGGCCCGGCCAAGATTAATGGACCGGAATGCCGAAAAATGTAGAGAAATTACTAATGAAAAAAATAAAAATAAAACACAACACCCCGTAGGAACTAACTATGAAGATAAAGCTTTTAATTTAGATATTAACAATATACACTTGACAAAGGAGCAGGATAATCAGAAACAGGAAGACAAGGATAACACCAAATTAATATCTGGTGCAAGACGCACAGATTTTGTAAGAAAATACCTGAATAATACGGCAATGATGACATGTAAGATATAAATAATAGAATAAATAAGGACGGAAACGTCGCAGAACATCACATAAACCACTCAGAGTATAAAAATGAACTGAGACTGGAGAATGATGTTAGTAGCAACGAAAGTTGTGAGATAAACGATGCGTATATAAGCTTTCCTTGTAGAGAGGCAAAAGAGGAAAAATTACTATTGTTGGTAGACTCAGGCGCTGATACTACACTAGTAAAGGAAGAAGCTTTGACATCGTGCATAAAAGTTAATGAAAAGGAAAAGAAATCCTTGTCAGGAGCCTTTGGAGGAAACATGAGTACCAAAGGAAGTATAACTGTGAACCATAAATACGTGAACAAACTAAGTTTTAAAATGCACATAGTACCAAAGGGCACAATTTTGCCAGCAGATGGTTTGCTGGGCCGAGATATGATGTGGAATAGGTCGGTTACCGACACAATAAACAAAAACATAAAATTTTTTGACAACCAGAGAGAAATAGTTTCCTTGCCACTTGTTTCAGAAATTCCTTCGTTATATATATCCGAAAATTTTTCTATAAAAGGACGTTCCCAGGGAGTTGTATCAGTAGTAGTAACCAAGGCTACGGGAGAAATAATGGTAAACAAACTACAAATTTTAGCAGGGGTTTTTGTGGGCGAAACCCTAACATCAATCAGAGGGGGAATAGCATTTATTCCAATTCTAAACACCAACAACTATACAGTAGACATAAATAAGAAAATAATGTTAAGTTATGAAAATCCTGAGGACTACCAGATAAAATCAACAACAGCCATTAATACAATAAGCACTGCGCACAACAAAGAAAGAACCAAATTACTATTGGAAACAGTACAGCTTTCCGCAGATTTGAATCCGGAAGAGAGATTATCGATCGAGAGCATTTTGAAATCATACGATGACGTGTTTCAATTACCCGGAGATAATCTAACTCACACAAATGTACTTAAACATAAAATCCCAACTGATTCTACTCAACCCCCAATAAATACTAAGCAATATAGACTACCTGAGGTCCACCGAAATGAAGTGAATAGACAAGTAGGCCAGATGGTCAAAGATGGAATTATCTCTCCCAGTATTTCCCCTTGGAATTCACCAATACTCCTAGTACCAAAAAAGGCAGGAAAGGACGGAGAGAAAAAATGACGCTTAGTAGTAGATTTCAGAAAATTGAACGAGGCCACAATAAAGCAAGTCTTCCCCATACCAAGAATTGACGAAATCCTAGACCAACTGGGATACAGCCGATATTTTTCTACCCTCGATCTAGCGAGTGGATACCACCAAGTTTTAATGGACCCACGGGACAGACAAAAAACCGCTTTTAGCACCAATTTGGGACATTTTGAGTTTAATCGTATGCCTTTCGGATTAACAGGGGCACCAGCCACTTTTCAAAGAATCATGAACTCGATATTAACGGGTCTACAAGGAATCGACTGTTTCGTCTATCTGGACGATATAGTAATCTACGGCAGAAACCTAGCGGATCACCAATTAAGGCTCAAGAGAGTATTAGATATATTAAGAAGGTACAACCTTAAGTTACACCCCGAAAAATGTTATTTCCTTCAAAGGGGGGTAGTTTATCTAGGCCACCAATGTTCGGAAAATGGAGTCTTACCGGATCCCCATAAAACTAAAGCAGTAAAAAACATTCCACCTCCTAGAAGTATCAAAGACTTGCAAGCATTTCTAGGATTGATCAACTACTACAGGAAGTTTATACCAAACTCATCCGAAATTGCCTTACCCCTAAACAAACTACTAAGGAAGAACGTGAAATTTGAATGGACACAAGAGTGTCAGCAAGCTATGGACAAATTAAAAGCAGCAGTTTCGAATCCACCTCTATTACAATACCCTGACTTTGCGAAACCATTTGTTCTGACTACGGATGCTAGCAATGAAGCCCTAGGAGCTATCCTTTCTCAAGGAGAGCCTGGTAGCGATTTACCAGTATATTTTGCAAGCAGAGTACTAAGTGTCACAGAAAAACGATACTCTACAATAGAAAAGGAGTTGCTTACCATCGTATGGGCAACAAAAACTTTTAGGCCATATTTACTCGAGAGACACTTCACCATTTTTACAGACCACAAACCCCTCAAGGGTATAGCTAATCTGAAAGATCAAGAAGGCAGGTTGGGGCGCCTTAGACTAAAACTTTTAGAATATGATTTCGAGATACGGTATAAATCAGAAAAAACGAATCAAAACGCTGATGCCCTCAGTCGCCTTCCAATAGAGAAAATAAATGTAGGGGCAATAACTAGATCAAAAGCTCGAGAATTACAAAACAAACAGAATGGAGTGAATGAAGAAATTATGCATCAAACAGAGGTAAATCAGGATATGGGAGAGGAAGATATGGGTGTTTATTTAACGAATGCAGAGATATAAATAAAGTAATAAAAACATTCCACGATACACCTTTGGGTGGACACCAAGGGACATTCAAAACTTATTCCCGCATCAGGAATCAGTATAAATGGGCCGGCATGTATCGACAAATAAAAAATTATGTAACAACGTGTAGCCTATGCCAGAAAAACAAATGTTCGAAAGTTGAAAAAATGCCATTGGTAATAACAAGCACTTCAAGTAAGCCTTTCGAAAAAGTTTTCATGGACCTGGTAGGTCCGTTGCCAGAATCAGCTAGGGGAAACAAACACATCGTCACCTTTCAAGACGATTTTTCAAAATTTTTCGCATGTGCAGCCGTGTCTGACGCAGAGGCACCAACTGTAGCTAAAGTCTTTTTTAAGGAAATAATTTCAAGATACTTCATTCCCAAGGTGTTGGTAACGGATAATGGTTCAAACTTCACATCCAGATTATTCAAGGAAACGTGTAAGATGCTAAGAATAAAGAAACTACTAACTACTCCTTATCATCCACAAGCGAATGGGGTTTTAGAACGAGCTCATCGACCATTGGCCGAATTTCTGAGAAATTTCGTTAACCTGGATGGTACCAACTGGGACGACTGGACTCATCACGCCATGCATGTGTATAATAATAGCAAACATTCAACAACAAAACAAACACCGACGAGAGTGTTATTTGGGTTTGAATTTGAAATGCCCATCTCTTTGAAAATATCCCCGACACCACTATACAACGCGGATGATTATAGCAAAATTCTGAAATATCAAATCCAACGTTCACATGAAATCGTTAGAGAGAACCAAGAGAGGGCAAAATTAAGAGCAAAACAGTATTATGATAAGGGTTCAAAGGACAGAGAATATAAAATAGGTCAAAAGGTTTGGTTAAAGAATCAAACTAGAAAAAATAAATTTTCACCCTTATGGTTAGGACCATATGAAGTTATAGACATACCAACACGTGTAAATATAAAATTGAGAGTAAAAAGGTGTGAAAAGGTCTACCATAAGAATTTAGTAAAACCCTATAAGGAACGGCATTTAATATAAGGTATATGGTAATTAATCATCCAGTTACGATCCAGGCTATTTAGTTATGAATTTATAAAGGAGAGCATTGATTTTTAGTTATTTTACTTCTTTTTTTTACTTCAAATGCAGCCAATTGTTTAAAGAATTCATTTCCGGATACCTTAAAACAAACAAAAAACACAAATATGCTTACTAAAACGTTTCTTTAAATAATAATAAAAAAAAATTAAAACATAAAAAAAAGTTAGTTGAATAAACCCTCGCTACAATACGTAATTGCAATTAAACAAAAATGATACAAAAAAAAAATAAAAATAATTTTTTACGAGCAATGGGAAAGTTAAGTCAGTTATACGCGTGTCAACAACCTGAAATATCAAAGTGCTGATGACGTATTTATGCTTTTGTTTATTTTTTTTAGTTCAATAACTTTATGTCAACATACTTTAGAATTTTAGTTTTAATAAAAAATAAAAATTAGTTGAATAAACCCTCGCTACAATACGTAATTGCAATTAAACAAAATTGTTGACAAAAGGAAAATGATACACTGCAATATGAGTTTTGGGAAAGTTAAGCTAGGTCAGTTATGCATTGTACAGTTTGAAGTCAACAATCTGAAACACCAAAGTGCTGACGACGTATTTATTTGTCCTACACGCGTATATATGCACACCTGTTGTCATATTTTTGTTTTTATTCTTTTATACAACTTTATGTTGACATACTTTAAATTTGATGACCATTTATACTTAATAATTTTATATTGAAAAAAAATATAATAGCAATAATCATAAACAGTAATTATTCCGAAAAAAAACAAATGAAATTGCAAAGGCAAAATACATAGTTAAATTATGCATATTTAAGAAAAATAAATTTTTTTTGAAAATCTATAATTGTATGGTCAATTATTTAGCTGCTAAAATGAAATAAACATAATGATAGCAAAAGAAAAATGTTTGTATTTGAAACAAAACATCCAAAAGTATTATTACATATTATATTTTATTATAGCATAAGATCAACTACGTTTAAGATTATAACATACTATGTAAAAACGTTTGATCCAATTAGTATTCTTGGAAAATATCTATGACTAGATATTTTCTTCCGCCAAGGGGGGAGGGATGTTGTGAATCAGAATTGAACAACCCTCGTACCCGTACATTGCACTAATTTGTTAACGCAGCAACAACCAGTTCATTCACTTGGTTGTTTGTTAAATTCTTTGCGTTGACAAATTGTGCAATAGCGATATTTCGTAATTGGGTCAAAAGCTTAATAATATTAAGTACGTTAGCAAGTAAGCATAATAAGATTAACTATTAAGCATAATATTAATATATTAAATTATGATTAAGTTTTGTATAAATAGTTCATGTTAAGAAACCAAATGGGCAGTTGTAGTTTGTTAGTTGAAGACAGTTGTAATTAGTTAGTGAGGGCAGTTGTAATTAGTCAGTGGTATTTAGTTAGTTGTAATTACAGTCTTGTATTTTAGCAGTCAAAAGTTAGAGTCATACCTGCGATTCCCACGGGACCCTCCAGGTTTAAATTTGTAAAGTAAAAATAATAAGATACTAGTTTTTATTAATAAATCCCTTTTAATATACAAAAGAAAAATCCGTTTTTAAATACAACACAACAGCTATGCTGACTTCTAAAACCAAATTGATGGTCCGGGATGCACCCACTATCAGTTAAAATTGGGGACAATTTTGTCATGAGCAGCTTTTCCAAGAAGTTTTGACATAGTTGACAGCAAACTTGTTGGCCTATACGACTCAGCTTTAGTAAGATCTTTGCCCGGCTTTGGAATCATTTTGATTTTTGCAAGCTTCCAGAGTTGTGGATAATACTCCAGTCGTAATATGGCATTAGAAATAAACAGCAAGATTCTTATTGCAATATGCGGCAAGTTCATCAGCATCTTGTTACTAATTCCATCAATGCCTGGAGCTTTCTTTGGCTTCAGTTCAGCAATTACTTTATGTACATCACGCATCTTAAACTTTAAGGCTCGAGGGGGTAGAGCAACTACACTCGGCAAATCAGCAACACCAGTACATGTATTTGCGGTAAATACGGATTTTAAATGCTCAGCAAATATTTTACATTTTTCCGTATCGCTTCTTGCCCAATCTCCGGTAGATGTGCGCAGAGGTGGCTTAAACTCAACGGGTGTTTTAAGCTTTCTAGCAGCGTGCCACAAAGAGTAATTAGATGTCGGTGTGACATCAAGACCTTCCAAATAATTTTTAAGAGATGCAGTTTTTTCAGATGCAAGCAACTCTTGAAGTCGTTTAGAACATTCTTTAAGTCTGAGTTTATGTTGGGGTGATCTGTGCTGTTGCCATTCCCTTCTAGCTCTTCTTTTTTCACATACGAGATGTTCAATATCCCTGGAATAAATTTTATTAAACCCAGACTGCGGATGGGAGGTAGTGGCATGTTCAACAGCCTGTTTAATAATTTCGTTAAGATTGGCAATGTTAGTTTCAATGTCATTGGGTGTTCTTAACGCAATATTTTCCGTGCAATGACTACTAAGATATTTTTTGAATCCCAGCCAATTAACACGATTGGTCATCTTCATATATGGGTGAGGTAAGTCACTTCTTAGTGGGTTATAAATTGTAACGATAGTGGGGGAGTGATCGGAGGAGAGATCTAGAGAAGTTTCAACACTAATTAAATCCCTAGAAATATTTTTCATTACGCCAAAATCAATAACATCCGGAATTTTTCGTACGTCAGTAGGCCAATAAGTGGGCTCCCCACTCGAAATAACATCTAAGCCCACTTTTGAAATTGTATTAAACAAAGCTCGACCTCTAGGTGTTAAAAGGCGCGATCCCCAGTACGTATGCTTTGCATTGTAGTCACCAGCTGCCACGAAACAAGATCCAAGGGATTTGTAGAACTTCTCATACTGATCTTCGGTAACTGAAAATCTGGGAGGTGAGTAAATTGATGATATCACGAAATTAAAACAAAAATTTTCTACAAAAATATTCGTAGCTTGCATATATTCTTCACTAACGTTGTCAAGAATATAGTGCTTGAGTCTTGACTTAATTAGAATTGCAGATCCACCGCATGCTCTCCCTCTAGGGTCCTTTGTATCATACATAGTGTAGCCATTTATTTTGAAAAAGCTTCTCGAAGTCAAATGTGTTTTAGAGACCAACATTATATCAATATTTTTTTCCGTAAGGAAGTGCTCAAGTTCATTTTTATGTTGGCGAATGCCCTTTGCGTTCCAGAAACATATTTTTAACGTGTTCATGGCTTGTTAATTAATGCTTGAAGCAGAGTATTCTGCATTCTCAGCATTTCTTGCATCATGTTAGTCATATTTGTTGTAAAATTGTTTATAGTTTGCACCAAATTGTTAATAGTAGCTTCAAGGCGACTAAAGTTAAAGCTTGAGTTTGCATTCGTTGAATTATTTGGAGGTGGAACATTTTGTGGGGGAATAGAATTTGTTTTGGCAGCATCGGCATACGATACACGGGAAGTAACTGGTTGGCTCATTTGCACAAAATTGGCGGAGTAAGCGTTTGCTGATTGAGATGGAGCTAATTTGGATTTTTGCACCATAGTCTGTTTGACAAAAGAGTACACAGAACAGCCTCTGTAGTTAGCGGTGTGATTACCTCCACAATTACTGCATTTATTATCACTTTGATCTTTTGGCTTATTGCAACTAGCAGTGCCGTGTAATTCGCCGCACACAGCACAAACAGAGGGTAATTTACAGTATGTTTTTGTGTGGCCATATTTTTGGCAATTATGGCACTGTACGGGACCTGATCGCTTATGTGGCTCTTCAACTGTGATTTTTCGGTATAAGAGGTATTTTGGCTATAAATTGGGTGTGTCTCGTTTTTTTTCAGCTGTATATCATTCGGCTCCAATTCAACACGAAATAGAGGCTGGGGGATCTTCTCCCTATTGATTATGTTGGTAACATTTTTTACCTTAAATCCTTGTATAATGAGTGCATCTTTTACTTCTTCGGGATTAACATAAGAGTCAATACCCTTCAATACGATCTGCATACCTTTGGCACTCTTAAGCTGGTACGTATAAAAACTTGTTTTATTTTTTTCAAATTCAGTCACTATTTTGCGGAAATTTTTTTCTTCGTATATTTGAATTTTAGTTTTGTCAATATTACCACGCTTTATTGGAATAACATGAAATGCGTTTTCATCAATGGCCGAGACAAATTTTTTAATTAAGGCGTTAGAATTTTTCTCTCTCATATATATAGGTGGTGGCTTAAAAGACTTTTGCGATGATGCAGCGGGCTTGTCGTCGGTGACTTGCAATAATGAAAAACGATTTTGACGATTGGTAGATGATGCGCTTTTATCCCTAGACATCTTTGGAGCAGATGAAATTTTTGAAGAATTCGGGCTTCGCCCACGCTTTACCACTGTTATGTATCTGTCCATTCCGACTTGTACCTTGGGTTTCGAGCTACTTTTATCTGTAGTGATAACTTTATTAAGTGATGAACATGAGCCTGAAGGAGATGATATTACTGACTTATATGAAGAAGTACTAGGCAACTGTAATGTTAATGAATCACTATTTGGCATTGGACAAAGCGAAGTTGATCGGTGACGAAATATTGGATTTTTCGTTAAAAAAATACTTTCATTAGATTTATTATTTGTATTATTTTCATTGAGAGCTTCAGAACTCACAGTAAAATAGGCATTTCTGCCGTTAGAACTCACTTCATAATTTTTTGTATTTGAGGTACTCATATAGAGTATTCTTCAAGGGCACTTTTTGTGTTTTTTGCTTACGGTTTTTTTTTGATGTTTATGTTATTTATAATTGTTTATTTGCTTTTGAGTTACTCGTATAGAGTATTCCTCAATGTCACTGTTTGTGTTTTTTTATAAACAACTTTACAACAAATATGACTACCATGATGCAAGAAATGCTGAGAATGCAGAATACTCTGCTTCAAGCATTAATTAACAAGCCATGAACACGTTAAAGATATGTTTCTGGAACGCAAACGGCATTCGCCAACATAAAAATGAACTTGAGCACTTCCTTACGGAAAAAAATATTGATAAAATGTTGGTCTCTGAGACACATTTGACTTCGAGAAGCTTTTTCAAAATAAATGGCTACACTATGCATGATACAAAGGACCCTAGAGGGAGAGCATGCGGTGGATCTGCAATTCTAATTAAGTCAAGACTCAAGCATTATATCCTTCACAACGTTAGTGAAGAATATATGCAAGCTACGAATATTTTTGTAGAAAATTTTTGTTCCAATTTCGTGATATAAATTTACTCACCTCCCAGATTTTCAGTTACAGAAGATCAGTATGAGAAGTTCTACAAATCGCTTGGATCTTGTTTCGTGGCAGCTGGAGACTACAATGTAAAGCATACGTACTGGGGGTCGCGCCTTGTAACACCTAGAGGTCGAGCTTTGTTTAATGCTATTTCAATAATGGGCTTAGATGTTATTTCGAGTGGGGAGCCCACTTATTGGCCTACTGACGTACGAAAAATTCCGGATGTTATTGATTTTGGCGTAATGAAAAATATTTCTAGGGATTTAATTAATGTTGAAACTTCTCTAGATCTCTCCTCCGATCACTCCCCCACTACCGTTACAATTTGTAACCCACTAAGAAGTGACTTACCTCACCCATATATGAAGATGATCAATCGTGTTAATTGGCTGGGATTCAAAAAATATCTTAGTAGTCATTGCACGGAAAATATTGCGTTAAGAACACCCAATGACATTGAAACTAACATTGCCAATCTTAACGAAAATATTAAACAGGATGCTGAACATGCCACTACCTCCCATCCGCAGTCTGGGTTTAATAAAATTTATTCGAGGGATATTGAACATCTCGTATGTGAAAAAAGAAGAGCTAGAAGGGAATGGCAACAGCACAGATCACCCCAACATAAACTCAGACTTAAAGAATGTTCTAAACGACTTCAAGAGTTGCTTGCATCTGAAAAAACTGCATCTCTTAAAAATTATTTGGAAGGTGTTGATGTCACACAAACATCTAATTACTCTTTGTGGCGCGCTGCTAGAAAGCTTAAAACACCCAATGAGTTTAAGCCACCTCTGCGCACATCTACCGGAGGATGGGCAAGAAGCGATACGGAAAAATGTAAAATATTTGCTGAGCATTTAAAATCCGTATTTACCTCAAATACATGTACTGGTGTTGCTGATTTGCCGAATGTAGTTGCTCTACCCCCTCGAGCCTTAAAGTTTAAGATGCGTGATGTACATTAAGTAATTGCTGAACTCAAGCCAAAGAAAGCTCCAGGTATTGATGGAATTAGTAACAAGATGCTGATGAACTTGCCGCATATTGCAATAAGAATCTTGCTGTTTATTTCTAATGCCATATTACGACTGGAGTATTATCCACAACTCTGAAAGCTTGCAAAAATCAAAATGATTCCAAAGCCGGGCAAAGATCTTACTAAAGCTGAGTCATATAGGCCAATAAGTTTGCTGTCAACTATGTCAAAACTCTTCGAAAAGCTGCTCATGACAAAATTGTCTTCAATTTTAACTGATAGTGGGTGCATCCCAGACCATCAATTTGGTTTTAGAAGTCAGCATAGCACCATTGAACAAACTCATAGATTGGTTCAATTTATAAGAAAAACATTTGAGGAAAAGAAGTATTGTTCTGCCCTGTTTATTGACGTTTCTCAGGCATTTGATAAAGTGTGGCATGAAGGCTTAATTTTAAAATTAAAATCATATCTACCAAGTTACATTACTACCCGGAAGTTCACGGTTGTGGAAGGAGAATTCTTGAGTGTGCCCGAATCTATATCATACGGTGTGTCACAGGGTAGCATACTGGGGCCAGTTTTGTATTTGATCTATACTTGTGATATGCCTTTGAGCAGCAATATCCATACATCTTCGTTTGCCGATGATACAGCCTGCCTGAGTATGCATGAAAACCCTCACGAGGTTTCCCGATATCTACAAGAACATATTACAGAATTGGAAATGTGGTTGAACTTATGGAGAATTAAGGTAAATGAACAAAAGTGTGTCCACATAACGTTTACCCTAAGAAGAGATACTTGTTCCCCAATTCGAATCAATAATCAAAATATTCCTGAACATTCCCAAGTGAAATACCTTGGTATACACCTTGATCGAAGGCTTACATGGAAACATCATATTGACTTTAAGCTAACTCAGATGAAACTTAAGATATCTCAAATACACGGGTTGATTGGCAGAAATTCAACACTTAGCCTGGACTGTAAACTTTTAATATACAAGTCGCTTTTGAAGCCAATATGGTGTTACGGTATCCAGTTATGGGGCAATGCTTCAGCTTCCAATGTAGAGAGAATCCAACGAAGGCAAAACAAAATTTTACGGTTAATAACATCGGCACCATGGTACATCAAAAATTCTAATATATGTACATCGTGATTTAAATATGCCACTAGTGATTGAAGAAATTGCAAAATACGCAGGCAAATATTTAACAAAACTCGAGTCACATCCTAATTCGCTTGCTCGTAATATTTTGAAGTTTACTGGACACATCCGCTTAAAAAAGAGGGACACTAGGGCTCTAATACTCAACACTCTAGATGGGATTTCTTGAAAATACTTTTTTTATACTTTTTATAATTTTTTTTCTTTTTTGGATTATCACTACTTATATATTATTTCTAACTATTAACAAGTCTATGTCCGACAGTGGTCGGTCCTAATAATTATATTTTAGATTTAAGATTTGAATACTTATTGTTAGTTCATATTTGAAGATACAATAAATAAATACATGTATTAAAAAAAAAATTAAAAAATAAACTAGCATCTAGCAAAAGAAAGAAATAAATTCCCGTATTTTGTTACAATGGCTTTTAAAACTAAGATTATTTTTATTCAGTTATCAAATTATCTCAATTCATTAAATAATTTTATTATTCCAGTCTCTCATATTTTACTTATTACATTCTCAGCAGGTGTTCTCACATTAATTATCTTTTCTATTGACACAAACCAAAAGAAATTATTACTCCATATCATATTTTTTTTCCTAACCTAAAGCAAAAAATACTTACTCTTACGGCCACTTTCACAATATCCAATTATTTTGTTTTGAACAGAATTTAGCTAACTGACGCACAGTAGGTTCGATGACACAGAAAGTGGTGATTAATTCATGGGAGCCGTAATTTAAATTTTTTTGAAAATTTTTTTTTCAAATTTTTGAAAATACATAAAAAGGCATAATCTAAAAAAAGATACACGAGAAAAAAAACTTTCTTACGATGTCTACATTTTTATTTTTCTAAAAATTATAGTTTGCTTCAGAACTTTCGCCGTAATTCTAAAATAGAAAGTGATTTTTTTAAAATGAGAAGCAAACGAAAGCTTTTATATTGTCTTCTTTCTAAAAAATAAAAAAATAAATATATATTTTGCATAAATATGAACATAAGTTTAATTTAAAGCTTGAATTTGGGTTTTAAAGGATTTTTAGAATTTTAGAAGTTTTTTAAAAAAGTAGCGAAATAAATTTTTATATTTTTTGTTTATCAATAATTGTCATACACTTAAAAGGAACCCATATTAAACAAAAAAAAAACCATTTATATGCTTATACTTATATGCTCTCGTTCCTGTGATTTGTGCATGAGGTCTATATTCTCTTTTGCATGCATTTGTGCTTACTAAAATTTTTTTATATACATATATCTAATTCATGTTTATCGTAATGTTTTGGTATTTTGTGAAACAGTAAAGAAAATAAACCTGGTTTAAAAGCCCATATTTGATTTTCAATCACTATTTTATCTTCAGTAAGCTTAATAATTCTATTGCCAAACTTCCATTCATTATTAAAATCTTTATGTGGACCGTAGATAGTATCTAATTCGTTTCTGCTTTCCAAAACCGCTAGATCAGTATAACTCTTATTATTATCTGAATTGTCTAGAGTTTCCGATTTTGAGTAAAAATCATCGTTGTCATCATCGTCATCATCATCAGTATCAACTTTATCAAGCTTATTTTGGTTTCCATCACTAAGTGAGATATTTTTATTACATAGTGTTTCTTCAGCAAGCTTCTTTGGAGTACTCGTATCTAACTTAACTGATTGTTTGTTGAATGGAAGATTTGATTTTTTATAAACTTTCATTTTAAATTCATCTTTTTCTGCTTTAATACTTCTTTTATTATATTTAGAACTGTTCACAAATTCTGTTAAAGGATCTATTATGGATTTAAATGTATCTTTGAATTGCTCATGTGTATCTGCTTCATCAACTTTTATACTACGAAATTTTTTCTTTAAAACATTTCTTGTCTTTATTAGCTCTTTTAAGACTTTTTCATCCGTTTTCAACTATTAGCCAACAGATCAGGTATCAGATCGGGTATTAGATCAGGTCTTTGAGCAGCTATCAGATCAGGTATCAGCAATCAGATCACGTTAAATATTTTAGGAAATAAGTAGATGTACTATGTGCAAAGCCAAATTAAGTAGTAATGTTTTACTTTTATGCAGAGTAATTTATATTGTTATAAAATAGTCGAATTGCTTTCTATAGCGACCATTTTTTAAATCATTATCTTTGCTTATCATCAAAAGTCCATATTTATCCTTCCAACACTCTCGACAAATTTCATGAAACTTTTCATAACTCATGTCGCTGGCAACATGATCAGTATACACGTGCTTCATGTTTGTCTCATCTTGTTTAAACATTATAATCACATTTGCATTGTCTCTTATTAAGTGCTTAGGAATTCTCGTCCCATGCAAAAATATGCTCGTATATTATTTTGCTTCTCGCATGCATCATCATCAAAGATCATAATTGAACTAGTTTTCGCTTCGCCATCGAATAACTTTTTCATTGTCTGTAAATGTGTAGTATCCCATCCGTTTACTTGGTGAATTTAATCGCTTTAATTATTCATATTTTGGTTGATAAAGGGATTTTGAGTATAAATAGATTTTTTCAAACTTGAGTCCATTAGGACTTTCAGGCAAGCTAATCATAACATTAGTCTTTCCACAATTTGATGGTCCAACTATTAGAGCACGAATAGAATTTGGTAAGAGAGAGCTATGTTTTATTTTAGATCTGATGTTCGCTGGAGCATCAATATTGCGAATCACAATATGTTGTTTTACTAATTGCATTTTTATAACTAATTTCATTTCATAAATGTTACTTTTATTATAGAAGAAAAAATAAAATAATATGCTTATACATTATAACAAAACGTTTAGTTATAAAAAATTAGCCGTTGGAAAAGGTTAAGTATATAAAGTAATAAACTCTCCAATTATTGAATTACATCTTCCTGGATATCAGTTTTGTGGACCCGGAACAAAATTACAAAACCGTTTAGATTGCGGTGACAAAGGAATAAATTTATTAGACGCTGCATGAAAAAATCACGTCATTGCTTGACGTCTGATAAAATTCTTGAAAATAAAGCTTGGGAACGAGTTCTTTCAAAAGATAGCAGTCTTGCAGAAAATTTTTTGCGTATATGGTTACTAACGCAATGAAAGCCAAAAGAAAATTTGGTATGGGGTTGAAGAAGAAGGTTGCATCAAAAAGTGAACAAAATGGAAAAAACTGTTCAGTACAATAATTAAAATTGCAACAAAAATACTGAAGAAGGAAAAACCTCAAGACATTAACTCTGCCATTAGGATTGCACGTAAAATTATTAACAAGTCGTTAAGGGAGAAAAAATCGAAAGTTGTAATACCACGCGAAATTAATTTTCCAAAGATTGGTGGCTTTTTACCTTTGGTACCTATTCTTACTGCTTTGAGTACAATTGGTAGTCTTTCTACTTTCTACTTTCTACTGGCGGAGCAGCTACAGCAAAAGAAATAACTGCTGCCAAGAATGCCAAACAACAACTTGATGAAGCAACTAGGCATAATAAAACAATGGAAGCAGAGCAATGGGGAAAGGTTTTTACCTTCTTTTTTTTTGTCAAAAAAAAACCAAATTTTTCGTAAAGCTCCCCAATAAACCTCTATCTGATGTTGATCTGAGAAACTTTTCAACAAACATTGCATACTTTAGAGGAGTTTTCATGTTGGATACTCTACCAAAACGATCGAGAAAAAGAGAATGCGGAATCATTAATTTGGATTTATCAAGAGTACCTGGAACCCATAGGGAGCATATTATAAAAACAATAAACATAAAGAATATTTCGACAGTTTTGGAAATTTAAAACCTCCATTAGAATTAGTTAAATATCTAGGCAAAAATATAAAATATAATTACAATCAATTTGGTGATTACGATTCATTTAAATGTGGACATTTATGTCTTCAATTTCTTTACAAAATAAGTGAAAAGAATAAATAAATAAATACAACACACGAACAATTTTAAAATTTTTTGTTTTATTAATAAAAAAGTTTACATATTATTCCCACTATGGGTATTGAGCATTTGTTAAAAAGGATATTTATTTCAGCACCAGTATCCAATTTTAAGCCACTGTCTCCTTGCTTATCATCATCCGATAGCGTGTTGCACCAATTTGGTAAAAACATTATGTTGTTTTCCAGTTCAATTTGAATTGTGGTGCTGTATTTACTAGTCACCGGCTTAACGTTTTTAACTGGTCCTGGAGCTCTTTTATGTGAATTATTTTTTTTTTATTTAAAGTGTTGACCTTTGTGATCAAATGTGGTGGATTCATTGTCAGAATATTAATTAATTAAATTTGATTTTTATATATATTTTTTTTCTTTTCTTTTTTGACAGATTGCTCAATCGGCTTTTGTAAACTGATGTATTAAAAACTACCAATCTTTAAATAGCTACAAAAAACATTTTAAAAGAAAGATCAGTATCGTAGCTATCTCTTTTTCTCATATTGTAATTATTGTTTATGTAAATTTTTTTTTGTCACTGATAGAATTGTAGTAAAAAAATAGTTATATTGACGTTGGAAAGGGCATAGATTCTTATGTTGTCCCTGAAGAAATAAAAGATGCACTCGTCCTCCAGGGATTTAAGATAAAGAATGTATCTAACATAATGAACAGAGAAAAGGTACCCCAACCCCTATTTCGTGTTGAACTGGAGCCGAATGATATACAGTTGAAAAAAAACGAGACTCATCCTATTTATAGCCTAAAATACCTTTTATACAGAAAAATCACAGTTGAAGAGCCACATAAGCGTGCAGGTCCCGTACAGTGTCATAATTGCCAAGAATATGGCCATACAAAAGCTTACTGCAATTTACCTACAGTGTGTGTTATCTGCGGTGAATTGCACGGTACTGCAAGTTGTACCAAACCAAAAGATCAAGCGGAAAAAATGCAGTAATTGTGGAGGCAATCACACCGCTAACTACAGATGATGTCCTGTGTACTCTTTCGTCAAGCAGACTATGGTGCAAAAACTTAAATTAGCTCCAGCTCAACCATTAAACGCGTACTCCGCCACTTTTGCTCAAGTGAGCCAACCAGTGACTTCACGTGTATCGTATGCCGATGCTGCTAAGGCTAGTTCTATTCCCACACAAAATGTTTCACCGCCAAATAATTCAACGAATGCAAATTCAAGCTTTAACTTTAGTCGCCTTGAAGCTACTATTGAGAATCTGGTGGTAACTATAAACAACTTTTCAACAAAAATGACTACCATGATGCAAGAAATGCTGAGAATGCAGAATACTCTGCTTCAAGCATTAATTAGCAAGCCATGAACACGTTAAAAATATGTTTCTGGAACGCAAACGGCATTCGCCAACATAAAAATTAACTTGAGCACTTCCTTACGGAAAAAATATTGATATAATGTTGGTCTCTGAGACTCATTTGACTTCTAGAAGTCTCTTTAAAATGAATGGCTACACTTTATATGATACAAAGGACCCTAGAGGGAGAGCATGCGGTGGATCAGCAATTATAATAAAGTCAAGACTCAAGCACTATATTCTTCACAACATTTGTGAAGAACATCTACAAGCAACAAATATCTGCATTGAAAATTTTTGTACAAATTTCGTGATATCTTTTTTTTATTTTACTTTACTCCCCTCCCACATTGTCAATCACTGAGGACCAATACGAGAAGTTCTACAAATCTCATGGACCTTGTTTCGTAGCAGCTGGCGACTACAATGCTAAGCATACGTTCTGGGGTTCGCGTCTTATTACGCCTAGAGGTAGGGCGTTGTTCAACACAATTTCAAAAATGGGTTTGGATGTTATTTCAAGTGGGGAGCCTACTTACTGACTACGAAAAATTCCGGACGTACGAAAAATTCCGGATGTTATAGATTTCGGCGTCATAAAAAGTATTTTTAGGGAATAAATTCACGTTGAAGCTTCCCTAGATCTGTCGTCTGATCACTCTCCCACGATCGTTACAATCTATAGTCCACTGAAAAGCGATTTACTTCACCCATATGTCAAGATAATAAATCGTGTTAATTGGCTGGGATTTAAAAAATATCTTAGTAGTCATTGCACGGAAAATATTACTCTAAGAACACCCAATGATATTGAATCGAACATTGCAAATCTTAACGAGAATATTAAACAAGCTTCTGAACATGCCACTACCTCCCATCCGCATACTGGGTTCAATAAAATTTATTCTACAGACGTTGAACATCTCGTACGTGAAAAAAGAAGAGCTAGAAGGGAACGGCAACAGCACAGATAACCTCAAAACAAAATCAGATTTAAAGAGTGCACTAAACGACTACAAGAGTTGCTTGCATCTGAAAAAACTGCATCCTTCAAAAATTATCTGGAAGGCCTTGATGTCACACCAGCATCTAATTACTCTTTGTGGCGCGCTGCTAAAAAGTTTAAAGCCATATTTGCTGATCATTTAAAATCCGTATTTACACCAAATACATGTACCGGTGTTGCTGATTTGCCGAGTGTAGTTGCTCTACCACCTCGACCCTTAATATTTACGATGTGTGACGTGTAAAAACTAATTGCCGAACTCAACCCAAAAAAGCTCCCGGTATGGATGGAATTAGTAACCAGATGCTGATTCAGTTACCTCGTACTGCAATTAGAATCCTGTTATTCATTTTTAATGCCATTTTACGACTGGAATAGTACCCACACTGCTGGAAGCTCTCCAAGGTTAAAATGATTCCAAAGCCAGGTAAAGATCTTACCAAGGCTGAGTCATATAGGTCAATAAGTTTACTGTCAACAATGTCAAAGCTTTTTGAAAAGCTACTCATGAAAAAATTGTCTTCAATTTTAAATGATAATGGGTGCATCCCGGACCATCAATTTGGTTTTAGAAGCCAGCATAGCACCATTGAGCAAACGCATAGATTGGTTCAATTTATCAGAAAAACATTTGAGGAAAAGAAGTATTGTTCTGCCCTGTTTGTTGATGTTTCTCAGGCATTTGATAAAGTGTGGCATGAAGGCCTGATTTTGAAATTAAAGACATACTTACCAATAAACATTATAAATCTTTTGGAAAGTTACATTCTTTCACGAAAATTTACAGTGGTGGAAGGACATTTTATGGGTATGCCTGAAACTATCTCATCCGGTGTGCCACAGGGGAGTATACTGGGGCCATTTTAATATTTGATTTATACTTGTGATATGCCTGTGAGCAGTAGTATCCACACTTCTACATTTGCCGACGATACCGCCTGCCTTAGTATGCACGAAAACCCTGATGAAGCATCCCGAAAACTCCAGGAACACATTAGCCAGATGGAACTATGGTTAAACTTATGGAGAATTAAGGTAAATGAACAAAAGTGTGTCCATATAACATTTACTTTACGAAGAGATACTTGTTCCCCCATTCGGATTAATAATCAAGTTGTTCCTCAACATTCACATGTGAAATATCTTGGTATACACCTCGATCGACGGCTTATATGGAAACATCACATTGACTATAAGTTAACTCAAATGAAACTAAAATTAACTCAGGTACATTGGCTGATTGGCAGAAATTCAACACTCAGCCTAGACTGCAAACTTTTAATATACAAGTCGCTTTTAAAACCAATATGGTGTTACGGTATCCAGTTATAGGGCACCCCTTGTGCTTCCAATGTAGAGAGAATTCAACGAAGACAAAACAAAATTTTAAGGTTAATAACATCTGCTCCATGGTACATTAAGAATTCGTGACTTAGTGACTGAAGAAATTGCAAAATACGCAGGCAAATATCTAAAAAAAGTCGAGTCACATCCTATTCCGCTTGCTCGTAATATTTTGAGCTTTACTGGACACATTCGCTTAAAAAAGAGAGATACAAGGGCTCTTAACCTAAACACTCCGAATGAAGTTGCTTGAAAAATTTTTTTTTTGCTTATCACTACTTATGTATTATTTACAACTATCACTTAGTTATGTCTGACATTGGTCGGGCCTATTAATTATATGTTAGATTTAAGATTTGAATACTTATTGTTAGTTCATATATGAAGATACAATAAATAAAAATAACATCATAAAAAAAATATTGACGTTCTAAAGCGTACGTGAAACAAAAAATTTAAAAACAAAGATCAGAGAGATTGTTATATTAATGTTCTTAAGCGTAACTGAAACAAAAAATTTCAAAACAAAGATCAGAGATCAAGAATATAAGGTAAAAATAGCATTCAACAAAATTCTTTAAAAAAATAAAGTTAAATTGATATGTTCATTAAAGTAAATAATATGTATGTATATGTATGTATACATACAGATTAATAGACCGATAAAGCTTAGTTTAAATATTATTTTCTTTGAGGATGGATAATCGTACTTTAAAGAATATATTTCACAACAATCAAGAACGAAAACCTCAAATACATGATTTGGTTTTTGAGTTTGAATACTTGCTCAATTGGAAATTGAAGATTTCATGTGGCTTTTCTACAGCTTTTGGGCTTAAGCCAATGATATGGTAAATAAAATAAGCAATACATTGGACTGGATCAAGAAGAGTGGTTACATCTCGTGTGCTATAAGGAGTATATTCCTGATATGCTTAATCGCCGGGATTTTTTAAATTCAATAAATATAATTGATAATGAAACTGAGAGAGATGTTGAGTATAGTTATAGTATAGTTATCAAACAAGGAAACTCACTAACTCAAATTAGAATATTTTTTACATCAATTTCATGTTGGAACAACATTCTTACAAAACAAATCCTTCATTTCTATTATGAATATATATATATATATATATATATATATATATATATATATATATATATATATATATATATATATATATGATAATAATTTTTATTTATTTTTTTCAAAATAACAAGTATTATTTTTAAATACATAATATATATATATATTATTTCTTGAAAACTAAAAGATATATTTCTTTAAAACATTTCATTTCTAACCGTTTACAATTTGTATGCAAAGGAATACAAAATACGTTAAAAATTTTTTTTTCATTCAAGCTCTTCAAAACGAAAAAAGTTTAATTTACAAAATCTGAGCTTAAATATCATTATAAATTTCAAATGACTTAATTACACTTACATCGAACAATTATCAATGGTTTTCTAATAAACTAATGATCATTACTATCATAAAACAAATTTTTTTATACGGACTATTTACATATTTTTTTATTTTTATTTTATTAAAATATACTTTTGATTTTATATTTTATTCATTCTTCAATTTCCATTGCATTTTCTATGCCAAAGCCAGACAAATTTACTATGTCGTGAGAGTTTGTCAAGTCATCATAATCAGTCATATATTTAGCAATGTCATGTAAATCCTTATCTTCCAGTTCGACAGGCATTTCCTTATTAACATCATCGTCAGAATTTGTCAAGTCTGTGTTGATATCATAATCATCTTCGATCATATATTCAGTAATGTCATGCAAATCTATGTCTTCCCGTTTTAATTTATAATGCCCCCAAGCATATGTCTGTAACCCGTCATACCTAATGTACCTCTTGTCATCATTGTGGCTCAAAACTATTTTATTTACATTTTGGGTAAAAATTTAAAGTTTGTATGATCGGAACACTTACATGCTGTCAGAATAAACGTTTCTTAAATGCAAACAGTGTCTATAGTCAGACAAAGTGACTCTTTCTAAGGCGGTTCTCTTCACACTTTTTGACTTTTTTATTTCAATGTATACTTCATTTCTAAAGGCATACATCTTAGCTCTTAGTTCCACAAACTCCTTTATTATAACTCCATTATTTTCATTCTTTATCATTCCTAATATTTTGGTTTACCAAAGGTAAACCATATATGTTATTAGGTGAATAACCGGACCTTTTAAAGTTTTGAAAAATTTTCCACAGTTTGGGCATTGCATATTCGTTGTTGATGACATTTTATATATTTATTGCTTTCGGGAAAGGAACTAAATAATTGTCTTATTTTAATAATTGTCTTATTTTAATAATTGTCGATTTTTTGTTTATCAGGAACACTAGTTTTAAGCATTAACTTAATTTTTTCACGAACACTTTTGAAAACAGTATCTTCAATATTTTGTTTTGAAAAGAGAGACTTTAAACTAAATAACATTTGAATTGAAGTAACATTATTTATAGGAAAAAGTTCTCAATAAAGGGTGCTAACATATGCACTTGCATCCAGAGGACGCAAATGAGCTTCATGATTAATCCCGTGGACGCTAAGACAAAATCATGCTATTGATATTCAACGGATAACGCCAGTTACATAGCATACGCTTATCGCTGAGAAAACAATTTCTATCCTCTACTTCTGTTGACAACTGCAATATTAGAATTTTTTAAACATTAATACACACTCTCAATTAAGTTTTTAACGACAAAAAAGACACATTTACATTTTATTTCCCATTTTCTTCTAAAATACTTAACCATTAAATATGCATATTATGACTTTATTGATATTCTAACTATACATACATTTGTTTGTACATACTTTACGTTTCTTTAAAAACTATACTCCAAAATATTTTATAATCAATAAGGCGCACGCATTCCAAAATATTTTTAATCAGTATCGCACACTCATGTAATTAAATATTCACGGCTGGGGTGTGTACGTGTGTATGCTTCCTGGCTAAACAGATATATGTACATGGTCTCACACACAATGTACGAGTACGTTACTTAGTTGTTGCTTTTGAAAATGATCACATAAAGACATAAGAAGAATTTTTCAATAAAGGATGCTAACATAAACACTTGCATCCAGAGGACCATTAGAAGTTTTAAAATACTTATTTAATTTGATGATTCAAAAATTTATTTACACATTTTTACGTTTTAAAATATTCATTTAAATTTATGTTTAAAAAAATTTAATTACCCAGCTAAAAAAATATGTATGGAGCATATATGATATCCCATATATGGTTCGGATCCGAAAAATGAGGGTATATGGGCATATATGATTATATATATTCATACATTTTCATACATGTGTGTGTAAATTCCCTCCACAGTAAGTTCATATTCATACACTCTTGATTCACAAAAGCGCACTGCTGTGCAATAAATTAAATTACTAAAATTAAATTTTTTAGACTTGAGAGAGGTTGTATTTAAAGAAACATTTGTTTGGACAATTAATTCAAAACGAACTAAAAGTCATTTCATTCATCAAAAGGTGAATCAATTATTTAAAAAACACATAAATCATATTCGTGCATAACATTTAGCTTAAGAAATCAGATTAAAAACTAATGCAATTAATTATAAAAGAAAAAATAATCCGTCTAACAATAGTTTTCAACACAGTAACATGAACTTTGTTTTTTATATAGAGAATTTTGTTATTTTCTATAAAATTAATGACTGGATTATCCTTTTGATTATTTGATATATTAAATGGGGCTACAATGTATAAAATCATACAAGAATGGTTTTTTTTAACAAAAAGTTTTTCTTTTTTAAACGTTGAGGGTACGCATATAAACTTTTCATACAGTATGTATTTTCTAATGGATATCCAATTCAGCAGTGATAAAATTCCAAGTTTTTTTGATTGCAAAAACGATCTTATGTGAGATATCATGTGTGCATACATTCTTATATCGCTCCATATATAAAATCTTATATATATATATATGGATCCACATATGAAGAGCTTCATAATTAAATTTTCATATATGAGCTCATATGTTATAATACATTTCATATATTAGTCCATATAAGTGACGTTCTATTAAGCTCTATGCTTTTAGACGGAAACGAAAATAAACCGTTTTGCTTGTGGTCAAATTCAGTTCTGATTTATTTTCAATCCAAAAATTCTTAAACTAGTTGCACAATACAATAATTATTTGCAAGCACATAAATAACAAAAGAGAAATCAAATTACCATTCAAATAGTTGTTCTTAAAGTATATTTTTCAAACATCAAGTTCATTATGTTGCAACAGCAATGAGGTGTCTTGTTGCGTCTGGGAAATTAGTTTTGACAGGAAACAACAAGTGTTCATTTTATTATTAATTTAAACATTTTTGGAAATCCTCAGATTTGGTTAATATAATATATTAAAGTTTTAATAAGGTAAAAAAAGAACTATGGGTATAAACTTTCCATGTTACCTCTCCCCCCTTCAAGAACATTCGCGTCCTCGCGAATACCTTGACCGTTTACATCATATTTCTTTTTGTAACATTGAAATGCTATAGATAAAATCAATATAATTGTTACAATCATTAATATTACGTAAGTAATGCTGTTTCCAGTTTTAATTCTATGCAAGCTTAATTTTAAATCGCTTAAATTAGTACTAGGTAATTGTATCAATGTCTTATTAATTATGTCATTGACATATGATACATATAAAATATTACTATAATCATCGAGAGATTCAAATACAATTTCATTAATGTTAATTTTACAGTTTGAGAAGAAAATTAAATTATGATTTTTTACTTTGAGTTCTAGATTGTTACAAGTTTGTTTAATAATTGTTTCATCAATATTTTTTGTTACAATAAAATTAGGTTCAATAAAATTTATTTCCTTTTTAGTATTTGTTATAAATTCACATTCAGTTTCGTTCTTATTAAGTAGATTTCTGATACACTTGTTTTCCAAGTATTTAATTTTTGAGCCTTTTATTTCATACAACAAATCATCAACATTTGTAAGTTGTTTAGTCATGTCGAAATTTAGGTCAGTATGGTTGACCATCGTCGGAAAGGGAACCACTTTTAAAATGGGATACGTTTTCATTGCGGTTGGAATTTGTGTTATGAAATACAATACATCTTCCTGTTGCCATAGAGAAGTTTTAATTAATTCAAATTGATTTGTGTTTAATTCTGAAATTTTATCTGGGTCTATTAATTTTGGATTCAGGATACCCTGTTTACTTAGCACTAGTCCCAGCTGAATGTCTTTCAAATGTCCATAATAACTTTTTACGTTGTCCAAAAAACTGTCTGACCACCTTTCTAGCAATTTGATTTTGTAATACATTAGTGGCGTTCTTCAGGCCCTGAACAAGTTTAGTTTCGTCATTTATATGCGATAAAATATTGTTAATATCATCCTGCGTGAGTGTGTTATCTTCTATTGTTTTCAACCTGTTCTGAATTTCGCGTCTATCCTCGTCGTCAAGACTTCCAAATAAAAATTTTATTCCACTGCCCACAGCATTAAAAAGTCCGCGTTTGTGTCTAATATTGAATAATTTCCTTTCTGCGTCAGCTATTTTCAAATATCTTTTAATCATTGTTGTTTGTAAAAATGGGTTATCAAGATATTCCTTTTCCAATAACTCGTATGCTAATTGAGTTTCTGTTTTATTTATTTTTAATATAAGTTCATTATAGTTATCAGGTAAATCTATTGTTCCCCTCTGAAGCGTTACATATCCTCGGTCATTGTTTATCTCCTGAATCTGTATGGTCTGTTAGCATCATCTTGGATATTTTGAGGCCTGGAATAGTAATCACTATGAGAATATTTTTTCTTTTTGAAATGTGTTTTATATAATTTTTAATTTCTACTTTTAAGTTTAACAATATAATGCTCATCACCTTCCCTACGTAATACCTGTGCTTTCTTAAATGGATTTGATTTTTTATCTAATCTTTTCCTCGAATTTTCCGCATTCAAAAACCGTGTATCTAATTCATAATCCTTTCTATTCCTGTTTAAGTTATTTATTCTCTGTTCCTTTATAGCTTGTACATCTTTTTTAGGAGCTTCCTTGTTGAAAAAAATTTGGTATGGAATTTCACCAGTGGTTGAGTGTTTTATGATGTGGTTATAAGTGAAAACCGTTTGTTCAATCGCTAATTGCTTTAGTTCCTGATCATTGCCTGTATTAATAATTCTTAATTTTTCATTCAAACTTTTATGAAATCTTTCGATGTTTGCTATTCCTGTTTTCCCTGTTGTGATTTCGTACCATTCTTGTAAATTTATATTAACTAATCCCGCATCTTGATCCGTTTTTATTGCCCTCGGAGGACCCATGGTATTAAATGTTTTTAGCAATGCTCTTTTTGCTTCAACCCAATTGGTGTGATTTAGATTCTCTACTATAGAATATTTAGAAAAAATATCTATACAGGTGAGGTATGAAGAATTTTCCCACTTTTTTTATTTTTTCCCAAATATCAACAATATATTTTTCACGAATATAGTATGTAGGAGTTGTGACTTTGAAAGGCATTTTTGTGATTCTATGATCAAATTTACACTCATTGCATAAATCGCAATTATTTATTATATTCGATATTTCTGTGACATAGTTGGGATAGTAGTATTTATTTCTAAACTCCGCTTGTATCTTCTCTATTCCTTGTGTTGTGAATCAGAATTGAACAACCCTCGTACCCGTACATTGCACTAATTTGTTAACGCAGCAACAACCAGTTCATTCACTTGGTTGTTTGTTAAATTCCTTGCGTTGACAAATTGTGCAATAGCGATATTTCGTAATTGGGTCAAAAGCTTAATAATATTAAGTACGTTAGCAAGTAAGCATAATAATATTAACTATTAAGCATAATATTAATATATTAAATTATGATTAAGTTTTGTATAAATAGTTCATGTTAAGAAACCAAAATGAGGAGTTGTAGTTTGTTAGTTGAAGACAGTTGTAATTAGTTAGTTGTAATTAGAGTCTTCTATTTTTGCAGTCAAGAAGTTAGAGTCATACCTGCGATTCCCACGGGACCCTCCAGGTTTAAATTTGTAAAGTAAAAATAATAAGATACTAGTTTTTATTAATAAATCCATTTTAATATACAAAAGAAAAATCTGTTTTTAAATTCAACACAACATTTTGGCGCAGCCGGTATTAGCAAGAGTACAGTTTGATACCTTTTGGCAGTTTCAAGGAAGTATATTGATATTGGAAAGCTATTTTAGCTCAATTTAATTTTAATATACTGAATTAAATTGTTAAAAGGATACGTTGTTCTGTATACCAACATTTACTACACAACTCAAGGTTTTAATGAGCTATTTTAGCTGCCTTAAGTTGCACAGACTTTGGTGGTAAACTCAACGACGACAAACATTTGCTCGAGACAAATAGGACCAACACAAATGGTAAAAATATTTATATAAGTGTTGAATTAGTAAATTAAACTAGATAAACGCATAGTGAAAAATTCAAAATGATTAGCATTATTTAAATAGAAGGAAAGCTTGTTTGTGAAAGTGAACATTGAAAATAAAAGTGGATTTAGGAAATTTTGCTTGAGCTATATGGAGGATTTGAAAAAAAAATTACAAAAGACACAAGAGGAGACCAGGGAAATTTCTGAGCGAGTGTGGAATCTCATAAAGTACCTTAACAATACCAAAGAGTATATAGAGTTAGTAAAGCATAAAGTGAGGAGCCAGGGAAACATAACCGAATTTGAAAAGATAGATATTTTATTGGAAGAACTACAAGTGCTACATGAACATCAACAAAGTCCAGCTATATCTAAGGAAATAGAAGAATATTTACACGTTAACCGGATCTTGAAGCAGCAGAACGAAAGCTTAAGAAAAACCATTGAAGAAGCTGAACAACAGATTCAAGACAGCGAACAGAAGACACAAGCATTTAAAGACTTCGCACAGCGCGTTAATCCCAACTTGACTCCTGATCAGTTGCAGCAAGTCATCGAAAATAGAAAGGTGATAGAGGAAAAAACTCAACAAATTGAAACGCTGAAGTCAAAGATACGAAACTTACAAGGAGAGACGAGGAAAGTGATTACAATTAACACAACAAGTAGTAACAACATGACAACTTTTACCGAACTCTTGAAAACCATATCCCATGTGATACCAATTTTCTACGGAACTGATGGGCCAGAACTGGCAAGGGAAGCCAAGAAGTTTATTGAAGGATGTATGATAGCAAAGGATAAACTAGAAGAACCAGGTAATGTGGTCGACATAATCAAATGCATCAAAACTAGACTATTTGGAAATGCTTACTCATATTTGCACAATAAAGAGTTCACAACAATAGAAGCCTTATGTCAGGCTATTAGAGAAAAATTTGTAAAAGGCAAAACTCTAACAGAATTGCAAGAACTAATTTTCAGCAGTAAGCAAGATCCCACGGAGACAGCATATGAATTTGGAGAGAGACTAGAAGGACTACTTACAGATGCCACAGAACTAATTGCAGCACAATGGCAAGAAGTTTCCCATCGAAAATCTATGATAGATCACTGCAACCAATCCGCAGTAAGAAGTTACATAAGAGGCTTACGAGATCCTAGATTGATGTCAAAATTCATCGGACACGAAAACGAAAAGCTATCTGCCCTGCTGAAAATCACCAAGGATGCTCAAAATCTTTTTGGTTCTAATATGAAATCTTCAAATATCATGACAATGCATACCGAGGAACCTTTATATGATACGGTCCAGCAGTTAATAAAAGAAGTCCGACAACTATCCATGCATCAGAAGACCTGTAACCATTCAACACCAAACAGTAATTCACGAGAAAACTCAAATTACTGGAGCCCTATGATAGACGAATGCTATTACCAAGGAAACAACATGTGCTATAATCAAAGACAGGGGCATAACGAATGCAATTTGAGAAGGAACATGAAACCTCCCGACTATGGAACAAATAGGCAAAATTTTACAAGCTCGAAAACTCAAAACAAAAGTGGAACTAGGTATAACAACAACGAGGAGCGACGCTGTTTTAGATGCAATACACAGGGTCACATTTCTACTAATTGCCCAAGAAACAGACGGAGTATAAATAGCGATAATAGAAACGGCATCAATAGAGGCAACAATGATGTAAACAGAAGCAATAATTCGGGAAACGAGCAATAATTCGGGAAACGAGAATCGGCCCGGCCAAGATTAATGGACCGGAATGCCGAAAAATGTAGAGAAATTAATAATGAAAAAAAATGAAAATAAAACACAACACCCCGTAGGAACTAACTATGAAGATAAAACTTTTAATTTAGATATACACTTGACAGAGGAGCAGGATAATCAGAAACAGGAAGACAAGGATAACACCAAATTAATATCTGGTGCAAGACGCACAGATTTTGTAAGAAAATACCTGAATAATACGGCAATGATGACATGTAATGATATAAATAATAGAATAATTAAGGACGGAAACGTCGCAGAACATCACATAAACCACTCAGAGTATAAAAATGAACTGAGACTGAAGAATGATGTTAGTAGCAACGAAAGTTGTGAGATAAACGATGCGTATATAAGCTTTCCTTGTAGAGAGGCAAAAGAGGAAAAATTACTACTGTTGGTAGACTCAGGCGCTGATACTACACTAGTAAAGGAAGAAGCTTTGACATCGTGCATAAAATTTAATGAAAAGGAGAAGAAATCCTTGTCAGGAGCCTTTGGAGGAAACATGAGTACCAAAGGAAGTATAACTGTGAACCATAAATACGTGGACAAACTAAGTTTTAAAATGCACATAGTACCAAAGGGCACAATTTTGCCAGCAGATGGTTTGCTGGGCCGAGATATGATGTGGAATAGGTCGGTTACCGACACAATAAACAAAAACATAAATTTTTTTGACAACAAGAGAGAAATAGTTTCCTTGCCACTTGTTTCAGAAATTCCATCGTTATATATATCCGAAAATTTTTCTATAAAAGGACGTTCCCAGGGAGTTGTATCAGTAGTAGTAACCAAGGCTACGGGAGAAATAATAGTAAACAAACTACAAATTTTACCAGGGGTTTTTGTGGGCGAAACCCTAACATCAATCAGAGGGGGAATAGCATTTATTCCAATTCTAAACACCAACAACTATACAGTAGACATAAATAAGAAAATAATGTTAAGTTATGAAAATCCTGAGGACTACCAGATAAAATCAACAACAGCCATTAATACAATAAGCACTGCGCACAACAAAGAAAGAACCAAATTACTATTGGAAACAGTACAGCTTTCCGCAGATTTGAATCCGGAAGAGAGATTATCGATCGAGAGCATTTTGAAATCATACGATGACGTGTTTCAATTACCCGGAGATAATCTAACTCACACAAATGTACTTAAACATAAAATCCCAACTGATTCTACTCAACCCCCAATAAATACTAAGCAATATAGACTACCTGAGGTCCACCGAAATGAAGTGAATAGATAAGTAGGCCAGATGGTCAAATATGGAATTATCTCTCCCAGTACTTCCCCTTGGAATTCACCAATACTCCTAGTACCAAAAAAGGCAGGAAAGGACGGAGAGAAAAAATGGCGCTTAGTAGTAGATTTCAGAAAATTGAACGAGGCCACAATAAAGCAAGTCTTCCCCATACCAAGAATTGACGAAATCCTAGACCAACTGGGATACAGCCGATATTTTTCTACCCTCGATCTAGCGAGTGGATACCACCAAGTTTTAATGGACCCAAGGGACAGACAAAAAACCGCTTTTAGCACCAATTTGGGACATTTTGAGTTTAATCGTATGCCTTTCGGATTAACAGGGGCACCAGCCACTTTTCAAAGAATCATGAACTCGATATTAACGGGTCTATAAGGAATTGACTGTTTCGTCTATCTGGACGATATAGTAATCTACGGCAGAAACCTAGCGGATCACCAATTAAGGCTCAAGAGAGTATTAGATATATTAAGAAGGTACAACCTTAAGTTACACCCCGAAAAATGTCATTTCCTTCGAAGGGAGGTAGTTTATCTAGGCCACCAATGTTCGGAAAATGGAGTCTTACCGGATCCCCATAAAACGAAAGCAGTAAAAAACATTCCACCTCCTAGAAGTATCAAAGACTTGCAAGCATTTCTAGGATTGATCAACTACTACAGGAAGTTTATACCAAACTCATCCGAAATTGCCTTACCCCTAAACAAACTACTAAGGAAGAACGTGAAATTTGAATGGACACAAGAGTGTCAGCAAGCTATGGACAAATTAAAAGCAGCAGTTTCGAATCCACCTCTATTACAATACCCTGACTTTGCGAAACCATTTGTTCTGACTACGGATGCTAGCAATGAAGCCCTAGGAGCTATCCTTTCTCAAGGAGAGCCTGGTAGCGATTTACCAGTATATTTTGCAAGCAGAGTACTAAGTGTCACAGAAAAACGATACTCTACAATAGAAACGGAGTTGCTTACCATCGTATGGGCAACAAAAACTTTTAGGTCATATTTACTCGGGAGACACTTCACCATTTTTACAGACCACAAACCCCTCAAGGGTATAGCTAATCTGAAAGATCAAGAAGGCAGGTTGGGGCGCCTTAGACTAAAACTTTTAGAATATGATTTCGAGATACGGTATAAATCAGGAAAAACGAATCAAAACGCTGATGCCCTCAGTCGCCTTCCAATAGAGAAAATAAATGTAGGGGCAATAACTAGATCAAAAGCTCGAGAATTACAAAACAAACAGAATGGAGTGAATGAAGAAATTATGCATCAAACAGAGGTAAATCAGGATATGGGAGAGGAAGATATGGCTGTTTATTTAACGAATGCAGAAGATATAAATAAAGTAATAAAAACATTCCACGATACACCTTTGGGTGGACACCAAGGGACATTGAAAACTTATTCCCGCATCAGGAATCAGTATAAATGGGCCGGCATGTATCGACAAATAAAAAATTATGTAACAACGTGTAGCCTATGCCAGAAAAACAAATGTTCGAAAGTTGAAAAAATGCCATTGGTAATAACAAGCACTTCAAGTAAGCCTTTCGAGAAAGTTTTCATGGACCTGGTAGGTCCGTTGCCAGAATCAGCTAGGGGAAACAAATACATCGTCACCTTTCAAGACGATTTTTCAAAATTTTTCGCATGTGCAGCCGTGGCTGACGCAGAGGCACCAACTGTAGCTAAAGTCTTTTTTAAGGAAATAATTTCAAGATACTTCATTCCCAAGGTGTTGGTAACGGATAATGGTTCAAACTTCACATCCAGATTATTCAAGGAAACGTGTAAGATGCTAAGAATAAAGAAACTACTAACTACTCCTTATCATCCACAAGCGAATGGGGCTTTAGAACGAGCTCATCGACCATTGGCCGAATTTCTGAAAAATTTCGTTAACCTGGATGGTACCAACTGGGACGACTGGACTCATCACGCCATGCATGTGTATAATAATAGCAAACATTCAACAACAAAACAAACACCGACGAGAGTTTTATTTGGGTTTGAATTTGAAATGCCCATCTCTTTGAAAATATCCCCGACACCACTATACAACGCGGATGATTATAGCAAAATTCTGAAATATCAAATCCAACGTTCACATGAAATCGTTAGAGAGAACCAAGAGAGGGCAAAATTAAGAGCAAAAAAGTATTATGATAAGGGTTCAAAGGACAGAGAGTATAAAATAGGTTAAAGAATCAAACTAGAAAAAATAAATTTTCACCCTTATGGTTAGGACCATATGAAGTTATAGACATACCAACACGTGTAAACATAAAATTGAGAGTAAAAAAGTGTGAAAAGGTCTACCATAAGAATTTAGTAAAACCCTATAAGGAACGGCATTTAATATAAGGTATATGGTAATTAATCATCCAGTTACGATCCAGGCTATTTGGTTATAAATTTGTAATTAATTTTAATTTAATTATTTTACTTTTTATATAAATTTTACTTTAAATGCAGAAAATTGTTTAACAACAGTAAAGAATTCATTTCCGGGTACCTTAAAACAAACACAAATATGCTTACTAAAACGTTTCTTCAAATAATAATAAAAAAAATTTTTAAACATAAAACAAAAAAGTTAGTTGAATAAACCCTCGCTACAATACGTAATTGCAATTAAACAAAATTGTTGACAAAAGGAAAATAATACAAAAAAAAAACAAAAAATGTTTAACTGCAATATGAGTTTTGGGAAAGTTAAGCTAGGTCAGTTATGCATTGTACGGTTTGAAGTCAACAATCTGAAGTTCCAAAGTGCTGACGACGTATTTGTTTGTCCTACACGCGTATATATGCACACCTGTTGTCATATTTTTGTTTTTTATTCTTTTATACAACTTTATGTTGACATACTTTAAATTTGATGACCATTTATACTCAATAATTTTATATTGAAAAAAAATATAATTGCAAGGGCAAAATACATACTTAAATTATGCATCTTTAAGACAAAAAAATCTATAATTGTATGCTGCTAAAATTAAATAAACATAATGATAGCAAAAGAAAAATGTTTGTATTTGAAACAAAACATCCAAAAGTATTATTACATATTATATTATAGTATAGCATAAGATCAACTACGTTTAAGATTATAACATACTATGTAAAAGCATTTGATCCAATTAGTGTTTTTGGAAAATATCTATAACTAGATATTTTCTTCCGCCAAGGGGGGAGGGATGTTGTGAATCAGAATTGAACAACCCTCGTACCCGTACATTGCACTAATTTGTTAACGCAGCAACAACCAGTTCATTCACTTGGTTGTTTGTTAAATTCCTTGCGTTGACAAATTGTGCAATAGCGATATTTCGTAATTGGGTCAAAAGCTTAATAATATTAAGTACGTTAGCAAGTAAGCATAATAATATTAACTATTAAGCATAATATTAATATATTAAATTATGATTAAGTTTTGTATAAATAGTTCATGTTAAGAAACCAAAATGAGGAGTTGTAGTTTGTTAGTTGAAGACAGTTGTAATTAGTTAGTTGTAATTAGAGTCTTCTATTTTTGCAGTCAAGAAGTTAGAGTCATACCTGCGATTCCCACGGGACCCTCCAGGTTTAAATTTGTAAAGTAAAAATAATAAGATACTAGTTTTTATTAATAAATCCCTTTTAATATACAAAAGAAAAATCCGTTTTTAAATTCAACACAACACTTGATGTAATCCTTTTAAATGTATTGTTAAGATGTTATATCCTCCAACAACTTTGTAGTTCTCAAAATACGATTTTTCCTTGTTTGGCTTACAAGATTTGCATAAACAGATTGAAATAGTATGAAATCATTATCGTTTTCATAATATATTGCTGCTGTAATACCAGCAAGTTTGTTCAAAATAAAATCTTTTGCAAACTCTTGCGTCATCTCGTTGTAGTCCACAAAGGTTCTAGTATTTTTAAATATGATTTTTAGGGTTTCCTTTTGCATGGGGGCTCGCCTAAATAAAAATTGTCTCCGGAAAACGTTCAATGGTCTCTCCGTTATAGAAATAAATCCTGAATTATCTTCCTCAGCTGAGTGTATTGTTGCTACATTAGAGGCTACATCGTTCATATAACATTCACTATTATTTATTCGTGATAAGGCATCGGCCACACGATTTTCCTTACCCGGAATATATTTCACATCGAAGTCAAACTCGTTTAATTTTATCTTCCATCGCTGCAACTTTGCATTAGGCTCCTTTAAATTATGCAACCATTGCAAGGGTTTGTGGTCACTATTAATTATAAATTTTCTACCATATAGGTAGGGCCGAAAATATTTAGTTGCCCAAACGATCGCTAAAAGTTCTTTTTCTGTAGTGGAATAGTTAATCTCATGTTCATTGAGAGTTCTACTCGCCAAACAGATGGGATGGCTCCCTTGGCTAAGGACTGCTCCCAGAGCTACATTTGAAGCATCAGTGGTAAGGGTGAATGTTTTAGTAAAATCTGGACTTTTCAATATTGGATCACTTGTTATAAGAAGTTTTATTGTTTCGAAAGCTTTAACATATTCGCTGTCATTGCAATCAACTTTGTTACCTTTTTTCAAACAAGCGGTTAAAGGTTTGCATATATTTGCAAAATCCCTTATAAATTTTCTGTAGAAACCAGCAAGTCCCAAAAATTGTTTAATTTGTTTTTCATTTTTCGGAATTGGAAAATTTTTAATTGCTTCAATCTTCTTCGGGTTCGGTTTTATACCCTTTGGGGTGACAATATGTCCCAAGAATTCTGCCTCTGTTTTCATGAATTCGCATTTGTGTATTTGTAACTTCAAATTTGCATCCTTCAATCGTTTGAAAACTTTGTCCAGTGAAATTATGTGTTCTTGCAATGAGGTACCAAAGACGATAATATCATCCAGGTATACCAGACAATGAGTGCCTATCAAATCGCTCAGTACAGAATTCATCAGCCGCTGAAAAGTAGCGGGTGCGTTTTTTAAACCCATAGGCATTCTGAGAAATTCATAGTGGCCATCTTGTGTAGAAAAAGCGGTCTTTGCACGACTTGCCTCATCAATTGCCACTTGATGGAACCCCTTCGCCAAGTCAAGGGTAGAAAAATAAAGACAGCGACCCAATTTATCAAAAATTTCATCCATGTTGGGAATAGGAAAAGGATCACCAATAGTTATGTCATTCAATCTACGATAATCTACAACTATTCTCCATTTAGTTTCTCCTGAGGCGTCCATTTTCTTTGGTACGACCCATAATGGAGCAGAGTAAGGGGATTGACTGTGTCTTATTATATTTTGCTGAAGCATTTCCTTAATTTGCCTATTGACTTCTGCCTTATGAACTTGTGGATAACGATATGACTTCACATAAATTGGACTTTCATGTTTTGTTACGATTTTGTGTTGAATCGCATTAGTAAATGTCAATTTATCGTTGTCTGAATGGAAAAGTGATTTGTATTTGTTTAAAAGTTTTCCCAATTGGGTTTTCTCTTCTTTGTTTAAATGATCGGTTCTAAACTTATCGTCAAGTTGTTCCGCTTCTAATTTATTTATGCCAAAATTTCTTATTAAATTATTATATTCATCTAGATCATCATTCAAAAATCAGACCTGGGCAAAATGCATTACTTTTGCATTAGCATTAAATTAAAAAAAACCAATGCAAATGCAAATTTATTGAATTAACACTAAATCGTATGCTTTTAATGCATTATTTTTTCCATTGAATTAAAATCCCCTCAAAGTAATGCATTAATATTGCATTGGCATTAAATTTGATATTTTTAATGCACTATTTTTTGCATTGAATTAAAATCTCCTCAAAGTAATGCGCTAATTTTGCATTGGCATTAAATTTGATATTTTTAATGCACTATTTTTTGCATTGAATTAAAATCTCGTCAAGGCAATGCATTAATATTACATTGGCACTAAATCACACGTAAAAAATGCACTAATTTTGCATTAGCACTAATGAAGTAATGCAATATGATTCCATTGTCACTAAAACATATTGTGCACACAAAATTAAATAAAGGGTGAACAAAACAAATGAAGATTAAAGAATACAGTAAAGTTGACATTGAGGCCACCTACATATGAAAAATATTCATTGAACATACATATCGCACTTACGGCCCTTTTCAGAATGTACAATTAAAAGCGAAGAGGGACTTTAACGAGAAGTTTTGTATGAAGAACTGTCAGTTAAAGTTCACGTTAACTCTTAAACATACGTTGTGAAAAGGAAGGTTAATCAACAAGGGAGTATTAAGTCAAAATTTTAAAATTTTCAGTATAGACGAAAAACCGTTTGTAGTTACATTTTACGAAAATTTACAAATCCAAATATATCACGGTGAGCAAATTCCATTTGAATTCCATTTTGTGCATTGTTTTTATTTTAAAACCTTGCAATTATTATATAAGAATATCTATGTTTTGAAAAGAGTCGCAAATCAGAAAAAATTTGAGCAATTTCATCATAAAAACACTTACATTTCGTATTAAAATCATAAAGTAAAAAAACTTTATCAACAAAAGAGTGATCCAAATACGTTGAAATTTTTTCAGTAGATAGATATTGGTGTTGTTAGTTGGTTTCCTGCATAAAGTGAGATATCAAAAATTTTGACTTAATACCCTCTTGTTGATTAAGTGAGATGTGTATGTTCAATGAATATTTTTCATTTGTAGGTGGCCTCAATGTGAGCTTTACTGTATTTTTTAATTTGTTTTGTTCATCCTTTGTTTAATTTTATTATGTACAATAGGTTTTAGAGACAATGCAATCATATTGCATTACTTCATTAGTGGTAATGCAAAATCAGTGCAATTTTTACTTGTGATTTAGTGCCAATGCAATGTTAATGCATTACCTTGAAGTGATTTTAATTCAATGCAAAAACTAGTGCATTAAAAATATCAAATTTAATGCTAATGTAATATTAGTGCATTACTTTGAGGATATTTTAATGCAATGCAAAAAATAGTGCATTAAAAATATCAAATTTAATGCCAATGCAATATTAATGCATTACTTTGAGGGGATTTTAATCCAATGCAAAAAATAATGCATTAAAAGCATACGATTTAGTGTTAATTCAATAAATTTGCATTTGCATTGAGTTGGTTTAATGTAGGAAAATGTTCAATGCATTACCTTATTTAATGCAAATTTCCCAGGTCTGAAATTTATAGATTCTTTCATTAAGTTTTACAGTTTGTTTTCCTAAATCAATTATCGCATTCAACCTTTCTAAAATATCGTAGCCCATCAACCCATGATAATTATTTGAAAAATCATGGACATAGAATTCTAATTGCTTTTCATATTTCTCATCAAATATATCTTGTTTAATATCTAATACTATCTTTCCTGCAACAGTGGATACAGTTACTGGTGTAACTATTCTAATTTCATTTTTCAATATTCCAGGCCTAATCAAGCTTACATAAGAACCTGTATCTATCAAAAACTTATAAAATGTATTATCAATTTTTAATTCTATATTTGGTAATTTCCCGAGGGCCTTGCATGAAAATTTTCGGGGTCAACTTCCATAGGCAACGGAGCCCCATATCGTCTAATTCTCGATTGATTTGAGTCATACTCTCTTTGCCTCTGTGGGTTTCGACAGTCATGATTATATTGAGAATAATTTAAATTAGAGCAGTTTGAATTGTTTTGTGGATGGTTAACTGATCGAACGTTTGAATTGTAGTTGTGAGTATGTTGCTGTGGAATAAAGTTATGCCGGTAATTTGAAGGGTGGTTGTTTCCTAAAAATTTATCGGCATAAGAATTTGCTTGAAAGTGTCTCGTTTGTCGAACATTGGAATTATATTGTGAGTCATTTTTTGGATGAAAGGTATTGTTACTATAATTTTTATTCCTACTGTATTCTATTTGTGGTAAAGGTTCCAGTTCCCCGTTTTCTGCTAAAATCTTAATTGCTGTTTTTAAGTCATTAGCTAAATTTGCGTTTATCAATGCTGTTAGATGGTTTGGTAGTTCCCTTTTCAATTGGATCATACATGCTTGACTCAATTCCGTACTCAAAAAATTCCTAGTGGAGATATCCTTGGCTTTTAATTTTATTGCGTCTTTAATTCGACACATTTCATTGTTGAGTTTATTACAAAATTCTTTTATATTATTTTTTCTTAACTTAACATTACTTATTTCTAAGATAAGCCTGCTAACAGGCGTTCGCTCACCAAATTCCTCGATAAGAAGTTTCTTCAGGGAGTTCCACTCCGATGGTTGTTCTCTTCTTAAAATGTTCAACGCTGCTCCCCCTTAGTTGTGTTGTAACGGCGTTAAAATAAAATCTGCGCTCTTCTATTGACATAGATGGTTCTGTTGGGATGATTGTCGAAATACTGTCGACAAAGAGCGACAGGTAGTTTCGGTCTCCATCGAACGGTTGTAACAGTTTTATGTTTTGCAGGAATAAGTCCCTTCCTCCATTGCTGGTAGTGATCTAGTGATTTTTTCTTTCTCTAGTCTAATGTTTTTTTATTTTGTTGGGCAAGTCTTCTACTTCATCCATAAATGTTTATTGCTTGATCATATGTATATATTTTTGTGGTTTTTATTATTATTTTTTTTATTGATTATGAAAAATTTTAAATATTTTTTTCTTTGTTTTATATGTTTTAGCACTCAAAATTTATTTATTCATTAATTCGTTTGTTTTAAACAAAAATTTCTTTTAATTTTGTTTTTTTTTCCAGCACTATAGTTCTATTATTTATGTTACTATATTTTTGGTTTGCTTTAACCGACTGCGCCAGTGACGTTCTATTAAGCTCTATGCTTTTAGACGGGAACGAAAATAAACCGTTTTGCTTGTGGTCAATTTCAGTTGTGATTTATTTTCAATCCAAAAATTCTTAAACTAGTTGCACAATACAATAATTATTTGCAAGCACATAAATAACAAAAGAGAAATCAAATTACAATTCAAATAGTTGTTCTTAAAGTATATTACAAACATCAAGTTCATTATGCTGCAACAGCAATGGGGTGTCTTGTTGCGTCTGGGAAATTAGTTTTGACAGGAAACAACAAGTGTTCATTTTATTATTAATTTAAACATTTTTGGAAATCAGCAGATTTGGTTAATATAATATATTAAAGTTTTAATAAGGTAAAAAAAGAACTATGGGAATAAACTTTCCATGTTACTTATATTAGTTCATATATAATAGTTTTGCCATGTATAATCCCATATATTTCCATACATGAATTCATACATATTCATATATAGTTATATACATTCATATATTAAAAATATATGGACCATATATAATTTTTTTAGCTGGGTATACATTTAATTTGGCTTTAAAATATTAAATTTAATTCCGCCAGCAACGCATCCCCCTCTTCGTCTTGCAGAAAAATTTTTGTTATATCTTCATCATCTTTATCTTTTGGCATATAATTAAATGCTGCTAAGAAAGCATCGCCCTCTTCATCCAGTTTAAACTCTTCATTTTGAAATTCCCATTGTAGAAGTATAGTATTTGGTTGTTTGGAATCTCATAATATTCATCCATCTCGTTCTCAAAAATCTCTCTAATGGATAAATTGGAAGGCAAATCGTCGTCCGAAAACTCTATTGACAGAGGGCTTACGGATACCTCTTCCCGGCTGGAAATGGTAATCTCTTCCCGATTGCTGGAGAACAATCTCACAAACTCATCCAGCGAAATTTTTGTGAGCCGTCCAATGATATTAAAATTTGGCTGCTGCTTAATGTGTTCATTTTATACTTATTTTTATTTATTTATTTCTAGCGTTGACAAAAAATTTAATTTTGAAATTATGTAAAGTACATTTATTACAACAATGAGAAGAATGTCGCGCAGTAACGTTTTATATCCAGAACATACGCTTATCTTTAAGAAAAAAATGATATATCCTCTGCTTCTGTTGACAACTGATATTGTTTAATATTTCATACAAAATCGAACAAGAAACAGCGGCCTTTACGCTCATAATGCAAAAGGTTCTGCATGAATATTCTTATTTGCACTTGCGTCTGAGCTAAATGCTCATCAGAAAAAGCAACCACAGCGAAATCAATTCACCCCTAACATCTATGACAATATCAAACGCCATCTGTGGTGAAAAAAAAATAAAAAAAAAATTAAAAATAACCAACAATGCCATATTTGTTGAGAAATAAGAAACAGCGCTCCCATGTAATGAAAAAATAATTACCAGCGCCATTTACGGTGAAAACATTGAAAAAGCTGTTCATAACAACCAACAGCGCCATCTATTGTGAATATACAAAATGTTTGTGTCTGAAATAAATCACGGCTAAATATTGATTTGGGGTTGTGTCTTTGCTAAAACATCTGTCCATAAGATGGTTTGTGGCTCCGCTGTTTGACCTCCCATTTCACAACTATTAATATGACTAGCATGACCCAAGAAATGCTACGAATGCAGAATACAATGCTTCAAGCATTAATTAACAAGCCATGCACACGAAAAAATATGTTTCTGGAACTCAAACGAAATTCGCCAACATAAAAATTAACTTGAACACTTCCTTACGGAAAAATATATTGATATAATGTTGGTCTCTGAAACTCATTTGACTTCGAGAAGCCTCTTTAAAATGAATGGCTACACTATATATGATAAAAAGGACCCTAGAGTAAGAGCTTGCGGTGGATCAGCAATTCTAACAACGTCAAGACTCAAGCACTTAATTCTTGACAACATTTGTGAATAACATCTACAAGCAACTAATATTTGCGTCGACAATTTTTGTACGAATTTCATAATATCTTTAATTTACTCCCCTCCCAGATTTTCAATCACTGAGAGTTAATGGGCCGTATTACGTTCTCGATTTTTTCTATTCGACTTCGAGAGTTTTTACTAGATTAAGGAAAAATTTTGTATGTTTCTGTAATCTAGTACAGCAAGTTGAAGTCGAATCTCAAAATTCGAGAACCGTAAAAAGACCCAATATAAGGATTTCTATAAATCGCTTGGACCTTGCTTCGTAGCAGCTGCCGACTACACTGCACATGTGTACATGTGTACTGGGGTTCGTGCCTTGTAACACTTAGAGGTCGAGCGTTGTTTAATACTATTTAAAAAATGGGCTTAGATGTTATTTCAAGTTGGGAGCCTACTTACTGGCCAACTTACTTTTACGGACTGACGAAAAAGTCCGAATGTTATAGATTTTGGCGTCATAAAAAATATCCATAGGGGCTTAATTCACGTGGAGTGCTGTCTAGATCTCTCCTTTGATCGCTCTCCCACAATAGGTACAATTTTCAACACACTAAGGAGTGATTTAAGTAACTCAAATGTGAAAATGATTAATGGGGTCAACTGGCTAGAATTCAAAAAATATCTTAGTAGTCACGGCATTCAAAACATTGCCAAAATTAACGAAAATATTAAACAGGCTGCTGAACATGTCACTACCTCCCGTTTGCAGACTGGCTTTAATAGAATTTATTCTACGGAAATTCAACGCCTGGTATGTGAAAAAAGGAAAGCTAGAAAAGAATGGCAACACCACAGATCACCCCTAAATAAAGTCAGACTTAAAGAATCGTCGGCAAAAACTGCATTACTGGAAAAACATTTAAACCGTCTCGAGGTCACGTCAGCATTTAATTACTCTTTATGGTGCGCTACTAGAAATCTTAAAAGGCCAGTTGATCTTAAATCACCACTGCGCACTTCGATCGGAGGCTGGGCAAGAAGCGATAGTGAGAAAGGTAACTTATTTGCAGAGCACTTGAAATCTGTACTCTCTCCTAATTCATGTACGGGTGCTCCTGATTGACCGAGTGAAGTTTCTCTACCCACTCGTCCTTTAAGGTTTAGGATGCGTGAAGTACAAAAAGTAATTGCTGGACTCAACCCGAAGAAAGCACCAGGTATTTATGGTATTAGTAAAAAAATGCTGATGAACTTGCCTCATATTGCAATAAGAATCCTGCTATTTATTTTTAATGCTATTTTAATAATGCAGTATTTTTCTCATAACTGGAAACTTGCCAAGATAAAAATGATTCCAAAGCCGGGCAAAGATCCTATCAAGACTGAGTCATATAGGCCTATAAGCTTACTATCTACAATCTCAAAGCTTTTCGAAAAGCTGCTCATGACTTTATTGTCCATAATCTTAGCTGATAATGAGTTCATCCCGGACCATCAATTTGGCTTTAGAAGTCAGCATAGCACCATCGAACAAACGCATAGACTAGTCCAAGTTGTAAGAAGAACATTTGAAGAAAAGAAGTATTGTTCTGCTCTCTTTATTGATGTTTCTCAGGCGTTGCATAAAATATGACACGAAGGCCTAAATTTAAAATTGAATATATATTTGCCAATAAACACAAAAGCTTTTGGCAAGTTATGTTATTGATAGGAAGTTCACTGTTGTGGAAGGAGAGTTCACGATTGTGCCCGAATCCATATCTTCTGGTGTGCCACAGGGCAGTATTTTGTATTTATTATATACTTGTGATATGCCTGTGAGCAATAATATCCACACCTCTATTTTTGCCTGTATGAGTGTGCACGAAAACCCTTATGAGTCATCCCGCAATCTCCAGGAATATATTACCCAGCTGGAAATATGGTTGAACTTATGGAGAATAAAAGTAAATGAACAAAAGTGTGTCCATATAACGTTTACACTAAGAAGAGATTCCTGCTCCCCCATTCGAATCAACAATCAATATATTCCTCAACATTACCAAGTGAAATACCTTAGTATACATCTTGATCGAGACTTACATGGAAACATCATATTGGCTCTAAACTAACTCAGATAAAACTTAAGTTAACTCAAATACATTGGTTGACTAACACAATTTCAACACTCAGCCTAGACTGAAAACTTTTACAATACAAGTCGCTTTTGAAGCCAATATGCTGCTACAGAATTCAGTTATGGGACACTGCTTCAGCTTTTAATTTTGAGAGAATCCAACGAAGGCAAAACAAAATTTTACGGTTAATAACATCGGCTCCATGGTACATCAAAAATTCTAATATACATCGTGATTTAAATATTCCACTAGTGATTGAAGAAATTGCAAAATACGCAGGCAAATATTTAACGCATCCTAATCTGCTTGCTCGTAATATATTGAACTTAACTGGACACATCAGCCCGTGTGTCCCGGGCTCTTATACTCAACACTCTAGATGGGACTACTTGAAAATACTACCCCTTTTTTGACTATCACTACTTATGTATTATTAATCGTCACAAAAACATAAATGTGAAAAAAGGTCAAGTTCCTTTCCAAAATTCCGGCCATCAAAAGTAGTGAGATAAAAATTTTGACCAAGTTCGTGTTTGGTACAATACCTATCACTGCAATTTGGTATGCATTATATTAATTTGTAATCGTAAGGGTGTTATATTATTTCTAGATAATCTGCTTATGTCTGCGTCTTATTTTTTCTCAATTTTATATCATTCGGTTTAAGTTCAACGCGAAGTATAGGTTGGTGTATCTTCTCCCTATTTATTATATTAGATACAATTTTTAGCTTAAATTCCTGGAGGACGAGTGCATCTTTTATATCTTCGAGAACAACATAAGAATCTCTGGCCTTCAATACGATCTGCAGACCTTTAGCACTTATAAGTTGGTATGTGTAGGAACATGTTTTTTTCAAATTCAGAAACTATTTTGCGGAAATCTTTTTCGTCATTAATTTGAATTTTCGTTTCATCGATGTCGCCACGTTTTATTGGAACAATATGAAATTAATTTCCACCAATGACCGAGATTAATACATTGATAATAGCGTTTGATTTTTTTCTCTCAAATATATTGGTGGCGGCTTGGAGGTTTTGTTCGTGGGTACATCTGGTTTCTTGTCATCTTGCAATATTTGAAAACTGTTTTGACGGTTACTATAGGATGCGCTCTTATCGCTAGATATTTTTGGATCAGATGAAATTTTCAAATACTTTGGGCTTCGCCCGCGCTTAACCACAGTTATATATCTGTCCATTCCGACTTGGAGCTTGGGTTTTGGGCTGCTCTTAACTTCAGTGAAAACTTGGTTAAGTGATGACCACGAGCCCGAAGCGGATGATATCGCTGAGTTAAATGTATAAATACTAGGCAACGGTAATTAATGTTAACGAATCACTAGCTGGCATTGGACAAAGCGAGTTTGATCGCAGGCGAAATAGTGGCTTTGCCATTAGAAAAAGTCTATCATCATATTTTTTAGTTTTATTGTTTTCAATAATAATTAACGAGAGTGTTAACATGCACAATTGCACAGTTTGCGAGACTTTGAACATTCTTATGAAAACCCCTATTATATTTCTTGAATAGACAACGCATTTTAGAGATTGCTTATGGAGTTGGTTTACTTAATTTCTTTTTAAAAACATTGAATTGTTTTTCAGATTTTTGGGAGTGTTTTGGCCTACTTAATGCCTTTTCAGCTATTTATACTAAATAAATTAACTAGATAATTTTCCAATATATTCATTGTCAATTCAATTAAATTTGTCTTTCAAACATGATTTCATTTTTAGAATGTCTTTTTCAATTTTCTTTCTTCTATCTCTAATTTTATTTCACGTTATAGTCCATCAATTTGCATTTAAACATTCTAGAATATTAATGCTCTAAGCTATATTATTAAATTGTCCTTTATTTTTTGTCGATTTCAGTTTCTAGAAACAATTTTCTGATAACATTGTTCTCCGTCAGTGAACTGAACGATGACGATTTTGTATGTATACATTAGTAGTAATTAAATTTTTTTTTATAGATTTCGAGTTCAAATTTATCATAATTTTTTGGTATTTTATGAAACATTAGAGAAAATACTCCTGGTGTTAGAGTCCATATTTGGCCACCAAGTTATATTTTATCTTCATCAAATCAAATCAAATCAAGCTATCACCAAATTTCCATTCATTATTTAAATCTTTATGTGGACCATAGTTTGTATATAATTTATTTCTTCCTTCCAAGACTGATAAGTCAGTATAAGTGTTTCCGGAATTGAAATTCTGTGAGTAAAAATCATCGCCATCATTCTTCTCAGTATTAGCTTCATTAAATAAGATAGAATTATCAAATATTGTTCCTTCTGCTAGTTTCTTTGGTGTACTTGTCTCTATCTTGACTAATGGTTTCTCAGGCTTCAAAATTGTATTATATTCAACTTCTCTCACGTGTATCTATTTCCCCAGATTTATACTACGAAGCTTTTTTTCAACACATTTCTTTAAAACTTTCTCATCCATGTTTGCTAACAGCAAATAACAGCTTTCAGCTATTAGATCAGCTTCTAAGGTATTAGATCAGGTTATCAGGTAGCTGGTCTGTTTTTTATATCAGGTTATAAAGAGCTGGTCTGGTTTTCAGATCAGCTTATCAGGAGCTGATCTGGTTTTCAGATCAGCTTATCAGGAGCTGTTCTGGTTTTTAGATCAGCTTATCAGGAGCTGTTCTGGTTTTCAGATCAGCTTATCAGAAGGTAGTCTGGTTTTCAGATCAGCTTAAAAGGAGTTGGTCTGGTTTTCAGATCAGCTTTTCAGGACCTGGTCTGGTTTTCAGATCAGCTTATCAAGACCTGGTCTGGTGTTTAGATCAGGTTATCTGATTCAGATTGAGTTAGCATTTTACAAGTAGCTGGACATTTATAACATTTATATGGATAAAGTTTCAGGTCAGATGAATCAACTAAAGGCAATCTTGTGAGCAGTAATATTTTTTTTTGTAAAATGAAAATCGTTTAATTCAATATCCTTGCCTTTTTTCCACCAAAAATCCATATATTGGGAATTCTAGTATAAGTTTGACACAAGTAGAATGAATCTACATCCCTATGTCGCCCCATACAAAAATATATACGTATATTATTCTGCTTTTCACATGCAACATCATCAAATATCATAATTGAATTAGTTTTAGCTTCATCAGGTGGAATAACTGCTTCATTATCTTCAAATAATAAACGCTCTACCTGTTGAACTTCATCTCCCTGATATCAGTAATGTGGACCTGGAACAAAACTACAAAAACTTTTAAATCGAGGTGACAAAGGAATTAATTTATTGTATTATTGTATTGTATTATTATTGCATTAGAAAAAATTAATAATCACTATTTCGTCATTGGTATTAGGAAAAATCGTTTTTATGATTTTCCCGTCCGTCACCCGTTATCACGATTAATGTAACCCAAAAAAATCACCCGTTCCCACTAGGGTTAATGTTAAAAAAAACTCCTTATGTAAACAAAAAATAAGATGCACTTATTGAACCATTCTAGTAGGTATAAAATTTCACAAATGTCCAAGAATTTAACAATTTTCAAATTTTAATTACCCAAATTTAACAATTTCAGCCACAATTTAACAATTTCAGCCAACAATTTTGCAATTTTAATTGGCGCCGAATGCCCATTTCACTAGTACTGAAAATAAATAAAAGAAGCCTTTAATCATTCTCAGGTGACAAAAAATTATTTAAAATCTTAGAAAATTCTTGCTTAATTTTTTTAAGAACAATACTCAAGTTTTTGTACTTTTTAGCAGTATAAAACAAAATACTTAAGATTCGATCGTTCTCGGTAGAAGTTTTAAAATACCATAACATATAATTATAGTTATTTTGCATGTTATATTATTATATTGGACCTTATTACGAGTGTGGTAATAGCCTAAAGAACATTGCAGTATTTTTGCTTTGATCAAGTACAAAATTGTCATAGTGGAAGTTGTAATACGACACTCGTAATAATCATATTAATATATTGCGTATCAATATTTAACTCCACCACAACAAAAAAATCATTTAAATGATAATTTAAAAAAATAAAGTGCCAGTTTATAGAAGCCATTTAAAAATTCTCGTCTGTCTATTTATATTTAAAACAAAAACATGGTTTCTATAAACTGGCAGTAAATCAGCCGAGTTTTTTATTACCTGCTAAAAAAAACTCAAAAACAAAGAAGGTAAAAAAATTAAAATTCTGGAGCCACGAAAATGTTTTTTTGTTTTGATATGTCGTAGTGGAACTTTTTTTCCTCATACCAAAAGCTATCAAGAAATCGATGGCACAATATCGATTATTATCGTCCATACAAATCGATTCGCTCTAATGTACATATAATAAAATGTAAAAAACTATACATACATACATAACATTTTAATTTCAGATTTATGCCCTTCTTATTAAATGATATGAATTGGAGAACCAGAGACAATTATACAGCCGTGATATATGTTCAAATAGGTGCAGCTCTTGGTCCTAATAATGCACTTTATAAACTAGTCAAAACGATAACAAAAAGTCAATTTGTAGATAGAGTAAGTAAAATTTTTATAACTACTAAATTTGAAAAACATATTAAGCGAATATGATTTTGTGTTATAGATTATTGTATTGTGGGCGGCAGACCGTACACTTCCATCAAAAAAACGTTGGCCTCCAACATACCATATACAGTTCCATGTGATATCACTAGGCAGCTTATATCAAACAAAATCGGTTGTAGATGCTGCTGTTTCTGCTGCAAGAGGGGATTCAGTTAAAGTGAGAAACGATGGTGCCTTAAAAGGACGTGCAGCCTCCCAGCACAACAGTAATAATATTAATAATCTAAAAAATACACACAATTCACCTGATGGCAATATGCCAAACGAAAACGATGATGAACCAACTGATGAACGTCCCAGCATATCCCAACGATTTTATCCTTATGACGAAATACAAACTGACGCAGTGCTTTCATTGGATGAAGATGCCATATTAAATACTGACGAGTTGGATTTTGCTTATACAGTGTGGCGAGATTTTCCTGACCGCATTGTTGGCTATCCTGCGCGTGCTCATTTCTGGGATGATTCCAAGGTTTATATAGAACTAGATAATGGCTTTTTATTTATCAACTCAAGTATTTTCCTTTCTTATATCAGAATGCTTGGGGTTACACATCAAAGTGGACAAATTACTATTCCATTGTTTTAACTGGCGCAGCTTTTTATCATCGCTACTACAATTATTTATATACAAACTGGTTATCGCTATTACTTCTGAAGACTGTGCAGCAATCTTCCAATTGCGAAGACATCCTAATGAACTTTCTTGTTTCCCATGTTACACGAAAGGCACCAATCAAAGTTACACAACGCAAAGGTTATAAAGATCGCGAAATGGGTCGTTCTCCCTGGAACGATCCCGATCATTTCATACAACGCCAAAGTTGTTTAAATACATTTGCAGCCGTTTTCGGGTAAGTTTACTCATATATGAGTTGAAATTTACGAAACATCTTTTGAACCCACGTCTTTGCATTTTAAAATTTTTAAATGCAGTGTTTCTCACAGGTTTTCGAATTTTATCAGACTGCGAAAGAAAATAGTTTTGCTTGTCTAAGAAACAAATTTTTCTGCACTCTATAAATTTGAGTTGCAATAAAATTCCTTGCATATTACAAAAAATCATAAATAAAAAATATTGGTATATTTTTAATATTGGTATATTTTTTATGGGTAGGAATATGGAATGAATAATTTTGGTTTCAAAATGCAGTGTGTCAACACGTTTTAGTATGTTTTTAAAAAACTGTTGGCCATTGGAGAATTTTACTTTATGTAATTTTTCTATACAGAATATGTAGTTGGAAAACTCCAAGTAGAGGCAATAATTATTTCCTGACAAGCTAGCCTCACCAAATTTTGTTGAAAGTCCTCTACTGTCAAAATAGTCAATTCGAGTAACAATGGGTTGTCCACGCCCTTTTTCGTGTTGGCCTGCCTATAAGGGGGACTCGTCAAAAATAGGAATTTATAATTAATTAGAGACATTTCTATAAACCATAGAAATATTTTTTATATTTATATAACAAACTTTTGAATAAACTTTTCTGGTTTCCTCAAAGAGACCAAAAATAATCCTCACTTATGAAGAGAAAAATTAGTATATTCGGCCTTGCAGGCTGAAACTAATAGTGCTGCCAAGTTAAAATATGTACTACTGCAGAAAATTTTTAATTCATATGTCAACAATAGGGTTTACCAAAAACAGTGGAAATTAAAAAACCGCGGTTTCGGTTCGGTTTCGGTTTTAAAAGAATGCATGTATATAAGTAGGTTTGTATACTAGAAAGATAAATGATGTTTTAAAAATAATCACCCCTGTCGTGAAAAACAATTGGAATTTTTCTTCACCTTAAATATTCCTTCCCCTCGAAGGAAAAAATGCTATCTTGAATACAACGTAAAATTTTTTCCCTACTATCAGTCCATGTGAATGTAAAAAAGGGAAGAATACTTGTAAACTTTAAAAATTAATCTAAAAGTGGACTAATTTAAGTTTAATAAAAAAATCACACAAATTTTAGGTTCTACATGAAATTTGTTTAACTTTAAAGTTGTAATCATGAAGGTGCTTCTGTTTATTTAGCTATTTTATCATTAAGTGTACCAAAGTAGTGCACCACCATGAAATGTGAACCAAAGAGATTCATACTCTATCAAAAAATGTGTTGTAGGCAATTATTGTTAACAATCGTAAGCCTTACTAACTAATCTTGTCCTGAAAATAAATATTTATAACTTTCAATATATAATTCGAAGAAAAATATCGAAATTATTCCAGTTGGCCTGCAAAAATAAAGTGAACAAAACTAAGAGAAAAGTGAAAATGTGTACGTGAAAAATATTACTCATGAAAAAGGATCGAAAAAGGGAAAACATTTCTCCCTCCGGAAGAATAACGTAACAATGAGTTAAAACAAATTACATAATTTCAAAACTTTTTATTTCAAAAAATTAAATTTAATTAATTGTCTTAAAGTCATTTGTTAGACTAGCACAGTGCGTAGACAAAAATTAAACAAGCTTACTCACGCACTCCATTATATTTTTTAAATTTCTTTCCAAGTGTCTCCAAACTCCAAAAATTATGGTTTTATGGAGAGGTTATTCCTCGGTCCGAATTCTCAAATATTCTGCAATTTCCAGATATGTACTCTTATTCGTTTAAAAAAATATATGTATGTATAAAGAAATTCATAAATTCAAAACGAAAAGAAATTTATTTCAAAATTTTTTCTTTCTGTTTTTCCGCCAAATAATCAGTATTCCGTATTGATGACTGAGCAGTATTTGAAACACCAAGATGACAATTGGCATTAGCCTCACGTCGCTTTCACTAGAGTCTATAAGTGAAGTCGTCGTGTATTTCAAAGATCTTGAAGATACTCCGTTTGGTCATCTTCAAATAAATCTACAATATGCGTGAAACTAAAAAAATATATCTTGGATCAATAAAGGTTGTCGTGGTGAAAAATATGTCATTACCTAAAAGACAAAATTTTTTAACCAGTGCACTTAGCCGGAGGATTTTAAACATACACATTTGTTGGGATATTTTGGGAGATCAAATGAGTCAAAATGATTTCCATTACGAAAGATGTAAAATTTCTTTTTTTACTTTCTGTCCTTTCTGCAACATTGAATTTTCAATTTAAAAAAATATTCCTTAAAAATACCTTTAAATCAGAGGGGCACACAATTTAGTTCCTAGACACCGTTGTTTTCATAATATTTTTTTTTTGTTTGGTTGTTTAAATAATTAAAATAATATCCTTATGAAAATACGTCAATGTATACAAGTTTCCATTAACACATCTCTCATACTTAAACATTCTAGCCTCAAGTTGACCAACAAAAATTGTAAAACTTGATAATTGGATATTCTCATGCACTTATATGGAAAAATATATTTTTGGAAAGGACACTTTTTTCCATGAGAATTGCAAGATATGTTTTCGTAAACTTCTGCAAATACAATTTCCTTCTTTGTATTTGGGATATTTAATATTAATATACAGGGCAAGTTTTTTGTGATACGAAAAATGGTTCAAAATGGCTAGCAAAGTGGCATGAAAAAGTAAAAGAATTGGCTCGAAAATGGCATAAAATGGCAAAACTGGCAAAAATAAAATGCTATTTAAGAAAAATGTATTTTATTAAATTTTTATTGCACAGTACAATAACATGTTTCTTCAAGTTGTCAAAAATAAATGATCTTCTATTGAATAAATGGAAAACACTCGTTCGACATCGCAAGATGTAACTGAAGTAAACTTAAATGCCAATACTTCAGATGGAGATAGGTTTTCAATATAATCATCCGCTTCACTTTCATTAAAAAATATATTATTTCTTATTTTAATTAATGTTTGTAATCCGATATTTCGATCTAAAACTTTTTTCAACTTATCGGCAAAATCCATTCTACTGACATCTTTAATATTTTCTTGAACACGGTCAATAATTTCTAAGCTTTCGTTTATTGAAAGCCCTTTTGTTTGTAACTTCAAAAGACTTGTACAAAGGCTTTGAAAATTAACTTTTATGTATACTAAATAACTTTTTAAACCTGATTTTTGCAATATTAACTTAGCATTTCGAATAGATTCTGCCTCATATTTGTCAAGTTTATATAAAACTGCAGAGATTTCCTTAAAATTGTCGCAATAATATATTGCAGCTTCAACCCATGTTCCCTATCGAGTAACACAAGGGGATGGAGGTTTTGTTAAGTTCGGAAACATTGACATTAAAAGATTGTTTCGAGAAGGTGCCTGCAAAATACAAAATTACAAATAATATTGTGATCTTATACATGTACTTGCGCTTTAAACTTGCCTTAAGAAATACAGTTTTACAGCTTGATACTAACGTGTTAACATTTTCAAAATGTAATCGGACAAAATCACCTAGTCTGTGCAATCCATGCGCCAGGCACGTTATGTGTAACATTTTCGGAAATAGTGTTTTAAGCGACCGGACTGCAGATACCATATATGGCGCTGAGTCTGAAAACACAAGCAAAACACTGTTGTATTTAACGCTTGTTATAAATACAAGATAGTTAAATAAATCCATTGAAAAAATTTTTAAATTTACCATTAGGCCACAATATTTGCAAAGAATCTGTAAAAAAGCCGCTATTGTGCTGGCATTAGCTTTTTATATGTGAGCAATGTTTAAGAGATATGACGTCTCCTTTTCTCCTTCTTCCAACAAACCAAATACGAAATTGGCAACCATCCGCTGCTCGCTATCGGTAGTTTCATCATCAATGACACCAAATCAAAATATTTTCGGCTCTGTTTTGTAACTGTTTGATACATTTGTTATATATTGTGTCATGTGTATGGTTCGTAAAAGTGTTTTACTGGGTATTGGCTTCTTAGGGCGACTTTTTGAGTTCAATATTAGAGATTAAATTAACCTTAATCTTCTTTTTCAATTGTTGGGTAGTCGATTATATGGGCTTACTTGCTAGTTTAAGCGGCCAATCGTGGTGGTTTAATCTTACTTTAGTATTGACAACAAACACTTGTAAAATATATAACTTTTTGTAAAAATTATATGCTAAAATAATTTAAAAACACTTAAATAAATATATATATTTTATATTATATATATTTCCCTTAACGCGCAATATTTTACTTGTAAATAATAAAATATGACAGTTTCTTCCTCTTCCCACAAAAAATCAAAGTGTGTTGATAACATGTATGACTTTAGCACAAAAAATGTTGCCACTATTTTGTTCCTCAGTATCCCAGTGAAAAAAATGGAAGTCATTCTAGTGGAACGTCATTTTCATTGCTTCCAAAAAATCGATATTTTTAATTTGCCGAGAGTGAGCAAAAAACCATGTTAAAGCTTTTTTTAGTCATACAAAACCTTGTAACTCCTCCATAGTGTTAGAAAATACTCACCAGAATTAAAAAAAAATTATTTTTACAAGAAATTAATGAACTAATTTTAGTCTAAAATTTAAAAGTTATTTGCTTAAATTTACATAAAAATACTGTTTCGGGCTTAAATTCGTATAAAAAGAAACGAATTGTTAAAATAGGTAACTATTTACCATTTTTCCTGGATGAAAATATTATCATAGAACACAAAAAAGGGAATTTTTCTTAATATCGCTTCCAATTCAGTGACCAGGCATCGAAAAAGAGAACTTCTTGCAATGACAACCCTATGTAAAAACCATTGGATCCGATCGAAATTTTCACTACTTCCAGATCGCAAACTCTACATTTTCATGACTTTTTTGGAGTCTCTTTTTTTACTGGGATGGTAATACTACATATAACAAGAAGTTTAAACTACCACTCAAAAACATCAAACTCAATTATGCAAGATTAAGTTAATTTTCGGATTAGCTAATTAGAGAAATAAACTAATCTTAATCTCGAACCCAAAAAGTCACCCTTAGTGCGTTTTGTTAAAAATTCCTTCACGTAAGGGTTATTTATTTTATACAGCGGTATGTTTGCAGCTAAAAAAGTTTTACACAAGTCCCAAAAGTATGGGTTCAATTCTACTGTTGTATCTGTCAGCAGAGATTGTGTCGAACGAGATTTAAATTTTTCGACCAGCACTGTATGCCTCAAAAAACAGAAATGCTTTTCAACATTATACATTTTTGGTTTCTTAAGCTTGCAGTCGCACACTACACAATACAGCACTGATGAATCTCATTTTAATACATTTGGAAATTTTTTATCATTCGTAAATTAAATTCCTTTACCGTCTCTTTAGGCTTTTTTTTTGAAATAAATATAAATGTGCATTAAAGCAAACGAACAAAATTTTGACTTACAATGTGCATTCCTTGTTTAATATAACGTTACTTTCATGGAATTCTATTGTAGATTTTATAGTAATTCGAAAATAAATGATTAAATATAAATCGTGTACGGGAAAAAAGGACGCATATATTGTTATTACAACAGATTGATCAAATATTTCATGAATTATTAATTTTAGCAGGGTGATTCCAGTAAAACAAAAAAACCTAACACATAAAAATTTCTTCAAGGTTGCAAAAATGGTATTTTATGGCAAGGTGGACCAAGAATGGCTTTTTATGTTTAAAGTTGAAGAAATGGCAAAAGTTATCAAAAAATGGCATATGCCATAAAAAACTTGCCCTGTTAATATATGTTGCAGTTTGATATGGAAAAAAGTTTTATGTACACATAGGTATATGTATGTTCATATATTAAGAATACTTAAAAATGTAAATGGATAAAGATCAGATCGGGCTCAACATTTGAATCTATGCCATTTAATCTGTATGCCTTTAGTACTCTTAAGTTGGTAGGTGTAAAAATTTGTTTTATTTTTTTTAAATCATTAAAAATTGTTGGAAATCTTTTTCATCATGTATTTGGAATTCCGTGAAAAGTATTTTCACCACTGGTCGACAGTAGTTTTGTTAGAAGTGCGTTAGAATTTTTTTCCTCACATATATAGGTGGGGGCTTAAAAGGCTTCTGAGATGATGCAGGGTCTTGTTGTTATTGTTTTGCAATAATGAAAACCGATTTTGACGATTGGTAGATGATGCGCTATTATCACTTGCCTTTAGCGCTCTTAAGCTGGTATGTGTAGAAGCTTGTTTTATTTGTTTCAAATTCAGAAACCATTTTGCGGAAATCCTTTTCGTCATAAATTTGAATTTTCGTTTCATCGATGTTGCCACGTTTTATTGGGACAATGTGAAATTTATTTTCACCAATGACCGAAATTAATTTTTTAATAAGGGCATTTGAATTTTTCTCTCTCAAGTAGAATGGTGGCGGCTTGGATGTTTTATTCGACGATACATCGGGTTTGTCGTTCTCATCTTGCAAAATTTTAAAACGGTTTTGGCGATTAGTTGAGGATGCGGTGTTATCCCTAGACATATTTGCAGCAGATGAAATTTTAGAAAAATTCGGGCTTCGCCCACACTTTGCCACGGTTATATATCTGTCCATTCCGACTTGTACCTTTGGTTATGAGCTACTGTTATCGGTAGTGATAACTCGGTTAAGTGATGAGCACGAGCCCGAAGCGAATGATCTCAATGGATTAACTGTTATGTTAACGATCGCTGTCGAAAAGTGACTTTGCCGTTAGGAAAAGTCTAACATCAGATTTTTTACTTTTATTACTCACAGTAAGTCTATCACCAGGTTTTTTATTTTTATTGTTATCATTATGAGCATTAGAACTCACAGTAACATAGGCATTTCTGCCGTTATAACTCACTTCAAAGTTATTTGTTTTTGAGTTACTGATATAGAGTATTCCTTCTGGGCACTTTGTTAGTGTTTTTTTTGCGTTTTTTCTTGTTTTTGTTATTTATGACTATGTAAAAAATATTAGCAAAGCAATTAAGCTTATTTATCAAAGTTGTTAATATTTATTACGAATATTTTTTTAATGATTTTATTTGTTTAGTATGTATATATGTAAAAAAAACTACGCTAAGACGTCTGTTCACTGCGAAGGTACAACGAGAGCTGATCTTGATTTTGAACAAATGAAATGAAGCGAAGTCCTTGGATAATAATCAATGAAGTCAGTACGATCTCATAAGCGACCAATCTTAATACTTGGATAGAACAAAACATGTGTTCCTTATTCGATTAAGATACACAGTGGTGTGAAATAAAAAAGTGGTAAAAAGTCCACAACTTTTGAAATAGTGAACTGATTTCAATGAAACTAACTGTTTTGGAAAGAAGAAGTATTGAACTTTTTAGGAAGTATATTTGGAGGCAGGGTAAGACAGGGTAGCTCCACAGCGCCGCAAAGTACGAAACTGCGGTTGTCGAAATTCTTTCGGAGCTTGTAACTTTTGTAAATATCGACCGATCTTAATAATTTTTTCAGCGGGAAAATCAACGTTAAGAAACACCATTTTATATCTTACAGTATCCAAGTGATTTGACTTAAAATTTTTTGTTTCATTTTTGGGCCTGATTTTTTTTATTGTTAGTACATAATTTCTTTATTAGTTGGTAAAAATCAGTTGGTTTTGTTGTTTTCGAAAGAAAACTATATCACAATTTATATGAAAAGAGATTTTTTTGATATCTCAAAAATTGTTGCAAGGAATAATTTAGCAATTTGAATTTTTGAATATTATGAGAAAAATTTTTATATTTTGTGAGAAAAGTATTCTTAATTTTTTTGAATATTTTAAAAAATCATTAAGTAGTTGATTAAAGCTTTGATTGTTCCTGAGAGAGGTGGCATTAAGAAAGATTGTGTAATAAATTGTGAATTTAAATTTAGAACTTTTTGCAAAAAAAAATTCTATTTTCGACCAATGCTGGATGTAGAATGTACCATCAAAAATATCAAAAATTTGATATTAATTATATTTTTGGTATTAATTATAACTGCCACCGCCTGTAGTTCACTGACAATATACCCTGTAGTTCTAAGGTATCGTAGTAGCATAAGTTTCGTTAAATAAAGAAAGATTTGTTATTTTCTTAACACCCAAGAAAATTAACCTCTTATTTCAAAGGAAGTAGACTTTTGAGTTCGAACCTGGACCGACTGTCATACCCCAGCTGGAAAATTAAGCCACGTTACGTGCTAGAAGACTGTTTGATCATCTGGCTACCAATAAAATAAATGACAATACAGATGGCAACATGCATAGATGTCATTTGGCATTACTAAGTACAGACATGTCAGACATGCCACCTATGAGCAGATGTGCGAATATTCGAGAACCGTTTCCTGTACTATAAAAAGAGGTACACTGTGTGAGAATGAGTCAGTGGTAATCAGAAATTAGTCAAGTCAGTATCGTTGAAAGTAGGGATGGGCAAAAAATATCGATATATCGAAATATCGATATTTGAGAAATAAATATCCGATATATATCGCCGATATTTCAAAACCGATATATCGATACATCGATTCTTATTTACGAGTATCGGGTTTCGATACTTTTAAGAGCTCTATAAATTTTAAACGTTTTTAACTGTACGAAGAAAAAAATATTCATAATAACAGCCAAGGCACATCTATAGATATATTTGTGTATATACAGTGGATATATATACAGTGGAATCTCTATTGATGTACAAGTACTTTTATTTGTTAACTAACCTAAATGCCAAATTTGGTTTGTGTGGTTATAAGCCTAAAGGCAGAATTAGTTTTAAATTTCTGTTCTGTTACGAATCAGCTAATTCTTTTTTGTTTATAGAAATCATTTTTCTCTTTCGGTTCAACCTGTAAAAATCAAAAACCTGTTAAGTAATTGTATGTGGCAACATAAATAAAATAACATTTCAAAATAAACTGTGACCGTTCTGGCCAGAAACAGCTGATAATTTATTATTAAAAAGTAACAATTAAAATTTAGAAACAACGGCACAGCACATAATTGCAACAGAAAGTAAACACTAATGAAGCCTTAAGGAACTACAGTAGGTTACGTATAAGTTAACATATGTATGTAGTTCTTTTAGATTAAATTTCTTAAAGTGACTAATTGAGCATTCGAAATTAATGCGGTTTTTTAGAAATTATCTTATAATACAAATTAAAAATACTGATGTACTATTTCCTTTTTTGATATCAATATCAATTTGGGGTTTCTACACTCATATAGTTCATTAAATTTTAAGTTAGTTTTTGGCGATTTCCCTAAATAATGTTGTTTAATATTCTCGTATTCCGCAATGATGAACTTTGTGTTCAACACTGGGCATTCATTAAACCAGGATTAAAAACCTTATTTATAAAAATTTTTAAAGCTTTCAAAAGGACATTTCAAAAGCAAATTTTTTTTTTGAAAATCTGTTTTAAATTCCCATTTCTCAATAATTGTTTAAAATTTATGTGGCTTAAATTTTGTTGCCTTTTATGGCACGAATATGCTTTTCATTTTAGGTTGGAATTTTTTGCATTGTTTGTAGGCAAAAATATCGAGGTATCGATGTTTAAAAGGATATATTGATACTGTTAAAAAATATCGATAAGATATATATATCGATACACTTTTTTCATTTGCCTATCCCTAATTGTTAATATAACAACACTATTGTTAGATGTGACTAAAATATAATTGAGACTCGCCATAGCATGTTCTAATATTATAATAATATAGCTAAATACAACAGCATTATTTAATATAATAATAATATTTTGTTTTTTAATCATATATGCGTTAAATCCGAAGTTAAAACGAATTAATATTGTTGAAATTAAATGTATATATAGAAATGTATACTTACATATTAGTGTATACATGAAATACCGCACGTCTATATAAAGATGGTATATATCTTTATACAGATATATATATTATATTTTTATTGATATATCCTTTTGTTTTTACCTTATTTATTTATTTATTCAACACCTCGCGTGTACTACCTATAGCTTACAAACGAAACACTAACTGATAGAAGATGTTTCTGAAAAAGATTTTGTTTTAAAACTTAATAAAGTATGGTTTTGGATAACAATAGCGGAAATCACCCTTTGTTGCACATCTGCAATTTTAGCAAACATAGCATGATTTTTTGCTACAAAGGGTGAGTGTCTTTTTGCAGTTTTCAGAAAATTAATTAATTAATTTGTGGCGGCTCTGCAGTCGTAAAATTTTTTAAACGCAGGGCCTTACTTGTTTTTATTGCAAAAAAAAAACGAAAAACACAGCTGTTTTAGCATTGAGAACATTTGCAATTTTCAATATGCAATGGTTTTTGGTTATGCATATTTATTCAAGTGATGCAAATCTCAGTTGCATGTACTTTGTTGTTGTGGTCTTGCAGAATATAGCACGTATGCTACACTTGCAATATCTGCAGGACTTGCAACGGCAGTATGCAACGAAGAGTGATTTCCGCTATTGTATTGACATAATAATACAAATTATGTTGTAGTCATAAATTTTCAACATAACTATATTGTTAAACTCTAAGCATATCGCACTTTCTATGAATATAAAAACGTAGTTATTAAATTCAAACATTACTTTGTATATCGTAAAGAAATTAATGTTAAAAATAACAATAACTAGTTTTCATGTGTAGTACATTTGTTTGTGAGAACATAATATTGTTTTCTCAACCATTGTACACCCATATCTTTTCTTTGCTTGTGAAAGAAAAAAAGTGGTAAGAACTCTGCAACTTCTGATTTCGATGAACCCAACTGTTTTGGAAAGACGAAGTGTTGAACTTTTGCGGCAGTGTTGTGTCAAACTCAGAAACTACGGGTGTCGAAAGTCTTTCGGAGCTTGTAACTTTTATAAATATCGACCGTTCAGACTATTGTACAAGTATTAATACTTTTGTGGAAAATGCAGCTCTAACATGTTCAGTTGTTATTGTTTTTTTTTTTAAATTTTGCATTTTTGTCAAAAGTATTAATACTTGTATTATAGTCTGAGTGGACCTTTAGCAAACTCCTGCAACACACTGTAGTTACTGTTGAAAGAACTGCATTATTGTAAAAACACTCAAAATCGTATGATACTGAGATAAAACTCCAATACTGTTAAACGGTTATATATGAATGTATGTATCCATCAATATCTAAAAATATAATAATTAATTTACGCAGTCGTTGACTTGCACTTGAACTACGTACAAATAATTAAAGTCTTAACAAGAGATTTCTTAAGCCTACAGTACACGGCATGTAAAAATACACATGCACATGTGCTCTGACGTAATTCTGACGTTACCATGAAGCTACATTGGCTACATGCCATGTACTAGCCATACATGTAAGTTGAGAAATGTACATCACTACTCATGTGCTGTCTCTGAAAATTTGTCCGAATCGGCTAAATTTGTCATATTTAGATTTTGGAACAAAAATACTATCAATATTTTACGTCATGTAGCAACTACAAATAATTAAGAAAAATGCAATCAACATGCTGAAAATTCTCCTGACGCAATATTCACATGCGCATGTGGATTTTTACATGCCATGTACTGTAGGCTTTAATGTCTTTTTAGGGTTCCGTACACCAAAGGTGAAGAAAGGAACCGTATTGTTATCGCTACGCTGTCCGTCTGTCCATCTGTCTGTCTGTCCGTCACACGGTATTTTCTCAGGAACCGTAAGACCTACGGACCTGATATTTGGACAGAGTATGTAGAACCTTGGCCACTACAACAACAAATACATGAGAATTAGAAATGAAAGGGTGCTCCAAAACGAGCGACGAAAAATGTTAAAATCTCATGTAATACACATACAATTGTATGTACATATGTATATTGACACTTGTAAAATTAGTGTACTTAACATTAAAATATTTTTTTTGCATGTTTTTTTTATTTATTGTATCTTCATATATGAACTAACAATAAGTATTGAAATCTTAAATCTAACATATAATTAATAGACCCGACCAATGTCAGACATAACTAAGTGATAGTTGTAAATAATACATAAGAAGTGAAAAACAAAAAAAGTATTTTCAAGCAGCTTCATCCGGAGTGTTTAGTATTATTATTAGCCCTAGTATCTCTTTTTTTAGCGGATGTGCCTTAGCAGCATCGGCATACGATACACGTGAAGTAACTGGTTGGTTCACTTGAGCAAAAGTGGCGGAGTACGCGTTTAATGGTTGAGCTGGAGCTAATTTAGGTTTTTGGACCATAGCCTGCTTGACGAAAGAGTACACAGGACATCCTCTGTAGTTAGCGGTGTGATTACCCCCACAATTACTGCATTTCTTTTCCGCTTGGTTTCAGAGTTCTCGTTGTACGTTCATAGTGTATAGTCGATTAGCGGAATTTTTATTACATTCTTTTTAAACAAACAAAAAATTATACAAAAAAAATATTCGCAGTGCATGTTATTCGTAATAGGTACATACTGACTTTAATAAATAAGCTTTATTGCTTTGATAATATTTTTACATAGTGGAAATAACAAAAACAAAAAAAAACCGAAAACAAAAAAAAAACACAAACAGTGACATTGAGGAATACTCTATACCAGTAACTCAAAAACTAATAAACAATCATAAATTACAAAAACAAAAAAAAAACAGTAAGCAAAAAAAACACAAAAAGTACCCTTGAGGAATATTCTATATGAGTACCTCAAATGAAAAAAATTATGAAGTGAGTTCTAACGGCAGAAATGCCTATTTTACTGTGAGTTCTGAAGCTCTCAATGAAAATAATACAAATAATAAATCTAATGAAAGTATTTTTTTAACGACAAATCCAATTTTTCGTCAGCGATCAACTTCGCTTTGTCCAATGCCAAATAGTGATTCATTAACATTACAGTTGCCTAGTACTTCTTCATATAAGTCAGTAATATCATCTCCTTCAGGCTCGTGTTCATCACTTAATAAAGTTATTACTACAGATAAAAGTAGCTCAAAACCCAAGGTACAAGTCGGTATGGACAGATACATAATAGTGGTAAAGCGTGGGCGAAGCCCAAATTCTTCAAAAATTTCATCTGCTGCAAAGATGTCTAGGGATAATAGCGCTTCATCTACCAATCGTCAAAATCGTTTTTCATTATTGCAAGTCACCGACGACAAGACCGCTGCATCGTCGCAAAAGTCTTTTAAGCCACCACCTATATATTTGAGAGAGAAAAATTCTAACGCCCTAATTAAAAAATTAGTCTCGGCCATTGGTGAAAACGCATTTCATGTTATTCCAATAAAGCGTGGTACCAGCTTAAGAGTGCCAAAGGTATGCAGATCGTATTGAAGGGTATTGACTCTTATGTTAATCCCGAAGAAGTAAAAGATGCACTCATGATACAAAGATTTAACGTAAAAAATGTTACCAACATAATCAATAGGGAGAAGATCCCCCAGCCTCTATTTCGTGTTGAATTGGAGCCGAATGATATACAGCTGAAAAAAACGAGACACACCCAATTTATACCTCTTATACCGAAAAATCACAGTTGAAGAGCCACATAAGCGATCAGGTCCCGTACAGTGCCATAATTGCCAAGAATATGGCCACACAAAAACATACTGTAAATTACCCACTGTTTGTGTTGTGTGCGGCGAATTACACGGCACTGCTAGTTGCAATAAGCCAAAAGATCAAAGTGATAAAAAATGCAGTAATTGTGGAGGTAATCACACCGCTAACTACAGAGGTTGTCCTGTGTACTCTTTTGTCAAACAGACTATGGTGCAAAAACCCAAATCAGCTCCATCTCAATCAGCAAACGCTTACTCCGCCACTTTTGTGCAAATGAGCCAACCAGTTACTTCCCGTGTATCGTATGCCGATGCTGCTAAAACAAATTCTATTTCCCCACAAAATGTTCCACCTCCAAATAATTCAACGAATGCAAACTCAAGCTTTAACTTTAGTCGCCTTGAAGCTACTATTAACAATTTGGTGCAAACTATAAACAATTTTACAACAAATATGACTAACATGATGCAAGAAATGCTGAGAATGCAGAATACTCTGCTTCAAGCATTAATTAACAAGCCATGAACACGTTAAAAATATGTTTCTGGAACGCAAAGGGCATTCGCCAACATAAAAATGAACTTGAGCACTTCCTTACGGAAAAAAATATTGATATAATGTTGGTCTCTAAAACACATTTGACTTCGAGAAGCTTTTTCAAAATAAATGGCTACACTATGTATGATACAAAGTACCCTAGAGGGAGAGCATGCGGTGGATCTGCAATTCTAATTAAGTCAAGACTCAAGCACTATATTCTTGACAACGTTAGTGAAGAATATATGCAAGCTACGAATATTTTTGTAGAAAATTTTTGTTTTAATTTCGTGATATCATCAATTTACTCACCTCCCAGATTTTCAGTTACCGAAGATCAGTATGAGAAGTTCTACAAATCCCTTGGATCTTGTTTCGTGGCAGCTGGTGACTACAATGCAAAGCATACGTACTGGGGATCGCGCCTTTTAACACCTAGAGGTCGAGCTTTGTTTAATACAATTTCAAAAGTGGGCTTAGATGTTATTTCGAGTGGGGAGCCCACTTATTGGCCTACTGACGTACGAAAAATTCCGGATGTTATTGATTTTGGCGTAATGAAAAATATTTCTAGGGATTTAATTAGTGTTGAAACTTCTCTAGATCTCTCCTCCGATCACTCCCCCACTATCGTTACAATTTATAACTCAATAAGAAGTGACTTACCTCACCCATATATGAAGATGACCAATCGTGTTAATTGGCTGGGATTCAAAAAATATCTTAGTAGTCATTGCACGGAAAATATTGCGTTAAGAACACCCAATGACATTGAAACTAACATTGCCAATCTTAACGAAATTATTAAACAGGCTGTTGAACATGCCACTACCTCCCATCCGCAGTCTGGGTTTAATAAAATTTATTCCAGGGATATTGAACATCTCGTATGTGAAAAAAGAAGAGCTAGAAGGGAATGGCAACAGCACAGATCACCCCAACATAAACTCAGACTTAAAGAATGTTCTAAACGACTTCAAGAGTTGCTTGCATCTGAAAAAACTGCATCTCTTAAAAATTATTTGGAAGGTCTTGATGTCACACCGACATCTAATTACTCTTTGTGGAACGCTGCTAGAAAGCTTAAAACACCCGTTGAGTTTAAGCCACCTCTGCGCACATCTACCGGAGATTGGGCAAGAAGCGATACGGAAAAATGTAAAATATTTGCTGAGCATTTAAAATCCGTATTTACCGCAAATACATGTACTGGTGTTGCTGATTTGCCGAGTGTAGTTGCTCTACCCCCTCGAGCCTTAAAGTTTAAGATGCGTGATGTACATAAAGTAATTGCTGAACTCAAGCCAAAGAAAGCTCCAGGCATTGATGGAATTAGTAACAAGATGCTGATGAACTTGCCGCATATTGCAATAAGAATCTTGCTGTTTATTTCTAATGCCATATTACGACTGGAGTATTATCCACAACTCTGGAAGCTTGCAAAAATCAAAATGATTCCAAAGCCGGGCAAAGATCTTACTAAAGCTGAGTCGTATAGGCCAATAAGTTTGCTGTCAAATATGTCAAAACTCTTTGAAAAGCTGCTAATTTTTTTTTTTTTTTTTTTTAAACATGTATTTATTTATTGTATCTTCAAATATGAATTAACAATAAGTATTCAAATCTTAAATCTAAAATATAATTATTAGGACCGACCACTGTCGGACATAAACTTGTTAATAGTTATAAATAATACATAAGTAGTAATAATAAAAAAAGAAAAAAAAAATTATAAAAAAGTATAAAAAAAATATTTTCAAGAAATCCCATTTGGCGTGTTGAGTAATAGAGCCCTTGTGTCCCTCTTTTTTAAGCGGATGTGTCCAGTAAAGTTCAAAATATTACGAGCAAGCGGATTAGGATGTGACTCGAGTTTTGTTAAATATTTGCCTGCGTATTTTGCAATTTCTTCAGTCACTAGTGGCATATTTAAATCACGATGTATATTTGAATTCTTAATGTACCATGGAGCAGATGTTATTAACCGTAAAATTTTGTTTTGCCTTCGTTGGATTCTCTCTACATTGGAAGCTGAAGCAGTGTCCCATAACTGGATACCGTAACACCATATTGGCTTTAAAAGCGACTTGTATAATAAAAGTTTACAGTCCATGCTAAGTGTTGAATTTCTGCCAATCAACCAGTGTATTTGAGATAACTTAATTTTCATCTGAGTTAGCTTAAAGTCAATATGATGTTTCCATGTAAGCCTTCGATCAAGGTGTATACCAAGGTATTTCACTTGGGAGTGTTGAGGAATATTTTGATTATTGATTCGAATTGGGGAACAAGTATCTCTTCTTAGGGTAAACGTTATATGGACACACTTTTGTTCATTTACCTTAATTCTCCATAAGTTCAACCACATTTCCAATTGTGTAATATGTTCTTGTAAATATCGGGAAGCCTCGTGAGGGTTTTCATGCATACTAAGGCAGGCTGTATCATCGGCAAACGTAGATGTATGGATATTGCTGCTCAAAGGCATATCACAAGTATAGATCAAATACAAAACTGGCCCCAGTATGCTCCCCTGTGGCACACCGGATGATATAGATTCAGGCACACTCATGAATTCTCCTTCTACAACCGTGAACTTCCGGGTAGTAATGTAGTTTTCTAATAAATTCACCAAATTTATTTGTAGATATGATTTTAATTTTAAAAATAGGCCTTCATGCCACACTTTATCAAATGCCTGAGAAACGTCAATAAACAGGGCAGAACAATACTTCTTTTCCTCAAATGTTTTTCTTATAAATTGAACCAATCTATGAGTTTGTTCAATGGTGCTATGCTGACTTCTAAAACCAAATTGATAGTCTGGGATGCACCCACTATCAGTTAAAATTGGGGACAATTTTGTCATGAGCAGCTTTTCGAAGAGTTTTGACATAGTTGACAGCAAACTTGTTGGCCTATATGACTCAGCTTTAGTAAGATCTTTTCCCGGCTTTGGAATCATTTTGATTTTTGCAAGCTTCCAGAGTTGTGGATAATACTCCAGTCGTAATATGGCATTAGAAATAAACAGCAAGATTCTTATTGCAATATGCGGCAAGTTCATCAGCATCTTGTTACTAATTCCATCAATACCTGGAGCTTTCTTTGGCTTGAGTTCAGCAATTACTTTATGTACATCACGCATCTTAAACTTTAAGGCTCGAGGGGGTAGAGCAACTACATTCGGCAAATCAGCAACACCAGTACATGTATTTGAGGTAAATACGGATTTTAAATGTTCAGCAAATATTTTGCATTTTTCCGTATCGCTTCTTGCCCAATCTCCGGTAGATGTGCGCAGAGGTGGCTTGAACTCAACGGGGGTTTTAAGCTTTCTAGCAGCGCGCCACAAAGAGTAATTAGATGTCGGTGTGACATGAAGACCTTCCAAATAATTTTTAAGAGATGCAGTTTTTTCAGATGCAAGCAACTCTTGAAGTCGTTTAGAACATTCTTTAAGTCTGAGTTTATGTTGGGGTGATCTGTGCTGTTGCCATTCCCTTCTAGCTCTTCTTTTTTCACATACGAGATGTTCAATATCCTTGGAATAAATTTTATTAAACCCTGACTGCGGATGGGAGGTAGTGGCATGTTCAGCAGCCTGTTTAATAATTTCGTTAAGATTGGCAATGTTAGTTTCAATGTCATTGGGTGTTCTTAACGCAATATTTTCCGTGCAATGACTACTAAGATATTTTTTGAATCCCAGCCAATTAACACGATTGGTCATCTTCGTATAAGGGTGAGGTAAGTCACTTCTTAGTGGGTTACAAATTGTAACAATAGTGGGGGAGTGATCGGAGGAGAGATCTAGAGAAGTTTCAACACTAATTAAATCTCTAGAAATATTTTTCATTACGCCAAAATCAATAATATCTGGAATTTTTCGTACGTCAGTAGGCCAATAAGTGGGCTCCCCACTCGAAATAACATCTAAGCCCATTTTTGAAATTGTATTAAACAAAGCTCGACCTCTAGGTGTTAAAAGGCGCGATCCCCAGTACGTATGCTTTGCATTGTAGTCTCCAGCTGCCACGAAACAAGATCCAAGCGATTTGTAGAACTTCTCATACTGATCTTCGGTAACTGAAAATCTGGGAGGTGAGTAAATTGATGATATTACGAAATTAGAACAAAAATTTTCTACAAAAATATTCGTAGCTTGCATATATTCTTCACTAACGTTGTCAAGGATATAGTGCTTGAGTCTTGACTTAATTAGAATTGCAGATCCACCGCATGCTCTCCCTCTAGGGTCCTTTGTATCATACATAGTGTAGCCATTTATTTTGAAAAAGCTTCTCGTAGTCAAATGTGTCTCAGAGACCAACATTATATCAATACTTTTTTCCGTAAGGAAGTGCTCAAGTTCATTTTTATGTTGGCGAATGCCGTTTGCGTTCCAGAAACATATTTTTAACGTGTTCATGGCTTGTTAATTAATGCTTGAAGCAGAGTATTCTGCATTCTCAGCATTTCTTGCATCATGTTAGTCATATTTGTTGTAAAGTTGTTTATAGTTTGCACCAAATTGTCAATAGTAGCTTCAAGGCGACTAAAGTTAAAGCTTGAGTTTGCATTTGTTGAATTATTTGGAGGTGGAACATTTTGTGCGGGAATAGAATTTGTTCTAGCAGCATCGGCATACGATACACGGGAAGTAACTGGTTGGCTCCTTTGCACAAAAGTGGCGGAGTAAGCGTTTGCTGATTGAGATGGAGCTAATTTGGGTTTTTGCACCATAGTCTGTTTGACAAAAGAGTACACAGGACAACCTCTGTAGTTAGCGGTGTGATTACCTCCACAATTACTGCATTTTTTATCACTTTGATCTTTTGGCTTATTGCAACTAGCAGTGCCGTGTAATTCGCCGCACACAACACAAACAGTGGGTAATTTACAGTATGTTTTTGTGTGGCCATATTCTTGGCAATTATGGCACTGTACGGGACCTGATCGCTTATGTGGCTCTTCAACTGTGATTTTTCGGTATAAGAGGTATTTTAGGCTATAAATTGGGTGTGTCTCGTTTTTTTTCAGCTGTATATCATTCGGCTCCAATTCAACACGAAATAGAGGCTGGGGGATCTTCTCCCTATTGATTATGTTGGTAACATTTTTTACCTTAAATCCTTGTATCATGAGTGCATCTTTTACTTCTTCAGGATTAACATAAGAGTCAATACCCTTCAATACGATCTGCATACCTTTGGCACTTTTAAGCTGGTACGTATAAAAACTTGTTTTATTTTTTTCAAATTCAGTCACTATTTTACGGAAATTTTTTTCTTCGTATATTTGAATTTTAGTTTCGTCAATATTACCACGCTTTATTGGAATAACATGAAATGCGTTTTCACCAATGGCCGAGACTAATTTTTTAATTAGGGCGTTAGAATTTTTCTCTCTCAAATATATAGGTGGTGGCTTAAAAGACTTTTGCGATGATGCAGCGGGCTTATCGTCGGTGACTTGCAATAATGAAAAACGATTTTGACGATTGGTAGATGATGCGCTATTATCCCTAGACATCTTTGGAGCAGATGAAATTTTTGAAGAATTCGGGCTTCGCCCACGCTTTACCGCTGTTATGTATCTGTCCATTCCGACTTGTACCTTGGATTTTGAGCTACTTTTATCTGTAGTGATAACTTTATTAAGTGATGAACACGAGCCTGAAGGAGATGATATAACTGACTTATATGACGAAGTACTAGGCAACTGTAATGTCAATGAATCACTATTTGGCATTGGACAAAGCGAAGTTGATCGCTGACGAAAAATTGGATTTGTCGTTAAAAAAATATTCTCATTAGATTTATTATTTGTATTATTTTCATTGAGAGCTTCAGAACTCACAGTAAAATAGGCATTTCTGCCGTTAGAACTCACTTCATAATTTTTTGTATTTGAGGTACTCATATAGAGTATTCCTCAAGGGCACTTTCTGTGTTTTTTTTTGCTTACGGTTTTTTTTTTGTTTTTGTAATTTTTGATTGTTTATTTGTTTTTGTGTTGCTCGTATAGAGTATTCCTCAATGTCACAGTTTATGTTTTTTTTTTGTTTCTGTTTTTTTGTATTTGTTATTTCCACTATGTAAAAAATATTAACAAAGCAGTAAAGCTTATTTATTAAAGTCAGTATGTGCCTATTACGAATAATATGTACTACGAATATTTTTTTGTATAATTTTTTGTTTGTTTGTATGTAAGAAAAAATTCCGCTAATCGACTGTTCGCTATGAAGGTACCACGAGAATATGAAAAGCTGCTCATGACAAAATTGTCCCCAACCTTAACTGATAGTGGGTGCATCCCAGACCATCAATTTGGTTTTAGAAGTCAGCATAGCACCATTGAACAAACTCATAGATTGGTTCAATTTATAAGAAAAACATTTGAGGAAAAGAAGTATTGTTCTGCCCTGTTTATTGACGTTTCTCAGGCATTTGATAAAGTGTGGCATGAAGGTCTAATTCTAAAATTAAAATCATATCTACCAATAAATTTAGTTAATTTATTAGAAAGTTACATTACTACCCGGAAGTTCACGGTTGTGGAAGGAGAATTCTTGAGTGTGCCCCAATCTATATCATCCGGTGTGCCACAGGGGAGCATGCTGGGGCCAGTTTTGTATTTGATCTATACTTGTGATATGCCTTGGAGCAGCAATATCCATACATCTACGTTTGCCGATGATACAGCCTGCCTTAGTATGCATGAAAAGCCTCACGAGGCTTCCCGATATCTACAAGAACATATTACACAATTGGAAATGTGGTTGAACTTATGGAGAATTAAGGTAAATGAACAAAAGTGTGTCCATATAAGGTTTACCCTAAGAAGAGATACTTGTTCCCCAATTCGAATCAATAATCAAAATATTCCTCAACATTCCCAAGTGAAATACCTTGGTATACACCTTGATCGAAGGCTAACATGGAAACATCATATTGACTTTAAGCTAACTCAGATGAAACTTAATTTATCTTAAATTCATTGGTTGATTGGCAGAAATTCAACACTTATTCTGGACTGCAAACTTTTAATATACAAGTCGCTTTTGAAGCCAATATGGTGTTACGGTATCCAGTTATGGGGCACTGCTTCAGCTTCCAATGTAGAGAGAATCCAACGAAGGCAAAACAAAATTTTACGGTTAATAACATCGGCACCATGGTACATCAAAAATTCTAATATACATCGTGATTTAAATATGCCACTAGTGATTGAAGAAATTGCAAAATACGCAGGCAAATATTTAACAAAACTCGAGTCACATCCTAATCCGCTTGCTCGTAATATTTTGAACTTTACTGGACACATCCGCTTAAAAAAGAGGGACACAAGGGATCTATTACTCAACACGCCAGATGGGATTTCTTGAAAATCTTTTTTTATACTTTTTTATAAATTTTTTTTTTCTTTTTTGATTATCACTACTTATGTATTATTTATAACTATTAACAAGTTTATGTCCGACAGTGGTCGGTCCTAATAATTATATTTTTAGAGTTAAGATTTGAATACTTATTTTTAGTTCATATTTGAAGATACAATAAATAAATACATGTAAAAAAAAAAAAAAAATCTTTTGGTTTAGGACAACTAGCAGTACCATGCAATTCACCGCAGATAACACAAACTGTAGGTAAATTGCAGTAAGCTTTTGTATGGCCATATTCTTGGCAATTATGACACTGCACGGGACCTGCACGCTTATGTGGCTCTTCAACTGTGATTTTTCTGTATAAAAGGTATTTAAGGCTATAAATAGGATGAGTCTCGTTTTTTTTCAACTGTATATCATTTGGCTCCAGTTCAACACGAAATAGGGGTTGGGGTACTTTTTCTTTGTTAAATATGTTTGATACATTCTTTACCTTAAATCCCTGGAGGACAAGTGCATCTTTTATTTCTTCAGGGACAACATAAGAATCTATGCCCTTCAGTACGATTTGCAGGCCTTTAGCGCTCTTAAGCTGGTATGTGTAGAAGCTTGTTTTATTTGTTTCAAATTCAGAAACCATTTTGCGGAAATCCTTTTCATCATAAATTTGAATTTTCGTTTCATCGATGTTGCCACGTTTTATTGGGACAATGTGGAATTTATTTTCACCAATGAGGGGAGTAAATTGAAGATATGACGAAATTTGTACAAAAATGTTCAACGCAGATATTTGTTGCTTGTTGATGTTCTTCACAAATGTTAACTTTATGACTTTATTAGAATTGCTGATACACTGCATGCTCTCCCTATAGGGTCCTTTGTATCATATAAAGTGTAGAAATTCATTATAAAGAGGCTTCTAGAAGTCAAATGAGTCTCAGAGACCAACATTATATCAATATTTTTTCCGTAAGGAAGTGCTCAAGTTCATTTTTATGTTGGCGAATGCCGTTTGCGTTCCAGAAACATATTTTTAACGTGTTCATGGCTTATAAAGTAATGCTTGAAGCAGTGTGTTCTGCATTTGTAGCATTTCTTGCATCGTGCTAGTCATATTTGTTGTAAGGTTAGTTAGCTTTAAGGCGACTAAAGTTAAAGCTTGAGCTTGCATTTGTTGAATTATTTGGCAGTGAAACATTTTGTGTTGGAATAGAACTAGCCTTAGCAGCATCGGCATACGATCAAAAGAGTACACAGGACATCCTCTGTAGTTAGCGGTGTGATTGCCTCCACAATTACTGCATTTTTTTCTGCTTAATCTTTTGGTTTAGTACAAAACAGCAGTACCGTGCAAATCACCGCAGATAACACACACTGTAGGTAAATTGCAGTAAGGTTTTGTATGACTATATTCTTGGCAATTATGACACTGCATGGGACCTGAACGCTTATGTGGCTCTTCAACTGTGATTTTTCTGTATAAAAGGTATTTTAGGCTATGATGAGTCTCGTTTTTTTAACTGTATATCATTCTTCTCCAGTTCAACACGAAAGAGGGGTTGAGGTATCTTTTCTCTGTTCATTATGTTAGATACATTCTTTACCTTAAATCCCTGGAGGACGAGTGCATCTTCTATTTCTTCGAGGACAACATAATAATCTATGCCCTTCAATACGATTTGCAGGCCTTTAGCGCTCTTAAGCTGATATGTGTAAAAGCTTGTTTTATTTGTTTCAAATTCAGAAACCACTTTGCGGAAATCCTTTTCGTCATAAATTTGAATTTTCGTTTCATCGATGTTGCCACGTTTTATTGGGACAATGTGAAATTTATTTTCACCAATGACCGAAATTAATTTTTTAATAAGGGCATTTGAATTTTTATCTCTCAAGTAGATTGGTGGCGGCTTGGATGTTTTATTCGACGATACATCGGGTTTGTCGTTCTCATCTTGCAAAATTTTAAAACGGTTTTGGCGATTAGTTGAGGATGCGGTGTTATCCCTAGACATCTTTGGAGCGGATGAAATTTTTGAAGAATTCGGGCTTCGCCCACGCTTTACTACTGTTATGTATATGTCCATTCCGACTTGTACCTTGGGTTTTGAGCTACTTTTATCTGTAGTGATAACTTTATTAAGTGATAAACACGAGCCTGGAGGAGATGATATTACTGACTTATATGAAGAAGTACTAGGCAACTGTAATGTTAATGAATCACTATTTGGCATTGGACAAAGCGAAGTTGATCGCTGACGAAAAATTGGATTTGTCGTTAAAAAAATACTTTCATTAGATTTATTATTTGTATTATTTTCATTGAGAGCTTCAGAACTCACAGTAAAATAGGCATTTCTGCCGTTAGAACTCACTTCATAATTTTTTGTATTTGAGGCACTCATATAGAGTATTCCTCAAGGGCACTTTTTGTGTTTATTTGTTTACGGTTTTGTTCTAATTTATGATTGTTTGTCTGTTTTTGAGGTACTCGTGTAGAGTATTCCTCAATGTCACTGTTTATTTTTTTTTGCGTTTTTTTTGTATTTGTTATTTCCACTATGTAAAAAATATTATCAAAGCAATAAAGCTTATTTATTAAAGTCAGTATGTATGTACCTATTACGAATAATATGTACTACGAATATTTTTTTATAATTTATTGTTTGTTTGGTATGTAGAAAAAATTCCGCTAATCGACTGTTCGCTATGAAGGTACCACGAGCACAGAGGATATACAGAGATGTCACGTATTTCACATTCTATTTTTTTAATTCAATTCAACAAATTCTTTAATTTAATTTTGTAAATGTGTATGTATGTATGTATGTATGTACACGTGTTCGTTTCACAAAGTACATATTTTCTCTTGTTTGTTTTGATTATTTTGTTAACATCTTAATAACAAATATACTACAGTTGTCCCTTTCTCGCAGTGACTGCACCACAAATGATTTTAGCTTTTTGCATAAGTCAGTTATTACAACTCTGGTCTACTTTGTGCCACGAGAACTAAACATTAAAATATTAAAAAATTTAAATTAAAGGGTGGTCCATCAGTTAATGCAATTTTGACTATGTAATTTTGCTAAACTTGCTATATCTTGGAAACCGTAAGAGGTAAACTCCTGAAATTTTCAAAAACGGTAAAACTAAAAAATCCAAAAATTATAAAATCGCCAAACGGCAAAAAACGCTAAAACCTGAAAAAATCGCCAAAAACTAAAAAAAATCGCCAAATCGAAAAAATCGGCAAAATTACAAAAAAAATTCTAGCACTAAAATAAATCGCCAAATTCGAAAAAATCGTCTATATGAAAAAAATCGCCAAAATGAAAAAAAAGTCAAAAACCGAAAAAAATCGCCAAAACGCAAAAAATTCGCCAAAAACAAAATAATTGTTTATGTGAAAAAAAATCGCCAAAATTAAAAAAAAAATCGCCAAATTCAAATTAAATTGCCTAAACGAAAAAAATCGTCAAAATTGAAAATAAACGTTAAAAACCGAAAAAAATCCTCAAAACGAGAAAAAAGTGCTAAAACTAAAAAAACCGCCAAAACCAAAAAAAAAATCACCTATATGAAAGAAAACGCCAAAATTAAAAAAATTGCCAAAATAAAAAATCGCAAAAATAAAATAAAACGCCAAAATAATAAAATTCGCCAAAATTAAAAAAAACTTCAAAAACCAAAAAAAGTCGCCAAAACGTGGAAAAAAGTGCCAAAACTCAGAAAGCGCCAATAAATTCAAAAAACACCCAAACTAAAAAACGCTTAAAACCGAAAAAACCCAAAAACGAATAAAATGCCAAAACTAAGTTTATATTGTTCGTATTGAATTACATATCTCGTGCCTGTACGGAACACTTCGTGCGCGGGTCAAAGTCGCACTTCACTGAATTTATTTCATGTGTTGACACATATTGACCACAGCAGTAGCAAAAGTTATTTATATCTTGCACAGTTCCATATTCTGTTCTCTTTTGTTCACTTTTAAAAAACTGGAGAAAAATCACTTTTACTGTTGGCGTTCGGCGGCACTTGTTGAATGACAAAAATCACAGAACCAGTGTGAGAAAGAGAAAATGTATAATGACAATGCATGTTTTATGTGTACATTACAGAACCAGTGTTGCCACATCAATATTTCTCTTTTAGTACAGTAGAAAAATATGAGAGAGTTCGGCTTGTGAGTGTCAATGTTTTCTCCAAATAATAAATGAGAAACGCGTGCATCGATTTTCTATCTCATCTATCCCTTTTTTTGCTCATGAGTTATGTGACTACGCGAAAGTAATTAGTTTGGCACTTTTTTCCATTTTTTATGAATTTAAAAAAAAAAATTTTAATTTTTAGGCAAAAAATACTTCTTTCCCTTCATAGATTAATTTTTAACTTCGAAAGTGTTGCACATATAGGAAAACGGTATAGAAACAGATTAGAGAAATTGTAATTCTTAATTTTTCTAAATTTGTTTAAAAAAAATCGGACAAGTGGTTGTCGAGTTATGTTAAACTACGTTTTTGCCAAAAATGTTACAAGTAAGCGAAAAAACATCAAGATAAGGAAAAAATTTAAAAGGTCATAAAAAAACTGACACATACGAACGCCAAACCCTTTGAGGGTTTTACTATGCTGACCTAGTACCATCACCCTGACTTGGAATTTTTCACCCCCAGATTGGCTTTTTATTAAGTAATTAAAATTAACTACAAGAAAATCATTTTTTTTAAACGAAATCTTATTTTTGTGCAGAAGTTACCAGCGACAGAAAACACTCTTTCGCTTTTATTTGAAGAGAGCTTTATTGTGTTATTGCCTTGTGAAGCAATAATATATCGGTTGTTTTGTTGTTCGTTTATTATAAAATACAAATTCGTCGAAGAACGTTAAAATTGTCGTCTTTTATAATTATAATTCTTCCTGTAAAGAATTGTTATAATTTTCTTAAAATTTTAAAATTTTCTTACCTTTTTTTACAGAATGCTTAGTAATGTATAAAAGTCTTCAATGTAAAATTGATTTGCTGTATTTTTAAACAAGAGTTAAAGTAAAACTTAAAAACCCACGCACTGTGGACCATTTTACGAGATGGCGGCCAAAAGTCATTTTTTTATGGTCACTGATTCAAAAATGTTAAAGATGAGTCGAAAGTAGACACTAGTAAACCTCGGGAGCCAAAATTTAAAAAAAATTATTTCAACTTTATCACAGTGAACAGGGTGACTCAAAACGGACATTTTCAGTATTTTGCTAAAATGAGAAATTTCTTAGTAAGCTTTTGATTTTCAAACATCTATAACTTTTTGGTTTTATAAGATATTAAACCGAAATAAATTCTGTGTAATTACCTTTCAGTACTAGAAAAGTAAGGTGCTTCTAATTTTTAGAAATAATTTTTTTTGTTTTTTTAAAAGGTCCAAATATTCCTAAACTCTTCCACTTAACAGAGCATAACTTCCACAGTTCAAAAGGGAACAAAAAAATTAGCACTTTTTTGTAGCCGAGACTCTCCTCTAAACGCATATACCCCATTGTATACCCGGGAAGATCCGACCGTGACCACCAGAAAAATTTTTCTGACAAGGTAAAAATTTTTTGCAAAATTTTAGTAAAATAATAATAATTTTTTTTTGTAATGCTATTTTTTTTTGAAGTATTTTGTTTTTTTTATCAAACCGCTCTATTATGAAAGACAGTTTTTAGATGGATATGCGTATTTCTAAATTATGTACAGTTGGTCACAAAAATATGTTGCTTACTTAAAATAAAGTAAATTTATACAATTAAGGTCACAAATATACTTTGCTTTTTTAATTGATTTATCATGTTTATAAAGGCATATAAGAAGCACTCTTCAGGTAAAACTACAGAACTAAAAAGGATATGTATGTAGAATGAATGTAGAAAACAGGTTCGACTAGCAAAGCATATTGACGAATGTAGTGAACGAACTCGAAGACGCAAACTTTAGAATATCAATGAGGTAATCTCTCCAGTGATCATCAAAGACTCATTTTTGCACCAAATTCAACTAACAGAAATTAAAAAAACACACAGTGGACCAACACAGAAGAACGCTGTTGATGAAGGCTTAGCGGCCTTCGAAAACGGCTGGCTGTTCCGTTCAACTATCTGTTGTCAGAATATTTAAAAGTAACTTTGATGTTATTTGTTCATTTATAATTATCAAATGTAATTTGGCTTAAAAAAGCGATACGAACTTTAGCCCGTTAATATAAAATCATGAAAATAGAAAAATAAAGATAATTGAATCAATAATAGAAGCAAGTCCAAGGACCACAAAGAGGATTTTGAAAAACATTCCTATACCAAATGAAGATAAGAGATTTAACCCAGAAGAAGCGTTAGCACTATTTTTGGATCTAAAATTAACTAAAAATCAGTATAAGGAATTGCGGAAGCGAACGAATGAATAGAATTCTGGAATTTTTCCAGAGTATAGAGATTTAGTTGCTGTCGAAAAAGAATGTTGACCTCCACAAACTGCTATAAATATCACTTCCAGCAGAAATAAAATTGCAAGATCTTCTTGAACACACGGCCGATCGCTTGTTAAATACACTAGATACTGATCGTTTGAAAAAATTTGGAGCTGGCAGCATTACTTTAATTTCAAAATGGGGATGTGGTGAGTTCTCTGGTCAGAGACAATATAAGCAGTATAATGCCGAAAATTCATTAGATGCTGATTTATTTATGATATTTTTTTTCCATTGCGTTTAACAAGAAGTAATACGGGCCTTGAGACGTCAACTAGTACAGCAACATAAATTGATATATGGAAAAATTAAATACCGTCATCAACAAAGTATTGCAAACCATTCAGAAAATACATTCAGAAAAGAAACAAAAGATGTCATAACTGAAAAAGTCAACAAGATAAAAGATGAAATTAAAGTCCTTCAACTTGTAATATTTACAGTAGATGAACAGGAAATCGAAGTTAGTTTAAAAATGTGTCTCATAATGATTGATGGAAAAATTGCACAAGCTTTAACTGATACAAAATACTGATGATTTGAATTTTGGGCCGTTATACGAAACAGGGAGAAAAAGTAAAGAAAATTAAGAAACAACAGATTCAAGAAAAATATTAAGAATTAGGCCTCATGATCGATCAGCCAAAGCAAGGAGAAGTAAATACAAATAATGGAAATACAGCAAAGACATTTTTTTAGATCCAGAAGCTACAGCGTCTATTACAGGTGTAGACTTGGAACTAATAAGACGATTCAACAGTATATTACAAGAGAAAGATAGCAGCAGAAAGATAAATGCAAAAAAATTTGGAGAGTACTCAAAAAAAACAGCTATACTTTACAACGAAAAATACTCTTGGAGATATATGCCATCCACTGTTCACAAAATTTTGTATCATAGGGAACAAATAATTCAACACAATATGCTACCAATAGGAGATCTGTTTGAAGAAGCGCAAGAAAAACGAAAAAAAGACTACAGATTTTTTCGCGAGCACAACACACGAAAAATTGCCAGATGCAGTACTAATGAAGACTTGATTACTATTTTATTATACACATCAGATCCATATATGCCCAATCTTCGACAAAAATGAAAACTAGCTCTATTGAATTAGATCTATAAGCTAAACTACTTCTAGAAGGTGAAAGTCAAACTATTTACAAGAAATATTTACTAAAATTGTTTAAATAATAGTTTTTAAGTTTACAAATTTATTAAGATTTTGAGTATAATATTTATAATGTTTTTTTGGGTTTAAATAGAAACCTACGTCTATTTCATTAAAACCTCTTTATCTGAGGAAAATTTATAACAATATTTGCGTTTTGGATGTTCGCTTCTTGGTAAACAAATTTTTAATTCAAACTTCTTCAAAAACCAACTTTTGGCCCTTCGTACTAAAAATTTCACGAGGGCCAAAGTTTGTCACTTTCTGAAAGAATTTAAGTTTCTAATAAGTATAAGTTGTAAATGTGACACAAAATATAAGACTTTGTGCAAAACAAATTTTTTAAACAAGTTTTAATAGCTCGCTTTTGTATCAAAAATCAGCTAAGACTTAAAATGCATTATAAGTCTATCATAACTACTTCTCTAAGCACTCGATTTTAAAGTTTTATATCTTAAACTTAAAGCCTATGGCCTAACGTAGTGAACAAAAAAAAACCTAATGCAAAATTCCAATCCAGTCAAAAGTTATATATTTTTGACTGCCATCTCGCGAAATGGTCCACTGTGCGACGCTGCTTTTGCCGGTTTCAGTTTTTATGGGTTAAAACCCGTGGTTTCGGAATCGGTTAAAACTGAACGGCAATCCCTACAAAATAAAATTGGTTGGTAATTTAGTATTAATTTTTATAAATTTTTTGACTTTCAACAAAATCAGTACCTTTTCAAGAAAATGCCAAAACAGACCTATTTCGCCTGATAGGGTGTAAAAAAGTTCCTCGTCATTTGCTTTTTTTCATAGTTAGTGTTTCCAACCAAATTTTTGAAAACCGTTTTCAAAAATTGTATCGCTCACTTTTCGACCTATGTATATATTTATAACTCCCAAAGCTAGTCGCGTAACAAAAAACGAACTATACGATCTGATAGGGCGTAAAAGGGCTACATTACCTCATCATGTTCTTTAAATTGCAAAATTTTAAATCACTGTGATTTTAAAATCACAATTGTGATTTGATGGTGTTCAGAAAAGTACAAAAGTTTTAACTTTTCGGTGCTGATGATATGTTTTGTAAATGCAAAATGACAAATGCAAATTTCAAATCGGCAGGCATGCAGCTGACCGGTTTAAAATCACATTTCTTGTGATTTCAAATCACTTTCACCAAACAGGATTTTCAGAACATGCCTGATAGACGTATTTCCATAAAGATTATAAGGTCTGTTCTGCAAACCGAATCGTTTTTGAAACCGAAAATTTTTCAAAAACCAACAAATGTTTATTTGGTGCTCTACAAAATGCTCGATTTGGTGACATTAGAAATTAAGTTGTAAAAGAAAAAGAAATCACATTTTAAATAAAAAAATAAGTATTTAAAATGCCCGGGTCAAAATGTTCGACAAAAAGGTGTTTTCATACAAATAATGGAAACAAACGTTGGAGTGTTTTTAAAAACACTTTGGTACATTTAAATGTATCAAACTGCATGTATTTTGGTTATAATCTGAGATTAAAGACCTTAAATTGTTAATTCGAATTGTTTTTTTACGTTTCTCCAGTGATTTATTAGAATAATACCATATTGGATTTACTTTATGTATGTAGATTTATTAGCTTTAAAAATTAGTAAAACTATGTAAATTCGGTTTAGAGAACACCAACATATTTTTCAGACACATTTAGATTTATCTGAAAACTGCCAGATCAGAACAAATCCACATTTATTTAAAGTTTTGTTGATTTATTTATTTTATGATGCTGCTTTTTTTGCCTCAAGACTTATGTACATATGTAAAAAAATGAAATAATACAAATTTAAATAGTTTAACAATATTTTTCTCTGTTGAAATAAAGTTGTTTGAAACATATTCACTGCTGTTTTGATTTGACTCGTTGTTCTAGCTATAAACGCAATAAAGTATCATTCAAGAACCATAGTATAAAGGAACATGTATTTAAAAAAAACAAAATTCAAAAATGTGCATTTCTATATTTAAAAATAAGTTTTATTACTCTGTTTCCAAAAGTTATACAAGTGACACGCTTAGAAAATTTTTATGAAAATCACTCAAGAAAATGAGAGCTTTTCATATAAATATTTTACTCATGTCAACCGCCTGTCTTGTAGAAACAGGATATATACATATCGTCACCTTAAATGCAAACGAACGTAACTAAAATTTTATATTTTTTTACATCAGAAACAAAAAACGTTACAAAATCAATAATAAGAAAGTATTTTTGAAAATTTTCTTCGAAAATTATTTGTATACTTATGTAAATTTTTTTAAGTATTTATTTCCTGCCAGTTCTGGGGCCGATTAAAATTTGGGTGAAATTCTTGGAAATTTTTTCTGAAATTGTTAAATTCTTGGAAATTTGTGTGAAATTTGAGAAATTGTGTTTTTTTGTTTACATTAGGAGTTGTTTTCTTTATATTAAAAGTTTTTTGTTTACATTAAATATATGTCTGTCTGCCTGACCGTGGAAATTTATGTGTTTTATGTGTGGAATATTTTGTGTGAATGTATTAAGGTGGTTCATACCCTGCAGATAAAAGGAGTAGTATGTGGTCAGAAACATACTAGTTGCTTTTGAATTCAGACTGGTCGCACATCGTTTTTTTTCATACAACGAACTATCGACTTTTACATTGGGTTTTAATAGGAGCACAACTAGCTGTTTTGTGTAGAGTTGCATACTAGTTGAAGGACTAGTTGCTGTTATAGTAGCTTATAAAAATTCTTTTTTTCCATGTTGTTTACATGACAAACAAAAGAGACAGAGGGAGACAGCGCGTCGCTTGTAGAGAAGTGCAGCCGATATTTCATCAAGCTTCTTAAGGCCGGGGCACAATGAATCCGTAATACGTTAAACTTCGCGTTTTTCAACTGACAGCTAAGTCGAAATACATGTTTTCTTATGAGGTCTGTTAAATTTAGTACGTGGCCGTCAACGCAAAGTACAAAAATTTTTCAACTTTTAACTTTTTGCGAACACTGAGTAGTTTGACAAATTTTTGTTGGTTCTTATGGTATGTTTCTTGGTATGTGTTTGTGTTTTGTGGCAGCAAAAATAAAATTAAACAAAAGAAATAAACGAAATGATTAAAAAAGTTGAATTAAAAAAATAAAATGGAGAATCAACCTATTGAAGCTGTTTAAACGCTTCCGTCAATAAAGTAGTCATTGTGCCAACCTTCTCCGTCGTTGCGTTAATGTAACTTGAAAAAGTCGAAGTTTGACGTATGACGGATTCATTGTGCCCCAGCCTTTAGTTTTGTGTCTTTATAACTAGTATAGGACTGTTCCAAAACGTAACTACTCCAAAAATTAGCAACGGGGATAGTTCGTAGGTTTTTATGTGTGTATATGCCGACGGGGAAAATCATGAAAATGGTTTTTCCTAATGCCGACGGGAAAATCATGAAAATGGTTTTTCCTAATGCCGACGGGAAAATCATGAAAAAGATTTGTCCTTATGCTGACGGGAAGATGATTTTTCCTAAGGCCGACGGGAAAACATGAAAGTTATTTTTTCTAATGCTAATATAGATGTTACTAAACTGTCGGAATTTAAGACTGACCATTATTTGGGTGGGTGATGTTGTTGACGTAATATGTAACCGTGGGAATTTGTGAGTGTATATGTCTGTGAGACTTTAACTGAAGTTTTGATTGGCAGGGGGCGGGGTATAGTTGAGGTAGATCGATTGCATGTATATATTTATGTATGTATGTCTGGGAGAATTTAAGATTGGCCGTGATTTATGAGGGCGAGGTGTTTTAGTAATACGTAACCGAGGGAATCTGTATGTTTGTGTGTCTGTAGGAATTTAAGGCTGACCATGATTTGGGTGGCTTGGGTTGTTGACGTAATAGGTGTGTGAGAATCTTTTTGAGGTAGATTGATGGTTTGTATGTATGTATGTCAGTGGGAATTTAAGATGATCGTGCTTTATTAGGAACGATTGTGTTTTTGTAATATATAGCCGTGGGAATCTATGTGTATATATGTCTGTGGGAGTTTAAGAATATCAGTAATTACGGGTAAGTGTTGTTGTGTTGTTGAGTTTAATCTTGTATATTGTATATGTATGTATGTATGTCAATGGGAATGCGTGTATGTATATCTGTAGGAGAATTTAGGGCTGGTCGTAATTTGTGAGGGATGGGGTGTTTTTGAAATTTGCTTGGATTTTTCTTAGATGAATTCTGCTATATGTGTATACGTGTGTGTGGGTATATGATTTTCTCGCGCATTTATTTATTTATAGGTAGAAATAAATTGTTTTCAATATCGACATTTGGTACTATAAAATACTATCATATACATATCTGAAGGTCCCTAATCCTAGTATGTTTTTATACTTACGATTGCTTTATATTTTTTCATGCTTAAATTTTTTCTCGCGTTAAAGTCTGCCTGTGAGAAATTTGCTTATATTACAGATTTTGTTTATATAACTGCACCCACCTTCTTTGACTAGACGACTTTTCTACACCCAGAGAAAAAAACTTGAAATCATCAAAAACCATGCTAAATTATTAAGAAACTGTAATGAAGGCTTACATATTGAAATTTCTAATTTTAATATGGATAAATATTAATTTACAGTATTCATTTATTAAACTCATTAGTTTGTAGGTATCTCAATATACATTTTCTATTACATATATTGAAAATTATTGGATTAATGTGACGCGTTCTTATTTTTAAGCTGAAGATTTTCCCTCTGTGTACGATCCCCATGATCGTTTATCATTATGAGTTTCTTTGTTCATAATAAGGTTGTTTATCTTTGCATTGTGCTTTGACTTAACGACGCTTCATATATTTTTATGACGTAGATATGTAAGCGTGATTGTTAAGATCTAATGAATACTAGAGCATTGATAAGAATTTTGATCTACAAATTCATTTTATAGCTTTTAGACATTAACGGCCCTATGTGTAAGCAAAAATTGGCATGAAGTTAGCATAAGTGACGAAATTGAATTAGGTGTTAACGAGTTCCTCTAAACAATTTGAGATTAAAAATGGTTGCAGTACCTTATTTTAATCCACCTCTAAGTCCTAGCATGATTTTTAATGTGAAGTTTCATGGCAAATTATTTAAGATCATGTTCATGCCAATTTTTGATTGTACTTAGGGCCGTAACATTATTTTGTGTATAAATTCTGTTAAATCATCAATATCAACATAATTATTTACAGCCGTATTCATAAAAATTTTAAACAGCATTTCATAAGTTTTTTAAGCAATATTCTCTAAAATTGTATTCATAACAGATTTTTAGCTTAAAAAAACGTTTTTAAACCTTGGGTAAATCAGAAAATTTTAAAATTTAATGCACCCATGTTTAAACCATTTTTAAGATGACATTCTTGTGATTTTGCTTCGTCTTTGCTTACATTTTTAAGTTTGCCTGTATGTATGTATGTGCTTATGTACATACATTCATACATACCCTGCAGATAAAAGGAGTAGTATGTGGTCAGAAACATACTAGTTGCTTTTGAATTCAGACTGGTTGCACATCTGTTTTTTTTCATACAACGAACTATCGACTTTTACATTGAGTTGTCATAGGAGCACAACTAGTTGTTTTGTGTAGAGTTGTATACTAGTTGAAGGACTAGTTGCTGTTATACTAGTTTATATCAATGCCTATTATGGATAGTTTTGTACTAGTTTTGTAAAATAGTTTTATATCAGTATTCTATAAACCTGGCCATGCTGCGTTCACTCATTTTTCTTTTAAAAATATACTATATGACACTTACTGCATATTTAAATTTAAATGAAACTTATCCGCCGCCAAAATAAAATATTGGCTGCATTCCATTTTACAATAGAAATCATGCTGTTTACATGACAAACAAAAGAGACAGAGAGAGAGGCAGCGCGTCGCTTGTAGAGAAGTGCAGCCGATATTTCATCAAGCTTCTTAGTTATGTCTCCTTATAACTAGTATAGGACTGTTCCAAAACGTAACTACTCCAAAAATTAGCAACAGGGAATGCATATGTGAGTGTTCTAAATAACACTCACATAATAAACACAATATTTAAAAAACCTTATGTAGCCTTAAAATGTTTTTTAACTAATATGGTTTTTAGTCCTTAATCTACTTTTTTATGAATACGACTGGTAATGTTTAGGCTAAAGTTTGCTTACTGAAGCGTTTTCAGAGCTCCTTTTTTGTGAAAAGGACATCGCAATATTGCGTCATCTCGGTCATAACATGTAAAAAATTTTCTGAATTATATTAAAAATATTTTATTCGATTTATTATCTACTGTGATGTTTTGACCTTAATAATATTCAGATCATTGCATTAAAAATATTAAATAAACCAAATGAAACTATTGTTACGTAAAAATATTCCTACAGGGCTAATGCAAAGAACTATCTAGAAGTATTTAACTAAAGCAATAAACGTACACACATATTCACGTGCAAGCACTATAAGCAACAACAATAATTGTGTACATAGCTACAGACGTACACATATACAAATAAAAGTGCGAGCACTCTTGGTAACCACCCCGTACTAAAGTAGCTCTCCGCATTGCCAACATACAAGTCGTTACTTCGAAAATTCAGATACTAACGGCCAATCGCATCACCTACAAACATCTAGAAACGGCAACATAAATTTTCACGATTGTGCTAGAAGACTGTTTAATCATCTGGCTACCAATAAACAAACACGCCTAAACAGCCAAATTGTGCGGAAATAGTTTCTTCCAGTTGGTTTTATTAAGTACAAAATACGCATGTTGCTACGCCATCTATTAGCGAACATTCTAGATCCGGTTTCGCAGTATAAAAAGAGTTGCCGTATGTGAGAAATCAGTCAGTACTAATTGGAATTTAGTGGAGTGGACATCGTTGAAAGTAAAAGACCTCGTGCGGTGTAAAATAACGTTAAAAAGTAAATAAAAAAAGACAAGTTGTAATTTGTTTAGTCACAAATAAAAAGGGAGTTCAGTTGCAAATAAGTAAATAAGAAAAGACAAGTTGTAATTTGTTTAGTTAAAAATTTAAAGGGAGTTCAGTTACAAATAAAAAAAATCGTGTTGTTATTTATTTTTATTTTTGAGCAATCAAAAAAAATCTTTATTTACACCAAACACATGTACTGGTGTTGTTAATTTGCTGAGTGTAGTTGCTCTCCCCCCTCGACCCATAAAATTTAAGATGCGTGATGTTCAAAAACTAATTGCTGAACTCAACCCGAAGAAAGCTCCAGGTATTGATGGAATTAGTAACAATCCTGATAAACTTGCCTCATATTGCAATTCGAATCCTGTTATTCATTTTTGATATCATTTTACGAATGGAGTATTATCCACACAGCTGCATCCCGGCTGGAAACTTGCCCAGATGAAAATGATTCCAAAGCTAAGCAAAGACCTTACCAAGGCTGAGTCATATAAGCCAACAAGTTTACTGTCAACAATGTGAAATCTCTTTGAAAAGTTACTCATGATAAAATTGTCCCCAATACTAAATGATAATGGGTGCATCCCGGACCATAAATTTGGTTATAGAAGTCAGCATAGCACCATTGAACAAACTCTTAGATTGGTTCAATTTATAAGAAGCACTTTCGAAGAAAAGAAGTATTGCTCTGCACTATTTATTGACGTTTCTCAGCCATTTGATAAAATGTGGCGTGAAGGCCTAATTTTAAAATTGAAGACTTATCTACGAACAAACATTCTAAATCTTTTGTAACTCTCTCATCCGGGCCAGTTTTGTATTTGATATAAATTTGTGATATGCCTGTGGGCAGTTATACATTTGCCGATGATACAGCCTACCTACCCTCACGAGGTATCCCGATATCTTCAAGAACATATTACCCAGCTGGAACTTTGGTAAAATTTATATAAAGTTAAACGAACAGAAGTGTGCTCAGGTACCATTTACCCTACAAAAAGATAATTGTTCCCTCGTTAGAATCAATAATCAAATTGTTCCTCAACATTTGCATGTGAAATATCTTGGTCACCTTGATCGAAGACTGACATGGAAACAACATATTGACTGAAACCTAACACAAATGAAACTAAAGTTACCTCAAGTTGTTTTGGGGTTTCGCGATCATGATCCTCATACAAAATTGGGATCATGCCTACGCTACAGCCGGCATTTAAGTTAGTTGATTGGTTTGCTACATTGTGTTGTATGGAGTAGGGGTATGTTGTGTGAAAATCGACCATTACCGATGTTCTTTAGGTAGTGTGTCAAACCGCAAAGATGGTGTGACGATTGTAGGGTTTTGATTTTGTTGTGGAGGGGGTGCGTGTGTGTATGTATGTATGTTTTTGAAAATATATGTATGTGTGTGTGTGTATGTTAGTTTATAAATGTGCATACCTTAACCCTTTAACGGTCGTTGGGGTTAAATTCGACTCTATGATATTTTGTGTTATGAGGCGGCAGCGTGTTCGGTTTTGCTTAAAGTGAAGTCGTGGTGGATGTTATTTTTGTTGAAGTTAGAGGGTTAATACAATATGAATTAAACTACATTAGGGCGGTTTACGAAAGTCTGTGATTTTTTTGCTAGTATTTAAGGTGTTGGGTAGGATTTGTATACTAATTTTGTATGAGAAAACTAACAACGATGATATTGTAATAGGTTGTTATCAAAAAAAAGTTTTATTTTTAATTTATTTTAATTTGTTTATTTTATTTACTTTAAATATAAAGATTATTTCCTGAGCTCAGCTAGGAGCTCTAGGAATGTTGTTTTATGATTGATTTTAAAATAAAAATACATTGTCTTATATACTAGTTATGAGAATAAAGCTTAACCTATCTTAACATAAGAGGGAAAGGAAAAGGTATATGCTTAATAAGCAAATTGTTCCTTTTAGTTTCCCACGGTAGGCGTGCGGCGTGTGTCTCATAAGAAATTTAGAAAACATGGATTTTGTATTGTTTATATTTATTATATAAACACTTGTGGTTATCAATTATGATTCATTCAAGTGCATTATGATGCAGCCTTTGATCAGACTGGCGAGTGTCAAATAGCATCTGTACAAAATACATATTTACGTTGCAGTCTGTCAAATGCATTTATCTAACACTTCATGCAGCGGTATTTGCCCGATTGCATGAGTGTCAAATGTCCAGTGCACAAAAATAATTTCAATGCCTTTGGATGTTATGTATGTTGCGGTCAAGTTGACTTTAAATGTTTACTACGCAATGTTAGTCGTAGTGATAGTTAAAACACGCTACACCTCCACCTTTTATAAGAATGTTCATATAACGTTAGTTTTATGGACATTCTTTTACAATTTGTTATTTTAAATTATATAATAGAGTAGAATTATTTATTTATATTTTTGTAGTCCGGACATACTTGTATATTAACTTATTTAGTTCTTTATGGCTTAAGTCTATTCTTATGAACTATTTGTGTTTTATTTGTTTTCTTATCAAATATAGTTACATTATTTCTTAAGTCTATTTTCTTAATTTTGTAAGGTCCTTTATATTGGGTTTCTAACTTATGACCTGCTTCATTTTTCAGTAATACTAGATCTCCTATTTTAAAGTTATAATCAATTATATCCCTATCATAGTTTAATTTTTGCTTAAGTTTATTTCTATCTAATAATTGTTGAGCTCTCTTATATGCTACTTCTAATCTAAATTTTGTTTCTTTTGCATAGTCCTCTATATTATATAGTGGTTCTACTTTATCTACATTGAAAATCTGAAAACTGTTAGGAGTTTTTGCAAAGACTAACTCATAAGGACAATAATTATGAATTGTTGAAGGTGTTGTATTAAAACAATAAGTAAAATATTTTAGCCATTCGTCCCAATCATATTTGTCTATAGATATATAGGAACGTACATATTCATTGAAAGTTCTATGACTTCTTTCTATTGTGCTGTGACGTGCGCGGGTGCCCAGACCTGGAAATCCCGGCGAATTAGTCAGTGTAAACCGGGGTGCAGCGTTGTAAAACGCACTGTTGCATAGAAAAGTAAGTAACCCAAAAGAAAAAAAGAAGAGAAAAAAAAGATGGCTGAAGAGCGGGCTTCCAGAACATTCGATATAGAAGAAAAAGTTATGAAAAAAGATGGCTGAATGAAAGAAAAAAAAAAGAAGAAAATGGAGTGGAATGGCGTCGTTGCCTAGTGACTGCCGAAGAAAAAGAGGTTGATTTTGGTTTTGTCGGTGAAGCAGTGCAGATCATCTCGGCACTTACACTTTTATAAACGCTGCTCGTTAACAAGTAAAAACATTATTAAAAATTAATATAATTTAATATAAACCTAAGTTGAAAAGAAACAATTACATACATATAAAGCAAATGAAAAAGTTATTAATAAAAAAAAAAGTGTTGACATTGGTTTTAAGAAATTCCAGTTGGAATTTTTTAATTGAGGTGTGCGGTCGCAAGTGCTCGGTTATGGTACCAATTAGAAACATTGAGTTAAACATTTAATTAATTAAATCTGGAAAATATGTACAAGTGGTGTAGGTGTAAATAAAAAGGTGTTTTATTTAGCTTGGATTCTTCACGACATAAGCTGCATACGTACATAAATTTATATACAGTACACGCATAGATGCATACATACATACATAGTATGTACATAAAAAAATAAAACATGGGTTCTCCTACTCGGTTTACGAAATAAAATGTGTGTATTTATTAACAAAAATAAAAGCCTAAAAATTAAACCCGAGTGCTGAAAAAAAAACATGTGGAAGAAAAGAACCATTTTGTAAACCTGAAAAAGAATAGAACATTACCAAAAGAAAGTCTATATGCGGAAATAAAATAGTGATAACTAAACTTGAATCTGGTAATCTGAAAGGACGATTGAAATACAACCCCAATTTTATGTGCCAGGAGATCCAAAACGAACCGAGCAGTTAACACCTCCAAGAGAAAGGCGTAGGTATGTCGGTGAGGCTGATATAGGGTAAATCCGAGAGTATGAGCCAGTGGTGCGACTCCCCTATCACATAACATCGAAAGTGTTCCAGTCATCATCTGTCATTCCCCCCTTAAAGAAGAAGACACCCAGGTGACCAAGTTCCCGCAACAAGTAAAGCTGAAATAAATGTAAAGGTATTGTGCCCAATGACTCGAATGATTACAAACAGACGACAAACGTACGCAAAGATAAACATATATATTTTATTTTAGATTCATATGCTTAGGGAAAACACAGAATTTATATATTTTGGTGAATGTGAGGTCCCTTGTTTTTCCTCCATTGTACGCAGTTTTGAGCTCAAACCTTCGTTGAATATTTGATTAGCCCAAGAGTTTCCATTTTGGCTCCAGAAAGTGTTTACCTTAAACAAAGAAAAGTAGAGAAAATTAAATATATATGTGTATGGTATATGGCCATAAAGGTAATTTGTTCTCACTTACTATGTTGTTAACCCGTACGAGACCAGAATACGGACGAAACGGGCTATATCTATATATAAATACAATTCATCGTTTGGAGTAAAAATGTATTATGTCGTATTTTATGAAATGAGCTTTAATTGGTAAAGTTTAATTAATATAATTAAAGATATGCAGATAATTGAACTTAAAATTAATTTTTTCTCAGGCAAATCGTTGACAAGCATATTTTTTTTATTTTTTTATTGCGATATACTCAAAGAAAAATTTATTAGACGTTAAATTGCAATCCTATCCATGTACCTTTAGTATAATAAATAAAAATTTTTTTTTGAAATGATTCATTTAATGAAATTTAACAATTCTTATTATTTAGTAAGAATGTCTGGATAGACGATTTTTTTTGGATTTTTAATAGGATGGTGGCATAAAAGAAAGAGCAAGGGTAGGTATTAGCGCTCTGGTTATGGGACAACTTGAAAAATATGGCAAAAGAGTTGTCACGGAAGGATTTAGCATGATCCTTATGGGGGAGGGGGCAAGAGTTGTATAACATCTATCAACTCATATAAAGGTCTATATAAAAAGGGGAGTGGGGGGAATTGGCTCTTTTGTGCAACGTTTGTTTCCTTTTCATTTATTTACAGGTACGGTTCACTGAGGGTCCCCAAAATCATATTAAGAAAATGGTAACTGTCATCAATCACCAAAAGCTGGTATGAAATTTTTTTATTTATGTTTGTTGGTGCAAGTTAGTAAACCGGATTGAACGGCGAAGAACCACCCCAAGACGGCGAGCCTTAGCCGGTGCATACGCCAGCATACCAGCACTGCCTAACAATCTGGCCACATCCTAGTTTGGCATTTGATGCTACTCCACAGCACGTCAACTTTTATACTCAGGCACGCATTTAGCACCTGCATGCATACAACAAACCATAGTAAAAAATGGCGCCCAACGTGGGTCCCGAAGTGAACCTTACGTCGTACTAACTCAAATTTCAATTTAATTTTCGATTTATTTATGTTTTTATAATGCAAAATAGTTATGCGGCCAATATGTAGCTATTATATAGCTGACGTAAGTCCCGATCGAGTTAAACAAGAGTCCTCGACGCGTTGCGACGACAGCCTATAGTTACACAGGTCTTCTTAAATGCGAATAGGTTCAATATTTTTGTTATAAAATTACTTCAGCTAAATTAATTGTAAGTCCCCATGGAATAATGCTTAACGCAACAAGTCCATGTTGAGTTGCGACAATTAAAGTAGTTGGTTAGATTTTTTTTTGTAATTAACGTTGGAGATTGAGTCGGAGCTCATCACCAATAATTGTGGGCTTTCCTTGCTACAATCGTAACGTATATAGGAATTTTAGTTTTTGTTTCAGTAGCTTAAATACTGATTTATTAATTCAAACACTAATAAAATAAATTTCAACACACACACGCCTTATGTGAACGAAGTAACAGATAGTCCTAGATTTAACGCGCGTTGCAAAGGAAGAAGTGGAATCTAGTGTCGCTGTAGCAAACAACCATAAGACGTAGTTTAAAATTTAAGTCCTTACTTCAATCTTAAACGCCAAAGGAGTCAAATATTTACGAAAAATAGCGATACGAGAAAAATTTGATGAACGCAAAATCCCTCCAAAAATTTATATAGATTTTTTTTTGTTATTCTTACGTTTTGCTCTTTTCTTTTTACCACCTGAAAATCCTATTGAATCCAGTCAGTTTGAGAAGTTTTCCTTTATATTCGTTTCAGTACGATTAATATATTTTTTTTTTTTTTGCAGAGACAGAAATTACATGAATTCTTTCTGAGTTCTCTGTATTACAAATAAGTAAACAGCATTGAATTTATTTTGAAGAATCGAAATACGTTCATTGCTTCTAATTGAAAATAATTCATTTTATTGTATTTAGTTTTTTTATGCTTTACGTAATAATAAGTTTTTGCGCTAAATATTTTTGAAGTATAATTCTATATAATTATATAAATAATATATAATTATATAACTATAAATGGTTTTAACTCGTTCAGGAGCAAGTCAAATGAGGCTAGAGGGTATGGACACAGATCCGAATTTAAATTTGCAAAATGCACCTCAAACAATAGTAGGCTCAGGGGCATCAGCCACTGCTTCGGCAGGTTCTGATTCAAACCGACCAATAGTAACTAATACAGCAACCTTAATAACACCAGCTGTGCAACAGTTTATGTCCTTGGCTCAAGAGAGAAACCATCTCCCTCAAGAACATAATTTATCAGCACATAGCTCAATTCCTTCACCTGAATATAGTAGCTTGACAGCAAGAAATGTGCACACGGAATTTCGCCTCAGTCACCCAGCTGAGCAAGTTCCACCTACTCAGAATAGACCACCGAACGTAGAAGCCAGAAACTCGCTCAGTGCCGATATGATGGCGCATCTTAATGAAATGCAACAATTCTACCGGCAAGAGTTGGAACGAGTTATGAACATTGCTTCCACGTCTCGTAGGACAAATGAAATGCCCTCGGTGCAGCCCAATTTTCCAACGGTTAGCAACCAATCTGCCAGTAGATTGCCGGGGAATTGTGTAAGTAATCCTAGAGATCAGTTCGTACCAGTAAACTTGCCCCAACGAAACATACCACCAAATTTTGCGCAACAGCCAGCACCCAATGGTAGGTATGAACAACCTCAAGCCACACCTTCGTTTCCGCCTAATTATGCCACCCATTTACCTCTATCTAATGTTAGAGAAAATAACTACCAGCCACTTCAAAATAAAATCGATTTATCTAAATGGGGTATCAAATTTGATGGAACTACCAAATCTATGAGCGCTGAAGATTTTATATTTCGCGTGGATATCTTACGGCAAGACTATAATTGTTCATTTAACGATATTAGACGTAGTTTTCATCTGTTATTGGAAGGCCAAGCCCTTGATTGGTACTGGAACGTGAGAAAATTAACCCCCATTCAAAGCTGGGAAGATCTACAAAGAGTATTCTTGCTGCAGTACAGGAGGTATGAAAGCGAATTCCAATTACAAAAGAAAATTATGGACCGTAGGCAATTGCTTCATGAATCGTTTGAAGACTTTTATAATGCCGTAATGAGACTCAGAAATCAACAAAGAACTCCATATACGGAAAGAGATCTCATAGAAATTATGAAATCTAATTTGAAGCCGTCTTTGTCACATTTGTTATTCCCAGTTAGGATAGAGGGGTTGAGCGATTTCTGCCAGCAAGCCAAAAGAGCGGAAAATTTGCTTTCCAGCCAAAGGCAACAATTTTCTCAACGTCCAGCAGCCATACAGCGAGTTCATGAAATCGAGTTTGACGATGAACCCGATCAAGTAAATATGGAGGTGGAAGCCATAGCTCAGACAAGCCGTTACACTTGCTGGAACTGTAGGGAGGTAGGGCATAGTTTTGTGGACTGTCCATCCCAAACACGTAGAGTTTTCTGTTTTAAATGTGGTCGTGACAATGTAGTTACGCCCAAGTGTCCAAAGTGCCAGGGAAACATGTCGGGGAACAAGTCTCAATCGGGGGAGACTCGTTCAACCCCAGTATAAGCCCGGCGTGTGAAAGTACTGCCTTGACTGAACCCGAAGAAAAAATAAAAATTTTGATAAAACAAGAAAAACCAATTTAAAGGAAGAAGCCAGCAAGGCTAGAGTCATAAAACCACTCCACCAGAGAATTGCGGAATACAGAGAAGCTAGGGAGAGAATTTTTGGACATATTTCTAAGAGAATTGAAAAAGCTAGGGAGCGGTATAAGCGCAGAAAACAAAAGAGGAACGAAATAATGGCTGCAGCCTTATACGAAGGGGAAGATACACGTTTGTATGCAAAAATTATTTTAAATGGTACAGAATTAGAAGGTTTGTTGGATAGTGGCGCGACAGTCACATGTCTAGGGAAAAATTGTATGGAGTTAGTACAGAAGGCTGGAATGCACATACACAAATTTTTCTCTTACATTAAGACTGCGGATGGCAGCCCGCACGAAATTTTAGGACTAGTAAAAGTAAATATCACTTTTAACAAAATTTCCAGTGAAGTTACTTTTTATCTAGTACCAACACTGAATCGAGCTTTGTTTTTAGGCGTAGATTTTATGCGCACTTTTGGTTTATTTGCTTCAGTTAGTAGTTTGTCCAGCAATGGAGTAAATTTGTGTGAGGAAGCTAATGATGGTACAGAGGAGGTAGAGACACATTCTCTGACACATTTGCAACAAAATAAACTTAACGAGGTCGTGTCTAAGTTTCCTTGCTACGCGAAGCGAGGTTTAGGTAAAACGCTTCTGGAAACCCACTCCATTGACACCCGTGAGGCAACTCCAGTTAAGGATAGACACTATCCGGTCTCTCCCGCTGTGCAGAAATTAATGTACGCGGAGCTGGATAGGATGCTTGACCTTGGGGTCATTGAGCAAAGCGAAAGCCCTTGGAGCCACCCTGTTACTCTTGTCCGGAAAGGCGAGAAAAACCGGCTGTGCTTGGACGCTCGCAAGCTCAATGCTCTCACGGTCAAGGATCCCTCCCGCACATTGAAGGTCTCCTCAGTAGGTTGGGGGATACGCATTTTATCTCCAGCGTCGATTTGAAGGATGCTTTCTGGCAGATACCGCTAGAGGCATCCAGTAGAGAAAAAACCGCATTCACGGTGCCAGGTAGACCACTTTACCATTTTACGGTCATGCCTTTTGGGTTGTGTAACGCCGCCCAAAGGTTATGCCGTTTAATGGATAAGGTGATCCCCGCTGCACTTCGTGATAGGGTTTTTGTCTATCTGGATGATCTTTTGGTGGTATCCCCTGACTTCGCGACGCACCTGAAGTTGCTAGAGCGAGTGGCAATGCAGTTGGATCAAGCGGGTTTAACTATAAACGTTGCAAAGTCAAAATTTTGTTTTAAAGAGCTTAGGTATCTCGGGTACATCGTAGGAAAAGGACAACTTAGACCCGACCCCGAGAAAGTAAATACAATTCTAAAATACTCCTACCCCAAAACCGCCAAACAAGTAAGAAGTTTCATGGGTGCCACGGGATGGTACCGTCGCTTTATACCAAATTATGCCACTATTTCCGCCCCCATTTTTAACACACTTAAAAAAGGAAAATCGTTTTCGTTTACTGATGAAGCCAAGAATGCTTTCGATTTGTTAAAGACAGCTCTCACTACGAGTCCTGTTCTCACACATCCCGATTTTTCTAAACATTTCTTTGTCCAGTGCGATGCCTCAGATATAGGAGTAGGTGCAGTGTTGTTCCAAAAAGAAGAAGACGAAGGAGAGCATCCTATAGCGTTCTTTTCTCACAAATTAACCAACGCTCAACGAAATTATTCCGTTACGGAACGGGAATGCCTAGCCGTGGTGCTCGCCATCAAAAAGTTCAGGCCATATATAGAGCTAATGCCATTTACGGTGATTACTGACCACAGTAGTCTTAAATGGCTGATGTCTCATAAGGACCTGAGCGGACGCCTTGCTCGATGGAGTCTCCACCTACAAGCCTATGTCTTTTCAGTAGAACACCGCCCTGGATCGAAAAACAAAGTACCTGACACTTTATCTCGCTACAACATGGAAGAGATTTCTATAAATTTTGGTAGTTTCGTCGATATAGAATCGGACGCTTTTAAAACTGATTCTTATATCGACTTAATTGCTAGAGTTTCGGAAAACTCGGACCAGTTGCCAGACATCAAAGTCATAGATAATCTCGTATATAAACGCACCGCACATTATGACGGAATAGCTCTTAATGAAGATTTCACCTGGAAGCTTTGGGCTCCACCCGAGTTAACAGAAAATATAATTAGAAACGCACATGAGCCACCACAAGCCGCTCACGGCGGATTCATCAAAACCCTCAAGAGAATACGTGAGTACTTTTACTGGCCGAACCAAAATACTCAAGTTAGAAGTTTTGTAAGGAATTGTCAGATTTGTAAAGAGTCTAAATCGTCGAATATGACTCTACGTCCACCAATGGGGAAGGAAACAGTAACTGAACGTCCTTTTCAACGTCTATATGTAGACTTTTTAGGACCATACCCCAGGTCTAAGGCAGGCAATTGCTATATATTTATAGTTTTAGACCACCTTACAAAATTTGTTTTACTAAAGGCCTTAAATAAAGCAAGTAGTAAGCAAATAATAAAGTTTTTGATTACTGAAGTTTTTCATAAGTTTGGAACGCCTGAAACAGTAGTGTCAGATAACGGAAAGCAGTTTATTAGTAAGGATTTTGCAAGTACTATGACCCAGTTTGGCATAAAACATATGAAAACCGGATTGTATTCACCCCAGGCAAATGCCTCGGAAAGGGTAAATCAATCAATTTTATCGGCCATAAGGTCATACGTAAAAGATGATCATGCAACTTGGGACAAGTACTTGTCCGAAATCGAGTGTTCGCTGCGCTCCTCTGTACATAGTTCAATAGGAGTTACGCCTTACTTTGCCCTATTTGGGACTAATATGATTGGCCACGGTAGCGTGTATAAACTCGCCCGGAAATTACAAATGCTTAATGATCCCGAATTAAACATTGTGCCAAAATCCATATATATGGAAGGGATCAGGGAGAAGATCAGAGAGAGCATACATAAAGCTTACGAGAAAGGGGCAAAAAGCTATAACACCAGGTGCAGACAAGTAAAATTCATTCCAGGACAAGAAGTTTATAGGCATAACTTTCAGCAAAGTGACTTCAAAGCTGGTTATAACGCAAAGCTCGCTCGAAAATTTATAAAATGTAGGATTGTCCGCCCAATAGGCAGGAGTCTATACGAGATCGAAGACCTAAAAGGGAAACCGTTAGGGGTATTTCACGCCAAAGACTTAAAGCAATAGATTTAATATGTTTGGTGATTCTAGTCCTAACGCTCCCAACCAGCCCGATCAAAGATGATCCTTTTAGAAATGCTTTTATTGAACGTAAAATTTAGAATTTCTAGCTTCTGTTTTTTTTTATGAATTTTAAACCCAAAAATGATATACGGTTATATTTAATCGATAAATATATATATGTATCTATATATGTATATGTGTATATTGATGTGCCTATCGTTGTTCCTATACTTAGCATTGGTTCTGTGTTTGTAGTAACAAATAAATAGCCACCGCTATGTAAAGAAAGAAAGAGAAAAAAAAAAAAAAAAAAACCATATATTTTCTTCCTCGTAACATATATTTAGCAAGCGTAAAAAGCCAGTTCCCAACAAGGTTGGCTGTAAATCATAAAAGGAGCGCGGTGCCCTCCCATTCTCCGTTCCGAAACGGAACACGAGAGATGGTTGGGTTTGTGACGTGCGCGGGTGCCCAGACCTGGAAATCCCGGCGAATTAGTCAGTGTAAACCGGGGTGCAGCGTTGTAAAACGCACTGTTGCATAGAAAAGTAAGTAATCCAAAAGAAAAAAAGAAGAGAAAAAAAAGATGGCTGGAGAGCGGGCTTCCAGAACATTCGATATAGAAGAAAAAGTTATGAAAAAAGATGGCTGAATGAAAGAAAAAAAAAAAGAAAAAAATGGAGTGGAATGGCGTCGTTGCCTAGTGACTGCCGAAGAAAAAGAGGTTGATTTTGGTTTTGTCGGTGAAGCAGTGCAGATCATCTCGGCACTTACACTTTTATAAACGCTGCTCGTTAACAAGTAAAAACATTATTAAAAATTAATATAATTTAATATAAACCTAAGTTGAAAAGAAACAATTACATACATATAAAGCAAATGAAAAAGTTATTAATAAAAAAAAAAGTGTTGACATTGGTTTTAAGAAATTCCAGTTGGAATTTTTTTATTGAGGTGTGCGGTCGCAAGTGCTCGGTTATGGTACCAATTAGAAACATTGAGTTAAACATTTAATTAATTAAATCTGGAAAATATGTACAAGTGGTGTAGGTGTAAATAAAAAGGTGTTTTATTTAGCTTGGATTCTTCACGACATAAGCTGCATACGTACATAAATTTATATACAGTACACGCATAGATGCATACATACATACATAGTATGTACATAAAAAAATAAAACATGGGTTCTCCTACTCGGTTTACGAAATAAAATGTGTGTATTTATTAACAAAAATAAAAGCCTAAAAATTAAACCCGAGTGCTGAAAAAAAACATGTGGAAGAAAAGAACCATTTTGTAAACCTGAAAAAGAATAGAACATTACGAAAAGAAAGTCTATATGCGGAAATAAAATAGTGATAACTAAACTTGAATCTGGTAATCTGAAAGGACGATTGAAATACAACCCCAATTTTATGTGCCAGGAGATCCAAAACGAACCGAGCAGTTAACACCTCCAAGAGAAAGGCGTAGGTATGTCGGTGAGGCTGATATAGGGTAAATCCGAGAGTATGAGCCAGTGGTGCGACTCCCCTATCACATAACATCGAAAGTGTTCCAGTCATCATCTGTCATTCCCCCCTTAAAGAAGAAGACACCCAGGTGACCAAGTTCCCGCAACAAGTAAAGCTGAAATAAATGTAAAGGTATTGTGCCCAATGACTCGAATGATTACAAACAGACGACAAACGTACGCAAAGATAAACATATATATTTTATTTTAGATTCATATGCTTAGGGAAAACACAGAATTTATATATTTTGGTGAATGTGAGGTCCCTTGTTTTTCCTCCATTGTACGCAGTTTTGAGCTCAAACCTTCGTTGAATATTTGATTAGCCCAAGAGTTTCCATTTTGGCTCCAGAAAGTGTTTACCTTAAACAAAGAAAAGTAGAGAAAATTAAATATATATGTGTATGGTATATGGCCATAAAGGTAATTTGTTCTCACTTACTATGTTGTTAACCCGTACGAGACCAGAATACGGACGAAACGGGCTATATCTATATATAAATACAATTCATCGTTTGGAGTAAAAATGTGTTATGTCGTATTTTATGAAATGAGCTTTAATTGGTAAAGTTTAATTAATATAATTAAAGATATGCAGATAATTGAACTTAAAATTAATTTTTTCTCAGGCAAATCGTTGACATGCATATTTTTTTTATTTTTTTATTGCGATATACTCAAAGAAAAATTTATTAGACGTTAAATTGCAATCCTATCCATGTACCTTTAGTATAATAAATAAAAATTTTTTTTTGAAATGATTCATTTAATGAAATTTAACAATTCTTATTATTTAGTAAGAATGTCTGGATAGACGATTTTTTTTTGGATTTTTAATAGGATGGTGGCATAAAAGAAAGAGCAAGGGTAGGTATTAGCGCTCTGGTTATGGGACAACTTGAAAAATATGGCAAAAGAGTTGTCACGGAAGGATTTAGCATGATCCTTATGGGGGAGGGGGCAAGAGTTGTATAACATCTATCAACTCATATAAAGGTCTATATAAAAAGGGGAGTGGGGGGAATTGGCTCTTTTGTGCAACGTTTGTTTCCTTTTCATTTATTTACAGGTACGGTTCACTGAGGGTCCCCAAAATCATATTAAGAAAATGGTAACTGTCATCAATCACCAAAAGCTGGTATGAAATTTTTTTATTTATGTTTGTTGGTGCAAGTTAGTAAACCCAAGACGGCGAGCCTTAGCCGGTGCATACGCCAGCATACCAGCACTGCCTAACAATCTGGCCACATCCTAGTTTGGCATTTGATGCTACTCCACAGCACGTCAACTTTTATACTCAGGCACGCATAATAGTGCCTACAGTTTGGTGGTGATGAGCTGTCGAAGTTAATTTTTAAATTTTTAGTAGATTACAAAGTTCTGTTAATATCGAATTTTTATATTCTGTTCCCATGTCCGAAATGAACGTCTTCATTGGACCATAGGTAAGTATAAAATTTTCAAATATATCCTTAGCGATATTAAATATTTAGTTAAATCACATATTATTGTGATTGCGTATTCATTTCCAATTAATGATTTTGGAAATGGCCCTATTGTGTCTACCACTACCGTATCAAATGGTTTTGTTGGCGTTGGTGTCACAGTCATTGGACTTTTGTTATGTTTTAAAGTTTTAGCAGTTTGACATTTATGACATGTTTTTACGTATTTAGATATGTCCTTGGACATATTTTTCCAATAGTAATATCTTTTTATTTTTTCTAATGTTCTATATATTCCGCAATGTCCTCCTTCTATGGGATCATCGTGATATTTCAGCATAATTTCAAGAATTGCCTTGGCATTCTTACTATCAATTTGGGTCACCTTATTTAGTAGCGCTACTTTAATTTTATTTAACATTTTATTGCCCATAAGTTTAAATTCATTAATAGAGATTAATTCGAAAATTTTCTCACTAGGTGCCACTTGTAAATTATATATATTGTATTTACCGGCCACTTTTTCGAGCCTAGAGAAAAATTGTCCTAAGTCAAAATTCTCTTTAGTAAACAAATCATTTATATGTATATATGTTACTATAGATTTTCCACGTTTGATATAACATCTTCCGGGGAAATCTTCAGTTTATAGTATTTTCTGACGTCAGTGTTTGTTAAAGGTACATATATACTGGGCTTATCATTATTTTTATTTTTATGCTGTTCATTTAGTGTATTACTATTCTTTTCTTTTGTATTGGTCATCGATCTAGTCGTGACTTTTAATATAGAACAAATTTTATTATTCATGTCTTTTAGGTCATTTATTGTAATTCGCGATAGATAGTTATCTTTTCCCCTAAGATATTCTACTGTAAAGTTATATTCTTCCAAATCGAGTCTAATTCCTGTTAACTTGGAGCTTGGGTTTTTCATTGAAAATAAATAAGAAAGTGGTCTATGATCAGTACGGACAAGAAAATGTTTTCCATATATATATGGTCTGAAGTGGGTAATTGCCCAATGAATTGCAGTTAATTCTTGCTCAATGGTTGATTTGTTACTTTCTCCCTTTGTGAATGTCTTTGATGCATAGGCAATAGGTAAATGTTTACCATCATATTCCTGTGTCAAAACCGCACCACAAGCGTACTTACTTGCATCTGTTGTTATACAAAATTCCTTAGTAAAATCAGGATATTGGAGTAAAGTAGGACTCATTAGTGCTCTCTTAAGACATTTAAACGCAAAATCACAGTCTTTTGTCCATTCAAATGGTGTATTTTTCTTGGATAATTTTGTTAAATGTCTGGAGTGTTCAGAAAAATTTTTAATGAATCTTCGATAGTAATTACAAAATGCTACGAATCTCTTTGCACTGTCTGCGTTAGTTGGTGTTGGATAGTTTTCAATGATTGAATATTTACTATCGTCTGGTAATATTCCTTTATCTGTACATTTGTGACCAAGGTATGTTACTTCTCTCATGAAGAATGAACATTTTTCAGGATGTAATTTAAGATTGTACTTTCGACATAGATCGAAAACGTTTTTCAAATTCGAAAGCATGTGCTTTTCGGAGCATCCCAGTATGACTAAGTCATCCATATATAGAAAAGCTTGGTCTGGTTTTAAACCACTGAAAGCAAGTGTCATCATTCGTTGAAAAGAATTGGGTGCTATTTTTAAACCATAAGGTAATCTAGTAAATCTGTATGAACCATTGTTGGTTGAAAAAGCTGTTAAGTTTCTAGAGTTTTTTCTAAACTGATCTGGTGAAAGCCTGACATTAAGTCTAAACAGGAAAAATATTTTGCTCTACCTAGTTGGTCTAATGTATCATCAATTCTAGGTAATGGGAATTTATCTGCAATTAATTTTTTATTTATTTGTCTGTAATCTATGACAAGTCTCCATCTTTTTTGGTCAGAGTTAGGAAGTGATTTCTTTGGTACTAACAAGACTGGACTGTTATATTCAGAATAGGAAGGTTCAATAATTTTATCGTCTATTAATTTTTTCACTTGTTTGTCAATTTCTTCTTTATGTGTATGTGGTATACGATAATTTTTAATATATACTGGTTCTTTATCTTTTACTCTCAATTTTTGTTCATAAAAATTATTAGTTGTTATTGTTTCTGATTCCAAACCGAAAATATCACTATATGTTGAACATAGTTTTGTTAATGTTGTTTTAAATTGTTGTGGAAAATGTTTCTGTAAAATTTTTAATATTTCTGATTTTCTTTTAGAGTTTTTGCCTAAATTTTCTTTGATAATTTCATAATCAGAGATGTTTTCAGTTTTTATGTTACTTTGTTTGATTTTAGTAATGGTGTTATTAGTGTTTAGAATACGAATAAATGCTTTGTCAGGTTTAACTATTTGGTATTTGGTATAAAAACACCTGGTTCAATTTCTTGATTTGGAATTAATAATTCGTTATTTGAATTGGTAAAATATACTTGACGTATTACTTCACATCTTGGAGGTATATTAATTTCATTGCAGTTATTCGTAATCGGTATATCTATTGTATGTGGTATATTAAATGGTCTAAGGATAAGGTAATCATTATCTTGGTTGAAATCCAATATACATAAGTGCCACCCTATTGTATTGTTGTTCTGTTGTTAAAAATTCTGTTATGGTTTTTTCATTCGTTTCGTTGATATGTATGAATGTGTTTGGTATGTAGCTACAAGTTTTTAAAATTGTGTGTAATCAGATTCGGTTTCTGTTGTAGTTTTTTTTCATTGATATATATGAATGTGTTTGAAACAGTTGATTTAAGTCGGTATTTTAGTTTCATCGCTCGGTACGCTACACAAAGAGAGTGTAGTGTTGTTTCCATCCCTGGAAAAAGGGTATTTCTTGGCGCGTTAAGATTTGTGGTTTTTATATTTTAATAATATTTCTTGGCGCGTTAAGATTTGTGGTTTTATAATTTCTTTGTATTCGCTTCGTCCGTGCGTGGTCAAGTTAATTGTTTGAAATAGATTTCTTAATGTGTGAAAAAAGTTTAATTGTTGGCGCGTCTAGATTTGTGGTGTAAAATGTATGAAATATTTAGTTTAGTGCTTTTAGTTGGAAGAAAAAATGTAATAGAAAAAGGTATATTTAAACTTGTTTGTGGTTCTGCAAATATTTGAAAAATATATTTCTGATTACGAATTTTTTCAATGTACGAAATATTTAGAAAAGGTATATTTAAACTTGTTTGTGGTTCTGCAAATATTTGAAAAATATAGTTTTGATAACGAATTTTTTCTTTTATTTATTAATTTGTTTGAAAATTTTATAATATAATAAAAAATAGTAAAAAAATAAATTATTTATTGCTTACTTATTTGTATATTAATTTATTTATGTATTTATTTCTGTATTTATTTATTAATTTATTTATTGGTTATATATATATTTGTTTATGAATATATCTATTAATTTTAGTATTCTATTCACACAAAAGCATGTTAAAATTTAATGGTCTTAAACTTTTATCTTTTACCTATACCTAAATTATTTGTAAATAAGAATCAAATATTAGATTAATGATCTTTCTTTTTCTATCATATTTTTTTTATATATACATAGAGCTAAATTTGTATTAGTACTAAGATTTTTAAGAAAATATTTTAAATAAAATATTGAAAAAAGAATTAAATATGTGAATGGTTTTTATTTCTTTATTGGCTTTACTTCGTTGGATCATAATTTTTTTGTTTTTCCTTATGTGCAAATTTCTGTTTTTATATTGCATAAACATGCACAATCATGTTTTCTTTGAGAGGTTCTATACAAGAGGAATTGAATTTCACAATATTATGAAATTCCATTAAATCAGATATTTTCTTATCGACACTAACTGCTTTAATACCATCTCATTATTGTTTGCTAACAGAAAATAACAGAACAGGTATCAGCTATCAGATCAGCTTTTCAGGACCTGGTCTGGTTTTCAGATCAGCTTTTCAGGACCTGATCTGTTTTTCAGATCAGCTTTTAAGGACCTGGTCTGGTTTTCAGATCAGCTTTTCAGGACCTGGTCTGGTTTTCATATCAGCTTTTCAGGAGCTGGTCTGGTTTTCAGATTAGTTTTTAAGGAGCTGGTCTGGTTTTCAGATCATCTTATCAGATATCAAATCAGCTAGATTGAGATATCAGTTTACAAGTAGCTAGCCATTTATAACATTTATATGAATGAAGTTTCAGGTCAGATGAATCAACTAAAGTCAATCTTTTATGAGCAGTAATTTTTTTATGAAAACATATAAAAGCTGAAGAACCTTAAGAAAATACTATATTATTTATCCTTCCAACACTCGCTACAAACTTCTTAAAACTTTTAAAAATTCATATTACATACAACATGATGCCTATAAACGTGCTTAATTTTTTCCTCATCTTGCATAAACATTATAATTACATTTGCATTGTCTATTATAAAATGCTTACAACCATATTCACAAAAATATTAAACAGAATTTCGAATTTTGTTTAAGCAAAATTCACTAAAATTGTATTCATAATAGAAATTTATCTTAAAAAACATCTTTTAAACCTTATATAAATCCCCTAATTTTAAAATTGACTGCACCCATATTTAAAATAATTTTGAGTTGACCTTGGTATAATTTTGCTTCATGTTTATTTGTATATTTAACTGTGCCTGTACGAATGTACGTATGTATACATGTATGTATTAGGAATAATGCTACAAGTTTGGCACAAGAACAATGATGACTCATTCTACTTGTGCCCCATACAAAAATATACACGTACATATATGTATGTATATTATTCTGCTTTTCAGATGCAACATCAGCAAATATCATAATTAAAATGCTTTAAGCTTTATTATAATATCTCATTCTTTTAAAAATGAAATTAACTTCTTCGGATATTCATATTTGGCTTGATATAGATAATTTGAGTATAAATAGAAATATTCGAACTTGATTAGTAGTAGTGAAATACCGGCTGAGGCGCCGATTAAAATTGTTTACGTTTTTATTTAATTTTAAAAAGCTTCCGTTGCGGTTTTTCATTTTTATAAAGTTCCTAATTTATCAAATAGCTGAGAAATTTTAGATTTTATGGGTTTTTATTGATACATATGTTTTTATAATTTTAAAAGGTTTCTGTTTCGTGGATTGTTTAAAATGTGTTTTCTATTTCATCATCATCATCTTCTTCTTCAGTACTGTCATACAAGTTGTTGTAGAATACATATTGCTTCTTCTTTTTAACGATTAGAGTATATAATCCCTTCACTTCTTTAACTTTCTTTAAAATGTGTGGAGTTGTGTTTAGATAATCCATCTGATTTTTAGTAATAATCAGAAATCGTTTAGGTAAATAAATGTAATATTCTTTATTTAGAAGACATCTTATACTTTCACCATATTTTGTATCTACTCGATCTATCTCGTTGATTTCATATATAGTATTTTCTTCCATATCCTTTAAAGGTAAGTATGTAATATTAGGATTTTGAAACAATTTTCTTAAGCTTGCTCTCATTTTTTTTTTGCTTTCGACTTTTCACCGTAAAACGAACTTTCAAACTGATTCTTTATATTCAATAATTGATAGTATAAGACGTTTTTTAGATATTTCAATAACTTCTTATCAATTGCGGTTAAGTATACGTATATATATATATATATATATATATATATATATATATATATATATATATATATATATATATATATATATAAAGAGATATATATAAAGAGATTCAGTTAAATTAAAAACTTTGATGAATATGTATTGGGGTCAATTTTTAAAAACTGGTGATAAATATTGTACTTGTCATGCACAGTGGAAAACTTTTCAAATAATAAATGCAATAGTTTTGGATATTATGATGCAGGTGTTTCTAACCGCAGAAGGAGGGACTAGAACGCAAATTTTTTCTCTTAATAGAGGACAACAAATGCCAACAAATATTCCAATATTTCAATTTAGTCACAATCAACATATAAAAATTGAGGTTATTGGTGGTATGATATCACTAGTTGGAACAGTCTATGAGGGTGGTTTTAAAGATATAAATGTATACTCATACAAACCATCATGTGTTTATAGTGAAATAGATGAACATGTTTTTAGTGATCCAGCTAAATCTTATAATGGTAAGACTGGTATCCGCTCATTGAATAAAAATCAGCAAAAACCTCCCCTCCCTCAAAAAATTGTCAATAATAGTAAAGTTAAGAAAACAGCTGGTGGTGCTAGCGATGGTGATGACTCATTTCAATATGAAGATTATTAAATTAGTATATAAATATAAGAAACAATTCTTATCATCTCATTCAAAAATATATCGCTAACTTATCTATTAAAAAGAAAAACTAAAATGAAAAATATTTTTATCACATTGTTTGCATATATCTATATCATACAAGTGTTTTCAGCTTCATTACCTATTGATTTGAGTGAAAATGAACTTAAAAATACAGAATTTGCAATAAAATTACCAAATAATGATACTGTGAGCATAAAACTAAATTTCAAACTTTTAAAGTTTAATAATGATTTAAATAAAAACAACGAGTCAACAGCAAAAACAGAATATAAATCAAACGAAGAACAAGAAGACTCTCCACCACCTATAAATCAATCTTTTACTGTTGAACAAGCTATTGAAACATTTAGGCAAGATTTAGTAAAAAAAGAAAAAAATATTGCGGGAATAATTGAAATTTCGGCTCCATTTTATAGGCATTTTCAACTTCAATACAAAGATAATATAAAATTGAGAATCCGTTGTACATATGACAGCAATTACTTGAAACGTCGATTAAATATTTCATGTTTCGAATACCGTCAAGTTGAATACGAGAGAATTTTAAGTAATGGTGAAATTGAAGCGGTTTCTGAGGATGATACTACATACCGATCCGATATTACATTAATCAACATTCAAGATTATACACATGATTTGGATATGGAAATATTATAAATTAACTAATATGATGAAATACATTTACTACTACTTAATATAAACTTTGTTGTTGATGTGATAAGAAGTTTTATTTAACATAAATAAAAAAAATTAAAATAAGAAAAACAATGAATAATCAGTTTTCAGCTGGATGTTAATGATTACAAGTCTTACGCACCGCTTATTGTTGTTGATGTTTCACATCAAAATGAGACTGTTAAAATTGGACCTATTGATGTACGAATTGAATTTAAAACTGAAGCAAACAAACCAATTCCAGAAAAAACATCAGCATACTGTTTAGTTATTCATGATCGGTTAATCGAATACTCACCTCTAACAAGCGAAATTAGAAAAATTATTTAATTATAATATTTCTTTTAAAATTTTTAATAAATGAAAAAAAATTTTTTTTATATATATATATAAATAAAACAAGATCTTTTTAATTCTTAACCGAAGTATTTTATTAAAACATTTATAGTTTCTTTTTAGTTTAGCTTCGAAAACAAAAATTTTAAACATAAATGACCACAATTTATTGTATTAAAATTTTGATATCTATCATAATTATAACTAATGTTTTTTCCTAAATATTTTATTAATTGTTTTGGTGGCTGCAAATTGCCAAAGCTATCAAAATATTCGATTTGATTGTTGTTTTTCCAGTATGCTACCCAATGTGTGCCAGGTCCCTTTGAAGTATCCAGATTTATTATTCCACATTCTTTTTTAAATGGTTTGCTTGGAAGAGTGTTGCACATAAACACACCTCTAAAATTTGGAATATGTTTTGCATATTTTCTCAAGTCTACATCAGAAAGGGCTCTTTTAGGTAGCTTCATTAAAAATTTTGTTGATAAGGCTTTAAATATAATCCAAAACCTTTTTTATATGGTTTTAAGAACATGCCTTTTCCCATCGCAATGGCTTCCATTGTATTATTGTATCGTTTTGCTTCAGTCAGCTGTTCCTTTCCATTTTTAACTGCATTGATTGCTTTTGTAATACCAGATACACCACCAGCTAAACCACCAAGTGCACCCAGTGTAGCAAATATAGGGGCAAGTGGAAGAAAACCTCCAGATTTTGGTAGCGGTATTATTCGAGGTGTTTTTATTAACGATTTTTTCTTCCCCTTGAAAATATTGTTTACAACTTTTCGTGAAATCTTTATAGCATCTTTCAAATTTTCACTTTTTTTATATTCTTTCTTGCACTTTTCAATGCATGTCTAAATAGTTGATGTAGCAACAAACCAAGCGTTTGATTTTTCACCCAAACTACTATCGCTTGCTTTGACCCTTTGCCAAGCCTTTTCAGTTAAAATTCTATCAGCAATATGTCTTTTCTCTAAATCTTTATTGTTTGAGTATGCTATATCGTGCTCTCTGCAAGCAGTATCCAATGGATTGATTCCTTGATAATCTCTAGCTAAACGTTTCTTTAATTTTGTACCAGGTCCGCAAAATTGATAACCGGGTAGATGAAGTTCAATGGGAAGTTTATTAATTATTTTATTTAGAAAACCTTTACCAATGAAGGATGGATGGCGACTGAATAACTTTTTATAAATGATAGTCATATCTATTGATACTTTGTCGATTAAAGATTAAAATCAAATTGATTGAAAACAAATAAAAGAGACTGGTTTATATATTATGTTATCATTAGGTTTTAGAATGCGTTTTTTTAAACAACATAAAAGGATTAATGTAAGGAATATCGAATCAAAGCTCGATTCATCAAATAAAATTCGTCATAGTTCATTACTACCGGATTCTATTCGAGCTCTTATTGTGGGTCCATCAAATTGCGGAAAAACAAATGTTATGATCAGTCTTATTGAAAGTCCTCATGGATTGAAATTTAAAAATATTTACTTATATTCAAAATCAACACAACAACCGAAATATAAGTACTTAGAAAGTCTAATTAAACCCATTAAGGAGATAAATTTTTCATCATTTTCCAATAATGATGATGTTCTATCGCCAGACGAAGTTAAACCAAATTCAGTATTTATATTCGACGATATAGCTTGTGAGAAACAAAATCATGTACGTGCCTACTTCTGTATGGGTCGTCATAAAGATATTGATAGTTTTTATTTATGTCAAACATATACACGTATACCAAAACACTTGATTCGCGATAATGCTAATATGATTATAATTTTCAAACAGGATGCAATGAATATTAAGCATATTTACAATGATCATGCTGGTTCTGATATGACTTTGAAAACATTTCATGAGTTATGTACCGAGTGTTGGAAAGAAAAATATGGTTTTCTAGTTATTAACAAAGATGATCCTATGAATAATTTTCGATATAGAAAAGGTTTCGATATATTTATTAAGCTATAAAAGAAATATTACAGATACTTTAAAATCAGTACAAGATTAATTATTAAACTAATAGCTTCTCAACTATTAAACTGCTAACTGCTATACTGCTATACTGCTATACTGCTATACTGCTATACTGCTAAACTGCTAAACTGCTAAACTGATCTGTTTTGAATCTGTTTCTAATTCAACCTATAAATATGAACACAAATCTAGTTAATAATCTTATTAAAACTCGAAATATTTTAAAAAAGAAATATAAGAATATTTTGCTTGGAGAAATTGCAAATGATGAATTGTTGGAAAAGACATTGAAACCAATATCAAAACCATTAAAAGAATTAGTTTAATCAACTAATAATAATAATAATAATAACATTATAAAACATGAAAATTATCCGGATAACTCTTTTAAACATGATCTTGAGAATAATAAAGTTGCCTTCAGTACACCATATAAAAAGAGTAAGCTTGATTATAACACGTTTTCTCCAAGCTCTAATAACAAGAAAATCGAGAAAAGTTCAAACACGTTTCAATCATTTGATGATGAAAATGATCATGATGAATATTATGATGATGATGATGATGATAATAATGATAATGTTGATAATGAGGATGATAGCAATGATGATGATAACACCATTGCAATACATCCCAATGAAAGTGTTCAATATAATTTATCAAAAGTTAACTTAAATATATATGATAAAACCTATGGTCCTCATAAGGATAAAAATCAAATATGGAGACTGGGTAATGAACCCATCGCTTTCAATTCAACCAATATTACTGTAGGTAATTTAAAATGGCCCTTCACATCAGGCTTATATGAATTGTTAGTTTATAAGAACCCAATCAGTTATAATAAAACAGATTTAAATAATTATAAACAAATATTGGAGATGACTAATGTCCATAAACGAAATAACAGTATTAATGGACAAATTAAAGGAAATCGTTCAATTAAATATACAACGATTATTAAAAACCTATTTAAACAACAGAAAATTCATAAGGGAAAAGGTTTAATGAAATTGAATAGAAAAAAGCATAATTATGTTTATTGGGATGATCCTAATGAATTGGTTGATAGATTGCGTCTTTTGATTTCATCAACAACAGCTGGTCACTCAAATCATAATAATGAAATTATATCAATTATTGAGGAATTGAGAGAAGCAAAAATTATTATATAAATAGACTTAAAAATGTACAAACAATTCATATTCATAAAATGCCTATCGATAAGTTTGGACATTATATTGAAAAATCTGCAAGATATCAAAATCAACATTTCAAGATTCATTTGGATAGTGATCGTAATTTCAACTTTAACTTGCGGAGAATAAAAAATATTGCTAGTCCTGTATTGGAAAACGATGCTGTAAACAAAATTTACATGAAAAGTTATTTAAGTGAAATAAAGAAACAACTGGATACAATGTATATGGAGAGAATTAAGGAAATGGAGGATCGTTTTAACGAAATAATACAACAACAAAACGTGTTGACTACAGACAAATTTGATAATGTAATAAAGAAACACGTTTAAGTAAATTAATACATGATCAAAGTATAATACTAAATAATCTCAATCAATCACTAAATGAAATGAAATCATTATTTAATCACAAAATTGATTCAGTTGAAGAACGTCTAAATGAAAAAACGAAGCTCATTACAAAGCATTTAAAGATAGATATATAAATCGTTTTTGATTTAAATTCAATATCAGCAGCATTTAAATTGATGTAATCTGTAAGATAGACGTTAGAAATGGAGCGACAAGAAGTGGTTCAGGAGCTTCATAAGCAAGCACGTAGAAATTTCATTCGACGTCGAGTGGTGATCAAGGGAATTGATGATCTTTGGCAAGCAGATCTTGTTGAAATGGGTGTTTACTCGAAATATAACAAAGGCTATAGATTTATTTTAACAGTTATAGATACATTTTCAAAGTTTGCTTGGGCTGTACCCGTAAAATCTAAAAGTAGTGAAGATATAACCAATGCTATGCAATCTATTTTGTCGCTAAAGAGAATTCCAAAAAACTTGCAAACCGATAATGGTAAAGAGTTCTATAATAAAATATTTCAAAACTTGATGAAAAAACATAATATCAACCACTATTCTACATATAGTATCATGAAAGCGTCTATTGTAGAACGATTTAATAGAACTCTAAAAGGAATGATGTGGAAAAATTTTAGTCTAGAAGGAAATTATCAATGGATACATATATGCAAGGATTTCATTAATCAATATAATAATAAAAAGCATAGAACAATTGGAATGACACCAAAGTCTGTTAACACAGAAAATGAAAGTTCTATACTAAAACAAGTCTATAATCATCCCAAAATATATAAATCTGGTAAACTAAAAGTTGGAGATCACGTTCGAATTAGCAAATATAAACATATTTTTTCAAAAGGATATACTCCAAACTGGACAACTGAAATTTTTAAAATTCGTACTTTACAGAACACAAACCCCATTACCTATTTATTGGAAGACTATCAAAGGAATCCGATTGTTGGTGGATTCTATGAACATGAACTATTAAAGACACATTTTCCAAATACATACTTGATTGAAAATGTTATTAAAACTAAGGGGCACCATGCGTACGTAAAATGGTTGGGATTTTCCAATCAACATAATTCTTGGATCAATAAAGATGAACTTCAATAATATTATATATACTTCAATATGAGATTTATTTTTATTGTATTATAAAATTCTCAAAAAAATAAAATAATATATAAAAAAGTTTTGTTTTAATTTTTTTTTATTTCTAAACGATTAAATTTTATATCAACTTAGTTGAGTAAGGTTAAGAACAAGCACGATTAAATTTTATTCACACAAAAACAAATTGTGGTTACTTGTGTTTAAAATTCCTATTCAATAGATGACTATAGTTTAAAATAAAAACAAACTAAAATATTTTAATGATATTCTTTATTTATTTATTTAATTATTTATTGTTTTTTTCACGTTATATATATATTCACTTATAATCTAAAATCACTTAATACTATTGTACAATATTATCACTTGAAGATGATGTTAATACATTTTCATTGGGATATGATGATGATGATGATGATGATGATGATGATGGTTGTTGACTATTTATTGCATAATGTCCCCATGCATATATATTAATACTATTATCTCTAATAAATCGCTTATCATCTAAATAACTTAATGTTAATTTACTAATGTGTTGAGTATATATTTCATGAATCTTTGATCTAAATACATACATAGAATCATAGTACATTTTTTTTTCAAATAAACATTTTCTAAAGTCATTAATCGTTAGTCTATTGGTTACGCATTTTTTAACTCCTTTAATTTTTTTAATTTCTTTTTCCTCCTCATCAATTTTAATTGAATACATTTTAGCGCGTAAACCAATGAACTCTTTAATTATTTTACCATTACATTCATCCTTCATCATTCCTAATACTTTTTTATTGACAAGCGGTAAATTATAGATATTATCTTTCGGATACCCAGATGTATCAAACTGATTTCGTACATCGTTTCTAATATCGTTGTATAGATCATCCGTTCTAATATCATATATAAACGAGTCCGTGTCCATGTAATTTAAATTAATATTTTCACAATATTTCGGTTTCATATATTCGTAGTGAAAATTATACATTTTATGTTTCGAGAGTTCCAAGACAGAAAATCCAATGTAAATGGGTTTGTCGTACACAGTTCGTACTCTTTTCAATTGAATCGCAACCATTTGTTCATGAATTTTCAGACAACTGTGAAAATTAGGTTTGGCAATAAGAGCTCTAGCTCCTAATCTCTTCCCCCTACTCTCCCATTCACATACTAATTTTATATCTTTTCTTTTGTCAACATTTTCCATTGTCTTCCCATATACTGCATTATTTAACAATTTAAAAAAGTTCTGTTCAAATACATTCTTACCCAATGTTCGGTGATAGTTATTTATATCAATATATTTTTTCAACCAATCTGACTGATTAAATTGAAGAATTCTATGAATTTTCCTTAAAATCAAACCATGTTGAAGACATTGTTGCAGATTGCGATAGTGTATTATGTAATTGGTTTTATTGTTTAAGTCTGTTATTAATTTTTGCTGTTTCATGCCCCCAATTTTTTTATTTTCTGCACAGAATGGAAAATCGCTATGACGGTCGTGCAGTGTACTTGGATATTCCAAGTCTACTTCTAATATGTAACCAATTTCTGAGTCTTCTTCCACTACATGTATATTAAAGTCTTCAACGTTTTCAAACCATTTAAAATTTTTAAAGGGAAGATACTGCGACATTGCATATCCATATAAATTATTTACATCAAAATACATTAGATAATTTGATTCTTTTGTGGGATCATAATCATTAACGTATTTATTATTTACTATGGTATGCCGTTTACTACACTGAACAATACCTCCCCTAATACCTCGTACAACGAAATTGTACATGTTAATATCTGTTAGTAATTCCAATTCTATTTTAGTTGTTTTCAACATTGCATCCCAAGATAAGTCTGGAGTAGTATAATATTGACAAGGGTCTAAATTGTAAATTTTCTTACAAACTTTACGGAAATTTTCAAATATATCACATAGCAAGAGAACATCTACTTTTAGATATAATAGAAGATAGTCCAACAATTTGTTGCAATTAAATGTATTCCAAACATTTTCAGCATGTTCATAATCATCTATACTGCACGACTCATTTGTAAGTTTATTAAAGAAACATTATCGCGGTGGTAGTTGTGTTTCCTCCAGCCGATCAACTGAGTTAAGAAAGTCATATGGAAAGACACCTTTACGTTTCATTAAACTGAATTCATTATGAGTTTGATAGATTAATTTTACTGTCGTCAAGTCATCATCAGACAAATAGCTAGCTAGTTTTTCTAAGCTCGACGGCATAAATCGAAAAGAATCTAGAAAACGTAATTCTATTGTCTTATCATTATCACCATTATCATCATCATCATCATCATCATCATTATCAACATCATTATCAATGCAATCATTAACCGAAATTCTTTTCGATATAGATACATATAATTCCTTATTGAAAGGAATTATATTTATATCACCTTTAATACATGATAATTCTCTAATAAACAAATGACAATCATATGCCGAAAGATTGTGAAAAAATATCGGAATGAAGTTTGCAATTTGAAATTCTAAATTGCATTTTTTGTGTGCGGGACCTCTATATTCACCCGTGAGATGACAATGATCAGCCACACGATCTTCAACAGATAGCAAACATTCACAAATGTGACAAATTTTGTCCTCCATTTGTCTGATCTGTTGAAGTGGTGTTAAGGAATTCATTGGTTTTACTACACTTAAATAATTCTTATAGATATATCTTACATCTTTAACTAAACTCTTAAAGAAATGATTAGGTGCGTCATCAGCACCATTATAAATTCTAAATATATCTAAATTAGAGTTAAATGTACATTTAATATAATAACTGTATGCAAATGGAATGTGCTTTTGTATAGATTTAATATTTGCAGAATTTTGAATATCAACTGATTTTAGAATACATTCAAAATCAGCGTATACTATAAAAGGTACATCCATTTGCTTTTTAAAATTCCTAAAACTTACTAAATTATTGTCTTCAGTTGGCATCTTAGTTATCATTTTATTGCAATGCTGTTTGTGTATGTTTAATGATGAATGAGAATGGAAATGTATTAAACAGGTATTGCATACATATGCCATAGTTTTATGTTTCGTTACTTGACTTTTAATTAATCTGTAAATATAAAGAAAAACTTAATTAGTATAAAATTATTGAAGAATATATATTCTTTACAATTACCTTGATATATTTTTTATCCATACATAATGGAATTTTCCTTCTCCTTCCTCCAAAAGCAACAAATTGATGTGTTGGAATTTTTCCTGCACAGTAAAATAGTATGGACCGACTATATTATTATCATCGCCCAATCCAAACACATTAATACTTATATCAGGATTTTTACTTTCGAACACTTTGATTTTATTAAGTGGTAGAGGAAAATGCAGACTTTTAAAATTTAATATTATATTATTTTCAAGCGTTATGGTTTCTTCATTTATGTTGTTAACTTTATATGATGAACATCTATTGGTATTCAAATCAACTGGATAAAGTGCTGATATTATAGCCCACTTAAAACAATATATATCAGTATTTTGGACATTGATGCAAGCAAACTTTCTCTGTGTTGTTAGAGGTAATGGAATATATTGTGACCATTAATACATTTATATTTGTTGACATTGATTTCAAGATGTGATATTTTAATTAATGACCATCCGCTATCACGTTCCTGAAATTCACTCATTTTTTTAATTATATTATTACATTGTTCATTATAAAGGTCAATAATGTCATCACTTGTCGTTGATATACTTAGGATCACCATTTTTGTTTGATGCGATTTAACTTCTATGATACATGTATCATGATCTTCCTTAACCAACATATACTCGCAAAATAATTCAATATTAAATTTTACACTCGAATATTCCTGTGTCACATTATATAACAATTCCATGACATTGTCTCTAATTGTATACAGAAAGTTTTCTGGTATTAAATCAGTTTCATTGCTATTTTCAATCAAATATGTTATGATGCGATTATTGAATACAGACTTGATACACTTTAAACTACCGTCATAGTTATTATATTTCTCTGTTTTTTCCGCACTGTTAGTTTTATGCATATTTGTTCTTATATGATAATGCCATTTAGTATTTGATATATATGTTCTACATTTGTCACAATATATATTGATTGCACCGCTGTCTGATATAGTATGAGAGTGTTGTTCCCATTCCTCGCGGTTTGAAAAATATAGCTTACACGTTGTACTCTTAAACGATGAGGAAGACCTTTGATGATGTAATCTAATATGTCTGCTTAAATTTGTATTCGTAGTGAACTCTTTCTTACAAAATTCACAAATAAATTTAGTCATTTTTATAAATATTTTTATTTAGACGTTGTTAGAGAAAAGTGGTTGAAATAAGAATGATGATATATTTGAACATATGCAGTATTTAATCTCTTTCTTAGAGTATACGATTTACATATAACTTTTTTTATCAAATCAACTTCAATACATATACAATCACATAGGCAATTATTTAATTATATTCCTATATTTACTTAAGCTGTAGATTTCAACCACAAACCACATTGAACATTCCAAAACCGTAAATATTTAATTATAAAAAACATTTTATATTAAAATAGTACCCTATTTTATACTAAACTATTTCTGTAATAATACACTACAAAAATTTTTTAATTTCATAGTTACATATGTATTTCACACAAAACAAACAAATTCAGTAATTACAGTTAAAGAATGCATATTTGTGGTTAAATAGTTTTATTTTAAAAAAAACATTTCTATCCATATATTCATTTCTTATCACAAACGTAAAATTGTTATAATTCTAATTATAAACTTTTTACAGCAATAAAAACCACTGCACCTGCGTTTGCTACAAATATTATCAACTTTTTATAAACTAACATACACACACACACATACATATATTTTCAAAAACATACATACATACACACACGCACCCCCTCCACAACAAAATCAAAACCCTACAATCGTCACACCATCTTTGCGGTTTGACACCCTACCTAAAGAACATCGGTAATGGTCGATTTTCACACAACATACCCCTACTCCATACAACACAATGTAGCAACCAATCAACTACCTTAAATGCCGGCTGTAGCGTAGGCATGATCACAATTTTGTATGAGGATCATGATCGCGAAACCCCACAAACAACCTACTTACATTGGCTGATTGGTAGAAATTCAACTCTCAGTCTAGACTGCAAAGTTTTGATATACAAGTCGCTTTTGAAACATATATGCTGCGGAATGCAAGTATGCGGCACTGCTTCAGCTTCCAATGTCGAGAGAATCCAACATCGGCTCCATGGTACATCAAAAATTCAAATTTACATCGTGAATTAAATATGCCAATAGTGATTGAAGAAATTGCAAAATACGCAAAATACTCGAGTCACATCCTAATCCGCTTGCTCTTAGAATCTTGAATTTTACTGGGCACATCCGCCTAAAAAAGAGAGACACAAGGGCCGTTATACTGCTTGGACTGCTTGAAAATATTTGTTTCTTCCTTTTGATTATCAATACTTATGTATTATTTAAAACTATCACTAAGTTTATGTTCGATACTGGCTGGGCCTAATAATAATTAATTAAAATTGAGATTTGAATACTTATTGTTAGTTCATATTTGAAGATACAATAAATTAATACATGTATTAAAAAAAATCTCATGACGTAGGAAGCTGAAGCTTAGCAAACCTTTCTCTGCGAAAGATTGTAACGAAGCCAGATTTTTGATTTTCGGCTTATGGGACCGGCTTTTCAGCTAGTATAACTGTAAAGATTTGATTGAATAGATGTTTTTTTATAATATGGAGAACTTTCGGCCCCACTAGGCACGACTACGCAACGTCGAATTGAACTGAAAAATTAGGACATGATTTCTTATACCAAATCTCATATTATAAGCAGCGCAATTAATCAAATTTCCAAAAAAAAAAACAATTGCGACCAGAGGTTTGTGACTATTCAAAATGTGTGGTTGAAGTCTACTGATGATTTGTTACGGCAACAATGAAATGCATATAGACCAAGCTAAACCAACAGCAAATAAATTTCAAATTATAATTATTTTTTTGTTATGAATTTGTATAAAGTTTTCTTTTAAAAACAATTAAAGAAAGTCATGGTCAAAAATTAAAAAAAAATTAATGTCAAATATCTTGGAAACTGTAAGATATCAAATAGTGCTTTAACATGTTTTTATTTTTGTTTCTTAACGTTGATTGTCCCACTGAAAAAATTATTGAAATCGGTCCATATTTACAAAAGTTACAAGCTCGGAAAGAATTTCGATACCCGCAATTTCCCACTTTTAGCCTCTTTGGAGCTACCCTGTCTCACAACAGGGTGCCTCAATTTCTTCTCAAAATTTCAACACTTCTTCTTTCCAAAACAGTTGGTTTCATCTAAATCGGAATGTGGACTTTTTACCATTTTTTTTAAATTCACGCCACTGTGCCTTGTTTAAACCAAAAATTACATACAAACATGCCGCTTTGTCAATTTGGCATTTGTTTATTTTATTTATGTACGTTCAGTTTCTTATTTAAGAAATAATTTGTGATTTTTATTAGAATTTAATTTTTTTTACCAATTGTAAACGGAGTGCTAAAGTTTCATAATAATAGACTCAATAAATACGATTCGCAGAATAGGTAAGTACAACATAAGTAAGTAAAAAGACATACATATTATGTTAAGAAATTTACATGATTGCATAGAGAATATGGTACATACATATATCCAACATGACTATAAAGAAAGGATCAATGCCTTCTCTTTTCCCGACGATCAGTTTGAATTGAAATATCGGTTCAGAAAATCAACAGCGCGAAAAATAATCGAGTTGGCTAGAGAAGATGTGTTATTAGATAGCAGAGGATGAGGAACCGCAGTCGAGCTGCAAATATTAGTTGCCTTACGCTGTTGGATTCACTTACTTATTTAAATATTCTGGTATGTAATAAATTTAATTCAATTTAAATCTATTCGATTTTGTCATTGAACTGTTGTTGGAGAGAAAAAAAGAAACAATGCCATGGCAATATCGAATCCATTCAAATCAAATGCAATTCATAACATAGCTGACTGCTTTAATGTTTCCTTTTAGTATCAAGATGACGCAGGCGATCTTCATAGTCTCCACAACCAACAGTGTTTCGCATTTGTTCGAGTGGCACATGCTTTGGCTCACCATAGCAAAGGTTTTATTAAAATGCCAACTTCAGCAGAAGAAGAGATAACAATAATTAGAAACAATAATTAATACATAATTAGAAAGCCCGAAGCGGATGATATCGCTGAGTTAAATGTAGAGGTACTAGGCAACGGTAATGTTAAGGAATCACTAGTTGTCATTGGATCGCTTGCAAAGTAGTGGCTTTGCCGTTAGAAAAAGTCTGTCATCAGGTTTTTTATTGTCTTCATTAAGAGCTTCAGAACTCACATTAAGCCTCAAATCAGATTTTTTGTTTTTATTGTTTTCATCAAGAGCTTCAGAACTCACAGTAAAATAGACATTTCTGCCCTTAGAGCTCACTTCACAATTTTTTTGTTTTTGAGGTACTCGTACTATTTTTTTGTTTTTGTTATTTATGACTGTAATAAATATTTGCAAAGCAAATAAAGCTAGCTTATTTATTAAAGTCAGTATGTATATACCTATTACGAATAATATGTAGTACGAATATTTTCTTGTATAATTTTTTGTTTTAAGTATGTAAAATTCCGCTAACCGACCGTTTACTATGAAAGTACAACGAGAACTCAATAAAGAAATATGTATTTGAGAAAATATTCCGCTACATACATACATATGTATTTTTTTCTTACCTGCGGTTATTTGCTGATAGTATAAAACTCGTTCTACAGCAGGGCCAACCATTTCATTCAACAATTGTGCAGAGAGCACTTCACACATATTCTTATGCTCATTAATTTAGTCGTCAATGAACAAGCGACGATTACACATGCGCGGATGCTTACAGTTTTTGTTGATGCTTTTGTTGTTGTGGTTTTATTTTTTTAGGTAACCAGCAAACATTTTGTATAAATAATGGCATGCGAAAAATATTTCGCTATTCAAAGTGCATTTGGTAACGTGCAATGTATATTATGTTATAAAACATTTAAGAACGACACTGAATATGTTATTAAAAGACATTATGAGACGTTTCATAGCGAAATGAATGTTTTTGAAAGTACAGAAAAAGAAATGCTTTTTAATAAAAACAAAGGCATTTACATTAAAAAAATTAAAGAATGGTTGCTTGCAGTGGAGCAAAATGAAGCACATTTTGAAAATAAAAAACTCCTCGTGGAGATATCGAGCTTAATAAGCTTGGACATTGTCAAACATGGAAGGCCATTTTCTGATGGTATATTTGTAAAAAATATGTTTGATAAAGTTTTATAAAGACTTAATTACAAAACTACGTTAATACAATCTCTTCCCTTGTCTCCTCAGACGGTGGTACGGCGTATTTCCCAAATAGGAGATTCATTAGAATGTATTATTAGGGAAAAATTAATGAATTGCGAATTCATGACCTTTTGTCTGGATGAAAGCACAGACATAAATGACCTTTGTCAACTCGTTATATGTATTCGTTGTGTAAGTCGCAACTACGAAGTTTTTGAAACTATGTTTTCCTTGGAAACATTTCACGGAAACGTAAGTGGCAAACTTTTATTCGATGTAGTTAGCGATAAGCTTTTTTCTGTTACAGATACAAAAAAAATTGTTGGTGTCTGTACAGATGGACCAAATGTAATGGCAGGCAAATGTGAAGGTTTCATTGGGCAAATGAATAAAAATGGAATTTCAATTCATAGCTTTCATTGCATCATTCATCAGGCCGCTCTTGCATCCAAATTTATCACTAATTATCCTGCCATGAAAACTGCGGAACGCATTATTAATAAAATACGAGGAGGTCATCAAGCCCTCACACTTAGAAAGTTTGTAAACTTTTTGAAAAACAAAAACGCAGCATATAATGATCTAAAAATGTTCAAGGAAGTTCGTTGGCTAAGCCGTGGTGATTGCTTAAATAGATTGTTTGATTTAAAAGAAGAAGTGCTACAGTTTTTAGAAAAGGAAAAGATAGATGATTGTGGAGTGCAGGCCTTACAAGACAAAGAATTTATTTTGGATCTAGCTTTTTTGGCCGATACCACTAGTTTTTTAAATGAATTCAATTTAGAGCTGCAAGGTAAGGAAAAGAATTTGTGCGATTTGTATCGAATTCTTTTTAACTTTAAGACAAAGATATTTTTACTCCTTTCCGAAATTCAATCAAATGATTTTTCTAGTTTTCCAAAAACTTATCTCATATATGACAAACAGAAGAACGTAACTATATTTGAATACATAACACTATTTGAAACACTTTTATATAACTTTCAAGACAGGTTTAAAGACTTCGAAAAAATACAACCATTGCTTGAAATTTTTTAAAGTCCATTCACTTGTGACGTAACCAACTACAATTTTGATACACAAAGCGAACTGATTATACTTCGAAGTGAATTAAATGCGGCAGAGAAAACGAATGTTACAGACTTCTGGAAAAATTTGGATACATTGGTATATCCCGAACTCAAAAAAATGCTATGAAATGTTTATCGTTTTTTCCATCTACTTACTTGTGTGAGCAAATTTTTTCTGACCTCAAACTAATTTGTTCAAAGCAACGCAATAGCCTAAGTTCTTCGCATTTGAAGCATATTTTAATGATAAGGAATTGCCACAAGAGTATTAACACCGAAAATCTTACTGCAAAACTTTAAAATGTGATCAGTTCCGTATTCGTAGTTACGATTTACACAGTGAATACAAAAATCATGAGTTCGCAATTCATTAATTATTCCCTAATAATGCATAATGTTTGTTGGGATGCAGGGTGTTTTCTCACTAACACAACCTCATTTTATGTCGTGGCTGGCTCTGTTCTACAGGTTCTTCTTCCTCATCCAACCACAACGCTATAGACGACTCACTATTTTACTTTCAATTAAAAACTGTTACAGCCATTTTCAGAAACACTTATTTTGAACTGACTGTATATTAGGAAAACTGAATAATATCGTATTCAAAAACAAATAATGGTCTATGTGACGTTCAAAAAACTATCGATAAAATTAAAAATTTTATTGTTGATTTTACCCTTGCCCAGTGGCGTGAATTAAAAAAAGTGGTAAAAAGTCCGCAACTTTTGAACTAGTCAACCGATTTAGAACTTAGAAAGTAGAAGTGTTGAAATTTTAAGATTTGCAGCGGGAAAATCAACGTTAAGAAACAAAAATCTTGAAGAACTATTTGATATACAGTATACAAGATATTTGACATTAAATTTTTATTTAATTTTTTACCGTGACTTTCTTGAATCTTTAGTACATAGCTTCTTTATTACTTACCAGAAACTATTTTTGTTTTTAAAATAAAAATTTATCCAAATTCATTTAAAAAAAATTTTGATATCTCAAAAATTATAGCAAGGAATAATTTTGCAATTTGGATTTTCGAAAAATATGAGAAAATTTTAAATATTTTGGGAAAAAAGTATTCTTAATTTTTTTGCAATATTTTAAAAAATTATTGAGTATTTGATTAAAACTTTGATTATTTTTAAAAGAAGAGGCATTAAGAATGGCTGTTTTTAGGGTTCCGTACACCAAAGGTGAAAAAAGGAACCCTATTGTTTTCGCTACGCTGTCCGTCTGTTCGTCACACGGTATTTTCTCAGGAACCGTAAGAGCTACGAACCTGAAATTTGGACAGAGTATGTAGAACCTTGGCCACTACAACAACAAATACATAAGAATTAGAAATTAAAGGGTGCTCCAAAACGAGCGACGAAAAATGTTAAAATCTCATGTAATATACATACAATTGTATGTACATATGTATATTGACACTTGAAATTTGTAAAATTAGTGTATTTTTATATAGACTACAACAATAAACATTAAAATATTAAAAAATTTAAATTAAAGGGTGGTCCATCAGTTAATGCAATTTTGACTATGTAACTTTGACAACTTGCTATATCTTGGAGACCGTAAGAGGTAAACTCTTGAAATTTTCAGAAACGGTAAAACTAAAAAATCCGAATATTATAAAATCGCCAAACCGAAAAAAAATCGCCAGAACCTGAAAAAAAGCCAAAAATTTAAAAAAAATTGCCAAATCGAAAAAAATCGACAAAATTAAAAAAAAAATTCTAGCACTAAAATAAATCACCAAATTCGAAAAAATCGTTTAAATTAAAAAAAATCGCCATATGAAAAAAAACGCCAAAAACCGAAAAAAATCGCCAAAACGCGAAAAATGCGCCAAAACCAAAATAATCGTTTACGTGAAAAAAAAAAATCGCCAAAATTAAAAAAAAAAATCGCCAAAATTTAAAATAAACGCCAAAAATCGAAAAAAATCCTCAAAACGAAAAAAAAGTGCCAAAACTAAAAAAAAAATCACCTATATGAAAAAAAACGCCAAAATTAAAAAATCGCCAAAATAAAAAAACGCCAAAATAATAAAAATCGCCAAAATTAAAAAAACTTCAAAAACCAAAAAAAATCGCCAAAAAGGTGAAAAAAGTGCCAAAACTCAGAAAGCCAATAAATTCTAAAAACCCCCAAACTAAAAATAATCGCTTAAAACCGAAAAAACCCAAAAACTAAAAAAATGCCAAAACTATAGTTTATATTGTTCGTATTGAATTACATATCTCGTGCCCATACGGAACCCTTCGTGCGCGGGTCAAAGTCGCACTTCACTGAATTTTTTATTTTTAATACATTTATTTATTTATTCTATCTTCAAATATGAACTAACAATAAGTATAAGTATTAGGCCCGACCACTGTCGGGCATAAACTTAGTGATAGTTATAAATAATACATAATAGTGATAATAAAAAAAAAATACATATTTTCAAGAAATCCCATCTGGAGTGTTGTGTCCCTATTTTTTAGGCGGATGTGACAAGTAAAATTCAAAATGTTGCGAGCAAGCACCATAGTGCTATACAGCACAGCTACTTTTCGCTGGTCGGCCTGACTTTCAAGATTTGAGGCTTTTAAAAACAGCTTAAATAAAACCACAATTTCTACTCTTTCGCCATGTTGGTTGATCTTAAGTTGATATGCGCCGTATTTGTTGTGAAAAACTGCCCCGCTTCGGCTTTAACACGAGTTTGGTCTTCATTCGGCATCTTGATATGTGTGTACTTTTTAAATATCTTGTATTATAAATTTACACTATTTCTTTGTTTAACTTATGTCCTTGCAATGGGTTAACAAACTTCTTGACTATGTTTATTTAAGTTTTTTATTTTTTTCTTTTTTATTTTCTAATTCACCTTCTCCTTTGCCGACTGCCACTTCTGACACCATGTTCCCCATGTTCTATTGTAAAGCGAATGTCAATCAATACCATCGCCATATCTTTATTAACTTAACTTAACGAAACAATATTAAAGCAAGATGCCAGATTGTATATAACTAAAAACGTGTATTAACAGCTGTGCTGTATAGCACTATGTGACAATTACATACTAATGCAACAGATGTGACTCGAGTTTTGTTAAATATTTGCCTGCGTATTTTGCAATTTCTTAAATTACTAGTGGCATCACGATGTATATTTGAGTTTTTGATGTACCATGGAGCCCATGTTATCAAACGTAAAATTTTGTTTTGCCTTCGTTGGATTCTCTCGGCATTAGAAGCTGAAGCAGTACCCCATAACTGAATTCCGTAGCACCATATTGGCTTCAAAAGCGACTTGTATAGTAAAAGTTTGCAGTCTAGGCTGAGTGCTGAATTTCTACCAATCAGTCAATATATCTGAGTTATTTTAAGTTTCATTTGTATTAGCTTTGAGTCAATATAGTGTTTCCATGTAAGTCATCGATTAAGGTGTATACCAAGGTATTTTACATGTGAATGTTGAGGAACAACTTGATTGTTGATTCGAATTGGGGAACAGGTATCTCTTCGTAGGGTAAATGTTACCTGAACACACTTTTGCTCGTTTACCTTAATTCTACATAATTTTAACCATACTTACAGTTGTGTAATATGTTTTGTAGATATCGTGAAGCCTCGGGATGGTTTTCGTGCATACTTAGGCAGGCTGTATCATCGCCAAACGTACATGTATGGATATTACTGCTCAAAGGCATATCACAAGTACAAATCAAATACAAAACTGGCCCCAGTATGCTCCCCTGTCGCACACCGGATGATATAGATTGGCGCACACTCAAGAATTCTCCTTCCACTACCGTGAACTTCCGGGTAGTAATGTAACTTTCTAATAAATTCAGAATATTTATTGGTAGATATGATTTTAATTTTAAAATTAGGCCTTCATGCCACACTTTATCAAATGCCTGCGAAACGTCAATAAACAGTGCAGAACAGTACTTCTTTTCTTCAAATGTTCTTCTTATACATTGAACGAATGTATGAGTTTGTTCAATGGTGCTATGCTGACTTCTAAAACCAAATTGATGGTCTGGGATGCACCCACTACCAATTAGAATTGGGGACAATTTTGACATGAGCAGTTTTTCGAAAAGTTTTGCCATTGTTGATAGCAGACTTATTGGCCTGTATGATTCTGCCTTGGTAAGATCTTTGCGCGGCTGTGGGGATAATACTCTAGTCGTAAAATGGCATTAAAAATTAATAACATGATTCTAATTGCAATACAAGGCAATTTTATTAGCATATTGTTACTTTGTGCTTTCTTCGGGTTGAGTTCAGCAATTAGATTTTGTACATCACACATTTTAAATTTTATGGGTCGAGGGGGTAGCGCAACTACACTCGGAAAATCAACAACACCAGTACATGTGTTAGGGGTAAATACGGATTTTAAATGATTTGCAAATAAGTTACCTTTTTCAATATCACTCCTGGCCCAAACTCCGGTAGAAGTGCGCAGGGTGATTTAAACTCAACGCCAGTGGCGCAGCGCGCCACAAAGAGTAATAAGTTTCTGGTGTGACATCGATATTTTCCAAATAGTTTTTAAGAGATGCAGTTTTTTCATATGCAAGCAGCTCCTGGAGTCTTTTAGTGCACTCTTTAAATCTAATTTTATTTTGGGGTGATCTGTGCTGTTGCCATTCTCTTCTAGCTCTTCTTTTTTTACATACGAGATGTTCAATATCTGTAGAATATATTCTATTAAACATAGTCTGCGGATGGGAGGAAGTGGCATGTTCAGCAGCCTGCTTTATATTTTCGTTAAGATTGGCAATATTAGATTCAACATCATCATGAGTTCTTAGCTAAAGGTTTTAAGTACAATAACTACTAAGATATTTTTTGAATCGCAGCCAATAAACACGACTGACCATTTTCACATATGGGTGAGGTAGAGCACTTCTCAGTGGGCTACAGATTGTAACGATCGTGGGAGAGTGATCGGACGATAGATCTAGGGAAGCTTCAACGTGAATTAATTTTCTAGAAATATATTTCATGACGCCAAAATCTATAACATCCGGAATTTTATGTATGCCAGTAGACCAGTAAGTGGGCTCCCCACTCAAAATGACGTCCAAGCAAATTTTAGAAATTGTGTTGAACAACGCTTGTCCTCTAGGTGTGATAAGACGCGAACCCGAAACAAGGGCCAAGAGATTTGTAGAAATCCTCGTATTGATCCTCAGTAATTGCGAATTGATGATATGACAAAATTTTTGCAAAAATTTTCCATACAAATATTCATTGCTTGTAGATGTTCTTTACAAATGTTGTCAAGATTATAATGCTTGAGTCTTGACTTTATTAAAATTTAATTCAAAATTAATTTTGAATATACTTCTTGAAGTCAAATGAGTTTCAGAAACCAACATTATATCAATATATATATATTATTATATTATATATATTATATTTTTTCGTGAGGAAGTGCTCAAGTTCATTTTTATGTTGGCGAATGCCGTTTGCGTCCCAAAAACATATTTTTAACGTGTTCATGGCTTGTTAACTAATGCTTGAAGCAGTGTAGACTGCATTCGTAGCATTTCTTGCATCATGCTAGTCATATTTGTTGTAAAATTATTTATAGTCAGCACTAGATTTTCAATAGTAGCTTCAAGGCGACTAAAATTAAAGCTTGAGTTTGCATTCGGTAAATTATTTTGAGGTGGAATATTTTGTGTGGAAATAGAAGTAGTCTTAGTTGCATCGGCATACGATACACGTAAAGTGACAGGTTGGCTCATTTGAGCAAAAGTGGCGGAGTAAGCGTTTGCTGTTTGTGCTGGAGCTAATTTAGATTTTTGCCCCATAGTCTGTTTAACGAAATAATATATAGGACATCCTCTGTAATTAGCGGTGTGATTACCTCCACAATTACTACATTTTCTTTCTGCTAGATCTTTAGGTTTAGTATAACCAGCAGTACCGTGCAACTCACCGCAGATAACACAAACTGAAGGTAACTTGCAGTAAGTTTTTGTGTGACCATATTCTTGACAATTATGGCACTGTACGGGTCCAGAACGCTTGTATTGTTCTTCAACTCTTATTTTTCGGTATAAGAGATATTTTAAATTATAAATTGGTTGAGTCTCGTTTTTTTTAAATTTTATATTGTTTGGCTCAAGTTCGACGCGAAATAGAGGTTGAGGAATCTTCTCCCTATTTATTATGTTAGATAAATTTTTTACCTTAAATCCCTGGAGGACGAGTGCATCTTTTATTTCTTCGGAAGCAACATAGAAATCTATGCCCTTCAATACGATCTGCAGGCCTTTAGCACTTTTAAGCTGATATGTGTAGAAACTTTTTTTACTTTTTTCAAATTCAGTAATCATTTTGCGAAAATCTTTTTCTTCATAAATTTGAATTTTGGTTTCATCAATGCTACCACGTTTTATTGGAACGATGCGAAATGTATTCTCACCAATGACTGAAATTAAGTTTTTAATAAGAGCGTTTGAATTTTTACTCTCAAATAGATTGGTGGCGGCTTGGATGTTTTTTTCGTGGATACATCGGGTTCGTTGTTGTCATCTTGCAATATTTGAAAACGGTTTTGACGGTTAATAGAGGATTTGCTGTTCTCCCTAGATATTTCTGGAGCATATGAAATTTTCGAAGACTTTGGGCTTCGCCCGCGCTTTACAACAGTTATATATCTGTCCATTTCGACTTGGACCTTGGGTTTTGGGCTGCTCTTAACTTCAGTAAAAACTTGGTTAAGTGATGACCACGAGCCTGAAGCGGATAATATCGCTGAGTGAAATGTAGAAGTACTAGGCAACGGTAATGTTTACGAATCACTAGTTGGTATTGGACAAACCGAAGTTGATCGCTTACGAAAAAGTGGCCGTTAAAAAAAGTCTATTATCAGATTTCTTATTTATTTTGTTTTCATTATGAGCTTCAGAGCTCTCAGTAAGTCTATCATCAGATTTTGTATTTTTATTATTTTCATTGAGAGCTTCAGAACTCACATTAAAATAGGCATTTCTGTCATTTGAACTCACTTCACAGTTATTTGTTTTTGAGGTACTCATATAGAGTATTCCTCAAGGGCACTTTTCTTCGTTTGTTTTTTTGTTTGCGGTTTTTTTTTGTTTTTATTATTTATGACTATGTAAAAAATATTAGCAATGCAAATAAAGTTTACTTGTCAATAACAATATGTATTCTGAATATTTTTTCGTATGATTTTTTTGTTTAGTATGAAATAAAAACTCCGCTAAATCGACTGTTCAGTATGAATGTACAACGAGAACTGATAAGAAAGGCTGTGAAATAAATTTTGGAGATTTTTGTTGGTGCAACCTACATGCAGCATTGGTCGAAAATGAGCAATTTTCTTTAAAAAAATCTGATTTTGGGATGTGGCAAAAAATATAAATAAATTATAAATAAGCTTCTTGTAAGTAACCTGTAAGAAACTTTAGATATCCTAGACATAAATGTATGCAGGAGAGAAGATTTTCTAAAAAATTTTAAAAATTTTCTGACACAATTTTTCCCAATTAGAAAAAAAAGTATTAAATTATATATTGCGAAACATTTAAATTTTTTTCAATAGTATACATTTAGCCTTGGAAACTGAAAAATAAATATTCTCCTACCTTCAATACTTTTCGAAATATTTAAAATCCAATTTTGATTAAAAAATTTTATTTTCTTCATTTCTTATTTTTCTCTAAATTATTGATTTTATTTTCTTTATTTCAAATGTTTCGTAATTTTTTCTATGTTATCACAGTAGTAGATATAATTGTCTATTCAACGGTCTGTAATATGTATATGTACCTTCGCCGTTATATCAGTCTTAAAATGTATATACAAATATAACACCTCAGGTAACAATTTAAGTGTTTTATCTTATATTCAAACAAACCCACATTTGTGTGGCGTCTTGCTGTTATTATTTCTTTACTTAAATACAATAAAATATACGAATTTATATACACTCAGTATATTTATATACCCACAAAGACAAAGGCACCTGCGCGAGTTATAGTTTTTTGTTCTTGTTCACTAAAAAAAAACACGACTTTCACTTTTCACTCTTGAAATATATCTAACTTTATTCATATTTGTTTGTTATAATGAAACTTATTATTTAATTACAAAAGTGCTTATGTTAATAAAAGTTTTATTTCGCAATCAATAATTTTGTTCTTAATAATTTTTATGTTTAAAATAATTTTGTTTATGAAAGCAATTTCTTTACAAATTTCTTGTTAATAAATTTTATAAAAACTTTTCAATTGTTTTTGTTTACTTAAGCTTAGGTTTTGTATTTCATTTTATTTCTTTTTCTTTATTTTAACAATTTAGTTTATGCTTATGCAACTACTTAATCTAGGTGGTTTTGTTGGTGTATCTGTTGTTGGTGTGTTTGTTGTTGTTTGTGTGTTTATAGGTGTTTCTGTAACTCGCGCACACCATATTTTTGAGTTAACATACAAATAAATTGAGTTATTTATTTATTAACAAAATAGTAGTTAATTAAACATTAGAACAATAAATTACGAAAAATTTTATGTATCTCCTTTTTAAACGCATATAAATTGCCTAAGTTTTGAATATAATTTGACAAAGAATTCCAGAGACTTTTTTGCCATGATATCAGAATTTAAAAATTGTTTTTTATAAAATATATTAAAGCTTTCGTTTTGACATAAAAAAGCTTTTTCGGTATAACCTTAAAGAAACACTCACAAAATTATTACAGTAATGGAATAAAAATAAATTCAATGAAGTGCGACTTTGACCCGCGCACAAAGAGTTCCGTACGTATACGAGATATGTAATTCAATTCGAACTTTAGCCTATATAAAATATAGTTTTGGCATTTTTTCAGTTTTCGGGTTTTTTTTTGGTTTTAAGCGTTTTTTTGTTTTTTTTGCGTTTATTGGCGCTTTTTGATTTTTAGCACTTTTTGCTCGTTTTGGCTATTTGTTTTTGACGTTTTTTTTAATTTTGGCAACTTTTTTATATTCGCGATTTTTTTAATTTTGCCGATTTTTTTCATATAAGCGCTTTTTCGGTGTTTGCCGAATTTATTTATTTCTTTTTCATTTTTTCATATAAACAATTATTTTGGTTTTAACGTATTTTTCGCGTTTTGGCAACTTTTTTCGATTTTTCGAGATTTTTATTTTATTTTTGGCAATTTTATATTTTTGGTTTGGCGATTTTATAGTTTTCGGATTTTGTAGTTTTACCGTTTTTGAAAATTTCAAGAGTTTACGGTTTCCAAGATACAGCAAGTTGTCGAAATTACATAGTCAAACTTGCATTAACTGGTGTTCTAATTTAATTCAATTTAAGTTTTTTATTATGTTTATACTGAATTTGGAGTGGACTATTTAAGTGCGCCAAGATAGCGTCGACGAAATTCGATTCTGGGAATTTCAAAAACGGGAAAAATAGTTGAAATTTTGTACATATTTTTAAAAAAATATAAAGAACGATTTTCGGTATTCAAAGGGGGAAACAAAACAAAAACTGTGCATGAATTTTCCCTGTGGATGAATTATCCGTTTACTTCTTTTTTTATAACTTAAAGTTCAAAATAAAAAATAAATAGTTTTTTTGATTTTAAGTCAGTTAGAAATTTAACATTAAAAAATTTAATGACAATTTTATTAATTTCAAATTAAAAATAAGTGGACCGATTTTTAAAAGATTTGCATTTGTTTTAGACAATAATTTTAGTTAATCTTACATGCAGAATTTTATGAGTGTAGAAAAACTAAAAACTCTTTTGTTTTCTCTCACATGAAAATTATTCAATGCTACAAAAACGTAAACATGGTTTCGTTCGTTATTTCAATGAACGTAAATACTTATTCATTATATAAAAACAGGCTATAAGTGCAATGGATACATACATTTGTTGTTTTTAATTTACATATGGGTTTTACTTCAAGAATTTGCTTTAAAATAATCTGAGACATCATGCCCTAGCAAGCTATTGATTTCCTCTGCTTGGGGATCGTCCTTCCCGATTTTAATACTTATTTTCGGCAACCATTTCATTCTTATGTATTGAAAAGTCGATATTGCTTAACATCTCTATTTCTAGCTTCCAGTGCTTCTTCGGTTAGTTCCCCCAGAGGAAGAATGTCGTTTGCTATTATTTCTTTTGTATGTGCTAGTACTTTATGTACGTTTGGAGTTATTGATTTTCATGGGTATTTTTGAAACCCGTCCTTATGAATTAACTTTTTGCTTTTTATGACGGCCAGTATAGCCATATAAAGGTTTGTCAATGATTAGGCCACGTTTCATGAACTCATCTTGAATTCTTTTCTTTTCTTCAAAACGTATCTGTTTTAAAGCAGAATTATTCTCAACTGGAACGTTCTAATGTTCTGGTAGACTGCGATATTTACTGTCGTAAGATAGATCTAAAATGTATCGAATCCGAGCATGAAGTAGTGATATTCCAAGCTTAAGGGCATCTTCATTAATTGGAGTATAATTCTCAATGTCCTTAAAACCAGAGAATTTTTCTTTCCGCATATATTACAAATCAAATAAGATTTTTTTTCCATCTATCATTGTCAAATAAGGTCTAAAATATACTGTTATTACTCGTCCTAATATATGAACGTCAATGGGTTCCATATTAGAAATTTCATGTTTTATACCATCAACCTTATTTTTAGTTGTTTTCCTTGATGTATTCAAAACATATTGGTCGACATAAAAACTTTGAGCCTGTAGTATTATTTACCCACATATCTTTAAATGCATTTTTCCTTGTTGAAGACATTTCATTATGTAGTCGAAGCCTTAATAGTACTAACGATGCCACTAAAACTTTGGAGAAGTCAGTATCGTATGCACTGGGCTGTCTATATTCTGAAAATCCAGATGATCCATCACATCCCCATTTGTATATTAGTGCTAGTTCAGAATTATTACATGTATCTAAGTCTCTTTCGTATGAGTTTTGCCATACAACCGTCTGGCAATAAATTGTAAGATTTTCTTACAATCGTGTGAACTGACAAGGAATATTGTACTGGCAATTTTCGATTGCCAGTACATTGACAGATCTGACAATATTGTAAGACCTGACAATCGTCTGTACATAGCTTTAGTGATAGTTTAAATAATACAAAGTAGTGATAATCAAAAAGGAAAATTAAATGTATTTTCAAGCATTCCCATCTAGAGTGTTGAGTAAAATAGCCCTTGTGTCCCTCTTTTTTAGGCGGATGTGTCCAGTAAAGTTCAAAATATTACGAGCAAGCGGATTAGGATGTGACTCGAGTTTTGTTAAGTATTTGCCTGCGTATCTTGCAATTCCTTCAGTCACTAGTGGCATTTTTAAATCACGATGCAAATTTGAGTTCTTAATGTACCATGGAGCAGATGTTATTAACCTTAAAATTTTGTTTTGTCTTCGTTGAATTCTCTGTACATTGCAAGCTGAAGCAGTGCCCCATAACTGGATACCGTAACACCATGTTGGCTTCAAAAGCGACTTGTATGTTAAAAGTTTGCAGTCCAGACTAAGTGTTGAATTTTTGTCAATCAACCAATGAATTTGAGATAACTTAAGTTTCATCTGAGTTAGCTTAAAGTCAATATGATGTTTCCATGTAAGCCTTCGATCAAGGTGTATACCAAGGTATTTCACTTGGGAATGTTGAGGAATATTTTGATTGTTGATTCGAATGGGGGAACAAGTGTCTTTTCTTGTATGGACACACTTTTGTTCATTGACTTTAATTCTCCATAAGTTCAACCAGATTTCCAACTATGTAATATGTTCTTGAAGATATCGGGAAGCCTCGTGGGGGTTTTTGTGCATACTAAGGCAGGCTGTATCATCGGCAAACGTAGATGTATGGATATTGCTGCTCAAAGGCATATCACAATTATAAATCAAATACAAAACTGGCCCCAGTATGCTACCCTGTGGCACACCAGATGATATAGATTCGGGCAGACTTATGAATTCTCCTTCCACAACCGTAAACTTTCGGGTAGTTATGTAGCTTACTAATAAATTCAGAAAATTTATTGGTAAATATGATTTTAATTTTAAAATAAGGCCTTCATGCCACACTTTATCAAAGGCCTAAGAAACGTCAATAAACAGGGCAGAATAATACATGTTTTCTTCAAAAGTTCTTCTTATAAATTGCACCAATCTATGAGTTTGTTCAATAGTGCTATGCTGACTTCTAAAACCAAATTGATGGTCTGGGATGCATCCACTACCTCTTAGAATAGGGGACAATTTTTTCATGAACAGTTTTTCGAAAACTTTTGACATTGTTGATAGCAGACTTATTGGGCTGTATGACTCAGCCTTGGTAAGGTCTTTGCCCGGCTTTGGAATCATTTTGACCTTCGCAAACTTCCAGCTTTGTGGATAATACTCCAGTCGTAAAATGGCGTTAAAAATAAATAACAGGATTCTAATTGAAATATGGGGCAAATTTATCAGCATATTGTTACTTATTCCATCAATACTTGGAGCTTTCTTCGGGTTGAGTTCAGCAATTAGTTTCTGAACATCACGCGTCTTAAATTTTATGGGTCGGGGGATAGCGCAACTACACTCGGTAAATCAACAACACCAGTACATGTGTTTGGCGTAAATACGGATTTTAAATGCTCAACAAATATGTTACCTTTTTCGGAATCGCTTCTGGCACAACCTCCGGTAGAAGTGCGTTGGTCTATATTCAACGGGTGTTTTAAGCTTTCTAACAGCTCGCCACAAGAAGTAATTAGATGCAGGTGTGGCATCAAGATTTTCCAGATAATTTTTAAGACACAGTTTTTTCATATGCAAGCAACTCTTGGAGTCGTCTAGTGCACTCTTTAAATCTAATTTTATTTTAGGGTGATATGTGCTGTTGCCATTCCTTTCTAGCTGTCCTTTCTTCACGCAAAGGATGTTCTGTAGAATAAATTCTATTAAACCCAGTCTGCGAATAGGAAGTAGTGGAATGTTCAGCAGCCTGTTTAATATTTTCGTTAAGATTTTCAAATTATTAGATTCAATATCACCTGGTGTTCTTAGGTTAATATTTTCCGTACAATGGCTACTGAGGTATTTTTTGAAACCCAGCCAATTAACACGGTTGATCATCTTTACATATGGGACAGGGAAGTCACTTCTTAGTGGGCTACAAATTGTAACAATCGTGGGAGAGTGATCGGAGGAGAGATCTACAGAAGCTTCAACATGAATTAATTCCCTAGTGAAACTTTTCATGACTCCAAATCTATAACATCCGGAATTTTTTGTATGTCCGTAGGCCAGTAAGTGGGCTCCCCACTTGAAATGACGTCCAAGCCCATTTTTGAAATTATGTTGAACAATGCCCGACCTCTAGGTGTAATAAGACGCGAACCCCAGAACGTATGTTTTGCATTGTAGTCCCCAGCTGCTACAAAACAAGTGCCAAGAGATTTGTAGAATTCCTAGAATTGATCATCAGTAATTGCGAATCTGGGACGGGAGTAGATGTTTTTCACAAATGTTATCAAGGACATAGTGTTTGAGTCTTGACTTAATTAGAATTGCCGATCCACCGCATGCTCTCCCCCTCGGGTCCTTTGAATCATATAGAGTGTAACCATTTACTTTAAATAAGCTTCTTGAAGTCAAATGAGTGTCAGAGACCAACATTATATCAATATTTTTTCCATAAGGAAGTGCTAAAGTTCATTTTTATCCTGGCGAATGCCGTTTGCGTTCCAGAAACATATTTTTAACATGTTTATGGTTTGTTAACTAATGCTTGAAGCAGTGTATTCTGCATTCGCAGCATTTCTTGCATCATGCCAGTCATATTTGGTGTAAAGTTGTTTATAGTTAGCACCAGATTCTCAATAGTAGCTTCAAGGCGACTAAAGTTAAGGGCCTGAGTTTGCATTCGCATTATTTTGCGGTGAAACATTTTGTGAGGGACTAGAACTAGCCTTAGCAGCATCGGCATACGAAACACGTGAAGTAACTGGTTGACTCACTTGAGCAAAAGAAGCGGAGTACGCGTTTAATGGTTGGGTTGGAGCTAATTTAGGTTTTTGACTCATAGTCTGTTTAACAAAAGAATATACAGGGCATCCTCTATAGTTAGCGGTGTGATTACCCCCACAATTACTGCATTTTTTTCTGTTGGATCTTTTGGCTCAGTGCAGCTAGCAGTACCATGCAATTCACCGCAGATAACACAAACTGTAGGTAAATTGCAGTAAGTTTTTGTATGGCCATATTCTTGGCAATTATGGCACTGTACATGACCTGAACGCTTACGTGGCTCTTCAACTGTGATTTTTCGTGTAAGAGAAACTTTACGCTATAAATTGGATGGGTTTCATTTTTTTCAATTGTATGTCATTCGGCTCCAGTTCAATGCGAAATAGGGCTTGGGCGACCTTTTCTCTGTTAATTATATTAGATAGAAATTAATGAATTTTACTTTAAGGTATGTGTAACGAAGAGATGCCTGTTTCGTGTACTCTGGTAATTTTATAGGAGAAAAATAAAATATATGTCAACAATTTTTATTGGTAACGCTTGGAATTTCCCAAGTGCCTTTTCGATGTACAAAAAAAAATATATATAATAAATGTAGTGAAGAACAAACGCGATTATTGTGACTTTATTGAAAAACTACCAGTGGTTCCAACCTATTATTGTCGAAACAAAAGCAATAAACTGTATTTATCGGAGGAACTACGTAATGTGGCAAATTTGTACAAAATTTACGTGGATGCTTCATAGTCTTCTCACCAACAAACATTAACCGTGTCATTATTTATTTTTCGCAATATATTTAAAAACAAAAAAAGACAAATACAGTATTTGCGAAAAAAAAATATATATATATATATATATATATATATATATATATATATATATATATAAATACGGAACCACGTAACAAATTAAAAGTTTCCGGTTTCCGGTCGCATCTTGTATGGGATTTTTAATTTTTTTTTTTAATTTAATTGTTTGCGCTGCTTAAAATATGAGGTTTGGTGTAAGAAATCATGTCCAAATTTTTCAGCTCAATCCGAAAGTGCCTAGTTGGGCCCAAAGTTCCTCATATTAAATTTATAGTTATATTGAATAATGTGCTTCAAATATAAATTTAATTTATTACTGGTTTTTGGTAATGAATTGCCAAAATTAATATTATAATAATTTATTCGACCTTTTAGTTTTATATATACAAGTTTGATTTAAGCTTTAGGTCCTTTTGTAAATAATTGATAACAATATTTATTATTTTATCGATATTGTATGTGTATGTGTAGCTTCACAACGTTGCAGCGAAATATCGATAAAATAATAAATAGTGTCAAACAATTATATCATATCAATTATTTACAAAAGGACCTAAAGCTTAAATAAAACTTGTATATATTGCCAACTTTAATAAAAATATTAAACAGGCTACTGAACATGCTATTACCTCCTATTCGCAGACTGGTTTTAATAGAATTTATTCTATGGATATTGAACGTCTCGTACGTAAAAAAGGAAGAGCTAGAAGGTAATGGCAACAATGCAGCTAAACGACTCCAAGAGTTGCTTGCATCTGAAAAAATTGCATTTCTTAAAAAGTATCTGGAAGGTCTGGATGTCACACCAGCATCTAATTACTCTTTGTAGAGCGCTGCTAGAAAGCTTAAAACGCCCGTTGAGTTTAAATCACCTCTGCACACATCTACCGGAGGTTGGGCCAGAAGCGATACTGAAAAAGGTAACATATTTGCTGAGCATTAAAATCCGTATTTACCCCAAACACATGTACTGGTGTTGTTAATTTGCTGAGTGTAGTTGCTCTATCCCCTCGACCCATAAAATTTAAGACGCGTGATGTTCAAAAACTAATTGCTGAACTCAACTCGAAGAAAGCTCCAGGTATTGATGAAATTAGTAACAATATCCTGATAAACTTGCCTCATATTGCAATTCGAATTCTGTTATTAATTTTTGATATCATTTTACGAATGGAGTATTATCCACACCGCTGCATCCCGGCTGGAAACTTGCCCAGATGTAAATGATTCCAAAGCTAAGCAAAGACCTTACCAAGGCTGAGTCATATAAGCCAACAAGTTTACTGTCAACAATGTGAAATCTCTTTGAAAAGTTACTCATGATAAAATTGTCCCCAATACTAAATGATAATGGGTGCATCCCGGACCATAAATTTGGTTACAGAAGGCAGCATAGCACCATTGAACAAACTCTTAGATTGGTTCAATTTATAAGAAGCACTTTCGAAGAAAAGAAGTATTGCTCTGCACTATTTATTGACGTTTCTCAGCCATTTGAGAAAATGTGGCGTGAAGGCCTAATTTTAAAATTGAAGACTTATCTACGAACAAACATTCTAAATCTTTTGTAACTCTCTCATCCGGGCCAGTTTTGTATTTGATATAAATTTGTGATATGCCTGTGGGCAGTTATACATTTGCCGATGATACAGCCTACCTACCCTCACGAGGTATCCCGATATCTTCAAGAACATATTACCCAGCTGGAACTTTGGTAAAACTTATATAAAGGTAAACGAACAGAAGTGTGCTCAGGCACAATTTACCCTACAAAAAGATAATTGTTCCCTCGTTAGAATCAATAATCAAATTGTTCCTCAACATTTACACGTGAAATATCTTGGTCACCTTGATCGAAGACTGACATGGAAACAACATATTGACTCAAACCTAACACAAATGAAACTAAAGTTACCTCAAGTACATTGGCTGATTGGTAGAAATTCAACTCTCAGTCTAGACTGCAAAGTTTTGATATACAAGTCGCTTTTGAAACATATATGCTGCGGAATGCAAGTATGGGCACTGCTTCAGCTTCCAATGTCGAGAGAATCCAACATCGGCTCCATGGTACATCAAAAATTCAAATATACATCCTGAATTAAATATGCGTATTTTGCAAAATACGCAAAATACTCGAGTCACATCCTGATCCGCTTGCTCGTAGAATCTTGAATTTTACTGGGCATATCCGCCTAAAAAAGAGAGACACAAGGGCTATTATACTGCTTGGACTGCTTGAAAATATTTGTTTCTTCTTTTTGATTATCAATACTTATGTATTATTTATAACTATCACTAAGTTTATGTTCGATACTGGCTGGGCCTAATAATAATTAATTAAAATTGAGATTTGAATACTTATTGTTAGTTCATATTTGAAGATAAAATAAATAAATACATGTATTAAAAAAAATCTCATGACGTAGGAAGCTGAAGCTTAGCAAACCTTTCTCTGCGAAAGATTGTAACGAAGCCATATTTTTGATTTTTGGCTTATGGGACCGACTTTTTAGCTAGTATAACTGTAAAGATTTGATTGAATAGATGTTTTTTTATAATATGGAGAACTTTCGGCCCCACTAGGCACGACTACGCAACGTCGAATTGAACTGAAAAATTAGGACATGATTTCTTACACCAAACCTCATATTATAAGCAGCGCAATTAATCAAATTTCAAAAAAAAAAAAATTGCGACCAGTCTACTAAATAACTAACATAATTATTAATAAACAACTATAATATATAAATAATACTTTTTATAATAATACGAGTACCTATTTATTACCAAAATAATATTGTTTAATTTTGCTTTTGGTAATCTAATTGTAATCAGATTAAAAAAAAAACAAAATGTACCAATTTTTTTTTCTATTATATAACAAAACACAAAAAGAAAAATATCATATGCCACAAATATTTTTAAATTCCTCCATTAATATGAAAAAAAAATTATCGTAAGCGCCATAACTAGTGCCAAATACGAAAATACAAAATTCTTTTTGCTTCCAATCACTTGACAGTACAAAATAATCACAAACTGCATTAAAACATTTTAAATTTTATCCATATACATGCTTATTTTTCTTTTGTGATTTTCAAAAATATTATTACTTGTGAATTCTCAAATAGTTCTTGAAAGTCTGTGCATAAGATAAGAGGTTTGTGACTATTCAAAATGTGTGGTTGAAGTCTACTGATGATTTGTTACGGCAACAATAAAATGCATATAGACCAAGCTAAACCAACAGCAAATAAATTTCAAATTAAAATTATTTTTTTGATATGAATTTGTATAAAGTTTTCTTTTAAAAATAATTAAACTAAACAATTTCTGTTAATAAAGAAGCTATGTACTAACAATTAAAGAAAGTCATGGTCAAAAATTAAAAAAAAATTAATTGAGAAATTTTTAGATATTTTAATTGAACTGTAGTGAATTTTAATCAGAAATAATTCATAGTTAGGCTCAAGTTCAGTAATTTCAATTCTTATTGAATGAAATATTTTTATTAATTAATGTGAGTTTCTAAAGAAGAGAAGAAAAATTTAACTTAGACTTTAAGCTGGGGGAAATACCGATACTTTTCTGTGCAGCCACGCACTTCATCAGCACCCTAGTCTATCTACTTGGGTAGAGATTCTTATTAACATCAGCTATTTAACTTAAATGTACCATGAAACGGAATATGAGAAACGATTGTTGTGTATACAATTGATTTACCTTTGGTAAACACATTTATAAGTATCACTATTAATTTTCTGTTTTTTCCAATTTTTCATTTTTCTATTTAGGTTAGCACGAAATTATTTTACTCTACCTCAGTATGTTTAATTATTCTTACTTATCTTTTTACGATCATCACATTAATTATTTTTACTTATTCGATGTACCATCGGTACATGCATGTAAGTATTATTGTAGTGGTCTATGTTACTTGTTGTTGCATTCTACAGTTTTTACTTGGATTTCCAGCATTCTGAAACTGTGATGGCCAAGTGAACAGTGATTGCCAAGTGAACATATTTTTGTCACGTGCCCATGATGTATTAAGTGAGAAATTTTTAGATATTTTAATTGAACTGTAGTGAATTTTAATCAGAAATAATTCATAGTTAGGCTTAAAGGCTTAAATTCGTAATACATATTAACAACCTTGATAAATAAGCTCTAATTGCTTCGCTAATATTTTTTACATAGTCATAAATAACAAAAACAAAAAAAAAAACGCAAACAAAAAACACAAACAAAGTGCCCTTGAAGAATACTCTATATGAGTACCTCAAAAACAAATAACTGTGAAGTGAGTTCTAATGGCAGAAATTCCTATCTTACTGCGAGCTCTGAAGCTCTTAATGAAAATAATATAAATAAAAAATCTGGTGATAGACTTACTGTGAGTTCTGAAGCTCTCAATAAAAACAAAAAATAAAAAATCTGTTCTAACGACAAATCCACTTTTTCGACAGCGATCAATTTCACTTTGTCCAATGCTAGTGATTCTTTAACATTCCACCTGCCTAGTACTTCGTCAGTTAAGCCATTGACATCATTCGCTTCCGGCTCGTGCTAATCACTTAACCAAGTTATCACTACAGATAACAGTAGCTAAAAACCAAAGGTACAACTCGGAATGGACGGATATATAATAATATATGACAGATATATAATACAGATATATTCTAAAATTGCATATGCTTCAAAGATGTCTAGGGATAACAGCGCATCATCTACGAATCGCCAAAATCGTTTTTCATTATTGCAAAACAATAACGACAACACCGCTGCATAATCTCAAAAGTCTTAAGCCACCACCTATATATGTGAGAGAAAAAAATTTGATCGCGCTTCTAACAACACTACTGTCGAACATTGGTTAAAATACTTTTCATGTAATTCCAATTAAACTAAAATCCAAATATATGATAAAAAAGATTTCCGAAATTTTTGTAATGATTTTGAAAAAAAAAATTTTACACTTACTACACTCTAAAACATTGGCTCAAATTTAGGATCATATATTGTCTAATTTGTTGTTCTTTCCAAAACAGTTGGTTTCATCTAAATCGGTTGACTCGTTCAAAAGTTGTGGACTTTTTACCATTTTTTTAAATTCACGCCACTGTGCCTTGTTTGAACCAAAAATTGCATACAAACATGCCGCTTTGTCAATTTGGCATTTGTTTATTTTATTTATGTACGTTCAGTTTCTTATTTAAGAAATAATTTGTGATTTTTATTAGAATTTAATTTTTTTACCAATTGTAAACGGAGTGCTAAAGTTTTATAATAATAGACTCAATAAATACGATTCGCAGAATAGGTAAGTACAACATAAGTAAGTAAAAAGACATACATATGATGTTAAAGAAATTTACATGATTGCATTGAGAATATGGTACATATATCCAACATGACTATAAAGAAAGGATCAATGCCTTCTCTTTTCCCGACGATCAGTTTAAATTGAAATATCGGTTCAGAAAATCAACAGTGCGAAAAATAATCGAGTTGGCTAGAGAAGATGTGTTATTAGATAGCAGAGGATGTGGAACCGCAGTCGAGCTGCAAATATTAGTTGCCTTACGCTGTTGGATTCGAGGCGAGGTAAGTAAATCACTTGCTTATTTAAATATTCTGGTATGTAATAAATTAAATTCAATTTAAATCTATTCGATTTTGTCATTGAACTTTTGTTGGAGAGAAAAAAATAAACAATGCCATGGCAATATCGAATCCATTCAAATCAAATGCAATTCATAATATAGCTGACTGCTTTAATATTTCCTTTTAGTATCAAGATGACGCAGGCAATCTTCATAGTCTCCACAACCAACAGTGTTTCGCATTTGTTCGAGTGGCACATGCTTTGGCTCGCCATAGCAAAGGTTTTATTAAAATGCCAACTTCAGCAGAAGAAGAGATAACAATAATTAGAAAGTTTGAAGGAGTTCGTAGCTTCCCAGGAACTATTGGGGCTAGTGATGGCACCCATATAAAAATTAAAAAACTGAGGGTGAACTTGCCCAGTACTACAGTAATCGAAAAAGATACTACTCCATAAATGTGTATGTGAAATGCTTTGTGTAGTTCCTTTTTTTTATTAATTAACTCAGTATTTGTTCACACCACTACTGCATTCACAAAACCAGTAATAGGTCAAGGACAATTTTGCTCACATAGCAACATGAAATTCAGTAGAGAGATGTTTTGGTGTGTGAAAGCAACGATTCCGGTGGAATGACCGTAGATCTTCCCAACGTAAAGGTTTTGATTGTTGCACTTGATTTATTTAGAGGTAGCAGCTCAACTATATATAGTAAATATATATATATATATATATATATATATATATATATATATATATATATATATATATATATATATATATATATATATATATATATATATATATATATATATTTATATTAAGACTTTGACTTCGAGAAGCTTTTTTAAAATTTATGGCTACACATTATATGATACAAAGGATCCGAGAAGAAGAGCCTGCGGTGAATCAGCAATTCTAATAAAGTCAAGACTCAAGCACTTTATTCTTGACCACATTTATGAAGAACAGCTACAAGCAACAAATATTGGTATTGAAAGTTTTTGTACAAATTTCGTGATATCATCGCTTTACTCCCCTCCCAGATTTTCAATCACTGAGAATTAATATGAGGATTTCTACAAATCTCTTCGACTTTGTTTTGTAGCAGCTGGCGACTATAATGCAAAACATACGTTCTGGGGTTTGCGTTTTATTACACCCAGAGGTCGAACAAAATTTCAAAAATGGGCTTTGGCGTCTAGGGATTTAATTAAAGTTTAAGCTTCTCTACATCTCTCGTCCGGTCCCACTATCGTTACAATTTGTAGCCCATTAAGAAGTGACTTACCTGGCCCATATGTGAAGATAATCAATCGTGTTAATTGTCTGGGATTTAGAAAATACCTCAGTAGTCATTAAACGGCAAATATTAAGCTAAGAACACCATATGATATGGAATTTAACATTGCCAATCTTAACGAAAGTAATAAACAGGCTGCTGAACATGCCACTACCCCCGATCCGAAGACTGGGTTTAACATAATTTATTCTACATATACTGAACGTCTCGTACGTGAAAAAAAAGAGTTAGAAGGGAATGGAAACAACACAAGTTCGATTTAAAGAGTGCACTAAACGACTCCAAGAACTACTTACATTTGAAAAAACTGCATTCCTTAATAACCATCTGGAAGGTCTTGATGTCACACAAGCATCAAATTACTCTTTGTTGCGCGCTGCTATAAAGCTTAAAACACCCGTTGAGTATAAACCACCTTTCGGCACTTCTATGGCTGAGTTTACATCTGGCATTTTTTTTGTGTCATTTGTCAAAGAAAACGTAACAAACTAATTACTAAAACTGCTTGATTTATATATGTATTTATTGATTTAAACAGTTTGTAATCATGTTGGATTATATAAAATTTTCTAATTGTCTATACATGTCCGAATCAAACAGTTTTTCATTAGTAATTATTTGGTTACGATTTTTTTACGCTTGTGTGGCGCATGGCACACAGATGTAAACTCGGCTTATCGGAGGTTGGGCAAGAAGTGATACTGAAAAATGTAACATATTTGCGGAACACCTAAAATCCATATTTACGCCAAACACATGTACTGGTGTTGCTGATTTGCCGACTGTAGTTACTCTACCCCCTCGACCCTTAAAATTTACGATGTGTGATGTACAAAAACTAATTGCCGAACTCAACCCGAAAAAAGCTCCCGGTATGGATGGAATTAGTAACCAGATGCTGATGAATTTGCCTCGTATTGCAATTAGAATCCTGTTATTAATTTTTAATGCCATTTTACAACTAGAGTATTATCCAGACAGCTGGAAGCTTGTCAAGGTTAAAATGATTTCAAAGCCGGCAAAGATCTTACAAAGGCTGAGTCATAAAGTCCAGTACGGCTACTATCAACAATGCCAAAGGTTTTCGAAAAACTGCTTAAGACAAAATTGTCTTCAATTCTAATTAGTAGTGGGTGTATATCGGACCATTATAACAAATAATTTTGAAGAAAAAAAGTATTGTTCTCATCCGTTTATTGACGTTTCTCAGGCATTTCATAAAGTTTGGCATGAAAACGTAATTTTAAAATTGAAGAATTACCTACCAATAAACATTTTAAATCTTTTTTAAAGTTACATTATTTCCCTTAAGTTCACTGTTGTAGAAGGAGACTTTATGAGTATGCTTGAAATTATCTCATGCAGTGTGCAACAGGGGACTATACTGGGGCCAGTTTTGTATTTGATTTATGCTTGTGATATGCCTGGGAGCAGTAGAACCCATACTTCCACATTTGCGGACGATACGGCCTTCCTTAGTATGCACGAAAACCCTGATGAGGCATCTCGTAGACTCCAGGCACGCATTACCCAGATGGAACTATGGTTAAAGTTATGGAGAATTAAAGTAAACGAGCAAAAGGGGGTTCAGGTAACATTTACCCTGCGAAGAGATACTTGTTACCCTATTCGAATCAACAATCAAGTTGTTCCTCAACATTCACACGTAAAATATTTTGGTATACACCTTGATCGACGGCTTACATGGAAACAGCATATTGATTCTAATCTAACACATGTTAAACTAAAATTAACTCAGGTACATTGGCTGATTGGTAGGAATTGAACCATCAGTATACATACATTGCAAACTTTTAATATACAAGTCGCTTTTAAAGCCAATATGGTGGTACGGAATTCAGCTATGGAGCACTTCTTCAGCTTCAAATGTTGAGAAAATTCAACGAAGGCAAAACAAAATTTCACGTTTAATAACATCGTCTCCATGGGACATAAAAAAGTTTAGATCGTGATTTAAATATTCCACTTGTGATTGAAGACATTGCGAAATAATATTTTGAACTTTACTGGACACATCCGCCTAAAAAAGAGGGACACAAGGGCTCTTATTCTCAACACTCCAGATGGGACTTCTTGAAAATATTTTTTTTCCTTTTTGATTGTCACTTTTTATGTTTTATTTATAACTATCACTAAGTTTATGTCCGACACTGGTCGGGCCTAATAATGATATCTTAGATTTAAGTTTAGTTAGTTCATATTTTAAGATACAATAAATGATTTCAAGCATTAAAAAAATAAAATAAAATTTAACATGAATTTGAGAAACTATTTAGAGGCCTTTATTTGTAAATCCAGATTATCCAAGCGGTTCTGATAGCAGAGCAAAAGCCATTTTAAAATCTTTCATTCAGAATAATTTTTAATGCATTACAAAACTAATTCACAATTTTCGTAACATAAAGTGTTCCTAGTAGAAACTAGCAACTAGCATAATCAATTTAAAAATAAAAGTCAAAAATTTTTATGAAAAATTAAATAAATAACGTTTTATTTTAAAATTTACATATATACTTCAGGTTTACGTCTACTTGTTGTTTAGACTAAAGCTTATTTAATTGTTTACATAAATTTAATTTAAAATTAAAAAATCAGTTGATGTTTGCTTAAAGAGTTCTCGTTGTATCTTCGTAGTGAACAAACGTCATGGCGGAGTTTTTCTTACATACATACTAAATATACAAAATCATAAAAAAAAAATTCGTAATACATATTAACAACCACAATCACACCGCTAACTACAGAGGATGTCCTGTGTACTCTTTCGTCAAGCAGGCTATGGTGCAAAAACCTAAATTAGCTCCAGCTCAACCATTAAACGCGTACTCCGCCACTTTTGCTCAAGTGAGCCAACCAGTTACTTCACGTGTATCGTATGCCGATGCTGCTAAGGCTAGTTCTATTCCCACACCAAATGTTTCACCGCCAAATAATTCAACGAATGCAAATTCAAGCTTTAACTTTAGTCGCCTTGAAGCTACTATTGAGAATCTGGTGCTAACTATAAACAACTTTACAACAAATATGACTACCATGATGCAAGAAATGCTTAGAATGCAGAATACTCTGCTTCAAGCATTAATTAACAAGCCATGAACACGTTAAAAATATGTTTCTGGAACGCAAACGGCATTCGCCAACATAAAAATGAACTTGAGCACTTCCTTACGGAAAAAAATATTGATATAATGTTGGTCTCTGAGACTCATTTAACTTCTAGTAGCCTCTTTAAAATGAATGGCTACACTTTATATGATACAAAGGACCCTAGAGGGAGAGCATGCGGTGGATCAGCAATTCTAATAAAGTCAAGACTCAAGCACTATATTCTTGACAATATTTGTGAAGAACATCTACAAGCAACAAATATCTGCATTGAAAATTTTTGTACAAATTTCGTGATATCTTCAATTTACTCTCCTCCCAGATTTTCAATCACTGAGGACCAATACGAGAAGTTCTACAAATCTCTTGGACCTTGTTTCGTTGCAGCTGGCGACTACAATGCTAAGCATACGTTCTGGGGTTCGCGTCTTATTACGCCTAGAGGTAGGGCGTTGTTCAACACAATTTCAAAAATGGGTTTGGATGTTATTTCAAGTGGGGAGCCTACTTACTGGCCTACTGACGTACGAAAAATTCCGGATGTTATAGATTTCGGCGTCATAAAAAGTATTTCTAGGGAATTAATTCACGTTGAAGCTTCCCTAGATCTCTTGTCCGATCAATCTCCCACGATCGTTACAATCTGTAGTCCACTGAGAAGCGCTTTACCTCACCCATATGTCAAGATGATAAATCGTGTTAATTGGCTGGGATTCAAAAAATATCTTAGTAGTCATTGCACGGAAAATATTACGTTAAGAACACCCAATGATATTGAATCGAACATTGCAAATCTTAACGAGAATATTAAACAAGCTTCTGAACATGCCACTACCTCCCATCCGTATACTGGGTTCAATAAAATTTATTCTACAGACGTTGAACATCTCGTACGTGAAAAATGAAGAGCTAGAAGGGAATGGCAACAGCACAGATCACCTCAACACAAAATCAGATTTAAAGAGTGCACTAAACGACTCCAAGAGTTGCTTGCATCTGAAAAAACTGCATCTTTCAAAAATGATCTGGAAGGCCTTGATGTCACACCAGCATCTAATTACTCTTTGTGGCGCGCTGCTAAAAAGTTTAAAACACCTGTTGAGTTTAAGCCACCTCTGCGCACATCTACCGGAGGTTGGGCAAGAAGCGATACTGAAAAAGGTAACATATTTGCTGAGCATTTAAAATCCGTATTTACACCAAATACATGTACCGGTGTTGCTGATTTGCCGACTGTAGTTGCTCTACCCCCTCGACCCTTAAAATTTACGATGTGTGATGTACAAAAACTAATTGCCGAACTCAACCCGAAAAAAGCTCCCGGTATGGATGGAATTAGTAACCAGATGCTGATTAAGTTACCTCGTACTGCAATTAGAATCCTGTTATTCATTTTTAATGCCATTTTACGACTGGAGTATTATCCAGACTGCTGGAAGCTTGCCAAGGTTAAAATGATTCCAAAGCCAGGTAAAGATCTTTCCAAGGCTGAGTCATATAGGCCAATAAGTTTACTGTCAACAATGTCAAAGCTTTTTGAAAAGCTACTCATGACAAAATTACCTGCAATTTTAACTGATAATGGGTGCATCCCTGGCCATCAATTTGGTTTTAGAAGCCATCATAGCACCATTGAGCAAACACATAGATTGGTTCAATTCATCAGAAAAACATTTGAGGAAAAGAAGTATTGTTCTCCCGTGTTTATTGATGTTTCTCAGGCATTTGATAAAGTGTGGCATGAAGGCCTGATTTTGAAATTGAAGACATATTTACCAATAAACATTCTAAATCTTTTGGAAAGTTACATTGTTGCACGAAAATTTACAGTTGTGGAAGGACACTTTATGAGTATGCCTGAAACTATCTCATCCGGTGTGCCACAGGGGAGTATACTGGGGCCATTTTTATATTTGATTTATACTTGTGATATGCCTGTGAGCAGTAGTATCCACACTTCTACATTTGCCGACGATACCGCCTGTCTTAGTATGCACGAAAACCCTGATGAGGCATCCCGAAAACTCCAGGAACACATTAGCCAGATGGAACTATGGTTAAACTTATGGAGAATTAAGGTAAATGAACAAAAGTGTGTCCATATAACATTTACCTTACGAAGAGATACTTGTTCCCCCATTCGGATTAATAATCAAGTTGTTCCTCAACATTCACATGTGAAATATCTTGGTATACACCTCGATTGACGGCTTACATGGAAACATCACATTGACTACAAGTTAACTCAAATGAAACTAAAATTAACTCAGGTACATTGGCTGATTGGCAGAAATTCAACACTCAGCCTAGACTGCAAACTTTTAATATACAAGTCGCTTTTAAAGCCAATATGGTGTTACGGTATCCAGTTATGGGGCACTGCTTCTGCTTCCAATGTAGAGAGAATTCAACGAAGACAAAACAAAATTTTAAGGTTAATAACATCTGCTCCATGGTACATTAAGAATTCAAATATACATCGTGATTTAAATATGCCACTAGTGACTGAAGAAATTGCAAAATACGCAGGCAAATATCTAACTAAACTCGTGTCACATCCTAATCCGCTTGCTCGTAACATTTTGAACTTTACTGGACACATCCGCTTAAAAAAGAGAGATACAAGGGCTCTAATACTAAACACTCCAAATGAAGTTGCTTGAAAATTTTTTTTTTGCTTATCACTACTTATGTATTATTTACAACTATCACTTAGTTATGTCTGACATTGGTCGGGCCTATTAATTATATGCTAGATTTAAGATTTGAATACTTATTGTTAGTTCATATATGAAGATACAATAAATAAAAAAACATGCATAAAAAAAAATATTAACAACCTTGATAAATAAGCTGTAATTGCTTCGCTAATATTTTTTACATAGTCATAAATAACAAAAACAAAAAAAAAACGCAAACAAAAAACACAAACAAAGTGCCCTTGAAGAATACTCTATATGAGTACCTCAAAAACAAATAACTGTGAAGTGAGTTCTAATGGCAGAAATGCCTATCTTACTGCGAGCTCTGAAGCTCTTAATGAAAATAATGGTGATAGACTTACTGTGAGTTCTGAAGCTCTCAATAAAAACAAAAAATAAAAAATCTGTTCTAACGACAAATCCACTTTTTCGACAGCGATCAATTTCACTTTGTCCAATGCTAGTGCTTCTTTAACATTCCACCTGCCTAGTACTTCGTCAGTTAAGCCATTGACATCATTCGCTTCCGGCTCGTGCTACTCACTTAACCAAATTATCACTACAGATAACAGTAGCTAAAAACCAAAGGTACAACTCGGAATGGACGGATATATAATAATATATGACAGATATATAATACAGATATATTCTAAAATTGCATATGCTTCAAAGATGTCTAGGGATAACAGCGCATCATCTACGAATCGCCAAAATCGTTTTTCATTATTGCAAAACAATAACGACAACACCGCTGCATAATCTCAAAAGTCTTAAGCCACCACCTATATATGTGAGAGAAAAAAATTTGATCGCGCTTCTAACAACACTACTGTCGAACATTGGTTAAAATACTTTTCATGTAATTCCAATTAAACTAAAATCCAAATATATGATAAAAAAGATTTCCGAAATTTTTGTAATGATTTTGAAAAAAAATTTTTACACTTATCACACTCTAAAACATTGGCTCAAATTTAGGATCATATATTGTCTAATTTGTTGTTGAAATATTCTTAATGTCTAAATTTATATCGATTTTGTTGTTATTTGTATAAAATAAACAATATTTGTACTTTTTTACACAAAAATTGGAATCTAATGCTAAAAAGGTTTATTTTTAAGCAAATTGTACTTAAAATACAGCCCGATATGTCTAAATAACTTCAAAATGTTGAAAATTAAGCATATATGCGTAAAACACCAGAAATATGTTTAACAAAATAAGTGGAAGTACAAAAGCGTACAAGTTGCAAGAGAAGCACACCATATTTCTTATTAAGATAATTAAAATTAAATTTAAAGCAGTTTATATGTCAATAACAATACTCGTAGTATGTTTTTTATGTAAATAGTGAATACTAAATATTTTGAAACTGGACAAAAAATTTATGTGGAAAATTAAAAGAATCTCTCATTTACATACATGTTAATGATTATGCATTTATGCGTATTTGAAATGCAAGATGTTATAATATTAATTATAACAATGCTTTACTGCATTTCACGGAGTATTTCTAATAAAAAAAAAGTGTTTTTAAAAATAATTTGTGTTCCGATATTCTGATCAGTTGTTTGGTGAATGTTTGCAGTTTTATTGAAAAGGGTGTACATGAAATTCATTTATTTATTTATTTTCATGGGTGAGAGCATGATTAAACATATTTTGCTCAAAATTAAACATATTGTGCTTAAAAATCAACAAAAGGTTTTAAAATATAGTTGTGTAATTTTAGGTCGAAAGTAGTCTGTAAAGTGTTGCCTACTATTATCGACCTAATTTTCAACAAAAGTGTTTTAGAGTGTAACTAAAGAGTGCTAAAGGCCTACATATAGTATTAAAGGCCATAGATTCATATGTTGAGAAGTAAAATGTACACTTATCGACCGTGGATTTAAGGTAAACAATGTTACTAATATAATAAACAGAGAAAACGTCGCGCTTGAACTGGAGCCGAATGACATACAATTGAAAAAAATTCAACCCATCCAATTTATAGTGTAAAGTTTCTCTTACACCGAAAAATCACAGTTGAAGAGCCACGTAAGTGTGCAGGTCCAGTACAGTGCCATAATTGCCAATAATATGGCCATAGAAAATCTTACTGCAATTTACCTACAGTTTGTGTTATCTGCTTGCACGGTACTGCAAGCTGTACTACGCCAAAAGATCAAGCAGAAAAAAATTTAGTAATTGTGGAGGTAATCACACCGCTAACTATAGAGGATGCCCTGTATATTCTTTCGTTAAACAGGCTATGCGTCAAAAACCTAAATTAGCTTCAGCTCAACCAGTAAGGCTAGTTCTATTCCTACATAAAATATTTCACCGTTAAATATTTCCACGAATTCAAACTCAAGCCTTAACTTTAGTCGGCTTAAAGCTACTATATAGAATCTGCTAACTATGAACAACTTTACAACAAATATGACGAGCATGATACAAGAAATGCTGCGAATGTAGAATACACTGCTTCAAACATTAGTTAACAAACCATGAACATGTTAAAAATATGTTTCTGGCATTCGCCAACATAAAAATGAACTTAAGCACTTCCTCATGGAAAAAATATTGATATAATGTTGGTCTCTGACACTCATTTGACTTCAAGGAGCTTATTTAAAATGAATGGTTACACTCTATATGATTCAAAGGACCCAAGAGAAAGAGCTTGCGGTTGGTCAGCAATTCTAGACAAGTCAAGACTCAAACATGTCCTTGATAACGTTTGTGAAGAATATCTACAAGCAACACATATTTGTGTAAAAATTTGTTTTTACAAATTTCGTGATATTATCAATTTATTCCCCTCCCAAACTCGCAATTACTGTGGAAAAATTCGAGGAATTCTACAAATATCTTGGCCCTTGTTTCGTAGCAGCTGGGGATTACTGTGCAAAACACACGTTATGGGGTTCGCGTCTTATTACACCTAGAGGTCGGGCATTGTTCAACACCATTTCAAAAATGGGCTTGGATGTTATTTCGAGTGGGGAGCCTACTTACTGGCCTACTGACGTACGAAAAATTCCAGATGTTATAGATTTCGGCGTAATAAAAAATATATCTAGGGACTTAATTCATGTTGAAGCTTCTCTAGATCTCTCCTCCAAACACTCTGCCACGATTGTCACAATTTGAAGCCCACTAATAAGTGACTTACCTCACCCGTATGTGACGATGATCAACCGTATTAATTGGCTGAAATTCAGAAAATACCTCAGTAGTCATTGTACGGATAATATTACGAAGATTACATCCGAAGATATTGAATTTAGCATTGCCTATCTTACAAAAAATATAAAACAGGATTACATCCGAAGATATTGAATTTAGCATTGCCAATCTTATAAAAAATTTAAAACAGGCTGCTGAACATGCCACTACCTCCCATCCGCAGACTGGGTTTGATAAAATTTATTCTACGGATAAAGAAAGTCTTGTAAGTGAAAAAAGAACTAGAAGGGAATAGCAATAGCACAGATCACCCCAACATAAACTCAGACTTAAAGAATGTACTAAACGACTCCAAGAGTTGCTTGCATCTGAAAAAACTGCAAATCTTAAAAATTATTTGGAAGGTCTTGATGTCACACCAACATCTAATTACTCTTTGTTGCGCGCTATTAGAAAGCTTAAAACACCCGTTGAATTTAAACCACCTCTGCGCACACCTACCGGAGGTTGGGCAAGAAGCGATACTGAAAAAAGTAAAATATTTGTTGAGCATTTAAAATCAGTATTTACCCCTAACACATGTACTGGTGTTGTTGATTTGCCAAATATAGTTGCGCTACCCCCTCGACCCAAAAAATTTAAAACTTATTGTTGAACTCAACCCAAAGAAATCTCGCGGCATGGATGGTATTAGTAAGCAGATGCTAATAAAGTTGCTTCTTTTTACAATTAAAGGCCTGTTATTTATTTTTAACGCCATTTTACGACTGGAGTATTATCCACACAGCTGAAAGCTTGCCAAGGTAAAAATGATTCCAAAGCCGGGCAAAGTCCTTACCAAAGCTGAGTCATACCGGTTAATAAGTCTTCTATCAACTATGTCAAAACTTTTCGAAAAACTGCTTATGACAGAATTGTACCTTATACTAAAAGGTAGTGGATACATTCCAGACCATAAATTTTTTTTAGAAGTCTGCATATCACCATTGAATAAACTCGTAGATTGGTTCAATTTATAAGAAGAACATTCGAAGAAAAGAAGTATTGTTCTGCACTGTTTATTGACGTTTTTCAGGCATATGATAAAGTGTGGCATGAAAGCCTAATTTTAAAATTGAAACCATATCCTTAAAAAAATATTCTGAATCTGTTAGAAAGTTACATTACTACCCGAAAGTTCACGATTGTGAAAGGAGAACTCTTCAGTGTGCTTGAATCCATATCATCCGCTGTGCCACAGGGGAGCATACTGGGGCCAGTTTTGTATCTGATCTAGACTTGTGATATGCCTTTGAGCAGCAATATCCATACATTTACGTTTTGCGATGATACAGCCTGTCTTAGTATGCACAAATACCCTCACGAGGCTTCCCGATATCTACAAGAACATATTACACAACTGCAACTGTGGTTGAATTTATGGAGAATTAAAGTAAATCAATAATATGAATATAATGTTTACCGTAAGAAAAGATACTTGTCCCCTATTCGAATCAACAATCAATATATTTTTTATCATTACCAAGTGAAATACCTTAGTATACACCTTGATCGAAGGCTTACATGGAAACCTCATATTGACTTGACTAACTCAGATGAAACTTAAGTTATCTCAAAAAGATTGGTTGATTGGCAGAAATTCAACAGTCAGTCTGGACTGCAAACTTTTGATATACAAGTCGGTTTTGAATCCAATATGGTGTTACGGTATCTAGTTATGGGGCACTGCTTCTACTTCTAATGTAGAGAGAATTCAACGAAGACAAATCAAAATTTTAAAGTTAATAACATCTGCTGCATGGTACATTAAGAATTCAAATTTACATCGTGATTTAAAAATGCCACTAGTGACTGAAGAAATTGCAAGACACGCAGGCAAATACTTAACAAAACTCGAGAGACTAATCCGCTGGTTCGTAATATTTTGAACTTTAGTGGACACATTCGCCTAAAAAAGAGGAACACGAGGCCTCTTTTACTCAACACTCCAGATGGGACTGCTTGCAAATACATTTATTTTTTCTTTTTGATTATCACTGCTTATGTATTTCTTTTTATCACTTAGTTTATGTCCGACACTGGTCGGGCCTAATAATTATATTTTAGCTTTAAGATTTGATTACTTATTGTTAGTTCATATTTGAAGATACAATGTCGATCTTAAAGTGAAAAATAAACAAAGAAAAAATGTTTGGCAAAAATTACAGAAGATGATTTGTTTTGGATCTTGTTGCATGTAGTTTATATTCCAGTATTATCGGTAAAAGAATTTTTTGTTATTTTGTGAAAATAAATTTAAATAAAATAAAATTTTAGTGTTGAAAGTCAGAAGAAAAATATAATATTTTTTCTATGGCAAAACATTTTCTTGACAAATTGTATGCATGTTAGTATGTAAATGCTTATCAAAAGACTTTCTCTTATAGAAATTTATTCGAGTTTGTATTAACTCAAATTCCAAATCTAAATTTCTCTTTCTTTTTTTCTATTTCAATCTGCATATTGTTTAGTTCTTTTCTGCACTCCATGTCAAAATTACTAATTTTGAGAATGCTATCGTCAGCCATAGTTGATTTTTCGATTGTAGTTTTCTAAGAATATGTGAAGAGGTTTTTTATTTATTTAAAAACAAATAAAATATTTGTTTGCACAAACCTTTTTCTTGAATGGGGTAAGTTTTTGTTCAGTTACAGCCACTTTAGTCCCTGGAAGCTTCTGAGTAGAATTCGGCACTTCACTGCAAAATCAGCTAAGTTGCATGTTTGCTATTGAGTGGAGTTTAGTTTTGGTCAAAGGTTTTCATTGGTCCCTTTTGGTTTGACAGCTCCTTTCGAGAATCAGCCGGCGGAATCTCGACGGTTACACTTTTGAAGGTGGTTGCACTTTCCTTGAATTTAATAAAAAGTTCTTATGTTTTTAAATACTATAACAAGATTAATGTATGTATGTATGTGAGTATCTTTGTAAAAATGTTGTCAGACGACATTTATGTCAACGACGAACTCGTTTGGGAGCCACACAGCATTATCGCTTTCTTAAATGGGTATATCAGACGGTGCTTCGCCTCCACCAGTCTGCTTTAATGTCGCATAACTTGCAACAACAAGTAACATAGACCACTACAAAAATACTTACATGCATGTACCGATGGTACATCGAATAAGTAAAAATAATTAATGTGATGATCGTAAAAAGATAAGTAAGAATAGTTAAACATACTGAGGTAGAGTAAAATAATTTCGTGCTAACCTAAATAAAAAATGAAAAATTGGAAAAAACAGAAAATTAATAGAGATACTTATAAATGTGTTTACCAAAGGTAAATCAATTGTATACACAACAATCGTTTCTCATATTCCGTTCATTGTACATTTAAGTTAAATAGCTGATGTTAATAAGAATCTCTACCCAAGTAGATAGACTAGGGTGCTGATGAAGTGCGTGGCTGCACAGAAAAGTATCGGTATTTCCCCCAGCTTAAAGTCTAAGTTTAATTTTTCTTCTCTTCTTTAGAAACTCACATTAATTAATAAAAATATTTCATTCAATAAGAATTGAAATTACTGAACTTAAGCCTAACTATGAATTATTTCTGATTAAAATTCACTACAGTTCAATTAAAATATCTAAAAAAATTTCTCACTTAATACATCATGGGCACGTGACAAAAATATGTTCACTTGGCAATCACTGTTCACTTGGTTATCACAGTTTCAGAACGCTGGAATAATCAAAATAAAACTGTAGAATGCAACAACAAGTAACATAGACCACTACAAAAATACTTACATGCATGTACCGGTGGTACATCGAATAAGTAAAAATAATTAATGTGATGATCGTAAAAAGATAAGTAAGAATAGTTAAACATACTGAGGTAGAGTAAAATAATTTCGTGCTAACCTAAATAGAAAAATGAAAAATTGGAAAAAACAGAAAATTAATAGTGATACTTATAAATGTGTTTACCAAAGGTAAATCAATTGTATACACAACAATCGTTTCTCATATTCCGTTCATTGTACATTTAAGTTAAATAGCTGATGTTAATAAGAATCTCTACCCAAGTAGATAGACTAGGGTGCTGATGAAGTGCGTGGCTGCACAGAAAAGTATCGGTATTTCCCCCAGCTTAAAGTCTAAGTTTAATTTTTCTTCTCTTCTTTAGAAACTCACATTAATTAATAAAAATATTTCATTCAATAAGAATTGAAATTACTGAACTTAAGCCTAACTATGAATTATTTCTGATTAAAATTTGTATTTTTATCACAAAATGCAAATAAAGCTAGTGATGGAAATACAGATGAAACAAAATGTTCACAAACCAGGTACTATACCCGTGTACTTTATCTATTGTAAATTAAGAAAATGAAATAACACATACGTTTTATTATATTTTTTTGTCTTGAAATATTATTTTAACTATAAGTTAAATTTTATTTAAGAAAAATTAAACGTTTTTATACCAAAAATTCATAATACTAGTTCTTTTCACTTGGTTACCAAATCATTTGCATTAAATTTTTTAACATCACCGAAAGTAAGATGACAGCCGAAAATAAACAGTGCTGCCATACAATTACGTAAAACTGCTAATAATCGCTTAGTACTTATTCAGCAGTTATTGAGCGCTGTTGAATACAAATTATTAAAACTGGTTTATAAGACAATAAACCTTCAATAGCTATGTCCTTGTTAAAACCCGTGATAATATATTTTTTTAACCCCCGACTAAAAAAGGGGTGTTATAAGTTTGTAGTGTGTGTCTGTGTGTCTGTCCGTGTCCACGTACAAGCCAAACACCTGAACCGATTTTGATTTAGTTTTTTTTTGTTTGAAAGGTGACATGATCGAGAGGGTTCATAGCTATGTTTGAAAAAAATCGTTCTAGCCGTTTAGAAGATATCACATCTTCTCTAGATATATTCGGGGGTTTTTAAAATTTTTAATTTTTGTTATTGAATATGGCTGTTATACTTCACGTTTTTTTAACTTTTCCTTTTTGAAAACATGTTTTTTATATATTTTTACATTAGTGTTGCCACTTTATCAAAAAGTTTTGCGAAAGTAATAGAGAGTGCCAAATTGGCATCTCATCGCATTTAGCTTTTGCATCGTAATTGCTTTCGTACTGTAATAGAGAGTAACCCTGCTTTTGCTTGCGATACTAACCAAAACATAAGAAATTCAAAATTTTAAATCGTCGACTTTATAAAGTATTGCGCACTTGTTCATAAATCCTTTTGTGATTTTGCTTCAACTGAAACTGTTGTATTTTTCAAAAGCGAAAAAAGAAGAAAATCAAATGAAATAAAAATCATTGCAATTGCATTGTATGTACATACGTGCATATATGCATTATTTAATGCAACCTTGTAGAGAATACCACGAAAAGCTTAAAAACATTTATCCTAAAAATCATAAAAAGTAATTTAATAAATATGCAAAGTTTTAATCAAAGTCTATCTAAAAAGTTGCAAATTCGAAAACCTAAGTGAGACTGTAATTTAATAAGTTTTACATTGAGATATATTCTTTTTCATTATTATATAATTTTTCTCTTTCTAGCTACATGCCACTTGTACGATCTAACATGCGTTTAGACCCCATTCTATATCGTGATCCTGTATCCAATTTGCGGAAAAAATATCGACAAATAGAATTGGTCGGCAGCTAGCGTTCAATAAATAACAACTTAAAAATGTTCTATTTATAAATATTACCCAAATCCAAGATGCATACATATGTACGTGTATGTACGTTAAACAATTTGAGTAATTAGTCTATTAAATAATTTTAGTTAAAACATGAAATATTTTATTAGTTTTCTAAGTATAAAATATAATAAACCAACAAAATGGAAAGCTAAGTTACATAAAAGAAAAATTAAAAAAAATCACAATTGATCCAAGCGAGTCGTCATGAAATAAAAGTGGTGAGCACAAATTGAGAACATACTGGAATATTAAACAACAAATTGAGAAAATAAAGAAAGAACGCTTAGAAATTCACTATAGTTAATACCATATCTTGAAATAAACACATAGTCAAAAAATTAATAAATAATTTAATTAATTATTAAATCAAATACATGCATATCCATACATTTCAAAAAACATAATAAAAGAAGAAGAATAACATAAATTCAATAACAATACAAAAACACATAATTCACACCATGAAATTTATGAGGTCTATTTTTCTTAATTCCTTTTTGAAGTTGTCACCAGTGCAGTATAGGTCAAATCACCCCTACCTTAAAAAAGCCTACCAAATCGTTGTATTTAAACCAAATTCTGAAACAATTTCACAAGTGAGAATAACTATTAAAAAAATTTTGTTTAGCCCATTAACACCAAAAATTAAACCATTAATAACAACAATACATTCATATATGCATTAACTAATTAGAATTTTAACAAAACAGTAGCTTATTATGTCAATCTAGTTTATTTAGTAATTTAAATGAAAAAAATCCTCTGCATTTTCATTAAACACTTGTTTTTATACACACCTATCCTCAATAAAAACAAGTTTAATGAAAATGCCTAATTAAACATTTGGCGGCATTTTATTCCAGCTATTTCATGGCTTCAAAATCCGTTTAAAATGAAATCCTGGCTGATAGTTTCGCAGTTTTATTCAGCAATTACTATTTTGCAATGTTTAAATGTTTTTTATATTTGTGACAACACTTGATAGCTACTAAACTGGCCTTGTATTAATTTTTTTTATATTTATGTGATTTCTGTTGCTCCATTCTCAGTCTAATTATGTCCACAACGTGGACATAATGGTGCAATGGTTCCTTTTTATTTTTTCTTTTTTTTTCTTTTCTGTATGTATACTATTGACTTGCCTGATATACCAATGAACAGCACAATTCATATGTATGCTGACGATGTCCAGCTATATAACTATTACGACATCGGTGATGTATCTTTTTGTGTAAGTAGAATTAATGATGACTTAGCCAAAATCGGAAAATGGGCCATATCTAATGGTTTATGTATTAATCCATCTAAGTCTAAGTGCGTTATCATTTCTAAAACTAGGAGAACTTTCGAAAATCTTTGGATAGAAATAAATGGTGATAATATATGCTTTGTTTCCTCAGCGTCTAATTTGAGGGTAGTAGTTTTCAACGATAGACTTACTTGATCCGACCATATTAATACTGTTATAGGTAGAGTCTACATTATGCTTCGCAGTTAAAGATTCAACACCATTTACGATACGTATGGTCTTAGCTAAATCTTATCTCATACTATCTCTTCTATATGGTTGTGAACTTGCAAATTGTGACTGTGAAGACAAAAGAAAATTTAATGTTGCCTACAATAATATAGCTCGGTACATTTTTAATAAAAATCGTTTTGCACATATTTCGTTTTATGCATACCAAATTTGTCTAATAAATTTTTTAAATCTCCTAAAATGCAAATTTCTTATGTTTCTGCACAAAATTATTACATCTAAACAACCGGCATACATTTATAATAGAATTGTGTTTGCTAGATCCAACCGTGGTACGAATATTATACAGCAAAAATAAAAGAGCCTTATATCTAAACGTCAATTTCTGATGTATACAATAAGTCTTTGGAACTCTTTACCAAACAATATCCAAAAATTAGGCAACGCAAACATATTTAAAGGGGAGTTATTCAAATTGTTTATGTAATAATTATTTTTGCTTATTTATTTATATTTACTTTTTATTTATATTCTTTTGTTATTAAAATTGTTTTTCTTATTTTATTCATAATGATTTTTCTATATATTGATTATTCTTTTATGTCACTTAGATGTCTGTTGTAATCACTAGCACTATTATTTATAAAATACTTGACTTGTAACTCTAAAAAAAATAATAATAATAAAAATAAATCAGTAGGCTCAAAAAAAAGTGTCGTCAGTTTTTGTGCAACTGCTAATTCAGACTTGATGATACCGGTTAATTACTTATGGCAATAATGTAACTAAGAGTCTGTTCAAAAAATTTTTGAACATTTTATGTCAAGAAGATATATTTTTGTGCACTTTTGCAAGAATATAAGAAAATAATTTTTTTTAGTTTCTTTCGGAATAACTTACAGGCACTCCAATAGTAAAATTTGGCAGAGTTGTATCTATGGAAAAGCTGAACAGCTTTGGGGAAGATATTTATATAATCTGAACCTATCTAGGCATCCTAATAGCCCATACATACCACTTTTTAGCTTAAAATTGTTAGTTTTTTTACAATTTTTCGAAACTATATTTTCATTTTTTTCACACGTCTATAATTTCTAAACTGAGTATTGGCGTTTGGAAGAAGCATCGAACCCATGCTGTCAAATTCCATTAGTTTTTGCACTGTTGTAGCGGTGCAACATTATTTTATTAGTTATATTTCATTTGTAATGTTTATTTTTTCTTAACATAACAATTTGTTTCGACTTATTGTATACAAACGTTTATTATTTATTTTTTTTGTTACATAAATTAATTTCTGTTAATTTTATAAATTTATTTTGAACATAGAATCCATGACTTTAAAGTCAAAGTATTGAGTCATAGGAATATTGTGCAGATAATGAGAGAGAAATATTAACATGAATTATATTACATGTATAGAATTGCTCTCATTGTATTTATGTAAGATATTGAAATTCTACTCAAATTTATATAACTCAAATTTCATAAAATGTTATTTAAAATTTTGTTTAGCTATGTAAGAATTTTTCATTAAAAATAAAAATCATTCTTTGCTAACCATTGAACGAACAAACATCGTCGCCTTTTAAATAAAAAATAATAAAAATAAAAAGAAGACATTTTAAGACTTTCATAGTCCGAGTTGTCTCTAAATAAATAAAACAAAACTAAAAAGTATTATCCAACTAGGACGTACATCGTCTGGTCTGGGTTTACTCAATAAATTAATAAACACCATAGAAATGATTAATTCCTCCTTCCTACACTGTTGCAATATGACTGAAAAGAACGAAACAGTTTGATCCAAATAATATATAATTATTAAAATGCACTTGATGACCCAGAAATTTATTCAGATCTGGGACATTTTGCAGTTACACGTATCATTTCGGCTTTCAATGTATTGCGGATTGTGGTTTTTGTACGTAGATAACCGGCCCAGCTTTAGAAAAACTTGTTGAAGAATTAAAAAAGTTAAGGTCATAAAATAAGAAAAAAGGACCCTTGTACCACTACGTTCACGTCGTGGTTATTGTTAAAGCTAAAGCTATTTACAGACGTAAATTGCTAGCAGGAGGAATATTGTCATTCCACACGGTTGTCAGAAAGCTATAGCAATGATTTTGTCTGCATATACATATTTTATTGTATATTTTTTATTTAAAATCAGGCGTGTGCAGCCGAGCTGTAAATGAATCACTCATTTTTGAATTAATTCGCCAATCATTCATGCACTGAATTAGCAAATTTTGAATTAATTCTTTCACACAAAAAATTAATTGAATTAAATTTGAGTCAACTCAAACGAATTTGGTAAAATTGAATTGCAATTCGTTTTCGAATCAAATGATTTGCAATTCGTTTCTAATTCAAATGAGTTTGTCAAAATGATTTGCAATTCATTTTTCAAATTCATTTGAATTGAATTGATTTTGAATTCATTGAAATGAATTAGATCAATGGATTGCAATTCAAATGAATGAAATCAAAAATGAGTTGCAATCAATCCAATTCAAGAGCAGATATATTGGAATAAAAAATGGAAAGTTCTGCTACCAAAATTATAATTTAATTTGGTACAAAAATACTCACAAAAAACATAAATGTGAAAAAGGCTCAACTTCCTATTCAAAATTTCGGCCATTAAAAGTAGTGAGATATAAATTTTGATCAAGTTGTTCTTTACGCAGTACATATCGGTATCGTTAGAGTTTCATATTATATCTAGGCAACCTGCTCACTTGACATAATTGTTTCCCATGCAAAGAAGTAAATAACTATCCGTTGGTATCTTTTGTATTACAAGAATAAAAATATTGCCAAGTAAGCAGGTTGCCTAGATATAATATGAAATCCTGACGACTTCATATTAATAAAATGCATGACAGATTAGACAGATATGTATTGCGCAAATAAGAACTTGTGCAAAATTTATATCTCACTACTTTTAATGGCCGAAAGTTTGGATAGTAACTTGGCCCTTTTTCACATTTATGTTTTTGTGAGGATCTGACTACTTTTTGAAAAATGTGCTATAATAACACATTTTAAACTTGAAATTTCTAGTTTTTTTTCACGTTCACTGGGCCAGTTGAAAAGAGCATAGCTACATAAAATAGTAGGTTAGAGTGTGATGGTTGTTAGATTGCACACCTTAAAAATGCATTACTGTGTCATTACAACGCCGCCAGTGTGCACAAAATTTGGTAAGTCTTCTGAAAAGAAATATCAAAAGTAAAGCATAAATTTTAGTGGGCGTGACCCTGCCTGCTTTTCCAAATATATTCACATATTAAAGTCTGCTTAGCCGAATTACATAAATCAAAAGGATATGCCCAATGTGCGTACAAAGTTTCAATACGGTATCTGGTACTTTAACTTTTGGATTTTTCGATTGAGTAACTCAATTTTGTCTAAAAAATGTCAGCGCTCGACAGTATAATCTAAGGTAAAATTTTTATGGGCCTATCCTTGACCACTTTTCTATCTGCTAGTACTTTTGGTTCATGTAAAATTTTGTAGGAGAAAGCTAATGAGAAACACATAAGTAATAAACCTAAACTGCTAAACCGAAGTACATGAAAGAAAAAAAGAAAATTTACAGAGCAAAAAAAAAACAAAAACACGACAAATCATGTGTTGAATCATGGGTTAAATTGATGACGCATTGGTTCTATTTAGGTGAAACATGCATGATTTTTACATTAGCTTGTCGTTGGAGATCACATGTTTGTGTGAGATTTTAAAGAGTTTGATATTCATTCAAATGAACGAATTTATCGAGTCAGTTCTCTGACTCGATGAATTGTTTTCACGTAAATACAAAACAAACAAATAAATAAAAAATTTTGTCGCAGGATACAAATCAAGCTGTTATCACTCTTAAGGCACACTATCTACCACTGAGCTACTGTACTCTTGTTATATATTGTAGATGTTGGCTCTTTCGTTAAAGCAAGCGAAGTAATGAAAACAACTATTAACAGCAGCTATGATTCATTATTTATTAAAATTCTAATTTGCATGTAATACAATAAAACGGAATTTACGGCTTTAAAACAATTTGTATGACCACTCTGCTTGATTAACTTTCTAGAACAAAACTTTTATTTTCCCGTACTCCAAAGCGGTAGTTGGTCTGCAGATTGTGTTACAGTTATAAAAAGAGACATATTTATGTATACATAAGAGCGTGCATAATTACATACATACCATCTACATTGAGTGCATGTATTTAAATATGTATGTATATGCATAGTTATTTAAATTGAGAAACGAATTTAAGAAAATTAGAAGTAGGAAAATAACAAATTGAGTAATACAGTGGCGGCGGTAACATTCCCCTCTTGTGAGCGAACTAGGAGTTTGTGAGCTTTTCATCTTCATTACCGACATCGACACGACGAACTTAACCATATTTTGCCGTGGTTATTTCTGTTATGATACCTTTTTGCCCACTGTTACGAGGAAGCGTATCGTCTACGATTATAACTATGTCGCCTACGGTTGGCGGCTACAACCTTTCAAACCACTTGCCACGTGTTATTAATTTTGGGCCATATTCACGAACCCATCTTTTCCAAGAATGTTTAGCAAACTGCTGGGTGTGATGCCATCGGTAACGAAGATCGAAGTTAACTTCGAATAAGGGATTGTACCCATCAGCTGACCCAAGAAGTAAATGGTTTTGTGTACACGGGTCGTCCTCTGCGGAGTCTAGAGCCACAAATGTTGATGACGGGAATTTATTATGAATTCGACTTCCCATAGAGCGTTTCTTAGTGTTTCATCATTAAATTTGAAGGCAGGGCACATAGCATAGAGGGTTGATTTCACGGTGCTCAAAAGTCTTTCCCATGCGCCGCCCATGTGTGGTGCTGCAGGTGGGTGAAACCTCCACTTTATTTCATTGTAATTGGAGAGAACTTGACGGAGGTCCAGATTTTGTTTTTCTTCGCGAAGAACTCTTTCAAGAGATTTAAAATTTGTACCGTTATCGGTATACATTTCTTTGGGCGAACCACGGACGACTTATAAAATTTTGAATACACATGATGCAAGAGCTTGTATCCAGACTATGAGCAACTTCAATGTGAATTGCGCGGACTGTTAAGCAGGTAAATAGTAAGCACCATCTTTTTTCTCCACGCCTACCCACTGTCACAAACAATGGGCCAAAAAAGTCGACGCCTACATAACTAAATGGCCGTTCAAAACTGGCGAGTCTTGCTTTTGGTAAAGACGCCAATAAAGGCGGTTGTGGTGAGGCTGATTGGTTATTACATCGTCGACATTTCGACCGAACGTTTTTATAAACGACCCTTAGCTTAGGTACATATGTAAACTCTTGTGTTGATTCTTCATATTGTGGCTTCGTGTAGGCAGTGATGAAAATTTTCGTTGTAGTTCCGAACCAACAAACACGTTATCAAATGATTATTAGGAAGGATAATAGCATTGTTGCAGTTTAGAGAATCAACTCTGCCACAAGCACGTAAGACTTCGTCATCGTCGAGGAAAATATTTAGCTGATGGAGTTTGCTCCTGGGGTGTATTTTACTTCTATTTTTGAGAAACAATATTTCCTTAGAAAATTCGCAAGCTTGGGCATACCTAAACAAAACATGTTTGGCCCTTTGTATATATTCAAAGCACATACCTTTAGTTGATGTATCTCCTCGTATGATTGATTTTAATTTTTCAATGTAAAGTACAAAGTGTGAAAGTGCCATATAAAGGCGTTTCCAATTTGAAAAATATTCTATCAGGCATGTTCTGAAAATCACTTTTTGTGAAAGTGATTTGAAATCACAAGAAAGGTGTTCTGCACACAAAACTTTTTGAATTTTTGTGATTTTAAACCGGTCAGCTAAATGCCTGCCGATTTGAAATCACTTGGTTATTTTTTCAATCACTTTATCTTGAAATTCGAAATAAATTAATTAATTGAATAACTTAATATCTTTTTTATTGTTTTTTAAAGTAAAATGAGTAATTTTTTAAGAAAGAATTTATAAAATTATGAAAAAATTAAAGACACTTTTTTTGCAAGAAATGTTGTTATTTGCTTTGTGATTTGCATTTGTGATTTTGCATTTACAAAACAAAACATCAGCTGTTTTCTTGTGGTTTTTGAAAGGCTAAAATCACACCGAAAAGTTAAAAGTTTTGTGATTTTCAGAACACCATCAAATCACAATTGTGATTTTAAAATCACAAAGTGATTTGAAACCTTGTGATTTACAGAACATGCCTGTATGTTGATTAATAAGGCTTTTGCTTTTTTGATAATAAGCAGTGATTTCGCATTTCTTCTTTATTTAGGTCATCTATATCTGGGCATTAGGGCCACAAATTTTTGCTTTGTTTCAAAGAGGTAGGGCCATTACGCCACAAAACGTCATCTGTTGAACCAACTTTCGTTGCGAAGTCAGCTGGATTTGATTTGGATGGCATCCAATATCATTGGTTTAAATTTGTGCACTCCAAAATTTCTCCAACTCGATACATCACGAATGTTTTAAATTTTTTTGGATCCATCGTAAGCCATTTAAGGACCGTCTTAAAATCGGACCAACAAAAAAACAATCTGTGCAATGTAGATGGGTAGCGGTTCGAATTTTTGCTGCTAAACGTGTACCAATTAACGCCGCTTGAAGCTCCAACCGAGGTATTGATATTGGTTTTAGTGGGGTAACTTTAGATTTACTCAACAGGGTAATGGAAAACAAGTCGCAATGGATCAAAGATAGACATTAGGACTTGGAGAACTTCTCTTTTAGTAGCAACCAGGTCGGTGTGTAAAACATCCCTTCGAAGCCTCGAGAATCTAGAATTATATCGAAACACGTCATTATTTGATTCCCAATACATAACAAGAATTTTTTCAAGAGCTTTAAATGAGATTTGAGTTTCCGAGCCGTCATCAGATAGGGGTTTTCGAACGAGCTCCGAATTAGTTATCCAGTTTCTCATATGAAAACCGGCAGCCGAATGGATCATTTTTACTTTAATTGCGAGTTCTTTTGCTTCTTCTTCACTGTCAACGCTATCGATGAAATGGTCCATGTAGTGATAGTGTTGTATACCTTTAACAGCTCGAGGATACAGCTGTTTAAATTCCTCAGCATTTTTGTTTCTTATGAAGTGAGCGATACACGGTGCGCAGCTTATAAAGAATGTTAAGGCTTTCACACTAGGTTGTGTTTCGTTTTCACCATCTTTGATCCACAAAAATTATTGAGCGTGCATATCTGCATCGTTGACGCTTCCGTCGATAATGCTGTCTAATATATGCTCTGGACGACCGAAACACATTTCTAGCGATTGATTATTTCACTCAACATGGACTTTATAAGCAACTTGCTCTTTACTAACTCCGAAGACACGACTGCAATCGTATTAAATTTCCACCATCTGTGTAACCCACTATTTCTGTGCTGTTTTTGAAATTGCTTATAAATAGGGGCCAGTTTTCTGGGTTGCCATCGAATGTTGGTAGCTCTTTTGGGATTACATGTCTCACTGGTAATTGCGCTGCATTGGGCTGAAAGCAAGAAATATTTAAAAAGGAATTTGAACTTTGGCTAACTTCCCTTTGTGTTGGGATCAGTATTTTTTCTCCAAATACTGTCTTTGAAGTTCCTTTTCTTCTTCAAACATCTGCAATTTTAATTGTATGTGGGAGTGAGACGTACTTTGTGCTTGGTTCACAAAGAGAACAACATTGTTGCTGTACACATTTGCCGCCTGTTGTTGCTGTATTTTGCAAAATATTTCTTGACATCTTCACTGGATTGCCCTTTTCATATCCATCATTATTTAGATTTAATGGCTGATAGGAATTTTTCCCTGACGATGAGTTAGGTGCATCTGGAAGGGACCCTTTTGTTTGGATATCAGGTGATGATGAAGCTTGTAAGTCTGCGGTAAACTCAGCTGTAGCATTTACATGCGCTCGTGTTTGTGGGGTTACGTTTGAGGTACTATTTTTACTAGCAACACAGGAACAGTTCCAAGTTACAATTTCAACGTCACTAGTTACACCAGCGCACTCAAAATGATACCACTTATCACATGAGTCGCACTGTACCATCTGTTCGGTGTCTTTTTCTTTGCACTTGTTGCAATTAAAGTCGTTTGCGACATTATTTTGTCTTTTTATTAAACAGATTTAATTTATTTATTTTTTTAATTTGATTTTTATGAATAATTTTCCCACCACTGCTTTATTTTTGCAACACAACTTAAATTGTCTTTAGCGCGACAGTTTTATTTTAATTTTATTAAGGTCTTTTTCTTTTTTTTATTGTGTCAAGAAACAAAAAAATTATTTTAAGGAAATGTTGACTCTTTCGTTAAAGCAAGCGATGAAAATAACTTTTAACAGCAGTTATGATTCATTATTTATTAAAATTCTAATTTGTTTTTAATACAATAAAACGGAATTTACGGTTAAACAGATTTAAAACAATTTGTATTATTATTATTACAAAAAATTAGTGTCAAATGCAAAATTATGCTTACATGTTGTCTGGACTATTTTATTTTTTTATTTTATTTGCAATTTCGTTAACATTGTTGAGCAACAAGAATTAAATGCTCATTTAGGAACAAGTGCATTTTGAAAGGTTTAATTAGTAACATTATTTGTAAGTTCTTAAAGTGGTTCGTGGGCCACTTTTGGTAAGCAGTACTTTGCGCTGTGAGTTGAACCAAACGTAATGTTACTGTGCCCAAATTTAACGGTTTAAAGTAAAACATTTTTTAAAAAACAAAAGAAAAAGTTTTTGTTTAACTGGCGCCCAACGTGGGGCCACGCGGTTTCTAAAGTTCCATAAAATTAATCCCTTAAACCGGAAGAACATCGAAAAAAAGTGTAAAAACCGACCTACAAGTTTACCTCGTATCCTTACCGCGTGGTCACCACAAACATCGAAAATCGTCCTGCATAGCAGCACGTCGTCCAGGAAAATTCAGAAGCAGCGTAAATCGTCCTGCACAGCAGCAGGTCGCCCTGCAAAGTTCAGAAGCAGCATAAATCGTCCTGCACCGCAGCACGTCACCAAGGAAGTAGCACAAACGAGGTTCCCTAATAACTGTTAAAACAGGAGAACAGGAGTTGGATGAGCCAACAGCCGCAGCACCTCATCATCAATATGAAAATCATCTTACTAATGTAAGTTAAAGTGTAATAGTTATAAGTATTACTAAACTATTTTTTTGAAAAAAAAAATTTAATATAATGAAAAAGAAACTACATGTTAAAAAACTGCATAAAATTTTTATTAATTAACTTCAAATGAAAGAGAAAAGTGCTTCCTATTAAAAATTTGTTAGTGAAATAAAAAAAATTAAAAATAAGCCGAATTAAAAATCTCAAAAAGGAAAAATCCTTAAAATAATATTACGTGACAATTATTTTTTTAAACAAAAAAATTTCTTAATTAATTGAATTCTTAAACTTAAATTAAATTGAAATTTTCCAAAAGAAAAAATCCTTATATCCATATTGTGTGACAAATTTTTTATAAAATACAATTTTTTTATTTTTTAAATTAAAATTTTCAAACAGAAAACCCTTATATTAATATTGCATGACACATTTATTTTTTTATAAAATCTTTGTTTTTTACTGGTTTAGTACGTGTGACTTTTAACTAAAATAATAATCAAAGAATTTTTATAAATAAATAACATTAGAGGATGCGATTCCTACGGGACCCTCTAGCTTCAAAATAAATAATAATACAATAAAAACTAATTAGTTACAGAGATTTAGTAGTCTGATATATAGGAAAAGTCAGGATGTCAAATCCTAATAATTTAATTAGGCTAGCTATAATAAATGCGCAGGAAAATCAAGCAAATCAGACAGGTCAAGAAACATTTAACATGAGAGACTTGCAGATAGAAATTAGAAGAATAGTTACTGAAGCTATTCAAGAACAAGCTAGGAATATTGCAAGCAATAGTGGAAATCCCATAATTGAACAGGATTAAGTAATTGACACTCAGCATGGAACACAGTTGACGTAGTTAGGTGTTTAAGGGAGTTCGCTGGACAACCTGGTGAATATAGCTCCTGGCGGAAGTCTGTTCAGTGAATTATGAATATTTATAAACATTTAAGGGGAACACCAACATATTTTGGTATCCTTAGCATAATAAGGAATAAAATAGTCGGTAATGCGGATGCAATTTTAGAATCGTACAACACACCCCTAAATTGGGACAGTATAGCACTTTGACTAACTCTGCACTATGCAGACAAAAGGGACGTAAGCACTCTTGAATATCAATTAACATCACTAATTCAAGGAACAAATATTTCTACCAAAAAGGTTTACAATCATCTATCCATCATACTTAACAAAATTAGTGCCATGGACATAGGGCAGCACTGCACTTTTTAACACAGACTTATAGGGATAAGGCACTGGATACCTTCGTAAGAGGGTTAAGAGGAGACCTACTTAGACTTTTGGCCATGAAAGAGCCAACAGATTTACCTAAAGCCTTACATTTATATTTAAAACTAGAGAATCAAAATTTCAGAACTAACTATGCACATAATAGAAAATTCATCTCCATTCCTTCACGGAATCAGCCAATATTTTATCCGGAGTTAGCACATATTCCTCCACCACCACGACCAAAGAAACCAATTGATCAATTCCAAAGGCAGCAACCTCCTCAAGGATTAGGCTACTATCCAAATCAGGGTGCTATCCCCAAACACTACCAGCATAACCAAAACAACCATTATGCTAATTATGCATCTCCAAGACCTTTTATATTGAAGCCACCTCCAATTCCTGAACCTATGGATGTGGATGAGAGTATGAAAACTAGAAATATAAACTATATGAAGAGACCAGCAAATAACGGTCTATATGGAAAACGTCCGCCTCCACCACAACCAGAAGCTTGGAAACAAAGTAGGAATTTCCATTTCAAATTAGAAACACACCATACCTCAAACAAACAGCAAAAACGAGAAATTGATAATATTGCATATATTTAGAGAAACAAGAAATAGAGGACGATATTAACGAACAAACTTTAGATGAATTTATAGACAGCCAGACTGACTATATTAAAGACTATGATCAACAATACGACCATTTTAATGAAATGAATTTTTTAGATTAAATTCGTCCACCATGTCATACTTTGAGTGTAGGATGGACAATGGCGAAATTATAAAAATTTTAATCGACACCGGCTCCAATAAAAATTATATAGCACCAAACCTAGTAAAATAACCCATACCAAATAAAGATACTTTCTATGCAAATTCCAGAGCAGGGAAGGTACAAATCGGTTTTCATACAAACACATTTCTATTTTGATAAACAGACGTTCCAATTAAATTCTACTTATTGCCACAATTAAAAACTTTCCACCGCATAATTGGAAATCACACTCTAAAAGACCTTAATGCAATTATTCATACTAAATATAACTAAATGACACTAGGAAATGGAAAAAAGGTTTTGCTTAAACAGATGCCAGCCAAATATATTCGCATGACTTCACTTCGGACAAGTCACATGACCCAAGAACAAACAGACAATTTAAAGTTGTTTAAATAGTTGCAAAATACTCCAACCTTTTTTCAGCCCCGGACGAAAAGCTGACATATACCACAAAAATTACAGGAGAAATACGAACGAAAACTGAAGACCCAATTTATTCCAAAACTTACCCTTACCCTATGAGCTTAAAAAAAGAAGATGAATCCCAAGTGAAAACCTTATTAGAATATGGGATCATCAGACCATCGAAGTCTCCCTACAATTCACCAGTGTGAATTGTTCCTAAAAAACTTATGCAAGGGAGGAAAGAAAATTTAGCATGGTTAAGGACTACAGAAAGCTGAATGCAAGCATTATTGCAGATAAATATCCATTACCCGAAATTAGCGAAGTGCTGGCACAATTAGGAAAAAGCAGAATTGTGAAACACATTCGTGTAATGTGAATGAGTTTACTTGTGCCAAAAGTGGTAAATGTATACAACTGTCTTGTGTGAATGATGGTATGGTCGATTGTGGGCCAGATGATTCTTCCGACGAGGAGGGCGAAGAGATGTTCGATGAGAAATGTGCCGAATTTGAATGTCACAATGGTATCTGCCGTCCATTTTCTGATGTATGTGATGGTGTGGACCAAGGTATTGGACTTGAAAAGTGGGTTTCACCAAATATCTTTGAAGACCACAGACATTGAAAAAACAGCATTTTCCATTAATAATGGTAAATACGAGTTCACTCGTTTACCATTTGGCTTGAAAAATGCTCCAACCATATTCCAATGCGCGCTGGATGATATTTTGCGTGCACACATTGGGGAGAGATGTTATGTATATATATATGACATAATCATCTTCAGTCCAAATGTGGAACAACATCTAAAAGATATCGCTGAAGTTTTTGGCACTTTACACCGAGGAAATATGAAAGTCCAACTCGACAAGTGCGAGTTTTTCAAAAATGAGGTTTAATTTTTGGGTTTCATAATTTCGGCCAACGGTATTCAAACTAATCCCAAAAAGGTCGAAACAATAGTAAATAGCAGTGCAGGAAACTCCAGTCGAGAAAAAAGGCTGAACATATTATCGTTGGAGTCACTACAAGAACTATATTTTACCAATACAAAGGTAATCCAAACTATCAGAAAGTTAATATGGGTTACAAACACTACTATGGATATTACCTTCCTATCCACAATCAGTATAGCACTATTGGTTATTAAAAAGACAAAGAAAAAGCCTTCAACACCATTAGTGCTGAATCCTACAATAAACCCACCAACAGAGAAAGAGGGAAAAGTAACACCCACAATAAGATTGCATGATTTACCCTATATTTGAGACGCTCGTGGACGACCGCATTTAAGGGTGGAGGAGTTAACGAAAAATATGTTTCACATTAGCAACAAAGAATTGGTGTCAAGTGCAAAATTATGCTTACCTGTTGTCTGGACCATTTTATTTTTTATTTTATTTGCAATTTCATTAACATTGTTGAGCAACAATAATTAAATGCTGATTTAGCAACAAGTGCATTTTGAAAGTTTAAATTAGTAACGTTATTTTTAAGTATGAACATTCTTAAATTGTATGTGAATAAATAAAGAACACTTTAAGCCACGAACGGTTTAAAGTAAAATAATTAAAAAAAAAGTTTTTGTTTAATTTACATAAGTGCGTGCATAATTACATACATATCATCCACATTGAGTGCATGTATTTAAATAATTATATATCCATATTTGTATATGCATAGTTATTTAAATTGAGAAACGAATTTAAGAAAATAAGAAGTAGGAAAACAACAAATGAAATAATACAGTGGCGGCGGTAACAGTAGATAAAATTTGTTTTATGAAAATGTGGCAATGTGATGATTTAATTCCGTTTTTGCAAGCCTTTTTCGCTGGGTATTTATTTCAATATATTACTCAGTAACATCGCATGCGTTTTTAATGAGTTCAAATACTATAGTATTATTTATGACTTGCTATGATATTCAGAATGCAATCTTAGAAAGAAATGATCAAGAAAGCATGAACAATTATTTAATTTTGAACGTGTCCATTTATTTTTTGCTAGGTATGGGTGTAATCACGACCACTTTTCAAAACAGGAAATTTTTACTTTGGATAAGTGCAATGTGTATGAAGTTTCAATAGAATTTATCTTAATTTATGATTTGATCAGGCTAAAGTTTATAGCACTTTTTAAGCCATGTGATAATTTGATAATTATTAATGAAAAAATAACACTAAAGTTAATTGTAAATATTCTGACAAACACGTAGTAGAACGGATCATTTAGCTGATCTTAAGTTTGAGTTAAAGGTGCTTGTTTCCGCCTTTATTGAAACTTCCGATTTTTTAATTTTTCTTAGTGATCTCTGATCTGGATTTATTTGCGTATCAAATTTCTGCTCTCTAGTGCAAATTTGAGTTTTAAGGGCGTTGCCCCCATACCAAATAAAACTTTTTGGTTTTAAGATTTTTCTATTGTCTTACTTATCTACACTGTATAAAACTTCTCTAGCCTGAATTAAATCTTTAAATTTTATGAGCATTACCCCGCTTACTATTTTATTGTGAACAGCGCTTATTATTAGTTTTCAGATTTTTATAGTTGGTTACTCACCTAGACCTACTTGTGTATCAAATTTCAGCTCATTAGCGCAACTTTTGATTTTTAGTTTTTATGGGCGTAGCTCTGCCCCTCTGACTAAAATTTGCGGGTTTTCAGGTCTGCTTAGTTGGTCCCTTACCTAGACCTACTTCAATATCCAATTTCAGCTCCTTAGCGCAACTTTTAATTTAAAATTTTGATGAGCGTAGCCCCACCCACTTTTTCAAACTCAAGTTTTTTCGACTAGTGCGTATCGTTCTAGTCAGTTGCAAACGGATAATAATACCTACATACATAAATAGTATATCTAAATAGGCTGAGCCGTAGTACATGAAATATGAGGCTTAAATTGTATGGATGTATCAACGCCCACTTTTTTAACGAAAAATTTTAAAAAAATCGCTTCCGTTAAGCGCTTTACATTTACTTTTTTAATTCTGACCTTTTGACCGCCCTCCTGGCTAAAATTTCGGGGTTTTCAGAATTATTTAGTTGAGTCCTCCCCTATACCTAGTTCTGTATCAAATTTCAGCTTACTAGCACAAGTTTTTTTTTTAAAGAGAAGTAACACTCAGGCAATTAATGCTACTACTACTTATAGGTGTTACCTTCTTTACGAAAGGGATAGTGATAGAGAAGACAGGCGGTGAAGGAAGAGATAGAGGAAAGCTTCTTTCTTTTAAAACTCTACGTTTCGCACGTTATAATGCAGAGTGCAGCGCCTCTGGTTTCAATGAGGCGCATTAAATTTTTGAAGCTGTGCTTAGTAGCCATATTTATTCGTTATTTTACTTCGCCGTTGATTCTGCTACACAATATCGATGAAGAAGGGTGCTCTGCTGTTACATTAGTATTAGTATCCGATGAAGCAGGAGTAGTTCAGTGACCAGTGTCTATGCCTTCATCACTTGAACTTTCTTACAAAAACTGATACAAAGCGACACTAATGCACATCAGGAAAATGCGTGGTGTTGTTATTTAATGCCTTTCGGATACAGGGATTGAACCTAGGATCTTAGAATTTGTAGTCAACGTGCTAACTACTTCAGCCAACGCCACCCTCTCTAGCACAAGTCTTAATTTATATGGGCGTAGCCCCGCCGACTTGGCTAAAATTTCGTGTTTTTAGATTTTTTAGTTCAGTGCTCGCCTAGATCTACTCGTGTACTAAATTGCAGCTCTCTAGGTATAGCGGAAGTGGTTCATCAATTTGATGAGTGGGTCTGTGGTCAGTTAGTATTTCTTAAAATATGCACTTTTTGAGTTAACATAAACTAATTGAAATTATGGTTTAAATTCCATAATTTTACGATTGCGGGGAAACAAAGCTCGAATGGCTTCGTGTAAATATAAACACTTTAAAAAACCTTGTCCTGGATCCGCCCCTGATCAAGGAAAACATTGTGTGTGGCGTTTGCTTCTCAGCAAAAAATTATTTTTATTTTAAAATACGCTGAACGAATAAACAAATTTAGTATTCAAGAAGCAAATAATAATGTTTGAAATTTAAATAAACTTTTTGGTAATATTTATTTCATCGTTCTCGCGGTACCTTCATAGCCAACAGTCGATTAGCGGAATTTTTCTTACCTACCAAATAAACAACAAATTATACAAAAAAATATTCGCAGTACATATTATTCGTAATAGGTACATACTTACTCTAATAAATAAGCTTTATTTATTATTTATAAAATATTTGATAATATTTTTTACATAGTGAAAATAACAAACACAAAAAAACCGCAAACAAAAAAACATAAACAGTGACATTGAGGAATACTCTATACGAGTACCTCAAGTACAGTGCCATAATTATCAAGAATATGGTCATAAAAAAACTTACTGCAAGTTACCTTCAGTTTGTGTTATCTGCTGTGAATTGCACGGTACTGCTGGTTGTACTAAACCTAAAGATCTAGCAGAAAAAAATGTAGTAATTGTGGAGGTAATCACACCGCTAACTGCAGAGGATGTCCTGTCTATTCTTTCGTTAAACAGACTATGGGGCAAAAACTTAAATTAGCTCCAGCACAAACAGCAAACGCTTACTCCGCCACTTTTGCTCAAATGAGCCAACCTGTCACTTTACGTGTATCGTATGCCGATGCAACTAAGACTACTTCTATTCCCACACAAAATATTACGCCTCAAAATAATTCAACGAATGCAAACTCAAGCTTTAATTTTAGTCGCCTTGAAGCTACTATTGAAAATCTAGTGCTGACTATAAATAATTTTACAACAAATATGACTAGCATGATGCAAGAAATGCTACGAATGCAGTCTACACAGCTTCAAGCATTAGTTAACAAGCCATGAACACGTTAAAGATAAGTTTCTGGAACGCAAACGGCATTCGCCAACATAAAATAAATATTGATATAATGTTGGTTTCTGAGACTCATTTGACTTCAAAAAGTCTATTCAAAATTAATGGCTACATTTTATATGATTCAAAGGACCCACGAGGAAGAGCTTGCGGGGATCAGCAATTTTAATAAAGTCAAGACTCAAGCACTATATTCTTGACAACATTTGTGAAGAACATCTACAAGCAACGAATATTTGTATCGAACATTTTTGCACAAATTTTGTCATATCATCAATTTACTCCCCTCCTAGATTCTCAATTACTGAGGATCAATACGAGGATTTCTACAAATCTCTTGGCCATTGCTTCGTAGCAGCTGGAGACTATAATGCAAAACATACTTTCTGGGGTTCGCGTCTTATCACACTTAGAGGACGAGCGTTGTTCAACACAATTTCAAAAATGGGCTTGGACGTCATTTCGAGTGGGGAGCCCACTTACTGGCCTACTGACATACATAAAATGCCGGATGTTATAGATTTTGGCGTCATGAAAAATAAATTTAGGGAATTAATTCATGTTGAAGCTTCCCTAGATCTATCGTCCGATCACTCTCCCGCGATCGTTACAATCTGTAGCCCACTGAGAAGTGCTCTACCTCGCCCATATGTGAAAATGGTCAGTCGTGTTAATTGGCTATGATTCAAAAAATATCTTAGTAGTCATTGCACTGAAAACATTAAGCTAAGAACTCATGACGATATTGAATCTAATATTGCTAATCTTAACGAAAATATTAAGCAGGCAGCTGAACATGCCACTTCCTCTCATCCGCAGACTGGCTTTAACAGAATATATTCTACAGATATTGAACTTCTCGTATGTGAAAAAAGAAGAGCTAGAAGAGAATGGCAACAGCACAGATCACCCCAAAATAAAATTAGATTAAATGAGTGCACTAAAAGACTCCAAGAACTGCTTGCATATGAAAAAACTGCATATCGTAAAAACTATCTAGAAAATCTCGATGTCACAGCAGCATCCAATAACTGTTTGTGGCGCGCTGCGAAAAGAATTAAAACACCCGTTGAGTTTAAGCCACCTCTGCGCACTTCTACCGGAGTTTGGGCCAGGAGTGATATTGAAAAAGGTATTTTGTTTGCAAAGCGTTTAAGATCCGTATTTACCCCAAACACATGTACTGGTGTTGTTGATTTCCCGAGTGTAGTTGCGCTACCCCCTCAACCCATAAAATTTAAAATGTGTGATGTACAAAATCTAATTGCTGATCTCAACCCGAAGAAAGCACCGGCTATTGATGGAATTAGTAACCAAATGCTAATAAAATTGCCTCGTATTGCATTTAGAATCATGTTATTCATTTTTAATGCCATTTTACGACTATAGTATTATCCCCACAGCTGGAAGCTTGCCAAAGTTAAAATGATTCCAAAGCCGGGCAAAGATCTTAGCAAGGCAGAATCTTACAGGCCAATAAGTCTGCTATCAACAATGTCAAAACTTTTCGAAAAACTGCTCATGTCAAAATTGTCCCCAATTCTAATTGGTAGTGGGTGCATCCCAGACCATCAGTTTGGTTTTAGAAGTCAGCATAGCACCATTGAACAAACGCATAGATTGGTTCAATGTATAAGAAGAACATTTGAAGAAAAAAAATACTGTTCTGAACTTTGTATTGACGTTTCGCAGGCATTTGATAAAGTGTGACATGAAGGCCTAATTTTAACATTAAAATCATATCTACCAATAAATTTGGTGAATTTATTAGAAAGTTACATTACTACCCGGAAGTTCACGGTTGTGGAAGGAGAATTCATGAGTGTGCCCGAATCTATATCATCCGGTGTGCTACAGAGGAGCATACTGGGGCTAGTTTTGTATTTGATTTATACTTGTGATATGCCTTTGAGCAGTAATATCCATACATCTACGTTTGCCGATGATACAGCCTGCCTAAGTATGCACGAAAATCCTCATGAGTCTTCCCGATATCTACAAGAACATATTACACAACTGGAACTATGGTTAAAATTATGGAGAATTAAGGTAAACGAGCAAAAGTGTGTTCAGGTAACATTTACCCTGCGAAGAGATACTTGTTCCCCAATTCGAATCAACAATCAAGTTGCTCCTCAGCATTCACATGTAAAATACCTTGGTATACACCTTGATCGACGACTTACGTGGAAACACCATATTGACTCAAAGCTAATACAAATGAAACTTAAACTAACTCAGATATATTGGCTGATTGGTAGAAATTCAAGACTCAGCCTAGACTGCAGACTTTTATTATACAAGTCGCTTTTGAAGCCAATATGGTGCTACGGAATTCATTTATGGAGCACTGCTTCAGCTTCTAACGTCGAGAGAATCCAACGAAGGCAAAACAAAATTTTACGTTTGATAACATCGGCTCCATGGTACATCAAAAACTCAAATATACATCGTGATGCCACTAGTGATTGAAGAAATAGCAAAATACGCAGGCAAATATTTAACAAAACTCGAGTCACATCCTAATCCGCTTGCTCGTCACATCTTGAATTTTAGTGGTCACATCCGTTTGAAAAAGAAGGACACAAGGGCTGTTATACTCAATACTCCAGATGGCATACTTGAAAATTTTTTATTATTTTCTTTTTTTTTGATTATGACTACTTATGTATTATTTATAACTATCACTAATTTTATGTCCGACAGTGGTCGGGCCTAATACTTATTATTTAGATTTAAGATTTGAATACTTATTGTTAGTTCATAATTGAAGATACAATAAATAAATAAATGTATTTAAAAAAAAATATTTTTTCTGTAATGATCTCTTTAATTGTGGTTTGGTTCGCAATAGTGTTTTATGAGTGTATCCAATTGTATCCTTAGATTGCTTAACGTTGTATATTATCATTATTTGCTAGATCTGAAATGTAGTCGTGTTGTAATTTCCTCTCCTCGGAATTAATTAATTTCATCACCGTTCTGATCAACTATGCGTAGAGTGAGAGAACTTATCTCTCGGCAGTTAACTGGCAAATAGATAAGATTTCGAGGAATCTCAACAATTTTATACCCTGGGGAGACATTGATCGCAAATTCATGTAATGTGTGTGCTTGTGAGTTATTCGTATATGTGTTAACCACTATATGGCATTCAACACGCAAGATATTCACGATGAAAATATTGACTGGTAGATCTGAGTAATGGTCTTGGTTAGGAGCTAGAATTTTCTTATTGAATCCAAAAAGTTTTCCAATTGTGTTATCTTTGTTAAAGTATATGGCATTCTTAGAGCTATTTACTCTAGCTTGCATTGTATTGTTATTAGCTTCTATATCAATTTTATTTTCCGGACAATACTGCTTATAGTGATGTTTAATATAATCAACTATATCATTCAATTCATAAGATCCTATTGGTATTTTAATTACATGTTCACCAATATGAAATATATTGTTATAATCATCTACATTCGGAATGCTATTATATGAATCAAAATCAGTTAGAGCACATTCATATTCACCATCCAAACGAATAGGAGGAAAGTAATTTGCAGATAACTCAGATGAGTTTGAGCTAGGAGTAAGTATTATTGACATTATGGTTGTCTGATTACAAATAAGTGAAATTAAACACAGCACTTTGTATAAAAAAGGAAGTTTATATATAATTATATTTTATTTAATATATTAGATACAAATATAGACTTATACATATACACTTAACTACAATATTTCATTTTTATTGATCCAAGAATTATGTTGATTGGTAAATCCTAACCATTTAACATATGCCTTCTCGCCTTTAGTTTTAAGAACTTTTTCAACTAGATATGTATTTGGATATCTGGTTTTTGAAAGTTCTTCACCATAGAATCCACCTTTAATAGGGTTACCACGATGTTCTTCTAATATGTATGTAGCTGGATGTGTATTTTGAACTCTTTTAATCGTAAAAATTTCTGTGGTCCAATTTGGTGTATATCCTTTTTCAAAAACATGTTTATATTTACTTATACGCACATGATCTCCCACATTGAACTTTGATAACTTGAATAGTTTTAAGCGATTATATACCGTGTTTAATAATTTTTTTTAATTTTTATAGTTAACTTGAATCGGTGGCATTTTTATGGTACGATGAATTTTTTTATTATATGTATTAATCAAGTCTTTGTAAATGTCGAGCCAGTTATAAGACCAATTAAAGCTAAACTATTTCCACATCATCCCTTTTAATGTTCTGTTAAATCGTTCTACTATTGATGCTTTCATTCTGCTATATGTTGAGTAGTGATTAATGTTGTATTTATTCATCAATTTTCCAAAGTGTTTATTGAAAAACTCTTTACCGTCATCTATTTGCAAGTTTTTTGGTATTCGTCCCAGTTGAAAAATATTCTGCATAGCCTGACTTGTTTCCAATGCAGTCTTTCTTTTCAAGGGTACTGCCCAAGCAAATTTTGAAAATGTATCAATTACAGTCAGCAAAAATCGATAATCTCTATTGTCTGTAGAATAGTTCCCCATTTCAACTAAATCCGCTTGCCAAAGATCATCTATTCCTTTCATAACAACTCTTCGACGTGGAAAATGTTTTCGTGCTTGCTTATGTAGTTCATTTGTTAAATTTCTTTTTGAAGTCATTATTTGAGGGATAACTTGAGATCAGTGAGAGTTCATTTAAGTGCTGTCGACCATCATATTTCTTACATACCCATAAATTAACTCATTTATCTCTCTAATTTCTTTTTCACAGAATAATTGCATACTTAAAATTGTTTCCTGAATTTCATTGAGTTTCTGACTTAAACTTATATTGATTTCATCTCGTACCTCTTCAATTTGACTTTGCAGAAACAATTTATTAACAACGTCGTTTTCCTCCAAAGCTTTTGCCACATTTTTGATTCTTTTGTTTTGAACGTCAATGTTATTAGTTGTATCCATAACGAAGCCCAGCATCTTAAGAACATTTTTCACAAAAACTGTGGCACCTGTATCATTAAGATAGTGTCCAAACTTATCGATGGACATGATTTATGTAGATAATTATTATTCTATAATTTTTGCTTCATATAATTCTTCGATAATTGAGACAATTTCGTTATTGTGATTAGTATGACCTGTAGTTTGTGATGCTACCAATAGCCTAAGGCGATCTACTAACTCATTAGGATCATCCCAGTATATATAGTTAGGTTTGTATGTGTTTAGTTTCATCAAACCCTCACTTTGGTAAGGACTTTTTATTGGATGTAGTGATGATGAAGTTGATGAGTTCTTTTCACTTTCTTTCTTAAACAATTTACTGATAATATGCTTATATTTATAAGCTCTCGTTCCTTTGATTTGTCCATCAGGTCTATATTCTCTTTTGTATGCATTTGTGCTCACTAAAATTTTCTTATATATATCTAATTCATGTTTATCATAATATTTTGGTGTTTTGTGAAACAGTAAAGAAAATAAACCTGGTGTGAAAGCCCATATTTGATTTCCAATCGCTATTTTATCTTCAGTAAGTTTAATACTACTATTGCCAAACCTCCATTCATTATTAAAATCTTTATGTGGGCCATATAGAGTATCTAATTCGTTTCTGCTTTCCAAGAGTGCTAGGTCAGTATAACTCTTATTATTATCTGAATTGTTTAAAGTTTCCGATTGAGAGTAAAAATCATCGTAGTCATCATCATCAGTATCAACATTATTAGCCTTATTTGCGTTTCGATTACTAAGTGAGATATTTTTATTGCATAACGTTTCTTCAGCAAGTTTCTTTGGAGTACTTGTCTCTAACTTAACTGATTGTTCGTTGAATGGAAATTTTGAATTCATCTCTTTCTGCTTTAATACTTCTATTATTATTTTTAGAATTGTTTACAAATTCTGTTATTGTTCTATTATTGGTTTAAATGTATCTTTGAATTGATTATGTGCATTTGCTTCATCAACTTTTATACTACGAAATTTTTTCTTTAAAACATTTTTTGTCTTTGTTAGCTCTTTTAAAACTTTTTCATCCATTTTCAACTATTAGGCACCAGATCAGGTATCAGCTATCAGATCAGGTATTACCTAACAGATGACTTATTAGATCAGCTATCAGATCAGCTATCACATCAGCTATCAGCTATTAGATCAGGTATAAGATCAGCTATCAGATCAGGTATTCGGGTATCAGATCAGCTTTCAGATCAGGCATCAGCTATTAGATCAGGTAACAGATCAGCTTTCAGATCAGGTATGGTAAATACTTTAGAAAATAAGTAGATGTACTATGCGCAAGGCCAAATTAAGTACTAATGTTTTGCTTTTATGTAAAGTAATTTATATCGTTATAAAATAGTCGAATTGCTTTCTATAGCGACCATTGTTTAAATCATTATCTTTGGTTATCATCAAAAATCCATATTTATCCTTCCAACACTCTCGACAAATTTCATGAAACTTTTCATAACTCATGTCGCTGGCAAACGTGCTTCATGTTTGTCTCATCTTGTTTAAACATTATAATCACATTTGCATTGTCTCTTATTAAGTGCTTGGGAATTCTCATATAAGTTTGGCACAAGTAGAATGAATCAACATCCTTATGTCGTCCCATGCAAAAATATGCTCGTATATTATTTTGCTTCTCGCATGCAACATCATCAAATATCATAATTGAATTAGTTTTCGCCTCGTCAGGAGGAATAACTTTTTCATTATCTGTAAATGTGTAATATCCCATCCCTTTAATTGGTGAAATTAATCGCTTTAAGAATTCATATTTTGGTTGATAAAGGGATTTTGAGTATAAATAGATGTTTTCAAACTTGAGTCCATTAGGACTTTTTAGCAAGCTAATCATAACATTAGTCTTTCCACAATTTGATGGTCCAAAGTAGTAGTGGAATGGGCATCCTGCCCCAATTAAACTTGCAAAATTGTGGCTGAAATTGTTAAATTGTTGGTGAAATTGTTAAATTTGGGTAATTAAAATTTGAAAATTCTTAAATTCTTGGAAATTTGTGTTTTCGGCTGCGCTTTGATGTTTTTTGTTTACATTAAGAGTATGTCTGTCTGTTTGTCTGTCTCTCTGACTGTCCGCCTGACCGTGGGAATTTTTGTGTGGAATATTTTGTGTGAATGTATTAAGGTGACTCATAGTTTTGAGGTTTTTATGTGTGTATATGCCGACGGCAAAACATGATTATTATTTTTTCCTAATACCGAAGGAAAAATCATGGAAATGATTTGTCCTTATGCCGATGGGAAAATCATGAAAATGATTTTTCCTAATACCAATGGTGAAATAGTGATTATTAATTTTTCCTATTGCCTACGGCAATTCATGATAATTTTTCCTAATGCCTACGACAATACATGATTATTATTTTTTTCAAATGCCGACGGGAAAACACATTTTTATTTTTTTCAAATGCCGACGGCAAAACATGAGTATTATTTTTTCCTAATACCGAAGGGAAAATCATGGAAATGATTTGTCCTTATGCCGACGGGAAAACGTGAAAGTTATTTTTTCTAATGCTAATATAGGTGTTGGTAGACTGTGATTTGGGTGGATGGGTGTTTGTAGGTGTTGTAATATGTAACCGTAGGAGTTTGTGGATGTATCTGTCTGCAGGAATTTAAGCAAGGCTTTGTTAAGCAGGGGGTCGGGGGTGTAGTTGAGGTAGATCGATTACATGCATGCATGTATGCCTGTGAGAATTTAATCCTGATCGTGATTTGAGGTGGGTGGGGGTGTTGTGGAGGTAGATGGATCGCCTGTATGTGTGTGTGTGTTTGTTTGTTGTGTATGTGTGGGTGTGTTTGTGTATGTGTGTGTGTATATATTTCTGTAGGAGCTTAAGGCTGATCGCGATTTATTAGGGGCGAGGTATTCTAGTAATATGTAACCGGGGGAATCTGTATGTTTGTATGTATGTAGGAGCTTAAGGCTGACTATGATTTGGGTGGGTAGGGTTGTTGACGTAATATGTAGCCATAGGGATTTGTAGGTGTGTTTGTCTGTAGGAGTTTAAGGCTGGTCGTAATTTGAGGTGGGTGAGGATTTTGATGAGGTAGATTGATTGTGTGTATGTATGTATGGCTGTGAGAATTTAAGATGATTGTGATTTATTATAGGCGATATGTTCTTGTTATATGTAGCAGTGGGAATCTATATGTATATATGTCTGTGGGAGTTTAAGACTATCCATAATTCAGGTAGGTGAGAGTGTTCTGTTGTTGAGATTAATTTTATATATTGTATATGTATGTATGTATGTATGACCATAGGAATTTGTGAATGTATATCTGTGAAGATTTTAGGCTGGTCTTGATTTGTGAGGGCGGAGTGTTGTTAAAATTTTCTTGGATTTTTCTTAGATGAATCCTGCTATGTGTGTGTGTGTATGCGTGTGTATATGAGTTTCTCGTGCTGGTATTTATATGTAGGTAGCAATAAATTGTTTTCAATATCGACATTTGGTACTATAAAATACTATCATATATCTGAACTTCCCTAATCCTAGTATGTTTTTATACTTATTTTTTTTTTTTTTTTTTAATACATTTATTTATTTATTGTATCTTCAATTATGAACTAACAATAAGTATTCAAATCTTAAATCTAAAATATAAGTATTAGGCCCGACCACTGTCGGACATAAACTTAGTGATAGTTATAAATAATACATAAGTAGTGATAATAAAAAAAAAAGGGGAAAAAAAATATTTTCAAGCAATCCCATCTGGAGTGTTGAGTAAAAGAGCCCTTGTGTCCTTCTTTTTCAAGCGAATGTGGCCAGTAAAATTCAAGATGTTACGAGCAAGCGGATTAGGATGTGACTCAAGTTTTGTTAAATATTTGCCTGCGTATTTTGCTATTTCTTCAATCACTAGTGGCATATTCAAATCACGATGTATATTTGAGTTTTTTATGTACCATGGAGCCGATGTTATCAAACGTAAAATTTTATTTTGCCTTCGTTGGATTCTCTCGACGTTAGAAGCTGAAGCAGTGCCCCATAACTGAATTCCGTAGCACCATATTGGCTTCAAGAGCGACTTGTATAATAAAAGTTTGCAGTCAAGGCTGAGTGTTGAGTTTCTACCAATCAGCCAATATATCTGAGTTAGTTTAAGTTTCATTTGTACTAGCTTTGAGTCAATATGGTGTTTCCATGTAAGTCGTCGATCAAGGTGTATACCAAGGTATTTTACATGTGAATGCTGAGGAACAACTTGATTGTTGATTCGAATTGGGGAGCAAGTATCTCTTCGCAGGGTAAATGTTACCTGAACACACTTTTGCTCGTTTACCTTAATTCTCCATAATTTTAACCATAGTTCCAGTTGTGTTATATGTTCTTGTAGATATCGGGAAGCCTCATGAGGATTTTCGTGCATACTTAGGCAGGCTGTATCATCGGCAAACGTAGATGTATGGATATTGCTGCTCAAAGGCATATCACAAGTATAAATTAAATACAAAACTGGCCCCAGTATGCTCCCCTGTGGCACACCGGATGATATAGTTTCGGGCACACTCATGAATTCTCCTTCCACAACCGTGAACTTCCGGGAAGTAATGTAACTTTCTAATAAATTCACCAAATTTATTGGTAGATATAATTTTAATTTTAAAATTAGGCCTTCATGCCACACTTTATCAAATGCCTGCGAAACGTCAATAAACAGTGCAGAACAGTACTTCTTTTCTTCAAATGTTCTTCTTATACATTGAACCAATCTATGCGTTTGTTCAATAGTGCTATGCTGACTTCTAAAACCAAACTGATGGTCTGGGATACACCCACTACCAATTAGAATTGGGGACAATTTTGACATGAGCAGTTTTTCGAAAAGTTTTGACATTGTTGATAGCAGACTTATTGGGCTGTATGATTCTGCCTTGGTAAGATCTTTGCCCGGCTTTGGAATCATTTTAACTTTGGCTGTGGGGATAATACTCCAGTCGTAAAATGGCATTAAAAATGAATAACATGATTCTAATTACAATACGAGGCAATTTTATTAGCATTTGGTTACTAATTCCATCATTACCCGGTGCTTTCTTCGGGTTGAGTTCAGCAATTAGATTTTGTACATCACACATTTTAAATTTTATGGGTCGAGGGGGTAGCGCAACTACACTCGGGAAATCAACAACACCAGTACATGTGTTTGGGGTAAATACGGATTTTAAATGCTTTGCAAACAAGTTACCTTTTTCAATATCACTCCTGGCCCAAACTCCGGTAGAAGTGCGCAGAGGTGGTTTAAACTCAACCGGTGTTTTAATTTTTTTTCGCAGCGCGCCACAAGGAGTAATTAGATGCTGGTGTTACGTCGAGATTTTCCAGATAGTTTTTAAGAGATGCAGTTTTTTCATATGCAAGCAGTTCTTGGAGTCTTTTAGTGCACTCTTTTAATTTAATTTTATTTTGGGGTGATCTGTGCTGTTGCCATTCTCTTCTAGCTCTTCTTTTTGCACATACGAGATGTTCAATATCTGTAGAATATATTCTGTTAAACCCAGTCTGCGGATGGGAGGAAGTTGCATGTTCAGCTGCCTGCTTAATAATTTCGTTAAGATTAGCAATATTAGATTCAATATCATCATGAGTTCTTTGCTAAATGTTTTCAGTGCAATGACTACTAAGATATTTTTTGAATCGCAGCCAATTAACACGACTGACCATTTTCACATATGGGTGAGGTAGAGCACTTCTCAGTGGGCTACAGATTGTAAAGATCGTGGGAGAGTGATCGGACGATAGATCTAGGGAAGCTTCGACGTGAATTAATTCCCTAGAAATATTTTTCATGACGCCAAAATCTATAATATCCGGAATTTTATGTATGTCAGTAGGCCAGTAAGTGGGCTCCCCACTCGAAATGACGTCCAAGCCCATTTTTGAAATTGTGTTGAACAACGCTCGTCCTCTAAGTGTGATAAGACGCGAACCCCAGAAAGTATGTTTTGCATTATAGTCTCCAGCTGCTACGAAACAAGGGCCAAGAGATTTGTAGAAATCCTCGTATTGATCCTCAGTAATTGCGAATCTAGGAGGGGAGTAAATTGATGATATGACAAAATTTGTGCAAAAATTTTCGATACAAATATTCGTTGCTTGTAGATGTTCTTCACAAATGTTGTCAAGAATATAATGCTTGAGTCTTGACTTTATTAAAATTGCTGATCCCCCGCAAGCTCTTCCTCTTGGGTCCTTTGAATCATATAAAATGTAGCCATTAATTTTGAATAGACTTTTTGAAGTCAAATGAGTCTCAGAAACCAACATTATATCAATATTTTTTTCCGTGAGGAAGTGCTCAAGTTCATTTTTATGTTGGCGAATGCCGTTTGCGTTCCAGAAACTTATTTTTAACGTGTTCATGGCTTGTTAACTAATGCTTGAAGCAGTGTAGACTGCATTCGTAGCATTTCTTGCATCATGCTAGTCATATTTGCTGTAAAATTATTTATAGTCAGCACTAAATTCTCAATAGTAGCTTCAAGGCGACTAAAATTAAAGCTTGAGTTTGCATTCGTTGAATTATTTTGAGGCGGAATATTTTGTGTGGGAATATAACTAGTCTTAGCTGCATCGGCATACGATACACGTGAAGTGATAGGTTGGCTCATTTGAGCAAAAGTGGCGGAGTAAGCGTTTGCTGTTTGTGCTGGAGCTAATTTAGGTTTTTGCGCCATAGTCTGTTTAACGAAAGAATAGACAGGACATCCTCTGTAGTTAGCGGTGTGATTACCTCCACAATTACTACATTTTTTTTCTGCTAGATCTTTAGGCTTAGTACAACCAGCAGTACCGTGCAATTCACCGCAGATAACACAAACTGAAGGTAACTTGCAGTAAGTTTTTGTGTGACCATATTCTTGACAATTATGGCACTGTACGGGTCCAGAACGCTTGTGTGGTTCTTCAACTGTTATTTTTCGATATAAGAGATATTTCAAATTATAAATTGGATGAGTCTCGCTTTTTTTCAATTTTATATCGTTTGGCTCAAGTTCGACGCGAAATAGAGGTTGAGGAATCTTCTCCCTATTTATTATGTTAGATACATTTTTTACCTTAAATCCCTGGAGGACGAGTGCATCTTTTATTTCTTCGGGAGCAACATAGGAATCGATGCCCTTTAATACGATCTGCAGGCCTTTAGCACTTTTAAGCTGATATGTGTAGAAACTTTTCTTACTTCTTTCAAATTCAGTAATCAGTTTGCGAAAATCTTTTTCTTCATAAATTTGAATTTTGGTTTCATCAATGTTACCACGTTTTATTGGAACGATGTGAAATTTATTCTCACCAATGACTGAAATTAAATTTTTTATAATAGCGTTTGAATTTTTTTCTCTCAAATAGATTGGAGGCGGCTTGGATGTTTTGTTCGTAGATACATCGGGTTCGTTGTTGTCAACTTGTAATATTTGAAAACGATTTTGGCGGTTAATAGAGGATGCGCTGTTATCCCTAGACATTTTTGGAGCAGATGAAATTTTCGAAGACTTTGGGCTTCGTCCGCGCTTTACCACTGTAATATATCTGTCCATTCCCACTTGGACCTTGGGTTTTGGGCTGCTCTTAACTTCAGTAAAAACTTGGTTAAGTGATGACCACGAGCCCGAGGCGGATGATATCGCTGAGTTAAATGTAGAAGTACTAGGCAACGGTAATGTTAACGAATCACTAGTTGGCATTGGACAAAGCGAAGTTGATCGCTGACGAAAAAGTGGCCTCGCCGTTAAAAAAAGTCTACTATCAGATTTCTTATTTAATTTATTATCATTAAGAGCTTCAGAGCTCTCAGTAAGTCTATCATTAGATTTTTTATTTTTATTATTTTCATTAAGAGCTTCAGAACTCACAGTAAAATAGGCATTTCTGCCATTAGAACTCACTTCACAGTTATTTGTTTTTGAGGTACTCATATAGAGTATTCCTCAAGGGCACTTTTGTTTGTTTGTTTGTTTTTTTTTATTACGGTTTTTTTGTTTTTGTTAATTATGACTATGTAAAAAATATTAGCAATGCAAATAAAGCTAACAATAACAATATGTATTCCGAATATTTTTCGTACAATTTTTTTTTTGTTTACTATGAAATAAAAACTCCGCTAAATTGACTGTTCACTATGAATGTACAACGAGAACTTTTATACTTATGATTGCTTTATATTTTTTCATGCTTAAATTTGTCTCGCGTTAAAGTCTGCCTTTGACAAATTTGTTTATATTACAGATTTTATTTGTTTAACTACATCAACCTTCTTTGACTGGACAACTTTTCGACACACAGAAAAAAAAGACCAACTTAATATCAGTAAAAACCATGTTGAATTAATAAGAAACATTAGCGAAGGTTTAGTCATATTGAAATTTCTTATTTCAATATGGAAAAATATTAATTTACAGTATTCATTTATTAAACTCATTACTTTTTAGGTATCTCAACACACATTTTCTATTATTGAATTAATGTGACGCATTCTTATTTTTACGCAGCATAATTTCCTTGAGTGTAGACCAAGAGAATTTATGCTTAATATATTTTCATGATGTAGATATGTAAGTGTGATTGTTAAGATCTAATAAATACTTGAGCATTGATAAGAAATTTGATATGTATACATACATATCTACAAATTGATTTTATGTTTGCATGTATGTATGTATGTACATACAAATAAGTGTTTATATCAATCTTTGAATACATATTTTTTTCGTCATGTCATGTCTTTTGTTGTTGTTGCTGCTGTGAAATATCTTCAGCTTTTTTACTTGAAATTAAAAAAAAACGTTGTTTTAATTTGCATTTGCATTTACTTAAAAGTTTGTGAGGATTTTCTATTTTAAGTAAAGCTGAATTCCTGAAGATACATACTCTAAAGTAATAGTAACTATAACAGAAATATTTCCTATATTTAATTTAAATTTGCTTAAAGTTGATGCAGCCTATATAGTCAACGTTAGAAATTTTTGGAGGGTGTACATTGCAAAACCTTTCAAAAATGTAGGTATAAACATTTTTAAATGAAACTGATTCAACACCTCCAGCTTTGGTGTTTTCAATATCGACAGTTTTTTTTTGTTAGCCAGTTTGTTTGGTTTAACTTTTTGTATTTTTTTTTGATAAACATTTAAAATCAAAGGGGAGTTTTATAATGAAATTGTTATTTTCATAATTGATGAAAACAAACGCTACTTTTTTTCCAATGAAATCAATTGAATTACTTTTGAAACCTTAGTCCTCTATAAAATTTATGTTTATTTTACACATGGCTTAATTTATAAGACTTTAAAAATTTGTCCTTCGGTGGTTATATTTTCTATTATACGATTATGAATAAGAATACAGTAAGCTAGTGTCTTTGCTTACTGTTTCAAATTAACATTTTATTCAATTGGTCTCCTATTGAATAAAATTAGCTTTTTGTCTTAAACTCTGATGCAGCTGGAGATTCCTTCATACTTATATGTAACAGCTTTTTTGGAATTTTAGATACATATAATATAGAATTGAATAATATTTGTTTTTGATTTTTATGTTAAGAAGTATAGATATGAATGTACTTTTAAATTAGTTAAACCATAATAAACAAACTAATTTTCTTCTTGAATAGCGATCAACAGAAAATAAAGTTTAAATTTTAAAAAACACTAAGAAAATAAAGTCGTTTTCTAAAAATTTAAATTTACTCTCTTGGCGGTTTCTGTAGTATAGAGTAACCGCGTATACTACACGAATTAATTAATTAGGGATAATACGATATATATTTATTTTATGAAGGTTGATCGTCTTTAGCTTTTATTTGATGTTCTAGAAGACACGATTTTTTCTCATTTTATTAAAGTTCAGCTTATTGTATTCATATTTTTGATATCTTTAATTTAATTGTGCTTTGTGTGTCTGTTAGCAGACTGTACGTATAAGTTAGTCAGTCACTCTTTATTTTTATTTATTTTTCCTTTTAATGTGTCACTAATTTTTGATTTTACTACTTCAAATAGAGAACATTTACATATGTATATAATTTTTAAAAGTATACATATACATACATAAATATATGTATGTATGTATGTAAAAATTAGTTCATATACAAGGAAACACATGTTTAGTAATCAACTATTGTAGAAAATCGATCATAAAGAACTCACTTACCTCCACCAGCAAGCAATTCACCATAAGTATTTGCATAAAGTGTCAGAAACATTGGAATATTTATGTTTGGGAGAATTTTACCTCAAGTGTTTCAACATGAGGTTTACTGGTTGACCCCTTGAAGTAATTCTTGTTAACGTAGGCTTGATTGTATCGCATGCAGATGTAATGATTTTTCACTTAAAAAAGGTGCTCTCACCATCAATCATACCCTATACAACACATTCATGAGTTGTATTGATCCAGATACAATTGCTGTCGAATTCATTATTAAAAAAGAGTTTTTCATCATCATCTAACAGCTTTATTCATATTTTTTTCTTAGCATGCATGCCTTAGCATGCTTCTATCGATAATGACGCGAGAGTCCGAGATGTAGTGGTGTTTCAAAAATCTATACTATTAGATTTTACGAATTCACTCTTTTGAATTTTTTGCACAGTAGATACATATATACATACATATGTAATTCATTTGCAAAAATTTAATGACGTGAGGAATTTTTTAATTATATGTACATGCCCCGACATGCTTTCATTTTTTTAGTAAATTTATTTGATACTCATACCGATAAATATATAAAGTAATATCTGTTTAGATTGCATTTTATAATTTATACATGCTTCAGCATGATTCTTATTGAAGTCCATATTTATTCACTAAATTTGTTTCATACTCATTTATACATCTCTACATTCTTAAAGAATGGATACCAAAGTCCACTTTCTTTAGTTTATTTACATATGTTTTCTAAAGATCTGATAGCTAAAGAAATGAACAAAGTAAAGATCTTTTATAATAGGCCCATATTCGTATTTTAAAATTTTTTGTTTAGAGCTTTCAAAATGGAAAATGTACATCTTTTACTATAAAAAACTAATAATAAGATGTGTTGCTGAATATTACACTGTGTTTTACTTCATTTTGAACGTTTAAGTTTTCACAATATTTCATACTTACCAACAAGTTTAGAGAATTACAATACATTAAGTTAATTATCTTTCCTAAGACCTTTCATTCTTAATCAATTATTCAAAAACAAGAAAAACTAGATTTTTCCTTTGTAATTTTATTTTTATATAATTTTATATAGAAACATTTTATCATCTTCAAATTACTGTATACTATATTTAGCAGTTTTTTCTTGAATTTTTCTATTTTATACACTAGTCTTTATATATCAACCCACTTATATGAATGATTAATGATAAATTCTTTTCACATCATTTCTTTTAATAATTTATTAAATCATTGTACTATTGATGTTATATTGAGTAATGTTAAATCCTATATTTGTGAATTAATTTTCCAAAGTGTTTTTGAAAAAATTCTTTACCATCATCTGCTTTTAAGTTTTTTGGTATTCGTACCACTTCAAAAATATTTTCCATTACCTTGGTTTTTTAGAGTGCAGCCTTTATTTTCAACGATACTGACCATATAAAATTTGAGAACGTGACAATTACAGCCTACAACAATCAATAATTTATATTTTCTGTAGTATAGTCCCCAATTTCAACTAAATCAGCTTACCAAATATCATCCATTTCTTTAATTATATTTCTATAATACACAATCAATTTTAGAGATTGCTTATAGACTTGGTTTAATAAATTTCATTGACATTGAGTTGTTTTCCAGATTTTTTGGAGTGTTGTGGCCTACTTGATACCCTTTCAGCTATTTATACTAACATGTAGTTAATTTTCCAATCTATCCATTATCAATTCAATTTAATATGTCTTTCAAAACATGATTTCATTTTTAGAATGTCTTTTTCAATTTTATAACTCACTTCTATGCCTAATTTATTTCACGTTGTAGTACATCAATTTACATTAAAACATTCTAGAATATTAATGCCCTAAGCCATATTATTATATTGTCATTTAGTTTGTCGATTTCAGTTTTTAGAAACAATTTTTTGATAACATCGTTCTCCGTTAGTGAACGATGATGACTCTGTATGTACATTAGTAATAATTAAAATCTTTTTATAGATTTCGAGTTCAAATTTATCATAATATTTGGTATTTTATGAAACATTAGAGAAAATACTCCTGGTGTTAGAGCCCATATTCGGCCACCAACTTTATTTTATCTTCATTCAGTTTGAGGTTACTATCACCAAATTTCCATTCACTATTTAAATCTTTATATGGGCCATAGTTTGTATCTAATTTATTTTTTCCTTCCAAGACTGATACATCAGTATAAGTGTCTTCGGAATTGGAAGTCTGTGAGTACAATCATCATCCTCATCATCATTCACAGTATTAGCATCATTTTTAATAAGATGGTATCATCAAATATTGTTCCTTCTGCTAGTTTTTTTGGTGTACTTGTCTCTATCTTGACTGATGAGTTTTCAGACTTTAAACTTGTATTATTTTCAACTTCTGTCTTGATTTTACTTTATTCTTTCATGGACATTCTGTTAATTTTTTTAGAACTATTTATGAATTCTTTGAGAGGTTCTGTTATAAGTTTAAATGTTAATTGTCTCTTAGTTGTTCACGTGTATCTATTTCACCAGTTTTTATACTACGAAACTTTTTCTTCAATACATTTCTTGTCAACACCAACTGCTTTAAAACTTTCTCATCCATGTTTGATAATTGTAAATAACAGGTATCAGCTATCAGCTTATCAGGAGCTGGTCTGGTTTTCAGATCAGCTTTTTAGGACCTGGTCTGGTTTTCAGATCAGCTTTTCAGGACCTGGTCTGGTTTTCAGATCAGCTTTTCAGGACCTGGTCTGGTTTTGAGATCAGCTTTTCAGAACATGGTCTGGTTTTCAGATCAGCTTTTCAGGACCTGGTCTGGTTTTCAGATCAGCTTTTCAGTACCTGGTTTGGTTTTTAGATTCCCTTATCACGACCTGATCTGGCTTTCAGATCAAGTTATCAAATACCAGATCAGGCTATAAGGTAGCTGATCTGTAAAACAGATCAGACTATCAGGAGCTATTCAGATTTCTAGATCAAGCTATCTGGTCCAGATTACATTATCAGTATACAAGTGGCTGAACATTTATAACATTTAGATGCATGAAGTTTAGGGCCAGATGAAATACGAAAAGGTAAACTTTTATGTAGTAAAATTGTTTTCTATAAAGATCATCGTTTAATCAATATCTTTGCTTATAATCAAAAATCCTTATTTATCCTTTAAATTTTTCTCACCTTACCTAACATTACAAATACATTATGACGATCTCGTATCAAATGTTTGAGCATTCTGCTATAAGTTTTACATAAGTAGAATGATTCAAGATTATCTCACCCTCTAAAAAAATATGCTTCTCACACACAACATCGTTAAATATCATATTAGAATTACTTTTGCCTTTTTTAGTAGAAATAACAGATTCACTATCTATAAATGTCTAATATCCCATTATTTTAATTGAAAAAATTAATTTCTACAGGTATTCATATTTAAGTTGATATAGAGACTTTGAGTATAAATATGTAGATATTTTCAAATTTAAGTCCACAAGGACTTTCTAGCAAGCCAATCATGTCATTAGTATTTTTTTTTCGCAATTTGACAGACCAACTATTCTTGCAGGAAAATAATTTCGTAGGCGGGAACTAGGGTTTATTTTTGAACTAACGTTCGATGATTCATCAAAATTTCGTACCAACCTTTTTTTAGGTTGTTTTACTAACCGCATTTGTGTAACTAAATGCCTTTTATAAATATTATCTCTTATTATAAAAAAATAAACTAACACAGATATACGATATCAGAAAATATTTTCTAAAATCGTATAGGTGCATTAGTTTATTTTTTCTATAATAAGAGATAATGATATATACTCATAATCAAAACAGCATAAAAATATCCTTTGTTTTGACTGTGAGTATGCATCAATATTTATGAAATGTATTTAGTTACAAGAATGTGGTCAGTAAAACAAAGTATATTTTAACAGACTTATTTATAAAATTATTAGGGCTTTATAAAAGCTTTTTAAAACAAATTTTTGTATGAAAATTTGTTTTAAAAAGCCCTAATAAGTTTTATAATTAAGGCTGTAAGAGTTTAAAATCAGTATTTTGTATGACAATACTGTTTTTAAACTCTTAAAATATACTTTGTTTTGACTATGAGTAGGAGGCATTATTCTCTTATTATAGAAGAAAAAAAAAAATATAGCTATACGATTTTAGAAAATATTTTCTGATATCGTATAGCTATATTATTTTATTTCTTCTATAATAAGAAATAATATTTATGAAGTACATTTCATAAATATTGACTCATTCCCATAGCCAAAACAACCTAAACATAGGTTGGTACGAAATATTGATGAATCATCAAAATTTCATATCAAGCTACATATATTTATGTTGTTTTATTAACCGCATTTTGTAACTAAGTACATTTCATAAATAATATCTTTTATTGTTTCTATAATATATATTATTTATGAAATGTACTTAGTTACCAAATGTGGTTAGTAAAACCAAGTATAATTTAAGAGTTTAAAACCATAATTTTTATGGTTATACTGGTTTTAAACACTTAAAGCATAATTTGTTTTGACTATGAGTATGCACCAATATTTATGAAATGGATTTCATAAATATTGATCCATACTCATGGTCAAAACAACATAAATATAAATAGCTTGATATGAAATTTTGATGAATCATCGAACGTTAGTTCAAAAATAAACCCTAGTTCCCGCCTACGAAATTATTTTCCTGCAAGAATAGTTGGTCTGTCAAATTGCGAAAAAAAAAATACTAATGACATGATTGGCTTGCTAGAAAGTCCTTGTGGACTTAAATTTGAAAATATCTACATATTTATACTCAAAGTCTCTATATCAACTTAAATATGAATACCTGTAGAAATTAATTTTTTCAATTAAAATAATGGGATATTAGACATTTATAGATAGTGAATCTGTTATTTCTACTAAAAAAGGCAAAAGTAATTCTAATATGATATTTAACGATGTTGTGTGTGAGAAGCATATTTTTTTAGAGGGTGAGATAATCTTGAATCATTCTACTTATGTAAAACTTATAGCAGAATGCTCAAACATTTGATACGAGATCGTCATAATGTATTTGTAATGTTAGGTAAGGTGAGAAAAATTTAAAGGATAAATAAGGATTTTTGATTATAAGCAAAGATATTGATTAAACGATGATCTTTATAGAAAACAATTTTACTACATAAAAGTTTACCTTTTCGTATTTCATCTGGCCCTAAACTTCATGCATCTAAATGTTATAAATGTTCAGCCACTTGTATACTGATAATGTAATTTGGACCAGATAGCTTGATCTAGAAATCTGAATAGCTCCTGATAGTCTGATCTGTTTTACAGATCAGCTACCTTATAGCCTGATCTGGTATTTGATAACTTGATCTGAAAGCCAGATCAGGTCGTGATAAGGGAATCTAAAAACCAAACCAGGTACTGAAAAGCTGATCTGAAAACCAGACCAGGTCCTGAAAAGCTGATCTGAAAACCAGACCATGTTCTGAAAAGCTGATCTCAAAACCAGACCAGGTCCTGAAAAGCTGATCTGAAAACCAGACCAGGTCCTGAAAAGCTGATCTGAAAACCAGACCAGGTCCTAAAAAGCTGATCTGAAAACCAGACCAGCTCCTGATAAGCTGATAGCTGATACCTGTTATTTACAATTATCAAACATGGATGAGAAAGTTTTAAAGCAGTTGGTGTTGACAAGAAATGTATTGAAGAAAAAGCTTCGTAGTATAAAAACTGGTGAAATAGATACACGTGAACAACTAAGAGACAATTAACATTTAAACTTATAACAGAACCTCTCAAAGAATTCAAAAATAGTTCTAAAAAAATTAACAGAATGTCCATGAAAGAATAAAGTAAAATCAAGACAGAAGTTGAAAATAATACAAGTTTAAAGTCTGAAAACTCATCAGTCAAGATAGAGACAAGTACACCAAAAAAACTAGCAGAAGGAACAATATTTGATGATACCATCTTATTAAAAATGATGCTAATACTGTGAATGATGATGAGGATGATGATTGTACTCACAGACTTCCAATTCCGAAGACACTTATACTGATGTATCAGTCTTGGAAGGAAAAAATAAATTAGATACAAACTATGGCCCATATAAAGATTTAAATAGTGAATGGAAATTTGGTGATAGTAACCTCAAACTGAATGAAGATAAAATAAAGTTGGTGGCCGAATATGGGCTCTAACACCAGGAGTATTTTCTCTAATGTTTCATAAAATACCAAATATTATGATAAATTTGAACTCGAAATCTATAAAAAGATTTTAATTATTACTAATGTACATACAGAGTCATCATCGTTCACTGACGGAGAACGATGTTATCAAAAAATTGTTTCTAAAAACTGAAATCGACAAACTAAATGACAATATAATAATATGGCTTAGGGCATTAATATTCTAGAATGTTTTAATGTAAATTGATGTACTACAACGTGAAATAAATTAGGCATAGAAGTGAGTTATAAAATTGAAAAAGACATTCTAAAAATGAAATCATGTTTTGAAAGACATATTAAATTGAATTGATAATGGATAGATTGGAAAATTAACTACATGTTAGTATAAATAGCTGAAAGGGTATCAAGTAGGCTACAACACTCCAAAAAATCTGGCAAACAACTCAATGTCAATGAAATTTAGTAAACCAAGTCTATAAGCAATCTCTAAAATTGATTGTGTATTATAGAAATATAATTAAAGAAATGGATGATATTTGGTAAGCTGATTTAGTTGAAATTGGGGACTATACTACAGAAAATATAAATTATTGATTGTTGTAGGCTGTAATTGTCACGTTCTCAAATTTTATATGGTCAGTATCGTTGAAAATAAAGGCTGCACTCTAAAAAACCAAGGTAATGGAAAATATTTTTGAAGTGGTACGAATACCAAAAAACTTAAAAGCAGATGATGGTAAAGAATTTTTTCAAAAACACTTTGGAAAATTAATTCACAAATATAGGATTTAACATTACTCAATATAACATCAATAGTACAATGATTTAATAAATTATTAAAAGAAATGATGTGAAAAGAATTTATCATTAATCATTCATATAAGTGGGTTGATATATAAAGACTAGTGTATAAAATAGAAAAATTCAAGAAAAAACTGCTAAATATAGTATACAGTAATTTGAAGATGATAAAATGTTTCTATATAAAATTATATAAAAATAAAATTACAAAGGAAAAATCTAGTTTTTCTTGTTTTTGAATAATTGATTAAGAATGAAAGGTCTTAGGAAAGATAATTAACTTAATGTATTGTAATTCTCTAAACTTGTTGGTAAGTATGAAATATTGTGAAAACTTAAACGTTCAAAATGAAGTAAAACACAGTGTAATATTCAGCAACACATCTTATTATTAGTTTTTTATAGTAAAAGATGTACATTTTCCATTTTGAAAGCTCTAAACAAAAAATTTTAAAATACGAATATGGGCCTATTATAAAAGATCTTTACTTTGTTCATTTCTTTAGCTATCAGATCTTTAGAAAACATATGTAAATAAACTAAAGAAAGTGGACTTTGGTATCCATTCTTTAAGAATGTAGAGATGTATAAATGAGTATGAAACAAATTTAGTGAATAAATATGGACTTCAATAAGAATCATGCTGAAGCATGTATAAATTATAAAATGCAATCTAAACAGATATTACTTTATATATTTATCGGTATGAGTATCAAATAAATTTACTAAAAAAATGAAAGCATGTCGGGGCATGTACATATAATTAAAAAATTCCTCACGTCATTAAATTTTTGCAAATGAATTACATATGTATGTATATATGTATCTACTGTGCAAAAAATTCAAAAGAGTGAATTCGTAAAATCTAATAGTATAGATTTTTGAAACACCACTACATCTCGGACTCTCGCGTCATTATCGATAGAAGCATGCTAAGGCATGCATGCTAAGAAAAAAATATGAATAAAGCTGTTAGATGATGATGAAAAACTCTTTTTTAATAATGAATTCGACAGCAATTGTATCTGGATCAATACAACTCATGAATGTGTTGTATAGGGTATGATTGATGGTGAGAGCACCTTTTTTAAGTGAAAAATCATTACATCTGCATGCGATACAATCAAGCCTACGTTAACAAGAATTACTTCAAGGGGTCAACCAGTAAACCTCATGTTGAAACACTTGAGGTAAAATTCTCCCAAACATAAATATTCCAATGTTTCTGACACTTTATGCAAATACTTATGGTGAATTGCTTGCTGGTGGAGGTAAGTGAGTTCTTTATGATCGATTTTCTACAATAGTTGATTACTAAACATGTGTTTCCTTGTATATGAACTAATTTTTACATACATACATACATATATTTATGTATGTATATGTATACTTTTAAAAATTATATACATATGTAAATGTTCTCTATTTGAAGTAGTAAAATCAAAAATTAGTGACACATTAAAAGGAAAAATAAATAAAAATAAAGAGTGACTGACTAACTTATACGTACAGTCTGCTAACAGACACACAAAGCACAATTAAATTAAAGATATCAAAAATATGAATACAATAAGCTGAACTTTAATAAAATGAGAAAAAATCGTGTCTTCTAGAACATCAAATAAAAGCTAAAGACGATCAACCTTCATAAAATAAATATATATCGTATTATCCCTAATTAATTAATTCTTGTAGTATATGCGGTTACTCTATACTACAGAAACCGCCAAGAGAGTAAATTTAAATTCTTAGAAAACGACTTTATTTTCTGTTGATCGCTATTCAAGAAGAAAATTAGTTTGTTTATTATGGTTTAACTAATTTAAAAGTACATTCATATCTATACTTCTTAACATAAAAATCAAAAACAAATATTATTCAATTCTATATTATATGTATCTAAAATTCCAAAAAAGCTGTTACATATAAGTATGAAGGAATCTCCAGCTGCATCAGAGTTTAAGACAAAAAGCTAATTTTATTCAATAGGAGACCAATTGAATAAAATGTTAATTTGAAACAGTAAGCAAAGACACTAGCTTACTGTATTCTTATTCATAATCGTATAATAGAATATATAACCACCGAACGACAAATTTTTAAAGTCTTATAAATTAAGCCATGTGTAAAATAAACATAAATTTTATAGAGGACTAAGGTTTCAAAAGTAATTCAATTGATTTCATTGGAAAAAAAAGTAGCGTTTGTTTTCATCAATTATGAAAATAACAATTTCATTATAAAACTCCCCTTTGATTTTAAATGTTTATCAAAAAATAAATAAAAAAAGTTAAACCAAGCAAACTGGCTAACAAAAAAAAAACTGTCGATATTGAAAACACCAAAGCTGGAGGTGTTGAATCAGTTTCATTTAAAAATGTTTATACCTACTGTTGCAGTTTAAATTATTGTATATTTATATTTGAATTTAACTGAACGTTCTATTTGTAATGTCATACTATAATTGTATTAATAATGCCAGATTGATTGATATTTAATGAATCAACTCTGTGCTGATCTCATATTTGGGTTCATTTTCGTAGTTATGTCAACCCTGAGTTGATGTCGTTTTTGAGTTCTTCGTGTTTTTGTGGCACGAATGTCTTTTTGAATTTTTGGTGGTGCTTGTCGGACATTTTGAATTCGTGTATTCTAATATTTAATTTATTTATGTTTAGAGGCAGAATTAAGTAAGTTATTCTACTTCATTTATGTATGTATAAGAATGTACATTTTGCATTTTATTTAAAACTCTATAGATAATAAAACATCACATCACATTATAAAACGTACAAACGCCAATCGTACATCGTGTTTTAATAAAATTAAGCCGCATTAATTTGTACATCGTTTTGTTATTTCTGCCCGGAATCGTGTTACTGCCGTAACATTTGGAATCAAAGTTGCTGCCGCAACATCTTTTATTATTTAATTAAAACGCCGCCGTTTAAATCCACCAGGGTTTAAATAACCACATACACACGTAGTAATGTCACGACAAAGCGAACGACTTAAGGAAAAGAAAATGTCTGAAAACGAAGACAATGATACCGCCGAAGTTGAAAATGCTGAGTCTGGGCAAAGCGGTAGTGAAAGCGAAGAGACGATGATTGGCCAGAAAGCTACTGCCGAGCTAAAGGAGGAAATCCTACAACTAAAGGAATCGGTGAAGATTCTACTGGAGATACATAACGCAACTTTATCCACGCCAGTACAACAGCGAACAGCATCGCATACGTTGCCTAATTCAGCAGCTACACAGCCTGCCGTAGCGAACTACCAAACTGATACACCTATACTGCAAGCATCAACGCCGCCGATGAAACCACAACTTAATTCAAGTGAGTATAAAATGCCTTATATCATTTACGGGTCAGACCATGCCGCACAACAACTTGTGCAAACCACGGGGTCTATGCCCCTATTGTCGTCACAATCAACCACTTATGTGCAACCACAACTCACACAAATGTTTTCAAACACAGCGCCGCTAATGACACCAGTTGTGTCACATAATTATTGGCCGTCATACTCGCGTAATATACCGACCTCTGTTTCTGCGCCACAGGCAGCAGACAGACAAGTATATCGTGAATTACGTAAACTTCATGACTTGCCAACATTCGCCGGACAGCCAGAGCACTGGCCCATGTTCAGTGTAGCGTATAACGAAACAACTAGGAATTATAGTTACACAAATTTAGAAAATTTAATGAGACTTCAGAAAGCTTTAAAAGGCGAAGCTAAAGCAAAGGTTGAAACATTTTTAATTCACCCTGATAGCGTGGGCCAGGTGATGAAAACATTGGAGTTTCATTATGGACGCCCACAAGTGCTCATACGTAGCCAAATTGCCAAAGTCCGCGCCTTTCCACAAATATCTGGAAGGAAAATGTATGAGTTAGTTAATTTTAGCACTATGGTATCTAACCTTACAGTTTTTTTGGAAAATGCAGGTGCAACCCCTCATTTGTCGAACCCCACACTGATTGACGAATTGGTTAGCAAATTGCCATCCTCCAAGAAAGAAGACTGGATGAAATATTCTGTTCAAAATCTCGGCCAATATCCCAGTGTACGCCAATTCAGCACATGGCTGCAAGAAGTAGCTACTTACGTCGCACTTGCTACGGAAACTGATGAACACTACAATAAAAAGGACAGAATGAATCCATCGTTTACTATAACAGCCGATCACCGTCTCACCAAATGTTTAGTGTGTCAACAGGACCACAAGTTGTACCAGTGCAATAAATTTAAAGAATTGACAATTGCCGAGAGATGGAAACAAGTAAAAGATAAAAATCTTTGCTTTTGTTGTCTACAGGCTGGTCACAATTTACTTAAGTGCCAAATGAAACGCCAATGTGGTTTGTCCAAGTGTACTAAATACCACAACAGATTACTTCACGAAAATTTTAAAGTTAACAATGGCACAAAAGTAAACAAAAGCAAAACATATGGCGATAACAATAGAGAGTTATTTGGAGATGATAAGAAGGCGATACATTTTGAAAAAGAGAACAGTGTTGTCAATGCAATTGTTGATAATTCTTTTAGTAAAGAAACATTATTTAAATTTTTGCCAGTTAAATTAAAGGGACCAAAGGGCTCCATTGAAATTGTAGCTTTCATAGACGAAGGCTCGAAGATATCACTTCTAGAAGAAAAAGTCGCAATACAGATTGGCTTAAAAGGTGCAACAAGCAACTTGTGTCTCGGTTGGATTGGTGGAAAAACAACAAATGAAGTATCTAAAAAGGTAAATATGGAAATTAGTGGTGTTAATGAAAATGGTACTTGCTTTAATATGAAAAATGTATGGACTACTGAAAATTTGAAATTGCCACCACAAAGCTTACATTTTGAAAACTTTAAAAATAAATTTCCGTTTTTAAGAGAAGTGGAAATTGAAGACTATTTTAATGCTATGCCAAGATTGTTGATTGGGTTACCCCATATAAGACTTGTGCGACCGTTCGACATCATTAATTTAGACGAAAGTTTTGCAGTACATCGAACTAATTTGGGTAATATTTTATTTGGTTCAAACGAAGATGGCACGGCTGCGACTGTGTGCAGGATTGATGTAGACATTTTAGATGAAATTCATCAACAGGTTTCAGATTTTTTCACTATGGAAAATTTCGGTGTAAATAATACGAAATTATTAGTATCGAAGGACGATGAAAGGGCAGGGGAAATACTTCAGCGCACTACACAAAAAATAGGTCTTCAGTATGAAACCGGCCTTATATGGAGGCAAGATAACTTTGAATTTTTCGATAGCTACAGTGTTGCCAAGAAACGTTTGCAGTGTTTGGAGTCAAAGATGAGTAAAGATGCAGAGTTGGCCGAGTGGTATAAAACTAAAATTGAAGATTACGTTTCGAAATCATATGCCAGATTATTATTGCCAGAGGAAGTATCCAGTAATGACCATCGTATATGGTACTTACCGCATTTTGCCATAACAAACCTTAATAAAGGAAATAAACGTCGCCTGGTGTTCGATGCAGCCGCATCTATAAATAATGAATCTTTTAACTCAAGATTGATGAAAGGCCCTTGCAAGTATCAACCCAAGTCGTTAATATCCATACTTTTTAAATTTCGCCAGCGAAGGATCGGCGTTTGTGCGGACATAAAGGAAATGTTCCACCGCGTAAAAATACGGGAACAAGATCAGGTTGCGCAACGATTCCTATGGCGTAATGGTGACCCTACAAGGCCACCTGATGTGTATGTGATGCAAGTGATGATTTTTGGATCAGCCAGTTCTCCTTGTTCAGCGCAATACGTGAAAGATTTCAACGCGGGGCAATATGAGGGTACACATCCACGGGCAGCAAATGCTATTGTTAATTGTCACTACGTTGATGACTACGTAGACTCTTTCGACAGCATTGATGAGGCGATTGCTGTGAGTAAAGATATAGTGAAAATTCATCAGCAGGCAAATTTCGAGCTAAGGGGATTTGTGTCAAACGCAAAAATGTTTTGCCAGGTTATGAATAATGGCGCACCTGAGGTAAATAAATTATACTCGACAAATTTAAGCAGTGATCGGACATCTGAAAAGATTTTGGGAATGTATTGGCTACCTGTAGAGGACAATTTTTGTTTTGTTTTGAAATTCAACAAAGTGCCGGAAGCGGTTTTGAACGGTAATCGAAAGCCAACGAAACGAGAAATTTTAAGTCTTACTATGTCCATATTTGATCCTTTTGGATTTTTGGCAAACGTTGTTATAGTATCTAAGGTATTACTGCAGGAATTGTGGAGGCATAAATTAGATTGGAGTTCACCAATCCCGGATGCAGTGTATGAAAAATGGTTTAAATGGTATAAAGAACTTGAGATGGTGCAGCACATTAGAATTCCTAGGTGTTATAGCTCTACTTTGTGTTATCCCACAACAAGCGTTGATATGCATGTTTTTGTAGACGCCAGTGAGACTGCCTTTGCAGCTGTTGCTTATTGGCGGATAAGCAGTACAAGCGCGGTTGATATTACTTTTATTGCTGGAAAATCAAGATGCGCCCCAATAAAGCCGCTATCAATTCCGCGCCTTGAACTGCAAGCGGCGGTACTCGGTGTAAGACTATGTAGGATGATAATATCAAGCCATGATATTGAGCCAAGGAATGTATGCCTTTGGTCAGACTCAAAGACCGTGATTGAATGGATACGATCAGACGCCAGAGTCTACAAACAATTTGTGGCTCATCGCATATCAGAGATACTGGAATCTTCTGACGTAGGTCAATGGCGATGGGTTCCAGGCTCACAAAATCCAGCAGATGAGGCCACGAGGCTAAGAAAACCGACAACATCGCGCTGGCTTAACGGACCCGAGTTTCTTAACTCGAGCGAAGAGTACTGGCCCAATATACCAGAAGGCATATCAGAAAATTACTGCAAAGTCGAGAGACGATCAAAGTTTATATCTATAGTGAATGACGTATCACTTATTCAATTTAACAGATTTTCAAGTTATTATAGATTAGTCAGAGTAATGAGCTGGGTCATACGAGCAGTAAAAGTTTTCAAAACATGTGGCAAAGGAGATAAAAATCCAGTGACAAAATCTCAGTTGCATTTGAGCGCTGCAGAGATAAGGGCATCAGAATTGTTTTTGTGTAAAACAGCTCAACGTGATGGTTTTCCCGATGAATGTCAACAATTACAGCTTAATAAACCTATAACGAAATCAAGTGTCATCTATAAACTTACCCCTTATTTGGGTAACGACGGCTTAATTAGACTTTCCGGACGTATCAGCAAAGCTAACTGTGTTTCACAGTGCACTAGAGAACCTATAATTCTACCGAAAGGACACGAGCTAACAAATCTGATTATAAAGCAATACCACGAAGATTTTAAACACCAAAATCAGGAGTCGGTTTGTGCCGCTATTCGTCTCAAATTTTGGATACCGAGCCTTAGGCGTCTGGTAAGATCCGCCAGAGCGAAATGCCAATTATGTAAAAATATGAGTGCTGTTCCGAAGTGCCCTTTGATGGGCCAACATCCAATTGATCGGCTTTCCCCGTATGTACGGCCGTTTTCGTACACTGGTATTGATTACATGGGTCCGTTTCTGGTGTCTGTTGGGCGTAGGAGTGAAAAGCGTTGGGTGGCCCTCTTCACGTGCTTGACTGTAAGGGCTGTCCATTTAGAAGTTGCTAAAGATTTATCAACGGACGCAGTCATACTATGCATAAGGAATTTTGTGAACCGCAGAGGCTTGCCGGTACGTATGCGTAGTGATAGAGGTACCAATTTCATTGGAGCGAGTAAAGAAAACTTTGTGTTTGAGGAAACGAAAATAGCAGATGAATGCAGTCAACGTGGCATTGAATGGTTATTCAACACTCCTGCCAACCCAGCAGCTGGTGGCGCGTGGGAACGAATGGTTCAAGCGGTGAAAAGAGTATTAGTTTTTACGCTAAAGGAAAAATCTCCTCAGGTCGACACTTTTGTTAGCCTGCTAATAGAAGCCGAGAATTTGGTTAATTCGCGACCACTAACACATATTTCGATAGACAGTTCAGACCAAGAGCCTCTTACACCCAATCATTTTTTGATCGGATGCGCAAATACAGTTCAAACGCCGGCTGTGCCTGAAAAGGTCGTCTTAAGAAAACAGTGGCAAATACTGACACAACTAAAACAAACATTCTGGAAGAGATGGGTGTTGGAATACCTCCCAGAGTTGACGCGGCGGTCAAAATGGTATCAGCCCGTGGAACCAATCAAAATGGGCGATGTGGTTGTTGTATGTGATGACAATGAGGCACGTGGACAATGGAAGAAAGGTGTGGTTGAGGAAGTGTTTGTGGCAGCCGATGGACAAGTTCGCTCGGCGGTGGTTAGGACATCAGTGGGCCGGCTAAGAAGACCTGCGTCAAAGTTGGCTGTTCTCGATGTTAGTGGTGGTGAGTCTCCCAGATCGACTCACGGGCGGCGGGATGTTGCAGTTTAAATTATTGTATATTTATATTTGAATTTAACTGAACGTTCTATTTGTAATGTCATACTATAATTGTATTAATAATGCCAGATTGATTGATATTTAATGAATCAACTCTGTGCTGATCTCATATTTGGGTTCATTTTCGTAGTTATGTCAACCCTGAGTTGATGTCGTTTTTGAGTTCTTCGTGTTTTTGTGGCACGAATGTCTTTTTGAATTTTTGGTGGTGCTTGTCGGACATTTTGAATTCGTGTATTCTAATATTTAATTTATTTATGTTTAGAGGCAGAATTAAGTAAGTTATTCTACTTCATTTATGTATGTATAAGAATGTACATTTTGCATTTTATTTAAAACTCTATAGATAATAAAACATCACATCACATTATAAAACGTACAAACGCCAATCGTACATCGTGTTTTAATAAAATTAAGCCGCATTAATTTGTACATCGTTTTGTTATTTCTGCCCGGAATCGTGTTACTGCCGTAACATTTGGAATCAAAGTTGCTGCCGCAACACCTACATTTTTGAAAGGTTTTGCAATGTACACCCTCCAAAAATTTCTAACGTTGACTATATAGGCTGCATCAACTTTAAGCAAATTTAAATTAAATATAGGAAATATTTCTGTTATAGTTACTATTACTTTAGAGTATGTATCTTCAGGAATTCAGCTTTACTTAAAATAGAAAATCCTCACAAACTTTTAAGTAAATGCAAATGCAAATTAAAACAACGTTTTTTTTTAATTTCAAGTAAAAAAGCTGAAGATATTTCACAGCAGCAACAACAACAAAAGACATGACATGACGAAAAAAATATGTATTCAAAGATTGATATAAACACTTATTTGTATGTACATACATACATACATGCAAACATAAAATCAATTTGTAGATATGTATGTATACATATCAAATTTCTTATCAATGCTCAAGTATTTATTAGATCTTAACAATCACACTTACATATCTACATCATGAAAATATATTAAGCATAAATTCTCTTGGTCTACACTCAAGGAAATTATGCTGCGTAAAAATAAGAATGCGTCACATTAATTCAATAATAGAAAATGTGTGTTGAGATACCTAAAAAGTAATGAGTTTAATAAATGAATACTGTAAATTAATATTTTTCCATATTGAAATAAGAAATTTCAATATGACTAAACCTTCGCTAATGTTTCTTATTAATTCAACATGGTTTTTACTGATTTTAAGTTGGTCTTTTTTTTCTGTGTGTCGAAAAGTTGTCCAGTCAAAGAAGGTTGATGTAGTTAAACAAATAAAATCTGTAATATAAACAAATTTGTCAAAGGCAGACTTTAACGCGAGACAAATTTAAGCATGAAAAAATATAAAGCAATCTAAGTATAAAAACATACTAGGATTAGGGAAGTTCAGATATATGATAGTATTTTATAGTACCAAATGTCGATATTGAAAACAATTTATTGCTACCTACATATAAATACCAGCACGAGAAACTCATATACACACGCATACACACACACACATAGCAGGATTCATCTAAGAAAAATCCAAGAAAATTTTAACAACACTCCGCCCTCACAAATCAAGACCAGCCTAAAATCTTCACAGACATACATTCACAAATTCCTATGGTCATACATACATATACAATATATAAAATTAATCTCAACAACAGAACACTCTCACCTACCTGAATTATGGATAGTCTTAAACTCCCACAGACATATATACATATAGATTCCCACTGCTACATATAACAAGAACATATCGCCTATAATAAATCACAATCATCTTAAATTCTCACAGCCATACATACATACACACAATCAATCTACCTCATCAAAATCCTCACCCACCTCAAATTACGACCAGCCTTAAACTCCTACAGACAAACATACCTACAAATCCCTATGGCTACATATTACGTCAACAACCCTACCCACCCAAATCATAGTCAGCCTTAAGCTCCTACATACATACAAACATACAGATTCCCCCGGTTACATATTACTAGAATACCTCGCCCCTAATAAATCGCGATCAGCCTTAAGCTCCTACAGAAATATATACACACACACATACACAAACACACCCACACATACACAACAAACAAACACACACACACATACAGGCGATCCATCTACCTCCACAACACCCCCACCCACCTCAAATCACGATCAGGATTAAATTCTCACAGGCATACATGCATGCATGTAATCGATCTACCTCAACTACACCCCCGACCCCCTGCTTAACAAAGCCTTGCTTAAATTCCTGCAGACAGATACATCCACAAACTCCTACGGTTACATATTACAACACCTACAAACACCCATCCACCCAAATCACAGTCTACCAACACCTATATTAGCATTAGAAAAAATAACTTTCACGTTTTCCCGTCGGCATAAGGACAAATCATTTCCATGATTTTCCCTTCGGTATTAGGAAAAAATAATACTCATGTTTTGCCGTCGGCATTTGAAAAAAATAAAAATGTGTTTTGTCGTCGGCATTTGAAAAAAATAATAATCATGTATTGTCGTAGGCATTAGGAAAAATTATCATGAATTGCCGTAGGCAATAGGAAAAATTAATAATCACTATTTCACCATTGGTATTAGGAAAAATCATTTTCATGATTTTCCCATCGGCATAAGGACAAATCATTTCCATGATTTTTCCTTCGGTATTAGGAAAAAATAATAATCATGTTTTGCCGTCGGCATATACACACATAAAAACCTCAAAACTATGAGTCACCTTAATACATTCACACAAAATATTCCACACAAAAATTCCCACGGTCAGGCGGACAGTCAGAGAGACAGACAAACAGACAGACATACTCTTAATGTAAACAAAAAACTCTTAATGTAAACAAAAAACATCAAAGCGCCGCCGAAAACACAAATTTCCAAGAATTTAAGAATTTTCAAATTTTAATTACCCAAATTTAACAATTTCACCAACAATTTAACAATTTCAGCCACAATTTTGCAAGTTTAATTGGGGCAGGATGCCCATTCCACTACTACTGTCCAACTATTAGAGCACGAATAGAATTTGGTAAGAGAGAGCTATGTTTTATTTTAGATCTGATGTTCGTTGAAGCATCAATATTGCGAATCACAACATTTTTATGTTGTTTAACTAATTGAATTCTTATAACTAATTGCATTTCATAAATGTCACTTTTATTATAGAAGAAAAAATAAAATAAGATGTTAATACATTATAACAAAACGTTTAGTTATAAAAAACCAGCCGTTGGAAAAGGTTTAGTAAATAGAGTAATAAACTCTCTGCCTGTTGAATTACATCTTCCTGGATATCAGTTTTGTGGACCCGGAACAAAATTACAAAAACGTTTAGATTGCGGTGACAAAGGAATTAATTTATTAGACGCCAGTAGTAGGGAACTGGCGGTTCAATGGCAATAAAAATTGTCAAATTTGGGTAATTAACGTCAAAAATTTTGTAATTTATGGGAAAATTTTAAAATAATGTCAAAGGTGTGAAGTGACGAGGGTCAGTTCACTTCGAGGGTATGTTGGGGCGCATGCTTTGTTTGTATGTATGTTTTAGATTTTTGTTTTAACCAAAGGTGTGAAGTGACGAGGGTACTCGATGGTTTGTAGATGTCTGTCGGTTGATGTGCATACTCGCAGTTTATTATGTTGGCGCGCATGCTTTCTATGTATGTATGTTTAAGATTTTTGTTTTAACCAAAGGTGTGAAGTGACGAGGGTACTCGATGGTTTGTAGATGTCTGTCGGTTGATGTACATACTCGTAGTTTATTTTCGTTAGCGCGCATGCTTTCTATGTATGTATGTATAAGATTTTTGTTTTAACCAAAGGTGTGAAGTGACGAGGGTACTCGATGGTTTGTAGATGTCTGTCGGTTGATGTACATACTCGTAGTTTATTTTCGTTAGCGCGCATGCTTTCTATGTATGTATGTTTAAGATTTTTGTTTTAACCAAAGGTGTGAAGTGACGAGGGTACTCGATGGTTTGTAGATGTCTGTTGGTTGATGTACATACTCGTAGTTTATTTTCGTTAGCGCACATGCTTTCTATGTATGTATGTATAAGATTTTTGTTTTAACCAAAGGTGTGAAGTGACGAGGGTACTCGATGGTTTGTAGATGTCTGTCGGTTGATGTACATACTCGTAGTTTATTTTCGTTAGCGCGCATGCTTTCTATGTATGTATGTATAAGATTTTTGTTTTAACCAAAGGTGTGAAGTGACGAGGGTACTCGATGGTTTGTAGATGTCTGTCGGTTGATGTACATACTCGTAGTTTATTTTCGTTAGCGCGCATGCTTTCTATGTATGTATGTATAAGATTTTTGTTTTAACCAAAGGTGTGAAGTGACGAGGGTACTCGATGGTTTGTAGATGTCTGTCAGTTGATGTGCATACTCGCAGTTTATTATGTTGGCGCGTATGCTTTCTATGTATGTATGTTTAAGATTTTTGTTTTAACCAAAGGTGTGAAGTGACAAGGGTACTCGATGGTTTTTAATCATTTTTTAAAATGTGTGCAACGTCTTTCACGTTATGTTTTTTTTATAGGGAAAGCAATACCACACAACAAGAAATAATTTCAAAAATGACAAACGTTGACACTAGTACACACTGTTGCGATGTTACAAAATATCATAGTATTTACTCGGCATTTGTTTTTTGTAATATTCTTTTTAGCTGATGGAGCTGGAAGGGTATTTATAGAAAGAAATTATGTATTCTGGTGAGATATTAATGTTTTTGTTGTTGGTTTTATTTAGTTTTATTTATTTTTTGTTTTTTGTGTAAAGAGGCTGACATTTGTCAAACAAACCATGCACACTTATATACATTGATATTTTTGAGAACGAGATAGGTGAATGTGATGTCATTCCAAAGAACCAAATGGCATACTTCTATAATGGAAACTTCCAAAATGAAGATAGAAAAGTTTATGGTAGATGAAGAGGACGATGCTTTCTTCATACATATGTATGTTGTAACAATGTAAGAATAGAACGTAATTCGTATAAATTGAAACGTTCTCTAATCTAGCAGCAAGTACAGCATTGTATCTAGCAAGTGCATCATCATCATATAAAATCTTAAAAAATACAATACATTCTATAAATTATTAAAATGGTATATAAATGTAATATGTGCAATAAGATATATAAATACCAAAAGTGTTTCTTGGATCATATCTAAAATCATGGTGTTGAGGACCAATATATATATCCTCAACAACAGCAACAATATCAATATCCTTAACAACAACAACAACAACAACAAAAACAACAATATCAATATCCTCAACAACAACAACAACAACAACAACAATACCAATATCTTCAAGAACAACAACAATATCAATATCCTCAACAGCAACAACAATATCAATATCCTCAACAGCAACAACAATATCAATATCCTCAACAACAGCTACCATATCCTACGGCCATGCAATGGTACCCAAATACTGACCAACAATTGCAATATCAACTACAACAACAACAACAACAACAAAAAGAAATGTATTGGCAACAACCCTCTACCTCCATGCAATGGTACACAAATACTCATGAACATCAACAACTACAGTATCAACTACAACAACAACAACAACAACGAGAACTTCAAGGAGCGGATGCTTGTTGAGGTAATTTAATAAATAATACCAGCATTGATGAAGAAACGCAAGGAAGACATGAAGATAATATGAAATTTTACACCATAAGCAAAGCGTTCAAAAATAATATTGTAACGTATGGATTAAATAATAAAAGAGATGAACTTTTACTAGAAGATGTCATTGGTGAAAATGAATCAATTTTCATAGAGATGCTTGAAAGTCATTTACAAAGCCACACTGTAATAAAATTTAATATGAGTATTGTGGCAGAATATGTAAAAATTGTGGGGGAGGAATTGGAGTTCAATATTATTCATCATAGAGCTAAAATGAATTTGTTGACCAGAGGAGATGAAATATATGAAGTATTTTCTAACCAAATTTCAGAAATTCCAAATAAAATGAGTGAATTTCAAGAGAAGGACTCTGGTTGGACTTTGATACGCATAGTCCGAGCAGAGCTAAGTATTAATAAAGCTTCTCTAGTTAAAGGAGCAAACTGGATGAGTTTACCAGAAAAACTTCAAAAAAGAAAAGCTTGCATCAATGTAGAAAACACCGATCAATATTGTTTCAAGTGGTGTCTGATCGCCGCAGTAGATACTTCTCAAATAAAGAGTAAACAGCGATGTAGCTCATACAATATTCATGACATAACTGCTGACATCATTTGTACCCAAAATGGTGTAACGCTAGATTTTAAGAATTTAATATTTCCAATATCTTTAAAAGATATTAAAATATTTGAGAAGTGGAATAGTGGAATCAGCGTAAACGTATTTGGTTATGATGAGGAAAATAATGTAGTTGTTGGTCCGTATTATATAACAAAGAAGGAAAAATGTAATCATATCAACTTATTGTTGTTGGAAAATATCGTTGGTCATCATTACGTTCTAATACAAAATATGTCTAGGTAAGCTAAAAGTGTCAAGTACTAGGGAATATATATATATATAACTTTTTATAATATTTATTATAAATGATTTCATTTAAATTTTTTACAGATTATTAAGAGGCCAAACGACAAAACACGAACACACTCTTAAATTGTGTAATGTATGTCTGCAATTTACTCACAGTGATAGGATCATGGAGCAACACCAAGCAGAGTGTGGTAAAATTGTAGCCCAGCTACCATCCTATAATAACGCTACACTTAAATTTAAGGACCACCAACGACAGATGGATGTGCCTTTTGTTGTGTATGCAGATTTTGAGTGCATACTTGAGGACATCCAATGTATAGTAAGTAAAAATAATAATTTAACTAAAAAGCATACTCCCTGTGCTTTTAGTTATAATATTAAATATATTAACCATAATATAGATAAGTTTAGAATATATACTGGTAGGGACGCTGCAGAAAAATTTGTTGCTTATTTAGTTAAGGATTGTGAAGATATATATACTAATTATTTAATGAGAAAGACACAAATGGATTCTTTATCCCCTTCAGAAATATTCAGTTTTCGAAATGCTGTAAATTGCCACATATGTGATAAATTTTTACGTAGTGATCGCGTAAGGGATCATTGTCATGTAACTGGCAAATTTAGAGGTGCAGCTCATAATATGTGCAACTTAAAATATCAACAACCAAAATTTATCCCTATTTATTTTCATAATTATTCGTCTTATGACTCACATCTTTTTGTTAAAGAGTTAGGAGAAAAGTCTGACAACATAAAAGTCCTTCCGCTAAATAAAGAACGTTATATATCTTTATCAACATATACAAAAATGAATGACGATTTCAATCTTGAACTTAGATTTTTAGACACCTTACGTTTTATGCCCGAAAGCTTAGAAACTTTAGCCAATAATCTTACGGATAACGATTTCTGTACAATTAAAGAGCAATTTACATCAAAAATAGAGTTTGATCTGGTTAGAAGGAAGGGTGTTTTCCCTTACAACTATCTCAATTCCTTTGAAAAATTAAATGATAGTCAACTTCCAGCGAGGGAAGACTTTTTCAACACACTTACCAATACAGAATGTTCATATGAAGATTATGAGCATGCAAAAAAAATTTGGTACACATTTGATTGCAAAACTTTACAAGACTACATGGAGTTTTATTTAAAAACAGACGTTCTATTGCTAACTGATGTATTCGAAAATTTTCGAAAAGTTTGTAAGGGAATATATAACCTAGATCCAAGCCAGTACTATACTGCTCCTGGACTGTCGTGGGATGCTATGTTGAAGTACACAAATATAGAATTGGAGTTGTTAACTGATATAGATATGTATAATTTCTTTAAAAAAGGGATACGTGGGGGGATTGTACAATGTAGTAAAAGGTATTCAAAAGCAAACAATAAATATCTTCAGAGTTTCTAATGTACCTAGATGCCAATAACCTTTACGGTTGGGCTATGTCCGAATATCTTCCATATGGAGGATTCAGATGGTTATCAAGTGATGAGCTAAATCTGGATCCAAATCGGATAGACAATAATTCAAATGATGGTTATGTGTATGAAGTTACTTTAGAATATCCCTCCATTTTACACGAATCGCACAATGATCTACCTTTTTGTGTGGAAAATAAAAAACCTTACGGAAAGAATCAAACTAAATTAATTGCTGACTTTTCTACTAAACATTCATATATTATTCACTACAGAATTCTTAAGCAATGTTTAGAGTATGGTTTGATTCTAAAAAATACATCGGATTCTCACTTTTAAACAATCTCCATGGTTAAAATCATATATAGACTTAAATACCAAGCATAGAGCTAACGCTAAAAATACGTTTGAGAAAAACTTCTTCAAATTGCTCAATAATGCGGTATATGGTAAGACTATGGAAAATGTAGATAAGAGAAAAGATGTTAGAATTGTAACAAACTGGAACAGAACGAATTGCAATCATTTGGGAGCCCAAGATTGGATATCTAAGCCCAATTTCCATAGTTTGTCTATATTTTCAGAAGACATGGTGGCGATTTAAATGAATAGGCTCCAGACATATTATAATAAGCCTATTTACTTAGGATTTTGTGTGCTAGAACTTTCCAAATGGAAAATGTATAATTTCCATTATGGCTACATGCAGCCCAAATTTAAATCAAAATTGTCATTAAACTATATGGATACTGATTCATTCATATATACAATACGGACTGATGACTTCTATGCTGACATAAAGATGGACATACAGGATGAATTTGACACATCTGATTATCCTTCAGATAACATATATGGTATTCCTCGTTTAAACAAAAAGGTGCTGGGTATGATGAAAGACGAAAATTGTGGAAAAATAATGAAAGAGTTTGTTGGGTTGCGATCTAAAATGTATTCATTTAGTGTTCAAGATCAAAATGATGTAAAGAAATCGAAGGGGGTGAAGAAAACCATTTTAGATAAGTATAGCCTAAGTTCATATAGAGATTGTCTGTTTAATAAATCAAATGTATTTGATAATATGCTTACCTTTAAGTCGAGTTTGCATCAATTATATACTATGCAACTACATAAAATAATACTCAGTTATCAAGATGATAAAAGAAAAATCAAAAGTGATGGTATAAGCACATATGCATGGTACCATTCAGCAATAGAGGAAACCAATCCTGATTATGAGCTTGACATGCTATTAATGGAAATTGATAGACTTCAAGAAGAAGAAGAAAGTTACAATAAATGTAAATTATTGTAAAGTTTTATGATTAAAATAAGTGTAAATATTAGTTATTAAAAAAACTTCTTTTGTTAAAAAATAAATGTAAATATTAATTATTAAAAAAATTGTATGAAAAAAACAAAGAAAATATAACCAATAAAAAACAATAAAAACATATATTCTTGTGTACATTTTTTATTTATTTATTTATTATCTATTCTTAAATATAATTTATGAATTTTCACATCTGTTAGAATCTTGTGTTGCATTTTTTCCCCAATCTCATAACAAAGTCGTGTCAGTTCAATCTTTACATCCCTTTCATGTATTCCTTGTATTTCATTGAATTGGAGTTATGTTTTGTTTAAAGTGGAGCAGGTTGGTATATAATATTCATAATAGAAATGAAGAATTTGTTTTCTTAGAATGTTGTTCCAACATAAAATTGATGTAAAAAATACTCGAATTTGAGTTAATGATCTCCAAGTGTCAGAATCGATTTTTATATTAGAGTTTCCTTGTTCGATAACTAAAAAACAAACACCCATTTTATGTTTAAACTTATATTCAACATCTCTCTCACTTTCATTATCAATTATATTTATAGAATTTAAAAAATCTCGACGATTAAGCATATCATGAATATAGTCCTTATAGCACATGAGGTGTAACCACTCTTCCCGGTCTAGTCCAATGTATTGCTTATTTTTATAATTCAGCCATATCATTGGCTTAAAACCAAAAGCTGTTGAAAATCCACATGAAATCTTCAATTTCCAATTGAGCAAGTATTCAAACTCAAAAACCAAATCATGTATTTGAGGTTTTCGTTCTTCATTGTGGTGAAATATATTCTTTAAAGTACATTTATCCATCCTCAATAAATATAATATTTAAACTAATAGTTTTTCGCTCTATTAATCTATATATATTTATATATATATATATATATATATATATATATATATATATTAAAAAAACTATATAAACTATATAAACATATATATTCTATATTTGTTCATTATTTATTTTTGACAAATTTTTATAAGTTTCAATAATCTTAAAAATAATTTTTTTCCTTATGTGGAACATGGTGCATCGACATGTGTCGGGCCCTTCCTCGCATCCTTCGCTATACCAGGGGCAGCTGGCAAAATGCCCACTATCAGAGTCCTCTTATTCTATAATTCCATACTCCTCATTTTCATTGAGCATGGAGACGAAAAAATTTATGGTTTCTTTATGCTCATAGAGCAATAAGTCCTCAAAGGAATTAAGAAACTCAAATAACCGTTCACGTACTTGGCTCATTTTTTAATTGTTATTTTAATTTTCTTTTTTAAAGAATATTTTTTTCTTGAATGCTATTTTTATACTAGTACTCTTGAAAGTTTTACATTCTTATTTATAGTAAAATATTCTTGTAAAGTTAAAATGTTACAAACACTTTTGAGTGCTTTTTGAAATATTTTGTTCCAGTTACACTTTAGAACATCAATATCACTATCTCTCCGATCTTTCTTTTGCCATTTTTTGTTTCAGTTACGCTTAAGAACGTCAATATAACTACTATCTCTTTCACTACAATTCTATAAGTAACAAAAAATATTTTACATCAAAAATAATTACAATATGAGAAAAAGAGATAATTACGATACTGATCTTTCTTTTAAGAATTATTTTTTACCTATTTAAAGATTGGTAGAAATATTTAATACATCAGTTTACAATAAACAGATTGAGCTATCTGTCAAAGAAGAAAAGAAATACATATAAAAATTAAATTTAATTAATTAATATTGTAATAATGAATCCTCCAGATTTGATCACAAAATTCAACACATTAAATAAAAAAAATTAATACATATAAAAGAGCTCCAGGACTCAACTAAGTATGCAGTTAAAAACGCTAAGCGTGTGACTAGTAAATATGGCACTACAATTCAAATTGAACTGGAAAACAACATAATGTTTCTACCAAATCGGTACAACACGCTATCGGATGATGATATAATAGAACTGGCATCTGGGATATATTGCATATGTAAGCAAGGAGACAGTGGCTTAAAGTTGGATACTGCTGCTGAATTAAATATCTTTTTAACAAATGCTCAATACCCACAGTGGGTATAATATGTAAAAAAAGTATATCTTATAAACTTTTTGTATTAATAAAACAAAACAAAATTTAAAAATTGTTTGTGTGTGTTATTTATTTATTCTTTTCACTTATTTTGTAAAGAAATTGAAGACATAAATGTCCACATTTAAATGAATCGTAATCTTGATATTGATTGTAATTATATTTTATATTTTTACCTAGATATTTAACTAATTCTAATGGAGGTTGTAAATTTCCAAAACTGTCGAAATATTCCTTATGTTCATTGTTTTTATAATATGCTACCCAATGGGTTCCAGGACCTCTTGATAAATCCAAATTAATGATTCCGCATTCTCGTTTTCTCGATCGTTTTGGTAGTGTATCCAACATGAAAACTCCTCTAAAGTATGGAATGTTTGTTGAAAAGTTTCTCAAATCAACATCAGATAGGGGTTTATTGGGCAGCTTTATGAAAAATTTGGTTTTTGTTTTTCTTGACAAACCAATCCATATCCTTTCTTATATGGTTTAAGGTAAAAACCTTTCCCCATTGCTACTGCTTCCATTGTTTTATTATGTCTAGTTGCTTCATCAAGTTGTTGTTTGGCATTCTTAGCAGCATTTATTGCTTTTGCTATAGCTGCTCCGCCAGTAGAAAGACTACCAATTGCACTCAGAGCAGTAAGAATAGGTACCAAAGGTAAGAAGCCACCAATCTTTGGAACATTAATTACGCGTGGTATTACAACTTGCGATTTCTTCCCCCTTAACGACTTGTTGATAATCTTACGTGCAATCCTAATGGCAGAGTTAATGTCTTGAGGTTTTTCCTTCTTCAATATTTTTGTTGCAGTTTTAATTGATGTACTGAACAGCTTTTTTCCATTTTGGTCACTTTTTTTTGCAACCTTCTTCTTCAATCCCATACCAAATTTTCTTTTGACTTTCATTGCGTTAGTAACCATGTATGCAAACGATTTTTCTGCAAGACTGCTATCTTTTGAAATAACTCGTTCCCAAGCTTTATTTTCAAGAATTTTATTAGCTTGATGTCTACTATTTAAATCATTTGTTTTGGAATAAGCAATATCGTGATTTTTACATGCAGCGTCTAATACATTAATTCCTTTGTCACCGCGATCTAAACGTTTTTGTAATTTTGTTCCGGGTCCACAAAACTGATATCCAGGAAGGTGTAATTCAACAGGCAGAGAGTTAATTACTCTATTCAATAAACCTTTTCCAACGGCTGGTTTTTTATAACTAAACGTTTTGTTATAATGTATTAACATCTTATTTTATTTTTTCTTCTATAATAAAAGTAACATTTATGAAATGAAATTAGTTATGAGAATGCAATTAGTAAAACAACATAAAAATATTGTGATTCGCAATATTGATGCTTCAACGAAAATCAGATCTAAAATAAAACATAGCTCTCTCTTACCAAATTCTTTTCGTGCTCTAATAGTTGGACCATCAAATTGTGGAAAGACTAATGTTATGATTAGCTTGCTAGAAAGTCCTAATGGACTCAAGTTTGAAAACATCTATTTATACTCAAAATCCCTTTATCAACCAAAATATGAATACTTAAAGCGATTAATTTCACCAATTAAAGGGATGGGATACTACACATTTACAGATAATGAAAAAGTTATTCCTCCTGAGGAAGCGAAAACTAATTCTATTATGATCTTTGATGATGTTGCATGCGAGAAGCAAAATAATATACGAGCATATTTTTGCATGGGACGATATAAGGATGTTGATTCATTCTACTTGTGCCAAACTTATACGAGAATCCCCAAGCACTTAATAAGAGACAATGCAAATGTGATTATAATGTTTAAACAAGATGAGACAAACATGAAGCACGTTTATAGTGATCATGTTTCCAGCGATATGAGTTATGAAAAGTTTCATGAAATTTGTCGAGAGTGTTGGAAAGATAAATATGGATTTTTGATGATAAGCAAAGATAATGACTTAAACAATGGTCGCTATAGAAAGCAATTCGACTATTTTATAACGATATAAATTACTCTACATAAAAGTAAAACATTAGTACTTAATTTGGCCTTGCGCATAGTACATCTACTTATTTCCTAAAGTATTTACCATACCTGATCTGAAAGCTGATCTCTTACCAGATCTAATAGCTGATACCTGATCTGATACCCCAATACCTGATCTGATAGCTGGTATTATACCTGATCTGATAGCTGATCTGATACCTGATCTGATAAGTGATACCTGATCGGATAGCTGATCTGATACCTGATCTGATAGCTGATACCAGATCTGTTGTCTAATAGTTGAAAATGGATGAAAAAGTTTTAAAAGAGCTAATAAAGACAAGAAATGTTTTAAAGAAAAAATTTCGTAGTATAAAAGTTGATGAAGCAGATACACATGAGCAATTCAAAGATACATTTAAACCAATAATAGAACCATTAACAGAATTTGTGAACAATTCTAAAAATAATAAAAGAAGTATTAAGGCAGAAAGAGATGAACTTAAAACGAAAGTTTATAAAAATTCAAATTTTCCATTCAACGACCAATCAGTTAAGTTAGAGACAAGTACTCCAAAAAAACTTGTTGAAGAAACGTTATGCAATAAAAATATCTCACTTAGTAATCGAAACGCAAACAAGGTTGATAATGTTGATACTGATGATGATGATGATGATGATGATGACAACGATGATTTTTACTCTCAATCGGAAACTCTAGACAATTCAGATAATAATAAGAGTTATACTGACCTAGCACTCTTGGAAAGCAGAAATGAATTAGACACTCTATACGGTCCACATAAAGGTTTTAATAATGAATGGAAGTTTGGCAATAGTAGTATTAAACTTACTGAAGATAAAATAGTGATTGGAAATCAAATATGGGCTTTTACACTAGGTTTATTTTCTTTACTGTTTCACAAAACACCAAAATATTATGATAAACATGAATTAGATATATATAAGAAAATTTTAGTGAGCACAAATGCATACAAAAGAGAATATAGACCTGATGGACAAATCAAAGGAACGAGAGCATATAAATATAAGCATATTATCAGTAAATTGTTTAAGAAAGAAAGTGGAAATAACTCATCAACTTCGTCATCACTACATGCAATAAAAAGTCCTTACAAGGGTAAGGGTTTGATGAAACTAAACCCATACAAACCTAACTATATATACTGGGATGATCCTAATGAGTTAGTAGATCGCCTTAGGCTATTGCTAGCATCACAAGGTGCAGGTCATACTAATCACAATAACGAAATTGTCTCAATTATCGAAGAATTATATGAAGCAAAAATTATAGAATAATATTTATCTACATAAATCATGTCTATCGATAAGTTTGGGCACTATCTTAATGATACAAGTGGCAGAGTTTTTGTGAAAAATGTTCCTAAGCTGCTGGGCTTCGTTATGGATACAACTAATAACATTGACGTTCAAAACAAAAGAATCAAAAACGTGGCAAAAGCTTTGGAGGAAAACGACGTTGTTAATAAATTGTTTCTGCAAAGTCAAATTGAGGTACGAGATGAAATCAATATAATTTTAAGTCAGAAACTAAATGAAATTAGGGAAACAATTTCAAGTATGAAATTATTCTTTGAAAAAGAAATTAGAAAGATAAATGAGTTAATTTATGGGTATGTAAGAAATATGATGGTCAACAGTACTTAAATGAACTCGCACTGAACTCAACTTATCCCGTCAAATTCTAAATACGTTAAATAATGACTTCAAAAAGAAATTTAATAAATGAACTACATAAGCAAGCACGAAAACATTTTCCACGTCCAAGAGTTGTTATGAAAGGAATAGATGATCTTTGGCAAGCTGATTTAGTTGAAATGGGGAACTATTCTACAGACAATAGAGATTATCGATTTTTGCTGACTGTAATTGATACATTTTCAAAATTTGCTTGGGCAGTACCCTTGAAAAGAAAGACTGCATTGGAAACAAGCCAGGCTATGCAGAATATTTTTCAACTGGGACGAATACCAAAAAACTTGCAAACAGACGATGGTAAAGAGTTTTTCAATAAACACTTTGGAAAATTGATGAATAAATACAACATTAATCACTACTCAACATATAGCAGAATGAAAGCATCAATAGTAGAACGATTTAACAGAACATTAAAAGGAATGATGTGGAAAGAGTTTAGCTTTAATGGGTCTTATAACTGGCTCGACATTTACAAAGACTTGATTAATACATATAATAAAAAAATTCATCGCACCATCAAAATGCCACCGATTCAAGTTAACTATAACAAGTAAGAGTGCTATATTCGGCTGTGCCGAATCTTATATACCCTTTACCAAAGTGCGTTTAAGCACAGAGATATGTAGGTACATATTTATTTTGTGAAAAAATTCATACTTTTTTTCTAGTGCAATTTTTAGGTTTTTGACAATATGTTTAATTTGGTGCTTTTTATATGCAATTTTTTTTTGTTTTGGCGATTTTTTTCGGTTTTTGGTGTTTTTTTAATTTTGGCGATTTTTTTGATTTTGACGATTTTCATTTAGGCGATTTTTTTATTTTTTTATATATATAATTTTTTTATTATTTTTTTGTGGCAATTTTTTTAGTTTGACACTTTTTTCTCGTTTTTGGCGATTTTTTCGGTTTTTGGCGTTTATTTTTTATTTTGGCGATTTTTTTTTCGTTTTGGCAATTTTTTTAATTTTGACAATTTTTTTCATTTGAGCGATTTTTTTATTTTTTGGCGATTTTTTTTTCATATAGGCATTTTGTTTTGGTGATTTTTTCGTTTTTTGGCGTTTTTATTTCTTTTTGGCATTTTTTTTAGTTTTGACAGTTTTTTCTCGTTTTGGCGATTTTTTTCGGTTTTTGGCAGATTTTTTTATTTTGCCGATTTTTTTCATGTAAGCAATTTTTTTTTAATTTTTGGGGATTTTTTTCATATAGGCATTTTTTTTTTGATTTGGCGATTTTATTTCGGTTTATGGCGTTTTTTTTTAATTTTGGCGATTTATTTTCGTTTTGGCGATTTTTTTGATTTTGGCGATTTTTTTTCATTTAGGCGTTTTTTTTTTAATTTTTGGCGATTTTTGTTCACATAAGCATTTTTTTGTTTTGGCGATTTTTTTCGGTTTTTGGCGTTTTTTTTTATTTTGGCGATTTTTTTTGTTTTGGCGATTTTTTTAAATTTTTGGCAATTTTATAATTTTCGGATTTTTTAGTTTGACCGTTTTTGAAAATTTCAAGAGTTTAGCTCTTACAGTTTCCAAGATATAGCAATTTGTCAAAATTACATAGTCAAAATTTCATTAACTGATGGACCACCCTTTAATTTAATTTTTTTTAATTTTAGTGTTAATTGTTGTAGCCTATATAAAAATACACTCATTTTACAAATTTCAAGTGTCAATATACATATGTATGTAATTGTATGTATATTACATGGGATTTTAAAAGTTTTCGTTACTCATTTTGGAACACCCTTTAATTTTTAGCTTTTATATATAAAAAATTCCGGATGTTATAGATTTTGGAGTAATGAAAAATATCGGTAGGGAATTAATTCATGTTGAAGCTTCTGTAGATCTCTCCTCCGATCACTCTCCCACGATTGTTACAATTTGTAGCCCACTAAGAAGTGACTTCCCTGTCCCATACGTAAAGATGATCAACCGTGTTAATTGGCTGGGGTTCAAAAAATACCTCAGTAGCCATTGTATGGAAAATATTAACCTAAGAACACCAGGTGATATTGAATCTAACATTGAAAATCTTAACGAAAATATTAAACAGGCTGCTGAACATGCCACTACTTCCCATCCGCAGACTGGGTTTAATAGAATTTATTCTACAGACATTGAACGTCTTTTACGTGAAAAAGGACAGCTAGAAGGAAATAGCAACAACACAGATCACCCCAAAAAAAATTAGATTTAAAGAGTGCGCTAGACGACTCCAAGAGCTGCTGGCATATGAAAAAACTGTATGTCTTAAAAATTATCTGGAAAATCTTGATGCCACACCTGCATCTAATTACTCCTTGTGGCGAGCTGCTAGAAAGCTTAAAACACCCGTTGAATATAGACCACCTCTGCGCACTTCTAGCGGAGGTTGGGCCAGAAGCGATACTGAAAAAGGTAACATATTTGTTGAGCATTTAAAATCCGTATTTACCCCAAACACATGTACTGGTGTTGTTGATTTACCGAGTGTAGTTGCGCTACCCCCTCGACCCATAAAATTTAAGACGCGTGATGTTCAGAAACTAATTGCTGAACTCAACCCGAAGAAAGCTCCAGGTATTGATGGAATAAGTAACAATATGCTGATAAACTTGCCCCATATTGCAATTAGAATCCTGTTATTTATTTTTAACGTCATTTTACGACTGGAGTATTATCCACAAAGCTGGAAGCTTGCGAAGGTCAAAATGATTCCAAAGCCGGGCAAAGACCTTACTAAAGCTGAGTCATACAGGCCAATAAGTCTGCTATCAACAATGTCAAAACTCTTCGAAAAGCTGCTCATGACAAAATTGTCCCCAATTTTAACTGATAGTGGGTGCATCCCAGACCATCAATTTGGTTTTAGAAGTCAGCATAGCACCATTGAACAAACTCATAGATTGGTGCAATTTATAAGAAGAACTTTTGAAGAAAAAATGTATTGTTCTGCCCTGTTTATTGACGTTTCTCAGGCCTTTGATAAAGTGTGGCATGAAGGCCTTATTTTAAAATTAAAATCATATTTACCAATAAATTTTCTGAATTTATTAGAAAGCTACATAACTACCCGAAAGTTTACGATTGTGGAAGGAGAATTCATGAGTCTGCCCCAATCTATATCATCCGGTGTGCCACAGGGGAGCATACTGGGGCCAGTTTTGTATTTGATTTATACTTGTGATATGCCTGTGAGCAGCAATATCCATACTTCTACGTTTGCCGATGATACAGCCTGCCTTAGTATGCACAAAAACCCGCACGAGGCTTCCCGATATCTTCAAGAACATATTACACAGTTGGAAATCTGGTTGAACTTATGGAGAATTAAAGTCAATGAACAAAAGTGTGTCCATACAACGTTTACCCTAAGAAAAGATACTTGTTCCCCCATTCGAATCAACAATCAAAATATTCCTCAACATTCCCAAGTGAAATACCTTGGTATACACCTTGATCGAAGACTTACATGGAAACATCATATTGACTTTAAGCTAACTCAGATGAAACTTAAGTTATCTCAAATTCATTGGGTGATTGGCAGAAATTCAACACTTAGTCTGGACTGCAAACTTTTAATATACAAGTCGCTTTTGAAGCCAATATGGTGTTACGGTATCCAGTTATGGGGCACTGCTTCAGCTTGCATTGTAGAGAGAATTCAACGAAGACAAAACCAAAATTTTAAGATTAATAACATCTGCTCCATGGTATATTAAGAATTCAAATTTGCATCGTGATTTAAAAATGCCACTAGTGACTGAAGAAATTGCAAGATACGCAGGCAAATACTTAACAAAGCTCGAGTGACATCCTAATCCGCTTGCTCGTAATATTTTGAATTATAATGGTCACATCCGCCTAAAAAAGAGGGACACAAGGTCTCTTATACTCAACACTCTAGATGGGAATGCTTGAAAATACATTTAATTTTCCTTTTTGATTATCACTACTTTGTATTATTTAAATTATCACTAAGTTTTGGCCGACACTGGTCGGGCTAAATAATTATATTTTAGCTTTAAGATTTGATCACTTATTGTTAGTTCATTTTTGAAGATACAATAAATAAATATAAGTATTTAAAAATAAAAAAAATAAAAAAAAAATATATATATATATATATATATATATTTGTTGTTGTAGCGACCAAAGTTCTACATACACTGTCCAAATTTCAGACCCGTAGCTTTTACCGTTCCTGAGAAAATAGCCTTTTTCCTAAAACATGAAATATGTTTAACTATTAGAAAAAAAGTTAAAGTTTTCCAACCCTGGAAAAGTTTTTTAATTTGTTAAGTTTTAAAATTTTTTTTTAATTATAAATACCAATTTTATTCATACCGAAGTATAAAATAAGTTAATTTAATAAAAAAGTAATAAAAACTTGTTTTCGGTAGTTATTTTCTATGGGTAAATTGAGTATGAGTTTTCCAGCTCTGAAACCGTTTGCTCGATTTTGCTGATTTTCAATAGCAAAATTTTTCGGAAAATTTCTGACACACCAGTCCAAGAACGAAGTCGCTAGCTCTTCTGGGAACTTGGGAAAACCGATTTCACGTACAGACAGACGGACAGACGGACATCGCTTGTTCGTCTTCCCTATGCATAAGGATCCAGAATATATATACTTTATGTGTCTCTTATTAATATTGTAAAAATTACAAACGGAATGACAAACCTATATATACCCTTTTACCATTTTTTGGTAAAGGGTATAAAAATGAGAAAAAATTATTAAACACTGTATATAACCGCTTAAAACTATTCAAATTATCTAAATTCAATGTGGGAGATCATGTGCGCATAAGTAAATATAAACATGTTTTTGACAAAGGATATACACCAAATTGGACCACAGAAATTTTTACGATTAAAAGAGTTCAAAATACACATCCAGCTACATATGTACATATTAGAAGACTATAGTGGTAACCCTATTAAAGGTGGATTCTATGGTGAAGAACTTTCAAAAACCAGATATCCAAATACATATCTAGTTGAAAAAGTTCTTAAAACTAAAGGCGAGAAGGCATATGTTAAATGGTTAGGATTTACCAATCAACATAATTCTTGGATCAATAAAAATGAAATATTGTAGTTAAGTGTATATGTATAACTCTATATTTGTATCTAATATATTAAATAAAATATTTAAGAAGTTTATTATTCGACATATTGTCATAATTATATTTTAATTTGAAATTTATTTGCTTGTGGTTTAGCTTGGTCTATGATGATTTGGTTTAAGCGCCAATGAAATACGTATATAGACCAAGCTAAACCACAAGCAAATAAATTTTAAATAAAATATAATTATATATAAACTTCCTTTTTTATACAAAGTGCTGTGTTTAATTTCACTTATTTGTAATCAGACAACCATAATGTCAATAATACTTACTCTTAGCTCAAACTCATCTGAGTTATCTGCAAATTACTTTCCTCCTATTCGTTTGGATGGTGAATATGAATGTGCTCTAACTGATTTTGATTCATATAATAGCATTCCGAATGTAGATGATTATAACAATATATTTCATATTGGTGAACATGTAATTAAAATACCAATAGGATCTTATGAATTGAATGATATAGTTGATTATATTAAACATCACTATAAGCAGTATTGTCCGGAAAATAAAATTGATATAGAAGCTAATAACAATACAATGCAAGCTAGAGTAAATAGCTCTAAGAATGATAACACAATTGGAAAACTTTTTGGATTCAATAAGAAAATTCTAGCTTCTAACCAAGACCATTACTCAGATCTACCAGTCAATATTTTCATCGTGAATATCTTGCGTGTTGAATGCAGTATAGTGGTTAACACATATACGAATAACTCACAAGCACACACATTACATGAATGTGCGATCAATGTCCCCCCAGGGTATAAAATTGTTGAGATTCCTCGAAATCTTATCTATTTGCCAGTTAACTGCCGAGAGATAAGTTCTCTAACTCTACGCATAGTTGATCAGAACGGTGATTTAATTAACTTTCGAGGAGAGGAAATTACAACACGAATACATTTGAGATCTAGCAAATAATGATAATATTCAACGTCAAGCAATCTAAGGATAAAATTGGATACACTCATAAAACACTCTTGCAAACCAAACCACAATTAAAGAGATCATTACACAAAAAATATTTGACGCAAGAAAATAAAAAATTTTTAAAGTCTCTCAATTTAAAGTTGACAAAGAAATGAGTTACATACTAGATGTTTTAGAAAAACCTCAATCAGACGAGAGTATAATTAAAAAGGACTATCACACATATACACCATACCTACAATCCTTCAACAATAATGATGAGATTCGAATTTCAATACAAAATCAAGACTTATATGTGCTGCCCAGCGAAAGCTACATATATGTTGAGGGAAGTATTGTAGATGATAATAATAGCAAAATATCTTCGTTTTTAAATCTAAAATTAAAAAATAACTTTGTGGCACATCTCTTTGACGAAATTCGATATGAACTTAATGGCATAGAAATTGATCATACAAGACATTTAGCGATTACAAGCATCCTAAAAAATTTTGTTTCTTTATCACCAACAGAAAGTGTTGGCTTGTACAATGCAGGATGGAACAAACTCGACGATTTGGATATTTCAAATGGACACTTTAATTTCTATGTACCACTGAACCTGTTTTTAGGTTTTGCTGAAGACTATAATAAAATTATACTCAGCGGTAAACATGAATTAGTTCTCTTACGTAGTAAGAACGATGAAAAACTCGTATACTCAACTGTTGCTACTGACAAACCAAAAATTAGTATCTCAAACATCTCATGGAGAATTCCGCATGTACAATTATCCGATCTGAGCAAATTGAATATGATTAAAATTATTAACAGTGGTGCTTCTATACCAATGGCATTTCGCAGTTGGGATTGTCACATTAATCCTCAACTAAATACAGGAACTAGCTATATATGGAATGTTAAATTGGCTGCAAATAGAGAACGACCCCGTTTTGTGTTGATTTCTTTTCAACAAGAAAATAAGTTTGTTCATTGTAATTTAAACAATTTAAAAGTACATTTAAATTCCGAATCGTACCCATATGATGATCTTAATGTAAAATTTAAAAATGGTCGGGTTGCCATCCTATATGATATGTATCTGCGGTTTCAACAAAGCTACTACATGAGGGAATCACAACCGCTTCTAACTGCTCAAGAATTTAAAAATAGTGTGCCGATAGTGGTAGTAGATGTCAGTCACCAAAACGAAGCCCTCTCTAACGGTCCTGTTGATATAAAAATTTAAATTGAAACGGACTCCAACATTCCTACTGATACATCAGCATTTTGTATACTCATCCACGACCGCATAATAGAATACATACCCTTAAAAGGTCAAGTTCGTAAGATAATGTAAATAAAAAATAATAAAATAAGATGAGTGGGGATAAAGTTTTCATCGATATGCAAGGATTTAAATCCAATTCAAACATCTTCATTGTAAAAGAAATAGCAATTGTTTTTAACAATAAGGAGCACATAAATTTTATTATTAAACCACCGTTTAACTTCAAAAGATTATCAATAGCAAAACAAAGAGAAGCGAATTGGCTAACGAGAAACTTTCATCATCTGAATTGGAATGACGGATCAATATCATTTAAGAGTGTTGTAAAATTTTTTTAAAACATTACTCAATCTATGTTAAGGGTGTGAAAAAGAAGAAATGGTTTGAAAAACTACTTCGAATTAGAGTTTTCAACATCGAGGATTTTGGTTGCATCAACTTTAAACAAATACAACTTAAATATCCGGAATATTTTTACTGCAGCTATCACAATTATGGAGTTTGTGCCTTAAGAAATGCATATTTACTTTATCAGGAAAATAACTAAACAATTTATTTTAATTTTCTATTCTTACATTGTCACAACATATATTTACGATATTTTTTTAAATAAATATGTAGATTAAAATTATAAAAAAATTTTGTTCAGTCATTTATTTATATGCATATGGTTTGTACAAGGACAAAGACAAATGTAAAAAAGTGAAAATAAAAATCTGTTTACACATTTTTTACGTTTTAAGTAAATAAATTTGATTTTATGTTTACAAAATTAATCAAATTAAAATCTTAAATTTACGGCCGCCAATAATGCATCCCCCTCTTCGTCTTGCATGAAAATTTTGGTTATGTCATCTTTATCTTCATCTTTTGGCATATAATTAAACGCTGCCAAGAAAGCATCGTCCTCTTCATCCAGCATAAACTCTTCCTTTTGAAAATCTCCATTCTTGAAGTATGCCATTTGGTTGTTTGGAATTTCATGATATTCATCTACCTCGTTCTCAAAAATGTCTCTAATGGATACATTAGGAGGCAAATCGTCGTCCGAAAACTCTATTGACAGAGGGCTTACGGATACCTCTTCCCGTCTGACAACGCTCATCTCTTCCCGATTGCCGGAGAACAATCTCACAAACTCATCTAGCGACATTTGTGAGCCGTTCAATGATATTAAAACTGGGCTGCTGCTTAATGTGTCCATTTTAATAATTTATAGAATGTATTGTATTTTTTAAGATTTTATATGATGATGATGCACTTGCTAGATACAATGCTGTACTTGCTGCTAGATTATAGAACGTCTCAATTTATACGAATTACGTTCTATTCTTACATTGTTACAACATACATATGTATGAAGAAAGCATCGTCCTCTTCATCTACCATAAACTTTTCTTCTTCATTTTGGAAGTTTCCATTATAAAAGTATGCCATTTGGTTCTTTGGAATGACATCACATTCACCTATCTCGTTCTCAAAAATATCAATGTATGTATGTATATAAGTGTGCATGGTTTGTTTGACAAATGTCAGCCTCTTTACACAAAAAACAAAAAATATATAAAACTAAATAAAACCAACAACAAAAACATTAATATCTCACCAGAATACATAATTTCTTTCTATAAATACCCTTCCAGCTCCATCAGCTAAAAAGAATATTACAAAAAACAAATGCCGAGTACATACTATGATATTTTGTAACATCGCAACAGTGTGTACTAGTGTCAACGTTTGTCATTTTTGAAATTATTTCTTGTTGTGTGGTATTGCTTTCCCTATAAAAAAAACATAACGTGAAAGACGTTGCACACATTTTAAAAAATGATTAAAAACCATCGAGTACCCTCGTCATTTCACACCTTTGGTTAAAACAAAAATCTTAAACATACATACATAGAAAGCATGCGCGCCAACATAATAAACTGCGAGTATGCACATCAACCGACAGACATCTACAAACCATCGAGTACCCTCGTCACTTCACACCTTTGGTTAAAACAAAAATCTTATACATACATACATAGAAAGCATGCGCGCTAACGAAAATAAACTACGAGTATGTACATCAACCGACAGACATCTACAAACCATCGAGTACCCTCGTCACTTCACACCTTTGGTTAAAACAAAAATCTTATACATACATACATAGAAAGCATGCGCGCTAACGAAAATAAACTACGAGTATGTACATCAACCGACAGACATCTACAAACCATCGAGTACCCTCGTCACTTCACACCTTTGGTTAAAACAAAAATCTTATACATACATACATAGAAAGCATGCGCGCTAACGAAAATAAAGTACGAGTATGTACATCAACCGACAGACATCTACAAACCATCGAGTACCCTCGTCACTTCACACCTTTGGTTAAAACAAAAATCTTATACATACATACATAGAAAGCATGCGCGCTAACGAAAATAAACTACGAGTATGTACATCAACCGACAGACATCTACAAACCATCGAGTACCCTCGTCACTTCACACCTTTGGTTAAAACAAAAATCTTATACATACATACATAGAAAGCATGCGCGCTAACGAAAATAAACTACGAGTATGTACATCAACCGACAGACATCTACAAACCATCGAGTACCCTCGTCACTTCACACCTTTGGTTAAAACAAAAATCTTATACATACATACATAGAAAGCATGCGCGCCAACGAAAATAAACTACGAGTATGTACATCAACCGACAGACATCTACAAACCATCGAGTACCCTCGTCACTTCACACCTTTGGTTAAAACAAAAATCTTAAACATACATACATAGAAAGCATGCGCGCCAACAAAATAAACTGCGAGTATGCACATCAACCGACAGACATCTACAAACCATCGAGTACCCTCGTCACTTCACACCTTTGGTTAAAACAAAAATCTAAAACATACATACAAACAAAGCATGCGCCCCAACATACCCTCGAAGTGAAGTGACCCTCGTCACTTCACACCTTTGACATTATTTTAAAATTTTCCCATAAATTACAAAATTTTTGACGTTAATTACCCAAATTTGACAATTTTTATTGCCATTGAACCGCCAGTTCCCTACTACTGACGCCGCATGTAAAAATCACGATATTGCTTATTCCAAAACAAATGATTTAAATAGTAGATATCAAGCTGATAAAATTCTTGAAAATAAAGCTTTGGAACGAGTTATTTCAAAAGATAGCAGTCTTCCAGAAAAATCGTTTGCATATATGGTTACTAACGCAATGAAAGTCAAAAGAAAATTTGGTATGGGATTGAAGAAGAAGGTTGCAAAAAAAAGTGAAAAAAAATGGATAAAAGCTGTTCAGTACATCAATTAAAACTGCAACAAAAATATTGAAGAAGGAAAAACCTCAAGACATTAACTCTGCCATTAGGATTGCACGTAAGATTATCAACAAGTCGTTAAGGGGGAAGAAATCGCAAGTTGTAATACCACGCGTAATTAATGTTCCAACGATTGGTGGCTTCTTACCTTTGGTACCTATTCTTACTGCTCTGAGTGCAATTGGTAGTCTTTCTACTGGCGGAGCAGCTATAGCAAAAGCAATAAATGCTGCTAAGAATGCCAAACAACAACTTGATGAAGCAACTAGACATAATAAAACAATGGAAGCAGTAGCAATGGGGAAAGGTTTTTACCTTAAACCATATAAGAAAGGATATGGATTGGTTTGTCAAGAAAAACAAAAACCAAATTTTTCATAAAGCTGCCCAATAAACCCCTATCTGATGTTGATTTGAGAAACTTTTCAACAAACATTCCATACTTTAGAGGAGTTTTCATGTTGGATACACTACCAAAACGATCGAGAAAACGAGAATGCGGAATCATTAATTTGGATTTATCAAGAGGTCCTGGAACCCATTGGGTAGCATATTATAAAAACAATGAACATAAGGAATATTTCGACAGTTTTGGAAATTTACAACCTCCATTAGAATTAGTTAAATATCTAGGCAAAAATATAAAATATAATTACAATCAATATCAAGATTATAATTCATTTAAATGTGGACATTTATGTCTTCAATTTCTTTACAAAATAAGTTTAAAAAATAAGTAAATAAATAAATACAACTCACGAAGAATTTTTAAAATTTTTTCTGTTTTATTAATAAAAAAGTTTATAAAATATAGTTTTTTTTACATATTATTCCCACTGTGGGTATTGAGCATTTGTTAAAAAGATATCCAATTTTAAGCCACTGTCTCCTTGCTTACATATGCAATATATCCCGGATGCCAGTTCTATTATATCATCATCCGATAGCGTGTTGTACCGATTTGGTAAAAACATTATGTTGTTTTCAAGTTCAATTTGAATTATGGTGCCGTATTTACTAGTCACACGCTTAGCGTTTTTAACTGCATACTTAGTTGAGTCCTGGAGCTCTTTTATATGTATTAATTTTTTTTATTTAATGTGTTGAATTTTGTGATCAAATCTGGAGGATTCATTATCACAATATTAATTAATTAAATTTAATTTGTATATGTATTTTTTTCTTCTTTGACAGATAGCTCAATCTGCTTTTGTAAACTGATGTATTAAATATTTCTACCAATCTTTAAATAGGTAAAAAATAATTCTTAAAAGAAAGATCAGCATCGTAGCTATCTCTTTTTCTCATATTGTAATTATTTTTTGTTTGTTTTCTCACTGATAATATTGTAGTGAAAGAGATAGTTACATATATTGACGTTCTAAGGCGTAACGTAAACAAACAATTTCAAAACAAACGATCAGAGATATAGTTATATTCATGTGCTAAAGTGTAACTGAAACAAAAAATTTCAAAAGAACTCACAATTTTTTGTAAAAATTTTAATTTTGCAAGAATATTTTTTACTATAAATACGAACATAAATCTTTGAAGAATATTAGAATAAAAGTAGCATTCAACGAAAAAAAAGAATTATTGAAAGAAAATTTAAATAAAATTTAAAAAATTAGCCAAATCCGTGTGCGGTTATATGAATTCCTTAAATCTTTTGAGGACTTATTGCTTTATGAGCATAAGGAAACCATAAACTTCTTTATATCCATGCTCACTGAAAATGAGGTCTATGGAGTTATAGAGCAGGAGGACTCCGATAGTGGGCATTTTGCCAGCTGCCCCTGGTACAGCGAAGGATGCGAGGAAGGGCCGGATACATGTCGATGCACCATGTTTCATATAAGAAAGAAAATAATTTTTAAAATTAAAAAAATCAATGAATAAATACAAAAAATATATATATATATATGTAATGTGGGTATGCTTTTAATATAAGTATGTATATATAGAGATTAATAGAGCGAAAAAACTATTAGTTTATATATTATTTTAATTGAGGATGGATAAGCGTACTTTAAAGAAAATTTTTCACCCCAATCAAGAACGAAAACCTCAAATATATGATTTAGTTTTTGAGTTTGAATACTTGCTCAATTGGAAATTGAAGATTTCATGTGGATTTTCGACAGCTTTTGGTTTTAAGCCAATGATATGGCTGAATTATAAAAATAAGCAATACATTGGACTGGACCGGGAAGAGTGGTTACACCTCATGTGCTATAAGGACTATATTCATGATATGCTTAATCGTCGAGATTTTTTAAATTCTATAAATATAATTGATAATGAAAGTGAGAGAGATGTTGAATATAAGTTTAAACATAAAATGGGTGTTTGTTTTTTAGTTATCGAACAAGGAAACTCTAATATAAAAATCGATTCTGACACTTGGAGATCATTAACTCAAATTCGAGTATTTTTTACATCAATTTTATGTTGGAACAACATTCTAAGAAAACAAATTCTTCATTTCTATTATGAATATTATATACCAACCTGCTCCACTTTAAACAAAACATAACTCCAATTCAATGAAATACAAGGAATACATGAAAGGGATGTAAAGATTGAACTGACACGACTTTGTTATGAGATTGGGGAAAAAATGCAACACAAGATTCTAACAGATGTGAAAATTCATAAATTATATTTAAGAATAGATAATAAATAAATAAATAAAAAATGTACACAAGAATATATGTTTTTATTGTTTTTTATTGGTTATATTTTCTTTGTTTTTTTCATACAATTTTTTTAATAATTAATATTTACATTTATTTTTTAACAAAAGAAGTTTTTTTAATAACTAATATTTACACTTATTTTAATCATAAAACTTTACAATAATTTACATTTATTGTAACTTTCTTCTTCTTCTTGAAGTCTATCAATTTCCATTAATAGCATGTCAAGCTCATAATCAGGATTGGTTTCCTCTATTGCTGAATGGTACCATGCATATGTGCTTATACCATCACTTTTGATTTTTCTTTTATCATCTTGATAACTGAGTATTATTTTATGTAGTTGCATAGTATATAATTGATGCAAACTCGACTTAAAGGTAAGCATATTATCAAATACATTTGATTTATTAAACAGACAATCTCTATATGAACTTAGGCTATACTTATCTAAAATGGTTTTCTTCACCCCCTTCGATTTCTTTACATCATTTTGATCTTGAACACTAAATGAATACATTTTAGATCGCAACCCAACAAACTCTTTCATTATTTTTCCACAATTTTCGTCTTTCATCATACCCAGCACCTTTTTGTTTAAACGAGGAATACCATATATGTTATCTGAAGGAAAATCAGATGTGTCAAATTCATCCTGTATGTCCATCTTTATGTCAGCATAGAAGTCATCAGTCCGTATTGTATATATGAATGAATCAGTATCCATATAGTTTAATGACAATTTTGATTTAAATTTGGGCTGCATGTAGCCATAATGGAAATTATACATTTTCCATTTGGAAAGTTCTAGCACACAAAATCCTAAGTAAATAGGCTTATTATAATATGTCTGGAGCCTATTCATTTGAATCGCCACCATGTCTTCTGAAAATATAGACAAACTATGGAAATTGGGCTTAGATATCCAATCTTGGGCTCCCAAATGATTGCAATTCGTTCTGTTCCAGTTTGTTACAATTCTAACATCTTTTCTCTTATCTACATTTTCCATAGTCTTACCATATACCGCATTATTGAGCAATTTGAAGAAGTTTTTCTCAAACGTATTTTTAGCGTTAGCTCTATGCTTGGTATTTAAGTCTATATATGATTTTAACCATGGAGATTGTTTAAAAGTGAGAATCCGATGTATTTTTTTAGAATCAAACCATACTCTAAACATTGCTTAAGAATTCTGTAGTGAATAATATATGAATGTTTAGTAGAAAAGTCAGCAATTAATTTAGTTTGATTCTTTCCGTAAGGTTTTTTATTTTCCACACAAAAAGGTAGATCATTGTGCGATTCGTGTAAAATGGAGGGATATTCTAAAGTAACTTCATACACATAACCATCATTTGAATTATTGTCTATCCGATTTGGATCCAGATTTAGCTCATCACTTGATAACCATCTGAATCCTCCATATGGAAGATATTCGGACATAGCCCAACCGTAAAGGTTATTGGCATCTAGGTACATTAGAAACTCTGAAGGTTTCTCTTTATCGAAATCATCTAGATATTTATTGTTTGCTTTTGAATACCTTTTACTACATTGTACAATCCCCCCACCTATCCCTTTTTTAAAGAAATTATACATATCTATATCAGTTAACAACTCCAATTCTATATTTGTGTACTTCAACATAGCATCCCACGACAGTCCAGGAGCAGTATAGTACTGGCTTGGATCTAGGTTATATATTCCCTTACAAACTTTTCGAAAATTTTCGAATACATCAGTTAGCAATAGAACGTCTGTTTTTAAATAAAACTCCATGTAGTCTTGTAAAGTTTTGCAATCAAATGTGTACCAAATTTTTTTTGCATGCTCATAATCTTCATATGAACATTCTGTATTGGTAAGTGTGTTGAAAAAGTCTTCCCTCGCTGGAAGTTGACTATCATTTAATTTTTCAAAGGAATTGAGATAGTTGTAAGGGAAAACACCCTTCCTTCTAACCAGATCAAACTCTATTTTTGATGTAAATTGCTCTTTAATTGTACAGAAATCGTTATCCGTAAGATTATTGGCTAAAGTTTCTAAGCTTTCGGGCATAAAACGTAAGGTGTCTAAAAATCTAAGTTCAAGATTGAAATCGTCATTCATTTTTGTATATGTTGATAAAGATATATAACGTTCTTTATTTAGCGGAAGGACTTTTATGTTGTCAGACTTTTCTCCTAACTCTTTAACAAAAAGATGTGAGTCATAAGACGAATAATTATGAAAATAAATAGGGATAAATTTTGGTTGTTGATATTTTAAGTTGCACATATGAGCTGCACCTCTAAATTTGCCAGTTACATGACAATGATCCCTTACGCGATCACTACGTAAAAATTTATCACATATGTGGCAATTTACAGCATTTCGAAAACTGAATATTTCTGAAGGGGATAAAGAATCCATTTGTGTCTTTCTCATTAAATAATTAGTATATATATCTTCACAATCCTTAACTAAATAAGCAACAAATTTTTCTGCAGCGTCCCTACCAGTATATATTCTAAACTTATCTATATTATGGTTAATATATTTAATATTATAACTAAAAGCACAGGGAGTATGCTTTTTAGTTAAATTATTATTTTTACTTACTATACATTGGATGTCCTCAAGTATGCACTCAAAATCTGCATACACAACAAAAGGCACATCCATCTGTCGTTGGTGGTCCTTAAATTTAAGTGTAGCGTTATTATAGGATGGTAGCTGGCCTACAATTTTACCACACTCTGCTTGGTGTTGCTCCATGATCCTATCACTGTGAGTAAATTGCAGACATACATTACACAATTTAAGAGTGTGTTCGTGTTTTGTCGTTTGGCCTCTTAATAATCTGTAAAAAATTTAAATGAAATCATTTATAATAAATATTATAAAAAGTTATATATATATATATATTCCCTAGTACTTGACACTTTTAGCTTACCTAGACATATTTTGTATTAGAACGTAATGATGACCAACGATATTTTCCAACAACAATAAGTTGATATGATTACATTTTTCCTTCTTTGTTATATAATACGGACCAACAACTACATTATTTTCCTCATCATAACCAAATACGTTTACGCTGATTCCACTATTCCGCTTCTCAAATATTTTAATATCTTTTAAAGATATTGGAAATATTAAATTCTTAAAATCTAGCGTTACACCATTTTGGGTACAAATGATGTCAGCAGTTATGTCATGAATATTGTATGAGCTACATCGCTGTTTACTCTTTATTTGAGAAGTATCTACTGCGGCGATCAGACACCACTTGAAACAATATTGATCGGTGTTTTCTACAGTGATGCAAGCTTTTCTTTTTTGAAGTTTTTCTGGTAAACTCATCCAGTTTGCTCCTTTAACTAGAGAAGCTTTATTAATACTTAGCTCTGCTCGGACTATGCGTATCAAAGTCCAACCAGAGTCCTTCTCTTGAAATTCACTCATTTTATTTGGAATTTCTGAAATTTGGTTAGAAAATACTTCATATATTTCATCTCCTCTGGTCAACAAATTCATTTTAGCTCTATGATGAATAATATTGAACTCCAATTCCTCCCCCACAATTTTTACATATTCTGCCACAATACTCATATTAAATTTTATTACAGTGTGGCTTTGTAAATGACTTTCAAGCATCTCTATGAAAATTGATTCATTTTCACCAATGACATCTTCTAGTAAAAGTTCATCTCTTTTATTATTTAATCCATACGTTACAATATTATTTTTGAACGCTTTGCTTATGGTGTAAAATTTCATATTATCTTCATGTCTTCCTTGCGTTTCTTCATCAATGCTGGTATTATTTATTAAATTACCTCAACAAGCATCCGCTCCTTGAAGTTCTCGTTGTTGTTGTTCTTGTAGTTGATACTGTAGTTGTTGATGTTCATGAGTATTTGTGTACCATTGCATGGAGGTAGAGGGTTGTTGCCAATACATTTCTTTTTGTTGTTGTTGTTGTTGTTGTAGTTGATATTGCAATTGTTGGTCAGTATTTGGGTACCATTGCATGGCCGTAGGATATGGTAGCTGTTGTTGAGGATATTGATATTGTTGTTGCTGTTGAGGATATTGATATTGTTGTTGCTGTTGAGGATATTGATATTGTTGTTGTTCTTGAAGATATTGGTATTGTTGTTGTTGTTGTTGTTGTTGTTGAGGATATTGATATTGTTGTTTTTGTTGTTGCTGTTGTTGTTGTTAAGGATATTGATATTGTTGCTGTTGTTGAGGATATATATATTGGTCCTCAACACCATGATTTTAGATATGATCCAAGAAACACTTTTGGTATTTATATATCTTATTGCACATATTACATTTATATACCATTTTAATAATTTATAGAATGTATTGTATTTTTTAAGATTTTATATGATGATGATGCACTTGCTAGATACAATGCTGTACTTGCTGCTAGATTAGAGAACGTTTCAATTTATACGAATTACGTTCTATTCTTACATTGTTACAACATACATATGTATGAAGAAAGCATCGTCCTCTTCATCTACCATAAACTTTTCTATCTTCATTTTGGAAGTTTCCATTATAGAAGTATGCCATTTGGTTCTTTGGAATGACATCACATTCACCTATCTCGTTCTCAAAAATATCAATGTATATAAGTGTGCACGGTTTGTTTGACAAATGTCAGCCTCTTTACACAAAAAACAAAAAATAAATAAAACTAAATAAAACCAACAACAAAAACATTAATATCTCACCAGAATACATAATTTCTTTCTATAAATACCCTTCCAGCTCCATCAGCTAAAAAGAATATTACAAAAAACAAATGCCGAGTAAATACTATGATATTTTGTAACATCGCAACAGTGTGTACTAGTGTCAACGTTTGTCATTTTTGAAATTATTTCTTGTTGTGTGGTATTGCTTTCCCTATAAAAAAAACATAACGTGAAAGACGTTGCACACATTTTAAAAAATGATTAAAAACCATCGAGTACCCTTGTCACTTCACACCTTTGGTTAAAACAAAAATCTTAAACATACATACATAGAAAGCATGCGCGCCAACATAATAAACTGCGAGTATGCACATCAACTGACAGACATCTACAAACCATCGAGTACCCTCGTCACTTCACACCTTTGGTTAAAACAAAAATCTTATACATACATACATAGAAAGCATGCGCGCTAACGAAAATAAACTACGAGTATGTACATCAACCGACAGACATCTACAAACCATCGAGTACCCTCGTCACTTCACACCTTTGGTTAAAACAAAAATCTTATACATACATACATAGAAAGCATGCGCGCTAACGAAAAGAAACTACGAGTATGTACATCAACCGACAGACATCTACAAACCATCGAGTACCCTCGTCACTTCACACCTTTGGTTAAAACAAAAATCTTATACATACATACATAGAAAGCATGTGCGCTAACGAAAATAAACTACGAGTATGTACATCAACCGACAGACATCTACAAACCATCGAGTACCCTCGTCACTTCACACCTTTGGTTAAAACAAAAATCTTATACATACATACATAGAAAGCATGTGCGCTAACGAAAATAAACTACGAGTATGTACATCAACCGACAGACATCTACAAACCATCGAGTACCCTCGTCACTTCACACCTTTGGTTAAAACAAAAATCTTAAACATACATACATAGAAAGCATGCGCGCTAACGAAAATAAACTACGAGTATGTACATCAACCGACAGACATCTACAAACCATCGAGTACCCTCGTCACTTCACACCTTTGGTTAAAACAAAAATCTTATACATACATACATAGAAAGCATGCGCGCTAACGAAAATAAACTACGAGTATGTACATCAACCGACAGACATCTACAAACCATCGAGTACCCTCGTCACTTCACACCTTTGGTTAAAACAAAAATCTTAAACATACATACATAGAAAGCATGCGCGCCAACATAATAAACTGCGAGTATGCACATCAACCGACAGACATCTACAAACCATCGAGTACCCTCGTCACTTCACACCTTTGGTTAAAACAAAAATCTAAAACATACATACAAACAAAGCATGCGCCCCAACATACCCTCGAAGTGAACTGACCCTCGTCACTTCACACCTTTGACATTATTTTAAAATTTTCCCATAAATTACAAAATTTTTGACGTTAATTACCCAAATTTGACAATTTTTATTGCCATTGAACCGCCAGTTCCCTACTACTGGCGTCTAATAAATTAATTCCTTTGTCACCGCAATCTAAACGTTTTTGTAATTTTGTTCCGGGTCCACAAAACTGATATCCAGGAAGATGTAATTCAACAGGCAGAGAGTTTATTACTCTATTTACTAAACCTTTTCCAACGGCTGGTTTTTTATAACTAAACGTTTTGTTATAATGTATTAACATCTTATTTTATTTTTTCTTCTATAATAAAAGTAACATTTATGAAATGCAATTAGTTATAAGAATTCAATTAGTTAAACAACATAAAAATATTGTGATTCGCAATATTGATGCTTCAACGAACATCAGATCTAAAATAAAACATAGCTCTCTCTTACCAAATTCTATTCGTGCTCTAATAGTTGGACAGTAGTAGTGGAATGGGCATCCTGCCCCAATTAAACTTGCAAAATTGTGGCTGAAATTGTTAAATTGTTGGTGAAATTGTTAAATTTGGGTAATTAAAATTTGAAAATTCTTAAATTCTTGGAAATTTGTGTTTTCGGCGGCGCTTTGATATTTTTTGTTTACATTAAGAGTTTTTTGTTTACATTAAGAGTATGTCTGTCTGTTTGTCTGTCTCTCTGACTGTCCGCCTGACCGTGGGAATTTTTGTGTGGAATATTTTGTGTGAATGTATTAAGGTGACTCATAGTTTTGAGGTTTTTATGTGTGTATATGCCGACGGCAAAACATGATTATTATTTTTTCCTAATACCGAAGGAAAAATCATGGAAATGATTTGTCCTTATGTCGATGGGAAAATCATGAAAATGATTTTTCCTAATACCAATGGTGAAATAGTGATTATTAATTTTTCCTATTGCCTACGGCAATTCATGATAATTTTTCCTAATGCCTACGACAATACATGATTATTATTTTTTTCAAATGCCGACGGCAAAACACATTTTTATTTTTTTCAAATGCCGACGGCAAAACATGAGCTTGCAAAAAAAACACCGATCAATATTGTTTCAAGTGGTATCTAATCGCCGCAGTAGATACTTCTCAAATAAAGAGTAAACAGCGATGTAGCTCATACAATATTCATGACATAACTGCTGACATCATTTGTACCCAAAATGGTGTAACGCTAGATTTTAAGAATTTAATATTTCCAATATCTTTAAAAGATATTAAAATATTTGAGAAGCGGAAAGTGGAATCAGCGTAAACGCATTTGGTTATGATGAGGAAAATAATGTAGTTGTTGGTCCGTATTATATTACAAAGGACGAAAAATGTAATCATATCAACTTATTGTTGTTGGAAAATATCGTTGGTCATCATTACGTTCTAATAGAAAATATGTCTAGGTAAGGTAAAAGTGTCCAGTACTAATGAATATAAATAAATATATATATATATATAAATTTAAGGTAAACTTTTTATAATATTTATTATAAATGATTTAATTTAAATTTTTTTACAGATTATTAAGAGGTCAAACGACAAAACATGAACACACTCTTAAATTGTGTAATGTATGTCTGCAATTTACTCACAGTTATAGGATCATGGAGCAACACAAAACAGAGTGTGGTAAAATTGTAGCCCAGCTACCATCCTATAAGAACGCTACACTTAAATTTAAGGACCACCAACGACAGATGGATGTGCCTTTTGTCGTGTATGCAGATTTTGAGTGCATACTTGAGGACATCCAATGTAGAGTAAGTAAAAATAATAATTTAACTAAAAAACATATTCCCTGTGCTTTAAGTTATAATATTAAATATATTAACCATAATATAGATAAGTTTAGAATCTATACTGGTAGGGACGCTGCAGAATTTTTTTTTGCTTATTTAGTTAAGGATTGTGAGGAAATATATACTAATTATTTAATGAGTAAGACACAAATGGATTCTTTATCCCCTTCAGAGATATTCAGTTTTCGAAATGCTGTAAATTGCCACATATGTGATACATTTTTAGGTAGTGATCGCGTAAGGGATCATTGTCATGTAACGGGCAAATTTAGAGGTGCAGCTCATAATATGTGCAACTTAAAATATCAATAACCAAAATTTATCCCTATTTATTTTCATAATTATTCGTCACATCTTTTTGTTAAAGAGTTAGGAGAAAATTCTGACAACATAAAAGTCCTTCCGCTAAATAAAGAATGTTACATATCTTTTTCAACATATACAAAAATGAATGACGATTTCAATATTGAACTTAGATTTCTAGACACCTTACGTTTTATGCCCGAAAGCTTAGAAACTTTAGCCAATAATCTTACGGATAACGATTTCTGTACAATTAAAGAGCAATTTACATCAAAAATAGAGTTTGATCTGGTTAGAAGGAAGGGTATTTTCCGTTACAATTCCTTCAATTCCTTTGAAAAATTAAATGATAGTCAACTTCCAGCGAGGGAAGACTTTTTCAACACACTTACCAATACAGAATGTTCATATGAAGATTATGAGCATGCAAAAAAAATTTGGTACACATTTGATTGCAAAACTTTACAAGACTACATGGAGTTTTATTTAAAAACAGACGTTCTATTGCTAACTGATGTATTCGAAAATTTTCGAAAAGTTTGTAAGGGAATATATAACCTAGATCCAAGCCAGTACTATACTGCTCCTGGACTGTCGTGGGATGCTATGTTGAAGTACACAAATATAGAATTGGAGTTGTTAACTGATATAGATATGTATAATTTCTTTAAAAAAGGGATACGTGGGGGGATTGTACAATGTAGTAAAAGGTATTCAAAAGCAAACAATAAATATCTAGAGGATTTCGATAAAGAGAAACCCTCAGAGTTTCTAATGTACCTAGATGCCAATAACCTTTACGGTTGGGCTATGTCCGAATATCTTCCATATGGAGGATTCAGATGGTTATCAAGTGATGAGCTAAATCTGGATCCAAATCGGATAGACAATAATTCAAATGATGGTTATGTGTATGAAGTTACTTTAGAATATCCCTCCATTTTACACGAATCGCACAATGATCTACCTTTTTGTGTGGAAAATAAAAAACCTTACGGAAAGAATCAAACTAAATTAATTGCTGACTTTTCTACTAAACATTCATATATTATTCACTACAGAATTCTTAAGCAATGTTTAGAGTATGGTTTGATTCTAAAAAAATACATCGGATTCTCACTTTTAAACAATCTCCATGGTTAAAATCATATATAGACTTAAATACCAAGCATAGAGCTAACGCTAAAAATACGTTTGAGAAAAACTTCTTCAAATTGCTCAATAATGCGGTATATGGTAAGACTATGGAAAATGTAGATAAGAGAAAAGATGTTAGAATTGTAACAAAGTGGAACAGAACGAATTGCAATCATTTGGGAGCCCAAGATTGGATATCTAAGCCCAGTTACACTTTAGCACATGAATATAACTATATCTCTGATCGTTTGTTTTGAAATTGTTTGTTTACGTTACGCCTTAGAACGTCAATATATGTAACTATCTCTTTCACTACAATATTATCAGTGAGAAAACAAACAAAAAATAATTACAATATGAGAAAAAGAGATAGCTACGATGCTGATCTTTCTTTTAAGAATTATTTTTTACCTATTTAAAGATTGGTAGAAATATTTAATACATCAGTTTACAAAAGCAGATTGAGCTATCTGTCAAAGAAGAAAAAAATACATATACAAATTAAATTTAATTAATTAATATTGTGATAATGAATCCTCCAGATTTGATCACAAAATTCAACACATTAAATAAAAAAAATTAATACATATAAAAGAGCTCCAGGACTCAACTAAGTATGCAGTTAAAAACGCTAAGCGTGTGACTAGTAAATACGGCACCATAATTCAAATTGAACTTGAAAACAACATAATGTTTTTACCAAATCGGTACAACACGCTATCGGATGATGATATAATAGAACTGGCATCCGGGATATATTGCATATGTAAGCAAGGAGACAGTGGCTTAAAATTGGATATCTTTTTAACAAATGCTCAATACCCACAGTGGGAATAATATGTAAAAAAAACTATATTTTATAAACTTTTTTATTAATAAAACAGAAAAAATTTTAAAAATTCTTCGTGAGTTGTATTTATTTATTTACTTATTTTTTAAACTTATTTTGTAAAGAAATTGAAGACATAAATGTCCACATTTAAATGAATTATAATCTTGATATTGATTGTAATTATATTTTATATTTTTGCCTAGATATTTAACTAATTCTAATGGAGGTTGTAAATTTCCAAAACTGTCGAAATATTCCTTATGTTCATTGTTTTTATAATATGCTACCCAATGGGTTCCAGGACCTCTTGATAAATCCAAATTAATGATTCCGCATTCTCGTTTTCTCGATCGTTTTGGTAGTGTATCCAACATGAAAACTCCTCTAAAGTATGGAATGTTTGTTGAAAAGTTTCTCAAATCAACATCAGATAGGGGTTTATTGGGCAGCTTTATGAAAAATTTGGTTTTTGTTTTTCTTGACAAACCAATCCATATCCTTTCTTATATGGTTTAAGGTAAAAACCTTTCCCCATTGCTACTGCTTCCATTGTTTTATTATGTCTAGTTGCTTCATCAAGTTGTTGTTTGGCATTCTTAGCAGCATTTATTGCTTTTGCTATAGCTGCTCCGCCAGTAGAAAGACTACCAATTGCACTCAGAGCAGTAAGAATAGGTACCAAAGGTAAGAAGCCACCAATCGTTGGAACATTAATTACGCGTGGTATTACAACTTGCGATTTCTTCCCCCTTAACGACTTGTTGATAATCTTACGTGCAATCCTAATGGCAGAGTTAATGTCTTGAGGTTTTTCCTTCTTCAATATTTTTGTTGCAGTTTTAATTGATGTACTGAACAGCTTTTATCCATTTTTTTTCACTTTTTTTTGCAACCTTCTTCTTCAATCCCATACCAAATTTTCTTTTGACTTTCATTGCGTTAGTAACCATATATGCAAACGATTTTTCTGGAAGACTGCTATCTTTTGAAATAACTCGTTCCAAAGCTTTATTTTCAAGAATTTTATCAGCTTGATATCTACTATTTAAATCATTTGTTTTGGAATAAGCAATATCGTGATTTTTACATGCGGCGTCAGTAGTAGGGAACTGGCGGTTCAATGGCAATAAAAATTGTCAAATTTGGGTAATTAACGTCAAAAATTTTGTAATTTATGGGAAAATTTTAAAATAATGTCAAAGGTGTGAAGTGACGAGGGTCACTTCACTTCGAGGGTATGTTGGGGCGCATGCTTTGTTTGTATGTATGTTTTAGATTTTTGTTTTAACCAAAGGTGTGAAGTGACGAGGGTACTCGATGGTTTGTAGATGTCTGTCGGTTGATGTGCATACTCGCAGTTTATTATGTTGGCGCGCATGCTTTCTATGTATGTATGTTTAAGATTTTTGTTTTAACCAAAGGTGTGAAGTGACGAGGGTACTCGATGGTTTGTAGATGTCTGTCGGTTGATGTACATACTCGTAGTTTATTTTCGTTGGCGCGCATGCTTTCTATGTATGTATGTATAAGATTTTTGTTTTAACCAAAGGTGTGAAGTGACGAGGGTACTCGATGGTTTGTAGATGTCTGTCGGTTGATGTACATACTCGTAGTTTATTTTCGTTAGCGCGCATGCTTCTATGTATGTATGTATAAGATTTTTGTTTTAACCAAAGGTGTGAAGTGACGAGGGTACTCGATGGTTTGTAGATGTCTGTCGGTTGATGTACATACTCGTAGTTTATTTTCGTTAGCGCGCATGCTTTCTATGTATGTATGTATAAGATTTTTGTTTTAACCAAAGGTGTGAAGTGACGAGGGTACTCGATGGTTTGTAGATGTCTGTCGGTTGATGTACATACTCGTAGTTTATTTTCGTTAGCGCGAATGCTTTCTATGTATGTATGTATAAGATTTTTGTTTTAACCAAAGGTGTGAAGTGACGAGGGTACTCGATGGTTTGTAGATGTCTGTCGGTTGATGTACATACTCGTAGTTTATTTTCGTTAGCGCACATGCTCTCTATGTATGTATGTATAAGATTTTTGTTTTAACCAAAGGTGTGAAGTGACGAGGGTAATCGATGGTTTGTAGATGTCTGTCGGTTGATGTACATACTCGTAGTTTATTTTCGTTAGCGCGCATGCTTTCTATGTATGTATGTATAAGATTTTTGTTTTAACCAAAGGTGTGAAGTGACGAGGGTACTCGATGGTTTGTAGATGTCTGTCGGTTGATGTGCATACTCGCAGTTTATTATGTTGGCGCGCATGCTTTCTATGTATGTATGTTTAAGATTTTTGTTTTAACCAAAGGTGTGAAATGACGAGGGTACTCGATGGTTTTTAATCATTTTTTAAAATGTGTGCAACGTCTTTCACGTTATGTTTTTTTTTATAGGGAAAGCAATACCACACAACAAGAAATAATTTCAAAAATGACAAACGTTTACACTAGTACACACTGTTGCGATGTTACAAAATATCATAGTATGTACTCGGCATTTGTTTTTTGTAATATTCTTTTTAGCTGATGGAGCTGGAAGGGTATTTATAGAAAGAAATTATGTATTCTGGTGAGATATTAATGTTTTTGTTGTTGGTTTTATTTAGTTTTATATATTTTTTGTTTTTTGTGTAAAGAGGCTGACATTTGTCAAACAAACCATGCACACTTATATACATACATACATTGATATTTTTGAGAACGAGATAGGTGAATGTGATGTCATTCCAAAGAACCAAATGGCATACTTTTATAATGGAAACTTCCAAAATGAAGAAGAAAAGTTTATGGTAGATGAAGAGGACGATGCTTTCTTCATACATATGTATGTTGTAACAATGTAAGAATAGAACGTAATTCGTATAAATTGAGACGTTCTATAATCTAGCAGCAAGTACAGCATTGTATCTAGCAAGTGCATCATCATCATATAAAATCTTAAAAAATACAATACATTCTATAAATTATTAAAATGGACACATTAAGCAGCAGCCCAGTTTTAATATCATTGAACGGCTCACAAATGTCGCTAGATGAGTTTGTGAGATTGTTCTCCGGCAATCGGGAAGAGATGAGCGTTGTCAGACGGGAAGAGGTATCCGTAAGCCCTCTGTCAATAGAGTTTTCGGACGACGATTTGCCTCCTAATGTATCCATTAGAGACATTTTTGAGAACGAGGTAGATGAATATCATGAAATTCCAAACAACCAAATGGCATACTTCAAGAATGGAGATTTTCAAAAGGAAGAGTTTATGCTGGATGAAGAGGACGATGCTTTCTTGGCAGCGTTTAATTATATGCCAAAAGATGAAGATAAAGATGACATAACCAAAATTTTCATGCAAGACGAAGAGGGGGATGCATTATTGGCGGCCGTAAATTTAAGATTTTAATTTGATTAATTTTGTAAACATAAAATCAAATTTATTTACTTAAAACGTAAAAAATGTGTAAACAGATTTTTATTTTCACTTTTTTACATTTGTCTTTGTCCTTGTACAAACCATATGCATATAAATAAATGATTGAACAAAATTTTTTTATAATTTTAATCTACATATTTATTTAAAAAAATATCGTAAATATATGTTGTGACAATGTAAGAATAGAAAATTAAAATAAATTGTTTAGTTATTTTCCTGATAAAGTAAATATGCATTTCTTAAGGCACAAACTCCATAATTGTGATAGCTGCAGTAAAAATATTCCGGATATTTAAGTTGTATTTGTTTAAAGTTGATGCAACCAAAATCCTCGATGTTAAAAACTCTAATTCGAAGTAGTTTTTCAAACCATTTCTTCTTTTTCACACCCTTAACATAGATTGAGTAATGTTTTAAATTGGATTTTAAAAATTTTACAACACTCTTAAATGATATTGATCCGTCATTCCAATTCAGATGATGAAAGTTTCTCGTTAGCCAATTCGCTTCTCTTTGTTTTGCTATTGATAATCTTTTGAAGTTAAACGGTGGTTTAATAATAAAATTTATGTGCTCCTTATTGTTAAAAACAATTGCTATTTCTTTTGCAATGAAGATGTTTGAATTGGATTTAAATCCTTGCATATCGATGAAAACTTTATCCCCACTCATCTTATTTTATTATTTTTTATTTACATTATCTTACGAACTTGACCTTTTAAGGGTATGTATTCTATTATGCGGTCGTGGATGAGTATACAAAATGCTGATGTATCAGTAGGAATGTTGGAGTCCGTTTCAATTTAAATTTTTATATCAACAGGACCGTTAGAGAGGGCTTCGTTTTGGTGACTGACATCTACTACCACTATCGGCACACTATTTTTAAATTCTTGAGCAGTTAGAAGCGGTTGTGATTCCCTCATGTAGTAGCTTTGTTGAAACCGCAGATACATATCATATAGGATGGCAACCCGACCATTTTTAAATTTTACATTAAGATCATCATATGGGTACGATTCGGAATTTAAATGTACTTTTAAATTGTTTAAATTACAATGAACAAACTTATTTTCTTGTTGAAAAGAAATCAACACAAAACGGGGTCGTTCTCTATTTGCAGCCAATTTAACATTCCATATATAGCTAGTTCCTGTATTTAGTTGAGGATTAATGTGACAATCCCAACTGCGAAATGCCATTGGTATAGAAGCACCACTGTTAATAATTTTAATCATATTCAATTTGCTCAGATCGGATAATTGTACATGCGGAATTCTCCATGAGATGTTTGAGATACTAATTTTTGGTTTGTCAGTAGCAACAGTTGAGTATACGAGTTTTTCATCGTTCTTACTACGTAAGAGAACTAATTCATGTTTACCGCTGAGTATAATTTTATTATAGTCTTCAGCAAAACCTAAAAACAGGTTCAGTGGTACATAGAAATTAAAGTGTCCATTTGAAATATCCAAATCGTCGAGTTTGTTCCATCCTGCATTGTACAAGCCAACACTTTCTGTTGGTGATAAAGAAACAAAATTTTTTAGGATGCTTGTAATCGCTAAATGTCTTGTATGATCAATTTCTATGCCATTAAGTTCATATCGAATTTCGTCAAAGAGATGTGCCACAAAGTTATTTTTTAATTTTAGATTTAAAAACGAAGATATTTTGCTATTATTATCATCTACAATAATTCACTCAACATATATGTAGCTTTCGCTGTGCTGCACATATAAGTCTTGATTTTGTATTGAAATTCGAATCTCATCATTATTGTTGAAGGATTGTAGGTATGGTGTATATGTGTGATAGTCCTTAGTCTGATTGAGGTTTTTCTAAAACATCTAGTATGTAACTCATTTCTTTGTCAACTTTAAATTGAGAGACTTTAAAAATTTTTTATTTTCTTGCGTCAAATATTTTTTGTGTAATGATCTCTTTAATTGTGGTTTGGTTTGCAAGAGTGTTTTATGAGTGTATCCAATTTTATCCTTAGATTGCTTGACGTTGTATATTATCATTATTTGCTAGATCTCAAATGTATTCGTGTTGTAATTTCCTCTCCTCGAAAATTAATTAAATCACCGTTCTGATCAACTATGCGTAGAGTTAGAGAACTTATCTCTCGGCAGTTAACTGGCAAATAGATAAGATTTCGAGGAATCTCAACAATTTTATACCCTGGGGGGACATTGATCGCAAATTCATGTAATGTGTGTGCTTGTGAGTTATTCGTATATGTGTTAACCACTATACTGCATTCAACACGCAAGATATTCACGATGAAAATATTGACTGGTAGATCTGAGTAATGGTCTTGGTTAGAAGCTAGAATTTTCTTATTGAATCCAAAAAGTTTTCCAATTGTGTTATCTTTGTTAAAGTATATGGCATTCTTAGAGCTATTTACTCTAGCTTGCATTGTATTGTTATTAGCTTCTATATCAATTTTATTTTCCGGACAATACTGCTTATAGTGATGTTTAATATAATCAACTATATCATTCAATTCATAAGATCCTATTGGTATTTTAATTACATGTTCACCAATATGAAATATATTGTTATAATCATCTACATTCGGAATGCTATTATATGAATCAAAATCAGTTAGAGCACATTCATATTCACCATCCAAACGAATAGGAGGAAAGTAATTTGCAGATAACTCAGATGAGTTTGAGCTAAGAGTAAGTATTATTGACATTATGGTTGTCTGATTACAAATAAGTGAAATTAAACACAGCACTTTGTATAAAAAAGGAAGTTTATATATAATTATATTTTATTTAATATATTAGATACAAATATAGACTTATACATATACACTTAACTACAATATTTCATTTTTATTGATCCAAGAATTATGTTGATTGGTAAATCCTAACCATTTAACATATGCCTTCTCGCCTTTAGTTTTAAGAACTTTTTCAACTAGATATGTATTTGGATATCTGGTTTTTGAAAGTTCTTCACCATAGAATCCACCTTTAATAGGGTTACCACTATAGTCTTCTAATATGTACATATGTAGCTGGATGTGTATTTTGAACTCTTTTAATCGTAAAAATTTCTGTGGTCCAATTTGGTGTATATCCTTTGTCAAAAACATGTTTATATTTACTTATGCGCACATGATCTCCCACATTGAATTTAGATAATTTGAATAGTTTTAAGCGGTTATATACAGTGTTTAATAATTTTTTCTCATTTTTATACCCTTTACCAAAAAATGGTAAAAGGGTATATATAGGTTTGTCATTCCGTTTGTAATTTCTACAATATTAATAAGAGACACATAAAGTATATATATTCTGGATCCTTATGCATAGGGAAGACGAACAAGCGATGTCCGTCTGTCCGTCTGTCTGTACGTGAAATCGGTTTTCCCAAGTTCCCAGAAGAGCTAGCGACTTCGTTCTTGGACTGGTGTGTCAGAAATTTACCGAAAAATTTTGCTATTGAAAATCAGCAAAATCGAGCAAACGGTTTCAGAGCTGGAAAACTCATACTCAATTTACCCATAGAAAATAACTACCGAAAACAAGTTTTTATTACTTTTTTATTAAATTAACTTATTTTATACTTCGGTATGAATAAAATTGGTATTTATAATTAAAAAAAAATTTTAAAACTTAACAAATTAAAAAACTTTTCCAGGGTTGGAAAACTTTAACTTTTTTTCTAATAGTTAAACATATTTCATGTTTTAGGAAAAAGGCTATTTTCTCAGGAACGGTAAAAGCTACGGGTCTGAAATTTGGACAGTGTATGTAGAACTTTGGTCGCTACAACAACAAATATATATATATATATATATTTTTTTTTTTTTTTATTTTTTTTTATTTTTAAATACATATATTTATTTATTGTATCTTCAAAAATGAACTAACAATAAGTGATCAAATCTTAAAGCTAAAATATAATTATTTAGCCCGACCAGTGTCGGCCAAAACTTAGTGATAATTTAAATAATACAAAGTAGTGATAATCAAAAAGGAAAATTAAATGTATTTTCAAGCATTCCCATCTAGAGTGTTGAGTATAAGAGACCTTGTGTCCCTCTTTTTTAGGCGGATGTGACCATTATAATTCAAAATATTACGAGCAAGCGGATTAGGATGTGACTCGAGCTTTGTTAAGTATTTGCCTGCGTATCTTGCAATTTCTTCAGTCACTAGTGGCATTTTTAAATCACGATGCAAATTTGAATTCTTAATATACCATGGAGCAGATGTTATTAATCTTAAAATTTTGGTTTTGTCTTCGTTGAATTCTCTCTACAATGCAAGCTGAAGCAGTGCCCCATAACTGGATACCGTAACACCATATTGGCTTCAAAAGCGACTTGTATATTAAAAGTTTGCAGTCCAGACTAAGTGTTGAATTTCTGCCAATCAACCAATGAATTTGAGATAACTTAAGTTTCATCTGAGTTAGCTTAAAGTCAATATGATGTTTCCATGTAAGTCTTCGATCAAGGTGTATACCAAGGTATTTCACTTGGGAATTTTGAGGAATATTTTGATTGTTGATTCGAATGGGGGAACAAGTATCTCTTCTTAGGGTAAACGTTGTATGGACACACTTTTGTTCATTGACTTTAATTCTCCATAAGTTCAACCAGATTTCCAACTGTGTAATATGTTCCTGAAGATATCGGGAAGCCTCGTGCGGGTTTTTGTGCATACTAAGGCAGGCTGTATCATCGGCAAACGTAGAAGTATGGATATTGCTGCTCACAGGCATATCACAAGTATAAATCAAATACAAAACTGGCCCCAGTATGCTCCCCTGTGGCACACCGGATGATATAGATTGGGGCAGACTCATGAATTCTCCTTTCACAATCGTAAACTTTCGGGTAGTTATGTAGCTTTCTAATAAATTCAGAAAATTTATTGGTAAATATGATTTTAATTTTAAAATAAGGCCTTCATGCCACACTTTATCAAAGGCCTGAGAAACGTCAATAAACAGGGCAGAACAATACATTTTTTCTTCAAAAGTTCTTCTTATAAATTGCACCAATCTATGAGTTTGTTCAATGGTGCTATGCTGACTTCTAAAACCAAATTGATGGTCTGGGATGCACCCACTATCAGTTAAAATTGGGGACAATTTTGTCATGAGCAGCTTTTCGAAGAGTTTTGACATTGTTGATAGCAGACTTATTGGCCTGTATGACTCAGCTTTAGTAAGGCCTTTGCCCGGCTTTGGAATCATTTTGACCTTCGCAAGCTACCAGCTTTGTGGATAATACTCCAGTCGTAAAATGACGTTAAAAATAAATAACAGGATTCTAATTGCAATATGGGGCAAGTTTATCAGCATATTGTTACTTATTCCATCAATACCTGGAGCTTTCTTCGGGTTGAGTTCAGCAATTAGTTTCTGAACATCACGCGTCTTAAATTTTATGGGTCGAGGGGGTAGCGCAACTACACTCGGTAAATCAACAACACCAGTACATGTGTTTGGGGTAAATACGGATTTTAAATGCTCAACAAATATGTTACCTTTTTCAGTATCGCTTCTGGCCCAACCTCCGCTAGAAGTGCGCAGAGGTGGTCTATATTCAACGGGTGTTTTAAGCTTTCTAGCAGCTCGCCACAAGGAGTAATTAGATGCAGGTGTGGCATCAAGATTTTCCAGATAATTTTTAAGACATACAGTTTTTTCATATGCCAGCAGCTCTTGGAGTCGTCTAGCGCACTCTTTAAATCTAATTTTTTTTTGGGGTGATCTGTGTTGTTGCTATTTCCTTCTAGCTGTCCTTTTTTCACGTAAAAGACGTTCAATGTCTGTAGAATAAATTCTATTAAACCCAGTCTGCGGATGGGAAGTAGTGGCATGTTCAGCAGCCTGTTTAATATTTTCGTTAAGATTTTCAATGTTAGATACAATATCACCTGGTGTTCTTAGGTTAATATTTTCCTTACAATGGCTACTGAGGTATTTTTTGAACCCCAGCCAATTAACACGGTTGATCATCTTTACGTATGGGACAGGGAAGTCACTTCTTAGTGGGCTACAAATTGTAACAATCGTGGGAGAGTGATCGGAGGAGAGATCTACAGAAGCTTCAACATGAATTAATTCCCTACCGATATTTTTCATTACTCCAAAATCTATAACATCCGGAATTTTTTATATATAAAAGCTAAAAATTAAAGGGTGTTCCAAAATGAGTAACGAAAACTTTTAAAATCCCATGTAATATACATACAATTACATACATATGTATATTGACACTTGAAATTTGTAAAATGAGTGTATTTTTATATAGGCTACAACAATTAACACTAAAATTAAAAAAAATTAAATTAAAGGGTGGTCCATCAGTTAATGAAATTTTGACTATGTAATTTTGACAAATTGCTATATCTTGGAAACTGTAAGAGCTAAACTCTTGAAATTTTCAAAAACGGTCAAACTAAAAAATCCGAGAATTATAAAATTGCCAAAAATTTAAAAAAATCGCCAAAACAAAAAAAAATCGCCAAAATAAAAAAAAACGCCAAAAACCGAAAAAAATCGCCAAAACAAAAAAATGCTTATGTGAACAAAAATCGCCAAAAATTAAAAAAAACGCCTAAATGAAAAAAAATCGCCAAAATCAAAAAAATCGCCAAAACGAAAATAAATCGCCAAAATTAAAAAAAAAACGCCATAAACCGAAATAAAATCGCCAAATCAAAAAAAAAATGCCTATATGAAAAAAATCCCCAAAAATTAAAAAAAAATTGCTTACATGAAAAAAATCGGCAAAATAAAAAAATCTGCCAAAAACCGAAAAAAATCGCCAAAACGAGAAAAAACTGTCAAAACTAAAAAAATGCCAAAAAGAAATAAAAACGCCAAAAAACGAAAAAATCACCAAAACAAAATGCCTATATGAAAAAAAATCGCCAAAAAATAAAAAAATCGCTCAAATGAAAAAAATTGTCAAAATTAAAAAAATTGCCAAAACGAAAAAAAAAATCGCCAAAATAAAAAATAAACGCCAAAAACCGAAAAAATCGCCAAAAACGAGAAAAAAGTGTCAAACTAAAAAAATTGCCACAAAAAAATAATAAAAAAATTATATATATAAAAAAATAAAAAAATCGCCTAAATGAAAATCGTCAAAATCAAAAAAATCGCCAAAATTAAAAAAACACCAAAAACCGAAAAAAATCGCCAAAACAAAAAAAAATTGCATATAAAAAGCACCAAATTAAACATATTGTCAAAAACCTAAAAATTGCACTAGAAAAAAAGTATGAATTTTTTCACAAAATAAATATGTACCTACATATCTCTGTGCTTAAACGCACTTTGGTAAAGGGTATATAAGATTCGGCACAGCCGAATATAGCACTCTTACTTGTTATAGTTAACTTGAATCGGTGGCATTTTGATGGTGCGATGAATTTTTTTATTATATGTATTAATCAAGTCTTTGTAAATGTCGAGCCAGTTATAAGACCCATTAAAGCTAAACTCTTTCCACATCATTCCTTTTAATGTTCTGTTAAATCGTTCTACTATTGATGCTTTCATTCTGCTATATGTTGAGTAGTGATTAATGTTGTATTTATTCATCAATTTTCCAAAGTGTTTATTGAAAAACTCTTTACCATCGTCTGTTTGCAAGTTTTTTGGTATTCGTCCCAGTTGAAAAATATTCTGCATAGCCTGGCTTGTTTCCAATGCAGTCTTTCTTTTCAAGGGTACTGCCCAAGCAAATTTTGAAAATGTATCAATTACAGTCAGCAAAAATCGATAATCTCTATTGTCTGTAGAATAGTTCCCCATTTCAACTAAATCAGCTTGCCAAAGATCATCTATTCCTTTCATAACAACTCTTCGACGTGGAAAATGTTTTCGTGCTTGCTTATGTAGTTCATTTATTAAATTTCTTTTTGAAGTCATTATTTAACGTATTTAGAATTTGACGGGATAAGTTGAGTTCAGTGCGAGTTCATTTAAGTACTGTTGACCATCATATTTCTTACATACCCATAAATTAACTCATTTATCTTTCTAATTTCTTTTTCAAAGAATAATTTCATACTTGAAATTGTTTCCCTAATTTCATTTAGTTTCTGACTTAAAATTATATTGATTTCATCTCGTACCTCAATTTGACTTTGCAGAAACAATTTATTAACAACGTCGTTTTCCTCCAAAGCTTTTGCCACGTTTTTGATTCTTTTGTTTTGAACGTCAATGTTATTAGTTGTATCCATAACGAAGCCCAGCAGCTTAGGAACATTTTTCACAAAAACTCTGCCACTTGTATCATTAAGATAGTGCCCAAACTTATCGATAGACATGATTTATGTAGATAAATATTATTCTATAATTTTTGCTTCATATAATTCTTCGATAATTGAGACAATTTCGTTATTGTGATTAGTATGACCTGCACCTTGTGATGCTAGCAATAGCCTAAGGCGATCTACTAACTCATTCGGATCATCCCAGTATATATAGTTAGGTTTGTATGGGTTTAGTTTCATCAAACCCTTACCCTTGTAAGGACTTTTTATTGCATGTAGTGATGACGAAGTTGATGAGTTATTTTCACTTTCTTTCTTAAACAATTTACTGATAATATGCTTATATTTATATGCTCTCGTTCCTTTGATTTGTCCATCAGGTCTATATTCTCTTTTGTATGCATTTGTGCTCACTAAAATTTTCTTATATATATCTAATTCATGTTTATCATAATATTTTGGTGTTTTGTGAAACAGTAAAGAAAATAAACCTAGTGTAAAAGCCCATATTTGATTTCCAATCACTATTTTATCTTCAGTAAGTTTAATACTACTATTGCCAAACTTCCATTCATTATTAAAACCTTTATGTGGACCGTATAGAGTGTCTAATTCATTTCTGCTTTCCAAGAGTGCTAGGTCAGTATAACTCTTATTATTATCTGAATTGTCTAGAGTTTCCGATTGAGAGTAAAAATCATCGTTGTCATCATCATCATCATCATCATCATCATTATCAGTATCAACATTATCAACCTTGTTTGCGTTTCGATTACTAAGTGAGATATTTTTATTGCATAACGTTTCTTCAACAAGTTTTTTTGGAGTACTTGTCTCTAACTTAACTGATTGGTCGTTGAATGGAAAATTTGAATTTTTATAAACTTTCGTTTTAAGTTCATCTCTTTCTGCCTTAATACTTCTTTTATTATTTTTAGAATTGTTCACAAATTCTGTTAATGGTTCTATTATTGGTTTAAATGTATCTTTGAATTGCTCATGTGTATCTGCTTCATCAACTTTTATACTACGAAATTTTTTCTTTAAAACATTTCTTGTCTTTATTAGCTCTTTTAAAACTTTTTCATCCATTTTCAACTATTAGACAACAGATCTGGTATCAGCTATCAGATCAGGTATCAGATCAGCTATCCGATCAGGTATCACTTATCAGATCAGGTATCAGATCAGCTATCAGATCAGGTATAATACCAGCTATCAGATCAGGTATTGGGGTATCAGATCAGGTATCAGCTATTAGATCTGGTAAGAGATCAGCTTTCAGATCAGGTATGGTAAATACTTTAGGAAATAAGTAGATGTACTATGCGCAAGGCCAAATTAAGTACTAATGTTTTACTTTTATGTAGAGTAATTTATATCGTTATAAAATAGTCGAATTGCTTTCTATAGCGACCATTGTTTAAGTCATTATCTTTGCTTATCATCAAAAATCCATATTTATCTTTCCAACACTCTCGACAAATTTCATGAAACTTTTCATAACTCATATCGCTGGACACATGATCACTATAAACGTGCTTCATGTTTGTCTCATCTTGTTTAAACATTATAATCACATTTGCATTGTCTCTTATTAAGTGCTTGGGGATTCTCGTATAAGTTTGGCACAAGTAGAATGAATCAACATCCTTATATCGTCCCATGCAAAAATATGCTCCTATATTATTTTGCTTCTCGCATGCAACATCATCAAAGATCATAATAGAATTAGTTTTCGCTTCCTCAGGAGGAATAACTTTTTCATTATCTGTAAATGTGTAGTATCCCATCCCTTTAATTGGTGAAATTAATCGCTTTAAGTATTCATATTTTGGTTGATAAAGGGATTTTGAGTATAAATAGATGTTTTCAAACTTGAGTCCATTAGGACTTTCTAGCAAGCTAATCATAACATTAGTCTTTCCACAATTTGATGGTCCAACTATTAGAGCACGAAAAGAATTTGGTAAGAGAGAGCTATGTTTTATTTTAGATCTGATTTTCGTTGAAGCATCAATATTGCGAATCACAATATTTTTATGTTGTTTTACTAATTGCATTCTCATAACTAATTTCATTTCATAAATGTTACTTTTATTATAGAAGAAAAAATAAAATAAGATGTTAATACATTATAACAAAACGTTTAGTTATAAAAAACCAGCCGTTGGAAAAGGTTTATTGAATAGAGTAATTAACTCTCTGCCTGTTGAATTACACCTTACTGGATATCAGTTTTGTGGACCCGGAACAAAATTACAAAAACGTTTAGATCGCGGTGACAAAGGAATTAATGTATTAGACGCTGCATGTAAAAATCACGATATTGCTTATTCCAAAACAAATGATTTAAATAGTAGACATCAAGCTAATAAAATTCTTCAAAATAAAGCTTGGGAACGAGTTATTTCAAAAGATAGCAGTCTTGCAGAAAAATCGTTTGCATACATGGTTACTAACGCAATGAAAGTCAAAAGAAAATTTGGTATGGGATTGAAGAAGAAGGTTGCAAAAAAAAGTGACCAAAATGGAAAAAAGCTGTTCAGTACATCAATTAAAACTGCAACAAAAATATTGAAGAAGGAAAAACCTCAAGACATTAACTCTGCCATTAGGATTGCACGTAAGATTATCAACAAGTCGTTAAGGGGGAAGAAATCGCAAGTTGTAATACCACGCGTAATTAATGTTCCAAAGATTGGTGGCTTCTTACCTTTGGTACCTATTCTTACTGCTCTGAGTGCAATTGGTAGTCTTTCTACGGGCGGAGCAGCTATAGCAAAAGCAATAAATGCTGCTAAGAATGCCAAACAACAACTTGATGAAGCAACTAGACATAATAAAACAATGGAAGCAGTAGCAATGGGGAAAGGTTTTTACCTTAAACCATATAAGAAAGGATATGGATTGGTTTGTCAAGAAAAACAAAAACCAAATTTTTCATAAAGCTGCCCAATAAACCCCTATCTGATGTTGATTTGAGAAACTTTTCAACAAACATTCCATACTTTAGAGGAGTTTTCATGTTGGATACACTACCAAAACGATCGAGAAAACGAGAATGCGGAATCATTAATTTGGATTTATCAAGAGGTCCTGGAACCCATTGGGTAGCATATTATAAAAACAATGAACATAAGGAATATTTCGACAGTTTTGGAAATTTACAACCTCCATTAGAATTAGTTAAATATCTAGGTAAAAATATAAAATATAATTACAATCAATATCAAGATTACGATTCATTTAAATGTGGACATTTATGTCTTCAATTTCTTTACAAAATAAGTGAAAAGAATAAATAAATAACACACACAAACAATTTTTAAATTTTGTTTTGTTTTATTAATACAAAAAGTTTATAAGATATACTTTTTTTACATATTATTCCCACTGTGGGTATTGAGCATTTGTTAAAAAGATATTTAATTCAGCAGCAGTATCCAACTTTAAGCCACTGTCTCCTTGCTTACATATGCAATATATCCCAGATGCCAGTTCTATTATATCATCATCCGATAGCGTGTTGTACCGATTTGGTAGAAACATTATGTTGTTTTCCAGTTCAATTTGAATTGTAGTGCCATATTTACTAGTCACACGCTTAGCGTTTTTAACTGCATACTTAGTTGAGTCCTGGAGCTCTTTTATATGTATTAATTTTTTTTATTTAATGTGTTGAATTTTGTGATCAAATCTGGAGGATTCATTATTACAATATTAATTAATTAAATTTAATTTTTATATGTATTTCTTTTCTTCTTTGACAGATAGCTCAATCTGTTTATTGTAAACTGATGTATTAAATATTTCTACCAATCTTTAAATAGGTAAAAAATAATTCTTAAAAGAAAGATCAGTATCGTAATTATCTCTTTTTCTCATATTGTAATTATTTTTGATGTAAAATATTTTTTGTTACTTATAGAATTGTAGTGAAAGAGATAGTAGTTATATTGACGTTCTTAAGCGTAACTGAAACAAAAAATGGCAAAAGAAAGATCGGAGAGATAGTTATATTGATGTTCTAAAGTGTAACTGGAACAAAATATTTCAAAAAGCACTCAAAAGTGTTTGTAACATTTTAATTTTACAAGAATATTTTACTATAAATAAGAATGTAAAACTTTCAAGAGTACTAGTATAAAAATAGCATTCAAGAAAAAAATATTCTTTAAAAAAGAAAATTAAAATAACAATTAAAAAATGAGCCAAGTACGTGAACGGTTATTTGAGTTTCTTAATTCCTTTGAGGACTTATTGCTCTATGAGCATAAAGAAACCATAAATTTTTTCGTCTCCATGCTCAATGAAAATGAGGAGTATGGAATTATAGAATAAGAGGACTCTGATAGTGGGCATTTTGCCAGCTGCCCCTGGTATAGCGAAGGATGCGAGGAAGGGCCCGACACATGTCGATGCACCATGTTCCACATAAGGAAAAAAATTATTTTTAAGATTATTGAAACTTAAAAATTTGTCAAAAATAAATAATGAACAAATATAGAATATATATGTTTATATAGTTTATATAGTTTTTTATTGTTTTTTTAATATATATATATATATATATATATATATATATATATATATATATATATATAAATATATATAGATTAATAGAGCGAAAAACTATTTGTTTAAATATTATATTTATTGAGGATGGATAAATGTACTTTAAAGAATATATTTCACCACAATGAAGAACGAAAACCTCAAATACATGATTTGGTTTTTGAGTTTGAATACTTGCTCAATTGGAAATTGAAGATTTCATGTGGATTTTCAACAGCTTTTGGTTTTAAGCCAATGATATGGCTGAATTATAAAAATAAGCAATACATTGGACTAGACCGGGAAGAGTGGTTACACCTCATGTGCTATAAGGACTATATTCATGATATGCTTAATCGTCGAGATTTTTTAAATTCTATAAATATAATTGATAATGAAAGTGAGAGAGATGTTGAATATAAGTTTAAACATAAAATGGGTGTTTGTTTTTTAGTTATCGAACAAGGAAACTCTAATATAAAAATCGATTCTGACACTTGGAGATCATTAACTCAAATTCGAGTATTTTTTACATCAATTTTATGTTGGAACAACATTCTAAGAAAACAAATTCTTCATTTCTATTATGAATATTATATACCAACCTGCTCCACTTTAAACAAAACAAAACTCCAATTCAATGAAATACAAGGAATACATGAAAGGGATGTAAAGATTGAACTGACACGACTTTGTTATGGGATTGGGGAAAAAATGCAACACAAGATTCTAACAGATGTGAAAATTCATAAATTATATTTAAGGATAGATAATAAATAAAAAAATGTACATAAAAATATATATGTTTTTATTGTTTTTTTATTGGTTATATTTTCTTTGTTTTTTTTTATAAAATTTTTTTAATAATTAATATTTTCATTTATTTTTTAACAAAAGAATTTTTCTTAATAACTAATATTTACACTTATTTTAACAATAAAACTTTACAATAATTTGCATTTATTTTAACTTTCTTCTTCTTCTTGAAGTCTATCAATTTCCATTAATAGCATGTCAAGCTCATAATCAGGATTGGTTTCCTCTATTGCTGAATGGTACCATGCATATGTGCTTATACCATCACTTTTGATTTTTCTTTTATCATCTTGATAACTTAGTATTATTTTATGTAGTTGCATAGTATATAATTGATGCAAACTCGACTTAAAGGTAAGCATATTATCAAATACATTTGATTTATTAAACAGACAGTATCTATATGAACTTAGGCTATACTTATCTAAAATGGTTTTCTTGACCCCCTTCGATTTCTTTACATCATTTTGATCTTGAACACTAAATGAATACATTTTAGATCGCAACCCAACAAACTTTTTCATTATTTTTCCACAATTTTCGTCTTTCATCATACTTAGCACCTTTTTGTTTAAACGAGGAATACCATATATGTTATCTGAAGGATAATCAGATGTGTCAAATTCATCCTGTATGTCCATTTTTATGTCAGCATAGAAGTCATCAGTCCGTATTCTATATATGAATGAATCAGTATCTATATAGTTTAATGACAATTTTGATTTAAATTTGGGCTGCATGTAGCCATAATGGAAATTATACATTTTCCATTTGGAAACTTCTAGCACACAAAATCCTGAGTAAGTAGGCTTATTATAATATGTCTGGAGCTTATTCATTTGAATCGCCACCATGTCTTCTGAAAATATAGACAAACTATGGAAATTGGGCTTAGATATCCAATCTTGGGCTCCCAAATGATTGCAATTCGTTCTGTTCCAGTTTGTTACAATTCTAACATATTTTCTCTTATCTACATTTTCCATAGTCTTACCATATACCGCATTATTGAGCAATTTGAAGAAGTTTTTCTCAAACGTATTTTTAGCGTTAGCTCTATGCTTGGTATTTAAGTCTATATATGATTTTAACCATGGAGATTGTTTGAAAGTGAGAATCCGATGTATTTTTTTTAGAATCAAACCATACTCTAAACATTGCTTAAGAATTCTGTAGTGAATAATATATGAATGTTTAGTAGAAAAGTCAGCAATTAATTTAGTTTGATTCATTCCGTAAGGTTTTTTATTTTCCACACAAAAAGGTAGATCATTGTGCGATTCGTGCAAATTGGAGGGATATTCTAAAGTAACTTCATACACATAACCATCATTTGAATTATTATCTATCCGATTTGGATCCAGATTTAGCTCATCACTTGATAACCATCTGAATCCTCCATATGGAAGATATTCGGACATAGCCCAACCGTAAAGGTTATTGGCATCTAGGTACATTAGAAACTCTGAGGGTTTCTCTTTATCGAAATCCTCTAGATATTTATTGTTTGCTTTTGAATACCTTTTACTACATTGTACAATCCCCCCACGTATCCCTTTTTTAAAGAAATTATACATATCTATATCAGTTAACAACTCCAATTCTATATTTGTGTACTTCAACATAGCATCCCACGACAGTCCAGGAGCAGTATAGTACTGGTTTGGATCTAGGTTATATATTCACTTACAAACTTTTCGAAAATTTTCGAATACATCAGTTAGCAATAGAACGTCTGTTTTTAAATAAAACTCCATGTAGTCTTGTAAAGTTTTGCAATCAAATGTGTACCAATTTTTTTTTGCATGCTCATAATCTTCATGTGAACATTCTCTATTGGTAGGTGTGTTGAAAAAGTCTTCCCTCGCTGGAAGTTGACTATCATTTAATTTTTCAAAGGAATTGAAGGAATTGTAAGGGAAAATACCCTTCCTTCTAACCAGATCAAACTCTATTTTTGATGTAAATTGCTCTTTAATTGTACAGAAATCGTTATCCGTAAGATTATTGGCTAAAGTTTCTAAGCTTTCGGGCATAAAACGTAAGGTGTCTAGAAATCTAAGTTCAATATTGAAATCGTCATTCATTTTTGTATATGTTGAAAAAGATATGTAACATTCTTTATTTAGCGGAAGGACTTTTATGTTGTCAGAATTTTCTCCTAACTCTTTAACAAAAAGATGTGACGAATAATTATGAAAATAAATAGGGATAAATTTTGGTTATTGATATTTTAAGTTGCACATATTATGAGCTGCACCTCTAAATTTGCCCGTTACATGACAATGATCCCTTACGCGATCACTACCTAAAAATGTATCACATATGTGGCAATTTACAGCATTTCGAAAACTGAATATCTCTGAAGGGGATAAAGAATCCATTTGTGTCTTACTCATTAAATAATTAGTATATATTTCCTCACAATCCTTAACTAAATAAGCAAAAAAAATTTCTGCAGCGTCCCTACCAGTATAGATTCTAAACTTATCTATATTATAGGGAGTATGCTTTTTAGTTAAATTATTATTTTTACTTACTATACATTGGATGTCCTCAAGTATGCACTCAAAATCTGCATACACGACAAAAGGCACATCCATCTGTCGTTGGTGGTCCTTAAATTTAAGTGTAGCGTTCTTATAGGATGGTAGCTGGGCTACAATTTTACCACACTCTGTTTTGTGTTGCTCCATGATCCTATCACTGTGAGTAAATTGCAGACATACATTACACAATTTAAGAGTGTGTTCATGTTTTGTCGTTTGACCTCTTAATAATCTGTAAAAAAATTTAAATTAAATCATTTATAATAAATATTATAAAAAGTTTACCTTAAATTTATATATATATATATTTATTTATATTCATTAGTACTGGACACTTTTACCTTACCTAGACATATTTTCTATTAGAACGTAATGATGACCAACGATATTTTCCAACAACAATAAGTTGATATGATTACATTTTTCGTCCTTTGTAATATAATACGGACCAACAACTACATTATTTTCCTCATCATAACCAAATGCGTTTACGCTGATTCCACTTTCCGCTTCTAAAATATTTTAATATCTTTTAAAGATATTGGAAATATTAAATTCTTAAAATCTAGCGTTACACCATTTTGGGTACAAATGATGTCAGCAGTTATGTCATGAATATTGTATGAGCTACATCGCTGTTTACTCTTTATTTGAGAAGTATCTACTGCGGCGATTAGATACCACTTGAAACAATATTGATCGGTGTTTTTTTTGCAAGCTTTTCTTTTTTGAAGTTTTTCTGGTAAACTCATGCAGTTTGCTCCTTTAACTAGAGAATCCTTATTAATACTTAGCTCTGCTCGGACTATGCGTATCAAAGTCCAACCAGAGTCCTTCTCTTGCAATTCAGTCATTTTATTTCGAATTTCTGAAATTTGGTTAGAAAATACTTCATATATTTCATCTCCTCTGGTCTGCCACAATACTCATATTCTGGCACAATACTCGTATAAAATTTTATTACAGTGTGGTTTAGTAAATGACTTTCAAGCATCTCTATGAAAATTGATTCATTTTCACCAATGAAATCTTCTAGTAAAAGTTCATCTCTTTTATTATTTAATCCATACGTTACAATATTATTTTTGAACGCTTTGCTTATGGTGTAAAATTTCATATTATCTTCATGTCTTCCTTGAGTTTCTTCATCAATGCTGGTATTATTTATTAAATTACCTCCATAAGCATCCGCTCCTTGAAGTTCTCGTTGTTGTTGTTGTGGTTGATATTGTAGTTGTTGATGTTCATTGCATGGAGATAGAGGGTTGTTGCCAATACATTTGTTTTTGTTGTTGTTAATAATGTTAATAATGTAGTTAATATTGCAATTGTTGGTCAGTATTTGGCAAGGTTGGAAACCGAAACCAATAACAGTATCGGTATTGATACCGGTACAACTATTTTTTAAATTTCGGTATCGGTAACGGTATCGGTATTTTTTCTATTTCGGTATCGGTATTACCGGTACATACCGTTACCGGGTTTATATTACCGGTATACCGATATAACTGCTAAATTTATTAGTTCAGACAGTCGACATAGCAAAAAATCTTTTTTTTGTTAAATTTCTTCGGAATGGGAGTATTTTTACATTAACTCAAAAGTATTTAAACTTACATACATATATGTTTCTATATACTTTTTTATATTTTTATTAAACAATACTTAATTAAAAAAGTAAAATGAGAAAACTGCAGTTGAAACTTTACATACATAAAGTGTACATTTTGGTCAATTAAACAAAATAATAAAAATAAATACATACAGTGTATGTATCAGTGATGCCAGAATCCCTTCACCAAAAATGGCTAAATGTAGACAAAAAATGGCTAAAAAATAGCTAAGCGCCATCGAATGCAAAAATCATGAACTTTATGCAAAAACAAGATTGTATTTCATATATTATTTTTTAAAGCCAATCGGGATCTTTTTTAAAGTAAATAAAAACAATAAATTGAAGTAATAAGTTAAATATGTTTCTTTTAGGTAATCAAGAAACTGAGCATTGAGTGCAAAATTGCAATACTTGCATTACACCCTCTATTAATTTGAACATTCTGCAGAATAGCATGATATTCAGTCTTTAAATTTTTGGGGTTATTAATTTTTTTCATTTTATATTTTGTAAACTTTCATTTAAAATTTTATTTATATTTTATTTTCACTTGGGTAAAGCAAAAATTACCCTTCTTTGATTGATATTGTAAGCCATCAACTACACCCGACAACTTTAACAATATTGTAACGAATATAATCTTATTGTTACCAATAAGATAATCTTATTGTTACCAATCTTTCATACAAGCTTTTTTAGATTTGCAATTTTTCTTGCAGCAGTTCTCGTATATGGTTGAGAGTATTGAAATAGAATTGCATACATACATTTTGTATTCCTTTCTGTATCTTTTTCGCACAAAAACAAAAAGTTTCTGCAACAAAAATTGCAAGTTTGAACGGAAGTTTATTGATATTAATGCTAAAAGAATAACATATTGCTCTGTTGTGTTTTTATAAAATTTAATAGTTTAATATTAAATATATGTTTTCTTTGTTGCGAGTTCAAATTTTTATAAAAAATTAAACAAACAAATTTCATGTTTGGAAAAATAGCTAGATTAAAATAAAAATGGTTAAAAAAATAGCTAATAGCTAAACTCACTTTTCTTCCGGCTAAATGGGATCAAAAATTGCTAAGTTTAGCCAGAAAATGGCTAAATTGGCATCACTGGTATGTATGTACATATATGTAATATATGTATACACGAAGTACATATAGAATTGTATGCACTTAGTAAAATGCGAATATTCGTATTCGAATTCCCGAATACTCGGCCGTTTTTACTCGCCAAATTCAGACGAAATTAATATTTCAACTCAAATTTTTTGTAATTTTTTTTGGAATTGCCGGGAACTCAAAAGCAAATTCTATTTGTTATTACTTTCTGTGTATTCATTGCATCATTTTCTACCTATGAAAGACTTTTAAGCCGAAAATATTTATTGGGAAATGTTATGTTTAATGTTTAATGTTAAAATTTTATTCCCTTATTCATAATAAGTTTCATTTTCTAAATCTAACAACATTTGACTTCTCCATTAGAAGTGAACAAAGGTTGGTAAAAAGCTATTTTTTTTTAATTTTTTCTCGAATACTTCCTACACTGCAAGCGAAAACACATAAATGTAGGCGATTTTTTTTAGCTTTTGAATAGAAAAAAATCCACTTGCAAAAATCTTTTTTATCTGATCAAAAGCTTGGCATCAATTTTAATTTTTCATCAAGCCAATTTTACCTATTTTGGTGCTTTGTGACCCTCCCATTTTATAGATATATAGTCTAAATTTCCGACAATCGGACAGCTAGTTTAAAAATTGCAGTTATTTAAAATTTAAAAAAAAATCCCAAGGGGCGCCTAAGTACCCGTGGGGTACCCCCAGAAGGCATCGTCGGATCGAGCTAAAAAATTAAGGCCGCATTTATGGCAGCAAACCTCATATTTTAAACAGCGCCCGTATATCAATTAAAGAAAAAATCTTTGCATACATTAAAAAATCACTCTCTAAACCTTTAAATCTCTGCATTACCTTGTGTATGTGGAACAGCCAATAACTAACTTTCGCGATTTCATATACATAGCTGTGGCTTACAAAGGCTTTGCTCTTTTCACCAATTTAAAACATTTATATGTCTAGCGATACGTTTTTCGTTCCTAAAGGCATTAAGCAGCTCACGAATTTTGTTAATATTTCGCCATAGTGATGATTATGATATGATTGCGCTTTCCGGTTGACTAAAAAAAACAGTGCTGCATAAGAATCTGTTAAGACGAACAAAAATGTGTTTATATAAGAAAGTTAATTGAAATATATTTTTGAAATTTTATTTTTGGTGGGAATCGGTATACCGGTACATACCGGTATAGACCTAAACGATATTCCTGATACCGGTATTTTCTAACCGAAATGGATTTCGGTATCGGTATCTATACCGGTATCTAATTATAGCGGTATTTGAATCGGTATCGGTATTTTTACGATACCGTTTGCCAACCTTGGTATTTGGGTACCATTGCATGGCCGTAGGAGTTTGCTCCCAATACATTTGTAATTGTTGCTGTTGAGGATATTGATATTGTTGTTGTTGTTGAGGATATTGATATTGTTGTTCTCGTTGTTGTTGTTTTGTTGTTGTTGTTGAGGATATAGATATTGTTGCTGTTGTTGAGGATATATATATATATATATATATATATATATATATATATATATTGGTCCTCAACATCATGATTTTGGATATGATCCAAGAAACACTTTTGGTAGTTATATATCTTATTGCACATATTACATTTATATACCATTTTAATAATTTATAGAATGTATTGTATTTTTTAAGATTTTATATGATGATGATGCACTTCCTAGATACAATGCTGTACTTGCTGCTATTCTTACATTGTTACAACATACATATATGTATATGTATATACAAAACTGCTGTTCATTAATTTATTTACATATACATATATATGTATGTAGTAAGTAAGTATGTATGTATATAAGTGTGCATGGTTTGTTTGACAAATGTCAGCCTCTTTACACAAAAAAAAAACAAAAAATAAATAAAACTAAATAAAACCAACAACAAAAACATTAATATCTCACCAGCCTACATAATTTCTTTCTATAAATACCCTTCCAGCTCCATCAGCTAAAAAGAATATTACAAAAACACAAATGCCGAGTACATACTATGATATTTTGTAACATCGCAACAGTGTGTACTAGTGACAACGTTTGTAAATTTTAGAAATTTGTTCTTGTTGTGTGGTATTGCTTTCTCTATAAAAAACATAACGTGAAAGACGTTGCACACATTTAAAAAAATGATTATAACACAAGAAATGCCAGATGTGTACTCGACATTACACACTCGCTTTTTTTTATATACGTATACAACTACTTACCCATCCGCCAACGCTAAAGTTATTGTAAAAACATACACAAATACACATGCATGGGCATCCCTTTGACAATCCTAAATATCTTACACACAATTTCTCCAACCTTCAAGTAAGATCGTTGCTCACAAATTACATATTTTATTTCATCTCTGCAAACTCTTTAAACATAGGAAATAGGAAAATCAAACTAAATAGAACCAACAACAAAAAACATTCATAGATTTCCCACAAGCATACATAAGGTCTTCTAAAATAACCTTCCATGGTCACCAGCTAAAAAGAAAATGGAAAAATGCTGCAACCACTTGACAAACAAAAAAATCACACTTTAATTCAAAATTAAAACAAAAACAAACGTCCAAAGCATGTGTACCAACGAAAATAAACTACGAATATGTACATCAACCGACCGACATCTACAAACCATCGAGTACCCTCGTCACTTCACACCTTTGGTTAAAACAAAAATCTAAAACATACATACAAGTTTGCGCGCCAACGAAAATAAACTACGAGTATGTACATCAACCGACAGACATCTACAAACCATCGAGTACCCTCGTCACTTCACACCTTTGGTTAAAACAAAAATCTAAAACATATATACAAAGCATGCGTGCCAACGAAAAAAAACTACGAATATGTACATCAACCGACCAACATCTACAAACCATCGAGTAGCCTCGTCACTTCACACCTTTGGTTAAAACAAAAATCTAAAACATACATACAAGGCATGCGTGCCAACGAAAATAAACTACGAATATGTACATCAACCGACCGACATCTACAAACCATCGAGTACCCTCGTCACTTCACACGAGTTATTTCTGACATTGGTCGGGTCTATTAATTATATTTTAGATTTGAAGATACAATACATAAAAAACATGCATAAAAAAAGAAAAAAAATATTTATTTGAAAAACATAAAGTTATCTTCCACATATAAACAAAAATCAGGAACAAAAATACAATGTTTGTACTTAAAAACACAATTGTGTTGCATAAATATGCTAAACATATCGAGCCTGATTTTCAATTCTATCGCAAGCGACATGTTCAGCGTATTTCACAATAAAAATAATTTCTTCTTGAAGAAAAAAACTCCATACATCATGTTTTTTTGATCAGGGGCGGATCCAGGACAATGTTTTTTAATTTTTGTAATTAATTAAATTATAATTTTGGAAGCAGAAATTTCCATTTTTGACTCCAATAGATCTGCTCTTGAATTTGATTGATTGCAACTCATTTTTGATTTCATTCATTTGAATTGCAAGTCATTGTTCTAATTCATTTCAATGAATTCAAAATCAGTTCAATTGAAATGAATTTGAAAAATGAATTGCAATTCATTTTGGCAAAGTCATTTGAAGTAGAAACGAATTACAATTCATTTGACAATTTCATTTGAATTTAGAACGAATTGCAATTCATTTTTACCAAATTCATTTGGATTGAATTCATTTTTTGTGTAAAAATAGATAGAATTATCTTACAATGACGCATGCATGAATTGCGCACATCTGGCAAAATAAAAAGTCTGACAAATATCTGGTAATAATTTTACAACGTGCACAAGATTGTAATATGTCTGACAAATTTTTTTAAGGTGCTAGTCTTTTAATGGACTGGCAATGCTTTTTCTGGCAACGACGTCTGACACAAATTGCCAGTTCGCACGGTTGTAAGAAATTTTGAGCACATTTCACTGGCAATAGTGTAAGATGTGACAACTGTCTGTACATAGCTTAAGAGTGGTATAGTAATAATTACATAAAACAAAAAAATTAATTTGAAGGTCGTTTAATGTCTCGCACGTATTATCACAAATACAAATAAAACATTTAAACATTGAAAAATAGTAATTGCTAAATAAACCCGCGAAACGATCAGCGAGGATTTCATTTTAATCCGAATTTGAAGCTATGAAATAGCTGGAATAAAATGCTTTGAAACATTTCCTTACGCATTTTCATGAAACTTCTTTTTTGTTGAGGATAGGGGTGTATACAGAGACTATGGCCGGGCTTACATCTGTGTGCCAAATGCCACACAAGCGTAAAAAAGCATAACCAACTAATTACTAATGAAAAACTATTTGATTCAGACACGTATTTATTAAGTTAAACAGTTTCATACATAATTAATAGACAATTTTATAGAATCCAACATGATTGCAAACTATTTAAATCAATAAATTCATGTCTGAATCAAACAGTTTTTCATTAGTAATTAGTTGGTTACGTTTTTTTGGGCAAATGACACAGAAGAAATGCCAGATGTAAACTCAGCCTATCTGACACGGCACAGATTGCACAGTGGCGTGAAATAACAAAAGCGGTAAAAATATCGCAACTTTTGTAATAGTCAACCGATTTTGATGAAACCAACTGTTTTGAAAGAAAAAGGTGTTGACACTGTTGCCAGAAAATGTTACCAAAAATCTGCAAACATTTAAAAAAATCGGCAAAAAATCAGCAGCAATAATGTTATGTTTGAAGCACCTGTTATTTTGGTCCTAGCATGTGTCGTGTCGCGTATTGCCTTATAGTCCCTTGTTTAGTTTTTACAGCTGTCAGGGAGACCAGCACTTCAGTAGGCGCTCAAAAGAGGTGCCAAAAGATTTGGAGAATTTAATTAAAAAACAAGGCAAGTTATTGCCAGTTTCTGTTTAGAAATTAAAGTCTGATTTTATTAATATTTTGCTCTACTTATATACTAGTTCTACAAATCTTAATTAGCACTTTTAACTTACATTTACATATTTACAATCATGTTTTGTTCTTTTCTTTACTATTACAATGGTTAACATATTTTTAAACAACCAATAAAAAATAATGGAATTTTGTAATAAGTAATTAAATTGTGACTAAAAGTATGTCACTCAATTTCTTGCATTCAGCATTCTTGTTGTTTTTATGCTGTGTTGCATTATTGTACATTGAACTGCTATTAACGCAATGTAAGTAATTTATGTTACAGTGCAGTACTGTAAGTGTGGTACACTACACACTTACCCTTAAGAGAAATATTATGTAAGTATTTTTTCTTACCATTCTCATAGTAAAGTTACAATATTAATTAATTTGTTAATTGTTTTTAATGTATAGAATTTTCTTAAAATAAAACGTAAATAGATTTCAGTTAATTTAATTATTATTCTTGGAACTTAATTTGTTTCTATATTTAACAGGCTAAAGTTCGTATCGCCTTGTAAGCCAAATTACATGTGATAATTATTAATGAACAAATAACATCAAAGTTAGTTGTTAATATTGTGACAACAACACATAGTTGAACGGAAGAGCTAGCCGTTTTCGAAGGCCACTAAACCTTCACCATCAGCGTTATTCTGTGTTTAGTCCACTGTGTGTGGTATCAATTGATATATATTTCTGCCTTAGGTTGATGACAGAGTGGCCGCTAGAAGCTATAATATAAGATGGTGCTACAATGCGCTACAAACCACCGCCTGTGGTTTCTTATATGATCGCTCAAAAGATGTCAGAGTGCGAGCGAAACTTCATGCGAGTTTATGCTACAAAGCAGGTTGTTTAATGGTTTGTAGCACGTTGTAGCTTCTTCTCTTTTGTTTTTGTTTTTCTGTCGTGGCACTTTTCTGTTTTCCTTTTTGTGCATGGCTTTTCTTTTTGAAATTGTGATTATCTAATAAACTTTTGTGTGTCAAAATCAAATAAAAATTAAATTAAACAAAAAAAAATGTATTGAAATTATTAATTGACATGAAAAACTCATCGTCCGAATCCATCTTTCCTAAAAAAGCACTAACAAATTAATATAAACAAAAGAAATCGCCTTGTTCAATATAGCGTTCACTCTGACATCTTATAGCATGATATAGCATAAACTATTATCGCTTCTATCTTCGCTTCGCTTCTAGCGGTCACTCTGTCATCAGCCTTATATACGAAACTTATTTGCAAATGGAATATGTGAATTGTTTTGATTCATCGTATTTCAATTTGCCGAAAGGTGTTTTGCAATGAAAGCTCAAATTTACCATCTCTAAATTTACAACAGTCTTACCATTGTCATTTGTTATTTACTAATTAAGCACATGTTAGTTAATTTGTTTATTTTTTGTTCTACTTAAGACAAACTTTACGAAATTTAGCCTGTTAAATATAGTAAATAAATTTGTTTTAGTGTAATATGTTTTCTTAAAGTCTAATAAGATTTTAAAATGTTGTTATAAAATGTGTTTAATTAGTTTAGAATTGAAGTTATAATTTTTGTAATGGCTTTCTTTATATTATCTTCTTACATAAAATATAGATAAAATTTTCTTCAAATACTAATTTTTTCTTACAGTTTACTTGTATTAAAAATATTCTTATGTAGTTATAAAATTATCCTAGAATTTATTTTTCTTAAGTTTTGTATGGTTACAAATTATTGTTGTGCATTTTTTTGTTTTTCTTTCATATTCTACTGTGGTGTTTACACCGTTTCTACTTATTAATTTATAAGGTCCCTTATATTCTATTTTTTACTTTAACTAGTACTAAATCTCATATCTTTAAATTAAGCCTGTTTTCATATTTATTGGTTACAACTCTAGTATTTTATTTTGGTTTTGTTGACAAATCTCTAGCTCTCTTTAGTGTAAATTGTAATTTGAGTCACATTTCTCGTGCGTAGTCATCAGAATTAAACAATTTTGTGTTGTTGTCTACAATGTCAGATAGTAGGGATGGCAAATTTCCGTATACTAATTCATATGACTAGAAGCCTGTGTCAATGTGTGGCGCCGTGTTATAGGCAAAAGTAAAATATGAAGTCCACTTATCCCATCATAATCATTTGCGGTTGTTAAAAGAAATTCGTTAAGTACCCTGTGATTTCTTTCAATTGATACTAGTGTTTCATGATGATAGGATGTTGAAAAATTTTGTTTTATCGCTAATAACACTGCAACACCAAAATTATTCAGGGGCTCTCATGTACCAATTCTGTTTTCTTGGAGTTCATGGAAAACGAAAATACCTTTGGTTTGCTTATATCACTTCGGAAAGTGATTTAATAACGGTAAATATTGAGAAATTCAGAATTTCAAATTGAGAGAGTCATACCTTTTATGTTTCCCAATGGATTTCTATTAGTTATCATTTTGTTTAAAGGAGCTGATATTATCTTTCAAACAAGATATATTTTTTGTAAATCGGTGAATAAATGGCTAAGTTATAGTGGTTGAAGTGTCAAAAGAAAAACACATTTAAAAAAAATTCCTCAGGCTCTGAGTTGGTTATGAGAAAAAAAATTTTTTTTTTAATTTTTGACAATTCAACCACTATAACTTAACCATTTATTGACCGATTTACAAAAACTATGTTTTGTTTGAAAGATAATATCAGCTCCTTTAAAGAAGAAATGGAAATCCCTTGGGAAACAAAGAAGGTATGCCTCTCCCAACTTTAAATTCTAAAAAAACAGTTTTTATCCATATTTACCGTTATAAAATCAATTTCCGAAGTGATCAAATGGACTCCAAGAAAACAGAATTGGTACATGAGAGCCTCTGAATAATTTTTTCCTCAACTTCTGTATCACAGTGTTATGAACATATGTTACTCAGTATTTCATTTTTAAACTCTGTTCCTCTGTCTGACTTAAGTACATTGTCCGTATTTTAAAACCAATTGTTCAACAAGTGTTTTGGCTGTTGTCAGCATTGGGTGAGCAACAACACATTTTGTCAGTTCGCACTGCATGGTTAAAATGTATCGGTAATCATTTGAAATACCAAGAGGTCCTACGGTGTCAATTGAAATTACTTCAAAACGCTTGTTTGGTGTGTCTGTTAGTGTAAGTAGTTCCATAATGTGTTTTGTTTGTTTGTTTTTTGTACATTTGTCACAATATGACACAAATTTCTTTACCATCTTTGACATGTTTTTCCAAATATATTTCGGTTTTAATTTGATGATAGTTTTTATAGCTCCTAAGTGGCCTGGAGTGGGTCATTGTATATTAATATTATTAGTTGAGGACTTTTGTCGTTTATCTTTATCTTGGCATGTGCTTCTTTTATTTTTTCTTTGTATATACTTTAAATATTTCATCATTATTTGATATCAGTTCTCGTTGTACATTCATAGTGAACAGTCGATTTAGCGGAGTTTTTATTTCATACTAAATAAAAAAAAATTATACGAATAAATATTCAGAATACATATTGTTATTGATAAATAAGCTTTATTTGCGTTGCTAATATTTTTTACATAGTCATAAATAACAAACCCCAACCGCAAACAAAAAACACATACAAACAAAGTGCCCTTGAGGAATACTCTATATATATACTCAAAAACAAATAACTTTGAAGTGAGTTCTAATGGCAGAAATGCCTATTTTACTGTGAGTTCTGAAGCTCTTAATGAAATTAATAAAAATAAAAAATCTAATGATAGACTTACTGCGAATCCTGAAGCTCTTAATGAAAAATAATAATAAATATAATAATAAATAATACATATATTTATTTATTGTATCTTCAAACAAGAACTAACAATAAGTGATCAAATCTTAAAGCTAAAATATAATTATTAAGCCCGACCAGTGTCGGCCAAAACTTAGTGATAGTTTAAATAATACAAAGTAGTGATACTCAAAAAGGAAAATTAAATGTATTTTCAAGCATTCCCATCTAGAGTGTTGAGTAAAATAGCCCTTGTGTCCCTCTTTTTTAGGCGGATGTGTCCAGTAAAGTTCAAAGTATTACGAGCAAGCGGATTAGGATGTGACTCGAGTTTTGTTAAGTATTTGCCTGCGTATCTTGCAATTTCTTCAGTCACTACTGGCATTTTTAAATCACGATGCAAATTTGAATTCTTAATGTACCATGGAGCAGATGTTATTAACCTTAAAATTTTGTTTTGTCTTCGTTGAATTCTCTGTACATTGCAAGCTGAAGCAGTGCCCCATAACTGGATACCGTAACACCATATTGGCTTCAAAAGCGACTTGTATATTAAAAGTTTGCAGTCCAGACTAAATGTTGAATTTCTGCCAATCAACCAATGAATTTGAGATAAGTTAAGTTTCATCTGAATTAGCTTAAAGTCAATATGATGTTTCCATGTAAGCCTTCGATCAAGGTGTATACTAAGGTATTTCACTTGGGAGTGTTGAGGAATATTTTGATTGTTGATTCGAATGGGGGAACAAGTATCTCTTCTTAGGGTAAACGTTGTATGGACTCACTTTTCTTCATTGACTTTAATTCTCCATAAGTTCAACCAGATTTCCAACTATGTAATATATTCTTGAAGATAGTGGGAAGCCTCGTGCGGGTTTTTGTGCATACTAAGGCAGGCTGTATCATCGGCAAACGTAGATGTATGGATATTGTTGCTCAAAGGCATATCACAAGTATAAATCAAATACAAAACTGGCCCCAGTATGCTCCCATGTGGTACACCGGATGATGTAGATTGGGGCAGACTCATGAATTCTCCTTCCACAATCGTAAACTTTCGGGTAGTTATGTAGCTTTCTAATAAATTCAGAAAATTTATTGGTAAATATGATTTTAATTTTAAAATAAGGCCTTCATGCCACACTTTATCAAAGGCCTGACAAACGTCAATAAACAATGCAGAACAATACATTTTTTCTTCAAAAGTTCTTCTTATAAATTGCACCAATCTATGAGTTTGTTCAATGGTGCTATGCTGACTTCTAAAACCAAATTAATGGTCTGGGATGCACCCACTATCAGTTAAAATTGGGGACAATTTTGTCATGAAGAGTTTTGATATTGTTGATAGCAGACTTATTGACCTGTATGACTCAGCCTTGGTAAGGTCTTTGCCCGGCTTTGGAATCATTTTGACCTTCGCAAGCTTCCAGCTTTGTGGATAATACTCCAGTCGTAAAATGGCGTTAAAAATAAATAACAGGATTCTAATTGCAATATGGGGCAGGTTTATCAGCATATTGTTACTTATTCCATCAATACCTGGAGCTTTCTTCGGGTTGAGTTCAGCAATTAGTTTCTGAACATCACGCGTCTTAAATTTTATGGGTCGAGGGGGTAGCGCAACTACACTCGGTAAATCAACAACGCCAGTACATGTATTTGGGGTAAATACGGATTTTAAATGCTCAACAAATATGTTACCTTTTTCAGTATCGCTTCTGGCCCAACCTCCGGTAGAAGTGCGCAGAGGTGGTCTATATTCAACGGGTGTTTTAAGCTTTCTAGCAGCTCGCCACAAGGAGTAATTAGATGCAGGTGTGGCATCAAGATTTTCCAGATAATTTTTAAGACATGCAGTTTTTTCATATGCCAGCAGCTCTTGGAGTCGTCTAGTGCACTCTTTAAATTTAATTTTATTTTTGGGTGATCTGTGCTGTTGCCATTCCCTTCTAGCTGTCCTTTTTTCACGTAAAAGACGTTCAATGTCTGTAGAATAAATTCTATTAAACCCAGTCTGCGGATGGGAAAAGTGGCATGTTCAGCAGCCTGTTTAATATTTTCGTTAAGATTTTCAATGTTAGATTCAATGTCACCTGGTGTTCTTAGGTTAATATTTTTCGTACAATGGCTACTGAGGTATTTTTTGAACCCCAGCCAATTAATACGGTTGATCATCTTTACATATGGGACCGGGAAGTCACTTCTTAGTGGGCTACAAATTGTAACAATCGTGGGAGAGTGATCGGAGGAGAGATCTACAGAAGCTTCAACATCTCCCTAGTGATACTTTTCATGACTCCAAATCTATAACATCCGGAATGTATGTCCGTAGGCCAGTAAGTGGGCTCCCCACTTGAAATGACGTCCAAGCCCATTTTTGAAATTGTGTTGAACAATGCCCGCCCTCTAGGTGTAATAAGACGCGAACCCCAGAACGTATATTTTGCATTGTAGTCACCAGCTGCTACAAAACAATGGCCAAGAGATTTGTAGAATTCTTCGAATTGATCATCAGTAATTGCGAATCTTGGAGGGGAGTAAATTGATGATATCACGAAATTTGTAACAAAATTTTCGAAACAAATATTTGTTGCTTGTAGATGTTCTTCACAAATGTTATCAAGGACATAGTGTTTGAGTCTTGACTTAATTAGAATTACTGACCCACCGCATGCTCTCCCCCTCGGGTCCTTTGAATCATATAGAGTGTAACCATTTATTTTAAATAAGCTCCTTGAAGTCAAATTAGTCTCAGAGACCAACATTATATCAATATTTTTTTCCATGAGGAAGTGCTCAAGTTCATTTTTATCCTGGCGAATGCCGTTTGCGTTCCAGAAACATATTTTTAACATGTTTATGGTTTGTTAACTAATGCTTGAAGCAGTGTATTGTGCATTCGCAGCATTTGTTGTTTATAGTTAGCACCAGATTCTCAATAGTAGCTTCAAGGCGACTAAAGTTAAAGCCTGAGTTTGCATTCGCTGAATTATTTTGCGGTGAAACATTTTGTGAGGGACTAGAACTAGCCTTAGCAGCATCGGCATACGATACACGTGAAGTAACTGGTTGACTCACTTGAGCAAAAGAAGCGGAGTACGCGTTTAATGGTTGGGCTGGAGCTAACTTAAGTTTTTGACTCATAGTCTGTTTAACAAAAGAATATACAGGGCATCCTCTATAGTTAGCGATGTGATTACCTCCACAATTACTACATTTTTTTCTGCTTGTTCTTTTGGCTTAGTGCAGCTAGCAGTACCATGCAATTCACCGCAGATAACACAAACTGTATGTAAATTGCAATAAGTTTTTGTATGGCCATATTCTTGGCAATTATGGCACTGTACAGGACCTGAACGCTTACGTGGCTCTTCAACTGTGATTTTTCGGTGTAACAGAAACTTTACGCTATAAATTGGATGGGTTTCATTTTTTTTTTCAATTGTATGTCATTCGGCTCCAGTTCAATGCGAAATAGGGGTTGGGCGACCTTTTCTCTGTTAATTATATTAGTAACATTTTTAACTTTAAATCCTTAGTCTAGAAGTGCACATTTTACTTCTTCGGGCTCAACATATGAATCTATGCCCTTTAGTATCATCTGTAGGCCTTTATCACTCTTAAGTTGGTATGTGTAAAAGTTTGTTTTATTTTTTTCAAAATCATTTACAATTTTTCGGAAATTGTTTTCATCGTATATTTGGATTTTAGTTTCATCAATATTACCTCGTTTAATTGGAATGACGTGAAAAGTATTTTCACCAATGGTCGATAGTAGTTTTGTTAGAATTTTTTTCCCTCACATATATAGGTGGTGGCTTAAAAGACTTCTGAGATGATGAAGCGGTCTTGTCGTTATCGTCTTGCAATAATGAAAAACGATTTTGGCGATTCGTGGATGATGCGCTGTTATCCCTAGACATCTTTGGAACAGATGAAATTTTAGAAGAATTCGGGCTTCGCCCATGCTTTACCACGGTTATATATCTGTCCATTCCGACTTGTACCTTTGGTTTTGAGCTACTGTTTACTGTAGTAATAACTTGGTTAGGTGATGAACAGCCCGAAGCGAATGATTTCAATGGCCTAAGTGCCGAAGTACTAGGCAACTATAATGTTAAAGAATCACTAGTAGGCATTGGACAAAGCGAAGTTGATCGCTGTCGAAAAAGTGGATTTGTTGTTAGAAAAAATCTATCATCAGATTTCTTATTTTTATTAAGAGCTTCCGAACTCACAGTAAGTCTATCATCAGGTTTTTTATTTTTATTGTTATCTTTATGAGCATCAGAACGCACAGTAAAATAGGCATTTCTGCCGTTATAACTCACTTCACATTTATTTGTTTTTGGGGTACTCATATAGAGTATTCCTCAAGGGCACTTTTGTTTGTTTTTTTGATTACGGTTTTTTTTGTTTTTGTTATTTATGACTATTAAAAAAAAATATTAACAAAGCTATTAAGGCTTATTTGTCAAAGTTAATAATATGTATTACGAATATTTTCTTTTTTATGATATTTTTTTTGTTTAGTATGTATGTAAGAAAAAACTCCGCTGTGACGTTAGTTCACTATGAAGGTACAACGAGAACTAAAAAAAAAATAAGAAACCTGATTATAGACTTTTTTTAACGGCAAAGCCACTTTTTCGTCTGCGATCAACTTCGCTTTGTCCACTGCCAACTAGTGATTCGTTAACATTACCGTTGCCTAGTACTTCTACATTTAACTCAGCGATATCATCCGCTTCGGGCTCGTGGTCATCACTTAACCAAGTTTTTACTGAAGTTAAGAGCAGCCCAAAATCCAAGGTCCAAGTGGGAATGGACAGATATATAACAGTGGTAAAGCGCGGACGAAGCCCAAAGTCTTCGAAATTTCATCTGCTCCAAAAATGTCTAGGGATAACAGCGCATCCTCTATTAACCGTCAAAATCGTTTTCAAATATTACAAGTTGACAACAACGAACCCGATGTATCTACGAACAAAACATCCAAGCCGTATCCAATCTATTTGAGAGAAAAAAATTCAAAAGCTCTTATAAAAAATTAATCTCGGTCATTAATGAGAATAAATTTCACATCGTTCCAATAAAACGTGGTAACATTGATGAAACCAAAACTCAAATTTATGAAGAAAAAGATATTCGCAAAATGATTACTGAATTTGGAAAAAGTAAAAAAAGTTTCTACACTTATAAACTTAAGAGTGCTAAACACCTGCAGATCGTATTGAATAGCACAGATTCCTATGTAGCCCGAAGAAATAAAAGATGCACTCGTCCTCCAGGGATTTAAGGTAAAAAATGTATCTAACATATTAAATAGGGAGAAGATTCCTCAACCTCTATTTCGCGTCAAACTTGAGCCAAACGATATAAAATTCAAAAATAACGAGACTCATCCAATTTATAATTTAAAATGTCTATTATACTGAAAAATCACAGTTGAAGAAACACACAAGCGTTCTGGTCCCGTACAGTGCCATAATTGTCAAGAATATATATACAAAAACATACTGCAATTTACCTTCAGTTTGTGTTATCTGCGGTGAATTGCACGGTACTTCTGGTTATACTAAACCTAAAGATCTAGCAGAAAAAAAGTGTAGTAATTGTGGAGGTAATCGCATCGCTAACTACAGAGGATGTCCTGTATATTCTTTGGTTAAACAGACTAAGGGGCAAAAACTTAAATTAGCTCCAGCACAAACAGCAAACGCTTACTCCGCCACTTTTGCTCAAATGAGCCAACCTGTCACTTTAAGTGTATCGTATGCCGATGCAACTAAGACTACTTCTATTCCCACACAAAATATTCCACCTCAAAATAATTCACCGAATGCAAACTCAAGCTTTAACTTTAGTCGCCTTGAAGCTACTATTAACAATTTGTGCAAACTATAAATAATTTTACAACAAATATGACTACCATGATGCAAGAAATGCTGAGAATGCAGAATACTCTGCTTCAAGCATTATTTAACAAGCCATGAACACGTTAAAAATATGTTTCTGGAACGCAAACGGTATTCGCCAACATAAAAATTAACTTGAGCACTTCCTGACGGGAAAAATGTTAATATAATGTTGGTCTCTGTGACACAATTGACTTCGGGAAGCTTTTTCAAAATAAATGGCTACACTATGTATGATACAAACGACCCTAGAGGGAGAGCATGCGTTGTATCTGCAATTCTAATTAAGTCAAGACTCAAGCACTATATCCTTGACAACGTTAGTGAAGAATATATGCAAGGTACGAATATTTTTGCAGAAAATTTTTGTTCTTATTTCGTGATATCATCAATTTACTCACCTCCTAGATTCGCAATTACTGAGGATCAATACGAGAATTTCTACAAATATCTTGGCCCTTGTTTCATAGCAGCTGGCGACTATAATGCAAAACATACTTTCTGCGGTTCGCGTCTTATCACACCTAGAGGCCGAGCGTTGTTCAACACAATTTCAAAAATGGGCTTGGACGTCATTTCGAGTGGGGAGCCCACTTACTGGCTTACTGACATAAATAAAATTCCGGATGTTTGAATTTTCAATTATTTGGCCAATACTGTTTTATGTTTTCTTCCAATTGTTTGAGCTAATAAGGCCTAAGTTATTTATAATGTTATTAAAAGAATTTATTAAATTTTTTCCCAACGTTTCGTCAATCGTTTGTTGACTTCTTCAGGGGATGTTTTTCATCTATTTAAATTTTGGATCAAACATTACATTGTTATAAATTTTTTTAAATATTAAATAGAGTTCTAGTTGTACCTTCATAGTGAACTAAAGTCATAGCGGAGTTTTTTCTTACATATGTACATACATACTAAACAAAAAAAATATCATAAAAAAGAAAATATTCGTAATACATATTATTAACTTTGACAAATAAGCCTTAATAGCTTTGTTAATATTTTTTTAAATAGTCATAAATAACAAAAACAAAAAAGACCGTAATCAAAAAAACAAACAAACAAACAAAATTGCCCTTGAGGAATACTCTATATGAGTACCCCAAAAACAAATAAATGTGTGTAAAGTGAGTTATAACGGCAGAAATGCCTATTTTACTGTGCGTTCTGATGCTCATAATGATAACAATAAAAATAAAAAACCTGATGATAGACTTACTGTGAGTTCAGAAGCTCTTAATAAAAATAAGAAATCTGATGATAGACTTTTTCTAACAACAAATCCACTTTTTCGACAGCGATCAACTTCGCTTTGTCCAATGCCTACTAGTGATTCTTTAACATTATAGTTGCCTAGTACTTCGGCACTTAGGCCATTGAAATCATTCGCTTCGGGCTGTTCATCACCTAACCAAGTTATCACTACAGATAACAGTAGCTCAAAACCAAAGGTACAAGTCGGAATGGACAGATATATAACCGTGGTAAAGCATGGGCGAAGCCCGAATTCTTCTAAAATTTCATCTGTTCCAAAGATGTCTAGGGATAACAGCGCATCATCCACGAATCGCCAAAATCGTTTTTCATTATTGCAAGACGATAACGACAAGACCGCTTGATCATCTCAGAAGTCTTTTAAGCCAGCACCTATATATGCGAGGGAAAAAATTCTAACAAAACTACTATCGACCATTGGTGAAAATACTTTTCACGTCATTCCAATTAAACGGGGTAATATTGATGAAACTAAAATCCAAATATACGATGAAAACAATTTCCGAAAAATTGTAAATGATTTTGAAAAAAATAAAACAAACTTTTACATATACCAACTTAAGAGTGATAAAGGCCTACAGATAGTACTAAAGGGCATAGATTCATATGTTGAGCCCGAAGAAGTAAAATGTGCACTTCTAAACCAAGGATTTAAGGTAAAAAATGTTACTAATATAATTAACAGAGAAAAGGCCGCCCAATCCCTATTTCGCATTGAACTGGAGCCGAATAGCATACAATTGAAAAAAATGAAACCCATCCAATTTATAGCGTAAAGTTTCTGTTACACCGAAAAATCACAGTTGAAGAGCCACGTAAGCGTTCAGGTCCTGTACAGTGCCATAATTGCCAAGAATATGGCCATACAAAAACTTACTGCAATTTACCTACAGTTTGTGTTATCTGCGGTGAATTGCATGGTACTACTAGCTGCACTAAGCCAAAAGAACAAGCAGAAAAAAATTTAGTAATTGTGGAGGTAATCACACGGCTACTATAGAGGATGCCCTGTATATTCTTTTGTTAAACAGACTATGAGTCAAAAACTTAAGTTAGCTCCAGCCCAACCATTAAACGCGTACTCCGCTTCTTTTGCTCAAGTGAGTCAACCAGTTACTTCACGTGTATCGTATGCCGATGCTGCTAAGGCTAGTTCTAGTCCCTCAAAAAATGTTTCACCGCAAAATAATTCAGCGAATTCAAACTCAGGCTTTAACTTTAGTCGCCTTGAAGCTACTATTGAGAATCTGGTGCTAACTATAAACAACTTTACAACAAATATGAGTAGCATGATGCAAGAAATTCTGCGAATGCAGTCTACACTGCTTCAAGCATTAGTTAACAAACCATGAACATGTTAAAAATATGTTTCTGGAACGCAAACGGCATTCGCCAGCATAAAAATGAACTTGAGCACTTCCTCATGGAAAAAAATATTGATATAATGTTGGTCTCTGAGACTCATTTGACTTCAAGGAGCTTATTTAAAATAAATGGTTACACTCTTTATGATTCAAGGGACCCGAGGGGGAGAGCATGCGGTGGGTCAGCAATTCTAATTAAGTCAAGACTCAAACACTATGTCCTTGATAACATTTGTGAAGAACATCTACAAGCAACAAATATTTGTGTCGAAAATTTTGTTACAAATTTCGTGATATCATCAATTTACTCCCCTCCCAGATTCGCAATTACTGAGGATCAATTCGAGGAATTCTACAAATCTCTTGGCCCTTGTTTTGTAGCAGCTGGGGACTACAATGCAAAACATACGTTCTGGGGTTCCCGTCTTATTACACCCAGAGGTCGGGCATTGTTTAACACAATTTCAAAAATGGGCTTGGACGTCATTTCAAGTGGGGAGCCCACTTACTGGCCTACGGACATACAAAAAATTACGGATGTTACAGATTTTGGAGTCATGAAAAATATCACTAGGGAATTAATTCATGTTGAAGCTTCTGTAGATCTCTCCTCCGATTACTCTCCCACGATTGCTACAATTTGTAGCCCACTAAGAAGTGACTTCCCTGTCCCATATGTAAAGATGATCAACCGTGTTAATTGGCTGGGGTTCAAAAATACCTCAATAGCCATTGTACGGAAAATATTAACCTAAGAACACCAGGTGATATTGAATCTAACATTGAAAATCTTAACGAAAATATTAAACAGGCTGCTGAACATGACACTACTTCCCATCCGCAGACTGGGTTTAATAGAATTTATTCTACAGACATTGAACGTCTTTTACGTGAAAAAAGGACAGCTAGAAGGGAATGGCAACAGCACAGATCACCCCAAAATAAAATTAGATTTAAAGAGTGCACTAGACGACTCCAAGAGCTGCTGGCATATGAAAAAACTGTATGTCTTAAAAATTATCTGGAAAATCTTGATGCCACACCTGCATCTAATTACTCATTGTGGCGAGCTGCTAGAAAGCTTAAAACACCCGTTGAATATAGACCACCTCTGCGCACTTCTACCGGAGCCAGAAGCGATACTGAAAAAGGTAACATACTTGTTGAGCATTTAAAATCCGTATTTACCCCAAATACATGTACTGGCGTTGTTGATTTACCGAGTGTAGTTGCGCTACCCCCTCGACCCATAAAATTTAAGACGCGTGATGTTCAGAAACTAATTGCTGAACTCAACCCGAAGAAAGCTATAGGTATTGATGGAATAAGTAACAATATGCTGATTAATTTGCCCCATATTGCAATTAGAATCCTGTTATTTATTTTTAACGCCATTTTACGACTGGAGTATTATCCACAAAGCTGGAAGCTTGCGAAGGTCAAAATGATTCCAAAGCCGGACAAAGACCTTACCAGGGCTGAGTCATACAGGCCAATAAGTCTGCTATCAACAATGTCAAAACTCTTCGAAAAGCTGCTCATGACAAATTTGTCCCCAATTTTAACTGATAGTGGGTGCATCCCAGACCATCAATTTGGTTTTAGAAGTCAGCATAGCACCATTGAACAAACTCATAGATTGGTGCAATTTATAAGAAGAACTTTCGAAGAAAAATGTATTGTTCTGCCCTGTTTATTGACGTTTCTCAGGCATTTGATAAAGTGTGGCATGAAGGCCTTATTTTAAAATTAAAATCATATTTACCAATAAATTTTCTGAATCTATTAGAAAGTTATATAACTACCCGAAATTTTACGATTGTGGAAGGAGAATTCATGAGTCTGCCCCAATCTATATCATCCGGTGTGCCACAGGGGAGCATACTGGGGCCAGTTTTGTATTTGATTTATACTTGTGATATGCCTTTGAGCAGCAATATCCATACATCTATGTTTGCCGATGATATAGCCTGCCTTAGTATGCACAAAAACCCGCACGAGGCTTCCCGATATCTTCAAGAACATATTACAAAGTTGGAAATCTGGTTGAACTTATGGAGAATTAAAGTCAATGAACAAAAGTGTGTCCATACAACGTTTACCCTAAGAAGAGATACTTGTTCCCCCATTCGAATCAACAATCAAAATATTCCTCAACATTCCCAAGTGAAATACCTTTGTATACACCTTGATCGAAGGCTTACATGGAAACATCATATTGACTTTAAGCTAACTCAGATGAAACTTGAGTTATCTCAAATTCAATGGTTGATTGGCAGAAATTCAACACTTAGTCTTGACTGCAAACTTTTAATATACAAGTCGCTTTTGAAGCCAATATGGTGTTACGGTATCCAGTTATGGGGCACGGCTTCAGCTTCCAATGTAGAGAGAATTCAACGAAGACAAAACAAAATTTTAAGGTTAATAACATCTGCTCCATGGTACATTAAGAATTCAAATTTGCATCGTGATTTAAAAATTCCACTAGTGACTGAAGAAATTGCAAGATACGCAGGCAAATACTTAATAAAACTAGAGTCACATCCTAATCCTCTTGCTCGTAATATTTTGAACTTTACTGGACACATCCACCTAAAAAAGATTGACACAAGGGCTATTTTTTTGTATTATTTAAACTATCACTAAGTTTTGGCCGACACTGGTCGGGCTAAATAATTATATTTTAGCTTTAAGATTTGATCACTTATTGTTAGTTCATATTTGAAGATACAATAAATAAATATATGTATTAAAAAAAAAATAAGAACTTACAATAATTGTTTATTTTTTACATTAAAAAATTTTTTGTTTGTTTAAAAAACCAATTTTCTTAAAAACTATAACGACAAAAACATGAAACAATTTATTAAACACGGCTTAGATTTACTTTATTGCAACAATATAACTTGCATTGATATTATTGGTATCTTCTTTTATAGTTATCGTCTTTTCTATCCTTTGCTGTATTCTTAAGCTTTCCATGGTATATCCCCCCTTTCTATATTCTCTATGTCCAATATCTTCACATTGTCAAAATCAACAGTATGTTTGTTGTTAATAATATGGGAAGATAAGGCGGTTGAAGTTTTTTGTTTTATTATGTTATTTTTATGTTCACTCATTCTTGCCTCCAAATTTCTCTTTATTGTACCTACATATGTATATTAGTTCGCAGTTCTCATCATTATTCCCTTTGCATTGTAGTTCATACACAACATTGCATTGTTGTTGTTTGGTTATTGGCCCCTTAACTTTTGTAAATATTTTATTTAGTGTTGTGTTTGGTTTATAGGCAAATTGTATTTGTTTTGATTCCACAGCTGATTTGATTTCTTTAGTGTTAGTCAAACCAGGTATATATGATACAATGAAAATTGTTTGTGTGTTAATTGTTACATTGTTTTGATCTATGTTGCTTGAATACTTATTAGATAATGTTTTTACTGTTTCATTTATTAGTGAATTTATTAATTTCATTGGGAAACTATTATATTGAAGTATTGTTGTTATTTTCCTCATATATATTTCATGAAAACAATTGCTGCTAATATTTAAAACCTTGCGTATTAAGCTCTTAGCAGTATTTATAATTGCACTTTTTGGTTGAGTTGAGTTGAAATTAATTATTCTAGTTGACGAAATTTCCTTAGAGTACTAATGGAAAATAATCCCTCTGTTTACTCTGTGCAAGGTCGTGTCAAGATAGTTTATGCACTTATTTTTTTCAATTTCAATAGTGAAATTAATTTTCGGATGATATTTGTCTAACAAGCTGAGAATTTTATCTTTGTCTTTTATATTAATTACTGCCAACTTGTCATCTACATATTTAACTATGTACTTAATATGTATATTTTCTTGTTTCAATTCTGAAATTGTGTCGTCAAGAAGATTGTCCAATATGATATTCGCTATTGTTAGGGATGTTATAAATTTTGGCGTCATGAAAAATGTTTCTAGGGAATTAATTCACGTTGAAGCTTTCATAGATCTATCGTCCTGTAGCCCACTGAGAAGTGCTCTACCTCACCCATATGTGAAAATGGTCAGTCGTGTGAATTGGCTGCGATTCAAAAAATATCTTAGTAGTCATTGCACTGAAAACATTAAGCTAAGAACTCATGATGATATTGAATCTAATATTGCTAATCTTAACGAAAATATTAAGCAGGCAGCTGAACATGCCACTTCCTCCCATCCGCAGACTGGGTTTAATAGAATATATTCTACAGATACTGAACATCTCGTATGTGAAAAAAGAAGAGTCAGAAGAGAATGGCAACAGCACAGATCACCCCAAAATAAAATTAGATTTAAAGAGTGCACTAAAAGGCTCCATGAGCTTCTTGCATACGAAAAAACTGCATCTCTTAAAAACTATCTTGAAAATTTCAATGTAACTTGTTTGCAAAGCATTTAAAATCCGTATTTACCCCAAACACATGTGCTGGTGTTGTTGATTTTCCGAGTGTAGTTGCGCTACCCCCTCGACCCATAAAATTTAAGATGTGTGAATGTACAAAAACTAATTGCTGAACTCAACCCCAAGAAAGCTCCGGGTATTGATGGAAGTAGTAACCAAATGCTAATAAAATTGCCTCGTATTGCAATTAGAATCATGTTATTCATTTTTAATGCCATTTTACGACTAGAGTATTATCCCCTTGCATTTTTGCAAAAGTTAAAAAGATTCCAAAGCCGGGCAAAGATCTTAGCAAGGCAGAATCATACAGGCCAATAAGTCTGCTATTAACAATGTCAAAACTTTTCGAAAAACTGCTCATGCCAAAATTGTCCCTAATTCGAATAGGTAGTGGGTGCATCCCAGACCATCAATTTAGATGTCAGCATAGCACCATTGAACAAACGCATACATTGGTTCTATGTATAAGAAGAACATTTGAAGAAGTAAGTACTGTTCTGCACCCTTTATTGACGTTTCGCAGGCATTTGATAAAGTGTGGCAAGAAGGCCTAATTTTAAAATTAAAATCATATCTACCAATAAATTTAGTGAATTTATTAGAAAGTTATATAACTACCTGGAAGTTCACGGTTGTGGAAGGAGAATTCATGACTGTACACGAATATATATCATCCGGTGTGCCACAGGGGAGCATACTGGGGCCAGTTTTGTATTTGATTTGTACTTGTGATATGCCTTTGAGCAGTAATATCCATACATGTGCGATTGCCGATGATACAGCCTGCCTAAGTATGCACGAAAACCCTCACGAGGCTTCCCGATATCTACAAAAACATATTGCACAGCTGGAACTATGGTTAAAGTTATGGAGAATTAAAGTAAACGAGCTAAAGTGTGTTCAGGTAACATTTACCCTGCGAAGTATACTTGTTCCTCAATTCGAATCAACAATCACGTTGTTCTTCAACATTCACATGTAAAATACCTTGGTAAACATATTGATCGACGACTTACATGGAAACACCATATTGACTCAAACTCATACAAATGAAACTTAAACTAACTCAGATATATTGGCTGATTGGTAGAAATTCAACACTCAGCCTAGACTGCAAACTTTTACTATACAAGTCGCATTTGAATCCAATATGGTGATACGGAATTCAGTTATGGGGCACTGCTTCAGGTTCTTATGTATAAAGAATATAACGAAAGCAAAACAAAATTTTACGTTTGATAACATCGGCTCCATGGTACATCAAAAACTCAAATATACATCGTGATTTATATATGCCACTAGTTATTGAAGAAATTGCAAAATACGCAAGCAAATTTTTAACAAAACGCGAGTGACATCCTAATCCGCTTGCTCGTAACATCTTGAATTTTACTGGTCACATCCGCCTAAAAAAGAGGGACACAAGGGCTCTTATACTCAACACTCCAGATGGGATTTCTTGAAAATATATTTTTTTTCTTTTTTTTGATTATCACTATTATGTATTATTTACATCTGGCACTTCTTGTGTGTCATTTGCCCAAAAAAACGAAACCAACTAATTACTAATGAAAAACTGTTTGATTCTATTTAAACGTCTATTTCTTAATAAAATTAAAAAATCTGAAAACGGACATTTTGGTCAGATGGGCGGGGCTACGCCCATCAAAGTTAGAATTAAAAAAGCTAATATAAGGTAATGCAAGGCTATAAATTTGGTAGTAAAAAAGTGGGCGTTGACACGCCCATACAATTTAAACCTCATTTTAATGCCCTGCGGCTCAGCATATTTAGATATACTATTTACGTGGTTATTATTATCCGTTTGCAACGAAACTTGACACGACTACTAAGCACTGGCCGAAAAAAATTTTGAGTTTGGAAAAGTGGGCAGGGTTACATAAAAATTAAAAGTTGCGCTACAGAGATTAAATTTGATATACAAGTAGGTCTAGGTGAGAAACTAACTAGAAAAATCTGAAAACCTGGACATTTTAGTTAGAGAGGCGGGGCTGCGCCCATAAAAATAAAAATCAATAGTTGAGCTTATGAGCTGAAATTTAATACACAAGTAGGTCTAGGTGGAAAACCAACTAGAAAAATCTGAAAACCCAAAAAAATTTATCAGAATGGGCGGGGCCACGCTAATATTATTTTGAACTAAGAACTTAATATAATATATATCTTGCATACGCGTTGCACGTGCACAAGAATTTAAACTATCACTTTAAAAAGTGGGCGTGATCATTCCCATAAAATGTTAGCCTTGTGTTTAATCTACTTTGGTCTAGCATATTTTAGAAGAAAATTAGCATGAATTATAAGCGCTGCTCACAACAAAATTTTGAGTTAGAAATAGTGGGAGAGGTAATGTTGATAAAATTTACACGTATAATTCGCGCTAGAGAGCTGAAATTTTATACAAAAATAAGTGTAGCTGCGTAAATCAAATGGAAAATCTTAAAACAAATAAGTTTTACCCAGTATACGGGGCCACGACTTTAAAACTCCAATTCGCACTAGCGAGATTAAATTTGATACACAAATAAATCTAGATCAGAGATCACTAAGAAAAATCTAAAAAACCAGAAGTTGCTATCAAATGGTGGAAATAAGCACTTCAAATTCAAAATTAAGATAAATTTTATTAAACATTTTCATACTCATTGCACTTATCCAAAATAAAAGTTTCCTATTTTGAAAAGTAGACGTAAATTCACCCATAAATCATAGCCTTTTCTTTCATGTACTTCAGTTTAGTAGTTTTTAATTTATTCATCATATATTTCTCTTTAACTTTTTAATACAAAACTTTGCATGAACCATAAGCACTAGCAGATATAAAAGTCGGCGGGGCCAGGCCCAAAATATTTTACACAATATTTTACTATAGAGAGCTGGCATTCTTGCACAAATAGTAATTGATATACTCAATCGGAAAATCCAAAATTTAAAGCACCATCTACCCTATTCAAACCTTGCATGCTCATTGGGAATATCCTTTTGATTCATGTATTTTGGCTAAGCATACTTTAATATGTAAATATATTGAGAAAATAGACGGCGTCACGTCCCCTAAAATTTACGCTGTATTTTACATGTTTCTTTTCAGACGACTCTTACCATTTTCAACTGACACAGTGATCATTAATTGACATAAGACATACTAGAAATTTTAAGTTTAAAAAGTTTTATTATAGAAAGAACATTTTTCAAAAAGTAAGCAGATCCTCACAAAAACATAAACATATTATAGAAAGAACATTTTTCAAAAAGTAAGCAGATCCTCACAAAAATATAAATGTGAAAAAAGGCCAAGTTCTTGTCCAAAATTTCGGCCATTAAAAGTAGTGAGATATAAATTTTGACAAAGTTCTTGTTTGCCACAATACCTGTTTTTTTAATTCATGTATTTATTTATTGTATCTTCAAATATGAACTAACAATAAGTATTCAAATCTTAAATCCAAAATATAATTATTAGGACCGACCACTGTCGGACATAAACTTGTTAATAGTTATAAATAATACATATGTAAGTAGTGATAATCAAAAAAGAAAAAAAATTATAAAAAACTATATGTTCAAACTACATGTTTGAACAATAAAATTTATAATGAATTTTTTACTTTTTGTATTGTGAATTAATTATATACTTACCATTGATAAAGTTGACTACATTGGTTTTTAGTACAAAATTTCTAACATTAGCCATAACTTCGGTTCTTAAAACCGACGTTTCGTAAAGCTGTAACAGAAGAAATTTACTTAATTACAACTTGATCATTAACTAAGATGATTCCCCTTTTGCATATAGCTTTATTGTAAATTTTCCATATACTGCAAATGAATTATTAAAGTGTATAAATTAAAGAAATCTTGTAAAGAAATTTTTGCTAAACTTATCTACTTGGTTACCTAAAAGGAAGGTGAGCTATCGTACAATTCCTTACCCATCACCCTAATTGAAAAGAAGATTAATCACTCTTTTTACCTTTTTTCTCTCAAAAAAATCCCTAAAATTATAACCACTTATGGAGTGGTTATAATTTACTATTCTCAAAAAAAAGAAGATTGGCCCTAATCCTTCTCTTTTCTCCAATCCTCTATAAGAAGAGAATAGTTTAAGTTTTTTAGTGTCCACAAAATACTAAAACATACATGGTCCAGTAAAAAACGAAAGAGAACTGAAAGCAACAATTGCAAGAAGTGAGCAGAATACTAATCTCAACTATAAAAAAGCAGAATGAGGTAAATAAAAAAAGACACATCAAAGCACATCAGTATTACGCGGAATATCAGACTGTAAGTAAGCAAACACAAAATAATCTCAAAGCAATACATAGAACAACAACATATGTACCTACATAAGTAAAAAAAGTGAAAAATAAAATAAAATCTACATTAACATACATACATATGTAGGTAGATACAAATATAAAAGTATATACAAAAACGTAAAAAATTATAAAAACAGTATTTTTAAAAATAAAATAAAATAAAAATTGCAAATATACAGTTAAACCCGTGAATAAAAACCAGTTTCAGGAAAACGGATTCCATAACTATATACATACATAAGCACATACATAGGTATGTACATATAAAGTGCCGCAAAAACTACTGATATAGAGGTAAAAAAAAAGAAATAAATTTATGTAGACATGCTTAGCTATATACACATGTACATATCTATGTATGTATCAAAAATTATTTGTCATAACCTAAAAATTTTAAAAATTCAGATATACATACTTACATATATACATAGATATACATACACGTATGTATGTACATACCGGTAGTTACATACTTATGTTGTCAAGTATATTCATATAAAAAATATATATATGTAAATTCGTGACAAAACATATGAAAACAAAACATTAAATAACAAAAATTATACCTAAAATTAATTTACACAAATTAGTTCATGTTTGTTTAATAATTATTTATGTAAGTGTATAAATCATAGCTGTTATATGCACACACATACATACATAATACAAATATACATATGTATGTACATATCTAAAAATTTTTTGCACAATATAAGAAAAAGCAAGAAGTAAAAAGTGATTTGCAAAAGAAAAGAAAAAATTTACAATTGTACAAAATTGTCTCATGCTTTAAGCTCTAAAATCATTCGTTTCGTAAAAAAAAATACAAAAAATTAACTGCCTGTTCCAGGATATCACTCACTTTCGTTCGCAAGCATTTTAAACGACAAACAGCTGTTTTGCGTTCCACTAAAAGCATTTAGCACGACAAGTCGAAAGAAAATGAAAGCGAACGATAACGTAAGCATTTCAATACAAATTTGTGCCCCACTTAGTTATTTTTCTGTTATTCAAACGAACAGAAATTTCAAATTCAATCACATATATTTCCTTTGTCGCAGAGAATAATAAAATAAAAAATAAGCTAAAGAAATTTATTTAAAATTAAAATGGAACACAAAAGGTATGTACATTAAGATATATTTATGTATATATTTATTTAAAGAACATACTATAATTACAGCTTTAAAAAATCTACGTTTATCCAACTTCAGACGTTAGTGGAACATATGGAGGCAAACACAGAATTTGCTAATGGGAGTATAGTGTTTGGGAGCACACGAATGTCGATGGAAGAACAGTGGATGTCGCTAACAAGCAAATTAAACGCACTAGTACCTCCGGTGCGTTCAATTCTTGAATGGAAAAAGGTATGTACGTACATACATATGTGTGCAAGTATGTATGCACATATGTATGATTTTTTTTACTTTTGTGAGGTTTCCCAAAGGCTTTTCCTAATAAGACTTTTGTATAGGAAAAGGCTTTCGGATAGCTTTGTGCACGTACTGAAATACATAAATATAATGGTGGCTATTATTTTACTTGGAAATCATATTAAATTTAAAACCCCGTAAATATACTATGATTTTTAACATCTAAGTCATTCAGATACAACATCTACTGCAGTTTACGGTCTGTTCCACGATGTCACCAGCAAACTTTTGATCGACAAGTTGTATGGCAAACAACAACAAATTTTCTAATGTTATTGTTGTTTGCAGTACAAGTTGTCAATCGAACGTTTGCTGGTGATATCGTGGGACAGCCCGTAAATTTTTGTAAAATGAAAGGATCTCGTTTAAGCAGCAAAAACTGGCGAAATTTAAAAAGGGTACAAGCATAGTTTTAGGCGCTAAAAATTATGTGACCTATTGGCTTATACAAATGAGTGTATTCATACGCGAATACATTTCTCTCAGTAGCCAGCATTATTTTAAATTTAGCACGATTTACCAAAGCTACAGAATGTAAAACATCTACAATAGCCAACTGTGAATACCGCCTTTATTTTGATTTTAACGGAAATTTTCACTTCTTCGACGCGTTTTTGAGAATACCCATAATTATTATTTGTCATTTTATGGATTCATTAGAAATGTGTTAATTTTTTGCAGAGCTGGGCCGATTTGAAGTCCAGCACAAAGAAAAAAATTTCTGAAAATTCCAGAAGTATGTGCAAAACTGGTGGAGGTATCTACAGTGTCAATAGCTTATCGCAATTGGAACAAATAGTTGAACGAACTTTGTTTCTGTCTAAAGCTGGAGCCCCTACTGGAGCGGTGTTTGCAGGCAGGAAGAGTTCGAAAACTATTGACCCAATCAATAATTATCTCCAACTTCTAAATGATACCCCACCCAGGAGTAGCAAGGAGGTAGCTGTTATAACGCCTTCTAGGCAGCATACAAGTCCACACTTGGAATACCCACAAGAAAAAACACTTCTACACAGCCAGCTAAAAGACCAGCAACAACCAGTACAACGCACCCAAATACAACAGCAAGAGGAACCGCTTTTTATACATTCAGTGCAAGTACCCCAAAGCATCCAGCTACAAAAACCCATAAGCAACTTTGCAGGAAGTGATGACGAAGTTCCTGTCTGCTCTTCCGCGAAAAAACGAAAAAGAATCGAAGATCAGAAGTCACTCATTCGCCGTCAAATAATACTCAGTGAGCACTCAGCTGCTATAAATAAAGAGCAGGCAGAAGCAACTAAGACATTGGCTGATGTGACGAAAAATCTTGTTGCTGAAGTTAAAAGAATAGCGGACTCCGCTCAACTACAAGCAGAAGCTGCCCAGAGAACTGCAGAGATTCAAAATAGCATTTTGAAATCAATTAATGAATTGGGAAACTATTTTAAAAATAACAACCAAAAATAAAAATTAATATATTGTTAATGTAATGTATGTATAAATTGCATTTTATTATTAATAATTTCATATTTATTAATATTAATAATATTGGTAATAATAATAATAATAATAATAATAATAATAATAATAATAATAATAATAATAATAATAATAATAATAATAATAATAATAATAATAATATTAATAATAATAATCATGATGATGATGGTAATAATAATGATAATAACAATAATAGTAATATGTTATGATAGTAATAATAGTAATATATGTAAATCCATACAAATATATAAATATAAAATTAAATTAAAAAAATTATAAATTAATGGCAATATTTCTGCGAATTGCTAGTGCAGTATTTTCTTCTTCGCTTGTTTCATATTCATTAAAGGCCTCTTCATTAGTAGCATCTGTATCATCGATAGATACTTCTATGCATTTATATTTAATGCACATATTGTGCACTGCGCAGCATGCGTTTATAATTCGCGTTGTCTGTTCAGGGCTGTAGTGGAGCCCACGGGAGCCAATGATGCATCGAAATCGATTTTTCAGAATACCAAAGCACCTTTCCACCACATTACGTGCACTGGTATGCTTTCCATTAAATCGCCTTTCATGAGCATCTCTGGGATTTCTGAATGGTGTCATTACAAAAGGCTTTAATTTGTAGCCACCATCACCTATAATGGGAAAGAAATATGTATGTAAGAATGTATGCACGAACGAATATTAACTCATAACAATAATACTACCTAGAATCCAGGCATTTCTTTTTCCAGCATCAAAGTCATTTTGTAACATTTGGTTTGCCTCACTATGCTCCCATATAAATGAGTCATGATTGGAGCCGGGATGCCTAGCGTCAACAAACATAATTGTCATTTTATGGTCACAAATCTGTAGATACAAATATTTATTATATAGATAGACCCTTCTGATAGACCCTTTCAGCGAATTTTATTTCAACCTCAGTCAGATGGCCCAATTAAAGACTTTCAATTAAAAACTGTAACTTTCGGCTTTAACTGTGCCCCTTATCTCCCGATTCGAACCCTTTTACAACTCGCTACAGATTCCAAATCCATGTTCCCAACAGCAGCCTCAATCCTATGCACAGAAACCTATGTTGACGACATACTTTCAGGAGGATACTCAATAAAAGAAGCTCTTTCGGCTCAGTTTGAGCTCACAAATGTATTAAATTCAGCCGGTTTGCCATTAAAAAAGGTTACTGCAAATGATACTCAATTACTTGCACATTTTCCAAAAAAGACCTTTATGATTTAGAAATTTTTCCGCTTCCACGACACAAGTTCCACAAAAATCTTGGGTATTAAATGGAACGCTTTAACGCACTCTTACATATACAATTTTTCCCCAATTGAACAATCTGCAAAAATCACCAAGCGTAAAATTCTTTCAGCAGTTGCAAGACTTTTCGATCCAGCTGGATGGCTAGCACCAATAGTCATCCGAGCTAAACTAATCATGCAACAGCTATGGTTAGAAGGACTAAATTGGGATGATGAAGTCTCATGTGAATCCTTACAAAAATGGAACAGTCTGGTCCAAGATCTATGTCATGCAGGAACAATTTCCATCCCTTGTTGGTTGCAATATGCACCTTCAGACACCATTCAAATTAACGGATTCTCTGATGCTTCAAATGCAGCCTACTGTGCTACTATATATATTCGGTGTCAGAATAATAACTACAACACATTCACAAATTTGCTAATCGCCAAAAGTAAAGTAGCCCCCATACAGACAGTTTGTCTTCCACGACTAGAGCTCAACGGCGCACTGCTACTGGCAAATCTCGTTAGTTATGTAAATTCAACTAAAAATGTCAATAGTTGCGAGGTACATTTGTGGACGGACTCGTCTATAGTGCTGGGATGGCTCTCAAAACCACCTTCGTCATGGGAAACATATGTAGCGAATCGAGTTGCCCAAATTCATAGCTTATTGCCAAATGCAAAATGGCAACACGTTCCCACTCAGGATAATCCTGCCGATCTCAGAACAAGAGGATGCAAGCCTCAAGATCTCGTACACAATCCCTTGTGGTGGCATGGACCACCATGGCTACATAAATCCGCTTCTGAGTGGCCAAAGTGAAAAACATTAAAAATTATCGACATACCTGCAGAAATTCATACCTTTCAAACCGAAGTTAACGATAATATTTTGAGTAGATTTTCCTCTTACAATAGGGCCTTACGTGTTTTATGTTATGTATTCCGATTTGTCAATAACAGTCTCAAGAATATCAGACCAAATAATCATATTACACAAAAGGAGCTAACACAAAAGGAAGTGAAATATGTTAAGAACAGACTCATTTCTCTGGCTCAAAGGTCGTACCATGCAGAAGAATACAAAAGCTTGTTAGACTCAAAGCCTGTGCCAAATAAAAGTTCTCTAAAACCTCTAAATCCCTTTCTGGATTCATATTCAATTCTAAGAGTAAGCAGTACATTTTCGCAATCATCGCTCCCATATAGTGAGCGGTATCCTATAATCTTACACGGGAAATCACGATTCTGTCATCTTTATCTCACGCATTTACACCAGTTTCTCGCCCATGCAGAATGTAGACAGATATGCAGAATGGTGCAAACGGAATATTATATATCCAGACTCAAGTCTAGAATCAAAAATATAATAAGAAACTGCAAAACTTGTGTAATCTGCAAACAAAACCCCTGCTCGCAAATTATGGTCTCTTTACCATAAGAAAGATGCAGTTTATCACCCCCGTTCCAAACAACGGGAACCGATTTTGCCGGCCCGTTTGATACAAAAGGCTCATCCTTGCGCAAATTGACTTGTATTAAAGGATATGTTTGCGTGTTTGTGTGTTTTAGTACAAAAGCCATTCACCTCGAGCCATGCTCAGACTTATCTTCAGCTGCATTTCAAGCGGCATTTGCTCGCTTTGTCGGGAGGTGGGGACTCCCCAAAAGGGTCACTTCTGATAATGGTAGGAATTTTTTAGGTGTCAGTCGCGTACTAGAACGCGAATTCGCAGAATTCATCAATAGTTCAGCGGAAGATCTATCCATGGGTTTGAATGGAAATTCATACCTCCGCACGCTCCTCACATGGGCAGTTTGTGGGAAGCTGAAGTGAAAACCTTAAAATTTCATATTAAACGTATCTCAGGTATTCAGAAGTTTACCTTTGAAGAATTTGTCACTGTTTTAGCTCGAATTGAAGGAGTACTCAACTCTCGCCCAATATCGGCACTTTCAGAAGATCCTGAGGATTTCACAACATTGACTCCCGGTCCCGGTTGCTCCCTTACTGCCATTCCCTAAACAAAACTTTCAAAATGTGTCACTCATCAACAGGTGGGAAAAACTAAAGGCAATCCATCTTAAATTTTCTTTGCGATGGAAAGAGGACTATCTAAAATCGCTAAATAAACGCTATAAATGGAGAAACTCATCTCTTAACTTGCAAGTCGGTGACCTAGTTATCATAATCGATGACTTGCAACCTCCTCTTGAGTGGTGATTGGGCAGAGTAGAAAAAACATATGCTGGCTCAGACAATTTTATACGCACTGCAGAAGTACGCACCTCCACGGGAATAGTAACACGGCCAATAGTTAAACTTTGTTACTTACCCTTAGCAAATAACGACAATTATTTGTAAACTTACACTCACAATCATTAATTTTAGGTCAGAACTTAAATCACTAACAGATAAATATTATAATATCATATTGCATCATAAAATCCACTTTACACTAAATTTCCTAGTATCCAATTTGATTTCTTGTGTTGTTTCATTTTATTACGAAAACTACAAAACTTTCACCTAGATGTTCAACCAAGGGCCGCACCTTTACGAATCGTCGTGTGAAGCGGAATGATCCAGATATATACCAGTGTGCACTGTGTAATGGTTTTCATGCTATAAGGTTCTGCCGCAAATTTCTCAAGATGTCCATTAAAAAAAGGGAAGAAGTGGTGGACAGATACCACTACTGCGTGAATTGCCTGGCACGTAGTCATAATTTAAAGGGTTGCACCTCAATGGACATGTGCAGGAGATGTGACCGCTTTCATCACACTCTACTACACCAAAAAACTGAAAGGCCTAACCATTCAAAAGGTACTAGCACTAGCCAGTCTCATAAATATGAAACCAAGTCAACGCAACAACAAGCAAAAAACTCAACAAGGGAATTGCCTTCATCAACTCAACAGCGAACGGTAACAGCGACACCAAATGCCAGAATAATCGTGGAAGCAATCAAATCACTAGCCCAAGTGCTCTGCACCACTGACAAACAGTAGAGATGTGTCAAACTTCGGGGCCGGCGACATGTTCAAACTACATGTTTGAACAATAAAATTTATAATGAATTTCTTATTTTTTCTATTGTGAATTAATTATATACTTACCATTGATAAAGTTGACTACATTGGTTTTTAGTACAAAATGTCTAACATTAGCCATAACTTCGGTTCTTAAAACCGACGTTTCGTAAAGATGTAGCAGAAGAAATCTACTTAATTACAACTTGATCATTAACTAAGATGGTTCCCCTTTTGCATCTAGCTTTATTGTAAACTTTCCATATACTGTAAATGAATTATTAAAGTGTATAAATTAAAGAAATCTTGCGATGAAATTTACGCTAAACTTATCTACTTTGTTACTCTAAAAGGAAGGTGAGCTATCGTACAATTCCTTACCCATCACCCTAATTGAAAAGAAGATTAATCATCTCTTTTTACCTTTTTTCTCCCAAACAAATCCCTAATATTATAACCACTTATGGAGTGGTTATAATTTACTATTCTCAAAAAAAGAAGATTGCCCCTAATCCCTCTCTTTTCTCCAATCCTCTATAAGAAGAGAATTTTTTAAGTTTTTTAGTATCCACAAAATACTAAAAAATACAGTATAAAAAAAGTATTTTCAAGAAATTCCAACTGGAGTGTTGAGTACAAGAGCCCTTTTGTCCCTTTTTTTTAAGCGGATGTGTCCAGTAAAGCTGAAAATATTACGAGGAAGCGGATTAGGATGTGACTCGAGTTTTGTTAAATATTTGCCTGCGTATTTTGCAATTTCTTCAATCACTAGTGGCATATTTAAATCACGATGTATATTAAAATTTTTGATGTACCATGGAGCCGATGTTATTAAATGTAAAATTTTGTTTTGCCTTCGTTGGATTCTCTCTACATTGGAAGCAGAAGCTGTGCCCCATAACTGGATACCGTAACAGCATATTGGCTTCAAAGGCGACTTGTATATTTAAAGTTTACAGTCCAGGCTAAGTGTTGAATTTCTGCCAATCAACCAGTGTATTTGAGATAACTTAAGTTTCATCTGAGTTAGCTTAAAGTCAATATGATGTTTCCATGTAAGCCTTCGATCAAGGTGTATACCAAGGTGTTTTACTTGGGAATGTTGAGGAATATTTTGATTATTAATTCGAATTGTGGAACAAGTATCTCTTCTTAGGGTAAACGTTATATGGAAACACTTTTGTTCATTTACCTTAATTCTCTATAACTTCAACCACATTTCCAATTGTGTAATACGTTCATGAGGATATCGGGACGCCTCGTGAAGGTTTTTGTGCATGCTAAAGAAGGCTCTATCATCGGCAAATGTAGTGCTAACAGGCATATCACAAGTATAGATCAAATACAAAACTGGCCCCAGTATGCTCCCCTGTGGCACACCGGATGATATGGATTCGGGCACACTCATGAATTCTCCTTCCACAACCGTGAACTTCCGGGTAGTAATGTAACTATCTAATAAATTCACTAAATTTATTGGTAGATATGATTCTAATTTTAAAATTAGGCCTTCATGCCACACTTTATCGAATGCCTGAGAAACATCAATAAACACGGGAGAACAATACTTCTTTTCCTCAAATGTTTTTCTGATGAATTGAACCAATCTATACGTTTGCTTAATGGTGATATGCTGGCTTCTAAAACCAAATTTATGGTCCGGGATGCACCCATTATCAGTTAGAATTGAAGACAATTTTGTCATGAGTAGCTTTTCAAAAAGCTTTGACATTGTTGACAGTACACTTATTGGCCTACATGACTCAGCCTTGGAAAGATCTTTACCTGGCTTTGGAATCATTTTAACCTTGGCAAGCTTTCAGCAGTCTGGATAATACTCCAGTCGTAAAATGGCATTAAAAATGAATAACAGGATTCTAATTGCAGTACGAGGTAACTTAATCAGCATCTGGTTACTAATTCCATCCATACCGGGAGCTTTTTTCGGGTTGAGTTCGGCAATTAGTTTTTGTACATCACACATCGTAAATTTTAAGGGTCGAGGGGGTAGAGCAACTACACTCGGCAAATCAGCAAAACCGGTACATGTATTTGGTGTAAATACGGATTTTAAATGCTCAGCAAATATGTTACCTTTTTCAGTATCGATTCCTGCCCAACCTCCGGTAGATGTGCGCAGAGGTGGCTTAAACTCAACGGGTGTTTTAAACTTTTTAGCAGCGCGCCACAAAGAGTAATTAGATGCTGGTGTGACATCAAGGCCTTCCAGATAATTTTTGAAAGATGCAGTTTTTTCAGATGCAAGCAACTCTTGGAGTCGTTTAGTGCATCTTTAAATCTGATTTTGTGTTGAGGTGATCTGTGCTGTTGCCATTCCCTTCTAGCTCTTCTTTTTTCACGTACGAGATGTTCAACGTCTGTAGAATAAATTTTATTGAACCCAGTATGCGGATGGGAGGTAGTGGCATGTTCAGAAGCTTGTTTAATATTCTCGTTAAGATTTACAATGTTCGATTCAATATCATTGGGTGTTCTTAACGTAATATTTTCCGTGCAATGACTACTAAGATATTTTTTTAATCCCAGCCAATTAACACGATTTATCATCTTTACATATGGGTGAGGTAAATCGCTTCTCAGTGGACTATAGATTGTAACGATCGTGGGAGAGTCATCAGACGACAGATCTAGGGAAGCTTCAAAGTGAATTAATTCCCTAGAAATACTTTTTATGACGCCGAAATCTATAACATCCGGAATTTTTCGTACGTCAGTAGGCCAGTAAGTAGGCTCCCCACTTGAAATAACATCCAAACCCATTTTTGAAATTGTGTTGAACAACGCCCTACCTCTAGGCGTAATAAGACGCGAACCCCAGAACGTATGCTTAGCATTGTGGTCGCCAGCTGCTACGAAACAAGGTCCAAGAGATTTGTAGAACTTCTCGTATTGGTAATCAGTGATTGACAATCTGGGAGGGAGTAAATTGAAGATATCACGAAATTTGAACAAAAATGTTCAATGCAGATATTTGTTGCTTGTAGATGTTCTTCACATATGTTTTCAAGAATATAGTGATTAAGTCTTGACTTTATTAGAATTGCTTATCCACCGCATGCTCTCCCTCTAGGGCCCTTTGTATCATATAAAAAGTAGCCATTCATTTTAAAGAGGCTTCTAGAAGTAAAATGAGTCTCAGAGACCAACATTATATCAATATTTTTTTCCGTAAGATAGTGTTCAATTTCATTTTTATGTTGGCGAATGCCGTTTGCGTTCCAGAAACATATTTTTAACGTGTTCATGGCTTTTTAATTAATGCTTGAAGCAGAGTATTCTGCATTCTCAGCATTTCTTGCATCATGCTAGTCATATTTGTTGTAAAGTTGTTTATAGTTAGCACCAGATTCTCAATAGTATCTTCAAGGCGACTAAAGTTAAAGCTTGAATTTGCATTCATTGAATTATTTGGCAGTGAAACATTTTGTCTGGGAATAGAACTAGCCTTAGCAGCATCGGCATACGATACACGTGAAGTAACTGCTTGGCTCACTGGAGCAAAAGTGGCGGAGTACGCGTTTAATGGTTGAGCTGGAGCTAATTTAGGTTTTTGCACCATAGCCTGCTTGACGAAAGAGTACACAGGACATCCTCTGTAGTTAGCGGTGTGATTACCTCTACAATGACTGCATTTTTTTCCGCTTGATCTTTTGGTTTGGTACAACTTGCAGTACCGTGCAATTCACCGCAGATAACACACACTGTAGGTAAATTGCAGTAAGCTTTTGTATGGCCATATTCTTGGCAATTATGACACTGTACGGGACCTGTACGCTTATGTGGCTCTTCAACTGTGATTTTTCTATATAAAAGGTATTTAAGGCTATAAATAGGATGGGTCTCGTTTTTTTTCAACTGTATATCATTTGGCTCCAGTTCAACACGAAATAGGGGTTGGGGTACTTTTTCTTTGTTAAATATATTTGATACATTCTTTACCTTAAATCCTTGGAGGACAAGTGCATCTTCTATTTCTTCAGGGACAACATAAGAATCTATGCCATTCAATACGATCTGCAGGCCTTTAGCGCTCTTAAGCTGGTATGTGTAGAAGCTTGTTTTATTTGTTTCAAATTCAAAAACCATTTTGCGGAAATCCTTTTCATCATAAATTTGAATTTTCGTTTCATCGATGTTGCCACGTTTTATTGGGACAATGTGGAATTTATTTTCACCAATGACCGAAATTAATTTTTTAATAAGGGCATTTGAATGTTTCTCTCTCAAGTAGATTGGTGGCGGCTTGGATGTTTTATTCGACGATACATCGGGTTTGTCGTTCTTATCTTGCAAAATTTTAAAACGGTTTTGGCGATTAGTTGAGGATGCGCTGTTATCTCTAGACATCTTTGGAGCGGATGAAATTTTTGAAGAATTCGGGCTTCGCCCACGCTTTACCACTGTTATATATCTGTCCATACCGACTTGCACCTTGGGTTTTGAAATACTGTTATCTGTAGTGATAACTTTGTTAAGTGACGAATACGAGCCTGAAGGGGATGATATTACTGACTTATATGAAGAAGTACTAGGCAATGTTAATGAATCACTACTATTTGGCATTGGACAAAGCGAAGTTGATCGCTGACGAAAAATTGTCTTTGCCGTTAAAAAAACACTTTCATTAGATTTATTATTTTTATTTTTTTCATTAAGAGCTTCAGAGCTTTATTTTATTTCAATAATTTTCATACAATTCTTACTAGAATAAGTTCCGCAAAGCTTAAAAGCTTGTCTCACAGTAAAATAGGCGTTTCTGCCGTTAGAACTCACTTCAAAATTTTTTGTATTTGAGTTACTCATATAGAGTATTCCTCAATGGCACTTTTTTGTTTGCGGTTTTTTTTTGTTTTTGTACTTTATGATTGTTTGTCTGTTTTTGAGGTACTCGTATAGAGTATTCCTCAATGTCACTGTTTATGTTTTTTGTTTGCGTTTTTTTTGTATTTGTTATTTCTACTATTTAAAAAATATTATCAAAACAATAAGGCTTATTTATTAAAGTCAGTATGTACCTATTACGAATAATATGTACTACGAATAATTTTTTGTATAATTTTTTGTTTGTTTGGTATGTAAGAAAAAATTCCGCTAATCGACTGTTCGCTATGAAGGTACCACGAGAACTGAAAATCTACTAACTTGGCAATATTTTTACTTTTCTAAAAAAGGAGAGGAAAATTTGTTTTAAAAAACCTTTTTAAAGCCTTAATAAGTTTTATAAATAAGGCTGCATGAAAATAAAATGAAGGAAATTTTATTTAATTCTTTAAACAAAGTTACAAAAAGTACTTCTGGATAATGTAACTATTTAGAAATTTTAATACATTTTCGCATTAATTCATATAAGATAATGAAAACAAGTTTTTCATTTTAATTTTTTAGTAAATATTGCTAAAAATAAGCAATTGCTCATTTATTAGCATTTTTCCGATACGTTTATAACGAAAACCAAACTTCAAATGAATAAATAAAACACTAACACACACAAAGCTGTGTATACGTATACATTTTATGCCAGATTAATTAGTCTCGTGTAATTTGGAAAAGAACAAAAACTGCGGATAAAAATTGTTCACGTGTAAACTACCTCATTCACAAGTAAGTTCGTTTTCTCTTGATACTATTCTTGTTCTTTCTTTTCTCATAGTAAGAGTTGCGTCTTCAGTTGTGCGTTTCTTAAAAACTCAAAGAAAAAGCAAAAATAAAAAACTCATACAGTCCACTACACAATAAATTAAAAGAAACAATCAACTGAATAAGTTAAAGTTATTATAAACATACATCATCATACATACATACATACACAATTTTATAAAAAAAAATAATAGTAGGAGTAATAATCAACAACAATCAAAACCAATATTTTAATACCCAGCAGAACAAAGTGAATTCAAGTAAATGAAACAAAAAATATCATAGTTCTCCAAACATCAATAAAAATAAACAAACAAAATATAAAATATTTAGAAGACGAGTGCAGTGTGACTTTTTCGACTGTCTTGCCACTTTTTGTCCACTTTTTTTAGATTGAATTATATAAAAATACATTAAAAATAAAAGGTTTATTGTAGTTTTCTCCTTTTTTTAAATTTGTCCCTTTTTTATGATAAACACCCTATTTGGAGCCACTTTTTGAAAAATGTCTTAAGTCAGCCTGCGCGGATGGTAATATTTCACTCAAATTTTTCTACACAGTGAGAGTAGCAATAAAGCAATAATAAGAACAAACAATATTAATATTATTCGCTCGCGCACATACATACAGCAAATTTTGTTTGTAATCACACTCCATAAATTTATCCCCGCCATTTGATATAAATATCCTAAAATAAAAATAAAAAATAATAACATATTTAAGAAATTTATTATTCGACATATTGTCGTAATTATATTTTAATTTGAAATTTATTTGCTGATGGTTCAGTTTGGTCTATATACGTATTTCATTGGCGCTTGAACCAAATCATCAGTAGACTTCAACCACAAATTTTGAACAGTCACAAACCTCTTACTTTATGCTCAGACTTTCAAAAACTATATGAGAATTCATAAAATAATAATATTTTTGAAAATCACAAAGACAAAATAAGCTTAGTAGGCTTTGTAACTCATACAAAACCCAGCAAATAATTTATATTCGATATGAATCTATTTTATTTTTCTACACCTTTATCCAAAAATAAAATAGATTCATATCGAATATAAATTATTTCCTGGGTTTTGTATGAGTTACAAAGCCTACTAAGCTTATTTTGTCTTTGTCTTTTAAGAGGCGAGCTCTTCACTATTAGATCGTTGATTGATTACAGCTCACAAAGAAAATTCCTAACAGAAAGAGTATGCAATCGCCTAAAGCTTCCACATAAAAATTCTCACTTTGAAATAATTGGCATTGATGGTCAAAGACAGTCTGCAAACAAAGAATGCGAACTTGTTTTGTATGCTAAGAGGTACAATTTATGTATTCCCATTACAGCTATTGTACTTTCAAAGGTAACAAAACAAATCCCAGATTGTAGCTTTGAAATCCCTTACTCACAGGAACATGCAGAATTAGATCTCGCGGACCCAACGTTTAATAAAACTGCTCAGATTGATTTAATTCTAGAAAATGACTACGAAAACTTGCTAAATTTAGATTGCATAAAGAAAAATGTCTGTCGTCAAACATCCGCTTACAATACCATTTTCGGATGGTTGCTCAGTGGTCCCATAAAGAGTCATACAATTCAAGCCTTTACAACTTCAATTGTTACATCAGAAGCGGACGAACCAAACAACATCTTAAAAAAGTTTTGGGAACAAGAAGAATTTCCCTTAAAACGCTCAAATTCCGCAGAATATGATTTTTTGAGAAACTGTTGTTATTATTTAAATTGAAATGTTTATTTATTTAAGTATTTATTTATGTCGACCCATCTTGGTCGACCACACTTTTTATAATAATTAAATAAAAACTAATAAATATAATGAAATAAAACTAACTTAAAACTTATCGTGAGAAAATGCTTGGTCGGCATAAATACACGCCGACCAGGTGCATTGTATGTGTAGGCATAAAATATTCAAATAAGCCAGATGATCAAGTTACTTGCTGATGACAAATAACTGATGCAGTCAAACACATAAGTATGTGGACAAATATGAATTACTGGCACAGTCAAACACATAAGTATGCGGACAGATATATTCCATAGCCAAACACACTACACCTCCCTTTTTCAGAAAGAATGATCAATGCGAGGTAGTTGATCATTCTTTAGTTACAATGGGTTTTAAAAATGAAGGGGGCTTCTCACATAACATACTTGTGAATTTCAAGTAACAATAATTTTTTATTTTTTTTAAATAAGGTAATTTTTTTTTTGTTTTGTACAATACATATTACAGATAGTATTTTTTTATGTCTATAAGCTTGTTTAAGTTATGTTCCTCTTAGACCAATTTGTGGTGTTTTTTTTTCTTAAATAAAACTTTAAACTTTTTCTCTTTTAAATATGGGAACACAAATCGTTTGCTATTTTATGTATGCATTATGTATAAAATAATAAAAGTATGTTTTTGGATTTTTTTTTTGACATTTTGCTTAGAATTTTTAAGTTTAATTTAAAAATGAAATTGTTTGGACATACATACATATGAAGTTTATATGGTACATGTAGTAAATTTTTGGTTTTTTATGTTTTCTTTTACCATAGTGTTAGAAACTATCAGATTTATTTATAAAACTTATTAAGGTTTTATAAAGGGTTTTCATAAAAAAATTAACACAAAATGTTTCTTAAAAAGCCTTCATAAATATTAAAATAGTTTTAAAAATTATAAAAATTCTTAATTTTACCGCGCCATAAGCGCCAAAAGCAAAGTATAACCGACACATCTTTTGGAACGAAATCAGAGACAAAAGAAAATCAAAAATTAGAATAAAATGTGTCATTCCTCCCCTGTTCTTAGCAAGACCCTTTACCCCGTGAAAATAGGGTAATTTTTATGAACAGTGAATGACTTCCCATGTCCATCTTGGAGTTCTACATTATTATTGTTGTCCATATTGGATATTTTATAGGGGCCCTTATATACGGAATCCAGCTTATGACCCGATTCATTGCGGATCAAAACGAGTTCCCCGAGGGTTAATTCTATTGGATCTGCCCACTGGGTGGAAAGTTGTTGTCTTTCCCACTTAGCATTTTCTATGATATTGGCAGCTCTTCGCTGCGCCACTTGAAGTCTGAATTTAACCTCTTTTCCATATGAATCAATGTTGTACAATGGTTCTACAATGTTTTCTTTTGTACAATCAAGAGTTGGTGGTATCTTTCCGTAAACCAACTCGAATGGACAATAACCATGAGCCGTAGATGGGGTGGTATTGTAACAATATACGAAGTATTTTAACCACAAATCCCAATCTGTTTTATCGGATGAGATGTATGTTCGCAGATATTCGTTAAATGTTCTGTGAGATCTCTCAACAGTACCCAAAGTCTGATGATGATACGGAGTAGAATTGAGTTTCTCTATATTCATCATTGAGCATAATTCCGACATAACTTGATTCATATATTCTGTTCCCATGTCCGTTAGTATTGTATTCATTGGACCGTAAGTCAAAACAAATCCTTCCATAATTGCTTTGGCAACCATTCTGGCTGACTTATTCTGAATGGGTATTGCAACTAAATATTTAGTTAAATCACATATCATAGTGACAGCGTATTCGTTTAATGACTCGGAACGTGGTAATGGTCCTACGGTGTCAATTATTACTCTGTCAAATGCCTTTAACGGTGTAGGAGTTATGATGAATGGCTCTTTACCGTTGACAACTGTTTTATTTTCTTGACATGCTTTGCACCGTTTTACATATTGGGCTATGTCTCTAGTCATGCCTTTCCAATGGTATCGAAGTCTAATCTTCTTTATCATACGTGTTATCCCCGGATGTCCTCCTGAAATAGGATCATCATGATATTTTTGCATGATTTGTAATTTATCTGTATCGGTGAAAATTGTTGTTAATTTAGGCGTGAGCACAATTGTTAATTTACTTTCTTGCAGTATTTCATTGCCTTTATTCTTAAAGGTTTCAACATTGGTTCCTAGGAATTTAAGCAGACTATCATCGAAGTGTAGTCGCATGGTTGTTAAACACATGTTATCAGCTATTTTTTCAAGCTTTAGAAAGAGGTGACCTAAGTCTACATTTCCATCAATAACCGTGTCTTTCAACAAAAATTCGGAAAGAATTTTCTTTCCTTTTCTAATTATAACTTTATTTTTGGTAAAATGCAATTGTGGCATTTTACTGTGCTCTTGAGCATTAATTGCCTCATAAACCTTTAGTTCAACCGATTTTGTATTAGCCGTTATACCATTGTCATTACAGTGCCTACCTGCTTTTGCCTGAAGTCTCGTAGTTACCTTCAGTATTGTATTAGCGTCAATATTTTTTATATCATTAATATTTATACGTGACAGCGCGTCCGCGGCGTAATTTTCTCTACCCCTAATATACTCCACCACAAAGTCATATTCTTCTAAGTCCAGCCTCATACGGGTTAATTTTGATGACGGGTTTTTTAATGAAAATAAATAAGTTAGGGGTCTGTGATCGCTTTTAATTACAAACTTTCTGCCGTAAACATATGGTCGGAAATATTGTACTGCCCAATGAATTGCAGTTAATTCCTGCTCTATTGTTGATTTATTGCTTTCACCTTTTGTGAAAGATCTGGATGCGTAAGCAATTGGTAGCTGAACACCCTGCTTTTCTTGGCTCAAAACGGCCCCACAGGCATGTTTACTTGCGTCTGTGGTTATGCAGAATTCTTTAGAAAAATCCGGATATTCGAGAATTTTTGGACTCAGCAATTGATTTTTAAGATATTGGAATGCTTTTTCACATTGTTGAGTCCATTCAAATTGCACATTTTTTCTAGATAATCTGGTAATATGTCGCGATGATTCAGCAAAATTTGGTATAAATCTTCTGTAATAATTACAGAATGCTACGAAGCGTTTAGCTTCATCACCATTTGTAGGTGTTGGATAATTTTGTATAATTGAGTATTTGCTGTCGTCAGGTAAGATGCCTTTATCGGTGCATTTGTGACCTAAAAATGTTACTTCACGACAAAAAAATGTACATTTATCAGGATGGAGTTTGAGATTGTATTTTCTGCAAGTATTAAACACTTGTTTTAAGTTTTGTAGCATGTGTTCTGAAGAACAACCTATTACTACTAAGTCATCCATGTATACAAAAGCTTGGGTTGGAGATAATCCAGAAAAAGCCAATGACATCATTCTTTGGAATGAATTCGGGGCAATTTTAATACCATATGGCAGTCTTTTAAAGCGAAAAGAGCCTTTTTCTGTGGAAAAAGATGTAATGTCTCTAGAGTCTTGTTCCAATTCTATTTGATGAAATCCCGACATTAAGTCCAGGCATGAAAAGAACTTGGCTCTTCCTAACTGATCAAGAATGTCATCTATACGAGGCAATGGGAATTTATCAGCTATCAGTTTTTTATTTATTCCTCTATAATCCACGACCAATCTCCACCTTTTTTGTGTTGAGCCGGGTAATGGCTTTTTTGGTACTATTAGAATAGGGCTATTATATTGCGAGATGGATGGTTCTATTATATCATCATTTATTAATTTATCTAATTGGTTATTAACTTCCTCTTTGTGAGCATGAAGGATTCTATAATTTTTGATGTACACTGGTTGTGTATCATGAAGTCTAAGTTTCTGCTTGTAAAAATTGTTAGTACTTATTTTTTCAGTCTCCAGAGCAAAAATATCTATGTAGTCTAAGCATAATTTTCTTAAATCTTTATGAGCGTATTCGGGAAAGTTTTTTGTTAATTTTTCAAGTTTTTCCTTATTTAGCTTGGCATTAGTATCAGAACTGCAATTGACAATTTTATAGTCGTTTAGACTTTCGGATTTTACCTGAATGTTATCAATTACTAGGTCTTTATCTGTGGTATTTATGATTTTTACCAATGGCCTTGCTTTAGTAGTTATTGTGTTGGCAATATATACGCCATCCTGCATAATTTGTTGAGGTATCAATACTTCTTCCTCATTGGATATGAAGTTTATCGGTCTTATAACTTCAGATCTTGCTGGCAGTGATATGGAATGGATGTTTGGACCGTTTCTTAAAGCGATTGCTATATCGTACGGAACGTCGTTAGTTCTCAAGGTGATCCAATCTTGATTATTTTCGTAATTTAAAATACATTTGTATTTTCGAATAAAGTCCATTCCTATTATTCCGTCTACTTGAATCGGAAAATCATCCTTTACGACATGAAAATCGTGAGCTATTAGCAGATCTTCTTGTTTTAAATCAGCTTTAACTTTGCCTATTGTAGTTATTATACCTTGCCCAATGCCATTTATTCTGGTTTGACTAGTAATGTCTATTGGTTGGTATAAAACTTGATGGTGTTTTACGACTGATATGTCTGCACCTGTATCTACTAAGAATGTGGACCTATTGTTATTTAGAGTGGTTCTGGAGACTAGATAACTGTATAAATTTGTATTTATGTTGTGGATTTTCCTGTCTATTGAGTACTTAGGGGTGTTAGTTCGTTTCCCGAACTATTGTCATTCATGCAACGTATATTACTATTTCTATTCACGTTGCGGTTGTTACTGTTGTAACGGTTACTATTGTTGTTAAATTGATTCCTTACTCCGTTATTATTGAAGCTTCTAGGTGCATACCGCTCACTTGTGTTTCTGTTATTGGGATTCCTGTTACCATTATTCTGATTATGGGAATCAGGGGGCCTATTAGAGTTATTCGGTCTGTTACCAATATTTCTAGAGTAACGATTTCTACTATTAGATAAATTATTGTTGTAATTGTTTTGGAAAGTTAATATAGCATTAGGTTGTCCGTATGCGTCCGTACAACTGCTTATAAATTTTGTTTTAACTTCATCCATGTTTAGGAACGTTCCTGATTCCATGATCAGTTTTACTCGTTCGTTGGATGCATTTTTTATTATTGCTGAAACAGCTGCACGTGTTGTGTACTTGTTTGCAGTTTCATTTGGGAGGCCGTCAGATATGTAAGCGGTCTCCAATTTTTTTGCAAGTTCATCGATTTCCTTAACATAGGCATTGGCATTTTTGCCCGTTTGTTTTATATTCATTAACTTTGCATTGATGACGTCAACGGATTCACCCTTAACAGTCGATTTGAGTTTTACTATTATCGCTGAAATGGTCGATTCCGTTGTTACTATATTCCTAGTAGTGCCTTTTAGTTTTGTTTTAATAAGGCTTACCGCAATAGCCTCATGTGTACCCTTTATGCTTTCCACAAGTGTCAAAGCATCAATGAAGCTTTGTAGGTTTTCTGGACTTCCGTCGAAGTCAGGTAGCAGTTTGGATGCTGTATTTAGGAATTCTATATTTGTTTGTGACATGTTGGGAGAGGCTCTACTTGTACTTGGTAGATTTGAAGTTGGGTCTAAAACTAGTTCTGGTAGATATTTAAAATTTGTTTCCTCATGTAAAGAGTTAGGTACATTTAGTACGATACCTTTCTTTAAGGATATCGTTATTAATTTATCTCTTATGTCAGCGAAGAAAGCTTCAGCTGCTGCTTTATGAGCATGTGTTAATCTGTTATAATTAACATTAAGGAGTGCTCTAATTTGTTCGAATCTGCGCACGAGATTATTTATGTGCTTATTAATTGTTTCTGGTTTTGGTTCTGGTTGATTTGATGAATTCTTCCTTTATTGCTCTGGCCTTATTCACTATTATTTCCCATTCCATGAGGTTTAAATTGAGATTTTATGGAATTTTAAGAAATGTATTCTTTAGGTCTATTTAAAATTAATCAACAAAAAGTCAAGGACGTGTTAGTTAAAAAAAAAATGGTGCTTATGTCACGGATGCCGTGACCATTTTTTGATGGTCAATAGAGTACCATGGCATAAACCAGATATCGCCAATTTATATCTGAATTAGGCTCTTAATTCTTTAATGTTATACCACTGGAGGGACACTTATGTATCTCAGTAGTAAGTTATTTGTTAGTATATCTTTATGTTATTTTTTTTTATATGTAAAATATATGAATAGTAAAGAAATTAAAAAATTAATATATGCATTAATATAATAAAAAATGTATTGAAAAAATTGCAACTCTATTTTTAGAGTGCTTGTAGAGACATTTAAAAATATATGAATAAAGAAATATGTTTATAATAAAATATTGATATAATGTATTGATTAGTAATTATAAAATGTATTGAAAAAATTTAATTTAATTTTTTTTGTTTTTATATGCGATACTACTCTGTTAATGCAGCATTGGAGAGACATTTCTGTATAAATATAATAATAATCTTCATGCTAATAGTTTTATATTATTTACATAAAACATCCTTTCGTTGTTGTTTGGCTAAACAACACTAAAAGATTCACGATTCTTTTAGGCAGCTATGTTATTTTTAAATGGTGCTGATGTTTTTGAGCATGCTGATGTAAATGCTGCTGCTGTTGCTGCAGTTTGTGTGGATTATACTGTGTATGTTGTTGGGTATTACTTACTGCCGCGTTGTAATTTGTCAGGTCGGTGTTGTCATAAGAAATTGCTGATGTTGATGATGGTGATGCTAAATCTTCATCAAATTTATATTTATTATTATCAGTTTTAGGTGCTTCTATCAGTATAGACTATTATGGCTAGTTTGATGATGATTATGACGATGACGGTGAATTATAATTTTGTCGGAGACTGAAGTCAACAGTTAAGAAAGGGACCGATATCAGAGAAATCTGGGGAATTGTTTCCATTTTTTTTTGTGTACGATTTAAAAAATGTATATGACATTATATCGTCATTCTTAAGTGGCATATTGTATCAATTTTTTTTTTTTTTTTTTTTGCCATCACTATGGTTTTCTGCTGTTCAAGTTACTTTACTCTTTCTTGGCTTTAATAATACTATATCTTTTATATTTGCGCAACACTTCTTTGTTATGTATAAGAAATTTTAAATTGATTTGTACTTTTGCACTACAATCTTCTAAAGTATTTTGTTTTATTTATCACCACTTCTTTAGTATATATTCAGATTATTGTATCCTCTTTTTAGCGCGTACTTTAAACGTCTGACTTTAGCAGCTATATATTTATTTGAAATGGCAGGATCGCCATGTTATTATTTAAATTGAAATGTTTATTTATTTAAGTATTTATTTATGTCGACCCATCTTGGTCGACCACACTTTTTATAATAATTAAATAAAAACTAATAAATATAATGAAATAAAACTAACTTAAAACTTATCGTGAGAAAATGCTTGGTCGGCATAAATACACGCCGACCAGGTGCATTGTATGTGTAGGCATAAAATATTCAAATAAGCCAGATGATCAAGTTACTTGCTGATGACAAATAACTGATGCAGTCAAGCACATAAGTATGTGGACAAATATGAATTACTGGCACAGTCAAACACATAAGTATGCGGACAGATATATTCCATAGCCAAACACACTACACTGTATTCTAATACAACAACTCGTTATGAAAATGGTAGATATGTCGTACGCTTACCATTCAAGGAAGATTTTCCTGAAAAAGTCTTCGCGGTGATATAACCTCTCAGGGTAAATACAGCTCATACTATTTACCACATCACGCGGTTGTTAGACCAGAACACAAAACGACGAAAGTAAGAGTTGTTTTTAATGCGTCAAGAAAGTCAAAATCCCAATTTTCTCTTAATGAGGTTCTGCATACAGGCCCAACATTACAAAACGAATTGATATTCATAATTCTCAATTGGAGAAAATACAAATTCTTTTTCTGCGGCGACATTCAAAAAATGTACCATTTGGCGATACTTGTGCACCCTGCTGATAGGCCCTTTCAGCGAATTTTATTTCAACCTCAGTCAGACGGCCCAATTAAAGACTTTCAATTAAAAACTGTAACTTTCGGCTTAAACTGTCCCCCTTATCTCGCGATTCGAACCCTTTTACAACTCGCTACAGATTCCGAATCCATGTTCCCAAAAGCAGCCTCAATCCTACGCACAGAAACCTATGTTGACGACATACTTTCAGGAGGACACTCAATAGAAGAAGCTCTTTCGGCTCAGGTTGAGCTTGCAAATGTATTAAATTCAGCCGGTTTGCCATTAAAAAAGGTTACTGCAAATGATACTCAATTACTTGCACATTTTCCAAAAGAAGACCTTTATGATTTAGAAATTTTTCCGCTTCCACGACACAAGTTCCACAAAAACCTTGGGTATTAAATGGAACGCTCTAACGGACTCTTTCACATAAAATTTTTCTCCAATTGAACAATATGCAAAAATCACCAAGCGTAAAATTCTTACAGCAGTTGCAAGACTTTTCGATCCAGCTGGATGGCTAGCACCAATAGTCATCCGAGCTAAACTAATCAGCTATGGTTAGAAGGACTAAATTGGGATGATGAAGTCTCATGTGAATCCCTACAAAAATGGAGCAGTCCATACAGACAGTTTGTCTTCCACGACTAGAGCTCAACGGCGCACTGCTACTGGCAAATCTCGTTAGTTATGTAAATTCAACTTAAAATGTCAATAGTTGCGAGGTACATTTGTGGACGGACTCGTCTATAGTGCTTGGATGGCTCTCAAAACTACCTTCGTCATGGGAAACATATGTAGCGAATCGAGTTGCCCAAATTCATAGCTTAGTGCCAAATGCAAAATGGCAACATGTTCCCACTCACGATAATCCTGCCGATCTCAGAACAAGAGGATGCAACCCTCAAGATCTCGTACACAATCCCTTGTGGTGGCATGGACCACCATGGCTACATAAATCCGCTTCTGAGTGGCCAAAGCGAAAAACATTAAAAATTATCGACATTCCTGCAGAAATTCCTACCTTTCAAACCGAAGTTAACGATAATATTTTGAGTAGATTTTCCTCTTACAATAGGGCCTTACGTGTTTTATGTTATGTATTCCGATTTGTCAATAACAGTCTCAAGAATATCAGACCAAATAATCATATTACACAAAAGGAGCTAACACAAAAGGAAGTGAAATATGTTAAAAACAGACTCATTTCTCTGGCTCAAAGGTCGTACCATGCAGAAGAAATAAAAGTGCCAAATAAAAGTTCTCTAAAACCTCTAAATCCCTTTCTGGATTCATATTCAATTCTAAGAGTAAGCAGTAGACTTTCGCAATCATCGCTCCCATATAGTGAGCGGTATCCTATAATCTTACACGGGAAATCACGATTCTGTCATCTTTATCTCACGCATTTACACCAGTTTCTCGCCCATGCAGAATGTAGACAGATATGCAGAATGGTGCAAACGGAATATTATATATCCAGACTCAAGTCTAGAATCAAAAATATAATAAGAAACTGCAAAACTTGTGTAATCTACAAACAAAACCCCTGCTCGCAAATTATGGCCTCTTTACCTTAAGAAAGATGCAGTTTATCACCCCCGTTCCAAACAACGGGAACCGATTTTGCCGGCCCGTTTGATACAAAAGGCTCATCCTTGCGCAAATTGACTTGTATTAAAGGATATGTTTGCGTGTTTGTGTGTTTTAGTACAAAAGCCATTCACCTCGAGCCATGCTCAGACTTATCTTCAGCTGCATTTCAAGCGGCATTTGCTCGCTTTGTCGGGAGGTGGGGACTCCCCAAAAGGGTCACTTCTGATAATGGTAGGAATTTTTTAGGTGCCAGTCACGTACTAGAACGCGAATTCGCAGAATTCATCAATAGTTCAGCGGAAGATCTATCCATGGGTTTGAATGGAAATTCATACCTCCGCACGCTCCTCACATGGGCAATTTGTGGGAAGCTGAAGTGAAAAGCTTAAAATTTCATATTAAACGTATCTCAGGTATTCAGAAGTTTACCTTTGAAGAATTTGTCACTGTTTTAGCTCGAATTGAAGGAGTACTCAACTCTCGCCCAATATCGGCACTTTCAGAAGATCCTGAGGATTTCACAACATTGACTCCCGGTCCCGGTTGCTCCCTTACTGGCATTCCCTAAACAAAACTTTCAAAATGTGTCACTCATCAACAGGTGGGAAAAACTAAAGGCAATCCATCTTAAATTTTCTTTGCGATGGAAAGAGGACTATCTAAAATCGCTACATAAACGCTATAAATGGAGAAACTCATCTCTTAACTTGGAAGTCGGTGACCTGGTTATCATAATCGATGACTTACAACCTCCTCATGAGTGGCGATTGGGCAGAGTAGAAAAAACATATGCTGGCTCAGACAATTTTATACGCACTGCAGAAGTACGCACCTCCACGGGAATAGTAACTCGGCCAATAGTTAAACTTTGTTACTTACCATTAGCAAATAACGACAATTATTTGTAAAGTTACTCTCACAATCATTAATTTTAGCTCAGAACTTAAATAACTAACAGATAAATATTATAACACTCATATTGCATCATAAAATCCACTTTACACTAAATTTCCTAGTATCCAATTTGATTTCTTGTGTTGTTTCATTTTATTAGGAAAACTACAAAACTTTCACCTAAATATTCAACCAAGGGCCGCACCTTTACGAATCGTCGTGTGAAGCGGAATGATCCAGATATATACCAGTGTGCACTGTGTAATGGTTTTCATGCTATAAGGTTCTGCCGCAAATTTCTCAAGATGTCCATTAAAAAAAGGGAAGAAGTGGTGGACAGATACCACTACTGCGTGAATTGCCTGGCACGTAGTCATAATTTAAAGGGTTGCACCTCAATGGATATGTGCAGGAGATGTGACCGCTTTCATCACACTCTACTACACCAAAAAACTGAAAGGCCTAACCATTCAAAAGGTACTAGCACTAGCCAGTCTCATAAATATGAAACCAAGTCAACGCAACAACAAGCAAAAAACTCAACAAGGGAATTGCCTTCATCAACTCAACAGCGAACGGTAACAGCGACACCAAATGCCAGAATAATCGTGGAAGCAATCAAATCACTAGCCCAAGTGCTCTGCACCACTGACAAACAGTAGAGATGTGTCAAACTTCGGGGCCGGCGACATGTTCAAACTACATGTTTGAACAATAAAATTTATAATGAATTTCTTATTTTTTCTATTGTGAATTAATTATATACTTACCATTGATAAAGTTGACTACATTGGTTTTTAGTACAAAATGTCTAACATTAGCCATAACTTCGGTTCTTAAAACCGACGTTTCGTAAAGATGTAGCAGAAGAAATTTACTTAATTACAACTTGATCATTAACTAAGATGGTTCCCCTTTTGCATATACCTTTACTGTAAACTTTCCATATACTGTAAATGAATTATTTAAGTGTATAAGAAATCTTGTGATGAAATTTACTCTAAACTTATCTACTTGGTTACCCTAAAAGGAAGGTGAGCTATCGTACAATTCCTTACCCATCACCCTAATTGAAAAGAAGATTAATCATCTCTTTTTACCTTTTTTCTCCCAAACAAATCCCTAAAATTATAACCACTTATGGAGTGGTTATAATTTACTATTCTCAAAAAAAGAAGATTGCCCCTAATCCCTCTCTTTTCTCCAATCCTCTATAAGAAGAGAATTTTTTAAGTTTTTTAGTGTCCACAAGAAATACAGTATAAAAAAGTATTTTCAAGAAATTCCAACTGGAGTGTTGAGTACAAGAGCCCTTTTGCCCCTCTTTTTTAAGCGGATGTGTCCAGTAAAGTTCAAAATATTACGCGGAAGCGGATTAGGATGTGACTCGAGTTTTGTTAAATATTTGCCTGCGTATTTTGCAATTTCTTCAATCACTAGTGGCATATTTAAATCACGATGTATATTAAAATTTTTGATGTACCATGGAGCCGATGTTATTAAATGTAAAATTTTGTTTTGCCTTCGTTGGATTCTCTCTACATTGGAAGCTGAAGCAGTGCCCCATAACTGGATACCGTAACACCATATTGGCTTCAAAGACGACTTGTATATTTAAAGTTTACAGTCCAGGGTAAGTGTTGAATTTCTGCCAATCAATCAGTGTATTTGAGATAACTTAAGTTTCATCTGAGTTAGCTTAAAGTCAATATGATGTTTCCATGTAAGCCTTCGATCAAGGTGTATACCAAGGTGTTTCACTTGGGAATGTTGAGGAATATTTTGACTATTAATTCGAATTGTGGAACAAGTATCTCTTCTTAGGGTAAACGTTATATGGATAGACTTTTGTTCATTTACCTGAATTCTCCATAACTTCAACCACATTTCCAATTGTGTAATACGTTCATGAGGATATCGGGACGCCTCGTGAGGGTTTTTGTGCATGCTAAAGAAGGGTCTATCATCGGCAAATGTAGTGCTAACAGGCATATCACAAGTACAGATCAAATACAAAACTGGCCGCAGTATGCTCCCCTGTGGCACACCGGATGATATGGATTCGGGCACACTCATGAATTCTCCTTCCACAACCGTAAACTTCCGGGTAGTAATGTAACTTTCTAATAAATTCACTAAATTTATTGGTAGATATGATTCTAATTTTAAAATTAGGCCTTCATGCCACACTTTATCAAATGCCTGCGAAACGTCAATAAACAGGGCAGAGCAATACTTCTTTTCCTAAAATGTTTTCTTATAAATTGAACCAATCTATGAGGTTGTTCAATGGTGCTATGCTGACTTCTAAAACCAAATTCATGGTTGGGGATGCACCAACTATCAGTTAAAATTGGGGACAATTTTGTCATGAGCAGCTTTTCGAGGAGTTTTGACATAGTTGACACCAAACTTATTGGCCTATATGACTCAGCTTTAGTAAGATCTTTGCCCGGCTTTGGAATCATTTTGATTTTTGCAAGCTGCCGCAATACCTAACACAGAAATATTTTATGTATTATATAAATTTGTAATCGTAAGGGTGTCATATAATTTCTAGATAATCTGCTAACTTGGCAATATTTTTAGTTTTCTAAAAAAGGAGAGAACAATTTTACTTGTTCATTTCTTTAAATCGGTAAAAATATTTTCAAGTTAGCAGATTATCTGGAAATTATATGACACCCTTACGATTACAAATTTATATAATACATAAAATATTTCTGTGTTAGGTATTGTGGTAAACAAGAACTTGGTCAAAATCTTTATCTCACTACTTTTAATGGCCGAATTTTTGGACAAGAACTTTGCCTTTTTTCACATTTATGTTTTTGTGCGGATTTTATTTTCAAACACACACACGCTTGTTCAAAATTGACAAATTGAAGAAACAGAAATTTAAAGAATATAATATTACCTTCAATGCAGAATGGTTTGTCAATTTCAATTTCAATTTCAATTTATTCATTCATAACACGAAAACCTAGCCTAATGGCCATAATCAGTTTCACTAATACTACTACAAAAGGTACTACTACAATTTAACAAATATACAATTTGATTTTGAAAGCAAGTGGCTATTATAGCTTGGAAACAAGTTCTTTAATTTGCTAACACAGCAGCAACCAGTTCATTCACTTGGTTGTTTGCTAAATTCTTTGCGTTGACAAATTGTGCAATAGCGATATTTCGTAATTGGGTCAACAGCTTAATAACATTTAATAGTTTAGGAAGTTAGCATAATAATCGTGTATGTTCTGGCTTCCACATCGTTTTCACATGTTTTCTTGTGAGATCGCATGTTGAAACACATGCTACACCTGTTTAAGTTGAAATTTAGAAAATAAAAATTAATAGTATGTCTTCTAGCATCCGAATTTGGATGAAAACATTTTTTAAATGGACAATTTCAAACTAAGATTTTTTCGTTTTAATTTTTGGCAAAAAAAATCGTAATCTTTTCACTTATTAAAAGCCTTGTCAAAATAATTCGAGTTTTTTTGCCTTTTTTCTCAAGGAGAGCCTGGTAGCGATTTACCAATATATTTTGCAAGCAGAGTAGTTAGTGCCACAGAAAAACGATACTCTACAATAGAAAAGGAGTTGCTTGCCATCGTATGGGTAACAAAAACTTTTAGGGCATATTTCTTGGGAGACACTTCACGATTTTTACAGACCCCAAACCCCTCAAGGGTATAGCTAATCTGAAAAATCAAGAAGGCAGATTGGGGCGCCTTAGACTAAAACTTTTAGAATATGATTTCGAGATACGGTATAAATCAGAAAAAACGAATCAAAACGCTGATGCCTTCAGTCGCCTTCCAATAGAGAAAATAAATGTAGGGGTAATAACCACATCAAAAGCTCGAGAATTATAAAACAACCAGAATGAGGAGAATGAAGAAATTATGCATCAAACAGAGGTAAACGAGGATATGGGAGAGGGAGATATGGCCGTTTATTTAACGAATGCAGAAGATATAAAGAAAGTAATGAAAGCATTCCACGACACGCTTTTGGGTGGAAACCAAAATAATTTCAAGATATTTTAATCCCAAGGTGTTGGTAACGGATAATGATTCAAACTTCACATCCAGATTATTCAAGAAATCGTGTAAGATGAAATACCCGGGTTTGAAATACCCATATCTTTGAAAATATACTACTACACAACGCGGATGGTTATAGCAAAATTCTGAAATAGCAAATAACGTTCACATGAAATCATTAGAATGAATCAAGAAAGTGCAAAATTGAGTGCCAAACAGTATTATGATAAGGGTTCAAAGGACAGAGAGTATAAAATAGGTCAAAAGGTTTGGTTAAAGAATCAAACTAGAAAAATAATAATATATAATATAATATATAAAAATATATAATAATAATATAAGGGAAAGCATTGAACTTTAATTATTTTTCTTTTTTTAAATTGTTTAATAACAACAACGAATTTATTTCCGCGTACTAAACCAAAAAAAATACAAATATGCTTACTAAAATGTTCTTTAAATAAAGACAAAAAAAATAAAAATAAAAAAGTTAGGTGAATAGACCCTCGCTACAATACATAATTGCAATTTAACATTTGCAATGATACAAAAAATAAAAAGAATATTATACGCTATGAACTTCCGAATACGCGCGTTAACAACTTTAAGTATCAAAGTGCTGATGAGGTATTTATTTGTTCTGTATATATTCACACCTGTTATCATGTTTTTGTTTATTTTTTAAGTTCAACAACTTTATGTTGACATACTTTAGATTTGATTACCATTTAAATTCAATAATTTAAGTTTTAATAAAAAAAAATTTTTCTTTCGCAAGTAGGCGGCAATTTATTTTGGGAAAACAATAAACAGCAATATAAGCATGGTATCCGGCAATAAGCCGAACAGTCTTATTAAAGTCTTGGAGAGAAATTTTAGTACTTTAGTGATATTAATATTTTTTGAGTGTTGATGTGTTTGTGAAATTATATTAAAAGTTTTTTTACTACCCATGATATTTGGATCCGAGTAAAGAATAGGTGTGTGGGGCACGTAGCGGAGATATAACAAAATTTATACTTGTATAGCATCCACGTATGTATGGATGTATAATTGTGAAACTAAATCGAAACTGCGGTGCGGATTATAGGGTATGCTGCTAGAAGAGGTTTTACAGGTGACTACAGGTTTGCAAATATTTTCTCCATACAGTGATTAATTTATGAGTAATTTTTAAACTAAACTGAAACTGCGGTGCGGATTGTAAGGTATCCTCCTAGAAGAGCTTTTACAGCTGACTACAGGTTAACAAATATTTTCTACACACAGTGATTAGTTTATGTGTAATTTTGAAACTAAACTGAAACTGCGGTGCGGATTGTAAGGTATCCTGCTAGAAGAGCTTTTACAGCTGACTACAGGCTAACAAATATTTTCTGCACACAGTGATTAGTTTATGTGTAATTTTGAAACTAAACTTAAACTGCTATAAAGATTGAAAAGTATCCTGCTAGAAGAGCTTTTACAGCTGACTACAGATCTACCAAAATTTTTTATGCAAAGTGATTAATTAAAGTATTCATTGAATATTTTCGTTGCACTGTCCCTGCATTGTGGTTTAATTTACACTCAATCTAAATTCCATTAAACTCTCAGTGCAACCAGCATTTTTGATGCATCAAAAAAGTTCAGATAAGAATAGGGAAACGGCACGTTGATATACTAGCCAATGATTATACAGACATCGTACAAAAACGTTGGTTGAATGAGTAGCACATTGATGTTTTTTACATTGGGTTTTGCACAATACGTTGAAAACATCAAAGGAAGTACACACAGGATTAACCTCGCAACTAGGTAAATAAATATTTTTGAAAAAAGGCACATTCTGTTTCCTATTCGCGAAAACCAACATTGTATGTTGGGGATAATTTCATGGCCTAGATAATAATCCTGGACTCGTTGAGACCTAGGTGTACTGACCATATTTTCCACATTAAAGAGAATTTTATTATAAATGAGGCAAGAAAGTACGGGATAGAAAATAGCTTTTTACATGTCCCTTTACAAAGGTTTTGCCCAGATTGCACCCAGCAAGATAACATGATAGACTGTGAAATTTGCGGAGAATGTAGCAAAATAAATCATCAACGGACAAGTACTAAGGGGAACAAAAATGAACGTCGAAGATAGCAGGATAAATAGATTAAACATTGTAAAAGCTATGAGTTTGATACAGATAACAAAATGGAAGTACCCAGGGAACACAAGGAGACTTTAGAATTAGAATTATGAAGGTTAAAAGAAAGTTGGGAAGTAAATAGAAATCTGAGAAGAATTATTAGAGTAGAAGAAAAAGACTACGTATTGATTATTGGGCGAGAAGGAAAGGAGACGGTCGATAAACGGTTATGGACATGCATACTTAGTAATTATAAAATATATGTACATATGTATGCCTCAGGAATTTTTGCAATCTTGTATATATATCTTTATATATAGGTATACAGTTATATGTCATATGAATTTTTGCAACTTTACATTTATATAAGCATAAATACCACCCACAATTTTATAAAAAAAATAATCATTTATGAAATATTTTATATACTTAAAATTCAGAGAATAATGTATTACTAAGATATTAACTTATGCATATATATGTTATTTATAAGTAATACCGCAAGCAGTGTGGTGCATAGAAGCTGATGTTTATTTACACAAAAGTGGGACTGGGAAGATCACGAGAGCTATATCTAATAATGAATTCATTCAGATTTTATTTTCTTCTGTTGGGCATCTGGGTCACGGACGGAGAGGTGACTATCGAAAAACTAGAATCAGTTGACGGGTACGCAGCGATACAAATGGGGCTGGTGGAAGTTGCGTCCAAATTTGAATACATTTTACATAAAATTAGCATTCAACAAATAGCAGACTCCGTTAGTGAAATCCATGCTAATACACTGAAACTGCTGCCCAGTCCCTATAAAGAACTTATCATAAAGGAAATAAGTGAGATTGAGAACGGTATTCATATACTTCTGCCGGGTCTGACGAAACGCGGGTAATTGAATATTGGAGGGAAACTGATGAAGTGGAACGCTAGATGATGATGACAGACAGCTGATAAATCAACATTTTGAGGTAGGTGATGTCAACGGACATCAAATAATAGAACAAAAAAATCAACCGGTCCATATAAACGACATTAAACGAGGTTTAATTTTTCCACTAACAAGATGGTGGAAGCAATCAATGAAAACAGGAGCACTCTGAATAGCTTGACTCATATCAAGCAGGAATCAGAGGTTCAGCACTACCGCGATGTTGCGGTTTTCCAGCTCTTCAAACTGATGGAAATGAAAAGCCAAGTGAAGACCGTACAGAAGTCTATAGCATTGGCGATTCAAAGAAATTAACAAATAAAAATTTTTCTCTCCTTTTTTAGGAAAGTAAAAATATTGCCAAGTTAGCAGATTATCTAAAAATTATATGACACCCTTACGATTACAAGTTTATATAATACATAACATATTTCCGTGTTAGGTATTGTGGCAAACAAGAACTCGGTCAAAATTTATATCTCACTACTTTTAATGGACGAAATTTTGGACAGGAAATTTTCCTTTTTTCACATTTATGTTTTTGTGAGGATCTGACTTCTTTTTGAAAAATTTTCTATAATAACGCTTTTTAAACTTAAAATTTCTAGTATATATTATTTCTATTAATGATCACTGTGCCAGTTGAAAATGGTATAGTTGCATAAAATTATGGGTTAGAGCGTGATGGGTGTTGGATTGTAGACCTTACAAATGCACTATTGTGTCATTACAACGGGTCGCTAGTGTGTACGCAATCTGGTAAGAGTCGTCTGGAAAGAAACATGTAAAATTTTAGTGGACGTGACGCCGTCTATTTTCTCAATATATTTACATATTAAAGTATGCTTAGCCGAAATACATAAATAAAAAGGATATTCCCAATGCGCATGCAAAGTTTCAATAGGGTAGATGGTGCTTTAATTTTTGGAGTTTGAGATTGAATACAATTACTATTTGTGTACAAAATGTCAGCTCTCTATAGTATAATATTATGTAAAATATTTATTGGCCTGGCCCCGCCGACTTTTATATCTGCTAGTGCTCATGGTTCATGCAAAGTTTTGTATTAAAAAGTTAATGAGAAATATATGAGTAATAGATTAAAAACTGCTTAACCGAAGTACATGAAAGAAAAAGCTACGATTTATGGGTGAATTTACGTCTACTTTTCAAAATAGGAAACTTTTATTTTGGATAAGTGCAATGTGTATGACAAGTTTTAATAAAATTTATCTTAATTTTGAATTTGAAGTGCTTATTTCCACCACTTGAAAGCAACTTCTGGGTTTTCAGATTTTTCTTAGTGATCTCTGATCTAGATTTATTTGTGTATCAAATTTAATCTCGCTAGTGCGAATTGGAGTTTTAAAGTCGTGGCGCCGTATACTGGGTAAAACTTTTTTGACTTTTAAGATTTTCCCATTGGACTTCGCAGCTAAACTTATTTGTGGATAAAATTTTAGCTCTCCAGCGCGAATTATAACTTTAAATTTTATCAGCTTTACCTCTCCCACTATTTGTAATTAAAAATTTTATTGTGAGCAGCGCTTATAATTCATGCTAATTTTCTTCTAAAACATGCTAGATCAAAGTAGATTAAACACAAGGATAACATTTTATGGGAATGATCACGCCCACTTTTTAAGTTGATAGTTTAAAGTCTTGTGCACGTGCAACGCGTATGCAAGATTTCACTAAATTGGCTTGAATCAAAAGCTGTATATTAAGTTTTCAGTTCAAAATAATATTAGCGTGGCCCCGCCCACTCTGATAAAATTTTTTCGGTTTTCAGATTTTTCTAGTTGGTTTCTCACCTACACCTACTTGTGTATCAAATTTCACCTCATAAGCGCAACTATTGATTTTTAATTTGTATGGGCGCAGCCCCGCCTCTCTAACTAAAATTTCCAGGGTTTCAGATTTTTCTAGTTGGTTTCTCACCTAGACCTACTTGTATATCAATTTTCATATCTGTAGCGCACTGCTGTGCGCCTAGATAATAGCTGTTAAGCATAATATTAATATTGAAGCATATTAAATTAACATTAAGTTTTGTATAAATAGTGCAGTTTTAATGAAAGAGGATTGACTTGTATTTAGCAGTTAAAGTTAGAGTCATACCTGCAATTCCCACGGGACCCTCCTGGTTTAAAATTGTAAATTAAAAGAACAAGATACTAGTTGTTATTAACAAAACCTTTTTTAAATAAACCATTAACATATTAAAATAAAAATCCGTATTTAAATTCAAACACAACAACAGATCCAACTGAAAAACTTAAAAAACGGAACAATAACATAACAGAACTATATAAAAAGAATCTCATTACAAAATTTTAAAAATATAGAATGACTACAAATGCTGGAGCTGCTCCCCAGTTATATGGCTTACCAAAAATACACAAGGGACATATCCCACTTAGACCTATATCATCATCTGTAAATTTGCCATGTTACAATCTGTCAAAGTACTTAATATCTTTCCTAAAGGTTCTACTTGCCCGATTGTGCCGGCGCGGCGTCTCATAAGAAATTTAGAAAAAATATATTCTAAAGATTAAGATTAAATATGATTTATTCAAGTGCATTATGCTGCGGCCTTTGATCAGACCTGTGAGTGTCCAATAGCAGTTGTACAAAATACATATTTACGTTGTAGTCTGTCAATGTATTTATCTAACACTTCATGCAGCGGTATTTGCCCGAATGCATGATTGTCAAATGTCCAGCGCACAATAATGCTTTCAATGCAATTGGATGCTATGTATGTTGCGGTCAAGTTGACTTTAAATTTTTACTGTACAATATTGGTCGTAGTGATATTTAGAGCACGCTACACTTCCACCTTTTATAAGAATGTTCATACAAACTTTGGTTTTTATGGACATTCTTTTATAAGCTATATTTTATTTTCAATATGTTTATATCTGGATGTTATTTTAAAAGTATTTGCATAATTAATTAAAAATATTTGTAATGGATAAAAAATAATTGCTATCTGAATATATTAAAAGTAATGATTAATAGTAATGTAATATTAATAATATTTAATAGTGCACTATGTAGTTCGAACATACATTTGTATTGTTTTTATTTAAGATTATATATAGCCTGTTTTTCGAAAATGAATAAGTGTGTACGTTCTTTAAAATAACGAACAAAATTATGTTTTCGTTTTTAAAACATATATTTATTTTCATGTGAGTGACAACAGAAGAGCTTTCAGTTTTCTACACTCATAAACTTTTGTATATAAAATTAATTAAAATTCGGTCTACATATTTTTCATTTGACTTTAACGAAAATCCTATTTAATTTTTAATGTTGAAATGTTAACTAACTTAAAACTCTTAGAAAAATTTTTTTTAATTTATTTTTTTCTTTAACTTAAAAAAATAATTAAATAAACAAGAAAATGTGAAATGTGTGCTTGAAGAGTACGTTAATAAAAATTTCCATACAAAAAACCGGCTTTAACGTACACTTGCAGCACACGTTAGTTTTTTGAACATGGTGGTTATTCTATAATCGGGTTAACTTAACTTTCGGTAATTTTTCTGTTACCAAATTCAGTATAACAAAATAATATTTGCATTATTTTGCATAATTTAACTGTCAAGCAAATCAGAAATTTTTTAGCATTGAGTCATTGAGTAAACATAGTTCTAATAACAACGGAAAATACGAAATACAATGAAAATATCTACACAGAGAAAACAGATTCGTTGAGAAATTCGAATTTTTTGCCAATCGAATTTTGGCGGGTGCACCAACTATCAATTTTCTTGTGGTACCACAATATATTTAATTATAACCCTTAACCAAATAGTTGCAGCAACAGAAAAAACTGGTTAACAGTATTGAATTTGAAATAAAATATGGTTAGTATAACTAAAACAATATCATAATTGGTTAATGTGAAAGAAAAATTAGCCTTCAATTCACGTAGAGTGAGTATGCCTTAAAATATGCACTTTTTGCACCTCCATATCTCCGGAACCTTTCATTGTAAAACTTTCAAACTTTGGATATGAGGTCACATGACTTTATTCTAGTTATGGTTTAAATTTTATAATTTTACGATTGCGGGGAACAAAGTTATTGGGGGGGGGGGGTAAAAATAGCTCGAATGGCTTCCTGTAAATATACACACTGCGTGCATTGGCCGGTACTTGGCCAGGCACGATAGTAAACTCAACCTCTAGTTAGTTGCAGCAACTGAAAAAAAGTGTTTATTTTATCGTTAATATAGGACGACAATTTTTTAGTTGCCAATACCAAAAGTTGGTAGTAAAATCCAATTCGTAATATTTTATTCGGTTGTGCTAATCAATCAGTTCATTAGTCATGACAAAAGCATACGTTCGGGTGATGCAATCAATTTAAGAATTGCCACAATCATATTTTTATTACAATTATGCCTTGATGGCAATGAACATGGATTGTTTTTTTGATTAATAGAAAATAGATAGTGTGAACTGAAATATAGTTCATGCAAATGCTTTTTTATTGGCCCAACCATTTTTCAACCAATCTTTTTTCTGGGTGTATTAATCTGTGTATAATTTTCTAAATGAATGCTTGAATCAATTAAAAATAAAAATGCTTACACCCTTGTTTATAAAATTTAAAATGAATTTGAAATGAATTTTATTTAAAATTTTTCATTGACATTTTTTTATAGATTTTACTTTTTTATTAAGTCACTGCTATAATGTTGGGAGTGTGATTTTTTGGTTATACCTAAAAAGCTCTTTTTATGAGAAAACGAAAACTTTTGAAAATGTTTTATAAAAAGCAAATTTTAAACGTTTTGTTTATAAACGAAACGAATTCTATTTTAACAGAAATTTGTAACTTGATGAAAATTGAAAAACTAAACTCAACGGCTTACCACCATCAAACATTACGAACAATAAAAAGAAGCCATAGAACCTTTAACGAACAAGTACGTTCTTACATTTCAGTAGACAAAACTGAATGGGACGAAATGAAATGAACGTCTTCATTGGACCATAGGTGAGTATGAAATTGCTTTAGCAAATGGTTTTGCATTTTTGTCTCTAATCGGTATTGTCACCAAGTACTTAGTTAAATCACATATTAGCGTGATCGCATATTCGTTTTCGTTCAATGATTTTGGAAATGGTCCAATAGTAGCCACATAAACCGTATCAAAGGCCTTATTAAGTGTCTGTATGATAATCATTGGACTTTTTATGTGTTTTGTTCTTTTGGATGTTTGGCATTTATGACATGATTTTACATATTTAGATATGTCTTTTGAAATATTTTTCCAATAATAATATCTCTTAATTTTTTCTATTGTTCTATATATTCCGCAATGTCCTCTTTCTATGGGATCATCGTGATATTTCAGCACAAGTTCCAGAATTGCCTTGGCATTCTTAGTATCAATTTGGGTCACCTTATTTAGTAGCGCTACTTTAATTTTATTCAATATTTTATTGCCCATAACTTTAAATTTATTAATAGAGATAAATTCGAAAATTGTCTCACTGGGTGCCACTTGTAATTTATTGATATCATGTTTACCGGCCACATATTCGAGCCTGGAGAAAAATTGTCCTAAGTCAAAGTTCCCTTTAGTAAACAAATCATTAATTTGTATATATGTTACAATAGATTTTTTTCGTTTGATATAACATCTTCCGGGGGAAATCTTTAGTTTATTATATTTTCTGATATTAGTGTTATTTAATGGTTCATATATACTGGGCTTACAATCATTATTATTTGTATTAATATTATGCTGTTTGGTATGTGAATTACTATTTAATTCTTTTTCCTTCTTAGTGGTCATTGATCTAGTCGTGACTCTTAATATAGAACAAATTTTAATATTCATGTCTTTTAGGTCATTTATTGTAATTCGCGATAGAGCGTCAGCAACATGGTTATCTTTTCCCCTAAGATATTCTACTGTAAAGTCATATTCTTCTAAATCGAGTCTTACAGCCTGGTTCACAATGTCGAATAAACATGTTCATTCGCATTCTAAGCGAACGAAACCAGAATTCTGTTTCCTTATCTTATCGTCCTGCGACTAGTCACTCGAACGACAATGCGAATGAAAACGTAAGTGTTTTTATACAGATTTGGGTTTCACAATATCGAACTTGTCGTCAACATTGCGAACGCAAATGTCAAAATCACTCACTTGTGGTTTTGCATTCGCAGAGTAAAAAAGTTTTTAAATTTTAAATAGTCAGAAATTTACTGAAGTGTTCAAATTCTGCATCCCATTTAGTACAGTTAATGTAACGTGGAATAAACTAGGTAATAATATTGTTTACGTTTGCTTTTACTACAGCATTATGCCCGCATATATTAGTAAATTTTAAATTAAAAAACTTTTTCATTCTTTTTTAAAGCCCTACAGACATCCACCACCAGCACGGCCAGCATTATGAGTTTTTTCTGCATCAATCCAATGTAAATTATAATTTAGTAAAAATATTGAAAGCAAATTCCGCTTGACTGACAAAACATGGGTTTCATATAAGAAAAATATATGAAACTATTTAAAAAACTGAAAAAATTACCGAAGTTTATACTATTGGCAAAATTAGCAACGCACAGTGGCGTGAAATAAAAAAAAAGTTGTAAAAAGTCCGCAACTTTTAAACTACTGAACAGATTTCGATGAAACTAACTGTTTTGGAAAGAATAAGTATTGAACTTTTCAGAAAGTATATTTAGAGGCACCCTGTTCTAAGACAGGGTAGCTCCAAAGGGCCGCAAAGTGGGAAACTGCGGTTGTCGAGATTCTTTCGGAGCTTGTAACTTTTGTAAATATTGACCAATCTTAATAATTGTTTTCAGCGTGACAATCAACGTTAAGAAACAAAAATGAGACATGCTTAGAGCACTATTTTATATCTTACAGTTTCCAAGTTATTTGACTTAAAGAAATTTTTTTTTCATTCTTGGCCCTGTCTTTCTTTTTATTGTTAGTACTTCTTTATTACTTGGCAAAAATCAGTTGCTTTTGTTGTTTTTGAAGAAAACTATATTACAATTTATATCAAAAAAGAGATTTTTTTGATATCTTAAAAATTGTAGCAAGGAATAATTCTTCAATTGGGATTTTTGTGAAAAAAGTATTCTTAATTTTTTTCCAATATTTTAATAAATTATTGAGTGGTTGGTAAAACTTTGATTGTGAATTAAATTTTAGAGATTTTTGATGGTGTACCCTACATCCAGCATTGGTCGAATATTACAATTTTTTGCAAAAATTAAAATTTTTGGATGTGACAAACAAATTTCACGCTCGTTTTTGTAGTTTTTTTGTTATAAATAAACTTGTTGTTAGTATCTTTTAAGAAAATCTTAACATCCTACACATAAAGGTAGCCAGGAGAGGAGATTTTCTAAAAATTATAAAATAGTTCTAACGCAATATTTCCCAACAAAAAAAGTTTTATAAAATTATCAGCCCAATCATGAATATTCCCTCGTAAGTTATTTCATACGGAAAATAATTTTCTCGAGAAAACATTCCTGCCATCATAAATTCCTTGGGAACAAAAAATAGTAATAGGTGCTTGTTTGTTGGCATTTTGTTTCTCCCTTTTTTTTTAATGAGAGAGTAAACAAAATTACTAAAATTCACCAACTTGAAAAAAATGCAAATAAATGTTTATAAATTATTTAGTTGTGCATTATTTGTATTTTTTACATACAAGAACTATAACATACAAGTTTATGTATATAAATTGTGTTTTAATTGTGTATTAATTATGTTTTTATGTAAAATTTCTTCTGTTTTGCAAGGGAAAGATTTTAAGTGAAAAAAAGCAAGTTCAGCGGCGGTCATAATACCTACTTTTTTCCCGGGGAGTTTTTTTATTCCCGCATTTAGTAAAAAAGGGAAAACCCAAATTCATAATTGGAGAAAAGGGAAAATAAAAGAAACTCACACGGAATTGTTGTTCATGATTGGGCTGTATATATTGGGAAACAATTCAATTTACATAGTTCAAAAGCATACACTTAGTTTTGCAAACAAAAAAAATTATTCTCATACCTTCAATACTTTTCGAAATGTTCAAAATCCAATTTTGATTACAAAATTAAATTTTCTGCATTTTTTATTTTTGCCTAAATTATTGATTTCATTTTCTTTACTTCAAATGTTTCTTAATTGTATCTATGTTATCACAATAACAGACATAATTGTCTATAATTGTCTATACAAATCATTTTTCTATTCTGACATTTAAATATTTATTAATTGCATTCACTAATCTTTTTTCATATAATTAAAAAAATCTTCAATTTCAATCGGTGTTTTCCGATAAATCATATGTAGTAATTAATAGGTACAACATTTGATGAACCTTGTCCGACCGAATAGTCCCATCAGTGAGATTTTCCCATATCAATTTGCAGAGCGGTTTATTTTTAATCGTTATCTCCATGGTAGCTATAACTGAAATAATAACATTACACCCGTCAATATGTTTATATCTGGATGTTATTTTAAAAGTATTTGCATAATTAATTAAAAATATTTGTAATGGATAAAAAATAATTGCTATCTGAATATATTAAAAGTAATGATTAATAGTAATGTAATATTAATAATATTTAATAGTGCACTATGTAGTTCGAACATACATTTGTATTGTTTTTATTTAAGATTATATATAGCCTGTTTTTCGAAAATGAATAAGTGTGTACGTTCTTTAAAATAACGAACAAAATTATGTTTTCGTTTTTAAAACATATATTTATTTTCATGTGAGTGACAACAGAAGAGCTTTCAGTTTTCTACACTCATAAACTTTTGTATATAAAATTAATTAAAATTCGGTCTACATATTTTTCATTTGACTTTAACGAAAATCCTATTTAATTTTTAATGTTGAAATGTTAACTAACTTAAAACTCTTAGAAAAATTTTTTTTAATTTATTTTTTTCTTTAACTTAAGAAAATAATTAAATAAACGAGAAAATGTGAAATGTGTGCTTGAAGAGTACGTTAATAAAAATTTCCATACAAAAAACCGGCTTTAACGTACACTTGCAGCACACGTTAGTTTTTTGAACATGGTGGTTATTCTATAATCGGGTTAACTTAACTTTCGGTAATTTTTCTGTTACCAAATTCAGTATAACAAAATAATATTTGCATTATTTTGCATAATTTAACTGTCAAGCAAATCAGAAATTTTTTAGCATTGAGTCAAAATAAAGTATAAGTTACAGCAAAAGGTAAACATAGTTCTAATAACAACGGAAAATACGAAATACAATGAAAATATCTACACAGAGAAAACAGATTCGTTGAGATATTCGAATTTTTTGCCAATCGAATTTTGGCGGGTGCACCAACTATCAATTTTCTTGTGGTACCACAATATATTTAATTATAACCCTTAACCAAATAGTTGCAGCAACAGAAAAAACTGGTTAACAGTATTGAATTTGAAATAAAATATGGTTAGTATAACTAAAACAATATCATAATTGGTTAATGTGAAAGAAAAATTAGCCTTCAATTCACGTAGAGTGAGTATGCCTTAAAATATGCACTTTTTGCACCTCCATATCTCCGGAACCTTTCATTGTAAAACTTTCAAACTTTGGATATGAGGTCACATGACTTTATTCTAGTTATGGTTTAAATTTTATAATTTTACGATTGCGGGGAACAAAGTTATTGGGGGGGGGGGGGGGTAAAAATAGCTCGAATGGCTTCCTGTAAATATACACACTGCGTGCATTGGCCGGTACTTGGCCAGGCACGATAGTAAACTCAACCTCTAGTTAGTTGCAGCAACTGAAAAAAAGTGTTTATTTTATCGTTAATATAGGACGACAATTTTTTAGTTGCCAATACCAAAAGTTGGTAGTAAAATCCAATTCGTAATATTTTATTCGGTTGTGCTAATCAATCAGTTCATTAGTCATGACAAAAGCATACGTTCGGGTGATGCAATCAATTTAAGAATTGCCACAATCATATTTTTATTACAATTATGCCTTGATGGCAATGAACATGGATTGTTTTTTTGATTAATAGAAAATAGATAGTGTGAACTGAAATATAGTTCATGCAAATGCTTTTTTATTGGCCCAACCATTTTTCAACCAATCTTTTTTCTGGGTGTATTAATCTGTGTATAATTTTCTAAATGAATGCTTGAATCAATTAAAAATAAAAATGCTTACACCCTTGTTTATAAAATTTAAAATGAATTTGAAATGAATTTTATTTAAAATTTTTCATTGACATTTTTTTATAGATTTTACTTTTTTATTAAGTCACTGCTATAATGTTGGGAGTGTGATTTTTTGGTTATACCTAAAAAGCTCTTTTTATGAGAAAACGAAAGCTTTTGAAAATGTTTTATAAAAAGCAAATTTTAAACGTTTTGTTTATAAACGAAACGAATTCTATTTTAACAGAAATTTGTAACTTGATGAAAATTGAAAAACTAAACTCAACGGCTTACCACCATCAAACATTACGAACAATAAAAAGAAGCCATAGAACCTTTAACGAACAAGTACGTTCTTACATTTCAGTAGACAAAACTGAATGGGACGAAATGAAATGAACGTCTTCATTGGACCATAGGTGAGTATGAAATTGCTTTAGCAAATGGTTTTGCATTTTTGTCTCTAATCGGTATTGTCACCAAGTACTTAGTTAAATCACATATTAGCGTGATCGCATATTCGTTTTCGTTCAATGATTTTGGAAATGGTCCAATAGTAGCCACATAAACCGTATCAAAGGCCTTATTAAGTGTCTGTATGATAATCATTGGACTTTTTATGTGTTTTGTTCTTTTGGATGTTTGGCATTTATGACATGATTTTACATATTTAGATATGTCTTTTGAAATATTTTTCCAATAATAATATCTCTTAATTTTTTCTATTGTTCTATATATTCCGCAATGTCCTCTTTCTATGGGATCATCGTGATATTTCAGCACAAGTTCCAGAATTGCCTTGGCATTCTTAGTATCAATTTGGGTCACCTTATTTAGTAGCGCTACTTTAATTTTATTCAATATTTTATTGCCCATAACTTTAAATTTATTAATAGAGATAAATTCGAAAATTGTCTCACTGGGTGCCACTTGTAATTTATTGATATCATGTTTACCGGCCACATATTCGAGCCTGGAGAAAAATTGTCCTAAGTCAAAGTTCCCTTTAGTAAACAAATCATTAATTTGTATATATGTTACAATAGATTTTTTTCGTTTGATATAACATCTTCCGGGGGAAATCTTTAGTTTATTATATTTTCTGATATTAGTGTTATTTAATGGTTCATATATACTGGGCTTACAATCATTATTATTTGTATTAATATTATGCTGTTTGGTATGTGAATTACTATTTAATTCTTTTTCCTTCTTAGTGGTCATTGATCTAGTCGTGACTCTTAATATAGAACAAATTTTAATATTCATGTCTTTTAGGTCATTTATTGTAATTCGCGATAGAGCGTCAGCAACATGGTTATCTTTTCCCCTAAGATATTCTACTGTAAAGTCATATTCTTCTAAATCGAGTCTTACAGCCTGGTTCACAATGTCGAATAAACATGTTCATTCGCATTCTAAGCGAACGAAACCAGAATTCTGTTTCCTTATCTTATCGTCCTGCGACTAGTCACTCGAACGACAATGCGAATGAAAACGTAAGTGTTTTTATACAGATTTGGGTTTCACAATATCGAACTTGTCGTCAACATTGCGAACGCAAATGTCAAAATCACTCACTTGTGGTTTTGCATTCGCAGAGTAAAAAAGTTTTTAAATTTTAAATAGTCAGAAATTTACTGAAGTGTTCAAATTCTGCATCCCATTTAGTACAGTTAATTTAACGTGGAATAAACTAGGTAATAATATTGTTTACGTTTGCTTTTACTACAGCATTATGCCCGCATATATTAGTAAATTTTAAATTAAAAAACTTTTTCATTCTTTTTTAAAGCCCTACAGACATCCACCACCAGCACGGCCAGCATTATGAGTTTTTTCTGCATCAATCCAATGTAAATTATAATTTAGTAAAAATATTGAAAGCAAATTCCGCTTGACTGACAAAACATGGGTTTCATATAAGAAAAATATATGAAACTATTTAAAAAACTGAAAAAATTACCGAAGTTTATACTATTGGCAAAATTAGCAACGCACAGTGGCGTGAAATAAAAAAAAAGTTGTAAAAAGTCCGCAACTTTTAAACTACTGAACAGATTTCGATGAAACTAACTGTTTTGGAAAGAATAAGTATTGAACTTTTCAGAAAGTATATTTAGAGGCACCCTGTTCTAAGACAGGGTAGCTCCAAAGGGCCGCAAAGTGGGAAACTGCGGTTGTCGAGATTCTTTCGGAGCTTGTAACTTTTGTAAATATTGACCAATCTTAATAATTGTTTTCAGCGTGACAATCAACGTTAAGAAACAAAAATGAGACATGCTTAGAGCACTATTTTATATCTTACAGTTTCCAAGTTATTTGACTTAAAGAAATTTTTTTTCATTCTTGGCCCTGTCTTTCTTTTTATTGTTAGTACTTCTTTATTACATGGCAAAAATCAGTTGCTTTTGTTGTTTTTGAAGAAAACTATATTACAATTTATATCAAAAAAGAATTTTTTTGATATCTTAAAAATTGTAGCAAGGAATAATTCTTCAATTGGGATTTTTGTGAAAAAAGTATTCTTAATTTTTTTCCAATATTTTAATAAATTATTGAGTGGTTGGTAAAACTTTGATTGTGAATTAAATTTTAGAGATTTTTGATGGTGTACCCTACATCCAGCATTGGTCGAATATTACAATTTTTTGCAAAAATTAAAATTTTTGGATGTGACAAACAAATTTCACGCTCGTTTTTGTAGTTTTTTGTTATAAATAAACTTGTTGTTAGTATCTTTTAAGAAAATCTTAACATCCTACACATAAAGGTAGCCAGGAGAGGAGATTTTCTAAAAATTATAAAATAGTTCTAACGCAATATTTCCCAACAAAAAAAGTTTTATAAAATTATCAGCGCAATCATGAATATTCCCTCGTAAGTTATTTCATACGGAAAATAATTTTCTCGAGAAAACATTCCTGCCATCATAAATTCCTTGGGAACAAAAAATAGTAATAGGTGCTTGTTTGTTGGCATTTTGTTTCTCCCTTTTTTTTAATGAGAGAGTAAACAAAATTGTTGTTGAGCTTCTCATTTATTTAAATGAAAGTTTATAACATAATGACTCTAGTTGTTCTAAGAAACTTTGGGTAAAGGTTACCTGATGATCTGCATTAGCAACAGTGAAATGCGCATAGGATCCAGCTAAACCCCTCAATAATCAATTTCAATGTATTTTATTAAAAAAATATTTTACTGAATAAGTAAAATATAATTTTGGGATTATTAGTGCGTTTACAAATTTTAAACTTAAATTGTAAAAATTCCCATAAAAACACTAATTATTAATTTGACGGCACCCGGTCAAAAAAAAATACTTGTGTGGCAACACTCTATCTTGAATAGCTGTTGTTGTTATTTACATTTATTTTCTTTTTACATACTCTTTATATCTACAATTTGATGCTGAAAAAAAGTCACCCATTGTAGTAATGGTAAAGTAAGAAAATAAAAAACATGTTGATTATTGAGTTCTTGTTTCAACTTTGTTATTTGTTGTTGAGCTTCTCATTTATTTAAATGAAAGTTTATAACATAATGACTCTAGTTGTTCTAAGAAACTTTGGGTAAAGGTTCCCTGATGATCTGCATTAGCAACAGTGAAATGCGCATAGGATCCAGCTAAACCCCTCAATAATCAATTTCAATGTATTTTATTAAAAAAATATTTTACTGAATAAGTAAAATATAATTTTGGGATTATTAGTGCGTTTACAAATTTTAAACTTAAATTGTAAAAATTCCCATAAAAACACTAATTATTAATTTGACGGCACCCGGTCAAAAAAAAAATACTTGTGTGGCAACACTCTATCTTGAATAGCTGTTGTTGTTATTTACATTTATTTTCTTTTTACATACTCTTTATATCTACAATTTTATGCTGAAAAAAGTCAGCCATTGTAGTAATGGTAAAGTAAGAAAATAAAAAACATGTTGATTATTGAGTTCTTGTTTCAACTTTGTTATTTGTTGTTGAGCTTCTCATTTATTTAAATGAAAGTTTATAACATAATGACTCTAGTTGTTCTAAGAAACTTTGGGTAAAGGTTCCCTGATGATCTGCATTAGCAACAGTGAAATGCGCATAGGATCCAGCTAAACCCCTCAATAATCAATTTCAATGTATTTTATTAAAAAAATATTTTACTGAATAAGTAAAATATAATTTTGGGATTATTAGTGCGTTTACAAATTTTAAACTTAAATTGTAAAAATTCCCATAAAAACACTAATTCAAAATTACTAAAATTCACCAACTTGAAAAAAATGCAAATAAATGTTTATAAATTATTTAGTTGTGCATTATTTGTATTTTTTACATACAAGAACTATAACATACAAGTTTATGTATATAAATTGTGTTTTAATTGTGTATTAATTATGTTTTTATGTAAAATTTCTTCTGTTTTGCAAGGGAAAGATTTTAAGTGAAAAAAAGCAAGTTCAGCGGCGGTCATAATACCTACTTTTTTCCCGGGGAGTTTTTTTATTCCCGCATTTAGTAAAAAAGGGAAAACCCAAATTCATAATTGGAGAAAAGGGAAAATAAAAGAAACTCACACGGAATTGTTGTTCATGATTGGGCTGTATATATTGGGAAACAATTCAATTTACATAGTTCAAAAGCATACACTTAGTTTTGCAAACAAAAAGAATTATTCTCATACCTTCAATACTTTTCGAAATGTTCAAAATCCAATTTTGATTACAAAATTAAATTTTCTGCATTTTTTATTTTTGCCTAAATTATTGATTTCATTTTCTTTACTTCAAATGTTTCTTAATTGTATCTATGTTATCACAATAACAGACATAATTGTCTATAATTGTCTATACAAATCATTTTTCTATTCTGACATTTAAATATTTATTAATTGCATTCACTAATCTTTTTTCATATAATTAAAAAAATCTTCAATTTCAATCGGTGTTTTCCGATAAATCATATGTAGTAATTATTAGGTACAACATTTGATGAACCTTGTCCGACCGAATAGTCCCATCAGTGAGATTTTCCCATATCAATTTGCAGAGCGGTTTATTTTTAATCGTTATCTCCATGGTAGCTATAACTGAAATAATAACATTACACCCGTCGCAACTTAAATGTATAGGTATTTATTTTACAAGCAACGGATACAAAACCGATACAAATATTAAGTAAAAATTTTACGGAAGGGTGTATCCTCCCACTATTTGAATTTGTCTACAGGAACTAATGTTCAAAACTCATTTTAAAATTTGAACTATTTCCCCACTTTCCAACAACTTCCCCGGCAGGAACTTTTAGCTAGAGTGGCAACGTCCTTTCCAAAGTAAGTTCCTTATTAAATCAACACTGATTTTCATAGATTTCTTTTATTATGGGACTTCTTCTTATGCATAAAACATAGAATAAGAAAGAAAAATGATGGCGTGAGGATCCCGTTTGGCATTACGAAAAATGGGTAGATAGAGGATAGAGAAAAAGCTACTGTCTGGTAAAAAAGATAGAAAAAGCAAGGGGATTAAGAAAGTATGATTGAAAGAGTTCGGTCGAGTAGAGCTGAGTGGAAAAAAATAACGAAAAGACATTAAAAGTTTTGAACATAAAATAAGAAAAATTACTAAGCGCGGGTAAAATGAGTGGCTTAAAATTAAATTAAGAAAGGAAAATAAGAAGAAATTAAGTCTTTGGTGTAATAATAAATTAAACAAAAAGAGAAGAGAGAAAAAAGATGGAAAAACGCTTATTAAACATTTCGATTTCGTTTTAGCACACACTTATGTACATACATAAGTGTACATAGACATTAATTGTAAAATAAGCTTTATATATAAAATGAGCATTATGTTTAATTAAATGGAAATTGTATAAGTCAAAAAGTTATAAAACTATCGTCGTGAAAATTAAAATCTGTAAGGAAAAGGTAAAGAAAAAAAGAAAATGTGCTCCTTAAGGAACCGAACGAACGAAAAGTTATGTCGTGCCGCTGCTGCTCGGGTAGCCATTTTAAAATCCTCTGTATAACACAGCTACAAGAAATTAACTAAAAAGAACTATTCCAAAAAGAAACTAAATTTAACCATTTTGATAAATAACATAATTGAACTTAAAATTCGCACGAAATTATACTAAATTTCGAAAAATGATCAAATTAAATTCAAAATTCGAAAAGAAACAAAATTAGAAATTTAAAAAAAGGGGAAAAAAAATTACAAAGATCAAATTTGGAAAAAAAGGAGGAAAAAACCAACACTTAAATCAATTCCAACAACACAACATGAACTTAACAGCACCACAAGCAACTACATCAAGTCAGCAATATACACCAGCACGAGTCACCTTCACCACAAACGTATCAATGTCATCCGTCAACTTACCTTTCCTTGTTTTTTATTTTTAGGTAAACCTATTTTAACACAATATTGTGTTTCGCCCTATTATTTCATACAATTAAACACTAACCTACTAACAGTTATATGTATATACAAATCATTAACCAATTGAATTTAAATAAATAGTTTGAACTTGAAATGTTTATGTAAACGATAATTTAATGGAGAAGTGCTGAGATACGGAAGGATGGGCGTGCAAAAGCGGTTGCACCAGGCTGGAAACATAACCAGGGTGACCAGTCTGCTTAATTGCATAATCCCTACGCGACTCTAACAACTAGTCGGCCACCCTTTTATGTGTTGGTAGTTTATTTCGTTTACATTTTTTTGTTTTGCACAGTTTAGGGTATAATTAGATGGCATGTAGGCTGTGATATATGCTTATGCGCTGTAAACCGGGTTAAGAACCAAATATACCGACGACAAACTAGCTGGAAAGAACTTAAATATATGCCCTTGACCACTGTTTACTCACATACGGTTTTTGTTATAAATAGCACTTTGTTAATAGTACAGAAACTTCATAATAGATTCAGGCGGCGCATAACATATATGGCGCCCAACGTAAAGGCCAAAAGTAGGCCAACGAATTTAAAACTACAGAAAAGTGATGTTAAGCTTGCTTACCCAGCAAACAATTGTACTTGCAATTTAATTTGACATGGTTTTGCTTAAGTCTTTAATATTGGACTAGATTTTGATATAAACTGCTATGTAAAGCCGTGCAATGCAGCGAAGGTAATGCAAATATATTTATATTAATACATTTTTTTTATCCATTGATTATTGTTTTTTTTTTGATATTGGTAAATTATAAGTCCGGATTGACGACAATGAGGTTGTCATTTGTGCGTTGCGATAATTACCCGGTGTCATGGAAGCAATTTTACGTTAACGTCATTACCATTTTAGTCCTTGACTGAGGATACAAATTCACATTCAAGTTGCGAAATGGTAGTTGATAGTAAAAGTTATTGTAGTATCCATCTATTACATATCAACGCGGATCATACTTGATAATATCATCATAATCTATTGAGACATCAATTTTTGTATATTAAACTTATAAAATTGATTTGCCAATAGTTTGGAATAAATAATGTATTGCTTAACATTTGAATAAAAACAATAAAAGCAGTGTAGCCGTTTTGCTCATCGTACTTTCGATAAATCAGCATTTCTCCAATTCTAAATGATTTCATTTCAAAAATATAATAAATTCTTATATTTTTTTTCTCTTTTTTTTTGATTTATATATGTATGTGTGCATATGGAAACATCTATATATACATGCAAGAATATATATATTTTATTTTTTTTATGTAACGCATATATATAAAATAAACTGTGGTTGCGAGTACAGACAGTAAATTTTATCTTGGTTAAATTATTAACGAAAAAGGAAGAAGAAAAAGAATTTTTTTTGCTTCTTCAATTGTTTTTCTCCTTTCATCAAGATCAGAGTCAACTCAAAATCTTTTTTGTATTCAAAATTTTTATTAATTATTATTATTTTTTTTTGCATTGTTTTATTGCTAAAGCTTAGTGAGTTATTGCTCTCTCGGACTGTTCCAGCTCAGCATGCGGAAAAGCATACGATCTGGTGCAAATACAAAAGTTAGTTCGGAGCGTAAATCATTTACACCTAATTCAAGGGGAAGGGCTACGAAAAGTGTAGGCGCCTCGACTTCGTCTGCAGTGACCGGTCAGTTAGCGGTGCAGTTAGCGGTGTCAGCGAAGCAGAACTTGGTTCTGGCACAAGTATTAGGGCTGAAGGAGCGTCTCCGGAAACAAGATCTCTTGATTCTTCTAATCAAGGAGAAGTTATCATCACCTTTCGTGAAAAAGGCAGGTTAGACCCTGAAATCACGAACGAGGGCGTATTGAGGGAACATATAGGACAGTTAGGAGGTGATTCTGTCACTGGACAGGAAGAGTTAGATACACAGGTCAGGATGGCTACATATGGAGATCAGGAACCGTCAGTAGATTCCGAATTATGGGAATATTTTCAGGATGCCTTGAGAACGACTCAGGAACAGTTTAAAAGGGAGTTGACAGCCATGAGAGAAGTTTTGACCCAACCGCAGGGAACTACTCCAACAAACTCCAACGCGACAAGAGCTAACTCTTTCTCTAATGCTTCTTCTGCACAATTTTCAATAAAGCTAAAGGATTGGAAAGTCTCCTATAATGGCGAGAGTAGTGTTACTGATTTTTTATTTAAGGTAGATACCCTAAAGGTGCGAGCACAGTGTCCGGAAGACCACCTCTTGGCAAATTTCCAAATTTTTTTGAGCAATAAGGCCGTGGCTTGGTATTGGACATTTGTCAAGCAGAACCCGGGGGCAACCTACATTATGTTGAAGGAAGCACTACTCAGTGAATTCGGTACACTAGAGACAGACCACCAAATTCTATTGAAAATTTCAAATCGTAAGCAGGCGCCCAAGGAATCTTACGACGACTTTCACGCAGCCATTGTTCAGTTGAACCTGAAACTTAGGGCTCCCATGTCAGATAGTTCATTGATTGAAATTATAAAAAGAAACGTAAGTCCAGATCTAAAGGTAATGCTATTTATTTCCGACCCAAGGGGGCTTGGTGAATTGCGTTCATTGGCAAGAAAGGCCGAAAAGTGCCTTCAAGAAAATAGAGTCACCGCGAACGCTACTAATCGGTCGAGACATGTGAATGAAGTGAAGTTAGTTTCAGAAGAATCCGAGGAGGAACAAGACCCTCAGATAGAGGCACTAAGCGTAGGTAAACCATTTAAAAAGGGGGACTACTCCAGAATAAAATGTTGGAACTGTTCAAAACTTGGCCATAGTTACGTGTACTGTCCAGAGGAATCGCGTTCCATTTTCTGCTACAAATGTGGACAGAAAGGTGTCACTACACCCAAATGCACTGGGCCGCATTCGGAAAATCGACGCAGGAGCGAGTGGACATCCGGGGATGCTCGTTCCTCAAAATAAATCCCGAGATTGATTTTTACAATGGGTGTGAACCTCCACAAGGGGTTTCACCCCACAATATTTTACAACCAAACCAACTTTCCAAACAAAACCCAGACGTTTCAGTATACCCTGTAGTACCAAAAAACCAGCAGATACATTTAAATATCAACCTTCCTTGCGAATTCTTAAGTGCAGGACTAGGTATGGGCTCAGGAAGAGTTTTAGAAAAAGAATCGAAGATACTTATTTGTCAAATGCAGCGGATGGCAGACCATATGCGAGAATTAGAATATTTGATCATGAATTGTCGTTTTTATTGGATTCGGGAGCGAATGTGTCCGTTCTAGGGAAAGGTAGCCTAGATTTCATAACAAAGAATAATGTTCGGTTGACAAAATTTAAATCAAACATATTGTCTGCAAATGGATCTAGGAACGAGATCTTAGGATACTGCACGCTGGACGTGAAGTTTAGGGGCATAACAAAATCCATGGTTTTTTACGTAGCACCTTCACTATCCCAAGAGGGCTATCTTGGAGTGAATTTCTGGAGATCTTTCGCCCTTGCGCCCCAGATAATCCCAGCAATTTCAAGTGTAGAACAGTGTGGCAACCCAGAGTTGTCTTTCCACCATCTTACCTCAGAGCAGAAGTATAGATTGGATGAAGCTATCTTAAGTTTTCCATCTTATGCAAAATCAGGCCTTGGATGCACACAACTTCTCGAGAACCACATCGATACGGGCGATGCTTGCCCTGTGAAATCCAAACACTATCCCCTGTCCCCTCCTAGACAGGAAGAAGTTTATAGGGAACTCGACAGGCTATTAGAAATGAAAGTGATAGAGGAATATAATTCTGCATGGTACAGTCCCATAGTTACAGTGCGCAAGCCGGGCAAAATAAGGCTCTGTCTTGATTGTCGTAAATTGAATTCCCTAACTAAGAAAGACTCTTATCCACTTCCCCATATAAATGGCCTTCTCAGCCGTCTTAAAGATACTCACTACATAAGTGGAATAGACCTAAAGGATGCATTCTTTCAAATAAAAATGTCAGCTACGTCAAAAGAAAAAACTGCTTTTGCAGTGCCCGGAAGGCCTCTATACCAGTATCGAGTTATGCCTTTCGGGGTTTGCAATGGTTCACAGACCATGAGCCGTCTAATGGACAAGGCTATCCCATCCAGGCTTAGAGCAAATGTATTTGTCTATTTGGATGACCTGCTCGTATGTAGCGAAGATTTTGACACGCATATTAGCTTACTCTCCGAGGTAGCAAACTGCCTTAAGTCCGCTGGTCTTACCATAAATGTCGGCAAAAGCAAGTTTTGCCAAAGCCAAATAAAGTACCTTGGATACGTAATTGGTGGCGGGAAATTAAGTGTTGACCCGGCAAAAATCCAAGCCATTACGGAGTTTCCCACACCCAAAACACCCCGTCAAGTTAGACGTTTCGTAGGTATGTCAAATTGGTATCGCGCGTTTATAAACAATTTTTCGAATTTAGCTGGCCCTCTTACGGACTGTTTCCGTAAATCAAATAAACCATTTCGCCTGACTCCTGAAGCGATTCAATCCTTCAGTGAACTGAAGCAAGCACTTTCAAACGCACCTGTATTGGCACAGCCTGATTTCTCAAGGGAATTCGTTATACAGTGCGACGCATCACGTATAGGCGTGGGCGGCGTTTTGTACCAATTAGATGATGAGCGCAGAGAGAGGCCAATTGCATTTGTGTCACAGAAACTTAATAGAGCGCAGCGTAACTACACTATTACCGAGATAGACTGTCTGGCGGCTGTAGTATGCGTAAAGCGATTCAGGCAATACATTGAAGGATTACCCTTTAAGATTATAACGGACCATTCAAGTCTCCGCTGGCTTATGGGTCAATAGGACCTACATGGGAGATTGGCTTGGTGGAGTCTAAAATTGCAAAATTTCGATTTTGTAATGGAACACAGAAAGGCAGCGTTGAATGTGGTGCCAGACACCCTTTCAAGATTCGATGTGGACGAACTAACGGTAGGATCCGATTCACCAGAAATTGACATTAATTCCGCTGAGTTTGATAGTGATGAATATAATAGCTTGAGGGAGAATATTCGGAAGAATGCCGAGGCATTACCAGACCTGTGCATTTCCGATAACTATGTTTATAAACGTGTCAGATTTCGTAGCGCTGATGACGATGAAGATACTCTTTGGAGATTATGGGTTCCTAGGAATCTAGTCAGGGACATCATTAAAGCAGCACATGATGAGGGCTGTCACGGTGGTTACACCAAAACTATTTTTAGAATACAGCAGAAATACTACTGGCCGTATATGACGCGAGATGTAAAATCATATATTAGTGAATGCGATGATTGCAAAGTCATAAAACCTGTAAATCAAGTGTTACTCCCCCCTATGGGAAATCAATTTATGACATATCGTCCATTCCAAAGACTCTACGCAGATTTCATGGGACCATATCCATATAGTAAATCGAAAAACTGCCAATTGCTTATCGTAGTAGACCACCTTAAAAAGTTCATATTTCTCAAACCAATGAAATCAGCAACATCTAGTAACGTAATAGAATTCTTACAGAATGAGGTTTTTTGCACCTTCGGCGTGCCATAATACGTCCACAGTGACAATGCAAAGCAGTTCACATCCAAAGAATTAAAAGAATTATTTTCAGTATACGGTATCAGCCATATTACGACTGGATTCTACTGCCCACAAGCGAACGCCTCAGAGAGGGCAAATAGGGAAATAATTTCCCAAATCAGATACTTCCTCAAAAATGAACCTGATCATACTTGCTGGGATAGAAACATACCGAAAATTCTATCAGTACTTCGTAGCGACTTACATTCACCCATACAATGTACCCCATATTTCGCGACTTTTGGACAGAACATGATTTGTCATGGATCTGCATATGACATGTTAAACAAATTGAACATGCTGACAGATGGCACAATAGTAAAACATAGTGACCGTTTGCAAAGTATTCGTGAGAAGATTAATAGAAACCTAACATTCGCCCATGAAAAAGCTTCAAAAGTTTATAATACCAGGTCAAAACCAGTAAATTTCAGAGAAGGACAGGAGGTTTTTCGCAGGAACCATTCCTAAAGCGACTTTAAGAAGGGTGTTATTGCAAAATTCCATCCAAAATTTATTAAGTGTAGAATTAGGAAGAAAATCGGTAACTCCTTATATGAAATAGAAGACCTCCTGGGTAATTATGTGGGAAAGTACCACGCATCAGACATTCGTCAGTGACAACGTAACAGGGTTTTACGGAACCGAATTTCTTTGCCCGGCTTCGTGGGTCGTGCCAAACGTTTCATATTCACTTGTATATTTTCTTTTATCTCACGATTAATCACATGCCCTGGACTGCACTATCTTAGTAATGCAATCGATACCTGTTCTAGCAATGGTCATACTCCCGCACAGAAACCCATTCCTTCCTGTTCGTTCTTCGATCTAAAAGTCTCGATACGAAGCAGGTTTGTTACGGAAGGGTGTATCCTCCCACTATTTGAATTTGTCTACAGGAACTAATGTTCAAAACTCATTTTAAAATTTGAACTATTTCCCCACTTTCCAACAACTTCCCCGGCAGGAACTTTTCGCTAGAGTGGCAACGTCCTTTCCAAAGTAAGTTCCTTATTAAATCAACACTGATTTTCATAGATTTCTTTTATTATGGGACTTCTTCTTATGCATAAAACATAGAATAAGAAAGAAAAATGATGGCGTGAGGATCCCGTTACGTGATCGGCCAATGATATTACGACATTTGGCATTACGAAAAATGGGTAGATAGAGGATAGAGAAAAAGCTACTGTCTGGTAAAAAAGATAGAAAAAGCAAGGGGATTAAGAAAGTATGATTGAAAGAGTTCGGTCGAGTAGAGCTGAGTGGAAAAAAATAACGAAAAGACATTAAAAGTTTTGAACATAAAATAAGAAAAATTACTAAGCGCGGGTAAAATGAGTGGCTTAAAATTAAATTAAGAAAGGAAAATAAGAAGAAATTAAGTCTTTGGTGTAATAATAAATTAAACAAAAAGAGAAGAGAGAAAAAAGATGGAAAAACGCTTATTAAACATTTCGATTTCGTTTTAGCACACACTTATGTACATACATAAGTGTACATAGACATTAATTGTAAAATAAGCTTTATATATAAAATGAGCATTATGTTTAATTAAATGGAAATTGTATAAGTCAAAAAGTTATAAAACTATCGTCGTGAAAATTAAAACCTGTAAGGAAAAGGTAAAGAAAAAAAAAAAGAAACTAAATTTAACCATTTTGATAAATAACATAATTGAACTTAAAATTCGCACGAAATTATACTAAATTTCGAAAAATGATCAAATTAAATTCAAAATTCGAAAAGAAACAAAATTAGAAATTTCAAAAAAAGGGGGAAAAAATTACAAAGATAAAATTTGGAAAAAAGGAGGAAAAAACCAACACTTAAATCAATTCCAACAACACAACATGAACTTAACAGCACCACCAGCAACTACATCAAGTCAGCAATATACACCAACACGAGTCACCTTCACCACAAACGTATCAATGTCATCCGTCAACTTACCTTTCCTTGTTTTTTATTTTTAGGTAAACCTATTTTAACACAATATTGTGTTTCACCCTATTATTTCATACAATTAAACACTAACCTACTAACAGTTATATATACAAATCATCAACCAACTTTATGAAATATTGTATTGAATTTAAATAAATAGTTTGAACTTGAAATGTTTATGTAAACGATAATTTAATGGAGAAGTGCTGAGATACGGAAGGATGAGCGTGCAAAAGCGGTTGCACCAGGCTGGAAACATAACCAGGGTGACCAGTCTGCTTAATTGCATAATCCCTACGCGACTCTAACAACTAGTCGGCATAATGGTTATTCGTCCACCCTTTTATGTGTTGGTAGTTTATTTCGTTTACATTTTTTTGTTTTGCACAGTTTGGGGTATAATTAGATGGCATGTAGGCTGTGCTATATGCTTATGCGCTGTAAACCGGGTTAAGAACCAAATATACCGACGACAAACTAGCTGGAAAGAACTTACATATATGCCCTTGACCACTGTTTACTCACATACGGTTTTTGTTATAAATAGCACTTTGTTAATAGTGCAGAAACTTCATAATAGATTCAGGCGGCGCATAACATATATGGCGCCCAACGTAAAGGCCAAAAGTAGGCCAACGAATTTAAAACTACAGAAAAGTGATGTTAAGCTTGCTTACCCAGCAAACAATTGTACTTGCAATTTAATTTGTCATGGTTTTGCTTAAGTCTTTAATATTGGACTAGATTTTGATATAAACTGCTATGTAAAGCCGTGCAATGCAGCGAAGGTAATGCAAATATATTTATATTAATACATTTTTTTTATCCATTGATTATTGTTTTTTTTGATATTGGTAAATTATAAGTCCGGATTGACGACAATGAGGTTGTCATTTGTGCGTTGCGATAATTACCCGGTGTCATGGAAGCAATTTTACGTTAACGTCATTACGTTAACGTTATTACATATCAACGCGGATCGTACTTGATAATATCATCATAATCTATTGAGACATCAATTTTTGTATATTAAACTTATAAAATTGATTTGCCAATAGTTTGGAATAAATAATGTATTGCTTAACATTTGAATAAAAACAATAAAAGCAGTGTAGCCGTTTTGCTCATCGTACTTTCGATAAATCAGCATTTCTCCAATTCTAAATGATTTCATTTCAAAAATATAATAAATTCTTATATTTTTTTCTCTTTTTTTTTTTGATTTATATATGTATGTGTGCATATGGAAACATCTATATATACATGCAAGAATATATATATTTTATTTTTTTTATGTAACGCATATATATAAAATAAACTGTGGTTGCGAGTACAGACAGTAAATTTTATCTTGGTTAAATTATTAACGAAAAAGGAAGAAGAAAAAGAATTTTTTTTGCTTCTTCAATTGTTTTTCTCCTTTCATCAAGATCAGAGTCAACTCAAAATCTTTTTTGTATTCAAAATTTTTATTAATTATTATTATTTTTTTTGCATTGTTTTATTGCTAAAGCTTAGTGAGTTATTGCTCTCTCGGACTGTTCCAGCGCAGCATGCGGAAAAGCATACGATCTGGTGCAAATACAAAAGTTAGTTCGGAGCGTAAATCATTTACACCTAATTCAAGGGGAAGGGCTACGAAAAGTGTAGGCGCCTCGACTTCGTCTGCAGTGACCGGTCAGTTAGCGGTGCAGTTAGCGGTGTCAGCGAAGCAGAACTTGGTTCTGGCACAAGTATTAGGGCTGAAGGAGCGTCTCCGGAAACAAGATCTCTTGATTCTTCTAATCAAGGAGAAGTTATCATCACCTTTCGTGAAAAAGGCAGGTTAGACCCTGAAATCACGAACGAGGGCGTATTGAGGGAACATATAGGACAGTTAGGAGGTGATTCTGTCACTGGACAGGAAGAGTTAGATACACAGGTCAGGATGGCAACATATGGAGATCAGGAACCGTCAGTAGATTCCGAATTATGGGAATATTTTCAGGATGCCTTGAGAACGACTCAGGAACAGTTTAGAAGGGAGTTGACAGCCATGAGAGAAGTTTTGACCCAACCGCAGGGAACTACTCCAACAAACTCCAACGCGACAAGAGCTAACTCTTTCTCTAATGCTTCTTCTGCACAATTTTCAATAAAGCTAAAGGATTGGAAAGTCTCCTATAATGGCGAGAGTAGTGTTACTGATTTTTTATTTAAGGTAGATACCCTAAAGGTGCGAGCACAGTGTCCGGAAGACCACCTCTTGGCAAATTTCCAAATTTTTTTGAGCAATAAGGCCGTGGCTTGGTATTGGACATTTGTCAAGCAGAACCCGGGGGCAACCTACATTATGTTGAAGGAAGCACTACTCAGTGAATTCGGTACACTAGAGACAGACCACCAAATTCTATTGAAAATTTCAAATCGTAAGCAGGCGCCCAAGGAATCTTACGACGACTTTCACGCAGCCATTGTTCAGTTGAACCTGAAACTTAGGGCTCCCATGTCAGATATTTCATCGATTGAAATTATAAAAAGAAACGTAAGTCCAGATCTAAAGGTAATGCTATTTATTTCCGACCCAAGGGGGCTTGGTGAATTGCGTTCATTGGCAAGAAAGGCCGAAAAGTGCCTTCAAGAAAATAGAGTCACCGCGAACGCTACTAATCGGTCGAGACATGTGAATGAAGTGGAGTTAGTTTCAGAAGAATCCGAGGAGGAACAAGACCCTCAGATAGAGGCACTAAGCGTAGGTAAACCATTTAAAAAGGGGGACTACTCCAGAATAAAATGTTGGAACTGTTCAAAACTTGGCCATAGTTACGTGTACTGTCCAGAGGAATCGCGTTCCATTTTCTGCTACAAATGTGGACAGAAAGGTGTCACTACACCCAAATGCACTGGGCCGCATTCGGAAAATCGACGCAGGAGCGAGTGGACATCCGGGGATGCTCGTTCCTCAAAATAAATCCCGAGATTGATTTTTACAATGGGTGTGAACCTCCACAAGGGGTTTCACCCCACAATATTTTACAACCAAACCAACTTTCCAAACAAAACCCAGACGTTTCAGTATACCCTGTAGTACCAAAAAACCAGCAGATACATTTAAATATCAACCTTCCTTGCGAATTCTTAAGTGCAGGACTAGGTATGGGCTCAGGAAGAGTTTTAGAAAAAGAATCGAAGATACTTATTTGTCAAATGCAGCGGATGGCAGACCATATGCGAGAATTAGAATATTTGATCATGAATTGTCGTTTTTATTGGATTCGGGAGCGAATGTGTCCGTTCTAGGGAAAGGTAGCCTAGATTTCATAACAAAGAATAATGTTCGGTTGACAAAATTTAAATCAAACATATTGTCTGCAAATGGATCTAGGAACGAGATCTTAGGATACTGCACGCTGGACGTGAAGTTTAGGGGCATAACAAAATCCATGGTTTTTTACGTAGCACCTTCACTATCCCAAGAGGGCTATCTTGGAGTGAATTTCTGGAGATCTTTCGCCCTTGCGCCCCAGATAATCCCAGCAATTTCAAGTGTAGAACAGTGTGGCAACCCAGAGTTATCTTTCCACCATCTTACCTGAGAGCAGAAGTATAGATTGGATGAAGCTATCTTAAGTTTTCCATCTTATGCAAAATCAGGCCTTGGATGCACACAACTTCTCGAGAACCACATCGATACGGGCGATGCTTGCCCTGTGAAATCCAAACACTATCCCCTGTCCCCTCCTAGACAGGAAGAAGTTTATAGGGAACTCGACAGGCTATTAGAAATGAAAGTGATAGAGGAATATAATTCTGCATGGTACAGTCCCATAGTTACAGTGCGCAAGCCGGGCAAAATAAGGCTCTGTCTTGATTGTCGTAAATTGAATTCCCTAACTAAGAAAGACTCTTATCCACTTCCCCATATAAATGGCCTTCTCAGCCGTCTTAAAGATACTCACTACATAAGTGGAATAGACCTAAAGGATGCATTCTTTCAAATAAAAATGTCAGCTACGTCAAAAGAAAAAACTGCTTTTGCAGTGCCCGGAAGGCCTCTATACCAGTATCGAGTTATGCCTTTCGGGGTTTGCAATGGTTCACAGACCATGAGCCGTCTAATGGACAAGGCTATCCCATCCAGGCTTAGAGCAAATGTATTTGTCTATTTGGATGACCTGCTCGTATGTAGCGAAGATTTTGACACGCATATTAGCTTACTCTCCGAGGTAGCAAACTGCCTTAAGTCCGCTGGTCTTACCATAAATGTCGGCAAAAGCAAGTTTTGCCAAAGCCAAATAAAGTACCTTGGATACGTAATTGGTGGCGGGAAATTAAGTGTTGACCCGGCAAAAATCCAAGCCATTACGGAGTTTCCCACACCCAAAACACCCCGTCAAGTTAGACGTTTCGTAGGTATGTCAAATTGGTATCGCGCGTTTATAAACAATTTTTCGAATTTAGCTGGCCCTCTTACGGACTGTTTCCGTAAATCAAATAAACCATTTCGCCTGACTCCTGAAGCGATTCAATCCTTCAGTGAACTGAAGCAAGCACTTTCAAACGCACCTGTATTGGCACAGCCTGATTTCTCAAGGGAATTCGTTATACAGTGCGACGCATCACGTATAGGCGTGGGCGGCGTTTTGTACCAATTAGATGATGAGCGCAGAGAGAGGCCAATTGCATTTGTGTCTCAGAAACTTAATAGAGCGCAGCGTAACTACACTATTACCGAGATAGACTGTCTGGCGGCTGTAGTATGCGTAAAGCGATTCAGGCAATACATTGAAGGATTACCCTTTAAGATTATAACGGACCATTCAAGTCTCCGCTGGCTTATGGGTCAATAGGACCTACATGGGAGATTGGCTTGGTGGAGTCTAAAATTGCAAAATTTCGATTTTGTAATGGAACACAGAAAGGCAGCGTTGAATGTGGTGCCAGACACCCTTTCAAGATTCGATGTGGACGAACTAACGGTAGGATCCGATTCACCAGAAATTGACATTAATTCCGCTGAGTTTGATAGTGATGAATATAATAGCTTGAGGGAGAATATTCGGAAGAATGCCGAGGCATTACCAGACCTGTGCATTTCCGATAACTATGTCTATAAACGTGTCAGATTTCGTAGCGCTGATGACGATGAAGATACTCTTTGGAGATTATGGGTCCCTAGGAATCTAGTCAGGGACATCATTAAAGCAGCACATGATGAGGGCTGTCACGGTGGTTACACCAAAACTATTTTTAGAATACAGCAGAAATACTACTGGCCGTATATGACGCGAGATGTAAAATCATATATTAGTGAATGCGATGATTGCAAAGTCATAAAACCTGTAAATCAAGTGTTACGCCCCCCTATGGGAAATCAATTTATGACATATCGTCCATTCCAAAGACTCTACGCAGATTTCATGGGACCATATCCATATAGTAAATCGAAAAACTGCCAATTGCTTATCGTAGTAGACCACCTTAAAAAGTTCATATTTCTCAAACCAATGAAATCAGCAACATCTAGTAACGTAATAGAATTCTTACAGAATGAGGTTTTTTGCACCTTCGGCGTGCCATAATACGTCCACAGTGACAATGCAAAGCAGTTCACATCCAAAGAATTAAAAGAATTATTTTCAGTACACGGTATCAGCCATATTACGACTGGATTCTACTGCCCACAAGCGAACGCCTCAGAGAGGGCAAATAGGGAAATAATTTCCCAAATCAGATACTTCCTCAAAAATGAACCTGATCATACTTGCAGGGATAGAAACATACCGAAAATTCTATCAGTACTTCGTAGCGACTTACATTCACCCATACAATGTACCCCATATTTCGCGACTTTTGGACAGAACATGATTTGTCATGGATCTGCATATGACATGTTAAACAAATTGAACATGCTGACAGATGGCACAATAGTAAAACATAGTGACCGTTTGCAAAGTATTCGTGAGAAGATTAATAGAAACCTAACATTCGCCCATGAAAAAGCTTCAAAAGTTTATAATACCAGGTCAAAACCAGTAAATTTCAGAGAAGGACAGGAGGTTTTTCGCAGGAACCATTCCTAAAGCGACTTTAAGAAGGGTGTTATTGCAAAATTCCATCCAAAATTTATTAAGTGTAGAATTAGGAAGAAAATCGGTAACTCCTTATATGAAATAGAAGACCTCCTGGGTAATTATGTGGGAAAGTACCACGCATCAGACATTCGTCAGTGACAACGTAACAGGGTTTTACGGAACCGAATTTCTTTGCCCGGCTTCGTGGGTCGTGCCAAACGTTTCATATTCACTTGTATATTTTCTTTTATCTCACGATTAATCACATGCCCTGGACTGCACTATCTTAGTAATGCAATCGATACCTGTTCTAGCAATGGTCATACTCCCGCACAGAAACCCATTCCTTCCTGTTCGTTCTTCGATCTAAAAGTCTCGATACGAAGCAGGTTTGTTACGGAAGGGTGTATCCTCCCACTATTTGAATTTGTCTACAGGAACTAATGTTCAAAACTCATTTTAAAATTTGAACTATTTCCCCACTTTCCAACAACTTCCCCGGCAGGAACTTTTCGCTAGAGTGGCAACGTCCTTTCCAAAGTAAGTTCCTTATTAAATCAACACTGATTTTCATAGATTTCTTTTATTATGGGACTTCTTCTTATGCATAAAACATAGAATAAGAAAGAAAAATGATGGCGTGAGGATCCCGTTACGTGATCGGCCAATGATATTACGACATTTGGCATTACGAAAAATGGGTAGATAGAGGATAGAGAAAAAGCTACTGTCTGGTAAAAAAAAGATAGAAAAAGCAAGGGGATTAAGAAAGTATGATTGAAAGAGTTCGGTCGAGTAGAGAAGAAGAGAGAAAAAAGATGGAAAAACGCTTATTAAACATTTCGATTTCGTTTTAGCACACACTTATGTACATACATAAGTGTACATAGACATTAATTGTAAAATAAGCTTTATATATAAAATGAGCATTATGTTTAATTAAATGGAAATTGTATAAGTCAAAAAGTTATAAAACTATCGTCGTGAAAATTAAAACCTGTAAGGAAAAGGTAAAGAAAAAAAGAAAATGTGCTCCTTAAGGAACCGAACGAACGAAAAGTTATGTCGTGCCGCTGCTGCTCGGGTAGCCATTTTAAAATCCTCTGTATAACACAGCTACAAGAACATTAACTAAAAAGAACTATTCCAAAAAGAAACTAAATTTAACCATTTTGATAAATAACATAATTGAACTTAAAATTCGCACGAAATTATACTAAATTTCGAAAAATGATCAAATTAAATTCAAAATTCGAAAAGAAACAAAATTAGAAATTTCAAAAAAAGGGGGAAAAAATTACAAAGATAAAATTTGGAAAAAAAGGAGGAAAAAACCAACACTTAAATCAATTCCAACAACACAACATGAACTTAACAGCACCACCAGCAACTACATCAAGTCAGCAATATACACCAACACGAGTCACCTTCACCACAAACGTATCAATGTCATCCGTCAACTTACCTTTCCTTGTTTTTTATTTTTAGGTAAACCTATTTTAACACAATATTGTGTTTCACCCTATTATTTCATACAATTAAACACTAACCTACTAACAGTTATATATACAAATCATCAACCAACTTTATGAAATATTGTATTGAATTTAAATAAATAGTTTGAACTTGAAATGTTTATGTAAACGATAATTTAATGGAGAAGTGCTGAGATACGGAAGGATGAGCGTGCAAAAGCGGTTGCACCAGGCTGGAAACATAACCAGGGTGACCAGTCTGCTTAATTGCATAATCCCTACGCGACTCTAACAACTAGTCGGCATAATGGTTATTCGTCCACCCTTTTATGTGTTGGTAGTTTATTTCGTTTACATTTTTTTTGTTTTGCACAGTTTGGGGTATAATTAGATGGCATGTAGGCTGTGCTATATGCTTATGCGCTGTAAACCGGGTTAAGAACCAAATATACCGACGACAAACTAGCTGGAAAGAACTTACATATATGCCCTTGACCACTGTTTACTCACATACGGTTTTTGTTATAAATAGCACTTTGTTAATAGTGCAGAAACTTCATAATAGATTCAGGCGGCGCATAACATATATGGCGCCCAACGTAAAGGCCAAAAGTAGGCCAACGAATTTAAAACTACAGAAAAGTGATGTTAAGCTTGCTTACCCAGCAAACAATTGTACTTGCAATTTAATTTGTCATGGTTTTGCTTAAGTCTTTAATATTGGACTAGATTTTGATATAAACTGCTATGTAAAGCCGTGCAATGCAGCGAAGGTAATGCGAATATATTTATATTAATACATTTTTTTTATCCATTGATTATTGTTTTTTTTGATATTGGTAAATTATAAGTCCGGATTGACGACAATGAGGTTGTCATTTGTGCGTTGCGATAATTACCCGGTGTCATGGAAGCAATTTTACGTTAACGTCATTACGTTAACGTTATTACATATCAACGCGGATCATACTTGATAATATCATCATAATCTATTGAGACATCAATTTTTGTATATTAAACTTATAAAATTGATTTGCCAATAGTTTGGAATAAATAATGTATTGCTTAACATTTGAATAAAAACAATAAAAGCAGTGTAGCCGTTTTGCTCATCGTACTTTCGATAAATCAGCATTTCTCCAATTCTAAATGATTTCATTTCAAAAATATAATAAATTCTTATATTTTTTTTCTCTTTTTTTTTTGATTTATATATGTATGTGTGCATATGGAAACATCTATATATACATGCAAGAATATATATATTTTATTTTTTTTATGTAACGCATATATATAAAATAAACTGTGGTTGCGAGTACAGACAGTAAATTTTATCTTGGTTAAATTATTAACGAAAAAGGAAGAAGAAAAAGAATTTTTTTTGCTTCTTCAATTGTTTTTCTCCTTTCATCAAGATCAGAGTCAACTCAAAATCTTTTTTGTATTAAAAATTTTTATTAATTATTATTATTTTTTTTGCATTGTTTTATTGCTAAAGCTTAGTGAGTTATTGCTCTCTCGGACTGTTCCAGCGCAGCATGCGGAAAAGCATACGATCTGGTGCAAATACAAAAGTTAGTTCGGAGCGTAAATCATTTACACCTAATTCAAGGGGAAGGGCTACGAAAAGTGTAGGCGCCTCGACTTCGTCTGCAGTGACCGGTCAGTTAGCGGTGCAGTTAGCGGTGTCAGCGAAGCAGAACTTGGTTCTGGCACAAGTATTAGGGCTGAAGGAGCGTCTCCGGAAACAAGATCTCTTGATTCTTCTAATCAAGGAGAAGTTATCATCACCTTTCGTGAAAAAGGCAGGTTAGACCCTGAAATCACGAACGAGGGCGTATTGAGGGAACATATAGGACAGTTAGGAGGTGATTCTGTCACTGGACAGGAAGAGTTAGATACACAGGTCAGGATGGCAACATATGGAGATCAGGAACCGTCAGTAGATTCCGAATTATGGGAATATTTTCAGGATGCCTTGAGAACGACTCAGGAACAGTTTAGAAGGGAGTTGACAGCCATGAGAGAAGTTTTGACCCAACCGCAGGGAACTACTCCAACAAACTCCAACGCGACAAGAGCTAACTCTTTCTCTAATGCTTCTTCTGCACAATTTTCAATAAAGCTAAAGGATTGGAAAGTCTCCTATAATGGCGAGAGTAGTGTTACTGATTTTTTATTTAAGGTAGATACCCTAAAGGTGCGAGCACAGTGTCCGGAAGACCACCTCTTGGCAAATTTCCAAATTTTTTTGAGCAATAAGGCCGTGGCTTGGTATTGGACATTTGTCAAGCAGAACCCGGGGGCAACCTACATTATGTTGAAGGAAGCACTACTCAGTGAATTCGGTACACTAGAGACAGACCACCAAATTCTATTGAAAATTTCAAATCGTACGCAGGCGCCCAAGGAATCTTACGACGACTTTCACGCAGCCATTGTTCAGTTGAACCTGAAACTTAGGGCTCCCATGTCAGATAGTTCATTGATTGAAATTATAAAAAGAAACGTAAGTCCAGATCTAAAGGTAATGCTATTTATTTCCGACCCAAGGGAGCTTGGTGAATTGCGTTCATTGGCAAGAAAGGCCGAAAAGTGCCTTCAAGAAAATAGAGTCACCGCGAACGCTACTAATCGGTCGAGAGATGTGAATGAAGTGGAGTTAGTTTCAGAAGAATCCGAGGAGGAACAAGACCCTCAGATAGAGGCACTAAGCGTAGGTAAACCATTTAAAAAAGGGGACTACTCCAGAATAAAATGTTGGAACTGTTCAAAACTTGGCCATAGTTACGTGTACTGTCCAGAGGAATCGCGTTCCATTTTCTGCTACAAATGTGGACAGAAAGGTGTCACTACACCCAAATGCACTGGGCCGCATTCGGAAAATCGACGCAGGAGCGAGTGGACATCCGGGGATGCTCGTTCCTCAAAATAAATCCCGAGATTGATTTTTACAATGGGTGTGAACCTCCACAAGGGGTTTCACCCCACAATATTTTACAACCAAACCAACTTTCCAAACAAAACCCAGACGTTTCAGTATACCCTGTAGTACCAAAAAACCAGCAGATACATTTAAATATCAACCTTCCTTGCGAATTCTTAAGTGCAGGACTAGGTATGGGCTCAGGAAGAGTTTTAGAAAAAGAATCGAAGATACTTATTTGTCAAATGCAGCGGATGGCAGACCATATGCGAGAATTAGAATATTTGATCATGAATTGTCGTTTTTATTGGATTCGGGAGCGAATGTGTCCGTTCTAGGGAAAGGTAGCCTAGATTTCATAACAAAGAATAATGTTCGGTTGACAAAATTTAAATCAAACATATTGTCTGCAAATGGATCTAGGAACGAGATCTTAGGATACTGCACGCTGGACGTGAAGTTTAGGGCCATAACAAAATCCATGGTTTTTTACGTAGCACCTTCACTATCCCAAGAGGGCTATCTTGGAGTGAATTTCTGGAGATCTTTCGCCCTTGCGCCCCAGATAATCCCAGCAATTTCAAGTGTAGAACAGTGTGGCAACCCAGAGTTGTCTTTCCACCATCTTACCTCAGAGCAGAAGTATAGATTGGATGAAGCTATCTTAAGTTTTCCATCTTATGCAAAATCAGGCCTTGGATGCACACAACTTCTCGAGAACCACATCGATACGGGCGATGCTTGCCCTGTGAAATCCAAACACTATCCCCTGTCCCCTCCTAGACAGGATGAAGTTTATAGGGAACTCGTCAGGCTATTAGAAATGAAAGTGATAGAGGAATATAATTCTGCATGGTACAGTCCCATAGTTACAGTGCGCAAGCCGGGCAAAATAAGGCTCTGTCTTGATTGTCGTAAATTGAATTCCCTAACTAAGAAAGACTCTTATCCACTTCCCCATATAAATGGCCTTCTCAGCCGTCTTAAAGATACTCACTACATAAGTGGAATAGACCTAAAGGATGCATTCTTTCAAATAAAAATGTCAGCTACGTCAAAAGAAAAAACTGCTTTTGCAGTGCCCGGAAGGCCTCTATACCAGTATCGAGTTATGCCTTTCGGGGTTTGCAATGGTTCACAGACCATGAGCCGTCTAATGGACAAGGCTATCCCATCCAGGCTTAGAGCAAATGTATTTGTCTATTTGGATGACCTGCTCGTATGTAGCGAAGATTTTGACACGCATATTAGCTTACTCTCCGAGGTAGCAAACTGCCTTAAGTCCGCTGGTCTTACCATAAATGTCGGCAAAAGCAAGTTTTGCCAAAGCCAAATAAAGTACCTTGGATACGTAATTGGTGGCGGGAAATTAAGTGTTGACCCGGCAAAAATCCAAGCCATTACGGAGTTTCCCACAAACAAAACACCCCGTCAAGTTAGACGTTTCGTAGGTATGTCAAATTGGTATCGCGCGTTTATAAACAATTTTTCAAATTTAGCTGGCCCTCTTACGGACTGTTTCCGTAAATCAAATAAACCATTTCGCCTGACTCCTGAAGCGATTCAATCCTTCAGTGAACTGAAGCAAGCACTTTCAAACGCACCTGTATTGGCACAGCCTGATTTCTCAAGGGAATTCGTTATACAGTGCGACGCATCACGTATAGGCGTGGGCGGCGTTTTGTACCAATTAGATGATGAGCGCAGAGAGAGGCCAATTGCATTTGTGTCTCAGAAACTTAATAGAGCGCAGCGTAACTACACTATTACCGAGATAGACTGTCTGGCGGCTGTAGTATGCGTAAAGCGATTCAGGCAATACATTGAAGGATTACCCTTTAAGATTATAACGGACCATTCAAGTCTCCGCTGGCTTATGGGTCAATAGGACCTACATGGGAGATTGGCTTGGTGGAGTCTAAAATTGCAAAATTTCGATTTTGTAATGGAACACAGAAAGGCAGCGTTGAATGTGGTGCCAGACACCCTTTCAAGATTCGATGTGGACGAACTAACGGTAGGATCCGATTCACCAGAAATTGACATTAATTCCGCTGAGTTTGATAGTGATGAATATAATAGCTTGAGGGAGAATATTCGGAAGAATGCCGAGGCATTACCAGACCTGTGCATTTCCGATAACTATGTTTATAAACGTGTCAGATTTCGTAGCGCTGATGACGATGAAGATACTCTTTGGAGATTATGGGTCCCTAGGAATCTAGTCAGGGACATCATTAAAGCAGCACATGATGAGGGCTGTCACGGTGGTTACACCAAAACTATTTTTAGAATACAGCAGAAATACTACTGGCCGTATATGACGCGAGATGTAAAATCATATATTAGTGAATGCGATGATTGCAAAGTCATAAAACCTGTAAATGAAGTGTTACGCCCCCCTATGGGAAATCAATTTATGACATATCGTCCATTCCAAAGACTCTACGCAGATTTCATGGGACCATATCCATATAGTAAATCGAAAAACTGCCAATTGCTTATCGTAGTAAACCACCTTAAAAAGTTCATATTTCTCAAACCAATGAAATCAGCAACATCTAGTAACGTAATAGAATTCTTACAGAATGAGGTTTTTTGAACCTTCGGCGTGCCATAATACGTCCACAGTGACAATGCAAAGCAGTTCACATCCAAAGAATTAAAAGAATTATTTTCAGTATACGGTATCAGCCATATTACGACTGGATTCTACTGCCCACAAGCGAACGCCTCAGAGAGGGCAAATAGGGAAATAATTTCCCAAATCAGATACTTCCTCAAAAATGAACCTGATCATACTTGCTGGGATAGAAACATACCGAAAATTCTATCAGTACTTCGTAGCGACTTACATTCACCCATACAATGTACCCCATATTTCGCGACTTTTGGACAGAACATGATTTGTCATGGATCTGCATATGACATGTTAAACAAATTGAACATGCTGACAGATGGCACAATAGTAAAACATAGTGACCGTTTGCAAAGTATTCGTGAGAAGATTAATAGAAACCTAACATTCGCCCATGAAAAAGCTTCAAAAGTTTATAATACCAGGTCAAAACCAGTAAATTTCAGAGAAGGACAGGAGGTTTTTCGCAGGAACCATTCCTAAAGCGACTTTAAGAAGGGTGTTATTGCAAAATTCCATCCAAAATTTATTAAGTGTAGAATTAGGAAGAAAATCGGTAACTCCTTATATGAAATAGAAGACCTCCTGGGTAATTATGTGGGAAAGTACCACGCATCAGACATTCGTCAGTGACAACGTAACAGGGTTTTACGGAACCGAATTTCTTTGCCCGGCTTCGTGGGTCGTGCCAAACGTTTCATATTCACTTGTATATTTTCTTTTATCTCACGATTAATCACATGCCCTGGACTGCACTATCTTAGTAATGCAATCGATACCTGTTCTAGCAATGGTCATACTCCCGCACAGAAACCCATTCCTTCCTGTTCGTTCTTCGATCTAAAAGTCTCGATACGAAGCAGGTTTGTTACGGAAGGGTGTATCCTCCCACTATTTGAATTTGTCTACAGGAACTAATGTTCAAAACTCATTTTAAAATTTGAACTATTTCCCCACTTTCCAACAACTTCCCCGGCAGGAACTTTTCGCTAGAGTGGCAACGTCCTTTCCAAAGTAAGTTCCTTATTAAATCAACACTGATTTTCATAGATTTCTTTTATTATGGGACTTCTTCTTATGCATAAAACATAGAATAAGAAAGAAAAATGATGGCGTGAGGATCCCGTTACGTGATCGGCCAATGATATTACGACATTTGGCATTACGAAAAATGGGTAGATAGAGGATAGAGAAAAAGCTACTGTCTGGTAAAAAAAAAGATAGAAAAAGCAAGGGGATTAAGAAAGTATGATTGAAAGAGTTCGGTCGAGTAGAGCTGAGTGGAAAAAAATAACGAAAAGACATTAAAAGTTTTGAACATAAAATAAGAAAAATTACTAAGCGCGGGTAAAATGAGTGGCTTAAAATTAAATTAAGAAAGGAAAATAAGAAGAAATTAAGTCTTTGGTGTAATAATAAATTAAACAAAAAGAGAAGAGAGAAAAAAGATGGAAAAACGCTTATTAAACATTTCGATTTCGTTTTAGCACACACTTATGTACATACATAAGTGTACATAGACATTAATTGTAAAATAAGCTTTATATATAAAATGAGCATTATGTTTAATTAAATGGAAATTGTATAAGTCAAAAAGTTATAAAACTATCGTCGTGAAAATTAAAACCTGTAAGGAAAAGGTAAAGAAAAAAAAGAAAATGTGCTCCTTAAGGAACCGAACGAACGAAAAGTTATGTCGTGCCGCTGCTGCTCGGGTAGCCATTTTAAAATCCTCTGTATAACACAGCTACAAGAACATTAACTAAAAAGAACTATTCCAAAAAGAAACTAAATTTAACCATTTTGATAAATAACATAATTGAACTTAAAATTCGCACGAAATTATACTAAATTTCGAAAAATGATCAAATTAAATTCAAAATTCGAAAAGAAACAAAATTAGAAATTTCAAAAAAAGGGGAAAAAAATTACAAAGATAAAATTTGGAAAAAAAGGAGGAAAAAACCAACACTTAAATCAATTCCAACAACACAACATGAACTTAACAGCACCACCAGCAACTACATCAAGTCAGCAATATACACCAACACGAGTCACCTTCACCACAAACGTATCAATGTCATCCGTCAACTTACCTTTCCTTTTTTTTATTTTTAGGTAAACCTATTTTAACACAATATTGTGTTTCACCCTATTATTTCATACAATTAAACACTAACCTACTAACAGTTATATATACAAATCATCAACCAACTTTATGAAATATTGTATTGAATTTAAATAAATAGTTTGAACTTGAAATGTTTATGTAAACGATAATTTAATGGAGAAGTGCTGAGATACGGAAGGATGAGCGTGCAAAAGCGGTTGCACCAGGCTGGAAACATAACCAGGGTGACCAGTCTGCTTAATTGCATAATCCCTACGCGACTCTAACAACTAGTCGGCATAATGGTTATTCGTCCACCCTTTTATGTGTTGGTAGTTTATTTCGTTTACATTTTTTTTGTTTTGCACAGTTTGGGGTATAATTAGATGGCATGTAGGCTGTGCTATATGCTTATGCGCTGTAAACCGGGTTAAGAACCAAATATACCGACGACAAACTAGCTGGAAAGAACTTACATATATGCCCTTGACCACTGTTTACTCACATACGGTTTTTGTTATAAATAGCACTTTGTTAATAGTGCAGAAACTTCATAATAGATTCAGCCGGCGCATAACATATATGGCGCCCAACGTAAAGGCCAAAAGTAGGCCAACGAATTTAAAACTACAGAAAAGTGATGTTAAGCTTGCTTACCCAGCAAACAATTGTACTTGCAATTTAATTTGTCATGGTTTTGCTTAAGTCTTTAATATTGGACTAGATTTTGATATAAACTGCTATGTAAAGCCGTGCAATGCAGCGAAGGTAATGCAAATATATTTATATTAATACATTTTTTTTATCCATTGATTATTGTTTTTTTTGATATTGGTAAATTATAAGTCCGGATTGACGACAATGAGGTTGTCATTTGTGCGTTGCGATAATTACCCGGTGTCATGGAAGCAATTTTACGTTAACGTCATTACGTTAACGTTATTACATATCAACGCGGATCGTACTTGATAATATCATCATAATCTATTGAGACATCAATTTTTGTATATTAAACTTATAAAATTGATTTGCCAATAGTTTGGAATAAATAATGTATTGCTTAACATTTGAATAAAAACAATAAAAGCAGTGTAGCCGTTTTGCTCATCGTACTTTCGATAAATCAGCATTTCTCCAATTCTAAATGATTTCATTTCAAAAATATAATAAATTCTTATATTTTTTTCTCTTTTTTTTTTTGATTTATATATGTATGTGTGCATATGGAAACATCTATATATACATGCAAGAATATATATATTTTATTTTTTTTATGTAACGCATATATATAAAATAAACTGTGGTTGCGAGTACAGACAGTAAATTTTATCTTGGTTAAATTATTAACGAAAAAGGAAGAAGAAAAAGAATTTTTTTTGCTTCTTCAATTGTTTTTCTCCTTTCATCAAGATCAGAGTCAACTCAAAATCTTTTTTGTATTCAAAATTTTTATTAATTATTATTATTTTTTTTGCATTGTTTTATTGCTAAAGCTTAGTGAGTTATTGCTCTCTCGGACTGTTCCAGCGCAGCATGCGGAAAAGCATACGATCTGGTGCAAATACAAAAGTTAGTTCGGAGCGTAAATCATTTACACCTAATTCAAGGGGAAGGGCTACGAAAAGTGTAGGCGCCTCGACTTCGTCTGCAGTGACCGGTCAGTTAGCGGTGCAGTTAGCGGTGTCAGCGAAGCAGAACTTGGTTCTGGCACAAGTATTAGGGCTGAAGGAGCGTCTCCGGAAACAAGATCTCTTGATTCTTCTAATCAAGGAGAAGTTATCATCACCTTTCGTGAAAAAGGCAGGTTAGACCCTGAAATCACGAACGAGGGCGTATTGAGGGAACATATAGGACAGTTAGGAGGTGATTCTGTCACTGGACAGGAAGAGTTAGATACACAGGTCAGGATGGCAACATATGGAGATCAGGAACCGTCAGTAGATTCCGAATTATGGGAATATTTTCAGGATGCCTTGAGAACGACTCAGGAACAGTTTAGAAGGGAGTTGACAGCCATGAGAGAAGTTTTGACCCAACCGCAGGGAACTACTCCAACAAACTCCAACGCGACAAGAGCTAACTCTTTCTCTAATGCTTCTTCTGCACAATTTTCAATAAAGCTAAAGGATTGGAAAGTCTCCTATAATGGCGAGAGTAGTGTTACTGATTTTTTATTTAAGGTAGATACCCTAAAGGTGCGAGCACAGTGTCCGGAAGACCACCTCTTGGCAAATTTCCAAATTTTTTTGAGCAATAAGGCCGTGGCTTGGTATTGGACATTTGTCAAGCAGAACCCGGGGGCAACCTACATTATGTTGAAGGAAGCACTACTCAGTGAATTCGGAACACTAGAGACAGACCACCAAATTCTATTGAAAATTTCAAATCGTAAGCAGGCGCCCAAGGAATCTTACGACGACTTTCACGCAGCCATTGTTTAGTTGAACCTGAAACTTAGGGCTCCCATGTCAGATAGTTCATTGATTGAAATTATAAAAAGAAACGTAAGTCCAGATCTAAAGGTAATGCTATTTATTTCCGACCCAAGGGGGCTTGGTGAATTGCGTTCATTGGCAAGAAAGGCCGAAAAGTGCCTTCAAGAAAATAGAGTCACCGCGAACGCTACTAATCGGTCGAGACATGTGAATGAAGTGGAGTTAGTTTCAGAAGAATCCGAGGAGGAACAAGACCCTCAGATAGAGGCACTAAGCGTAGGTAAACCATTTAAAAAGGGGGACTACTCCAGAATAAAATGTTGGAACTGTTCAAAACTTGGCCATAGTTACGTGTACTGTCCAGAGGAATCGTGTTCCATTTTCTGCTACAAATGTGGACAGAAAGGTGTCACTACACCCAAATGCACTGGGCCGCATTCGGAAAATCGACGCAGGAGCGAGTGGACATCCGGGGATGCTCGTTCCTCAAAATAAATCCCGAGATTGATTTTTACAATGGGTGTGAACCTCCACAAGGGGTTTCACCCCACAATATTTTACAACCAAACCAACTTTCCAAACAAAACCCAGACGTTTCAGTATACCCTGTAGTACCAAAAAACCAGCAGATACATTTAAATATCAACCTTCCTTGCGAATTCTTAAGTGCAGGACTAGGTATGGGCTCAGGAAGAGTTTTAGAAAAAGAATCGAAGATACTTATTTGTCAAATGCAGCGGATGGCAGACCATATGCGAGAATTAGAATATTTGATCATGAATTGTCGTTTTTATTGGATTCGGGAGCGAATGTGTCCGTTCTAGGGAAAGGTAGCCTAGATTTCATAACAAAGAATAATGTTCGGTTGACAAAATTTAAATCAAACATATTGTCTGCAAATGGATCTAGGAACGAGATCTTAGGATACTGCACGCTGGACGTGAAGTTTAGGGACATAACAAAATCCATGGTTTTTTACGTAGCACCTTCACTATCCCAAGAGGGCTATCTTGGAGTGAATTTCTGGAGATCTTTCGCCCTTGCGCCCCAGATAATCCCAGCAATTTCAAGTGTAGAGCAGTGTGGCAACCCAGAGTTGTCTTTCCACCATCTTACCTCAGAGCAGAAGTATAGATTGGATGAAGCTATCTTAAGTTTTCCATCTTATGCAAAATCAGGCCTTGGATGCACACAACTTCTCGAGAACCACATCGATACGGGCGATGCTTGCCCTGTGAAATCCAAACACTATCCCCTGTCCCCTCCTAGACAGGAAGAAGTTTATAGGGAACTCGTCAGGCTATTAGAAATGAAAGTGATAGAGGAATATAATTCTGCATGGTACAGTCCCATAGTTACAGTGCGCAAGCCGGGCAAAATAAGGCTCTGTCTTGATTGTCGTAAATTGAATTCCCTAACTAAGAAAGACTCTTATCCACTTCCCCATATAAATGGCCTTCTCAGCCGTCTTAAAGATACTCACTACATAAGTGGAATAGACCTAAAGGATGCATTCTTTCAAATAAAAATGTCAGCTACGTCAAAAGAAAAAACTGCTTTTGCAGTGCCCGGAAGGCCTCTATACCAGTATCGAGTTATGCCTTTCGGGGTTTGCAATGGTTCACAGACCATGAGCCGTCTAATGGACAAGGCTATCCCATCCAGGCTTAGAGCAAATGTATTTGTCTATTTGGATGACCTGCTCGTATGTAGCGAAGATTTTGACACGCATATTAGCTTACTCTCCGAGGTAGCAAACTGCCTTAAGTCCGCTGGTCTTACCATAAATGTCGGCAAAAGCAAGTTTTGCCAAAGCCAAATAAAGTACCTTGGATACGTAATTGGTGGCGGGAAATTAAGTGTTGACCCGGCAAAAATCCAAGCCATTACGGAGTTTCCCACACCCAAAACACCCCGTCAAGTTAGACGTTTCGTAGGTATGTCAAATTGGTATCGCGCGTTTATAAACAATTTTTCGAATTTAGCTGGCCCTCTTACGGACTGTTTCCGTAAATCAAATAAACCATTTCGCCTGACTCCTGAAGCGATTCAATCCTTCAGTGAACTGAAGCAAGCACTTTCAAACGCACCTGTATTGGCACAGCCTGATTTCTCAAGGGAATTCGTTATACAGTGCGACGCATCACGTATAGGCGTGGGCGGCGTTTTGTACCAATTAGATGATGAGCGCAGAGAGAGGCCAATTGCATTTGTGTCTCAGAAACTTAATAGAGCGCAGCGTAACTACACTATTACCGAGATAGACTGTCTGGCGGCTGTAGTATGCGTAAAGCGATTCAGGCAATACATTGAAGGATTACCCTTTAAGATTATAACGGACCATTCAAGTCTCCGCTGGCTTATGGGTCAATAGGACCTACATGGGAGATTGGCTTGGTGGAGTCTAAAATTGCAAAATTTCGATTTTGTAATGGAACACAGAAAGGCAGCGTTGAATGTGGTGCCAGACACCCTTTCAAGATTCGATGTGGACGAACTAACGGTAGGATCCGATTCACCAGAAATTGACATTAATTCCGCTGAGTTTGATAGTGATGAATATAATAGCTTGAGGGAGAATATTCGGAAGAATGCCGAGGCATTACCAGACCTGTGCATTTCCGATAACTATGTTTATAAACGTGTCAGATTTCGTAGCGCTGATGACGATGAAGATACTCTTTGGAGATTATGGGTCCCTAGGAATCTAGTCAGGGACATCATTAAAGCAGCACATGATGAGGGCTGTCACGGTGGTTACACCAAAACTATTTTTAGAATACAGCAGAAATACTACTGGCCGTATATGACGCGAGATGTAAAATCATATATTAGTGAATGCGATGATTGCAAAGTCATAAAACCTGTAAATGAAGTGTTACGCCCCCCTATGGGAAATCAATTTATGACATATCGTCCATTCCAAAGACTCTACGCAGATTTCATGGGACCATATCCATATAGTAAATCGAAAAACTGCCAATTGCTTATCGTAGTAAACCACCTTAAAAAGTTCATATTTCTCAAACCAATGAAATCAGCAACATCTAGTAACGTAATAGAATTCTTACAGAATGAGGTTTTTTGCACCTTCGGCGTGCCATAATACGTCCACAGTGACAATGCAAAGCAGTTCACATCCAAAGAATTAAAAGAATTATTTTCAGTATACGGTATCAGCCATATTACGACTGGATTCTACTGCCCACAAGCGAACGCCTCAGAGAGGGCAAATAGGGAAATAATTTCCCAAATCAGATACTTCCTCAAAAATGAACCTGATCATACTTGCGGGGATAGAAACATACCGAAAATTCTATCAGTACTTCGTAGCGACTTACATTCACCCATACAATGTACCCCATATTTCGCGACTTTTGGACAGAACATGATTTGTCATGGATCTGCATATGACATGTTAAACAAATTGAACATGCTGACAGATGGCACAATAGTAAAACATAGTGACCGTTTGCAAAGTATTCGTGAGAAGATTAATAGAAACCTAACATTCGCCCATGAAAAAGCTTCAAAAGTTTATAATACCAGGTCAAAACCAGTAAATTTTAGAGAAGGACAGGAGGTTTTTCGCAGGAACCATTCCTAAAGCGACTTTAAGAAGGGTGTTATTGCAAAATTCCATCCAAAATTTATTAAGTGTAGAATTAGGAAGAAAATCGGTAACTCCTTATATGAAATAGAAGACCTCCTGGGTAATTATGTGGGAAAGTACCACGCATCAGACATTCGTCAGTGACAACGTAACAGGGTTTTACGGAACCGAATTTCTTTGCCCGGCTTCGTGGGTCGTGCCAAACGTTTCATATTCACTTGTATATTTTCTTTTATCTCACGATTAATCACATGCCCTGGACTGCACTATCTTAGTAATGCAATCGATACCTGTTCTAGCAATGGTCATACTCCCGCACAGAAACCCATTCCTTCCTGTTCGTTCTTCGATCTAAAAGTCTCGATACGAAGCAGGTTTGTTACGGAAGGGTGTATCCTCCCACTATTTGAATTTGTCTACAGGAACTAATGTTCAAAACTCATTTTAAAATTTGAACTATTTCCCCACTTTCCAACAACTTCCCCGGCAGGAACTTTTCGCTAGAGTGGCAACGTCCTTTCCAAAGTAAGTTCCTTATTAAATCAACACTGATTTTCATAGATTTCTTTTATTATGGGACTTCTTCTTATGCATAAAACATAGAATAAGAAAGAAAAATGATGGCGTGAGGATCCCGTTACGTGATCGGCCAATGATATTACGACATTTGGCATTACGAAAAATGGGTAGATAGAGGATAGAGAAAAAGCTACTGTCTGGTAAAAAAAAAGATAGAAAAAGCAAGGGGATTAAGAAAGTATGATTGAAAGAGTTCGGTCGAGTAGAGCTGAGTGGAAAAAAATAACGAAAAGACATTAAAAGTTTTGAACATAAAATAAGAAAAATTACTAAGCGCGGGTAAAATGAGTGGCTTAAAATTAAATTAAGAAAGGAAAATAAGAAGAAATTAAGTCTTTGGTGTAATAATAAATTAAACAAAAAGAGAAGAGAGAAAAAAGATGGAAAAACGCTTATTAAACATTTCGATTTCGTTTTAGCACACACTTATGTACATACATAAGTGTACATAGACATTAATTGTAAAATAAGCTTTATATATAAAATGAGCATTATGTTTAATTAAATGGAAATTGTATAAGTCAAAAAGTTATAAAACTATCGTCGTGAAAATTAAAACCTGTAAGGAAAAGGTAAAGAAAAAAAAGAAAATGTGCTCCTTAAGGAACCGAACGAACGAAAAGTTATGTCGTGCCGCTGCTGCTCGGGTAGCCATTTTAAAATCCTCTGTATAACACAGCTACAAGAACATTAACTAAAAAGAACTATTCCAAAAAGAAACTAAATTTAACCATTTTGATAAATAACATAATTGAACTTAAAATTCGCACGAAATTATACTAAATTTCGAAAAATGATCAAATTAAATTCAAAATTCGAAAAGAAACAAAATTAGAAATTTCAAAAAAAGGGGAAAAAAATTACAAAGATAAAATTTGGAAAAAAAAGGAGGAAAAAACCAACACTTAAATCAATTCCAACAACACAACATGAACTTAACAGCACCACCAGCAACTACATCAAGTCAGCAATATACACCAACACGAGTCACCTTCACCACAAACGTATCAATGTCATCCGTCAACTTACCTTTCCTTGTTTTTTATTTTTAGGTAAACCTATTTTAACACAATATTGTGTTTCACCCTATTATTTCATACAATTAAACACTAACCTACTAACAGTTATATATACAAATCATCAACCAACTTTATGAAATATTGTATTGAATTTAAATAAATAGTTTGAACTTGAAATGTTTATGTAAACGATAATTTAATGGAGAAGTGCTGAGATACGGAAGGATGAGCGTGCAAAAGCGGTTGCACCAGGCTGGAAACATAACCAGGGTGACCAGTCTGCTTAATTGCATAATCCCTACGCGACTCTAACAACTAGTCGGCATAATGGTTATTCGTCCACCCTTTTATGTGTTGGTAGTTTATTTCGTTTACATTTTTTTTGTTTTGCACAGTTTGGGGTATAATTAGATGGCATGTAGGCTGTGCTATATGCTTATGCGCTGTAAACCGGGTTAAGAACCAAATATACTGACGACAAACTAGCTGGAAAGAACTTACATATATGCCCTTGACCACTGTTTACTCACATACGGTTTTTGTTATAAATAGCACTTTGTTAATAGTGCAGAAACTTCATAATAGATTCAGCCGGCGCATAACATATATGGCGCCCAACGTAAAGGCCAAAAGTAGGCCAACGAACTTAAAACTACAGAAAAGTGATGTTAAGCTTGCTTACCCAGCAAACAATTGTACTTGCAATTTAATTTGTCATGGTTTTGCTTAAGTCTTTAATATTGGACTAGATTTTGATATAAACTGCTATGTAAAGCCGTGCAATGCAGCGAAGGTAATGCAAATATATTTATATTAATACATTTTTTTTATCCATTGATTATTGTTTTTTTTTTGATATTGGTAAATTATAAGTCCGGATTGACGACAATGAGGTTGTCATTTGTGCGTTGCGATAATTACCCGGTGTCATGGAAGCAATTTTACGTTAACGTCATTACCATTTAAGTCCTTGACTGAGGATACAAATTCACATTCAAGTTGCGAAATGGTAGTTGATAGTAAAAGTTATTGTAGTATCCATCTATTACATATCAACGCGGATCATACTTGATAATATCATCATAATCTATTGAGACATCAATTTTTGTATATTAAACTTATAAAATTGATTTGCCAATAGTTTGGAATAAATAATGTATTGCTTAACATTTGAATAAAAACAATAAAAGCAGTGTAGCCGTTTTGCTCATCGTACTTTCGATAAATCAATTCTAAATGATTTCATTTCAAAAATATAATAAATTCTTATATTTTTTTCTCTTTTTTTTTTGATTTATATATGTATGTGTGCATATGGAAACATCTATATATACATGCAAGAATATATATATTTTATTTTTTTATGTAACGCATATATATAAAATAAACTGTGGTTGCGAGTAGAGACAGTAAATTTTATCTTGGTTAAATTATTAACGAAAAAGGAAGAAGAAAAAGAATTTTTTTTGCTTCTTCAATTGTTTTTCTCCTTTCATCAAGATCAGAGTCAACTCAAAATTTTTTTTGTATTCAAAATTTTTATTAATTATTATTATTTTTTTTTTGCATTGTTTTATTGCTAAAGCTTAGTGAGTTATTGCTCTCTCGGACTGTTCCAGCGCAGCATGCGGAAAAGCATACGATCTGGTGCAAATACAAAAGTTAGTTCGGAGCGTAAATCATTTACACCTAATTCAAGGGGAAGGGCTACGAAAAGTGTAGGCGCCTCGACTTCGTCTGCAGTGACCGGTCAGTTAGCGGTGCAGTTAGCGGTGTCAGCGAAGCAGAACTTGGTTCTGGCACAAGTATTAGGGCTGAAGGAGTGTCTCCGGAAACAAGATCTCTTGATTCTTCTAATCAAGGAGAAGTTATCATCACCTTTCGTGAAAAAGGCAGGTTAGACCCTGAAATCACGAACGAGGGCGTATTGAGGGAACATATAGGACAGTTAGGAGGTGATTCTGTCACTGGACAGGAAGAGTTAGATACACAGGTCAGGATGGCAACATATGGAGATCAGGAACCGTCAGTAGATTCCGAATTATGGGAATATTTTCAGGATGCCTTGAGAACGACTCAGGAACAGTTTAGAAGGGAGTTGACAGCCATGAGAGAAGTTTTGACCCAACCGCAGGGAACTACTCCAACAAACTCCAACGCGACAAGAGCTAACTCTTTCTCTAATGCTTCTTCTGCACAATTTTCAATAAAGCTAAAGGATTGGAAAGTCTCCTATAATGGCGAGAGTAGTGTTACTGATTTTTTATTTAAGGTAGATACCCTAAAGGTGCGAGCACAGTGTCCGGAAGACCACCTCTTGGCAAATTTCCAAATTTTTTTGAGCAATAAGGCCGTGGCTTGGTATTGGACATTTGTCAAGCAGAACCCGGGGGCAACCTACATTATGTTGAAGGAAGCACTACTCAGTGAATTCGGTACACTAGAGACAGACCACCAAATTCTATTGAAAATTTCAAATCGTAAGCAGGCGCCCAAGGAATCTTACGACGACTTTCACGCAGCCATTGTTCAGTTGAACCTGAAACTTAGGGCTCCCATGTCAGATAGTTCATTGATTGAAATTATAAAAAGAAACGTAAGTCCAGATCTAAAGGTAATGCTATTTATTTCCGACCCAAGGGGGCTTGGTGAATTGCGTTCATTGGCAAGAAAGGCCGAAAAGTGCCTTCAAGAAAATAGAGTCACCGCGAACGCTACTAATCGGTCGAGACATGTGAATGAAGTGGAGTTAGTTTCAGAAGAATCCGAGGAGGAACAAGACCCTCAGATAGAGGCACTAAGCGTAGGTAAACCATTTAAAAAGGGGGACTACTCCAGAATAAAATGTTGGAACTGTTCAAAACTTGGCCATAGTTACGTGTACTGTCCAGAGGAATCGCGTTCCATTTTCTGCTACAAATGTGGACAGAAAGGTGTCACTACACCCAAATGCACTGGGCCGCATTCGGAAAATCGACGCAGGAGCGAGTGGACATCCGGGGATGCTCGTTCCTCAAAATAAATCCCGAGATTGATTTTTACAATGGGTGTGAACCTCCACAAGGGGTTTCACCCCACAATATTTTACAACCAAACCAACTTTCCAAACAAAACCCAGACGTTTCAGTATACCCTGTAGTACCAAAAAACCAGCAGATACATTTAAATATCAACCTTCCTTGCGAATTCTTAAGTGCAGGACTAGGTATGGGCTCAGGAAGAGTTTTAGAAAAAGAATCGAAGATACTTATTTGTCAAATGCAGCGGATGGCAGACCATATGCGAGAATTAGAATATTTGATCATGAATTGTCGTTTTTATTGGATTCGGGAGCGAATGTGTCCGTTCTAGGGAAAGGTAGCCTAGATTTCATAACAAAGAATAATGTTCGGTTGACAAAATTTAAATCAAACATATTGTCTGCAAATGGATCTAGGAACGAGATCTTAGGATACTGCACGCTGGACGTGAAGTTTAGGGACATAACAAAATCCATGGTTTTTTACGTAGCACCTTCACTATCCCAAGAGGGCTATCTTGGAGTGAATTTCTGGAGATCTTTCGCCCTTGCGCCCCAGATAATCCCAGCAATTTCAAGTGTAGAGCAGTGTGGCAACCCAGAGTTGTCTTTCCACCATCTTACCTCAGAGCAGAAGTATAGATTGGATGAAGCTATCTTAAGTTTTCCATCTTATGCAAAATCAGGCCTTGGATGCACACAACTTCTCGAGAACCACATCGATACGGGCGATGCTTGCCCTGTGAAATCCAAACACTATCCCCTGTCCCCTCCTAGACAGGAAGAAGTTTATAGGGAACTCGTCAGGCTATTAGAAATGAAAGTGATAGAGGAATATAATTCTGCATGGTACAGTCCCATAGTTACAGTGCGCAAGCCGGGCAAAATAAGGCTCTGTCTTGATTGTCGTAAATTGAATTCCCTAACTAAGAAAGACTCTTATCCACTTCCCCATATAAATGGCCTTCTCAGCCGTCTTAAAGATACTCACTACATAAGTGGAATAGACCTAAAGGATGCATTCTTTCAAATAAAAATGTCAGCTACGTCAAAAGAAAAAACTGCTTTTGCAGTGCCCGGAAGGCCTCTATACCAGTATCGAGTTATGCCTTTCGGGGTTTGCAATGGTTCACAGACCATGAGCCGTCTAATGGACAAGGCTATCCCATCCAGGCTTAGAGCAAATGTATTTGTCTATTTGGATGACCTGCTCGTATGTAGCGAAGATTTTGACACGCATATTAGCTTACTCTCCGAGGTAGCAAACTGCCTTAAGTCCGCTGGTCTTACCATAAATGTCGGCAAAAGCAAGTTTTGCCAAAGCCAAATAAAGTACCTTGGATACGTAATTGGTGGCGGGAAATTAAGTGTTGACCCGGCAAAAATCCAAGCCATTACGGAGTTTCCCACACCCAAAACACCCCGTCAAGTTAGACGTTTCGTAGGTATGTCAAATTGGTATCGCGCGTTTATAAACAATTTTTCGAATTTAGCTGGCCCTCTTACGGACTGTTTCCGTAAATCAAATAAACCATTTCGCCTGACTCCTGAAGCGATTCAATCCTTCAGTGAACTGAAGCAAGCACTTTCAAACGCACCTGTATTGGCACAGCCTGATTTCTCAAGGGAATTCGTTATACAGTGCGACGCATCACGTATAGGCGTGGGCGGCGTTTTGTACCAATTAGATGATGAGCGCAGAGAGAGGCCAATTGCATTTGTGTCTCAGAAACTTAATAGAGCGCAGCGTAACTACACTATTACCGAGATAGACTGTCTGGCGGCTGTAGTATGCGTAAAGCGATTCAGGCAATACATTGAAGGATTACCCTTTAAGATTATAACGGACCATTCAAGTCTCCGCTGGCTTATGGGTCAATAGGACCTACATGGGAGATTGGCTTGGTGGAGTCTAAAATTGCAAAATTTCGATTTTGTAATGGAACACAGAAAGGCAGCGTTGAATGTGGTGCCAGACACCCTTTAAAGATTCGATGTGGACGAACTAACGGTAGGATCCGATTCACCAGAAATTGACATTAATTCCGCTGAGTTTGATAGTGATGAATATAATAGCTTGAGGGAGAATATTCGGAAGAATGCCGAGGCATTACCAGACCTGTGCATTTCCGATAACTATGTTTATAAACGTGTCAGATTTCGTAGCGCTGATGACGATGAAGATACTCTTTGGAGATTATGGGTCCCTAGGAATCTAGTCAGGGACATCATTAAAGCAGCACATGATGAGGGCTGTCACGGTGGTTACACCAAAACTATTTTTAGAATACAGCAGAAATACTACTGGCCGTATATGACGCGAGATGTAAAATCATATATTAGTGAATGCGATGATTGCAAAGTCATAAAACCTGTAAATGAAGTGTTACGCCCCCCTATGGGAAATCAATTTATGACATATCGTCCATTCCAAAGACTCTACGCAGATTTCATGGGACCATATCCATATAGTAAATCGAAAAACTGCCAATTGCTTATCGTAGTAAACCACCTTAAAAAGTTCATATTTCTCAAACCAATGAAATCAGCAACATCTAGTAACGTAATAGAATTCTTACAGAATGAGGTTTTTTGCACCTTCGGCGTGCCATAATACGTCCACAGTGACAATGCAAAGCAGTTCACATCCAAAGAATTAAAAGAATTATTTTCAGTATACGGTATCAGCCATATTACGACTGGATTCTACTGCCCACAAGCGAACGCCTCAGAGAGGGCAAATAGGGAAATAATTTCCCAAATCAGATACTTCCTCAAAAATGAACCTGATCATACTTGCGGGGATAGAAACATACCGAAAATTCTATCAGTACTTCGTAGCGACTTACATTCACCCATACAATGTACCCCATATTTCGCGACTTTTGGACAGAACATGATTTGTCATGGATCTGCATATGACATGTTAAACAAATTGAACATGCTGACAGATGGCACAATAGTAAAACATAGTGACCGTTTGCAAAGTATTCGTGAGAAGATTAATAGAAACCTAACATTCGCCCATGAAAAAGCTTCAAAAGTTTATAATACCAGGTCAAAACCAGTAAATTTTAGAGAAGGACAGGAGGTTTTTCGCAGGAACCATTCCTAAAGCGACTTTAAGAAGGGTGTTATTGCAAAATTCCATCCAAAATTTATTAAGTGTAGAATTAGGAAGAAAATCGGTAACTCCTTATATGAAATAGAAGACCTCCTGGGTAATTATGTGGGAAAGTACCACGCATCAGACATTCGTCAGTGACAACGTAACAGGGTTTTACGGAACCGAATTTCTTTGCCCGGCTTCGTGGGTCGTGCCAAACGTTTCATATTCACTTGTATATTTTCTTTTATCTCACGATTAATCACATGCCCTGGACTGCACTATCTTAGTAATGCAATCGATACCTGTTCTAGCAATGGTCATACTCCCGCACAGAAACCCATTCCTTCCTGTTCGTTCTTCGATCTAAAAGTCTCGATACGAAGCAGGTTTGTTACGGAAGGGTGTATCCTCCCACTATTTGAATTTGTCTACAGGAACTAATGTTCAAAACTCATTTTAAAATTTGAACTATTTCCCCACTTTCCAACAACTTCCCCGGCAGGAACTTTTCGCTAGAGTGGCAACGTCCTTTCCAAAGTAAGTTCCTTATTAAATCAACACTGATTTTCATAGATTTCTTTTATTATGGGACTTCTTCTTATGCATAAAACATAGAATAAGAAAGAAAAATGATGGCGTGAGGATCCCGTTACGTGATCGGCCAATGATATTACGACATTTGGCATTACGAAAAATGGGTAGATAGAGGATAGAGAAAAAGCTACTGTCTGGTAAAAAAAAAGATAGAAAAAGCAAGGGGATTAAGAAAGTATGATTGAAAGAGTTCGGTCGAGTAGAGCTGAGTGGAAAAAAATAACGAAAAGACATTAAAAGTTTTGAACATAAAATAAGAAAAATTACTAAGCGCGGGTAAAATGAGTGGCTTAAAATTAAATTAAGAAAGGAAAATAAGAAGAAATTAAGTCTTTGGTGTAATAATAAATTAAACAAAAAGAGAAGAGAGAAAAAAGATGGAAAAACGCTTATTAAACATTTCGATTTCGTTTTAGCACACACTTATGTACATACATAAGTGTACATAGACATTAATTGTAAAATAAGCTTTATATATAAAATGAGCATTATGTTTAATTAAATGGAAATTGTATAAGTCAAAAAGTTATAAAACTATCGTCGTGAAAATTAAAACCTGTAAGGAAAAGGTAAAGAAAAAAAAGAAAATGTGCTCCTTAAGGAACCGAACGAACGAAAAGTTATGTCGTGCCGCTGCTGCTCGGGTAGCCATTTTAAAATCCTCTGTATAACACAGCTACAAGAACATTAACTAAAAAGAACTATTCCAAAAAGAAACTAAATTTAACCATTTTGATAAATAACATAATTGAACTTAAAATTCGCACGAAATTATACTAAATTTCGAAAAATGATCAAATTAAATTCAAAATTCGAAAAGAAACAAAATTAGAAATTTCAAAAAAATTACAAAGATAAAATTTGGAAAAAAAGGAGGAAAAAACCAACACTTAAATCAATTCCAACAACACAACATGAACTTAACAGCACCACCAGCAACTACATCAAGTCAGCAATATACACCAACACGAGTCACCTTCACCACAAACGTATCAATGTCATCCGTCAACTTACCTTTCCTTGTTTTTTATTTTTAGGTAAACCTATTTTAACACAATATTGTGTTTCACCCTATTATTTCATACAATTAAACACTAACCTACTAACAGTTATATATACAAATCATCAACCAACTTTATGAAATATTGTATTGAATTTAAATAAATAGTTTGAACTTGAAATGTTTATGTAAACGATAATTTAATGGAGAAGTGCTGAGATACGGAAGGATGAGCGTGCAAAAGCGGTTGCACCAGGCTGGAAACATAACCAGGGTGACCAGTCTGCTTAATTGCATAATCCCTACGCGACTCTAACAACTAGTCGGCATAATGGTTATTCGTCCACCCTTTTATGTGTTGGTAGTTTATTTCGTTTACATTTTTTTTGTTTTGCACAGTTTGGGGTATAATTAGATGGCATGTAGGCTGTGCTATATGCTTATGCGCTGTAAACCGGGTTAAGAACCAAATATACCGACGACAAACTAGCTGGAAAGAACTTACATATATGCCCTTGACCACTGTTTACTCACATACGGTTTTTGTTATAAATAGCACTTTGTTAATAGTGCAGAAACTTCATAATAGATTCAGCCGGCGCACAGTGGCTGATAATCGTTTTTCATTGGCCAAAATTCTGTAACTTTTGAACTGATCAAAATATTGAAGTAATTTTTATTTTAGTGGATAGATATTTAGTTCAGTTTGACTCAGTTTTAATTACATTAAAATTGATTGAGGACTTTTTAAGGAATTCTAGCTCAAAGTTGAACTTTTGAATTTTTTTAACTTTTAGAGTGAAATATGGGTTTATTATTTTTTTATTTATTAAAAAATTTAATATATGGAAATTAGTAATAATTATATATATGTTTTGTAATAATGGAATTTATTTAATGTTACACTCAAAAAAAAATTTACACTAAAAAAAATAGTAAAATCAACGATTTTGCTATTATTACAGAAAAATTAAAAATTTTTTGCTGTCTAATTTGCAATTTTGTTTACACTCAAAGAATAGTTACACTTCAAAAAAAACTTTAATAATATTATCTAAAAATATTGCTATTACTACAGAAAAATTTATTATTTTTTGCTGTCAAATTTGATCATTTTAAAAAACATATTAAAAATAAAAACTGCAATAAATTTTAATAGCATTTGTAACAATGGTAGGTTCTGTTTATTATTATTTTTTACTAATAGTATGCTTTTCGTACCTTAAATAACAATGAAAGGCAATTATGATTATTATTCATTTGACTCAAATATTGATTGTAAATATTCCATATTTTGTTCTGTGCTATTTCTGTTCTTTAGTAGTTTTTTGGCTTCTTCATCTAAATCCCGATGTTCCACTTTCCATTGATTTCGAATACTGGAGATGAACGGATCTGACGTTGCCAATAATATATTAAATAGATCTTCATTTGTTGAATTTCGTGAAATTTTTCTAGTATTGTGCTCTCTATAAAATCTGTAATCCTTGTTTCTTTTTTCCTGAGCCTCCTCTGATAGATCTCCAAGTGGCACCAAATGATATTTAACGATATCTTCTCCATGATAAAGGATTTTATGAACTGTTGCACACATATTTCTCCATGGGTAGTTGGTTGTATATATTTTTGCAGTTTCCTTAGCATAATCTCCAAATTTTCTAGAGTCAATTTCTTCATTGCACGCAAGTACTTCTAGGATTATTTTAAACCTGAAAATAAGGTTTAAATCCACTCCTGTTATTTCAGATGCTGTTTCTGGATCTGAAAAGAATCTTCTTGCGGTATTGCCATCATTTGTATTGCCTGACCCTTGTTTTGGCTGATCTATAATCAATCCGAAATATTTTCACATACAGCTTGTTTGTATTGTTTTTGTCCCGAGGAACCATCACATCCCCATTTACAAAAAAGAATTAACTTTGTGTTTCCATATTTCTTTAACTCATTTCCTGTTATTGATTGTAGCAAGCGTTCGGCTGTGTGATCAAGTAGAGATTGTAGTTGTACCTCTGCCGAAATTGGTGTGATTGTAATAGTGTCCTTTGATGGCAAACAGTCTATTTTAGCAGCGGTTATGTAATGATATGCTGGATACATATTTGACCCTTTTTCAATCGCACGCAGTCTGAGCTTAATATATTGCTGTTTTGTTAATTTCAAATCCAGAAATAATGCTAATGCCTCCTCATTTGTGTACTGTATTGCATCACTCGGAGTTGGTATACTTTTAAGAATCCGTTTTGTTCTCACTGGACTAGCTTTAACAACTTTTTCAATGATATCCACTTTTGATAATTGGTTCTGTGATCGTAATTGATGTAGGAAAGATTCTTTTATATTTGTACAACCAATTGCATCGTTAAAATCTTTAAGTTTCCGCCTCTTAGATCTATCACTGCAGTTGCCCATTAATGATTTGCGTGGTCTTCCAGCGTTATCTTGCTTTGCTGTTTCTGCAGCGACAGTAAGTTGGCCTTCTAACCAGTTTGCACTTTTTATATAAAAGTTTTGTTTACTGTAGCTAACTTCTTTGTAGCGTTTTTTTAGTGCTTTGACGAAATTAGATAATTGCTCTTGCATTTCGGTGCTATACGAATTTAAGTTTAATTTTATTTTAACGTAACTAAGAACATCTTCCTGGTTTTTGTTTCTAAAATACTCTTCGGCCAGTTCTTTATAACTGAAGCTCTCCATATTTATCTGAATATTTTTATTTGTTATATTTTATCCGTACAATTAAAGGATTAACTTATTACTGAGTAATCCCTTATGGCATCCGTAGTTTTATACATTTTTAGATACATGTTATTCACACATTGATCTTCAATTTCATAGCAGGTAGTGCTTAAATTGAACAAAACTGCACATGTTATTCAGACCTTAATATCAGGTAAAACTGATTAGTATCTCGCCAATATGGGGTTGTTTTTTATCTTTAGTGGTTTAATGTCGCCATTATTGTTATAAAAATGTTTATGACTTTGGTTGACCCTAACATTTGATAACAGGTAAATTCAGAAAGAGATCATATGTTTACTGTAGAACCTATTGTGATAATTTTATGACTTATTTTTTGCTGATCAAAACAAAGCCATTAAACCCTTTCGCAGGTATTATATTTAATTTTTTTCGTTTTACGTAGTCTAAAGTAAAAAAAAAAAACTTTTAGGCAAAAAAGTGAAAATTTAAGACACTATTGTATACGAGTACTTATAGGGCTGTTTAAATTAATTTGAATTTTTTTTAGAGTAATTTCATTAAAATGAAAAAAGTGTTCTACCCACGGGTCGTCACGGGTGCAAAAGTATATATAGCGTTAAAGAGGACACTTTCACCTTTCTCCTGGTGGTATACGTTTCTTGTTCCCTTTTGTTCCCTAGAAGTTCTATTCCACTAAAATTTAAATTTGAGAAAAATATAGTAGTTTCATAAATATTTCATAACGCCCGTAATATTAAACGCTAGAGCTGTGACCACTTACAACCACTAAAGACTTTAGTCCTACCAACATTATAAAAAAGACCGCAGGCCGTTATCGATGATAGCTTGCGAGTAGTAACCATTTATTTTTGATAAAAAACAAAAGAAAAACACCTTTTTCTGAAATTAAAAAAACGGTTGAGTTTGACAGCATGCCACGCCCACAATTATCAATAGTTTGACCTAAGTTTTTGGCCACCTTAATCTGGATATATTAGCTACAAAAAGGCGTAAAAATTTTAAAAATCGGTGACAAAAAAAATTAGACTTTTGGCCAATGAAAAACGATTTTCAGCCACTGTGCGGCGCATAACAAAAACATAACCATAATACGGGTTTTTTCAATTCTCGTTGTACTTTCATAGTGAATAGTCGATTAGCGGAATTTTTCTTACATTCTTATTAAACAAACAAAAAATTATACAAAAAAATATTCGTAGTACATATTATTCGTAATAGGTATATACTGACTTTCATAAATAAGCTTTATGTACTTTGCTAATATTTTTACATAGTAGATATAACAAAAACCAAAAACACAAATAAGGTGCTCATGTGGAATACTCTATATGTGTACCTCAAATACAAAAAATTGTGAAGTGAGTTCCAATGGCAGAATGGAATGGAAAGATACATAACCGTGGTAAAGCGTGGGAGAAACCCGAATTCTTCACAAATTTCATCTGCTCCAAAAATGTCTAGGGATAATAGCGCATCATATACCAATCGTCAAAATCGTTTTTCATTATTGCAAGTCACCGACGACAAGCCCGCTGCATCATCGCAAAAGTCTTTTAAGCCACCACCTATATATTTGAGAGAAAAAAATCTAACGCCCTTATTAAAAAATTAGTCTAGGCCATTGTTGAAAACGCATTTCATGTTATTCCAATAAAGCGTGGTAACATTGACGAAAATAAAATTCAAGTATACGAAGAAAAAGATTTCCGCAAAATAGTGACTGAATTCGAAAAAAATTAAACAAGTTTTTTTACGTACCAATTTAAAAGTGCCAAAGGTATGTAGATCGTACTGAAGGGTATTGACTCTTATGTTAATCCCAAAGAAGTAAAAGATGCACTCATCATACAAGGATTTAAAGTAAAAAATGTTACCAACATAATCAATAGGGAGAAGATCCCCAGCCTCTATTTCGTGTTGAATTGGACCCGAATGATATACAGCTGCAAAAAAAACGAGACACACCCAATTTGTAGCCTAAAATACCTCTTATATCGAAAAATCACAATTGAAGAGCCACATAAGCGATCAGGCCCCGTACAGTGCCATAATTGCCAAGAATATGGCCATACAAAAACATACTGTAAATTACCTACTGTTTGTGTTGTGTGCGGCGAATTACACGGCACTGCTAGTTGCAAAAAGCCAAAATATCAAAGTGATAAAAAATGCAGTAATTGTGGAGGTAATCACACCGCTAACTACAGAGGTTGTCTTGTGTACTCTTTTGTCAAACAGACTATGGTGCAAAAACCTATATTAGCTCCATCTCAATCAGCAAACGCTTACACCGCCACTTTTGCGCAAATGAGCCAATCAGTTACTTCCCGTGTATCGTATGCCGATGCTGCTAAAACAAATTCTATTCCCGCACAAAATGTTTCCCCGCCAAATATTTCAACAAATACAAACTCAAACTTAAGTTTTAAGCGCCTTGAAGCTACCATTGATAATTTAGTGCAAACTATAAATAATTTTATAACAAATATGACTACCATGATGCAAAAAATGCTACGAATGCAGAATACACTGCTTCAACCATTAATTAACAAACCATGGACACGTTAAAAATATGTTTCTAGAACGCAAACGGCATATGATACAAAGGACCCTAGAGGGAGAGCATGCGGTGGATCTGCAATTCTAATTAAGCCAAGACTCAAGCACTATATCCTTGACAACGTTAGTGAAGAATATATGCAAGCTACGAATATTTTTGTAGAAATTTTTTTTTCTAATTTCATGATATCGTCAATTTACTCACCTCTTATATTTTCAGTTACCAAACATCAGTATGAGAAGTTCAACAAATCGCTTGGATCTTGTTTCGTGGCAGCTGGAGACTACAATACAAAGCATACGTACTGGGGTCGCGTCTTATCACACCTAGAGGACGAGCGTTGTTCAATACAATTTCAAACATGGGCTTAGATGTTATTTCGAGTGGGGAGCCCACTTACTGGCCTATTGACGTACGAAAAATTCCGAATGTTATTGATTTTGGCGTCATGAAAAATATTTCTAGTGATTTAATTAATGTTGAAGCTTCTCTAGATCTCTCCTCCGATCACTCCCTCACTATCGTTACAATTTGTAACCCACTAAGAAGTGACTTACCTCACCCATATATGAAGATGATCAATCGTGTTAATTGGCTGGGATTCAAAAAATATCTTAGTAGTCATTGCACGGAAAATATTACGCTAAGAACACCCAATGACATTGAAACTAACATTGCCAATCTTAACGAAATTATTAAACAGGCTGCTGAACATGCAACTACCTCCCACCCGCAGTCTGGGTTTAATAAAATTTATTCCAGGGATATTGAACATTTCGTGTGTGAAAAAAGAAGAGCTAGAAGGGAATAGCAACAGCACAGATCACCCCAACATAAACTCAGACTTAACGACTTCAAAAGTTGCTTGCATCTGAAAAACCTGCATCTCTTAAAATTTATTTGGAAGGTCTTGATGTCACACCAACATCTAATTACTCTCTGTGGCACGCTGCTAGAAAGCTTAAAACACGCGTTGAGTTTAAGCCACCTCTGCGCACATCTATCGCAGGTCGGGCAAGAAGCGATACGGAAAAATGTAAAATATTTGCTGAGCATTTAAAATCCGTATTTACCCCAATTCTGGCAGCTTGCAAAAGTCAAAATGATTCCAAAGTCGGGCAAATATCTTAGTAAAGCTGAGTCATATAGGCCAATAAGTTTGCTGTCAACTATGTCAAAACTCTTCAAAAACTGCTCATGACAAAATTGTCCCCAATTTTAACTAATAGTGGATGCATCCCAGACTATCAATTTGGTTTTAGAAGTCAGCATAGCACCATTGAATAAACTCATAGATTGGTTCAATTTATAAGAAGAACATTTGAAGAAAAGAAGTATTGTTCTGCCACGTTTATTGACGTTTCTCAGGCATTTGATAAAGTGTCATCATCATCAATCATCAAACATATCTACAAATAAATTTTCTGAAGCTATTAGAAAGTTACATTACTACCCAAAATTTCACGGTTGTGGAAGGAGAATTCATAAGTGTGCCCGAATCTATATCATCCGGTGTGCCACAGGGGAGCATACTGGGGCCAGTCTTGTATCTGATCTATACTTGTGATATGCCTTTGAGCAGCAATATCCATACATCTTTTTGCCGATGATACATCCTGCCTTAGTATGCATGAAAACCCTCACGAGGCTTCCCGATATCTACAAGAACATATTACACAATTGGAAATGTGGTTGAACTTATGGAGAATTAAGGTAAATGAACAAAAGTGTGTCCATATAACGTTTAACCAAAGAAGAGATACTTGTTCCCCCCTTCTAATGAACAATCAAAATATTCGTCAACGTTCCCAAGTGAAATACCTTGGTATACACCTTGATCGAAGGCTTACATGGAAACATCATATTGACTTTAAGCTAACTCAGATGAAACTTAAGTTATCTCAAATACTCTTTTTGATTGGCAGAAATTCAACAATTTGGTTGGACTGCAAACTTTTAATATACAAGTCGCTTTTGAAGCCAATATGGTGTTACGGTATCCAGTTATAGGGAACTGCTTTAGCTTCCAATGTAGAGAGAATCCAACGAAGGCAAAACAAAATTTTACATTTAATAACATCGGCTCCAGGGTACATGAAAAATTCTAATATACATCGTGATTTAAATATGCCACTAGTGATTGCAGAAATTGCAAAATACGCAGGCAAATATTTAACAAAACTCGAGTAACATCCTAATCCGCTTGCTCGTAATATTTTGTACTTTACTGGACACATCCGCTTAAAAAAGAGGGACACAAGGCCTCTTTTACTCAACACTCCAGATGTAATTTCTTGAAAATACTTTTCTTTCCTTTTTTTTGATTATCACTACTTATGTATTATTTATAACTATTAACAAGTTTATGTCCGGCAGTGGTCGGTCCTAATAATTATATTTTAGATTTAAGATTTGAATACTTATTGTTAGTTCATATTTGAAGATACAATGAATAAATTAATGTATTAAAAAAAATAAAAGGGGTTTACGCGCAGGTGCCTTTGCCCTTGTGGGGATATGTACTCCCTGTGTATATTAATTTTTATAAAATAAAAGTAATTAATTACAAAAAAAAATATTTAATACACCTTTAAGAAGTCATAAAAAATGTGGGTTTGTTTGAATAGCAGAATAAAACCGTAAATTTTCACATGAGTTGTTATATTTGTGTATAGATTTTAATGACTGATGTAATGGCAAAGGTATACGTATTATATACCGTTGAATAGACAATTATGTCTACTGTTGTGATAATATAGAAAAAATATGAAACATTTTAAGTGAAGAAAATGAGATCAATAATTTAGGCAAAAATAAAAAATTTAATTTTGTAATCAAAATTGGGTTTTGAATATTTCGAAAAGTATTGAAGGTATGAGAATAATTTCTGTGGCAATAAGGAAAAGGTGCTTAAGTCATATTTGATTGTTTTAAGCTTTCAAGCCGATTTTGAGAAGTGTACAGTTAAATATTGAAAGTCTCTGTTAATATTCGTTTTTTTAAGCAAACATCGTTCTACAAACTGTAAGTAACACATTTAAGTTGAAATATACCAAAGTATAACCTTAATTTAGCTATTATTCCAAATGAGATTAGAAGCGTAAAAATATAAGTCGAAGGTATAGCGCTATAACTTCTTGAAAAATCATACAAATTAATTGAGATTTTGAACAGGGTTACTTTCAAATATACAGATTACAGTGGTACTATTAACCCAAAATCAGCTTAGCTCCACTTAAGTACTTTTTCCTTTTTGCCACAGATTTTTTTCTGTGTCTTACAACAGGGTGCCTCTAAATATACTTTCTGAAAAGTTTAATACTTTTTCTTTCCAAAACAGTTAGTTTCATCGAAATCGTTTCACTAGTTCAAAAGTTGCGGACTTTTTTCCACTTTTTTATTTCACGTTGCACAGCAGGGTTGTACGATAAAACATTAGAAGTATGCTATTGAACACTTATATTCGTGCTATTAAAGGAATTAGAGGCAACATTATCCTTGACGATGACTTCAATGCCATAGTTTGCTTTAGACAGCAGAGTTTTCAGAAACTCGGCATCTCACATTGACTTTTCGAAAAGTTTCCCAAACGACCAGGAATACTTTTTGTCGTCTATATAAGTACACAATTCACCCAGCCTTAGTTTTACGTTCATGTTGAGCTTCAAAATACTTTTATTAATTTTCCTTAAATTATAACGTTTGTTTTGATACTCTCTAGTGTAGTCTTTTTGAATAAAAATATTACGGCCCTTCAATTTATTTTTAGCACCTAGAAAATTAACAACTTGTAAATGCATAGCCACTCTTACATCAACATCCAAATAATAATAATTGTAAATAAATCAATAAATCCGATTTAGCAGCAGATGCAGTAGCACTGACAAAACCATTGACAACAATATTTGTGGAACGTGATCTGCGGTCAATTTATTCAACACGAGACGAAAACATTTTTACATCGTTTCTTATACTACTGTGTGTCATTTCCTTTTTATTATTATTTATCACTTGTTCTGGCGAGAACAGTCTGGGACGTTTATTGTTCATAGATTTTTACAGCATGCGTTAGTGCAAACGCAAAAATACAAAGAAAATAGATGACAACAGCTAAGCTGAATTAATAGCGGCAACCGAAAGCAAAAAACAACAACAAAATAATGTATGCATGTACCACGAAAACACACTCTCAATAAGCAGCAGTCACCTTTGGGAATAACTTACGGCCTGGTCCACGATGTCGACAATAAATTATCTGTCGCTTAGTTATATTTGTTTGTTTCCAATATAACTAAGCGACAAGTAATTTCTTGTCGACATCGTGGGGCAGGTCGTAAATGTTGATAGCATTATTGCCATTTTGGCATTTTCATTGCTAGATCTGGAATTTTCATTATTTAAAAAGCATTACAATTTTAAAAAATTCTGCTAAATGCTTTCTGGTAGAATTTGTTGAAAATAAAAAATCTTAATTTGTTAAAAAAATTCTTCTGTATAGAGGATTTTTCTCATAAATGTACATGTATTGTAGGGTAAAGGGTCCCTGATGATCTGCACTAGCAACAGTGAAATGCGCAATAAGATCCAGCTAACCCCTAAATAATTAATTTTAATGTATTTTTAATAAAAAATTGTTTTACTCAATAAGTAAAATTATAATTTGGGACTATTACTGCGATAAAAAATTTTAAACATAATTGTAACAATTCCAAGAAACACCAATTATTAACTATTTTATGTTTGTATGTGCTATAAAAATACTACCAAATGTGTGAAAAAAATAAATTCAAAGCTATTTCCATAATTTTTTTAAATTTATATCTGGCATTATGCTTTTCTTCTGTAGAGCGTTTTAGCAGAATTTTTTCACCAATTTAGCATTCACCCATCAACATTTTCTGGTTGATAGCCAACAAGCTTTCGACATAAAAAACACCCCAGCATATTAATTAAATGGTTCGAAACAACCAAAGTCTGTGTGTATGTATGTTCATACATACATATATATGTACCTCGCAAACAATCACCAAATAAGCAGTGTCAGCCTTTTTGAATGAGGGTTGAAAGCCAACAAACCTGAGGTATTGCAAATGCTAGACACAAACAGCTACTCCAGCTGGAGTTATTAAATGAATCCAACCAATATTGACAATTACAGATAAATAAATTTGATAAATAGTGTACGTTTTTTCGTCGTAGTAAAAAATGTATTCCCATTGACAGCTCAAAACTGTTCTGACGAAAAGTTTGCACACAAACTGATGTCACACCCTGTAAAGAAGTAAAACATAAAACCACAAATATAATCAACAAAATATTTTATTAAAACAAAGGTACAACTGTATGACTTTCAAGACCAACCAAATATATTAAAGAAAAAAACATACAACAACAAACATCCAAAAAAATAATCTACAAACAAAGGGATTAACGGTCACTACCGAAAATATGTATACATATAAACATGTATGTATGTAGAATGTATATTAAAATACAACATGTGTACAACAACGAACACAGTTGAATAAAATAAGTTAGCGACAATAACAAACAACAATAAAAAATTAACATGCAGAATTGTACATATTACAACAATAACGTATAAGAAAAATATTATAAAAGGCCGAAGAATTTGCAAACAATGATCACTCGCTTAGTAGACATCAGTGGATCAGGCATAGACTACTAAATTAGAGACGACACCGGCGAATTCAAGATAATTCGCTTTATCTCAATTTTGCGGTCGAAATAGCAAATATGAGTAATTTCTATGCCTTTCTCTGTCAGATAATTCGAATAAAATGACGTTTAGGTATTTACAAAATAAAAATTTTCTTGACAGGAATTGGCGCGATTGGATAAAAAATTGTATAATAAATGTAATTTGTGGACAAAATTTGGTAATTATCTTGTCCACATATTACCAACAGTGAGAAAAGTGAACAAAACAAAAGTGATGGTGAAAAAAACATGGATTACTGGTAGTACAACAAAAGTGAAAACGTAAGTGTATATTTATTTTTTCTTTTAGTTATTTATAATAGATTTTAATAATATATTCTTATTTTCCAGGAGCTGCAGATGTTCTATTGATTGTGCTGCAGGATAGAAGATGAATTCGTTCCCTACAGAGCCAACTAAGTAAGTAATTTACATGAAAACTTCTGTGCAAAGTGAATTTTTAAGGTGAAATTTAAGTGTGGAATTTTGTGCATTGGAAGGTTAAGGTTGTTGTGCATTTTGTACATTGGAAAGAACGATGACGGTTATATCCAATGTTCAATACCACAAGTTAATAAGTCGTTCTGTGTCCTCTTGTACAAGTATTTGATACGACGAATAAATAACTTTGCAATAAATGAAATGCCCTACAGCTACAGAATATTTTTCAAGAGATATAATTTTTGCTTTATATCTAAATATAAAATTTTAATAATACAAATATTTTTATTTTACTTTTATTTACATATGTGAACGTCAACAAGAAAACCCAGAAGAAGCTGAAAGAAATAGCTGTTCCAAAACTTTATTCGATCCCTAAAAATCTAAACTGGAAAGATAAAAATGCATTTAAGAAGGAAGAATGTTCGCAACTAAAACAACTTTAGACTTTGATGGCATTAGTAAATGAATATTTATTTGTTTTTTAATAAAATGTTTAATTGTCATTATCAAAAATCAAAGTTATTTAAAAGATGTGTAATTAATTATATTAGTAAATATTCTAATTTTGTTTTTCAGTTTACAAATTTTATTTTTATATTTATTTTTTTTATTTTTGTTTAGATATCCACAGTTTCTTTTGTAACAATTTAACATGATTCAAAAATATATGTAAATACATTTATACAGATACTAAAAAAATTAAAAATAAAAAAAAAATTTAAAAATTGGACATATGTATGCATATATGTACATAACTTCTTTTAAGATTCTTTTACTATAAATTGGGGTGAGTATACGCTTAAGTAAGAAATAACTTGTTTTTACATTATGTTAATAAAAATAATTTTGTATGATAATTTGTTTTCAAAACCCTTTATAAACCTATTTAATTTTTATAAATAAGGCTGTTAGTTTTTTTTATGCAGATTGGCCATTTTATACACCCACCACATTTTCAAATCTATCTAGTTTTTCATACGTCTCCCCTAAAATAAAAATAATTTAAGAAAGCATGTATTTTAAAATTATATGCTTGTATATGTATATATTTTTTATGTTAAAAAAGAATCGAATATAAATTTAATCAACATTTAAAGCCTTACCTACAGCTTTTCTATAAATTTGTATGGCAGCATGCGTGTTTTCCAGCTATATAAATTCATGACATTAAAGTCCAAGCCGCCAGATATTTGGAATTTAGTTTCAAGGCTCCTTGAAAGTATGTAATGGCCATAAAATGATCACAACGACATAAGAACTCCATACGTGCTTTACCTATCGATTGTACCAGTACCTCCTGAACAGCTTGATTAAGATCAACTGCTTTCAATACTACAGAAAATACATGCCATAACTATCCAAACGCTTCAGAGTATTCAGCTTTTTCAAAGTCATATTTCTCAAAAGCTATACTGATTCTGAATACAATCTTTATAGTTCTGAAATATTTGAAGCCTTGGCTTTCGACCCCAATTGGTCGTAAAACCCCACCATTTCGATTTTGGCCAAAATTTTGACCACCAAAAAAAGCTGTCATATACATATGAAAATGCATTATTACACATTTTCCAAAGTCATATTTCTCAAAATCTATACTGATTCTGAATACAATCTATAAAGTTCTGAAATATTTGAAGCATTGGCTTTCGACCCCAATTGGCCGTATAACCCCACCATTTCGATTTTGGAAAAAAAAATTTTACCACCAAAAAAAGCTTCCATATACATATGAAAATGCATTATTACACATTTTTCAAAGTCATATTTCTCAAAAGCTATACTGATTCTGAATACAATCTATATAGTTCTGAAATATTTAAAGCTTTGGCTTTCTACCCCAATTGGCCGTATAACCCCACCATTTCGATTTTGGCCAAAATTTTTTATTTCTTCTAAACGACCTTGGCATTTACAGGCTGAGTATACCCGGCAGAAAACGTCGTTACACAATGATGCCATGATTTACATATACATATATGTATATCTTTGCATAAATTTGTTAGTTTTTTTGAACATTCTTATGTTGGTTATGGTTACTGCGAAATTAAACGTCAAAATCTACTCATTTGTTAGTGTTTCTTACGTGTATGTTTCTGAGACTAACAGCATGGCTATTTCTTTTACGGAGTAAAGAAAAACAGGAAATATTGATGTTACACAAGCTTTTCGAAGTGAAAATTTTTGCAATCAAAAATCAGCAAAATGCTGAGAAATCTATAAATCTGGCAACAGTGGGTTTTGACCTTTTGAGGTAGTATGTTTGGAGACTCCCTGTTGTGAGGAAGGATAGCTCTAAAGACCGCCGAAGTTGGAAACTGCGGGTGTCGGCCGAAACCAGTGAGAAAAATAGTCTAAAAAATTAAAATTGATTTAGTTCCTGATATTATTTTTGTGTATTGTTTTTCCTGATTCTGTTATAACTTTGTGTTTTGTCTTCTTTAATTATTTCCTTCCTTTATGTCTTCCTGAGTTTAATGCCCAATCTTTTTTCTTTTACAAAAATTGTCTGTCCGGGTTCGTTAGTCTTCGGGTTAGTTTTTCTCTTGTTCTGATAGCAAATGTCTTCTTCTTGTTTCTCTGTGAGCCCTTTAATTACGTTCAGTCTAATATTTTCTAATTCTTGAGGATCGGTGGTGACTCTACCAAGAAAAAATGCTTCAAAAGGTTTCTTCCTAATGGTAGAATGTATGGAATTATTATATTCAAGAACTGCCATATGTAGAATTTTTGAAAAAGTACTCTGAGCATTTTTTAGACAACGCATCAACTCTGAGAGTGTAGAATGAAATCTCTCGATTTGCCCATTTGCGCTACTACTGTATGGAGGTATCTTAAATGTCTTTATCTTATACTGATTTCTAACATGATTTTCTAACATTAAGTTGAACTAAATGATTTTTTATTGTCCATGACAATTACTTGTGGCATACCAAAGAAGAGTAGTATCTCTCCAATTATTTAATTATTAATTCTTTTCCTGGATGAATATGTCTATATGTACGATCTGTCCAGAGTATTGGGGAATCAGTGTTTCCTGAATTGAATTCTTGTTAGGGCGTCTGTCGTATTTATTTTCTTTGCATATTTTGCAAAGCCTAGTAATTTTTTAAACCTTTGAATGAATTTGTGGAAAATAGAATTTTGTGAGGAGTTGGGTTTTGTTTTCTTCTACACTATTTCTATGAGCTCTATTATGCTCATTTATTATTTCGTTTTTTTGTTTATCTTCGCTTTTCAGATCTGTTACTATATTTTGTGAATACATACTTGACTCTATATTGTGTAAATTTGTCTCTGTAAATTTCTTGCGTCGGAGGTTTTAATGCATTTGGCAAAGGAAGGTTTAAAAATTTTCTTCAAATGTATGTGAGAGTTTCTGTAGTAATATTGGGTTCATTTATAATGTGCCTGTGGTATGTTGGAAATACTTTTTCAAAATTATTATATGCCTGAATAAATGCATTTATTGCGGCGTCCGCAAATTGTTTAAGGTTTTCTGATGAACTGTCGTCGTTGTGCTGAGTTGCAGTCAGGGTATTTATTTGTGGGTTGTCATTAGATGGTCTAGATAAAGTATCAGCCACTACGTTAGTACAGCCAGGCTTGTATTTTAATTCATAATTGAAGTCTTCCAGGAATACTTTCCATCGTTTTAGTTTTAAGTTTCGTTGTTTAAGGCATAGGTTAGGGGAAGGTGGTATGTGTAAATTTTTTTTTGTAGAACTTTAGAGGTAGCTTCTAAGTGATTTCAATGCCCATATAATGACAAGAAGCTCATTTTCTTTTGTAGCGTAATTTTCCTCAGTTTTACTTAGTGTTCTTGATAAAAAGGCGATTGGTCCCAAGGAGCTGCATCTGTCGTTAAAACGATTTTTTTTTTGAAATCTGGATACGCCAACATCTCGTCTTCGGATGTCAATGTGGTTTTTAATTTTTTAAGCGCATCCATTGCCTCTTGGTTAAGCCTCAATTCTATTTTTTTGAAGTTTGTTTGGACGAACGTCCTGCCTCCCCTCTTAGAAGCATTCTCAGGCTTAGCAACTTCGGCGTAGTCCCTGATAAAGCGCCTATAGTAGTTTGAAAGTCCTAAGAAGGATCTAAGATCTTTTAGCGTCTTTGGTGTTGGAAAATTCGGAATTGCTTCGACCTTTTTTGGGTTAGTTCTTATGCCCTTATCTGAGATAATGAATCCCAAAAATTCTACTTCGCTTTTCAAAAACTCACACTTATCTAGTTAAATTTTCATGTTTGAAAGTTTTAAAATTTGTATCTTAATTTTTATAATCTTCTTCCTCCTTTGTAGAAAAAATTATGATATCGTCCATGTAGACGAAACAAATTTTTCCCATGTATGCTCTCAATATGTCGTATTATGTCCGCTGGAATATAGAAGGAGGATTTCTCAGCCCGAATGGTAGTCTAGTAAATTCATATTTACCATTGTTGACTGGCTGTTTTCTTCCTGTCAGCTTCCCTGAGCGGCATTTGATGGAATTCACTTATGAGATCTATTACGGAGAAGAATTTATTTTGGCCAAGTTGGGGTAAAACATCATTGATCTCAGGAATTTGATATTTGTCCGTTTTGTCTGCTCATTTAATTTTCGGTAATCAATTACAATTCTGAATTTTTTTCCAGATGCATCAGCCTTTTTGGGCACAACCCAAATTGCTTTGTCCTAGCCAGTCTCCAATTTGTTTTTCGACTTCTTCTTTTAGATGCATTGGATAAGGGTAATATCGGGAATAGATAGGTTCGTTTGTTTTTGTCTTAATATTTGCAACTACGGCTATCGTGTAAGTCGAATTCTCGTCTGGTTCACTAAATAATGATCTATGGTTATCAATAACGTTTTCTAGTTCTTCCTTCTGTTGTTCCGTCAAGTGGTGTGTCGTAATATTAATATTGTTTACTGATTGTGATACTTTTTGTTTTATTCGAATTTTAAGTGTTCCCTTTATTAGCACCGTGAAAGGATTTCAGTCTTGGCAGTAAAAATTATTTTATTTTATCGGCGTGTTTGCCAAATACGTTTATGAAGGTATGATGACTGACTTTGTTATTTCCGCTAATCGAACTTGCGAAAAAGGAATTTTGATTTGGTAAGGGATTTCGAACTAAACAGGGTTGTATGTAATTATTGTTTGAGCCGGTATCAATAAGGAAGTTTACAATTTTTCCATCATTTGCCCTGCACTCAAAGTAAGGTAGAGACGAATTCGTTAGTCTAAAAAATTAATGTCCGCAAAGTGCTGGGTTTCGAATTGGTTTCCATTTTCAGATGCTTATGGTTGATTTTGCAAGTACTCGTCCAGTATTGGGAGTTTATTCTCTTCTTCGTAGTTTAGTGCTTAGTCCCGATAGTTCGCTTTCCTCCATCTCTAGATGACTTTTTTTATTGTGTATGTATTAAAATGTAAACGATATTTTTTCACTATTCATGTTCTCGTTGTACATTCATAGTGAACAGTCGATTTAGCGGAGTTTTTATTTTATACTAAACAAAAAAAATCATACAAAAAAATATTCGAAATACATATTGTTATTGATAAATAAGCTTTATTTGCGTTGCTAATATTTTTTTAAATGGTCATATATAACAAAAACAAAAAAACCGCGAACAAAAAACAAAGTGATCTTGAGGAATAATCTATATGAGTACCACAAAAACAAATAACTGTGAAGTGAGTTCTAATGGCAGAAATGCCTTTTTTAATGTGAGTTCTGAAACTGTTAATAATATAATAAAAACAAAAATCTTATGACAGACTTACTGCGAGTTCTGAAGCTCTTAATGAAAACGAAATAAAAAAGAAACCTGATAATAGACTTTTTTTAACGGCAAAGTCTCTTTGTCGTCAGGGATCAACTTCGCTTTGTCCAATGCCAACTAGTGATTCGTTAACATTACCGTTGCCTTGTACTTCTACATTTAACTCAGCGATATCATCCGCTTCGGGCTCGTGGTCATCACTTAACCAAGTTTTTACTGAAGTTAAGAGCAGCCCAAAAGCCAAGGTCCAAGTCGGAATGGACAGATATAAAACCGTGATAAAGCGTGGGCGAAGCGCATCCTCTATTAACCGTCAAAACCATTTTCAAATATTGCAAGATGACAACAACGAACCCGATGTATCCACGAACAAAACATCCAAGCCGCCACGAATATATTTGAGAGAAAAAAAATCAAACACTCAAAATTAATCTCGGTCATTGGTGAAAATAAATTTCACATCGTTCCATTAAAACGTGGTAACATTGATGAAACTAAAATTCAAATGTATGAAGAAAAAGATTTCCGCAAAATGATTACTGAATTTGTAAAAAATAAAAAAAGTTTCTTCACATATCAGCTTAAGAAGAAATAAAAGATGCACTCGTACTCCAGGGATTTAAGGTAAAAAATTTTTATAACACAATAAATAGGGAAAGATACCTCATCCTCTATTTCACGTCGAACTTGAGCGAAACGGTATAAAATTTAAAAAAACGACTCATCCAATTTATAATTTAAAATATCTCTTATACCGAAAAATATACAGTTGAAGAACCACACAAGCGTTCTAGACCCGTACAGTGCCATAATTGTTTGTGTTATCTGCGGTGCAGTTTGTGGTGAATTTCACGGTACTGCTGGTTGTGCCAAACCTAAAGATCTAGCAGAAAAAAAATTTTGTAATTGTGGAGGTAATCGCACCGCTAACTACAGAGGATGTCCTGTATATTCTTTGGTTAAATTAGCTCCAGCACAAACAGCAAACGCTTACTCCGCCACTTTTGCTCAAATGAGACAACCTGTCACTTTACGTGTATCGTATGCCGATGCAACTAAGACTACTTCTTTTCCCACACAAAATATTCCACCTCAAATAATTCACCGAATGTAAACTCAAGCTTTAACTTTAGTCGCCTTGAAGCTACTATTAACAATTTGTGCAAACTATAAATAATTTTACAACAAATATGACTACCATGCTGCAAGAAATGCTGAGAATGCAGAATACTCTGCTTCAAGCATTAATTAACAAGCCATGAAAACGTTAAAAATATTTTTCTGGAACGCAAACGGTATTCGCCAACATAAAAATGAACTTGAGCACTTCCTGACGGGAAAAATGTTAATATAATGTTGGTCTCTGTGACACAATTGATTTCTGGAAGCTTTTTCAAAATAAATGGCTACACTATGTGTGATAGAAACGACCCTAGAGGGAGAGCCTGCGGTGTATCTGAAATTCTAATTAAGTCAAGACTCAAGCACTATATCCTTGACAACGTTAGTGAAGAATATATGCAAGGTACGAATATTTTTGTAGAAAATTTTTGTTCTTATTTCGTGATATCATCAATTTACTCACCTCCTAGATTCGCAATTACTGAGGATCAATACGAGGATTTCTACAAATATCTTGGCCCTTGTTTCATAGCAGCTGGCGACTATAATGCAAAACACACTTTCTGCGGTTCGCGTCTTATCACACCTAGAGGCCGAGCGTTGCTCAACACAATTTCAAAAATGGGCTTGGACGTCATTTCGAGTGGGGAGCCCACTTACTGGCCTACTGACATAAATAAAATTCCGGATGTTTGAATTTTAAACTATTTGGCCAATACTGTTTTATGTTTTCTTCCAATTGTTTCAGCTAATAAGGCCTAAGTTATTTATAATGTTAATAAAAGGAATTTATTAAATTTTTTCCCAACGTTTCGTCAATTGTTTGTTGACTTCTTCAGGAGATGTTTTTCATCTATTTAAATTTTGGATCAAACATTACATTGTTATAAATTTTTTTAAATATTAAATAAAACAAAAACTTACAATAATTGTTTATTTTTTACATTAAAAAATTTTTTGTTTGTTTAAAAAACCAATTTTCTTAAAAACTGTAACGACAAAAACATGAAACAATTTATTAAACACGGCTTAGATTTACTTTATTGCAACAATATAACTAGCATTGATATTATTGGTATCTTCTTTTATAGTTATCGTCTTTTCTATCCTTTGCTGTATTCTTAAGCTTTCCATGGTACATCCCCCCTTTCTATATTCTCTATGTCCAATATCTTCACATTGTCAAAATCAACAGTATGTTTGTTGTTAATAATATGGGAAGATAAGGCGGTTGAAGTTTTTTGTTTTATTACGTCATTTTTATGTTCACTCATTCTTGCCTCCAAATTTCTCTTTATTGTACCTATGTATATTAGTTCGCAGTTCTCATCATTATTCCCTTTGCATTGTAGTTCATACACAACATTGCATTGTTGTTGTTTGGTTATTGGCCCCTTAACTTTTGTAAATATTTTATTTAGTGTTGTGTTTGTTTTATAGGCAAATTGTATTTGTTTTGATTCCACAGCTGATTTGATTTCTTTAGTGTTAGTCAAACCAGGTATATATGATACAATGAAAATTGTTTGTGTGTTAATTGTTACATTGTTTTGATCTGTTGCTTGAATACTTATTATTTGATAATGTTTTTACTGTTTCATTTATTAGTGAATTTATTAATTTCATTGGGAAACTATTATATTGAAGTATTGTTGTTATTTTCCCTATATATTTTTCATGAAAACAATTGCTGCTAATATTTAAAACCTTGCGCATTAAGCTCTTAGCAGTATTTATAATTGCACTTTTTGGTTGAGTTGAGTTGAAATTAATTATTCTACCTGACGAAATTTCCTTAGAGTACTAATCGAAAATAATCCCTCTGTTTACTCTGTGCAAGGTCGTGTCAAGATAGTTTATGCACTTATTTTTTTCAATTTCAATAGTGAAATTAATTTTCGGATGATATTTGTCTAACAAGCTGAGAATTTTATCTTTGTCTTTTATATTAATTACTGCCAACTTGTCATCTACATATTTAACTATGTACTTAATATGTATATTTTCTTGTTTCAATTCTGAAATTGTGTCGTCAAGAAGATTGTCCAATATGATATTCGCTATTGTTAGGGATGTTATAAATTTTGGCGTCATGAAAAATGTTTCTAGGGAATTAATTCACGTTGAAGCTTCCCTAGATCTATCGTCCGATCACTCTCCCATGATCGTTACAATCTGTAGCCCACTGAGAAGTGCTCTACCTCACCCATATGTGAAAATGGTCAGCCGTGTGAATTGGCTGCGATTCAAAAAATATCTTAGTAGTCATTGCACTGAAAACATTAAGCTAAGAAGTCATGATAATGTTGAATCTAATATTGTTAATCTTAACGAAATTATAAAGCAGGCTGCTGAACACGCCACTTCCTCCCATCCGCAGACTGGGTTTAATATAATATATTCTACAGATACTGAACATCTCGTATGTGAAAAAAGAAGAGTCAGAAGAGAATGGCAACAGCACAGATCACCCCAAAATAAAATTAGATTTAAAGAGTGCACTAAAAGACTCCATGAGCTGCTTGCATACGAAAAAACTGCATCTCTTAAAAACTATCTTGAAAATTTCAATGTCACACCAGTATCTAATTACTCTTTGTGGTGCGCTGCGAAAAGAATTAAAACACCCGTTAAGTTTAAATCACCTCTGCGCACTTCTACCTAAGTTTGGGCTAGGAGTGATACTGAAAAAGGTAACTTGTTTGCAAAGCATTTAAAATCCGTATCTACCCCAAACACATGTGCTGTTGTTGTTGATTTTCCGAGTGTAGTTGCGCTACCCCCTCGACCCATAAAATTTAAGATGTGTGAATGTACAAAAACTAATTGCAGAACTCAACCCCAAGAAAGCTCCGGGTATTGATGGAAGTAGTAACCAGATGCTAATAAAATTGCCTCGTATTGTAATTAGAATCATATTATTAATTTTTAATGCCATTTTACGACTAGAGTATTATCCCCAAAGCTGGAAGCTGCAACAGTTAAAATGATTCCAAGGCCGGGCAAAGATATTACGAAGGCAGAACTATACAGGCCAATAAGTCTGCTATCAACAATGTCAAAACTTTTCGAAAAACTGCTTATGTCAAAATTGTCCCAATTCGAATAGGTAGTGGGTGCATCCCAGACCATCAATTTTGTTTTAGAAGTCAGCATAGCACCATTGAACAAACGCCTACATTGGTTCAATGTATAAGAAGAACATTTAAAGAAAGGAAGTACTGTTCTGCACTGTTTATTGACGTTTCGCAGGCATTTGATAAAGTGTGGCATGAAGGCCTAATTTTAAAATTGAAATCATATCTACCAATAAATTTTCTGAATTTATTACAAAGTTACATTAGTACCCGGAAGTTCACAGTTGTTGAAAGAGAATTCATGAGTGTGCCCGAATTTATATCATCCGGTGTCCCACTGGGAAGCATACTGGGACCAGTTTTGAATTTGATTTATACTTGTGATATGCCTTTGAGCAGTAATATCCATACAACTACGATTGCCGATGATACAGCCTGCCTAAGTATGCACGAAACCCCTCACGAGGCTTCCCGATATCTACAAGAACATATTACACAACTGGAACTATGGTTAAAATTATGGAGGTAAACTAGCAAAAGTGTGTTCAGGTAACATTTACCCTGCGAAGAGATACTTGTTCCCCAATTCGAATAAAAAATTACGTTGTTCAACATTCACATGTAAAATACCTTGGTATACACCTCGATCGACGACTTACATGGAAACACCATATTGACTAAAACCTAATACAAATGAAACTTAATCCAACTCAGATATATTGGCTGATTGGTAGAAATTCAACACTCAGCATAGACTGCAAACTTGGTCACATCCGCCTAAAACAGGGGGACTCAACACTCCAGATGGGATTTCTTGAAAAGATTTTTTTTTATTTTTTATTTTTATTATCACTAATTATGTATTATTTATAACTATCACTAAGCTTATGTCCGACAGTGGTCGGGCCTAATACTTATTCTCACAAAAACATAAATATGAAAAAAGGCCAGTTCTTGTCCAAAAAAAAAGTAGTGAGATATAAATTTTGACCAAGTTCTTGTTTGCCACAATACCTAACACAAAAATTTTTTATGTATTATATAAATTTGTAATCGCAAGGGTGTCATATAATTTCTAGATAATCTGCTAACTTGAAAATATTTTTACCGATTTAAAGAAATGAACAAATAAAATTTTTCTCTCCTTATTTAGAAAAGTAAGAATTTTGCCAAGTTAGCAGTTAGCTCTATTGTCAGCATTTGGATAAATTCATTGGAATTTAATAATAAGGTAAATAATTTTTTTTGTGTTAACATGTATACGTGAGAATCTGTGTGTACGTATGTTTGTAGGAGTTTACGGCTGTCCGTGATTTGAGGTAGGTGAGGGTTGTGTTGTATTATGTAACCGTGGGAATTTGTGTGTATGTATTTCTGTATGAACTTAGGGCTGATAGCGATTTGATTTAGGTGATGGTCTTGTTATAATATGTATCTGTGTATACTTATGTCTGTAGGAGTTGTGACGAAAAGTTTGCACACAAACTGATGTCACACCCTGTAAAGTAGTAGAGCTAAAATAACAAAGATTATCGACGGACTGATTTATAAAACAAAAGTATTACAGCACACTAACAAAAACATAAGTACAACCTTATTACTTTCATGACCAACGATATATACCTACCAAAGAAATAAACAAAAGACAAAAATAACATGCAACAACAAAACATCCAACAAAATAATTTACAAGCAAAGGGATTAACGGTCAATAACAAAACATACTTACAAACATGTAAATGCATTAAAGTAAAGCATGTATACAACAACAATCACAATTGAATAGAATAAATAAGGGACAATAACAACAACAAACATATGCATGCAAAAATTTTTGCAAATATTAAAACAATAACGTAAATGAAAAAAGAGTATAAAAGCCCGAAGATTTTGCAAACAATCATCACTCGCTTCGTAGACATCAGTCGATTTCCTAGTCGCGACACAATACAGTAGAACACCGATAAGTAGTTATTAATAAATATTGTTAGCGATTTCCTAGACGCGAGACAATATGGTAGAACACCGATATGAATTATTAAAAAATATTGTTAGCGATTTCCTAGTCGCGACACAATACAGTAGAACACCGATAAGTAGTTATTAATAAATATTGTTAGCGATTTCCTAGTCGTGACAAAATACAATGTAACACCAATAAGTAGTTATTAATATATATTGTTAGCGATTTCCTAGTCGCGACACAATACAGTAAAAGCACCGATGAATAGGTATTAATAAAACGTTGTTAGCGTTGTTGTAATATGTATCCGTCAGAATCTGTGTATACGTACATATGTTTGTAGGAGTTTAAGTCTGATCGAGATTTGAGGTAGGTGAGGGTGAAGTTGTAATATGTATCCGTAGGAATATGTATGTATGTATGTCTGTAGGAACTTAAGGCTATCTTGATTTATGCTGTTAAAGTTATTCGATTGTATATGAATTTATGACAATGCAAATCTCTATATGTTTATCTGTGAGAATTTAAGGCTGGTTGTGATTTGTGAGGGGCGGGGTGTTGTTGAAATAATATGAATTTTTCTTAGATGAATTCTGGTATGTGTGTGTGTGTGCGTGGTGTTTATGGTTTTCTCACTTATATGTACGTAAAGATAAATTGTTTTCAATATCAACAATTGGTGCTGTAAAATATAAATCTGAACTTCTCTAATCCTAGTATGTTTTTATACTTACGATTGGTTTATATTTTCTCATGCTTAAATTTGTCTCGCGTTAAAGTCTGCTTGTGAGAAATTTGTATATATTACAGATTTTGTTTATTTAACCACATCTGCCTTCTTTGACTGGACGTCTTTTCATACGATCATGGGAATCTATAAAGTTTTTCTGTTCATAATAAGTTTGTTCACAGTTCTCGTTGTACCTTCATAGTGAATAGTCGATTAGCGGATTTTTTCTTACATTCTTATTAAACAAACAATTATACAAAAAAAATATTCGTAGTGCATATTATTCGTAATAGGTACATACTGACTTTAATAAATAAGCTTGATGTAGTTTCCTAATATTTTTAAATAGTGGAAATAACAAAAACAAACAAAAGACCGTAAACAAAAAAACATAAACAGTGACATTAAGGAATACTCTATACGAGTACCTCAAAAACAAACAAACAATCATAAATTACAAAAACAAAAAAAACAACAAGCAAAAAAACACAAAAAAGGTGCCCTTGAGGAATACTCTATATGAGTACCTCAAATACAAAAAATTGTGAAGTGAGTTCCAATAGCAGAAATATTTTACTGTGAGTTCTGAAGCTCTTAATGAAAATAATAGAAATAATAAATCTAATGAAAGTATTTTTTTAACGGCAAAGCCCATTTTTTGTCAGCGATCAACTTCGCTTTGTCCAATGCCAAATAGTGATTCATTAACATTACAGTTGCCTAGTACTTCTTCATATAAGTCAGTAATATCATCTCCTTCAGGCTCGTGTTCATCATTTAATAAAGTTATCACTCCAGATAAAAGTAGCTCAAAACCCAAGGTACAAGTCGGAATGGAAAGATACATAACAGTGGTAAGCGTGGGCGAAGCACGAATTCTTCAAAAATTTCATCTGCTCCAAAGATGTCTAGGGATAAAAGCGCATCATTTACCAATCGTCAAAATCGTTTTTCATTATTGCAAGTCACCGACGACAAGCCTGCTGCATATATATATATATTTGAGAGAGAAAAATTCTAACGCCCTTATTAAAAAATTAGTCTCGGCCATTGTTGAAAACGCATTTCATGTTATTCCAATAAAGCGTGGTAACATTGACGAAAATAAAATTCAAGTATACGAAGAAAAAGATTTCCGCAAAATAGTGACTGAATTCGAAAAAAATTAAACAAGTTTTTGTTACGTACCAATTTAAAAGTGCCAAAGGTATGTAGATCGTATTGAAGGGCATTGACTCTTATGTTAATCCCAAAGAAGTAAAAGATGCACTCATCATACAAGGATTAAACGTAAAAAATGTTACCAACATAATCAATAGGGAGAAGATCCCCCAGCCTCTATTTCGTGTTGAATTGGAGCCGAATGATATACAGCTGAAAAAAAACGAGACACACCCAATTTGTAGCCTAAAATACCTCTTATATCGAAAAATCACAGTTGAAGAGCCACATAATCGATCAGGTCCCGTACAGTGCCATAATTGCCAGGAATATGGCCATACAAAAACATACTGTAAATTACCCACTCTTTGTGTTGTGTGCGGCGAATTACTCGGCACTGCTAGTTGCAACAAGCCAAAAGATCAAAGTGATAAAAAATGCAGTAATTGTGGACTAACTAAAGAGGTTGTCTTGTGTACTCTTTTGTCAAACAGACTATGGTGCAAAAACCTAAATTAGCTCCATCTCAATCAGCAAACGCTTACTCCGCCACTTTTGCGCAAATGAGCCAACTAGTTACTTCCCGTGTATCGTATGCCGATGCTGCTAAAACAAATTCTATTCCCGCACAAAATGTTCCACCCCCAAATAATTGAACGAATGCAAACGCAAGCAACTTTAGTCGCCTTCAAGCTACTATTGACAATTTGGTGCAAACTATAAATAATTTTACAACAAATATAACTACCATGATGCAAGAAATGCTGAGAATGCAGAATACTCTGCTTCGAGCATTAATTAACAAGCCATGAGCACGTTAAAAATATGTTTCTGGAACACAAAAGTCATTAGCCAACAAAAAAATTAACTTGAGCACTTCCTTACGAAAAAAATATTGATCTAATATTGGTCTCTGAGACACAATTGACTTCGAGAAGCTTTTTCAAAATAAATGCCTACACTATGTATGATACAAAGGACCTTAGATGGAGAGCATGCGGTGGATCTGCAATTCTAATTAAGTCAAGACTCAAGCACTATATCCTTGACAACGTTAGTGAAGAAAATATGCTGGGGCCAGTTTTGTATTTGATCTATACTTCTGATATGCTTTGAGCAGCAATATCCGTACATGTACGTTTGCCGATGATACAGCCTGCCTTAGTATGCATAAAAATCCTCACGAGGCTTCCCGATATCTACAAGAATATATAACACAATTGGAAATGTGATTGAACTTATGGAGAATTAAGGTAAATGAACAAAAATGTGTCTATATAACGTTTACCCTAAGAAGAGGTACTTGTTCCCCCATTCGAATGAACAATCAAAATATTCCTCAACATTCCCAAGTGAAATACCTTGGTATACACTTTGATCGACGGAAACATCATATTGACTTTAAGCTAACTCAGATGAAACTTAAGTTATCTCAAATACACTGGTTGATTGGCTGACTGGACTGTAAACTTTTAATATACAAGTCGCTTTTGAAGCCAATATGGTCTTACGGTATCCAGTTATGGGGAACTGCTTCAACTTTCAATGTAGAGAGAATCCAAAGAGGGCAAAACAAAATTTTACGGTTAATAACATCGGCTCCATGGTACATCAAAAATTCTAATATACATCGTGATTTAAATATGCCACTAGTGATTGAAGAAATTGCAAAATACGCAGGCAAATATTTAACAAAACTCGAGTCACATCCTAATCCGCTTGCTCGTAATATTTTGAACTTTACTGGACACATCCGCTTGAAAAAGAGGGACACAAGGGCTCTATTACTCAACACGCCAGATGGGATTTCTTGAAAATACTTTTTTTATACTTTTTTTTTCTTTTTTGATTATCACTACTTATGTATTATTTATAACTATTAACAAGTTTATGTCCGACAGCGGTCGGTCCTAATAATTATATTTTAGATTTAAGATTTGAATACTTATTGTTAGTTCATATTTGAAGATACAATAAATAAATACATGAAATAAAAAAAAAATACGATTATTTTTAACGGAAGATAATTTTAAATGAAAATTTTGTTGAGGCAAACTTTTTTAAATATATCGTATCTTTATTTAATTTTTTCTATTTTTTTCACTTACAAGTGATACATTTCTACTGGTTATTGTCTTTGTGTGCGTTAGGAAATTGTATTATATTACGATGAAAATTTTGTTGGAGGGAATTTTTTAAATATTTCGTATCTTTATTTTATCTTTTTTATTTTATGCACTTACAAGTAATAAATTTCTATTGGTTATTGCGTTTGTGTGCGTTAGGATATTTCATCATGTTATGTATTTTTGTACATATATATGTGTGTGTGTGTTGTGTTTGCATTGAATATTTTTCTCACTGTGTTTTTATATCACATATCTTGTTGTTGTCTCTTTTTACTATAAATGTGTTTTTTATGCGTTGTTCAGTTCTATTGTTATGGATAGAACTGTGTAAAAATTATCAAGCAACATGTTTGAGGCAGTTCTGTCTATTTTTTTTAAAAATATTTTATTGCTTTTTCAAGAAAAAAGGATCAGTAATAAAAAAAGGCCGAAAGAAATTGGACCATACATTTGCAACACAAAATTTTGTGTGTCGTATATGGAGAAAATCTTAACATAGGTTAAACAAATGTTCAGTTTTTAGCACACTTGATATGTAAACCCTTTCTTATTGCACATTTTGAATTCAAATATTTATTTTGGTTTAAAATTTAATTTTATGATCGTCTGTGTCCTTTGTATATTTGGCTATTTTTATTACACATATTTTATAGCTTTTTTTTTCAAGAAAAGGGATCAGTAATTTTTTAAAAAGGATTTTCCGGACACACACATATATCGAAAATGTATTTTTTCAAATACAATTCATAGGATTTTTCTTTTTTTAAAATCCTATAAATACAGTTTTTGTTTTTCAAATAGTTATCAGTATTATTAAAATCATCGTCAGACAATGGAAATGCATTCGGCAATATTTCATTTGGATGATGAGGAGACGATGCTCCTCACACCTCTTGCAAACCAACAAGAAGTAGAGCACGCAGAGGAGGTAGAACTCATAGAAGACGAAGAGGAAGAAGAAGTCGAAGAAGAAGAATCTGAAGAAGAAGAAGCCGAAGTAGAAGCTGAAGAAGAAGATAACGACGAATTCATAGCATTACTTTTAAGTAATGAAAAAAATTACGACGATTGTTCAGAAAAGGCATAATCATAATGAGAAAATAAAGGATTTAAAAAAATAAAAAGGTTAAAAAAACAAAAAGAAACAATAATTAGTAAAATAAAAAACGAAAAGGAGAAAGTTAATCCCCTTAAAATATTGTACGAACAGTACTACTCTTGTCCAATATGTCTTAGGTCAAAAATATTGGGTAAAAATATGATATTCATAAGATGTAGTCACAAATTTTTGTTCAAAATGTTTCAAACACTACACTTGTAATAAATGCTCTGTTTGCAGAGGTTATTTTAATTATATAAATACAGTCGACAAAAAGGGTGAAGTATACATAATACAGAGTCTATGTCAACCTTCACAATAGACTAAAACCATTTAATTTTTAATAAAAATTTAGTACATGAAATACTAAAGTATATTTATTTAAAATAATGTCTTTATTTTCAAAATTTTTCCGAATAAACTATGAAAATACTTACATATGTTTTAATCGAATGAGTAAAAACAAATTATATATTTGTATTTATAACATAAATTTTATTTAAAAGTTTTCTTTTACTTTGATATATGGGTTTATAGGCAAAAATTATTTTATATGAATTAAAAAGTTTTTGAGTTAATAAATATTTATTATGATGTAACTCACATGCACATTAGTTACCTGCGTAAGCAGTCTTGAAATGTAAACACGTCATGTTTTTTAAATGTATTCTCGTGGCATGCATTATAATAAGTCAATAATAAATGCTGTCGTACTATAAACGAAGCACGATGGATGTATTGGTGTACGTGTATATGACTGTTAACAAGCGATGTCGCCAAGACATCTTGTTTATAACAAACAATGAAATTATGTACTGTTGATACATGTATGCTTGTTATTTTGCAGAAAAATAAAAGAGCATACACAAATTATCTAGATATGTATGTATGCACATGCATGACATTTGTATACGCGCCAATGAGAGGAAAAAGCACAAACACCAAAAATTTTTCAGTCACGAACTATTTTCTTCTTTACTCTCATACCTGCAATAAGTTAAACAAATGTATTGCCAACAACGTTGGTTAGAGTTAGTTCCAGAAGATTTCCCTATAGTAAAGCATTTGAAATTGCCCTCATGTCTTAAAAGTTCTTGTTTGTAGGAGTTTCTACAAATTTCTTCTATTAAAAAAAGACACGATAATTGGCTTATGACCACTAAATTCCAATGCTGGTACAACAATGACCTTTTATTTTAAAGAAAACTTCACATTAAGCAATGTATTAGTAGATAATAAAAAAAACTCTCTAACAAGTTGAGAGCAACTCAGTTGCAAAAAAAAGTAATACAATATGTATGTACTAAATTCAGTTGTGTACAAGAATTCAATTTAACTAATAATATAAAAAAAACATACTGAATACAATGCTATAAATTAATATTCGATTATATAGATACTAAAAACTCGAAATAAAGTAAATATTCAATAATTGTTCTTTAACATTCCGTCCGCGTTGAACTGGCGCGAGCCTTCAAAACTACATTGGTAACGGCGCTAGCTTATGAATGACACGACGAATGATACCATTGCGGGTTTTCACATCTGCAACTCGGATCTTTCCATCTGGACCAGCAATAGCAGCCACAACCCTTCCATATAACCACCTTTGAGGAGGCACATTGTCCTCGTGCACAAGTACTAAATCGCCCACCTCTATATTTCGACACGGCATTGTCCATTTCATTCGCGTTTGCAGTTCCACAAAATAATCTCTTCGGAAAGTATTCCAAAACTGTGTCTTTATTTTGGAAATCTGTTGCCATTGCTTTGTTATTTGCGGAGAATTTCGCTCTCTCTCTTCTGGTATTGCCTTTAAAGAAGTACCTATCAAAAGGTGGCCTGGCGTCAAGGCCTCACCATCGTTTGGATCTTCTGTCATTGGTGATATGGGCCTTGAATTTAGTATTGCTTCTATTTCTACGAGTATTGTGCCTAGTTGTTCGAAAGTTGGCGTTCGCCATGCCTCGATATAGCAAATTCTTGGTCGATTTTACGGCCGCCTCCCATAGGCCTCCGAAATGGGGAGCGCGTGGAGGAATAAATACGAACTCAACTCCGTTCTCGGAAGCGAAATTGTTGATTATTGATTTGTTCTCTTCGCTGAACATAATGTCTCTCAGCTCCTTTAGTTTGGTACTTGCCCCTACAAAATTTGTGGCGTTGTCGCAGTAAAGGCGAGTGGGTACCCCGCGTCTGCCGATGAACCTTTTAAAAACAGAAATGAAAGCATTAGTTGATAAATCAGAAACTGCCTCGATGTGCACGGCCTTTGATGAAAAACAGACGAAGATTGCAACATAAGACTTGTATGGAGGTCTACCCCGAATACCGTAAGACGTGTAGATTGGGACACAAAAATCAACCCCTGACACTAAAAATGGTCTTGAACAATAAAATCTATCTTTAGGCAAACTTCACATGATTTGATTCAATAACTTTGGTCGATATCTAAAACAGTGAATACAATTTCTTACAATTTTACGAACTAATTCGCGACCATTTATGATCCAAACTCTTTGTCTCAACAAACTTAAAAGAACCTTCGCACCGGCGTGAAGATTCTGGAAATGCAAATAAGTAGCGTAAAGTTCTACAAATCTTGAAGATCTTGGCAATAAAAGTGGGAATTTTGTATCATATTTTAAAGGTGCGTTTAATAATCTACCTCCAACTCTTAAAACCTCCACTGTACGATTTCCAAATTTTTGCTCTTGTAAGAAAGGATTCAATTTTTGTATACTTGATTTAATAATCATTTGATTCTTCACACATCTTTTTTCGTCGATGAATTCTCGATTTTGTATTGTTTCTATTATTTTCAAAAATACAAAATTCAATTCGTTTGGTGTAATGTTACGATCACAACCTTTTTCTTTCATGGGTTGCATAAAACGATAAACATAGGCAATAATTTTAAGTATCTTTAGATATGACGAAGAATTTTCAATGATTTCATAAATTAAACTTTTTTCAGAATAATTCAGCATTATTCTTTTTTTTGTTTTTCGTAGTTCTAGGCATTTTTCATGATCTGATGGGTTAATTTCTTTTGGTTTGGGCCACATGTCATTGTTTAATTGTAAAAATATAGGTCCTCGAAACAAAATTGAATTCTGAAGCTCATTTACAGTACATCCACGTGATACTATGTCTGCAGGATTTTCACGAGTTGGAACATGTTTCCAACACGCGCCTGACGACCAATCTTGTATTTCTGCGACTCTGTTGCCAACAAATGTACTTAGGGTGGATGGACACTTTTGCAGCCAGTATAATACAATCTCAGAGTCAGACCAGAAGTATATTTTCTCTGTGTATGGGAGCAATATTTCTTCAACTGTTTTCCATAGTTTAGAGAGCATGTGCGCCGCGCATAACTCTAATCGTGGTAGACTTCTCTTTTTTAACGGCGCGACTTTCGACTTGGCCGTCAACAACCGAACAAACGTTTCATTGTTTATAATTGCACGAATATATATACAACAGCCGTATGCAGTCTCTGAAGAATCAGCGAATCCATGTACTTGTATCTTTTTATTATGCAACGTATTTATATATCGAGGTATTTTAATATTACAAATTTCCTTTAGCGTGACCTTAAATCGTTGCCAAGAAGATTCAATTACCATTGGTACCGACTCATCCCAATCTAAACCCCTTCGCCATAACTCTTGAAGAATAACTTTACTCTGTACAATTATCGGACTCAAAAGCCCTAACGGGTCAAACAAACGGGCAGATACTGCGAGTATATTACGTTTAGTTGCCTTTAGGTTATCAAATTGAAATTCAAATTTAAAGTGAAATAAGTCTTCCTTTGGAAGCCAAGTCATGCCCAACGTCTTTGCATAATCAATTTCATTAACTGGAATTGCCTTTTCCCGCATTACATTATATTCAAAGTTTTTATTATTACAATACCATTTTGCTAATTCAAAACCCGCGCCTTTTAATATAGCCGTAACTTCCTCTCTAATTTTTCTTAGCTCGTGCAAGGAATCAGCTCCAGTTAGCATATCATCGACATAAAAATGATTTTCAATTATTTGGGAACCAATTGGATATCTTTGTTTATTCAGATTACTTAACTCTTGTAGGCAACGAATGGCTAAGAAAGGGGCTGGCGTTGTGCCATATGTGACAGCATTAAGATTGAACATTTTAAGAGGTAGATTTTCATTTTCTCGCCATAATATCAATTGGTACCTCCTGTCTGATTGGTTTACCATAATTTGGCGATACATTTTAGTTATATCTGCGGTTAAAGCATATTTATGGCAACGAAAACGAAGCAAAGTGCAATACAAATCAGGCTGAATGGTAGGACCCACCATAAGAATTTCATTCAAAGATATTTGTGTACTTGTGCGACATGAGGCGTCGAACACTACTCTCAATTTAGTAGACGTGCTTTGGGGTTTTAGTACACAGTGGTGTGGTATGAAGTAATGTGGTAATGGTGGAACATTAGTGATCTCAGACATATGGCCTAGTGAAAGATATTCATTCATAAACTTCGTATACGATAATTTTATATCAGGAGTTTTTGATAATCTACGCTCTAGAGATAGGAATCTGCGCTTGGCAGTTTCAAATGATGATCCCAAATTTGACGGAGTTTCTTTAAAGGGCAATTTTACTTCGAATCTACCTGATTCCAAAATTTTTACGTTTTCTTTGTATTGAGCTTCGCAGTCTAAGTGTTCTCCAGTATATTTGTTTGAAAGATTTGGAATATCTTCCAGCTCCCAAAATTTATGCACAAAATGTTCTAAGTGCTGCATATCTATATTTGTATTGCTATTAATAATATTACATGATGCGATGTTAGTATTTTCAATAATACGAGACTTTCCAGCAATTATCCAACCTAGGAGACTTTTTTGTAATTTAGGTAAAGAATCGCCAAGTCTTATTTGTCCAACAGAGAGAATATCAAAAAATATATCCGTTCCAATTAGCATGTCAATTCTTTGACATTTATTGAATGTAGGATCAGCCAATATAATATTGCTGGGAATTCTCTTGTCAATGTCAATTAAATTGAATTCTGGTTGATAGGAGCAAATGGTTTCTAAGACTGAAAATTCTTCTTGAAACTGAAACGAATTGATTCTGGATTTCACTTTAGCAAAAACTTTATACTTTGATTTTAAACTGGATGTGCCAACACCACTCATCACTATATGATTAGGCTCTAACTTAAGATTAAGCCTGCGTGAGCATTCTTCAGTAATCAGATTCAACTGAGACCCAGAGTCTAACAAAGCTCTTACAGATTTATAATTACCAAACCGATCTAATACTTGTACGATTGCGGTTGCTAAAACTACAGTGGAATTATCTGCAACGTGCATAACTGTTTGTTGGTTTGGAGCATCTGATGCTGCTAACGTGTTTAAAGTATTATCGACTACATGTGCTGTGTTAACATATCTATGTAATAAATAGTGATGTGGTTTATTACATACTTTACAGCGTTGCGATTTGCATTTAGCTACCCCATGGCCTAATTTCAAACAGTTCAAACAACAACAATGTTTTTTAGCAAACTCAAACCTTTCACCGACGGATATTGATAAAAAATTTCCACAATCTTGAATGTTATGTTTAGGCAATTTGCAATATAAGCACAATTTTTCATTATTCGTTTGAATACACGAATAGACTGATTTTCCTTTCGCCTTGCCTTTATCCTTTCTATTAGATTTTTCGTTTTTACCATATTTTTCCTCATTGACTTCCAGTGACTGACTTCTACGAATAAGAATGCTAGCACAATTCTCCCAACTTGGCAACACTGAGTAGTCAAGTTGTTCGTTCCACTTTGCCTTCGTATCACAATCAACCTTAGATAATACTAAATGTATAATTATAGCGTTTAATATTTCTGTATGTGATCCTAAGGATTGTAATGACCCATAAATAGCTGACACAGTATCTACTATATTACGCAATGAAGAGGGGTCCGGGAATGAAATTTTTTGAATATCAAACAAATTTTCAATATTTCCGAAAAAAATTAATGTTTTTTTTATCGTAGCGTTCTTCCAAACGAGCCAACGCTCTGGCATAATTCTCTTCAGTTACCTGAAATGCCTTGACAGTTCTCAAAGCGTCACCTGTCAAACAACTCAATAAGTGATTAAACTTTTCAATTGGCGATAAGGTTGATTCTTCGTGTACCAGATTATTAAAAGAGGAAATAAATTTTTTGTAATCACAATACTTTCCTCCAAATGATGGTAATTTGAGATTTGGTAATCGAGATGGCGGTGGAATAGTTACTCCTACCGTTGAATCCATTACCGTACTCTCTCTACGCCTACTTTTCCCTAATAAAGAAAGTATTTTGGCCTTGGCACTAATGCACACCTCTTCTATTTCTGCACGTTTAGTATCTTCCGTATCAATTGATTCTATTTGACTTTGATAGGACATCAGTTGATCTATATATGACGTTAATAATTCTAAACGACATTGTAATTCGTTGGGATCCCATCTCGATGCAGATGAATCCAACATATTTTTTATTCGTGTTATATTTCCCTTGACAGAGCCTCTTTGACGTTTTAGGAGCGCAAGTGAATCTGTTTTAGTAGCCTCTTCAGTCATTTTCAAGGTAAACTTATTAATTTAAATTGCCAAACTATGAAAATAAGTGTTTTAATTGATTGAATATGTACATATGTCAAACACCTTATATTTGGTTTAAACAATCATCTGTCAATGAACAATTGCAGTGGCAAGTTCTAACTATCACCAATTTGTAAAAAATAAAAGAAATAATACAACAGCAATATAAAATGTGATAATATTACAAGACAACAAGTGTAATATGCCGTTGTAATACCAGTACTAGTTTCTCTTACATGAACAATTTGCTCAACTATTTTTTCTATTCTCTTAAGGTATTATATACAAAAGTCGTGCACCAATATTTGTATTTAAAATTATGAAAAATATTTTAAAAGTACGATATGGAATAATAAGTTCTCCTGTATATGTATACACGAGTATGTACATATATATGTATGTATGTATGTATCAATACAGTTTAAAAACTCTTGTTCTAAATTGTGTTAAGATGCAAATATGTATATAAAGTACTATACATATATTTGTATGTATATACATACATATATGTGCAATATGTATATAACAAAAAAACGGTATTGGTTCAAATGTACATATATATGTATGTATTCACGATGAATATTCTAACTGTTCCCAACAAATGCCAGTGAGACGATAAATAATATAATTATAACAGCACAACTTTGATGACCTCTGCGACCGATATGTGAACATAGAAATATTGTACTTACGGTCCATGCATGTGCTTACATACATACAATGTACATGTACATATGTATCTATGTATTAGGAACACGTTTTAATTATAATGCATACACAATCCTAAAACTTCTTTATAAGATTAGGCTTTACCAATGCTTTGTCCAAAAACTTTTCCAAATTTCCATAAGAGTTAGTTATGGGATTCGTATAATGGCCTTTTAACTTATTACCTGGTTGACACGTTCTATGGAAAATCTTCCTTTTATCTTGCTTGACATTCCAGAAATTAATTCTTCCAAAGAGACTTGCCAATAAAAAAGACAAATATCCGTTGTACCTCTCGTAGCTATTATCCGAAAGAAGAGACCCAACTTTATCAACAAAAAATTTCCAGCATTAATTTCGTAAATCCAAATTATTTAAATTTGTATAAATCGCGTGACTATATACAATAAGACGGACAATATGTCCCTGCTCGGGCGCCAAAAATGTTTGTAGGAGTTTCTACAAATTTCTTCTATTAAAAAAAGACACGATAATTGGCTTATGACCACTAAATTCCAATGCTGGTACAACAATGACCTTTTATTTTAAAGAAAACTTCACATTAAGCAATGTATTAGTAGATAATAAAAAAAACTCTCTAACAAATTGAGAGCAACTCAGTTGCAAAAAAAAGTAATACAATATGTATGTACTAAATTCAGTTGTGTAAAAGAATTCAATTTAACTAATAATATAAAAAAAACATACTGAATACAATGCTATAAATTAATATTCGATTATATAGATACTAAAAACTCGAAATAAAGTAAATATACAATAATTGTTCTTTAACAGTTCTTATAAGACGTCTTGTACAGACCTTTAGTTAACATCCTGAATATAATCCTTTGTTATTACATCACAATCATATATATTCAAGTTATTACGATATTATATGAAAGGAGTGTAGACATTGCTTTACATTCTTAATTCGTTTATCATTCTCAGGAATAATTTCTTGTGGTCTTAATCAATATGACAAATATAAACATCTAGTAGTTCTTGTAATTCAGCTGATAAAACCATTTCAGATAAAAACCAATGTAGCTCGCAAAAGGATGATTGAGTAACTAATTGAAATCTCTCAATTAAATACTATTTATTATTAAAAAATGTTGTTGAAATGAGCAACAACAGTTCTCAGATGTTTTCAATGTTCTCTTTATTAAGAGATATTCATATGTATGTATATATAATTTTTAGCTTGTTTATTTTTCTTCGAAAAATAAAAAAAACGAACTAAAATGAACTAAATTCATTGTATATCTTTTAAATTTTATTGAAATTACAAATTTTGCATTTAGTTACATTGTAGATATTGTAATAAGTTTGTATTAGCTGTTTTGCTTCTTCTTCTGCTTCCATATGTTGTCTTCTATAGTACGAGCAAAAGCAGGTATCTGGTCCACATCTTTCATTTTCGTTAGACCAACAACAATTCTCACAATGCTCTCCATTTTATTTTTCATTCTTTTCAAGCTGCTTGTAATCTCTAAATGTGTTTGAGTATTGATGAGTTTTTTTTTGTCTTCATCAGAAACAATATGAAAGCATCTTTTTAAGAAGTTATATATATCTTTTATCATTCTAACTACTGAGTATGACTACGAAATGATTATGAATAACCATTAGTGTTAAAACTTTTGTTATTTATACCCTAAAACTTACTTACTTTATCATTCCCTTTTTACTTTTTTTAACAAAAAGATAAAATATATTTTAATTTTTTATTACTTCTTTTATTTTAATTATCTGTCTTAGACTAATTATAAAATATAGACAATCAGTATGGTTACAATATTTTTCTTATTTCGTTTGTAGGAGGAATATATTCAAACATTTTATCATGTATAATTAAACAATATGCAGATGTATTAGATGGAATATTTTTCAAGGTTTTTAATTCAATACGAATATCGATAGATCCACTTTTCACTGTTGTATTTTGATGAGTAACATCTAAAACAGTTATTGGCGCCATAGTTTTGAAGTTTTCTGGGGTTAATAATGGTTGAGATTAGCGTGAATAATAACTTTGTTGAAATTTTAAGTAAATATCGTATAGAATTGCAAAATGATTTCTATCGAATTTAAGATTTAAATCATCATAGGGATATGTAACAGAGTTAAGATTGGAAATATGATGTGTAGCTGTGGTACTCTTTCCTGACAATTGAGATATCAAATTGCGGTTTTTGTAAAATGTTAATGATACTACTCATTGTCCTGTATCTTTACGCTTTTACTTTTAGATGAAATCCCAAATTTTTTAAAAACTCCTTATTAGCCTCACGAAGAATAATATTTTGTTTCTGTTATTATTATTTCTTTAATTTGTCGTTTTTTCTGTTTCCTTGATTTATTGCAATTCGATAGCTTTCCGGTTTCGTGTTCCGTTGATAAGGCCAGAATGAATGGTAAATGCTTTTGCAACTCAGTTTTATTATATATAATCATTTTCATAGGTTTTAAATGCAGTCGTATTGTTAGTTTCTTACCGCGAAAATTTATTAAGTTTCCGTCTTGATCGACGACTTTCCAAATAAGACTGTTTATTATTCTTGAACTTACAGGTAAATATATTACATTAGTTGGAGTTTTCGTTGCAGGCTTAAATGTATCTTCCAATAAATTGAGTCTATCTTCTTCATTTAATTTTATATTTTTTAGTTTTTCTTTTAATATCGCCCTTTTTTTAACAATATCTTTTAATAATTTGTTATTATTCATTTCGAACTAATTTGTATCTGGTTGTTAACTGCTTTGTATCTGATATTGATCTGGTTTATATCTGCTTTATATATAATTTTTGTCTGCTTTTTATATGCTCTGTATCTGTCTGTATCTGCTTTGTATCTGCTTTTTATCTGCTCTGTATCTGCTTTTATCTGCTCTGTATCTGCTTTTATCTGCCCTCTATCAGTTTTTTATCTGCTCTGTATCTGCTTTTTATCTGCTCTGTATCTGCCTTTTATGTGCTTCTGGACAAAACCACTTACAGTTGAATGAATTTATCAAAACCTTTTCTATATCGTCCCTTATTTACCGCATCATCCTTACTAATAACAACGAATCCATATTTATCTTTCCAGTACTCACTACATATATCCGTAAATTCTCTAAACGACATATATATATGTATATGTCGTTCATCTTGTTTAAATATTATGATAATATTCGCATTATCACGTATTAGATGTTTGGGAATTTTTGTATATGTTTGACATAAATAAAAGCAGTCAATGTCTAGCCATGCAAAAGTAATCTCTTATATTATCTTGTTTATCACAAATAACGTCATCAAATATTATTATAGAATTAGAATTTGCTTCAGTGAGACTTAAAACTACTTCATTTTCAGAAAATGTAAAAAGATTAATTCCTTTTATCGGATCGATCAGTTTCTTAAGATAACAGTATTTTGGTTGATACAAGGACTTCGATTATATATATAAGTTTCTAAAGCTAAGACCATTAGGACTTTCTATTAGACTAATCATTACATTAGTTTTACCGCAGTTTGAAGGTCCTACAATTAGTGCACGTATTGAATTGGGTAATAATGTGCTATGTTTAATTTTAATTTTCTGTTCTTGTGATACGTCAACATTTCTTATAACAATTTGCTTTGCTTGCTCTACTAATCGCATATTGATAACTAATATGTTTTTGCTATAAATTTAATCTTATATACGGAAATCTGATCATTTTCATTTTTAGTATTGAACACATAAGACATACATATGTATATTAAAGATGAATAAACATTAACATGGTTATAAACTATAACAAAGAAGTTAGAGATAATCAGTGTAAGGTTGGTAGCGGCTTAGTAAACAACTTAATAAACAAATTACCTATTGAACTACATTTATCTGGTTATCAGTTTTGTGGACCTGGAACAAAACTTGAAAAATGTTTAGCAAGAGAAGACAAGGGGATAGACTTATTAGATGTAGCTTGTAGAGAGCACGATATTCAGAAACAAGCATTATTAATAAAAAATAATGCGTAAAATCTAAAGATAGTGGCTTAAAAGAACGACCACACGCTTGGCTCTTAACGAATGCAATGAAAGCAAAAGTTAAATTTGGATTAGGCATGAATAATACTAGTAATTCTAAATGTAAAAAATCGAAGAAGAGAAAATGTAAAAAGAGAAAGGCATGTGATACAAAATTGTTTTCAACCACTGTAAAAAATACCCTGAAACTCTTAAAAAATAAAAACCAGACAATTTAAACGATGTTGTTAAAACTGCACTAAACGCCGTTACTTCAAACTTTAAAGGGAAAAAGAGAGCTATACCAATACCAAAAATTGGTGGATTTCTTCCACTAATTCCAATCTTAACAGCTTTATTAGCACTTGGAGGCTTAGCTACCGGTGGATCAATTGCTATGGGAAAAGGTCTTTACCTTAAGCCATACAAATCTGGATATGGCCTTTATTTTAGCCCAGCTCCAAAAAACTTAGATAGTCTACCCAATCGACCATTAACTGTTTTTATGCGTTATCGTGTTGAAATTCTCGCGTTTATGTCATTTCAGAATTGTATTGGAAACAAAAACAATTTTTAAAATTTTTCTTTTGTTTTAATGTTAAGTTTCAATTCTTTGACTCGTTTTCCAGAATAGCCACCTTTAATTTACTTTCTTTAATTTCTCTTTCACTCTTAACTATTGATTTTCTTTACACCGTGTTCAGACAGACCCAGAATTGCGCAATTAGGGCAATACAATACCAAATTTCTTAAATATTTCGTATCTTTATTTAATTTTTTCTATTTTGTTCACTTACAAGTGATACATTTCTATTGGTTATTGTATTTGTGTGCGTTAGGATTATATTACGATCAAAATTTTGTTGAGGGGAATTTTTTGAATATTTCATATCGTTATTTTATCTTTTTCTATTTTATGCACTTAAGCCCTATTCAGACTATTATACAAGTATTAATACTTTTGTGAAAAATGCAGCTCTGACATGTTGAGTTGTTATTGTTTTTTTGAAATTTTTGAAACAAATATAAAACCAGGGATGCATTTTCGTCAAAAGTATTAATACTTGTATTATAGTCTGAGTGGCCCTTTACAAGTAATAAATTTCTATTGGTTATTGTATTTGTGTGCGTTAGGATATTTCATCATGTTATGTATGTATATATATATATATATATATGTGTGTGTGTGTGTTGTGTTTGCATTGAATATTTTTGTAACTGTGTTTTTATCACATATCTTGTTGTTGTCTCTTTTGACTACAAATGTGCGTGTTTTTATACATTGGTCAGTTCTATTTTTATGGATAGAACTGTGTATAAATTATATAGCAACATGTTTGTACATAAAAACTTGCTCCTTACATAATTTAAACCACACCCACAATTTAGAGTATAAGTAGATCGTTAGAAATTTATATAATTCAGTCTTGGTTTGAAAATTTCATCATAACAAACCATTAAAATATTATAAAATAAACCCGAAAAATTAATATTGCGATATCTGTGGAAAATCATTTAGTCGCAATTTTTGCTTAAAACGCCACGTGAGAATGCAACATCAAGGTTCATCAATGATGTAAGGATCGTAAGGAATTTCTTAAACACACCCATTTAATTGACCATCCGAAAAAAGTGGAAGAAAGTAGTGTTTATTGTAAAGATTGTGGAGATTATATTCCTAAAACGACTTATCATTATCATGTTAGAACAAATAGACATAAAATTAATTGTGCTAAGATGTTAGACAATGGTTTAAGGTGTATTAACTCAATATACCGGGACCGCATTGCAACATATATGATCGAAAATAGCAATAAAGACAACTTAATACCTGAAACTTTTTTGGGTGAAATTAAGGCCCAAGTTGTTGAATTGTTGAGGAATATGCTTCAAAAACATTGCTCCATAAAATTTAATTCTGAACTATTTTGTGAATACGTGTTGATAAAAAAAACAAGCCACATGTTCTCGTTGTACCTTCATAGTGAACTAACGTCATAGCGGAATTTTTTTTTACATACATACTTAACAAAAAAAAATCATATAAAAGATAATATTCGTAATACATATTATTAACTTTGATAAATAAGCTTTAATTGCTTTGTTAATATTTTTTTGCATAGTCATAAATAACAAAAACAAAAAAACCGTAATAAAAAAAACAAACAAACAAACAAAAGTGCCCTTGAGGAATACTCTATATGAGTTCCTCAAAAACAAATAAATGTGAAGTGAGTTATAACGGCAGAAATGCCTATTTTACTGTGAGTTCTGATGCTCATAACGATAACAATAAAAATAAAAAACCTGATGACAGACTTACTGTGAGTTCGGAAGCTCTTAATAAAAATAAAAAATCTGATAATACACTTTTTCTAACAACAAATCCACTTTTTCGACAGCGATCAACTTCGCTTTGTCCAATGCCTACTAGTGATTCTTTAACATTACAGTTGCCTAGTACTTCGTCAGTTAAGCCATTGAAATCATTCGCTTCGGGCTGTTCATCACCTAACCAAGTTATCACTACAGATAACAGTAGCTCAAAACCAAAGGTACAAGTCGGAATGGACAGATATATAACCGTGGTAAAGCGTGGGCGAAGCCCGAATTCTTCTAAAATTTCATCTGTTCCAAAGATGTCTAGGGATAACAGCGCATCATCCATGAATCGCCAAAATCGTTTTTCATTGTTGCAAGACGATAACGAGAAGACCGCTTCATCATCTCAGAAGTCTTTTAAGCCACCACCAATATATGTGAGGGAAAAAAATTCTAACGCGCTTCTAAAAAAACTACTGTCGACCATTGGTGAAAATACTTTTCACGTAATTCCAATTAAAAGAGGTAATATTGATGAAACTAAAATCCAAATATACGATGAAAACAATTTTCGAAAAATTGTAAATGATTTTGAAAAAAATAAAACAAACTTTTACACATACCAACTTAAGAGTGATAAAGGCCTACAGATAGTACTAAAGGGCATAGATTCATATGTTGAGCCCGAAGAAGTAAAATGTGCACTTCTAGACCAAGGATTTAAGGTAAAAAATGTTACTAATATAATTAACAGAGAAAAGGTCGCCCAACCCCTATTTCGCATTGAACTGGAGCCGAATGACATACAATTGAAAAAAAATGAAACCCATCCAATTTATAGCGTAGTTTCTGTTACACCGAAAAATCACAGTTGAAGAGCCACGTAAGCGTTCAGGTCCTGTACAGTGCCATAATTGCCAAGAATATGGCCATACAAAAACTTACTGCAATTTACCTACAGTTTGTGTTATCTGCGGTGAATTGCATGGTACTGCTAGCTGCACTAAGCCAAAAGAACAAGCAGAAAAAAAATGTAGTAATTGTGGAGGTAATCACACCGCTAACTATAGAGGATGTCCTGTATATTCTTTTGTTAAACAGACTATGAGTCAAAAACCTAAGTTAGCCCCAGCCCAACCATTAAACGCGTACTCCGCCTCTTTTGCTCAAGTAAGTCAACCAGTTACTTCACGTGTATCGTATGCCGATGCTGCTAAGGCTAGTTCTAGTCCTTCACAAAATGTTTCACCGCAGAACAATTCAGCGAATGCAAGCTCAGGCTTTAACTTTAGTCGCCTTGAAGCTACTATTGAGAATCTGGTGCTAACTATAAACAACTTCACAACAAATATGACGAGCATGATGCAAGAAATGCTGCGAATGCAGAATACACTGCTTCAAGCATTAGTAAACAAACCATGAACATGTTAAAAATATGTTTCTGGAACGCAAACGGCATTCGCCAGCATAAAAATGAACTTGAGCACTTCCTCATGGAAAAAAATATTGATATAATGTTGGTCTCTGAGACTCATTTGACTTCAAGGAGCTTATTTAAAATAAATGGTTACACTCTATATGATTCAAAGGACCCGAGGGGGAGAGCATGCGGTGGGTCAGCAATTCTAATTAAGTCAAGACTCAAACACTATGTCCTTGATAACATTTGTGAAGAACATCTACAAGCAACAAATATTTGTGTCGAAAATTTTGTTACAAATTTCGTGATATCATCAATTTACTCCCCTCCCAGATTCGCAATTACTGAGGATCAATTCGAGGAATTCTACAAATCTCTTGGCCCTTGTTTTGTAGCAGCTAGGGACTACAATGCAAAACATACGTTCTGGGGTTCGCGTCTTATTACACCTAGAGGTCGGGCATTGTTCAACACAATTTCAAAAATGGGCTTGGACGTCATTTCAAGTGGGGAGCCCACTTACTGGCCTACGGACATACAAAAAATTCCGGATGTTATAGATTTTGGAGTAATGAAAAATATCGGTAGGGAATTAATTCATGTTGAAGCTTCTGTTGATCTCTCCTCCGATCACTCTCCCACGATTGTTACAATTTGTAGCCCACTAAGAAGTGACTTCCCTGTCCCATACGTAAAGATGATCAACCGTGTTAATTGGCTGGGGTTCAAAAAATACCTCAGTAGCCATTGTACGGAAAATATTAACCTAAGAACACCAGGTGATATTGAATCTAACATTGAAAATCTTAACGAAAATATTAAACAGGCTGCTGAACATGCTACTACTTCCCATCCGCAGACTGGGTTTAATAGGATTTATTCTACAGACATTGAACGTCTTTTACGTGAAAAAAGGACAGCTAGAAGGGAATGGCAACAGCACAGATCACCCCAAAATAAAATTAGATTTAAAGAGTGCACTAGACGACTCCAAGAGCTGCTGGCATATGAAAAAACTGTATGTCTTAAAAATTATCTGGAAAATCTTGATGCCACACCTGCATCTAATTACTCCTTGTGGCGAGCTGCTAGAAAGCTTAAAACACCCGTTGAATATAGACCACCTCTGCGCACTTCTACCGGAGGTTGGGCCAGAAGCGATACTGAAAAAGGTAACATATTTGTTGAGCATTTAAAATCCGTATTTACCCCAAATACATGTACTGGTGTCGTTGATTTACCGAGTGTGGTTGCGCTACCCCCTCGACCCATAAAATTTAAGACGCGTGATGTTCAGAAACTAATTGCTGAACTCAACCCGAAGAAAGCTCCAGGTATTGATGGAATAAGTAACAATATGCTGAAAAACTTGCCCCATATTGCAATTAGAATCCTGTTATTTATTTTTAACGCCATTTTACGACTGGAGTATTATCCACAAAGCTGGAAGCTTGCGAAGGTCAAAATGATTCCAAAGCCGGGCAAAGACCTTACCAAGGCTGAGTCATACAGGCCAATAAGTCTGCTATCAACAATGTCAAAACTCTTCGAAAAGCTGCTCATGACAAAATTGTCCCCAATTTTAACTGATAGTGGGTGCATCCCAGACCATCAATTTGGTTTTAGAAGTCAGCATAGCACCATTGAACAAACTCATAGATTGGTGCAATTTATAAGAAGAACTTTTGAAGAAAAAATGTATTGTTCTGCCCTGTTTATTGACGTTTCTCAGGCCTTTGATAAAGTGTGGCATGAAGGCCTTTTTTTAAAATTAAAATCATATTTACCAATAAATTTTCTGAATTTATTAGAAAGCTACATAACTACCCGAAAGTTTACGATTGTGGAAGGAGAATTCATGAGTCTGCCCCAATCTATATCATCCGGTGTGCCACAGGGGAGCATACTGGGGCCAGTTTTGTATTTGATTTATACTTGTGATATGCCTGTGAACAGCAATATCCATACATCTACGTTTGCCGATGATACAGCCTGCCTTAGTATGCACAAAAACCCGCACGAGGCGTCCCGATATCTTCAAGAACATATTACACAGTTAGAAATCTGGTTGAACTTATGGAGAATTAAAGTCAATGAACAAAAGTGTGTCCATACAACGTTTACCCTAAGAAGAGATACTTGTTCCCCCATTCGAATCAACAATCAAAATATTCCTCAGCATTCCCAAGCGAAATACCTTGGTATACACCTTGATCGAAGACTTACATGGAAACATCATATTGACTTTAAGCTAACTCAGATGAAACTTAAGTTATCTCAAATTCATTGGTTGATTGGCAGACATTCAACACTTAGTCTGGACTGCAAACTTTTAATATACAAGTCGCTTTTGAAGCCAATATGATGTTACGGTATCCAGTTATGGGGCACTGCTTCAGCTTCCAATGTAGAGAGAATTCAACGAAGACAAAACAAAATTTTAAGGTTAATAACATCTGCTCCATGGTATATTAAGAATTCAAATTTGCATCGTGATTTAAAAATGCCACTAGTGACTGAAGAAATTGCAAGATACGCAGGCAAATACTTAACAAAACTCGAGTCACATCCTAATCCGCTTGCTCGTAATATTTTGAATTTTAATGGTCACATCCGCCTAAAAAAGAGGGACACAAGGGCTCTTATACTCAACACTCTAGATGGGAATGCTTGAAAATACATTTAATTTTCCTTTTTGATTATCACTACTTTGTATTATTTAAATTATCACTAAGTTTTGGCCGACACTGGTCGGGCTAAATAATTATATTTTAGCTTTAAGATTTGATCACTTATTGTTAGTTCATTTTTGAAGATACAATAAATAAATATATGTATTAAAAAAAAAAAAAAAAAAAAACATGTAATATCAACGTAAAGTCACACCAAACTAAAATGACTGTACTTAGTAGAGCCTTAACAACAGTTACAGTGACCAGTGCAGTATTATTTTGAAAAAGATGAGCGAATTTCAAGAGCGTGATAGCGGATGGACTTTAATAGAAATATCACACCTTGAAATTAATATTAATGAATACAAATCCATTAAAGGTTCACAATGCATTCCCCTACCACCTGCAATACAGAGAAAGTTTGCATGCATCAACGTGCAAAATAAGGATGAGTATTGTTTCAAGTGGGCCATAATATCGGCTCTATATCCAATTGTCCATGGACAGCATCCAATGAGATGTTTATCATATAATATTAATAACATACAAGAAACTAACATCGTTTAAAATTTCAAAGAACTTATTTTTCCCTTGTCCGTAAATAAAATAATGTTTGAGTTGAATAATCTTAATATCAGCATAAATGTGTTTGGTTTGGAAGGGGAAAACATAGTGGGTACATACTACTTTACTGCAGAGGAAAAAGTCAATCACATAAATTTATTGCTCCTAGAAGATTTAGAAAGATTTCACTATGTGTGGATAAAAAATATCTAAGGTACGTTATTGATATTTATTTTTATATGTTATGTATTAAAAGATAATTCTACTTTCATTTAATTACAGATTAATTAAAAGCCATTTAACAAAACACAAGGATTGTAAGTGTATATATGTAATAGCTGTCTGATTCATTTCCATAGCCAGATATCACTAGAAAAACATAAACAAGAATGTAACATAGTTGTTACAAGGATGCCTACTGTAGAAAATAATTTAGTAAGTTTTAAAAATTTTAAAAAGCAAATGGATGTGCCTTTTGTAGTGTACGCTGATTTTGAATGCATTCTAGAATCAGTAAATGTACAAAATTCAACTAATGTGAAATCTATACAAAAGCATGTCCCATTTGCTTAAAGCTATTATATAAAATGTTCCTTAAATTCTAGTTTAGATATATTTAGAATATATAGTGGTGATAACTCACCAAAACATTTTTTTACTAATTTAGTTAAGGATAGTCTACATATAAGTATATAACAATTATTTAATTGTAATTAAACCAATGAATTCCTTAACACCGCTTCAGCAGATTAGACAAAATGAGGACACAATTTGTCACATTTGTAAAAAAAAATTATCTGTTAAAGATCGAGTGGCCGACCATTGTCACTTAACAGGTGAAGTGCAAGTGCAATTTAGAGTATCATATCGCAAACTTCATCTCTATATTTTTCCATAATCTTTCGGCATATGATTGTCATTTGCTTGCGTGAGAACTTTAATCTATTGAAGGTGATATAAATATAGTTCCTTTAAATAAGAAATTATATGTATCCATATCAAAAATAATTTTTATTAATGAAAAAGACACAATTGAACGGCGTTTTCTAGATTCTTGTCGGTTTATGTCATCGAGCTTAGAAAATCAAGCAGGTTATTTGTCTGATGATGATTTGTCAACTGTTAAATCAACCTATCACATTGACAATGAATTCAATTTAATGAAGCGTAAAGGTGTATTTCCGTATGACTATCTAGATTCCGTAAATCGACTCCAAGAAACACAGCTACCACCCCGTTCATGCTTCTTTAATAAACTCTCTAATGAATCGTGTAGTGTTAATGATTACGAACATGCTGAAAAGGTTTGGAATACATTCAATTGTAACACTATATTGGACTATCTGTTATTATATTTAAAAGTAGATGTTTTATTGCTTTGTGAAATTTTTTTGAAGATTTCCGTAAAGTTTGTAAAAACATTTACTATTAAGATCCCTGTCAATATTATACTACCCCGAATCTATCTTGGGATGCAATGTTTAAAACAACGGAAATAGAATTAGAATTGTCAACTGATATTAAAATGTAAAATTTCGTTGTACGGGGTTGAGGGGAGGTATAGTTCAATGCAGTAAGCGACATTCGATAGCAAATAAGAAATACATCAGTGATTATGATCCTACAAAAGAATCAAATTACTTGATGTATTTAGATGTAAATAACTTATATGGTCATGCAATGTCGCAATACCTACCCTTTAAAGTGGGTGGCAAACTGTGAAAATTTTGATGTAAATAATGTAAAAGAAGATTCAGAAGTTGGTTACATATTGGAGGTAGATAAAGAATAGCCCACCACATTACACGACTATCATAGTGACTTCCCATTTTGTGCAGAAAACAAGAAAATTTAAAGCATGAAAAAACGAAAGTTAATAACAGATTTAAACGATAAAACTAATTATATAATACATTATCGCAATCTTTAACAATGTATGAAGCATGGTCTGATTTTAAAGAAAATTTATAGAATTCTTGAATTTAATCAGTCGAACTGGTTGAAAAAATATATTGATATAAATAATCATCATAGAACATTAGCTAAAAACTCATTTGAGCAAAACTTTTTTAAACTGTTAAACAACGCTGTATATGGCAAAACTATGGAAAATGTTAATAAAAGAAAGGATATAAGAATACTATATTTATGGGAGAATAAAGGAATAAGAGCTCTTGTTGCTAGACCTTATTTTCATAGTTCACTCAAAATTCATGACGAAATGGTTGCCATTGAAATGAGTGTAGTACGAACTGAATATAATAAACTCATTTACATTGGGTTTGCTGTTTTAAAATTATCAAAATGGAAAAAAAATTTTTAACTCGTTTTTATTTGCAATCTATTTTACAGGCAATAAAATAATAAGCAAAATACATAATTATTAAAAATAACATATATTTAGTTCCAATGAACCAAAAAAAAATACAAATTGTAGGGCTAATATTGATTTCATATGTTAACCTTTTTTTATTATTTTCTAAAGGGTAGTTCAAGTACATGATACCTTTTTAATCTTTGAATTTCATTACTATCATCCAACAAGTTTATCGCCAATACATTTGAGTGGTTGGCAAGTATATTAAGGTACCTATTATTGTAGTTAATAATTTCCTCTTTTACTTTTTTAATTCCAAGATCTCTGTGGATGTTATTATTGTTGACAAACCAAGGTGCATTCGTTAATAATCTTAAAGTCTTAGATTGGTATCTTTGTAAAATTTCAATGTTAGAATTGCTGGTTGTGCCCCAAAGCTGTATACCATATGTCCACATCGGTTTGAGGATTGCTTTATATAGCATAACATTATTTTCCAAGTTTAAACCAGATTTTGAACCTAATAGCCAGTACATTTTTTTTGTTTTAATATTTAATTGCTCACGTTTTGTAATTATGTGTGTTTTCCATGTTAACCGTCGATCAAGATTGAGACCTAAATATTTGGCCGTATTATTTGTTGGTATAATAATTCCATTTAAATACACTGGGGAGCAGTAATTTTTGCTTAATGTAAACAAAAAATTAACATATTTTCCAGTATTTACTTTCATGTTCCATTTTTGTAACCAATCTTGAATACGATTTAATTGGGTTTGTATTAATTCAGAAGCTACTGTTGGTGACTCATTTGAAGCTAATATAGCAGTGTCATCTGCATAAGTAGCTGTAGTTACATTGTTCATTATTGGCATATCTGCTGTGTAAATGGTATACAGTACTGGACCTAATACACTGCCTTGTGGAATGCCTGCATCAATGATACCAAAATCTGAATATGTTTCCTCAACACTTACAAAGAAGTGCCTATTTTGAAGATATGTTTTTAACACAAAAGTAAAATGGAGCCGGAATAAACTTTTTTTTCAATGTGCCATACCCTATCAAATGCTTGTTCAACATCTAAAAATACTGCAGAACAATAAAGTTTTTTTTTCTAGAGCATCCGAAATTTCATTGACAATCCTATGGCATTGTTCTGGTGTACCATGTTTATGCCTAAACCTAAACTGATGATCTGGAATAATATTTTGTTGTTCTAAAATTGGTAATAATCTTTTAAGAAAGATTCTTTCAAAAATCTTTGAAAAGCTGGATAATAAGCTAATTGGCCTGTATGAAGCAACTGCATTTTCGTTTTTGTTGGGTTTCAATATCATGATAATTTTTGGCATTACGGTTATATGAAGCCTAAATATTGTGAAAATATTAATCTTAATTATATGGAAACTGATTCTTTTATACTCGTATATGATATCAAAACAAATGACCTATATGATGATATTACAAATGATATTAAAAGGCATTTTGATACATCTGCATATCCGAAAGATAAAGTATTAAATTTTCCTCTGATGAATAAAACAGTATTAGGGATGATGAAGGACGAATGCAATTGTAAGTTAATTAAAGAGTTAATTGGTTTACGAGCTAAAATGTATTCTGTAAAAATAGATAAGTTGGATAAGGAAATAAAAAAATAAAAGGTGTGAAACAATGTTTACAAATAAGTTAAGTATTAATGATTTTAGAAATTGTTTATTAAATAAACATTTATTTTATGATTCCATGTATGAATTTAGGTCTAAGGTACATAATATTTATACCCAATACATTAGTAAGTTGACATTAAGTTATCTAGATGATAAGAGATTTGTACGTGAAAATGGTGTTGATACTTATGCGTGGGGGCATTATAGATTAAATTATCATTCATCAGTATCAACACCAGAAATACCACTAGAAACAACAAATTTAAATATGTATAAAGAATTTATGGAAGAAGATGATGACATTCTCCTAAATGTTTGTTTACCGTAATCATCATCAAGAGAATTATCACAAGAAACAAAAAATTTAAATATGTATGGAGAATTTATGGACGATGATGATGATATTATTCTTAATGTTTATACAGGTATGTAATTAACCTAAAAAAAAGAGATTATGAAAAAAGTATAAAATGTTGTTTTTATTTCAAATTATATTTATTGAATAAAAATTTTAAACATAAATGTCCACAATTAAATGTATTTAATTTTAGTTTGTGCTTATAATTATATTCAATTGGTGTTTTTAAGTAATTAACTACTTCAACTGGTGGATGTAAGTTTCCAAAACTATCAAAGTTTTCTTTATAATTACGATTTTTATAATAGGCTACCCAATGCGTTCCAGGACCAGTAGAACTATCTAAATTAACAATACCACATTCTTGAATTAATGCCTTTTTAGGTAAACGATAACGCATAAAAACAGTTAATGGTCGATTGGGTAGACTATCTAAAAGTTTTTTGGAGCTGGGCTAAAATAAAGGCCATATCCAGATTTGTATGGCTTAAGGTAAAGACCTTTTCCCATAGCAATTGATCCACCGGTAGCTAAGCCTCCAAGTGCTAATAAAGCTGTTAAGATTGGAATTAGTGGAAGAAATCCACCAATTTTTGGTATTGGTATAGCTCTCTTTTTCCCTTTAAAGTTTGAAGTAACGGCGTTTTGTGCAGTTTTAACAACATCGTTTAAATTGTCTGGTTTTTATTTTCTAAGAGTTTCAGGGTATTTTTTACAGTGGTTGAAAACAATTTTGTATCACATGCCTTTCTCTTTTTACATTTTCTCTTCTTCGATTTTTTACATTTAGAATTACTAGTATTATTCATGCCTAATCCAAATTTAACTTTTGCTTTCATTGCATTCGTTAAGAGCCAAGCGTGTGGTCGTTCTTTTAAGCCACTATCTTTAGATTTTACGCATTATTTTTTATTAATAATGCTTGTTTCTGAATATCGTGCTCTCTACAAGCTACATCTAATAAGTCTATCCCCTTGTCTTCTCTTGCTAAACATTTTTCAAGTTTTGTTCCAGGTCCACAAAACTGATAACCAGATAAATGTAGTTCAATAGGTAATTTGTTTATTAAGTTGTTTACTAAGCCGCTACCAACCTTACACTGATTATCTCTAACTTCTTTGTTATAGTTTATAACCATGTTAATGTTTATTCATCTTTAATATACATATGTATGTCTTATGTGTTCAATACTAAAAATGAAAATGATCAGATTTCCGTATATAAGATTAAATTTATAGCAAAAACATATTAGTTATCAATATGCGATTAGTAGAGCAAGCAAAGCAAATTGTTATAAGAAATGTTGACGTATCACAAGAACAGAAAATTAAAATTAAACATAGCACATTATTACCCAATTCAATACGTGCACTAATTGTAGGACCTTCAAACTGCGGTAAAACTAATGTAATGATTAGTCTAATAGAAAGTCCTAATGGTCTTAGCTTTAGAAACTTATATATATAATCGAAGTCCTTGTATCAACCAAAATACTGTTATCTTAAGAAACTGATCGATCCGATAAAAGGAATTAATCTTTTTACATTTTCTGAAAATGAAGTAGTTTTAAGTCTCACTGAAGCAAATTCTAATTCTATAATAATATTTGATGACGTTATTTGTGATAAACAAGATAATATAAGAGATTACTTTTGCATGGCTAGACATTGACTGCTTTTATTTATGTCAAACATATACAAAAATTCCCAAACATCTAATACGTGATAATGCGAATATTATCATAATATTTAAACAAGATGAACGACATATACATATATATATGTCGTTTAGAGAATTTACGGATATATGTAGTGAGTACTGGAAAGATAAATATGGATTCGTTGTTATTAGTAAGGATGATGCGGTAAATAAGGGACGATATAGAAAAGGTTTTGATAAATTCATTCAACTGTAAGTGGTTTTGTCCAGAAGCACATAAAAGGCAGATACAGAGCAGATAAAAAGCAGATACAGAGCAGATAAAAAACTGATAGAGGGCAGATAAAAGCAGATACAGAGCAGATAAAAGCAGATACAAAGCAGATACAGAGCATATAAAAAGCAGATAAAAATTATATATAAAGCAGATATAAACCAGATCAATATCAGATACAAAGCAGTTAACAACCAGATACAAATTAGTTCGAAATGAATAATAACAAATTATTAAAAGATATTGTTAAAAAAGGGCGATATTAAAAGAAAAACTAAAAAATATAAAATTAAATGAAGAAGATAGACTCAATTTATTGGAAGATACATTTAAGCCTGCAACGAAAACTCCAACTAATGTAATATATTTACCTGTAAGTTCAAGAATAATAAACAGTCTTATTTGGAAAGTCGTCGATCAAGACGGAAACTTAATAAATTTTCGCGGTAAGAAACTAACAATACGACTGCATTTAAAGCCTATGAAAATGATTATATATAATAAAACTGAGTTGCAAAAGCATTTACCATTCATTCTGGCCTTATCAACGGAACACGAAACCGGAAAGCTATCGAATTGCAATAAATCAAGGAAACAGAAAAAACGACAAATTAAAGAAATAATAATAACAGAACCAAAATATTATTCTTCGTGAGGCTAATAAGGAGTTTTTAAAAAATTTGGGATTTCATCTAAAAGTAAAAGCGTAAAGATACAGGACAATGAGTAGTATCATTAACATTTTACAAAAACCGCAATTTGATATCTCAATTGTCAGGAAAGAGTACCACAGCTACACATCATATTTCCAATCTTAACTCTGTTACATATCCCTATGATGATTTAAATCTTAAATTCGATAGAAATCATTTTGCAATTCTATACGATATTTACTTAAAATTTCAACAAAGTTATTATTCACGCTAATCTCAACCATTATTAACCCCAGAAAACTTCAAAACTATGGCGCCAATAACTGTTTTAGATGTTACTCATCAAAATACAACAGTGAAAAGTGGATCTATCGATATTCGTATTGAATTAAAAACCTTGAAAAATATTCCATCTAATACATCTGCATATTGTTTAATTATACATGATAAAATGTTTGAATATATTCCTCCTACAAACGAAATAAGAAAAATATTGTAACCATACTGATTGTCTATATTTTATAATTAGTCTAAGACAGATAATTAAAATAAAAGAAGTAATAAAAAATTAAAATATATTTTATCTTTTTGTTAAAAAAAGTAAAAAGGGAATGATAAAGTAAGTAAGTTTTAGGGTATAAATAACAAAAGTTTTAACACTAATGGTTATTCATAATCATTTCGTAGTCATACTCAGTAGTTAGAATGATAAAAGATATATATAACTTCTTAAAAAGATGCTTTCATATTGTTTCTGATGAAGACAAAAAAAAACTCATCAATACTCAAACACATTTAGAGATTACAAGCAGCTTGAAAAGAATGAAAAATAAATATGGAGAGCATTGTGAGAATTGTTGTTGGTCTAACGAAAATGAAAGATGTGGACCAGATACCTGCTTTTGCTCGTACTATAGAAGACAACATATGGAAGCAGAAGAAGAAGCAAAACAGCTAATACAAACTTATTACAATATCTACAATGTAACTAAATGCAAAATTTGTAATTTCAATAAAATTTAAAAGATATACAATGAATTTAGTTCATTTTAGTTCGTTTTTTTTATTTTTCGAAGAAAAATAAACAAGCTAAAAATTATATATACATATGAATATCTCTTAATAAAGAGAACATTGAAAACATCTGAGAACTGTTGTTGCTCATTTCAACAACATTTTTTAATAATAAATAGTATTTAATTGAGAGATTTCAATTAGTTACTCAATCATCCTTTTGCGAGCTACATTGGTTTTTATCTGAAATGGTTTTATCAGCTGAATTACAAGAACTACTAGATGTTTATATTTGTCATATTGATTAAGACCACAAGAAATTATTCCTGAGAATGATAAACGAATTAAGAATGTAAAGCAATGTCTACACTCCTTTCATATAATATCGTAATAACTTGAATATATATGATTGTGATGTAATAACAAAGGATTATATTAAGGATGTTAACTAAAGGTCTGTACAAGACGTCTTATAAGAACTTTTAAGACATGAGGGCAATTTCAAATGCTTTACTATAGGGAAATCTTCTGGAACTAACTCTAACCAACGTTGTTGGCAATACATTTGTTTAACTTATTGCAGGTATGAGAGTAAAGAAGAAAATAGTTCGTGACTGAAAAATTTTTGGTGTTTGTGCTTTTTCCTCTCATTGGCGCGTATACAAATGTCATGCATGTGCATACATACATATCTAGATAATTTGTGTATGCTCTTTTATTTTTCTGCAAAATAACAAGCATACATGTATCAACAGTACATAATTTCATTGTTTGTTATAAACAAGATGTCTTGGCGACATCGCTTGTTAACAGTCATATACACGTACACCAATACATCCAACGTGCTTCGTTTATAGTACGACAGCATTTATTATTGACTTATTATAATGCATGCCACGAGAATACATTTAAAAGACATGACGTGTTTACATTTCAAGACTGCTTACGCATGTAACTAATGTGCATGTGAGTTACATCATAATAAATATTTATTAACTCAAAAACTTTTTAATTCATATAAAATAATTTTTGCCTATAAACCCATATATCAAAGTAAAAGAAAACTTTTAAATAAAATTTATGTTATAAATACAAATATATAATTTGTTTTTACTCATTCGATTAAAACATATGTAAGTATTTTTCATAGTTTATTCGGAAAAATTTTGAAAATAAAGACATTATTTTAAATAAATATACTTTAGTATTTCATGTACTAAATTTTTATTAAAAATTAAATGGTTTTAGTCTATTGTGAAGGTTGACATAGACTCTATATTATGTATACTTCACCCTTTTTGTCGACTGTATTTATATAATTAAAATAACCTCTGCAAACAGAGCATTTATTACAAGTGTAGTGTTTGAAACATTTTGAACAAAAATTTGTGACTACATCTTATGAATATCATATTTTTACCCAATATTTTTGACCTAAGACATATTGGACAAGAGTAGTACTGTTCGTACAATATTTTAAGGGGATTAACTTTCTCCTTTTCGTTTTTTATTTTACTAATTATTGTTTCTTTTTGTTTTTTTAACCTTTTTATTTTTTTAAATCCTTTATTTTCTCATTATGATTATGCCTTTTCTGAACAATCGTCGTAATTTTTTTCATTACTTAAAAGTAATGCTATGAATTCGTCGTTATCTTCTTCTTCAGCTTCTACTTCGGCTTCTTCTTCGACTTCTTCTTCCTCTTCGTCTTCTATGAGTTCTACCTCCTCTGCGTGCTCTACTTCTTGTTGGTTTGCAAGAGGTGTGAGGAGCATCGTCTCCTCATCATCCAAATGAAATATTGCCGAATGCATTTCCATTGTCTGACGATGATTTTAATAATACTGATAACTATTTGAAAAACAAAAACTGTATTTATAGGATTTTAAAAAAAGAAAAATCCTATGAATTGTATTTGAAAAAATACATTTTCGATATATGTGTGTGTCCGGAAAATCCTTTTTAAAAAATTACTGATCCCTTTTCTTGAAAAAAAAGCTATAAAATATGTGTAATAAAAATAGCCAAATATACAAAGGACACAGACGATCATAAAATTAAATTTTAAACCAAAATAAATATTTGAATTCAAAATGTGCAATAAGAAAGGGTTTACATATCAAGTGTGCTAAAAACTGAACATTTGTTTAACCTATGTTAAGATTTTCTCCATATACGACACACAAAATTTTGTGTTGCAAATGTATGGTCCAATTTCTTTCGGCCTTTTTTTATTACTGATCCTTTTTTCTTGAAAAAGCAATAAAATATTTGTAAAAAAAAAATAGACAGAACTGCCTCAAACATGTTGCTTGATAATTTTTACACAGTTCTATCCATAACAATAGAACTGAACAACGCATAAAAAACACATTTATAGCAAAAAGAGACAACAACAAGATATGTGATATAAAAACACAGTGAGAAAATATTCAATGCAAACACAAGACACACATACATATATATGTACAAAAATACATAACATGATGAAATATCCTAACGCACACAAACACAATAACCAATAGAAATTTATTACTTGTAAGTGCATAAAATAAAAAAGATAAAATAAAGATACGAAATACTTAAAAAATTCCCCCCAACAAAATTTTCATCGTAATATAATACAATTTCCTAACGCACACAAACACAATAACCAGTAGAAATGTATCACTTGTAAGTGAACAAAATAGAAAAAATTAAATAAAGATACGAAATATTTAAAAAATTTGCTTCAACAAAATTTTAATTTAAAATTATCTTCCATTAAAAATAATCGTGGTGACGGAAAATAACACCACGGCCATACCTAGCGTGATGTGCACTTTTACATTGGACTTTGATACACACATTAAATGGCAAATAACACAACGGCCACACCTAGCATGATGTGCACTTTTACATTGGACCTTGATACACATAAAATATCAAGAAAAATAGCACTACGGTCACACCTAGCATGATGTGCAATTTTACATTCGTTATGGTGCACATTGGCCCCGAAACCCCATAAGCATACTACTTCTATCGCATGCAGATGTAATAATTTTTCACTTAAAAAAGGTCCTCATCACCATCAAGCATACCCTATACAACACATTCATGAATTGGGTTGATACAGATACAATTGCCGTCTGCGAATGCATTATTTGAAGAGTTTTTCATCACCTTCTAACAGCTTGATACATATATTTTGCTAACATGCATGCCTTAGCATGCGTCTATCGATAGTGACGCGATAGTCCGAGATGTAGTGGTGTTTTAATTAAATATCTATACTATTAGAATTTACGAATTCACTCTTTTGGATTTTTTTACTTAGTAGATATATATGTATTTCAGTTGCAAAAAGTTATAAAATTTCTTTGCTTATAAAATTGTATGACGGGAGGAGTTTTTTAATTATACATGCATCGACATGCTTTAATTTTTTTAGGAAATTTATTTGATACGTGGGCTTGCACAGCGATTATAATCGTAATCGTAATCGCGATTAATCGCAAATTTTAATTGTAATAATAATAATAATAATAATAGTAATAATAATAACAATAATAATAATAATAATAATAATAATAATAATAATAATAATAACAACAACAACAACAACAACAACAACAACAACAACAACAACAATAATAATAATAATAATAACAACAACAACAACAACAATAATAATAATAATAATAATAATAATAATAATAATAATAATAATAAAAATACAAATAATAATAATACAAATAATAATAATAATAATAATAATAATAATAATAATAATAATAATAATAATAATAATAATAATAATAATAATAATAATAATAATTCAAATAAAAATAATAATAATAATAATAATAATAATAATAATAATAATAATAATAATAATAATAATAATAATAATAATAATAATAATAATAATAATAATAATAATAATAATAATAATAATAATAATAATAATAATAATAATAATAATAATAATAATAATAATAATAATAATAATAATAATAATAATAATAATAATAATAATAATAATAATAATAATAATAATAATAATAATAATAATAATAATAATAATAATAATAATAATAATAATAATAATAATAATAATAATAATAATAATAAGAATAATAATAATAATAATAATAATAATAATAATAATAATAATAATAATAATAATAATAATAATAATAATAATAATAATAATAATAATAATAATAATAATAATAATAATAATAATAATAATAATAATAATAATAATAATAATAATAATAATAATAATAATAATAATAATAATAATAATAATAATAATAATAATAATAATAATAATAATAATAATAATAATAATAATAATAATAATAATAATAATAATAATAATAATAATAATAATAATAATAATAATAATAATAATAATAATAATAATAATAATAATAATAATAATAATAATAATAATAATAATAATAATAATAATAATAATAATAATAATAATAATAATAATAATAATAATAATAATAATAATAATAATAATAATAATAATAATAATAATAATGATAGTAATAATGATATCCATATCCACCAGCTAAAAAGAATATTACAAAAAAAAACTAACACAACATTTTCTCTTTTCACACGCGCACACACACTCTAAAATCATAAACCTACTACAACCGCTAAGTCCTAATTTAGACGGGCGGACATTTGAAAGAACAAAATCTGGAATTCTCTTTTGTTGTTTCCCTAGCGTTCACACAGACGAAACTGTTGCCAGCGACATTCCAATATTACTGCATAAAAGCAAGCATATTTGTACATGGCTGCGTGTATATGTAGCAAGGAATATGAAAACAAAGCGTGTCTCCGATTACCGAACAGAAAATTATTCTCCCTTCCCCACTCGTAAATTGCTACCAAACTAAATGTTTCCCTTCCCATTGTTTTCGTGTCTAAATGCGGTCAAATAAACGAAAAAACATACTACGTACAAAAAAGCCCTGCGTGCCTACATAATTAAGTATTCACATCGACGGACGGATATCAAACTATAAAATTAAAACAAAAACACATCGTTGGACCGACATCAAACTATCCTTATCTATGTACAAACCATCCATAACCCTCGTCACTTAACTCCATTGAGAGTAATTACCATAAAATTTACATATGGTAATTATTGTCAATGGAGCCCAAAAATTACAAAATATCGATTTTAATTTTCCAAATTTTTAAATTTTAATACTGCCGCATAAATTTCCCTTGTACATTTTTTAGATTTTAAGCAAAAACCAAAAGCAATTTCAATGCAAATTAATCAACTTTTTATGAAAATCTTTAATTTTGTTAAAAAATTTATTTTAATGCTAAAAAAATAATTAACATAAAATAAGACTATTTTCAAGAGCAAAAAAAATTTAAAACCAACTTTTCCTGTAGAAATTAGCTATGAAATCAGTAATACACTAAGAATTTGTGTGACCACGTCTAGATTTAATAATTATTCTCATAAAATGAACTTTGTTTTTGGTAATATTGGGAGGTATATGCTCTCATATGCCCTGGAGAAAACTTTTGAGTTAATATTTGCCCCTAATCTACAGCTCGCGCAATTTTTGTTCACATACGACCACAGAATTTCCTTAGTACTAAGGCCAAGGCTCTAGGGAGGATGTGCATGAAATTTTTTTTCATTGAATGGAAGACATTTTCTTATTATTGAGGACGAATGTTTCGGCTGTTTAACTCTAACTAATCAATCGTATTTAGTTATATTTAAATTTGGAAGCTAACTATGCCAAATTATCTTTCAGTACTTTTAAATAATCCATTTTATTTATTTATTGTAAGTTCTGTAAAACCGGATTTCATACACAACTCGATCCCATTGAGCCCTATATCATCATATTACATCCCCATGCTTCATGGTGTTATTCAAGTTTTTATCGTTAATAAAATACATGTTCATGTCGAGAGGCGCGGTATAGGGATTGATTTTAGACATGTGGTTTCTTCGGAGAATTTTCTCAGAGTTTCATGTAGATTATGTTTTTTTCTATACGATTTTTGCAAAAAAAAATCGACCCGCCCTGATGTACATATGTGATATTGATATTACTGCGTGTATGGTCTTCAGTCAAAACAAGCCCCTTACCCTTTCGTGACATCATAAAATCTCTTACAATATTCCCAGTTAGCCATTAGTTAGTTAGTCCTGTGTAAAAGAGGAAATAAAACAACTTTTATACAAACAATAGTTTATTACTAAATTATTTTTTGTATATGTTCGCTTAGCATATTTTTGATAGCAACTCAAATGCACCCGTTCCGTTTTTAACTGGCAACCCAACCATCAATCGACTAGATGGTGAATTTAATTCATCTACACAACCAGCGCCTGCAGCATTTTTCAAAAATTGTAGGCACGATTCAAATGACATTTGCTGAAGAGGCGAGGAAGAATGCTCCATACCCTTTCTCGACAGGGGTTGGAATGTGCCATCGAATGTCATATAATCAGCAATTAGCGACAAGTGCCGGCGATCCACTGTAATACCGTAAACTTTGAAAACTTTCGTTACTTCCTGAACAATTACTTGTGCAGCGGCTTCAATGCCGTAAGTACGACTTACGGCGTGTATGTCATTTGTATATAGACGATTAATATCAACTACTGTATGGTGTTTGAAAATTTCAGCAATATTTATTCCATCTGTCTTCAAAGTTGGTTCATCTCTTTCTCCACTGTAGATTATGGCACGCTTAATCTTATCCACTTCATGGACAACGGTCTTCTGAGCCAAATCCTTTATAATGGACGAAATGTTAGGTTGCTTGTAGTTCATATCAAGCTAAAATTAAATTTTCAGAAATTAATTTAGAATTCAATTCGGTCTCTTTATTATTGTCAAATATTTCAAAGTCTCGAAAGCTGTTGGGGTATTATGAAAAGTTTCACAAAAATAAAAATTAGTTTTAGACAGGCAAAGTTTACTTTGTCCCTTTGTCACACACTTCAGCTGTTATTGCTCACATCGTAATTCAGCTGTAAGAGAAAAAGAGATATTTATATTTCCGTCTTCGTCTTTATTACATCTGAATTACGATATGAGCAAAAAAAATTTAAGCGTGTGAACCGGGAGTTTGCAAAGTATTAATTCAACTGTGTGCAAGACAGAGGAGGAAATACTTTCTCTTTTTGTCTGTCACCCAGCTGAATAAAGACTTTGCAAAGTAAACTTTGCGTGTTGAAAAATTTTGTATGTATTTTGTTTTTGCAATTAAAATTTTTTTCAATATAAAAAAGGTATTCACGTCAACTTTTGCAACTGTGAAAAATGCATAGTTACAAGTTCACAACTCGTAATATTTTTATTAATATCAACACAAATGTCATGCTTGCCAAAAATATCTAATTTGCATGTTATTTAATTCTTTGGTCACAAATAATTGTTGTGTCGTTTTTTTAAACGAAAATTGTTTAGTAAGTAAACGTTAAATACACAGTGACATATAAAATGATATGTATTTGATATCAAGACGAATTCATCAGGCCATGAGCTCTGATGATTATATTATAACACTAAAATTCAATACAGTTCAAATAAATCTAAAAATTTCTAATTTATAACGCTACCATAATATATATATAAATTGACAGTCGTTAAGCAGCTCTGGGTCGGGGAACATCTCTCGCGTCATCGTAATTATTTCTTAAGTGCGGTCAGGCTTGTGTGTGTTGTTTGACCTTCGAGAGTTTTTTCGTCTCGCTCGCACTGGTTGACTGATCTGCCACGGATAACCGTATAATCTTGCGGTTTTTTGTGGAATTTCTTTAACAACCACGTTGCCTACTTCCTATGTGAAGGCATAGGTTGTGTACAGTCAGTCACAAAACCTTATAAAATACTGTTAATACCATCTTGGGCATATGGTCTACGTTACTCCGCCCATATTTGTGCAACACCATATTATGTAAATTTACTTTGCATTAATATGTTTAATAAATAAATAAATAAATATATAAATTGAGTCTATACGTGATGAATTTTCATCATGATATCAATCTGACTTTCATCATGACATAAATTCATCAGGTGTGGACCAAAGAAAACTAAAAAGTTACTTTTTCACTGCGCAATACATGTCGATATTCTATCGCCTATGAGTATGATAGCACACTCGCATCAACAAGCATGATTACATACAGGCATACATATCTATAGCTATCAGCACAAAAAAAGCGCATATCGATAGGTGCTAGTTCGATCAAACCAATGTGCTGCAGATATTCGTATCCATACGAGTATGACTATATGAACAATGTTACCAAATATGTATGTACTCGTATAAAAAAAATTATTGTGTATAAATTTAACAAATAACTAATTTATTATGCATTTTTTTTCAGAAATCTTTTTTTACGAAACTTTTTCCTTTGCCAATACAAGCGCTAGAGAAGAGTGATATATAAAAAATGAAGTAGCATGAATATCTGAAGCATTTTGGACAACTTTTTTGATCTAATTTGGTTCTTCAGGTCTCCTATTGGCACATGAAAATATTTTCTTACAACCAGTTTTATGAAAAATTGCGTAAATGCGTTGCGGTATCTTTAGAAAATTTCTACTAAAAAGCAAAAATTATATAAATTCGCAAGCATTAAAACAATAGAAAAAAATCCCCTAACGCTGATTATATAAATCGCAAAAAAGCAATAACTCGAAAATTGGCTTACAGCATATAAATCGCGAAAACTTGCAAAATGCGAATATATTTAAAAAATTTCCAATAACTAAGAAAAAATTCAGTAAATTTTAAGTATCAAAAATAATCTATGTACAAAAAGTTACGAACGCTAAAATTGTAAGGAATGTCAAAAACTTTAAAAAAATCTGCAAGGATATCAAAAATTCGCAAAAAAATTGGTAACATCAGAAAGATATTAAAGTCTGATAGTGATTCAAAATCTTTAAAACTGTCAAAGAATTGAAAAAAACCAGCCCTAAAATAACTTTCAAATACCTTAATATCTAAGGAATGCCAAAATAACAAAAATTCGCTCGAATTTGCTAACATAAAATAGATACATATGTGCCCTTAATTATGAAAGTGGTCGAAGTCATGTCCATTTTTGCTACGAAATGTACACAAGGGCAAAACATTATCGTTAAATACGAAGCGCATATGACTCTTATAGATGGTAAAGTTCTGAATATTAAATACGAAGCGCATATGACTCTTATAGATGGTAAAGTTCTGAATATTTTAACTGGTACCAACTCATGTCAATCCTGCCCACTATGTGGTGCTAAGCCAAATCAACTGCTAAAAACCCATGACTACAACTCGAAAATCTTTGGCGTTAAACCAAATAATCTTAAATATGGCGTGAGCCCTTTACATGCATGGATAAGGTTTTTTTAATTTGTGTTCAAAATCTCGTATAGAATGGAATTAGAGATATGGCATGTTAAAAATTATGACAAAGTCAAAGTCTGTTTGCGAAAACAGTACCTTCAGGAAAGATTGTGGACGAAAATGGGTCTTAATGTAGACAAACCCAAACAAAATGGCAGTGGAAATACCAACGATGGAAATACTGCAAGAAGAGCATTTAGAAATGTTAAGCTCTTATCTTCCATTTTAAATTTCGATTTAAGTATTCTCAAACACTTTTACATTATATTGATTGCCATTTCTTGTGAATATAAGATTGATACAGAAAAATTTAAAAACTTTTGTATTTTCTTGGTATTCATTGTCTCCAACAGTGCACAAAGTTTTGGTACATGGGCACAAAATAATAGATACCTGCATACTTCCTGTTAGAGTTGTAGGAAAGAATGCATCAGAAGCAAGAAACAATCTGTATAAAAGCGACAGGAGATCGCATGCAAGGAAATGTAGCCGATTGGATAACATGACAGACGTTTTTAATAGAGCAATGGATTCTTCAGACCCACAAATGTCCACCATAAGTTTAACAAAACGAAAAAATATCAACAAAAAGAAGATCCTGCCCAGAGAGAAGTCATTCCCCTTTTCGAAACACCTGGTATTGACTTTTCAGACACATTAGAAGGTGATGAAAATGAAGCAGAAGACGATGAGGCCGACGAATTTGACAGTTTTGGACTGGAGAATGTTGAGTTGGAAGAAGAAAATGAAGACGATTAAGTTAGAAGTCTATATTCATAAATGGTTTGTAAAATGACAAAGGCATATTAGAATTTGTCTCATATGATTTTTTTTCAGGGATCATGAGCAGTTTTATATCTTAACAAAAAGGCTGAATGAAGCATTGTCTATCATCTGAGTCTACATAAAAAATATAAACACATTGAACTTAAGTGGTTTTATCCAAAAAGTGAGGTTAAGAAATTGTTTTTTTTTAGTACTGATCCCTAATGGGTTAATAAAATAAAATATTTTTAGATGCAAGCTTACAGATTCTTGAAACAGCGGAACGAAAATAAAATAACGAATTTATGTCAAAACCTGAACTAATGTTTTAATTGGGAAGCGAAAGTGGGCGCGGTCCAAATAAAAAAAAACAAAATTCCATTTTGGTGGTAGTTAAATTCGTGCAAAATTTTAAGTGTCTAGCTTTAAAACTACAATTAATGCCAAAAATATCGATTTTTTGCCCACAGGAATAAAAAGTTCGCTAAAAGGGCTGAAAGATTATTGTAAAAAGTGCTAGGTTGGCTCGTTTTTACTTTGGAGCTAAATTTTTTTCGTATTGAGTGACTGAAAACGGGCTAAATATAGCCCGAAAAGGGCTAAGTTGGCATCACTGATTCACCAGTCATTAACCCCCTTATGCAAAAAAATATTTTACTATAGCTTTAAAGTTCATATTACTTGCCAAGCACTTTAATGCTAACATTGCTTTATTAAGAAATTGTATGCAAAACATAACTTTAATTATTTTGTTATTTAATAATAACTACTGGTAACACCACCGTGTTCAACAACCATTTCACAGCTTATGATGTACAAAATTTAATAAAATTTCATTCGGGTATTCAAATATTTTTGTATTTTATTAAATAAATTTTTATTTTCTTGAAGTAAAGCAACCTAATTTAAACAATATGAGCTTCTGACATGGTAGGAAAACAGATAAACATTTCTATGAAGTATACTTAAAAAAATAAGAGGAACAAAGAAGAATTATCACAATTTCTTTTATTCGAATGAAATGAGTATTTGAATACCCAGCTTTTTTCGATTTGTTTTGATTGTATGTACATCACTAAAATATTTTTGTGCAATTGTATTTATTTTAATATTTTTTTATGGATTTTACGATGTATTTTGAATCAGTTGGATAATTTGATGAGGTTTTCCATTACATGACAGAAATAGTTAATGTACGCTAAGAGCTAACACTTCCAGCTTCATTTTCAGATGTAACATGGATCAATATGTATTATATTAACAAAAATATTTGAGGTACAAAATACACATTTTGAATATATCAACTTAAAGTAGTCTTAACAAACGTGGGGACCTACTTTAGAAAATTGATATAATAATTTTTTTAGAATACAACTTTACTTAACATTGCTTTGCAAAGCTTTGTTAAGTTTTTTTGCATAAGACCCTTATAGCCTGTTTGTAGAACACGACTCGTCAATAAAAATCGCTAACATGTTAGCATTATTTATTTTTTGGGGTTTTAGAACACGAGTTGACGATTTTGATAAAAAACGTAACAGATGTCAGTTTATTTGCGTTTGTAGAACACGATTTGACTCACAATAACCGTCAAGGAGGACGACTAAAAAATTGTAGTCGTTTCAAACAAAAATTAAAAAAACTAACAACAGTAAAAAAGTTTAAACAAATAATCAATATAATTTAAAAAAATGGAGTTTCAAAATTTCTTGTTTTTATTACTCAAATGTTTAGTAATCAATAGCAAGACGACTGCAGCTTAGCCAATTGATGGAAAAAAGTAGCACATTTTTGGAAAAAGGGAAAAATACCTATGTATGTGAGTAAAAAACTATAATTGTATCTACTATTTGTATATTAATTTAAATTGTTTTAATCTCTTAGGAGCAACCAATGCATAAAAGGCTGCCCGCCTGGGGAAAAGCTGCACAACTGCCAACTGACTGGCCAATTGCCTTAGAATATTTGGCCGCCAGCAAGGGCTTCGCTAAAGATAAAATTATTAAAATAGCAAATGATACAATCGAAGAAAGAGATAAAATGACTATGCGAAATGCAGGAAACAGATCAGGAAAAACAATTTATCATTAATTCAGTCAAATATCAAAGAGCAAGAGATTTATTGCAAATTTTTTATTAAAATATATACATATACATACATGTATACAACTTGGATTATGTACATATTTAATTAGCCCAATTCACAATCTTGTGCAAATGGCATTGCATCGTTGCATGTGGAAAATAGTATACTATATTCTACTCACCACTTAACAATTCTTAGTGGTGAGCATCAAAATACTATATCTTTTTGCACATGCAACGATGCAATGCCATTTGCACAAGATTGTGAATTGGGCTATTGTGTTTTTTTTACTCTTTATTACCTAAGGAGAATTGAAATTATTTTCTAAAATATTTGTTTGAATAAAAATTGATTTTGTTATCATTTTAAACCTTTGTCCGTGAACTTATTTATTTAGATACTACAATCTGCTCTTAGAGGATAATCAATACCAAATGTCTACCAGTTATTTTATAAATTTTTAGAGTGTATTTCTTATTTACAAATCAACATAAGCCAACAATTTATCCACGTAGTCGACACTTCTTTGTAATAAATCCAACTCCTCCGCGCTCAGCTTCAATACAGCTCCCTGTTCATTAAGTAAAAAGTGCTCCAGAAACAGACGCAAACTTTGTTTAAATTGTTGAAGTTTGAAATTCTTTGTCAACCTTTCGAAAGCTTGGTATAAGTTGTTCTCGTCAATAGACAATAATAGGTCTTTGCAAATTTCTTTCATTAAGGCAAATGATAGTTTATCTAGCTGTAAAAAGTCCACATATTTAATACAGCCAGTTGTGAACCATTATTTATAATAATATGTTGCAAGAATCGTGCTAAGTTGCGTACTTGTATTTTTTTAAGAGAATCAATGTCAATTCGCCTTGCGCACAACTTTAACACAGATATAATTAAATTTTTTTAAAACAATATAAAAAATTGTTATTTGTTTACTTTTTTATTTATGTATGTATGTAGATGTCAGCTGTGCACAAGAATAGGGTTGCCGTTTTTTTTAAGGTGAAAAAAAATTTCATATGAAAAATATAAACTAAAATTATTTTTTAACACGTTGGCAATAGTACGATTTAGTACATATTTGACATAAGGGCGAGTTAATGTAAGCTGCACGACAAAGTCGAGTCGCGTTATACAAACGCTTTTCCTTAAGTAGTCGTCCATGAAATGGCTCGTCGTGAGTCGCCCTTGTCGCGTTCTACAAACAGGCTATTAATGTTTTATTCACATGTAATCATGCAACAAAACTTAATGTTGAATTCAGTGATTGGAAATTTGGTACGATCTTACTTTTTTTATACTATTTGACATGAAAAAGTACCATAGTACTCCCGCAACACATTTGATAGTCTCAAGGCCAGCTTGGAAATGCAGTCAGGAGATGCCCGTATGCATATATTTTTGCCAAGAATTAAATTTCTTTTTCGAAAAATGGCGCGAAACTTTATTAGTAAAGATATTCTAGAAAAGTGTACCCATCCAATAATAATTATATATAAACGAAACCATATTTTATTCAATGATATTTTCTGTGGCACAGAAGTTCATCTACACATACATATACATATGAACATAAATCATTTTGGAGAAAATTGTAAAAAGTTTATATTAAATTTTGTAAAGTTCTGAGGGCAAAAGTGTACTTTGACAATGAAATGGTAGTTTCGTTTAGTAGGTTTCCCCCTGAAAATGTTTTATTTGGTAATTATACCACTTTTAATTAATATGTTTCTAAACGAAAATTAAAATTCTTAAAACATCAACAAACCAATATCGATCATTGGTTGATATGGAACAAATGAACCCATTAACAACAGAAAATATTTGCAGTTTCTGATCTACAGTGGTTATCATCAATCGAGAGAAGTTTATGGAATTTGTTATCTATGTATACCTCACTCCTCTATAAATATTGGTTTTGTCTTACCAAAATCTCTTGAAAACAAAACAAAAGAACATCAGTATAAAATCTTATCAAGGAAAAATATTTATTGAAGTCTAAAAACCGTTTTTGTTATAACTTTAACATTTGTGCCTACCCAGGCAGAAAGCGGCAATCAGCACGACGTTGCTGCGATAGTCTGCGGGTACAACTAACATCACTACAACATGTGTAACTCAGATTTTTTAAATTTTAGAGAACTAAATAATTTTGTCTTTGAATATTAAAAGTCCGCTGTTAATAAGATGTACATACATAAGTATAAACATTATGAAATTAGTTATTCAATGATTGCCATTTCAAAAGCCATTTAGCACAGTCGCATAGTGATATAATTAGTGTTATAAATTTAATTAAATTTTTCATTTATGCTTTTTTGAAAAATGTTACGTTTTTACTCTACCTAATGCACAACTAAAAATGCCACTACCAACAATTGTAGCCATTTAGCCAGCAAATTAATTATTTTGACATGATAGGCAGCTGATATTGAAATACCCAGTAAAAAAAGAGACTCCAAAAAAGTCATGAAAATATAGAGTTTGCGATCTGGAAGTAGTGAAAATTTCGATCCGATCTAATGATTTTTACATAGGGTTGTCATTGCAAGAAGGTCTCTTTTTCGATGCCTGGTCACTGAATTGGAAGCGATATTAAGAAAAATTCGCTTTTTTGTGTTCTACGATAATTTTTTTATCTAGGAAAAATTGTAAATAGTTGCCTATTTTTACAATTTGTTTCTTTTTATACGAATTTAAGCTCGAAACAGTGCTTTCATGTAAATTTAAGCAAATAACTTTTAAATTTTAGACTAAAATTAGTTCATAAATTTCTTTCAACAAATGATTTTTTTTAATTCTGGTGAGTATTTTCTAACACTATGGAAGAGTTACAAGGTTTTGTATGACTAAAATAAGCTTCTACAAGGTTTTTTGCTCACTCTCGGCAAATTAAAAATAGATTTTTTGGAAGCAATGAAAATGTAGTTCCACTAGAATTTTTTTTAATACATTTAGTTATTAAAAAAATACATTTATTTATAATACATTTATTTATTCAGTTCTCACCTTCATAGTGAATAGTCGATTAGCGGAATTTTTCTTACATTCTTATTAAACAAACAAAAAAATATACAAAAAAAAATATTCGTAGTGCATATTATTCGTAATAGGTACATACTGACTTTAATAAATAAGCTTTATTGCTTTGATAATATTTTTACATAGTGGAAATAACAAAAACAAAAAAAAAACCGAAAACAAAAAAAACACAAACAGTGACATTGAGGAATACTCTATACCAGTAACTCAAAAACAAATAAACAATAATAAATTACAAAAACAAAAAAAAAAACAGTAAGCAAAAAAAACACAAAAAGTACCCTTGAGGAATACTCTATATGAGTACCTCAAATACAAAAAATTATGAAGTGAGTTCTAACGGCAGAAATGCCTATTTTACTGTGAGTTCTGAAGCTCTCAATGAAAATAATACAAATAATAAATCTAATGAAAGTATTTTTTTAACGACAAATCCAATTTTTCGTCAGCGATCAACTTCGCTTTGTCCAATGCCAAATAGTGATTCATTAACATTGCAGTTGCCTAGTACTTCTTCATATAAGTCAGTAATATCATCTCCTTCAGGCTCGTATTCGTCACTTAACAAAGTTATCACTACAGTTAAAAGTAGCTCAAAACCCAAGGTACAAGTCGGAATGGACAGATACATAACAGTGGTAAAGCGTGGGCGAAGCCCAAATTCTTCAAAAATTTCATCTGCTGCAAAAATGTCTCGGGATAATAGCGCTTCATCTACCAATCGTCAAAATCGTTTTTCATTATTGCAAGTCACCGACGACAAGCCCGCTGCATCGTCGCAAAAGTCTTTTAAGCCACCACCTATATATTTGAGAGAGCCTATATATTTGAGAGAGAAAAATTCTAACGCCCTAATTAAAAAATTAGTCTCGGCCATTGGTGAAAACGCATTTCATGTTATTCCAATAAACCGTGGTAATATTGACGAAACTAAAATTCAAATATACGAAGAAAAAAATTTCCGTAAAATAGTGACGTGAATTTGAAAAAAATAAAACAAGTTTTTATACGTACCAGCTTAAGAGTGCCAAAGGTATGCAGATCGTATTGAAGGGTATTGACTCTTATGTTAATCCCGAAGAAGTAAAAGATGCACTCATGATACAAGGATTTAAGGTAAAAAATGTTACCAACATAATCAATAGGGAGAAGATCCCCCAGCCTCTATTTCGTGTTGAATTGGAGCCGAATGATATACAGCTGAAAAAAAACGAGACACACCCAATTTATAGCCTAAAATACCTCTTATACCGAAAAATCACAGTTGAAGAGCCACATAAGCGATCAGGTCCCGTACAGTGCCATAACTGCCAGGAATATGGCCATACAAAAACATACTGTAAATTACCCACTGTTTGTGTTGTGTGCGGCGAATTACACGGCACTGCTAGTTGCAATAAGCCAAAAGATCAAATTGATAAAAAATGCAGTAATTGTGGAGGTAATCACACCGCTAACTACAGAGGTTGTCCTGTATACTCTTTTGTCAAACAGACTATGGTGCAAAAACCCAAATCAGCTCCATCTAAATCAGCAAACGCTTACTCCGCCACTTTTGTGCAAATGAGCCAACCAGTTACTTCCCGTGTATCGTATGCCGATGCTGCTAAAACAAATTCTATTCCCCCACAAAATGTTTCACCTCTAAATAATTCAACGAATGCAAACTCAAGCTTTAACTTTAGTCGCCTTGAAGCTACTATTGACAATTTGGTGCAAACTATAAACAATTTTACAACAAATATGACTAACATGATGCAAGAAATGCTGAGAATGCAGAATACTCTGCTTCAAGCATTAATTAACAAGCCATGAACACGTTAAAAATATGTTTCTGGAACGCAAACGGCATTCGCCAACATAAAAATGAACTTGAGCACTTCCTTACGGAAAAAATATTGATATAATGTTGGTCTCTGAGACACATTTGACTTCGAGAAGCTTTTTCAAAATAAATAGCTACACTATGTATGATACAAAGGACCCTAGAGGGAGAGCATGCGGTGGATCTGCTATTCTAATTAAGTCAAGACTCAAGCACTATATTCTTGACAACGTTAGTGAAGAATATATCCAAGCTACGAATATTTTTGTAGAAAATTTTTGTTCTAATTTCGTAATATCATCAATTTACTCACCTCCCAGATTTTCAGTTACCGAAGATCAGTATGAGAAGTTCTACAAATCGCTTGGATCTTGTTTCGTGGCAGCTGGAGACTACAATGCAAAGCATACGTACTGGGGATCGCGCCTTTTAACACCTAGAGGTCGAGCTTTGTTTAATACAATTTCAAAAATGGGCTTAGATGTTATTTCGAGTGGGGAGCCCACTTATTGGCCTACTGACGTACGAAAAATTCCGAATGTTATTAAAAAAAAAAAAACATTTATTTATTTATTGTATCTTTAATTATGAACTAACAATAAGTATTCAAATCTTAAATCTAAAATATAAGTATTAGGCCCGACCACTGTCGGACATAAACTTAGTGATAGTTATAAATAATACATATGTAGTGATAATCAAAAAAAAAAAAAAGAGAAAAAAAATATTTTCAAGCAATCCCATCTGGAGTGTTGAGTAAAAGAGCCCTTGTGTCCTTCTTTTTCAAGCGAATGTGGCCAGTAAAATTCAAGATGTTACGAACAAGCGGATTAGGATGTGACTCGAGTTTTGTTAAATATTTGCCTGCGTATTTTGCTATTTCTTCAATCACTAGTGGCATATTCAAATCACGATGTATATTTGAGTTTTTTATGTACCATGGAGCCGATGTTATCAAACGTAAAATTTTGGTTTGCCTTCGTTGGATTCTCTCGACGTTAGAAGCTGAAGCAGTGCCCCATAACTGAATTCCATAGCTCCATATTGGCTTCAAAAGCGACTTGTATAATAAAAGTTTGCAGTCTAGGCTGAGTGTTGAATTTCTACCAATCAGCCAATATATCTGAATTAGTTTAAGTTTCATTTGTATTAGCTTTGAGTCAATATGGTGTTTCCATGTAAGTCGTCGATCAAGGTGTATACCAAGGTATTTTACATGTGAATGCTGAGGAACAACTTGATTGTTGATTCGAATTGGGGAGCAAGTATCTCTTCGCAGGGTAAATGTTACCTGAACACACTTTTGCTCGTTTACCTTAATTCTCCATAATTTTGTTCTTGCAGATATCGCGAAGCCTCATGAGGATTTTCGTGCATACTTAAGTAGGCTGTATCATCGGCAAACGTAAATGTATGGATATTACTGCTCAGAGGCATATCACAAGTATAAATCAAATACAAAACTGGCCCCAGTATACTCCCCTGGGGCACACCGAATGATATAGATTCGGGCACACTCATGAATTCTCCTTCCACAACCGTGAACTTCTGGGTAGTAATGTAACTTTCTAATAAATTCACCAAATTTATTGGTAGATATGATTTTAATTTTAAAATTAGACCTTCATGCCACACTTTATCAAATGCCTGCGAAACGTCAATAAACAGTGCAGAACAGTACTTCTTTTCTTCAAATGTTCTTCTTATACATTGAACCAATCTATGCGTTTGTTCAATGGTGCTTTGCTGACTTCTAAAACCAAACTGATGGTCTGGGATGCACCCACTACCAATTAGAATTGGGGACAATTTTGACATGAGCAGTTTTTCTAAAAGTTTAGACATTGTTGATAGCAGGCTTATTGGCCTGTATGATTCTGCCTTGGTCAGATCTTTGCCCGGCTTTGGAATCATTTTAACTTTGGCGAGCTTCCAGCTGTGGGGATAATACTCTAGTCGTAAAATGGCATTAAAAATGAATAACATGATTCTAAATGCAATACGAGGCAATTTTATTAGCATTTGGTTACTAATTCCATCAATACCCGGTGCTTTCTTCGGGTTGAGTTCAGCAATTAGATTTTGTACATCACACATTTTAAATTTTATGGGTCGAGGGGGTAGCGCAACTACACTCGGGAAATCAACAACACCAGTACATGTGTTTGGGGTAAATACGGATTTTAAATGCTTTGCAAACAAGTTATCTTTTTCAATATCACTCCTGGCCCAAACTCCGGTAGAAGTGCGCAGAGGTGGTTTAAATTCAACGGGTGTTTCAATTCTTTTCGCAGCGCGCCACAAAGAATAATTATATGCTGTTGTGACATCGAGATTTTCCAGATAGTTTTTAAGAGAAGCAGTTTTTTCATATGCAAGCAGTTCTTGGAGTCTTTTAGTGCACTCATTTAATCTAATTTTATTTTGGGGTGATCTGTGCTGTTGCCATTCTCTTCTAGCTCTTCTTTTTGCACATACGAGAAGTTCAATATCTGTAGAATATATTCTGTTAAAGCCAGTCTGCGGATGAGAGGAAGCGGCATGTTCAGCTGCCTGCTTAATATTTTCGTTAAGATTAGCAATATTAGATTCAATATCGTCATGAGTTCTTAGCTTAATGTTTTCAGTGCAATAACTACTAAGATATTTTTTGAATCGCAGCCAATTAACACGACTGACCATTTTCACATATGGGTGAGGTAGAGCACTTCTCAGTGGGGTACATATTTTAACGATCGTGGGAGAGTGATCGGACGATAGATCTAGAGAAGCTTCGACGTGAATTAATTACCTAGAAATATTTTTCATGACGCCAAAATCTATAATATCCGGAATTTTATGTATGTCAGTAGGCCAGTAAGTGGGCTCCCCACTCGAAATGACGTCCAAGCCCATTTTTGAAATTGTGTTGAACAACGCTCGTCCTCTAGGTGTGATAAGACGCGAACCCCAGAAAGTATGTTTTGCATTATAGTCTCCTGCTGCTACGAAACAAGGGCCAAGAGATTTGTAGAAATCCTCGTATTGATCCTCAGTAATTGCGAATCTAGGAGGGGAGTAAATTGATGATATGACAAAATTTGTGCAAAAATTTTCGATACAAATATTCGTTGCTTGTAGATGTTCTTCACAAATGTTGTCAAGAATATAATGCTTGAGTCTTGACTTTATTAAAATTGCTGATCCCCCGCAAGATCTTCCTCTTGGGTCCTTTGAATGATATAAAATGTAGCCATTAATTTTGAATAGGCTTCTTGAAGTCAAATGAGTCTCAGAAACCAACATTATATCAATATTTTTTTCCGTGAGGAAGTGCTCAAGTTCATTTTTATGATGGCGAATGCCGTTTGCGTTCCAGAAACTTATCTTTAGCGTGTTCATGGCTTGTTAACTAATGCTTGAAGCAGTGTAGACTGCATTCATAGCATTTCTTGCATCATGCTAGTCATATTTGTTGTAAAATTATTTATAGTCAGCACTAGATTCTCAATAGTAGCTTCAAGGCGACTAAAATTAAAGCTTGAGTTTGCATTCGTTGAATTATTTTGAGGCGGAATATTTTGTGTGGGAATATAACTAGTCTTAGCTGCATCGGCATACGATACACGTGAAGTGACAGGTTGGCTCATTTGAGCAAAAGTGGCGGAGTAAGCGTTTGCTGTTTGTGCTGGAGTTAATTTAGGTTTTTGCCCCATAGTCTGTTTACCGAAAGAATAGACAGGACATCCTCTGTAGTTAGCGGTGTGATTACCTCCACAATTACTACATTTTTTTCTGCTAGATCTTTAGGCTTAGTACAACCAGCAGTACCGTGCAATTCCCCGCAGATAACACAAACTGAAGGTAACTTGCAGTATGTTTTTGTGTGACCATATTCTTGACAATTATGGCACTGTACGGGTCCAGAACGCTTGTGTGGTTCTTAAACTGTTATTTTTCGGTATAAGAGATATTTTAAATTGTAAATTGGATGAGCCTCGCTTTTTTTCAATTTTATATCGTTTGGCTCAAGTTCGACGCGAAATAGAGGTTGAGGAATCTTCTCCCTATTTATTATGTTAGATACATTTTTTACCTTAAATCTGTGGAGGACGAGTGCATCTTTTATTTCTTCGGGAGCAACATAGGAATCGATGCCCTTCAATACGATCTGCAGGCCTTTAGCACTTTTAAGCTGATATGTGTAGAAACTTTTCTTACTTTTTTCAAATTCAGTAATCAGTTTGCGAAAATCTTTTTCTTCATAAATTTGAATTTTGGTTTCATCAATGTTACCACGTTTTATTGGAACGATGTGAAATTTATTCTCACCAATGACTGAAATTAAATTTTTTATAAGAGCTTTTGAATTTTTTTCTCTCAAATAGATTGGATACGGCTTGGATGTTTTGTTCGTAGATACATCGGGTTCGTTGTTGTCAACTTGTAATATTTGAAAACGATTTTGACGGTTAATAGAGGATGCGCTGTTATCCCTAGACATTTTTGGAGCAGATGAAATTTTCGAAGACTTTGGGCTTCGTCCGCGCTTTACCACTGTTATATATCTGTCCATTCCCACTTGGACCTTGGATTTTGGGCTGCTCTTAACTTCAGTAAAAACTTGGTTAAGTGATGACCACGAGCCCGAAGCGGATGATATCGCTGAGTTAAATGTAGAAGTACTAGGCAACGGTAATGTTAACGAATCACTAGTTGGCATTGGACAAAGCGAAGTTGATCGCTGACGAAAAAGTGGCCTCGCCGTTAAAAAAAGTCTACTATCAGATTTCTTATTTATTTTGTTATCATTAAGAGCTTCAGAGCTCTCAGTAAGTCTATCATCAGATTTTTTATTTTTATTATTTTCATTAAGAGCTTCAGAACTCACAGTAAAATAGGCATTTCTGCCATTAGAACTCACTTCACAGTTATTTGTTTTTGAGGTACTCATATAGAGTATTCCTCAAGGGCACTTTTGTTTGTTTGTTTTTTTTTATTACGGTTTTTTTGTTTTTGTTAATTATGACTATGTAAAAAAAATATTAGCAATGCAAATAAAGCTAACAATAACAATATGTATTCCGAATATTTTTTCGTGCAATTTTTTTTTGTTTAGTATGAAATAAAAACTCCGCTAAATAGACTTTTCACTATGAATGTACAACGAAAACTGTTCCACTAGAATGACATTCATTTTTTTCACTGGGTGTATTTGCTCTTTGTCGCCAACAAAAATAGAAATCTGTCTAAATTGGCTATAGCTACAACGGTGGTCGTGTAACCATGTAGCCGTGTTTTCACGAAAATAATAATTTCATGTATTCTATTTGTGACAGGTTTTAATCGGTAGCCTGCTGAGTGGTATAAGTTTAGATTCTAAACTTTAAAGCATGAAGCGTACACCAGGTATGCCACTTTTTTTTCTAAATTTAGCACTTTTACTTTTTCATCTTATGGCATCACTGGCGCACACATTCAATAATGTAATTATGCAAAAGGTTCCAAATCAACGGGCATATATATTTGATTAGTCTATTGCGTAATAAAAGAATACATCGATTGCTTAATGTAAGAAAGGCAGAACTCGAATTTTCGATATTTTATAGGAGAAAGCAAAAAAATTAAGAAAAACTACAGAATTAAATGCAGGAATAATTTTAATTTAATTATCATTCTGATGAGAAATTCAGTTTTGTTTTTGATTCAGGCTCCGAATGCTCACTCATTCAAGAGTCTATAAGTGATAAATTTCAGGGTAAACGTAGCTTTAACGTAGTGACAATAACAGGGATTGGACAAACGAGTGTTAATAGTATTCTTCAAATTTTATCTGCGATTGAAGTCGAGGGAATTGTTCTAGAAGTTTTGTTTCATGTTCTGCCAGATACGTACTTGCATAATAAGATAATGATTGAGCGAGAAATTCTTCATCAAGGTATTACGGTACATATGGTGTCAGACAAGTTGTTTTTAAGTAGGGAAAACCTTGTTTTGACTTGTGAGACAACTAAACCTTGTGATATAAATTTTGATTCAATTGACACTGACATTCCTTGGGACCTGAAGCCAAAATTGATAAATATCTTAAATTTGTTTAAAAAGAATTTTGTTACATTTCCTAAATCTCATGCTAATGTAACACCGATGCAAATAGGTCTAAAAGATCCTTACAAAACGGTTTATAGACATCCCTATCGTTTAATTACGGAGGAACGCTGTGCTGTTCGAAGATTGTGGCATTATTCGTCCTAGCTCATCACCTTTTGCCAGTCCCATACTTCTTGTGAAGAAGAAAGATGGTGCTGACCGCATGTGTGTGGATTTTCGGGAATTAAATGATAACACCATTCCGGATAGGTTTCCGTTGCCTTTAATATCAGATCAAATTGATCGCTTACATGGATCTTATTTTTTTTACGAGTTTAGACATGGCTTCAGGATTCCATCAAATACCTATTCATTCTGATCCGTTTAAGTATACAGCTTTTGTAACACCTGATGGTCAATATTAGTTTTTGACAATGCCATTTGGACTTAGAAATGCACCATCGGTTTTTCAACGTGCGGTAATGAATGCTTTAGGTGATATAGTTAATTCGTTTGTTGTTGTCTACATGGATGACATTTTAATTGTAGCTTCTAATGCTGAAGAAGCATTTGGAAAGACTCCGCATTGTACTCCAGGTGCTCATCGACAAGGGATTCTCACTTAATTTGAAAAAATTATCTTTTCTTAAGCGAAAAGTACAATACCTTGGTTTTGAAATCAGTGCGGGAAAGATAAAGCCAAACCATAAAAAACTTGAGGCCTTGACTGCGTTGCCTCCACCCGAAACTGTTACTCAATTGCGCCAATTTATAGGACTTGCATCCTATTTTAGAAAGTTTGTCCCTAAATTTTCTCAGATTATGGCCCCATTGTATTCTTTAACGTCTAGAAAAAAAATTGATTGGAAACCCGTGCATGAAGATTTAAGACAACAGATGATAACAGTTTTGACTTCTGAGCCTGTATTGGTTATATTTGATCCTTTATGCCCAATAGAACTTCATACGGATGCTAGTGCTATTGGATATGGTGCTGTTTTAATGCAAAAAAAAGACGCGAAGAGTTTTGTGGTTGCCTATTTTAGCAAGAGAACTTCGGTCGCTGAATCTAAGTACCACTCTTACGAATTAGAAACCCTTGCTGTTGTCAATGCGATTAAGCATTTTCGTCACTATTTACACGGTCGTAGATTTGTTGTTGTTACTGACTGTAACTCATTACAAGCTTCGCGTAAAAAGCTTGATCTTACTCCTAGAGTGCATAGATGGTGGGCTTTCTTATAGGCATTTGATTTTGAAGTTGTCTATAGAAAAGGGAACAGCATGTGCCATGCGGACTTCTTTTCAAGGAATCCATTACCTTCATCTGACAGAGTATGAAAAAGTTGAGTCCAAAATCGTTAACATAGCTGAACTGTCTGATAATTGGATTTTGGCAGAGCAACAGCGTGATGACGAAATTATAAAACTTATGTCCGATTTAAGTGAATGTAAACTTCATGATGATATATCTAAGACTTATGACATCCGATCAGGAGTCCTTTATCGAAAAGTGCAACGGAACGGTAGGACACTATGCTTGCCAATAGTTCCCAGATCTTTGAGATGGTCAATTATAAATAACACTCACGAGTCTCTGATGCATTTTGGGTTATGAGAAAACTCTGGAGAAGATCTACGAGAATTATTGGTTTGAGAACATGTCCAAATTTGTGAGAAAATTTGTGGACAACTGCATAATGTAAGATTTCCAAGTCTCACTCAGGGAAAATTCAAGCCGAGTTGCATTCTATTCCTAAGATTGCTATCCGTTGGCACACTTTACACATTGACGCGACTGGGAAACTGAGTGGAAAAAGTGATAGAAAAGAGTACGTCTTTGTATTGATTGACGCGTTCACAAAATACGTTCTGTTACATCATACAATTACAATAGACACACTTAGTAGTATTGCAGCATTAAGATATGCTATCTCTTTATTTGGTGCTCCAATAAGAGTTATTGCAGATCAAGGTCGTTGTTTCGCGAGCCGAGATTTTAAAGAATTTTGTTGTGTATACTACAAAATTCTTAATTAATTTACATTTAATTGAAACAGGTAGTGCTCGTGCGAACGGTCAAGTTGAGCGTGTAATGAGTATGTTAAAGAATATGCTCACGGCAGTTGAGACGGGTAATCGCCCCTGGCAGGATGCTCTTCCTGATGTTCAATTAGCCTTGAATTGTACTCAAAGTCGTGTTACCAAACATAGTTCCTTGGAATTGCTTATAGGTAAGGTAGCTAGACCTATCGAAATGCTAGTGTCTGATGAAATTGAACCATTAGTAAACTTTGATGAAGTTCGAAATGAGGCCATTTGTAACATAAAAAAATGCTTGTTATGATAAGATCAGATTGGATAGTACTAAGTCTAGATTGGACAATTTTGTTGTAGGTGACTTGGTGTTACTACAAAATGAGGAGCGCAATCAGACAAAGCTTGATCCAAAATACAAGGGTCCATTTAAAGTGATGGAAGCTTTGGATGGTGATCGATATGTAGTTAAGTCATTAAGTTGTAATCGAATGTATAAGTATGCTCGCGATCGTATAAGACGAATGCCAGAAGGTTATGTCCCTGTTGATATTGACTAATATTGATGAGGTTAGTTAAGTTTTCTGTTAATAATGTATGATTAATGTAAAATAAAAATGTTAAAATATAATACGCATTGTTGTGGTTGATGATGATTGCATTGCTGGATAGAAGCAACGGTGTGAGTTGGAAATTAATATCACCGGATGGAGGTGGTATTAATTGTTTGTGCCAGATGAGGGCGTGGAGGTATCACTGGATGGAAGTGATGGTTCAATTCAGTAACCGGATAGAGGTTGCTGTTTGGACAATGTCACCGGAGAGAGGTGATAATGGTTTCATAAGTAATTGGATAGAAATTACTGAAGTCATTAATGCGTATTACATTTGAATAAATGTTGTGTAGTGCAGTATCGTATGGTACGTAACAGATGGTATTTAGATGGGCGAGAGTCTAATATGATGGTATGGTGTGTATGGTTAGATATGATTGTGGTTGATTTGTTTTATGGGATATAAAACTGTAATAGATGTTAAGAATCTGGTTAGATCGTACAATTTTGTTTTGGAATCTAAAAGTTTATTCTGGTCAGAGTTGACCGAGTGGTTGAGCAAGAAAATCCTTGGAGTTCTGTTTATCATTTCAGATGGATTGCACGAGGACGTGCAAAATGTCAGGATGGCCGTGTCGGAGTATTGAATGTATTTTATATATAAAACGGCAAGCGTTGACTGTTATGTCAAGCTTGGGCAGAATCGACGTACTGAAGAAAAGAGAAGAACAGTAGTAACGAGTTCGAGACTGCCTCGTTAAATTAATCAAAAAAATAACTAAATAACTATTGAAGATTATTTAATTCGAAGTTTTATTTGAAAATAAGGAAAATTATAATTCGGAAAAGAATATTCCTACCAATTCGACATATATAATAATAATATATTTTAATATATTTTTATATATTTTAATATATTTCAAATAAATTAAACCAAAGCAAATTTGTATGACAAGCTGTACGTGATATATGTATATGTATACTTTAGAAATTCACCGTGACGAATTAAAGGAATTATGCGATAAAATAAAAGTTGTTTGTGAGGATTGTCTTGAGGAGATGGACAATAATTCAAAAACAGATCCCAAAGATGCCGCTACAACAATGGCTAAATATGATGCGTTTTATGCGGCTTATTTCAATTGTTTGTCTGCAAATAATGAAAAAGTACAGCAATTTTAAAGGCTGCCAAAATTAAATGAATCGATAGTGGGATACGCTGATACCACAAGTAATTCTAATTATAATTTATCTTTATCCCCATGTGATGTAAACACATTTTTATATATAAATAGCTCGCGTCTAAAGCGGCCCACCCACTTGCAATATAATTGTGCAACTTTCCGTATTGTACAATACTATTGCCAATGTGTATGTAATATTCGGAGGTGGCACAATATATTGGCAAATATCAAAAGACTTTTGATTTTTATTGTACAATTAAGACAGTTGTGTAATGTGGTGTCAACATTGTTCAATGTTGTTTACTATTTCACTGTCCGGAAAAGTGGAAATATTGTTCCATTTATTGAATAGTATAGGTCCAAACGACAATAATATACACAGCAACATATGCAATAATATTGTATAATGGATGGGCCGCTTAAGTAATATAAGCGATTTTGTCATTTGGAAGGAAAACAGCCGGCGAAGCGAACGAAATGGTATCAAAATATCCACTGAGTAATGAGGGTTTTGATATTGCCTGGCAACATTTAATAATAGCCTATGAAAATCCCTGTATGCTTGTAAATAATCAATTAAAAATTTTGTTCCAGCTTCCATCATTTGATAAAGAGTATAGCGACAGTCTTAAAATTTTGCAACGAGGTATAAATAATTGTTTGACTTCGCTTGCGATATATAAAGTTTCAAAGTTCCGATCCAACCTTAATTTTTAAGGCAGAATTAACCGACTGTAAATGTAGAACTGTAAATGTAAATGTGTCAACTGATCGAATCTGTTGCATGAAAAGCTATGCTTACCTGACTGAAATGTCGCGTAAATGTAACGTCTGAACCTGCAGAAAATAGAATTTCATGACGAGGTTACGTGACATTTGTAGACAGTGATGGGTTGCGTGTATAATGAATGGGAATGTGGCACATTAGCCCTATGGTGGTACTTTTGTTTCCTTTGATAATTTTTGCTAAATTTGTATACGTACATGGCATTTTTAATAAATGTAGTTTTCTAACAAGGATTTTTTTCTTTATAAAATCTAACCTGAGATTGCCAATCGTGTGCTTGTTATTTTGTTAATATACATATATGTATGTATGTATATACGTATGAATATGTAAAATATACATGTGTGCGTACAAACATACACACAAGCCTACAAAAAACAATTTTTTTAATAATAATACCAATAAAAATATAATATATAAAAATATAATATGTACGTATGATCATAACAATTATAATGATAATAAGAATATAAATATTTTTAGTTAATTTTAATTATTATTTTTCGAACTTAATTTGTTTCTATATTTATGATTTGAACGGGCTAAAGTTCGTATCGCTTTTTAAGCCAAATTTGATTCGTAAACAAATGGCTGAAAACGGACAGATATTTCGCATAAGTCTGCCAAAGTTTTCTCTAACTGCGCAATACGTTCAGACATACCGGGTACGTTTGGTATTCTTGTCCCCTCAAGGTGCTCGATTAATGTGCTTCCTACCCGTACATGGTAGTCCTATATCTCGACATTTTAATTGTAGTTGTTTTACGGTCAGATTCTTGAAATTTCCCATTGGGTCTCGTTTTCTTTTCTGGGAATTCAGATCCCATTTCTGAGAAATCGTCAAGATGTTTTTTTGATGTTTTGTATTTTCGCAATTGAAAACATCAACAAGAGAAATTCAACGTATTTATTTATCAAAAAGTTTATTGATAAGTTATACAATTTAATGTTCAAGAAAATAAAATATAATTACAAAATTCAATCTTTTAAAATGTGATGATGTTTTACGTTAGGACGTTGCAAAAAGAATAACTCATACATTCAAATCAAAATACAATTATGGCTGCCTAATTAACATTAGACAAAATAATATGCAGGGTTGTTTCTTCAGAGTTCGGCTATTCGTAGTCTGACATATGATGCTAAAAATACATCATAAATTTTTTTAGGTTTCTTTGCATTTTGTTCTTCAAGAAATCAGTATTTGATCATATCGATGACTAATAAATGAATCCTTTTTCAATCACCCTACTGATAAATCCGTTTCTTATCATCAAAAGTGATCTGAGGAGAATCATACGATTTCTGGAAAAAAAATCATCAGCCAAATGCTAGCTTGGGAACAAGAAGTCTTGGTGACATCGCTTCCCTCTAGTCAGCCTAGAACCATATGTCTATTTCAACATTCTTTTTCTAGTGACAATTGTATTGGTTGAAATTTCGACAACTTTTCTATTATGCGCGAGTAGAGATATGTTAGGGACAACAGTTCTAGTGTATTTCTGGTGACATTGTCAACTAACGCGTCAATAGTTTGTTTTTCTTTTTCATTATGTTGTACAATAATGTTAAAATATTACATATGTATGTATGTGTTTAATGGCCTATTTCCCACGTGCGAAAGAAAACGTTCGACTTACAATTTATATTGAAAACAAAAACAAATTTTCATATTTTATTCTTGTTTTCAATATAAATTGTAAGTCGAACGTTTTCTTTCGCACGTGAGAAATAGGCCATAAGTTTGTTGCCCCAACCCTTATAAAATTGTACTATTGACACTGTCACTAGTAAATCACAACTATTTTACTATTGTCATCGAGCGAGGTAATATCGATATTGTAGATTAGAGCCCCTTAAATTTACTAGTGAATCTTTGGTGCCAATGTCGCCATGCGGTCCCAAAAGAACTACTTACTCAGCAGTGCTACAGTCTAGGGGTAGATTTTCAATTAGCTTGTCGCTAAAGTTAAATGTCAATAGATGATTCCATTGGCTGGGATACACCTGGTCAGTAGTACTACTGACAATTTCACTAGTAAGTCGCTACAATTTCACAGGGTTCAGGGTTCTTAACACTCATATACACATACTATAACCGGGATTAATTCATTTATTCGTTCAGCATATCACCAGCAACTAGGGATTTTGATTGCCATTTCTATTAAATAAATACACATACATATGTATGTTAATCAAAAATTTTATGTTTCGCTGAATTAGTAAGGTCAAACACTTACGAATGAATCCGCAGGTATGAAAAATCTTTAACTGATGACACAGGGTTAAACAATTTCCATAATTGGTCCTTTCGCTTAAAATTTTTAATTTTAACATTTTCTATTTTTTACAATATGGATGGTTATTTTATATCTTTTTTGCTAATTCTTTTTGTGTATATTTTTTAATTATTGCTCAATACATTTAAATTCACCTTTTAATTTGATTTCTTAAACTAATTTTTATAAATACTTAAATTTTGCTCTACGTCACTTTTGTTTTCAACAAACCAATAAAACAAGAAGAAGCATAGTTGTGTGTATATGAAAAAATGTTTTCTACGCATTAAGAACAATACTAATAGACGCTCTGTTGACAATGTCACCAAAATAGTAGACAATGGTGGTGACTTGGGGACACTTAACCCCACGTTTCCTTCAGGGTTATAATACGACAGCATTTATTATTGGTTTAGTATAATACATGCCGCGAGAATACATTTAAAAAAAAAACGTATTTACGTATTAAGACTGTTAACGCAGGTCTCTAATGTACATACATATATGTTTTACTTTTTCATTTAAAATATTCATACTCATTCTAAACCCATATTTCACTTTATGCTTAAAAACAATACTTACGTTAAAAGTCAGTTTAGCCCACAAGTGACGTTTCTTATCATAAACATAACTTTCCACCAGTGTATTATCGAGGATTTTATAAATTTTTTTATCGACTATTTCATTCTCAGCGTCTTTATCATTATCTTCAACGGCTTCAGTATTAACGAAGCCATCATCATCATTGGGATCATCGCCATCATCAGCTAAATTGAAATTAATTATTGAGAAAATGTTTTAAAGTAATATCATCAAGTAGTCCCCACCATCCATATGTTCATCTGCATCATCGGGATCATCATATTCAGCCTCATCTACTTTTCGCGATTTTAGTTTTTTGCCCGTAGCATCGTCACCATCATGGTTATTTGGTTCATCGTCAGATGAATCGTTGTAATTAGCAGAGAGATTAGTTTTTAACTTTTTATTTATTTCACTTGGTCCATTTTCATAATCATCCGCATCTAATTTGTCGTCAATAGAATCTTCCTTCTGGGATACACCAATTTCAACACTAAATTAAAAAAAAAGGGATTTTCTCACAATTGTCTGTTTTAAAAACAAACGATATCCTTATTTGAAAAGTGGATGAATTGCAACACCATCAGTTTTTATTTCACCTTGTCTGACTATCTTTAGAAAAAAGTTATTGTATTAATGATTTGTAATAGGAAGTGAAAAATTAATATGTACATATGTATGTACATATGTATATGTATCGTTGATCTCATGTAGAAAGACCCTTACTCAAATAATTTTAACTTTACAGGGGAAGGTGAAAACATAATAGAAATTCTAATAGAAACTCTAACTGCTTGTAAAAGCGCTTTTACACTATTGCAATAAATTTTTGTGACGAGCTGTATTTGTGTGAAATCTATTGGAATCATTGAAAAACTCAATTTATAGGCATGTTCTGAAACTCACATGTTTTAAATTACATGTGGTTTCAAAAGTAATAATGGACGATTTTAAAATCATATACGAATTTCTGAATTTGAAACATATAAAACAAACTTCTACACATACCAGCTTAAGAACGCTAAAGGCCTGCAGATCGTATTGAAGGGCATATATTCTTATGTTATCCCTGAAGAAGTAAAAGATGCACTCGTCCTCCAGGGATTTAAGGTAAAGAATGTATCTAACATAATGAACAGAGAAAAGGTACCCCAACCCCTATTTCGTGTTGAACTGGAGCCGAATGATACACTTGAAAAAAATGAGACTCATCCTATTTATAGCATAAAATACCTTTTATACAAAAAAATCACAGTTATAGAGCCACATAAGCGTTCAGGACCCGTGCAGTGCCATAATTGCAAAGAATATGGCCACACAAAAGCTTACTGCAATTTACCTACAGTGTGGGTTATCTGCACTGCTTCAAGCATTAGTTAACAAGCCATGAACACGTTAAAAATATGTTTCTGGGACGGAAACGGCATTCGCCAACATAAAAATGAACTTGAGCACTTCCTTACGGAAAAAAATATTGATATATTGTTGGTCTCTGAGACTCATTTGACTTCTAGAAGCCTCTTTAAAATGAATGGCTACACTTTATTTGATACGAAGGACCCTAGAGGGAGAGCATGCGGTGGATCAGCAATTCTAATAAAGTCAAGACTCAAGCACTGTATTCTTGACAACATTTGTGAAGAACATCTACAAGCAACAAATATCTTCATAGAAAATTTTTGTAAATATTTCGTGATATCTTCAATTTACGAGAAATTCTACAAATCTCTTGGATCTTGTTTCGTAGCAGCTGGCGACTACAATAGGATACGATTTGCGGATTTTGTAAAGGTAAAGGTCATCTCCGGCGAGTGTGTTTGAAAGCTACACGGCAAGTGTATCACATTATGAATGACGAGGGGAATGCGGATTTATGCGGGAATGCGGATGTGGAGACAGATAGCCATCGTGTGGAAGAGCTATTGCAAGTTTATGAGGGAAAGGTTAAATGTATTAGTACTAATAGAGTAAATCGTTACAAAATATTTTATAATTTACAATTTAATAATGCTTCCTTACGTTTTGAAATTGATACAGGGTCACCGGTGACGATCATAAGTTTGGCAGACGCAAAAAAAAAATTTTGGCAGATCAACTATACACACTACTGACATTATCCTTTTTAGTTATTGCAATACACCACTCGATTACTTACGTTACATTTTTGTACGCGTTAAAACTGCTATTCCTAGTCACGATATAAAATTATATGTCGTACGCTCAGACAGGAAGCCGTTGTTAGGAAGGGAATGGTTGAGCAGCATTAGGTTGCATCGGGCGCAGATCTTGTGTGAGCAAGTACACCTAAGTAAAAACTGAGTGAACGAAGTTTCAATAGACGACCGGACGGATGACCTGAAAAACATTTTCAGCAAATATCCAACATTATTTTCCAACACAACGGGGAAAATAACGGAATACCAAGCCAGGGGTTGTAGCCAAGTTCTTCAAGGCCAGGAGAATTTCTTTTCCTTTATTAGAAGCCGTAGAGCAAGAACTTTAAAAACAAGTATCGGATGGGCTTCTGACACCCGTGAATACGAGTGAATGGGCGACACCCATTGTTGTTGTTCCGATAAGGGATCAGCAAGTCAGATTGTGTGGAGATTATAAAATCACTCTTCACCCTGCTATAAAAATGGATGACTATCCGCTACCGACCTTGGACGAATTGTTTAGCTCAATAACAGGGGGAACCAAATTTACAAAAAAATTTACCTTTCTAAAGCATACTTGCAGCTTGAAGTGCATTCCGATGATCGGCACTTATTGACCTTAAATACGCATAAAGGATTTTTTGAACCAACTTGGTAAATGTTTGGTATTGCATGTGCTCCTGCGAAATGGCAACACTTTATGGAGCAGCTCCTGTCGGGTATTCCCGGGACGGCCGTATTTTTGGATGACATTCGAATTATGAAGTTCTTAAACGATTGAATGACCACAACATGCGCGTAAACTTGGAAAAATCAGAATGGATGAAGGATCAAATCGAATATTGTGGATATCTTGTCAACAAGTCGGGCATAAAGAAAATGGAAAACAAAGTAACGGCGATTAAGGAAATGAAAGAACCCACCAATAAAGATGAAGTTCGTGCCCTATTAGGTCTAATTAATTATTACGGAAGATTCGTAAAAAATTTGAGCACAATAATATACCCTATCAATAAATTGATACAGAAAAGCGTACCTGTCATATGGGGCGCAAGATGTAAAGCGTCATTTTTGGAAATAAAGAAGCAAATGCAATCCAACACAATTTTAGCTCACTACAATTCTACAGTGCCTTTGGTTTTGGCGGTAGATGCCAGTCCTTACGGGGTAGGGGCGGTGTTAAGCCATGAGTATGCCGATGGATCGGAAAGGCCTATAAAATTTACTTCTCAGATTTTGTCCAATGTTCAAAGGAGATACTCCCAAATTGACAAGAAGGCATACGCTATAATTTATGGCGTGAGAAAATTTTACAAATACCTATATGGGAGAAAATTTACCTTGGTAACGTACAATAAGCCCCTGGCACAAATATTCTCCCCACAGCAACAAGAATGCAGCATTATGCAATATTTTTAGTCCTTCGACTATGAAATACGTGTAAAAAGATCTAAGAACAATGATATATATTGTTGGTGGCAATCAATGGATAAAGACATTGAAAACCTAGTGTTGAGCTGTGCACAGTGTCAGTCGGTGCGACCAATGCCCGTTAAAACAACACAAGTTCATTCGTGGAAAGCAGCAAAAAATCAATTTCAGCGAGTACATGCCGACTTCGCGGGACCGTTTCTCGGAAAGTACTTATTTATTATGGTAGAAACATTCAGCAAATGGCCTGAAGTTCATGTAGTACCAAACATTACAACAGAATCAACAGTACAAATATGTCGGGAAAATTTTTGCGAGAATGGGAACGCAAAATATATTTGTAAGCGATCACGGGACGCAATTTAAGTCCAAACAGTTCCATAATTTTTTATTAAATAACGGCACACAACATAAACTTGGTGCGCCATACCACCCAGAAACTAATGGGTTGGCAGAACGATTCGTTAAAACTATAAAAACCAAGCTTAAAACAATAAAATGTACACCCCAGAATTTGAAAAACGAAATCTCAAAAACTCGACTAGCGTATCGCCGGGCTAATCATGCTACAACTGGAAAATCCCCTGCAATGCTTATATTTGGAAGACAGATACAATCTAGATTGGACTTAATTATACCAAATCAGCAAACATCGTCTGAGCATATGTTACCAAAAAAACAATTTATTGAAGGTGAAAGAGTGGCAGCAAGAGATTATTTAACTGAAAATAAGTGGCAATTCGGAAGAATTTTAAAAAAAAATTGGAGATCTGCACTATGAAATTGAGTTAGATGATCAACGGATTTGGAAGCATCATTTAGATCAAATTCGTAAAGTAGGAGATGAGCTGACAACAGTCGTATCTGACAAAACTAATATTCTTGAAACAGACGAAATAAACCTTCCAAAAATTTTAGAGATGGACAACGCGGTACAGCAAAACGGGGAAAAAAGTAGTTGTGAGGATATTGGTTTGTCGAAATGTTCAGCACAATGTGACAACACAGTGATCGTCCCGGCCCCAATAGTGGAGGCAGATTCTGCAGATGAACCAGGTCCACGGCGATCAAAAAGGGTTGTTAAACCCCCCAATCGTCTGGATCTATAATGAAATTATGCAATAAATCAAGTTTTTTTGGGGGGTGGGGGGAAAGTTTGTCAGACGTCAAGTTTGTTCAATATTCATATATGACAACTCTGGAATTAAAGAACATATGTAAAACCAAATGTAGAAAAACGAAATGAAATAAATACACACTTGTAAGAACACGTGTTTTCTTGAATATACTACAGATCTTCTGGAATCTGGCCCAATTTTGGTGAACATAGTCCTAAGAGCCAAATGGAAGTGCATTGCGATGCTATTACATTAGGTTCCGTTCAGTTTTAATGCAGAAGCAGAATGGTCTCCGAAGCAGAGGGATGAGTTGCAGACACCAGCAATAGTCTACTCTCTCCGTAAGTTTCGAATATATTTACTAGGCATTAGATTTAGGATTATTACAAACTGTAATTCATTAGCACTAACTTTGAAGAGGCGAGGTTAGTTGTATCCAATGAAATTAAGCTTAAATTTATCAGGAGCATTTATGAGTGTACTCGACATTTGGGAGTAGACAAATGCTAAATGAAGGAGGCATATTGGTTTCCTAATATGAGGGGGGTAAATAGGAAAATTTGGAAGAATTGTCTTTAGTGTACTATGTTCTCCGTTCCACAGGAACATAAGGCAAAGACTCTTCATAGCATTCGTAAAGAGCCAAGACTATTCAACACCATCCATATGGATCATTTGGTGCTATTGCCGTCATTGCAATCGAAAAGAAAATATATAGTGATTATAGATGCATTCACGAAATTCATTAGATTATATCCAGTACTATCTACTAGCACAAAAGAATTCAAGGCGGCTCTGTTAAAATATTTTGGTTTGGTTTTGTGCATCACGGATAGGGTAGTAGTGCCACTTTAAGGGATTTTACAGATTTTATGAATGAAAGGAGGTGAGGTGATTGATAAAGTGAAGGATACAAGAGAACTTTTTGGGACCGGTAGAGAGCTTAGATGATATTCAGAAGGAAGCAGATGCCAAAATTAGGGCTTCACAGGAATATAATGAGAAGCGGATTCCGGCAGAAGCATAGAGTGACATATATAGAACTCTTGGTAGCAATAACAAAATTACTTCCTAAATTTAAGGGTCCATACATTGTGCACAAAGTATTGCCGAATGAAAGATACGCAATTAGCGGTATCGATTAACAGTACTCAGATTTCCCTACAATGGTGTAATCGAAGCATGCAACATTAAGTGAAGGATTTTATTGTATAAAAGGCAAGTCTTAATGTTATACGCATTTTTAAATTAAGTTCTATATGTTCTGGTATGGCTTCCTGATGATCGGTTCGATCATCTTGTCAGGTTGACCAACTGTAGTAATAATTTGTAATAGGTCTTGAAAAAATAATATACATATGTAATTGGGAATAGAAAAATAAAAAAAGTAATATTATACATTCAAACCATTTTTATCAATAGATGCGTCAAAAAGAAAACCGCATAAAAAGGTTACTATTTCTACACAAAAGTGGTAGATACGTTCCTGTTTAAAAACCGCATAACTTCAAATCACACTGTCAAAATTTAATTACAACCGCAAAAAAAAGTAGCGAATATTTATTTTAAGAAATCCATTTTTTTGTTATATATTACATAATGCATTAAACCCATTCACCGCAGCAAGCTACCGACTACAAAGTGTTAAGGATAGAATACACATGTTTATATGAGAATGATTCTTTTGAAGACAGCAAGGCAACCGGGCGGCAGGTTGTTGTCTATGCTAATTTTGTCATCGTAGTTGAATTAAACTAATTTCTATTTTTGAGGGCTACAAAACAAAAACTGTGTTGACAATATAGCAAAATATGTAAATAAAATTACCGCTTAGAAAAAATTGTTATTGCAATATAAAAAATAAAGTACACAATTTTAATGCTAATTACAAAAGTAATTATCCTTTTATAAAGCGAAAACCACGATAATTCGCGAAAAGTTGCAAAATTTAAAACAAGCCATAATATTGGTTAATAATCGCTAACAGTATAAGTAATGCACAAAATTCGTGAAAATGGCGAAAATTCGCAAAACGTTTAATATTGTTTAAAAATCTTCAAAACTGTTAAGAAGCTAAAATACACGCAAAGAACTGCTTTTATTGCAAACTTTCCAAAAAATCGCGAAAATTTGCAAAATTTTAAACAAACCATTATATTGATTAAAAATTAGCAAGACTTTAAGGAATGCAAAAAATTCGGCTAAAATCGAGAAAATTAAAGAAATTTTGCAAAAACTTATTAATAGGAAGTGAAAACATGAAAAAGTCGCTTTTATTGCAAACTTTGCAAAAAATTGCGAGAAATTGCAAAATTTTAAACAAGCATAATATTTATTAAAATTTTCTAAAACTATAAGGAATGCAAATAATTCGGTAAAAATCGCAAAAATTATGAAAATGCGCAAGAGCCTACTAACAGCGGGATGATAACAAAGGCTAATATTGTTTAAAAATAGCCAAAACTACCAGAAAGCTGAAAATATGCAAAAGACGCTTTAAGCGCGAAGTTTGCAAAAATTTGCGAGATGTTGCGAAATTGGAAGCAAGCCCTAAAATTTATCAGAAATCGTGAGTCATTAAAAATATACAAATTTTGGAAAAAAAACGCGAAAATATTGCAAGTTTGCGAAAAATGCGAAATTTATTGAAGAAATTACTAAACCTGTAAAATTCTCAACAAAAAAATATAAAAAATACGCTGATTTGTTATTTATTTTTATAAATGAGAAATATTTGAAAGCGGCACCGCTGAAATATATCAGTATCAGGTTTTGATTATGCTGCTGCCGTCTCCAAAAAAAAGTTAAGTAGCTGGCTACGAAGCGACAAATGCAGCCAGCGGCATTTGAAGTTGTGTGTTCGTGTAGCCTGCTGCGGCGAATGGGTTTAATGCATAACAATACATACATGCATATGTATAAAAAATTATATTTAAAAAAATAAACTCAGGAGATATTAAAGAAATAAAATTTACATTAAAATTTGCGATCGGAAACCCATTAAATTCCTTCTCGTTGCTTTAACAAGCAGAAGAAAGTGCATAAATGCTAGAATGTGATAAAATTTTAGTTTTCACAGTTCTTATTTTGTTCTGTGCTAACAAAATAATTTGTATATAACTAATAACTATTCGGTAAAAGCAAGTCTGTACTCTTCTTTTCTCCTCTATATCCTATAAACTCAGACTTGCTTCAACGAAAACTGATGTGTCTAAAACATGACTTATGCATGCGAAAAAACACTTAAATACATAAAAAGCGCCCCTAATACAATTCAACTAAAAATAAAACAATTTGTTTTTATAAAAATGTAGTTGGGTAATGCAAATTTCATGAAATTTAAATTCGTCTTCGAAAACCGCATAATTTCAAAGCAGCATAAAAAAGGTTTGCGTGTATAAGTACATATTTACTTGTTTATCTATAGAGCAAAAATAAGTGGAAGTTCGACAACGGTAAATCAGGTTGAATGTAAAGACTTTTGAATATTTAAGTTTTAATGTTTTCATAAATTACTCTCTCTCTCCCTCTCTCTATTCCACTTTCCAAATAATCGATTCAATTATAATTACACTGATTCCTTTGATTTTTTGGACTTGATGATGGCACGGAATAGAAGACCGAAAAAGTTATTGCTCATAAATCTTAGTATTTGTTTAGGCTTTACACAAAAATCATCACCATACACTTCACGAGGCAGAAGTTGAAAAGTCAATTCATATTTTTGGGCCCTGCTGGGTTGTTGAACCAATTGAGTTTTTACCTTTACATCTATAAAACAATAAATAGGAAATTTACTTCAATTAACTCGAAATATTTTAAAACATACATTGCAAAACATCAGCAACTGTAACTCGATTCAAAGATATTCTCAATTTTTCAGCTGTCTTTGTCTGATTTTCTCTAATGGGTATATCCATGGAGGGCGTTTTGATATTTGCAGAGGCCATCATAAGAATTTCTCTCAGACGTGGAATACCCAAAGTTACATTCATTTCACCACGACCGGCAAAGTGGAAAGTGTTAAGTGTCATCTGAGTTGAAGGCTCACCAATCGATTGCGCTGCAATTAATCCTACTGCTTCGCCGGCTGCAGCTAAAGCTTTAACATTTTTAATATACATAACATCTGTAACAACTTCTTTTCTATTGGGATGTTTTTCAATATATTCAGCTATAATTTGTTCAATTTTTTCGGACACAGATCCAAATGTTGTATCTTGACTATAAATTGAATTTGTGGGATCGGGGCAACGGGAATATTTCATTTGATACAACTTTTTATTCTTATCGTCAGCCTTATGCCATAATTTGATAATGGCTTCATCTATACTCCTTCTGCCAGTCTTTTCGTTTATTTCGTTAGGATGTTCCATTTCGATTAAATTCCGTAGTTCAGCGGAGAACCATGTAAATGGTGAAATGTGCCTGCCACTAGCCTTTGTAATACTCTTGCGTTTCTTTAACCAAGAACGCAACTTTTTATTGTGACGCTGCACTTTTAATAGATCTTCTTCATTTTTAATATTTGCCAATTCTTGAGGACGCAAGATGACGGAAGCATTTTGTGTTAAAAATGATGTACCGAATTTGCTATTGAAGAATTTTGATTTCAAAATATCAAGACCATCCTCTCCATAGAGATATTGGACTACAGTGTTGTCGCTATCACGAACTGTCGAATCGTAATTAATTGTAAGACCCTCCAAATGTTTAATGAGGCAACGTTGTAAATAACCCGAACGAGATGTTTTCACAGCGGTATCAATGAGACCCTTTTTTATATTGGCCATTATTAGTATGATAAGTTCTATAATGAAATGCATACCATTACAGAAAATGCAATACCCCTATCCGTTTCAATATTTTTACATCAGAAGCAAAAAAAAAAACTTGTTTTACAAAAAAAAACGCACTAGAGGACTACAAATTAAATCGGAAGTTTGAAAATTTGTTTATTATACCAAGATAGCCAGTATACATTTTTTTGTTGGATAGGGTGGCTCATTGCATTTTCGATAATGATATATTTAATTTTACCTCACGACCTGCCATGCAATGGAAAAAGAAGTCTTGAGGCTGTATGCCTGTTAGAAATCGTCCATCAATATAACCGCCTGATTTCGGCGAAGTCTCAAATGAAGTAAAGCTAGGCAATGATTTTCCGGATATCATAAGTGGGGGTCTCTTACCTTCCAATTCAATTTGACCCAACAAACAAGAAATTTGCATTGTATTTACCATAGAACCTTTAGCACCAGACAAAACCATTAACTGCAGATTATTGCTGGGAAATTTTGTTATCAATCCATTGGGAAGACATGTTCTACAAATAAAGTCATCAGTAATCGTATGAATAAATTATATTTGAGCCATTCTATGCATACTTATTGATTTCATTGGTATAATTGTCCAATATAGTTTTATATTTGCGATCCAAAATAACTCGAAATTTTGGATCTTTAGTGTAAGCTTCCTCCATTTTTTCTGACAATATATCCAAGGAGGGAACACCTTCCAAATCCAAGGCAGATGCTAATGCGACATTGCCAATTTCTCGGCTATCTTGTATAATTTTGCGCCTTTTTTTATCTGCTCTTTCAGTGACCAGAATATCCTTGACCCCTAACGTAAAGCCCTCACGTTGTAAAAAGAAAGTAAATAATTTGGTAAAGGCGGTCAATAGACATGTCGATACTTCGCCACCATAGAGCTATATAGAATTTATGCCTTGATACTAATACTTTTTTAAATATGAAGATTAGTAACGTACCTCGAACATACAATGAATTAGACCATATGTAGTGGCTCCGTACTGCTGTTTATCTAATACGCCCGCTAAGAGTTCACCATTTTTGATAATTACTTCACTTTCAGACATTTGATTTTCGGTTAATTGTGTACCTCCAGACAAAGACTTTCTATTTCTGATAATCATCCAATGCTGTAAAGTCATTTGTATTTTACAATAATAAAAAACTGTACTATATGCCATAAGTCTAAAGTTACCTTAGAACCAATTTTAGCCACAGAGTTTAGAGATATCGGAGTGTAACCATCAGGTATCAAATTAATAATTAAAGTTGATAATATCTAAATAGAAATATGGTATAGAAATTTCTTTTATACGAATTTATCTTAAACAATACCTGCTTTCCTGACCACAAATTGATGGGTTTAATAATTGTCGGAGGCAAAAGTTTGATATTCTTCTTAATATGGGACAAACCTTGAAATACAAGTTGATGATAATCATGGCGATTGAAGAAACGTCCACGCAAAGATAACTTTACGCCAGAAATAATGTGATCTTGAATGAGACCACCCAAAGGTGTGCCATCTTTGGGAACCAGGTAATTATTTGCAACATTAACTGAAACCAATGCATCAATTATGTATTACCATGTGGTATTAACTGCCTGTCCCACGATGTCAAAAGCAAACGTTCAATCGACAACTTATATCGAAAACAACAACAAATTTTCTAATGTTATGTTTGTTTGCAATACAAGTTGTCGATCGAACGATTGATGGCGACATCATGGGACAGGCAGTAAAATGGAATGTTTTCGACCCTTTTGGGGTAATTTTAATATGTTTACATGCGGTTTTCCAAATTCAACTTTCGATATTTTCATATTTACCACTTTTTCGTGATTTCAATAGTTATGGTCTCTAAATTTATTCAACACTCGTTCTGGCCCAAACCAAAATTTTATATTATTTGTATTAGTATTTAAAATTTTTGTTGTCAAATGCGAGATATGTATATAAAAAAACATTTTAACCGCCATGCCGGTAAAGTTGAACTTCGGAAAGAGAACATCGAAATCAATAAAAATCATTCATTGGCAAAACTTTCCAGGTATAAAAACAATATCACTGTACTATATATAGTACATCAAGGAAAAAAAAACAACTGTACACACCTATGTTGGAAGCTTCAGAACGGCCAACTTCATTTTGTGGCAGATGCGCATTCATTTCATCGCCATCAAAATCAGCATTATAAGCTTTGCAATTAGAGTAATGGAGACGGAATGTTTTTTCTCCTTTCAGAATACGCGCTTTGTGGGCCATAATTGATGGCTTGTGAAGTGATGGCTGCCGATTTAGAAGTAAAACATCGCCGTTTAAAACATGGCGATGAACAGTTTTAATGCCCTTTTCCGGATAGTTAAGCAACATTTTCGCCATACTTTCCCTTTTAGACGCATTATCAGGTGGTATCAGAGTTGTGTATCCTCTTTCATCTTGTATATAATTGGCACTGAAATATGTCATATAAATAAAAAAAAAATTGATAATTCCCATATAAAGAAGGTAGTTTTATATTTACCCAGGATGTACATTTGGTCCGTTCATAACCATTTTACGCAACTCTGCAACATTCCATGCAGTTACAGGAATTGGATACGATAATTTTTTTGCGAATATATCAGGAATTCCAACCTCCTCAACATTAATATTTGGGTCGGGTGTTATAACAGTACGAGCTGCGTAGTTTACACGCTTTCCCATCATGTGCTTTCGTATAAGACCTTCTTTCTTTTCTAGTACTTGTTTTAAACCAGTTGATGATGGTGCGTCTCTAGACAAATTTGCGTCTAGTAAAATATTAATGGAATTTTGCAAATTTTGCCAAGCGTTATAAAGTTTTTCATATGAAGATTCTCCTCTCACACCAGCATATACCACCTAAAAGATGCAAACAATTAGTTGTGTTTAAAAATGTCTATTAAATCAACAACACTGTTTGTCAACAGTCTACTGTCAGTTGACCCCTTTCAAATTTTTTATTTATTTACTTTATTGTCCATACACAAGACTTATTAAGTCTTATATTGCATATGCAAATAAATAAATCATAACAATATTTTATAAGATTTAATTAAACAGTTTTAACATAAATTGTAAATAATATATATATATATATATATATATATATATATATATATACATATATATATATATACATATATATGTATATAATTATATATATATATATATATATATATATATATATATATATATATATATATGTATATATCTGTGGTAATCTGTATAATTAATAGGCAAATATTTTTTTTGTAATCCCTTTTACGCTGGTACTATTGCACAGATTTTAAAAAGATTTATATGGTTTTAAAGGATTTTCAGTACAGATGTGCAGAATCTATATTTTATTAGGTCTGTCTGCGTACACATATTTTGCATCATTTTGTGCAAAATGTTGCAAAATCTTACAAAATGTTGTCTGCGTACTCCAAATCTCTTGCAGCGAGAGAGCCAAAAAGAGAACTTTTTGACAGTTGGAAGTTAGAGAACTTGCAAAATGTTACTGGAGAAATTTCTTCTTGCAAGATTTTGCAACTAGTTTGAACAGCTGTTTTTATTACTTTTTGAATGAAATAATTTTTGTGGAATGAAAATAGATTTTGAAATTTAACAATGGCAGAGGTAAATAGTTACAGTTGTGTTGATTTTTAACGTTTATAATAAATTATAATAAACAAAACACTTTATTTCATGCTAGAAACGTCCAAAGATACAGTGCTACCGTGGCGTAAAAGCAGAACAAATGATTCCAATAATGCTATTTTTCTGGCTAAAATTCTTTTGGTTTGTTATTTTAATTGTTAACACACCGATCAGCTGTTTTCTTGCAAGATTTCACTGGATACTGTCTGCGTACTTTTTAAGATATTTTCAGTCGACAGAGTAAAATTGGTCTTACTCTCCCAAAAAAGTTGACTGAGTATTTGCTACTGGAAAAGTACGCAGACAGACCTATTGAAATCGGTTTAGTATTGTGGGAGCTATAAACGTTTAAAGTTGCTACTACTACATGCACACATATTACACAAGCATTTATTAGCTTACAAGTAAACAAGAAACAAAACATTTGAGTGTGTGTGTGTTTTTAGTATTTCTCTTGATCTAAAATTTTTTTCTCTTATTTGTTATTGTATGAAAGCCATAATACTTAAAGAAAGAGAGTTCAATAAATTGAATTAGCTTAGTTAAAGGGATTTCGTTTGTGTTTTCAATTTCATGTATTATTTAATTATGCATATGTACGTATGTATGTAATTATGTATGTGGGTAGCTGTGATTTATTGCATTTTTTATGACGTTTAGATAAATTATCTTTGAATCTTAATAAAATTATTTACATTTAGATTCTAGAATACGGACGGTTGTGTTCCGTTGGTATATCTAGTAAATAATAATGGCTCAAGTTGACATAAGTGCTTTTTCTATAGTTATGATTTATTTGAACGGGCTAAAGTTCGTATAGCTTTTTTTAAGCCAAATTACATGTGATAATTATTCATAAACAAATAACATCAAAGTTAGTTGTAAATATTCTGACAACACAGTTGAACGGAACAGCCAGCGGCTTTTTCATTTTATTACTTATTCTCCTCTTCAAGATCTATCACTCAGCTAAATTTCAATTATGAAATGTGATTATTAATAAAACTATACGCATTTATATTTTAACTTAAGTCTTCTTGGAAAATAATTCATAAGCCATAACATCTTAACTCAACTTAATTTTTTTAAGGTAGCTACATCAATATTAAAATGTTTGAGCATTAGAACTTTTATACACTTAAGTTCAATAATTAACAGCCCGTTCAAATTATTCCTCATAAAAAACAACTTATATTTAACTAAGCTTTTAAAAAAAATATATTATATCAGATTTTCCGCATTTTCCAATTTAAAATAAAACACTTATCTCGACTTACTATAAAAAAAAATTATTTTGCCTTTCAATTAGTAGCTTAAGTCAACTTTATCTTTTATTTTTCTGCCAATGGATTTTTTCTTAACATCTTAACTAAAAAACAATAAATATTAACTAATAAAACGTGTTTTTTTATAAAATTAACAATTGTGTTTCGAAATAAATGAGCATCTTTTTCGGTGTCTGAAAATTTTATATAAAAACCAAACACAATTTATTTTACACAAAACCTTTAATATCTCAACACGAAATTTCGACTTAAGCCATTATTATTTATTGCCACAGATATGCCACGCGCTGATCAGTTGGTCCGCCATTATTACTGCCCGCCTAAACACTAGCATTATAAAGCTGTCAATTATACAATGCTGTTTCCGACTACAGCATAAAAGAAAACTTTTACGACAGTCTACACCGAACTCTAAACAACATCGATCGGAATGATATTAATATCCTAATGGCGGATATTATTGCCGGAATCGGAAATTATAAGAATGGTTTTGAAGGTATAAGGGGGCAACACAGCCCGTGGTTCAGAAATGAGAACGGCGAGCTATTTTTAGAAATTTGTGTGAAATACGACCCCGCAATAGGCCGCTCATATTTTCCACACAAACCACATCACATATACACGTGGAAATCAAGCACACACTTTAAAAAATTCTTGGCCAAATTGATCACATCTGCATATCCAAAAGATGGTTCTAGACGTCCAAGTATTCCGAAATGCAGATATTGCCACTAATCATTACTTGTATCTGAAACGACACAACATTTCCAATATTCGGCAAATCCAACATCGAAATTAAAATCCGATGCTATTGGAAGTAGTTACATTACTAGCTTCAGGCAATCTCACAATAACATCTGTCAGCCACAGCAAAATATAAATGTAGATGAAGAATAAGAGAAAATTTTCAGCGAGTCTGCTGAAATAAATATCGGTCATGCTACAAAAAACAACAAGGAATGGCTTTTCGATACTTTTTGGACCATGGTAGAGTAGAGACGGGAACTTAACAACTTTTTCTTTCCGAAACGGACCCCAGCAGAAAGGCCACTATACACACTAAATACGCTGAATTAATAAGGAAAGTGAAAATAACATGAGACAGGGCAAGAGCAACCATATCATCGAAAGCGGAATTTGCAGCAAACTCTGGAAACCTGAAGACAGTATTTGAAATAATTAGAAAACTTTCAGGAAAAAATCAGCTCCAAACGCACCAATTAAGGATAAAATTCTTACCACTGTACAGGATCAGTTAAATTGGAGGGAACACTTCCAAGAAGTTCTTAACCATAATGCATCTGCAATCCACCAGCTACAGACTATAAGCACAACCCCGTCCATAGCATCAGACGAACTCAATTAGCATCGATACTCTCGCCGAGGTTATAGCCACCATAAATCAACTGAAAAACAAAGCTCTAGGCATTGACAACTGCCAGCCGAATTATTTAAATACAACCCACAAACAACCGCAACCATGCTTCAAACCGTTTTTGAGAAAATATGGACAACGAAAACTATTCTAAGAGATTGGAAGGAAAGTCTTATAATCAAAATTCTCAAAAAAAGGTGATCCAAAACTATGCAGTAACTAGAGAGGTATCGCTATAACTCCATCCGTCAGTAAAATTTTTAATCAGATAATTATTAACCGCATCCTTAACATCCTAGACGGACAACTACAAAAAGAACAAGCTGGCTTCCGCCCAAACCGTTCGTGCGTGGATCAAACTAACAGCATTCGTCTAATAATTGAGCAGTGCAATGAATACAACTTCACCCTTTATCTTACATTCATCGACTTCGAAAAAGCATTCGATGAGGTAAGAAAATTCTTACAACTTACACTGTGCTGGTTCAAAATGAAACAAACGGAGTACTATCTGGGTAAACCAAATTCGAGTACGCTGAATTTAATGGTGCTAACCAATTTTTTAGGTTAGCTCTTGTTTAAAAAATAATTCAGATTGAAAGCTTGGTTAAAAGCAATTTTTTTCTTTTTTTTAAATCAATTAAAAGAACATATTATGGATGAACATGCGTTCTAAGGACATTTTTGAAAACAAATTGCAAGAAATAAGTTTAATTCAATAAATGAATAAGGATAAACTAGTTTGTTTAACCTGTTTGGATTATCTTCAAGGCGATTCACCAGGAAGATTTATTGATGCAACTCAAGCACTTGAAACTTGGTTGCGTGGAGATGGTTAAATCAATTTTGGTAAAAAGAACTTTGTTTTCTTTTTAAAATGTAATTGAACAAATGTTTTATTTAACTTTATTTCTTATATACCAACTTATTAATATGTCATTAAAATTTTCTACTATTAATTGTATTGCTTAATCAAATTGAGGTCATAAAATTTTGCTTTATTATTTTGATATTCTTATGAAGAGTAATTATAAACAGTGTCTTATTTCTTTTTGTTTAATTGTGAGGAGCAATGGACTACAGGAGAAGTGTAGTTTAAAATATTGGTCATTGTTTTTTTGTGAAAGTATGAACAAAATAAATTAAAAAATTGCCCCCAAAAAAATTTACGCAAAAAATTCAAAAAAAAATTATTTCGTTTTCCAAAGTTTTCTCAGGACGCAAATTGATGAATACATTTATTTTCATGCGATATATATCAACATAAAGGTTGATATATGGTAGAAAACTAGAACAATTTTTGATTTTTGATCCCTTTAACCAAGTTTCCAATCTTAATTATTTTTTAAACAAAAGCTAACCCAAAAAAAAGGTTAGCACCATTGGATTCAGCGATTGGGTTAACCTATTGGGCTTGTTACAAAAAAAAATTAAAATTCGAGCAGTGTTATGACAGGTAAAATTTTTACTTGCAAGAATTATCCATACATATGTTATCTGTCTTGTTTAAAAATTAATTATTTGTAAAATATCTGAAATAATTCCGCCAAAAAACATACAACATTTCCGAAAAATATTTATGGGACCAACTGAAATTAAACTATTTCAAAAAAAAAAAAAAAAAATTAAAATCTGTTGATGGTAGTTATACAAAGTGCTTTGAATTCTCGTTGTACCTTCATAGTGAACTAACGTCATAGCGGAGCTTTTTTTACATACACACTAAACAAACAAAATCATAAAAAAATATTCGTAATGCATATTAACAACCTTAATAAATAAGCTTGAATTGCTTCGCTAATATTTTTTTTAAATAGTCATAAATAACAGAAATAAAAAAACCGCAAACACAAAGTGCTTTTGAGGAATACTCTATACGAGTACCTCAAAAACAAATAATTGTGAAGTGAGTTATAACGGCAGAAATGCCTATTACTGTGAGTTCTGATGCTCATATAGACTTACCGTGAGTTCTGAAGCTCTTAATAAAAATAAAAATCTGATGATAGACTTTTTCTAACGACAAATCCACTTTTTCGACAACGATCAACTTCGCTTTGTCCAATGCCAACTAGTTATTCTTTAACATAACAGTTGCCTAGTACTTCGTCAGTTAAGCCATTGACATCATTCGCTTCGGTCTCGTGTTCATCACCTAACCAAGTTATCACTACAGATAACAGTAGCTCAAAACCAAAAGTACAAGTCGGAGTGGACAGATATATAACCGTGATAAAGCGTGGGCGAAGACCGAATTCTTTGAAAATTTCATATGTTCCAAAGATGTCTAGGAATAACAGCGCAACATCTACGAATCGCCAAAATCGTTTCTCATTATTGCAAGACGATAACGACAAGCCCGCTGCATCATCTCAAAAGTGTTTTAAGCCACCACCTACATATGTGAGGGAAAAAGTTCTAACCCGCTTCTAACAAAACTACTGTCAACCATTGGTGAAAATACTTTTCTCGTAATTCCAATTAAAAGAGTAATATTGCTGAAACTAAAATCCAAATATATGATGAAAAAGATTTCCGAAAAATTGTTTTAATGATTTTTAAAAAAATAAAACAAATTTTTACACATACCAACTTAAGAGTGCTATAGGCCTACAGATAGTATTAAAGGGCATTGATTCATATGTTGAGCCCGAAGAAGTAAAATGTGCACTTATCGACCAAGGATTTAAGGTATAAAATGTTATTAATATAATTAACAGAGAAAAGGTCGCCCAACCCCTACTTTGCATTGAACTGGAGCCGAATGACATATAATTGAAAAAATAAATTAAACAAATCGAATTTATCCATTGCTGAGATACAGCTGCACACAATCGATAATGTGCTTACAAATTGGACCGATCGTATGGGCTATGCATGGCCAGCTGAGGCAGCCATTTGAATGAAATTATTTTTCATTATTAACCGGAAGGATTGTACTTTCAAATAAAAAAAGAAATTTGAGTAAATATTCAGTATTTTTTTTATAGCATTTTCAAAAAAAAAACTTATCTGGCGGACCCTTTATATAAATGCGTATTACAAAAATTCAAGAAAGTAAATTTTTAAGTTGAAAATAAAATTTTAAGTTGAGAACATAAGTAGTACATTTTATTACTGGCTGGTTACAATAATGACAGCCAAACTAACCTAAGTGACAAAGAAAATGTTTGTAGATGATGGTCGAAAACATGGAAAATTAACGATAATACAAATATAAAATAAGCATAAGACTTTTTATAGGCTATTATAAAAATTTCGCCAAAAAAAAATTCAAGTGAATCGGAAATAGGAAATAAAAACCTTCTCCTGTAAAATTTGTTTTTTGTTGATTACGTTATATTATGTATGTATTATATTTGTATTAAAAGTCAAATTTCGCGAATACAAATACGAATATTAAATGTGAAATTTATAGACATAAAATTGGTGTTCTGCTTACGCCTGCAAAATGAAAAAATTGTTATTGTTTGACTGGTATACCAGTAAAAATAATAATAGCGGACTGTATGGAATTTCAACTAAAACACACGGCTGGTTAAATTTCTCAATTAATATTAACTTATTTATTAAAACTTTTCCTTTCTAAAGTGTGGTCTACTTGAATATAAAAAATACACTGAGGGCGTATAAGGTACAAAAACATAGCAAACAAACAGCAAAAACATAGCATGCTGCAATGTTGCATTCAATAGTAACAAGTAGTGTCCATTCCCTGATGACATCCTTCAACAGTTATTAAAAAGAACTTCAAACTCCTGTTTATGAACTTTAAAGTCAATTAAAACTACCCAAAATTTTAATGATCGTCATTAAATTGCATTAAAAAGCACATATTCTATAAAAAAAAATTTATTGAACATTTATTTTCAGCCATTTATTTAAATTTCGTTTAGGACTTATGCATTTATTTATTTAATTTTTTTGGAAAAATTTTCGTATACGCCTGAATTTCCCGAATACGAATGTACCCAGTGAAAAAAAATGGAAGTCATTCTAGCGGAAGTACATTTTCATTGCTTCCAAAAAATCGATATTTTTAATTTGCCGAGAGTGAGCAAAAAACCATGTAGAAGCTTATTTTAGTCACACAAAACCTTGTAACTCCTCCATAGTGTTAGAAAATATTCACCAGAATTTAAAAAAAATTTATTTTTTTTAAGAATTATTTTTAGTCTAAAATTTAAAAGTTATTTGCTTAAATTTACATGAAAACACTGTTTCGTATAAAAAGAAACGAATTGTTAAAAAAGGCAACTATTTGCCTTTTTCCTAGATGAAAATATTATCATAGAACACAAAAAAGGGAATTTTTCTTAATATCGCTTCCAATTCAGTGACCAGGCATCGAAAAAGAGAACTTCTTGCAATGACAACCCTATGTAAAAATCATTAGATCGGATAGAAATTTGCACTACCTCCGCATCGTAAACTCTACATTTTCATGACTTTTTTGGAGTCTCTTTTTTTACTCGGTAATACATTGTTGTATTGCATAAATACTGTATTTCATACAACTATGTTTATTAAGTTTTGAGTTACCATTGTATAAATTGTCATTAACAAGATATTCCAATAGAATAATTATTATTAGTTTTGTCTTAAAGTAACAATAGAAATATAATCGATTCAAGTTGTTTTATTTAAAAACATAATAAAATTTGGCGACGAGAAAAATTGGAAAGCAGCCTTATTAAGAGTAATTTTTAAAAAATTGAATTAAATCATTAATAATGTTTAGGCATATGGATCTATTTGTAATCGGAAACGATTTTACTGAATATGAGATGAGATTACAGCAGTTTTTTATTATAAGTGCTGTATATGACAAGAAAGTGGCATATTTTATGACTTATAAGGAATTGGTTGATGATCTTAAAAAGTATTTCGAACCATCTGTAAAAGAAATAGCAGAATCATAGAAATTTAACAAAGCCGAACAAGGAACGAGATTTATACGAGAATTTATCGTGGAACTTAAGTCTTTGGCACAAAAATGTAATTTTCGAAATTTTTTGCATAGAGCGTTACGAGAGCAATTCGTGTGTGTAGTATGAGATAATCAGTTGAGGTCAAAGTTTCTCAAAGAAACTGATTTAACATTCGTTAAAGCCTGTGAAATTGCATTAAATTGGGAAATGGCCGAAGACGAAACTAAAGAAATAAATTCGAAGAAAGATGTTTATAAAACATTTGCTATAAATCAAGCTCAAAAAATACAAGATCTCATATTCATGAACAAAACTCAAGCAAGCCTTGTTATAGGTGTGGCAAAAAAGGGCATGATGCGGACCACTCCATTTGTAAAAACTGGGTATGTTTCAAATGGAATGAGAAAGGACACACAGCTAAGATATGCGGTCAGTGGAAAGAACTACATAAAGAAGGCAATAAAGTAAAATGCGTTGATGAAATATTGGTAGCAGTAAATTTACGTAGTATATCAAATGGAAATAGTAAATGTAATGGAATAAACGGTGCTTCTGTGGAAGATGCTGAAAGTGTCACATTGTTGGTAGAAGGAATACTGATGGAAATGGAGGTTGGTACTGATGCTTGTGTAACTGTAATTTCTAAAGCCAAGGAAATTTGTATCTGTCACTAGTAGCCAATTGAGGTGTATTGGAAAAATTAAGAGTGGATGTTCGAAAATTGAATAGTAAAGATAGTAATGTTTTAGAAATCTTTGTGATCGAATCGGTAAGGAATTTAAGCCGCTTATTGGAAGAAATTAGTTAGATGTATTGTACTCAAATTGGAGACAATCTTTTATTAACCAAATAAGAAATAAGAATGAAATTTGACAAAAGAATATGATAAAGAAATTTCAGATTAGATTTCCAGGCATATTCAGTAATGCACTAGATGATTGTATTGATAAGTATACTACAGAAATTGTTTTGCAACCGGAAACAGTACCGATTTTCAGAAAAGCTTATGATGTTTCATTCAAACTAAGACTTCAGGTGGAAAGGGAGTTAGACCGTCCTGTTAAGTTTACTAAATTTGCTTCACCGATTGTTATTATTTCGAAACCCGGAAATGAAATAAGAATATGCATTGACTGCAAAGTAACGATAAATAGGTTCATTGAAACAACATTATCCTCTTCACCGTATTGATGACATATTTGCAAATTTGGATAATTCTATCAACACTTCATCAGATTTTATTGTGAATAACGGGTACATCTTGCTATTTAGATGATATTTTGGTGGGCGGTTTGGATTTCGAAGAGACGAAAAATAGGTTATTTTAAGTATAAAAAGGCTTAATGAATTAAATTTTAAGATTAATTTAGGGAAGTGTAGGTTTTTTGAAAGTGAAGTAAATTACTTGGGACACACCATATCTCAATATGGTATAATACCTAACAACGACAAAGTAAAGGCTATTTTAAATGCACCTAATCCTAAGAATATATCGGAACTTCAATCTTACTTAGGCATGTTAAATTACTCTGGAAGCTTTATACCAAACTTGTCCCCACAGTTGGAAGAATTATATGAATTACTAAGAAAAAATAGGAAATTTTAATGGCTATTCAGGATTGTTTGGAGAAATCAAAGAAATTACTTTTAAACAATAATTTGTTAGAAATATACGATCCAGACAAGCCTATAACTACAGATGCCAGTCAGAAGAAGAAGAAGATTTTCTCTATGAAAAATTTTAGGTTAAGGGGTATCCCAGCAGAAAGAAGCGAAGATTTTTTCATAGAGATTCCTTATTTTTTATGTGGTAAATCTTATTAATTTTATCAAGAAGAAACCCACATAAAATCAAGGAGAAATCTTATTGTTCACAACTTTTTTTTACTAAATTTCCGTTATTTTTGGCACCAAAAAAACAATCCATAGAGAAAATCTTCTTGATTCTATTAGGTTTTCTTATAAATTGTAAACTATAGGGATTTCTTATTGATTTCATTAGGTTGCCTTATTGATTTTTTCAAAAAGGTTTTCCTTATTGATTTCATTAGGTTGCCTTATTGATTTTTTCAATAAAGTATTCCTTATTGTTTTCATTAGGTTCCTATATGATTATGTGTAAAGCATCTTATTAATTTTTTTAATAAGGAAATCTTGATTTTATTAGGTCTCTTGTTATTTCATATCTATAAATAAACATAGAGACAATTTTTTTCATGATCATTTTCGGAGTTCTCGTCAGTGCTGCCACAACGAAAAAGTTTTTACAACCAAAATTTGATTTAAAAGTTACTAAATGAGAAAAAATATAACCAAAATTCAATATGTAGTATTTTTATTAAATAACATCCCAGCAAAAAAAGACACTCCAAAAAAGTCATGAAAATGTAGAGTTTGCGATCTGGAAGAAGTGAAAATTTCGATCCGTTCTAATGATTTTTACATAGGGTTGTCCTTGCAAGAAGTTCTCTTTTCTATGCATGGTCACTGAATTGGAAGCGATATTAAGAAAAATTCCCTATTTTGTGTTCTATGATAATATTTTTATCTAGGAAAAATGGTAAATCGTTACCTATTTTAACAATTCGTTTCTTTTTATACGAATTTAAACCCGAAGTAGTGATTTCATGTAAATTTAAGCAAATAACTTTTAAATTTTAGACTAAAATTAGTTCATAAATTTCTTTAAAAAAATAATTTTTTTTTAATTCTGGTGAATATTTTCTAACACTATGGAAGAGTTACAAGGTTTTGTATGACTAAAATAAGCTTCTACATGGTTTTTGCTCACTCTCGGCAAATTAAAAATATTGATTGTTTGAAAGCAATGAAAATGTAGTTCCACTAGAATGACTTCCATTTTTTTTACTGGGATTTAAAATGCATACATATTTATAATGTAACGCATGTTAATATATAATAATAATACAGTTAATAATAATAACGTAACAAATATAGTTCTTTTACCTACATATGTATGTATTAGTGATGTAACGAATGTCAATTTTTGATATTCGCGAATACGAATATTATATGCAAAATGAAATATAAAAAAATTGTATTAAAAAGGACATCACACTCTTGTTAATAAAAAGAACCCAAAAATGTTTATGATCGTCATTGAATAATATTTGAAAATGATACAAACTTCTATAAAAAAATTAATGTATTTGTGCAAACTAAGATTTTTAGTCCTTTATTTAAATTTCGTTTAGGATTTATGCATTTATTTATTTAATTTCTTTGAAAAAATATTCGTATTCGTCTGAATTTTGCGAATACGAATACAAAGGTAGACCACATAGTACTATAAAAACGTGCATACTCAGAATTACTGGAAGTTCGAGTTTTGAGGAGATTTTCGAAAAACTTGAAATTTTTCCAACTAATTAATATTTTCCAAGATGTGACCAATTTTTTAGAAAGGAGGCGATACGGGCGGACGAACGTGGTCACCTCCCATGTACCACATAGTGCTCTGTAGTACAGAGTTGCGACCATTTAGTTAAATTAGAAGTTGTTGACAGTGTTGTAAAAGAAAAGTATTGTAAACAAGTGAGTAGCAATCAAAGCGAATTCATAAGAGGTGGCTGCACTAGCGATTTTAGTCACAGCTGTTTTATTTTCCGTTGCCTTGGTAGCAATACTAAAAATTTAAGAACATAAAAGCTTAACGGTCTAATTCATAAATGATTATTCCAAAAGCTTTTAAGAGCTTAAAATGTATAACATAAATAATATCTACATGTGTATCATTATTTTGGCAAACAAATAACCAAAATGAGAAAAATATTCACATCACATTAAAAAAAAATAACCACTTTTGGTTAGAAATAACCAAAAACAGCAGCCCTGGTTCTCGTTGTACCTTCATAGTGAACGGTCGATTAGCGGAATTTTACATACTTAAAATACAAACAAAAAATCATACAAAAATATATTCGTAGTACATATTATTCGTAATAGGTACATACATACTGTCTTTAATAAATAAGCTAGCTTAATTTGCTTTGCTAATATATTTTACATAGTATAAATAACAAAAACAAAAAAAATCCGGAAACAAAAAAACACAAACAAATAAAGTGCCACTTGAGGAATACTATATATGAGTACCTCAAAAGCAAAAAATTGTGAAGTGAACTCTAACGGCAGAAATGCCTATTTTAATGTGAGTTCTGAAACTCTTGATGAAAACAATAAAAACAAAAAATCTGATGAGGCTTACTGTGAGTTCTGAAGCTCTTAATGAAGACAATAAAAATAAAAAAACCTCCAAGCCGCCACCAATATATTCGAGAAAAAAAAATCCAACGCTCTTATCAAAAAATTAATCTCGGTCATTGGTGAGAATAAATTTCATATTGTTTCAATAAAACGTGGCAACATCAATGAAACGAAAATTCAAATTTATGAGGAAAAAGCTTTCTGAATTTAAAAAACATAAAACAAGTTTCTACACATACCAGCTGAAGAGCGCTAAAGGCCTGCAGATCGTATTGAAGGGCATAGATTTTTATGTTGTTCTCGAGGAAATAAAAGATGCACTCGTCCTCCAGGGATTTAAGGTAAATAATGTATCCAATATAATTAATAAGGAGAAAGTCCCCCAACTTTTATTTCGCGTTGAACTTGAGCCGAATGATATAATTGAAAAAAAATGAGACACACCCAATTTATAATTTAAAATACCTCTTATAACGAAAAATCACTGTTGAAGAGCCACATAAGCGTTCAGGTCCTGTACAGTGCCATAATTGCAAAGAATATGACCATACAAAAACATACTGCAATTTACCCTCTGTTTGCGTTGTGTGCGGCGAATTACACGGCACTGCTAGTTGCAATAAGCCAAAAGATCTAAGTGATAAAAAAATGCAGTAATTGTGGAGGTATTCACACCGCTAACTAAAGAGGTTGTCCTGTATATTCTTTCGCTAAACAGGCTATGGTTTAAAAACCAAAATTAGCTCCAGCTCAACCATTAAACACGTACTCTGCCCCTTTTGCTCAAGTGAGCCAACCAGTCACTTCACGTGTATCGTATGCCGATGCTGCTAAGGCTAGTTCTATTCCCACACAAAATGTTTCAGCGCCAAATAATTCAACGAATGCAAACTCAAGCTTGAACTTTAGTCGCCTTGAAGCTACTATTGAGAATCTGGTGCTGACAATAAATAATTTTACAACAAATATGACTAGCATGATGCAAGAAATGCTGCGAATGCAGAATACACTGCTCCAAGCATTAGTTAACAAATCATGAACTCGTTACAAATATATTTCTGGAACGCAAACGGCATTCGCCAGTATAAAAATGAATTTGAGAACTTCCTTACGGAAAAAAATATTGATATAATGATAGTCTCTGAGACTCATTTGACTTCGAGAAGCCTTTTTAAAATTGTAGCCACCTTATATGATACAAAGGACCCGAGAGGAAGAGTGGATCTGCAATTCTAATTAAGTCAAGACTCAAGCACTATATCCTTGACAACGTTTGTGAAGAATATATGCAAGCTACGAGTATTTTTTTAGAACATTTTGTACAAATTTCGTGATATCAATTTACTCCCCTCCCAGATTTTCAATCACTGAGAATCAGTATGAGGATTTCTACAAATCTCTTGGACCTTGTTTTAGCTGCTCTAGATCTCTCGTCCGATCACTCCCCCACGATCGTTACCATTTTGCAGCCCATTAAGAAGTGACTTACCTGACCCATATGTGAATATAATCAATCGTGTTAATTGGCTGGGGTTCAAAAAATACCTCAGTAGTCATGATACGGAAAATGTTACGCTAAGAACACCAGATGATATTGAATCTAACATTGCCAATCTTAACGAAAATATTAAACGAGTTGCTGAACATGCCTGCATCTGAAAAAACTTGATGCATCTTGATGTCACACCAACATCTAATTACTCTTTGTGGCGCGCTGCTAGAAAGCTTAATACACCCGTAGGGTTTAAGCCACCTCTGCGCACATCTACCGGAGATTGGGCAAGAAGCGATACGGAAAAATGTAAAATATTTGCTGAGCATTTAAAATCCGTATTTACCCCAAATAAACGTACTGCTGTTTCTGATTTGCCGAATGTAGTTTCTCTACCCCCTCGACCCTTTAATTTGAAGATGCGTAATGTACAGAAAGTAATTGCTGAACTCAAGCCAAAGAAAGCTCCAGGTATCGATGGAATTAGTAACAAGATGCTGATGAACTTGCCGCATATTGCAATAAGAATCTTGCTGTTTATTTTTAATGCCATATTACGACTGGAGTATTATCCACAATACTGGAAGCTTGCCAAGGTCAAAATGATTCCAAAGCCGGGCAAAGATCTTACTAAAGCTGAGTCATATAGGCCAACAAGTTTGCTGTCAACTATGTCAAAACTCTTCGAAAAGCTTCTCATGAATAATATGTGCATACCGGACCATCAATCTGGTTTTAGAAGTCAGCATAGCACCATTGAACAAACGCATAGATTGGTTCAGTTTATAAGAAAAACATTTGAAGAAAAGGAGTATTGTTCTGCCTTGTTTATTGATGTTTCTCAGGCATTTGATAAAGTTTGGCATGATGGCCTAATTTTAAAATTGAAGACTTATCTACCAAATAACATTATAAAACTTTTAGAAAGTTATATTTTAGGCCGGAAGTTCTCTGTTATGGAAGGAGAATTTATGAGTACGCCCGAAACTATTTTATACGGTGTGCCACAGGGGAGTATACTGGGGCCAGTTTTATATTTGATTTATACTTGTGATATGCCTGTGCGCAGTAATATACACACTTCTACATTTGCAGATGATGCAGCCTTTCTTAGTATGCAGGAAAATATATGTATGTATGGTGAGTTAGTTAATTAAGAATATAATATAATATATATGTATGTATAAATAAATAACATCTAAATATACTACATACATATATCGTACAGAGTTTAAATGAAAACACATAAGTACAAAGAATAAAGAAAAAAATTTTTTTTTATTAGGTTGCCTAAAAAATCAGGAAGAAAACTTTTTTGAAAAAATCAATAAGATAACCTAATAAAAACTACAAGATTTCTTCTTGATTTTTTCAAAAAAGATTTCTCTATGAAATTAATAAGCTTTCCTTATTGCAAAAAAAAAACCATAGAGATATCTTATTAACCCATATCGTCCCAGATAATTTTTTTTTTCGAATAAACTTTTAAAACTTGTTTGTTAGAAGGTAATTGCCACCAGAAAATACAAATCTGAAGTCAAATTTTTTTTAAGATTTTTTGTTTTTGAGAAAAATGGTGTTCGATTAATCGAACACTGGGCACTATTTAGCATATTGGTTTTATTGCTCCTATTAATTGTAAATAATTAAAAGACAATTCGTATTAAACTCAAACTAATTTATTTAATTCATTTAAAACAAAAATTAACTGAAACTAATTTTTTAATTAATTTTAATCAAAAATAAACCTAAACTAATTTATTTAATTCATTTAAATCAAAATGAAACAACACAGTTATTTATATTATTTTATTTATTATTATTTTTTTTTTCGTGATATGCCTCGAAACAATGTGTGTGAAGCGCAACCTTACACTTTTTGCATAAAAAGGAGCTTGTTTTATGACAATGCTTGCATCTCCACTTCTTATTTTTCTCTATTTTAACAATTAGATGCTCAGTTTTTCTTACGGGAAGAATATCTATTGGAGAATCAAAAGCGCTGCCATCACTAGATGAATCTATATTTTCTTGTTGAGTCATTAAAGAATACGTAAGTTCTACTCGGAATTCCTTTTGGGATATAATTTTTTCATTTTTCTGACGACGACGGAAACAGTCAAGTTTCCAAGCATTTACCATTGAAGAGTTTAAAGTAGCTATCCATAAAGGCCAGTACCACTTCTTTGCTTGAATTGCAACACTATAATTTTGCACAGCATTATCGTGCAAATCCACTCCTCCCATTCCTTTGTTATAATTTTTTAATAGCTGGGGTTGGTTATAATTCACAAACCGGCCGTGATCTAAAATGCTGCCATCATTACTTTTCTTTTGCTTTTTCCATCTCTTCGCTGGAACAGTTGGGTAGATTTGATCAAAATTCTTTATTATCCTGCCAACGGCAAATTAAAATTTTATTTTTGCTGTCAAACTTAAAATCATGATCGGCTCTTTCCAAAGCTTTTCCGGGTTTCAGCTCAGCTCCTCCGATTCTATTTGCCCGCACAGTGCCTGTTGCACACAATCTTTTTTCAGTCAGTAGGCACATGAGGTAGTAAGAAGTAAAAAAGTTATCAAAATACACAGTATGCCTAACGGCGTACTCTATATTTCCTGATGAGCGAAGAACCACATCTGCTTCTAAACCAACTTCCTTGTTATAGTTGTCTGCCGACCCAGCATATGGTATGCAGTTGTAAATGTATCCAGCTGAAGAGCAAAGGCACCATAACTTGTACCCAAAACGGATTGGCTTACCGCGTACAAACATTTTGCACGAGTGTCGTCCGAAATATGGCACCATTTGTTCATCAATCGACAAATCTGCCTCCCAGATTCCAAACTGCATATATTTTTTATTTATAAGTTCATACAAAGGTCGTATCTTATATAAAATAAATATAAAAATTAACTATTTAACATTTAAGAAGTTTATTATTCGACATATTGTCATAATTATATTTTAATTTGAAATTTATTTGCTTGTGGTTTAGCTTGGTCTATATACGTATTTCATTGGCGCTTAAACCAAATCATCAGTAGACTTCAACCACAAATTTTGAACAGTCACAAACCTCTTACTTTATGCACAGACTTTCAAAAACTATATGAGAATTCATAGAATAATAATATTTTTGAAACTTATTTTGTCTTTGTGATTTTCAAAAATATTATTATTCTATGAATTCTCATATAGTTTTTGAAAGTCTGTGCATAAAGTAAGAGGTTTGTGACTGTTCAAAATTTGTGGTTGAAGTCTACTGATGATTTGGTTTAAGCGCCAATGAAATACGTATATAGACCAAGCTAAACCACAAGCAAATAAATTTCAAATTAAAATTAACTATTTAAAATAATTTCGATTGAATTGAACAATACCTTTGCCATTTTATCGTTCTTGTCTAACTCAAAATTGTTGCTAAAGTGAATGAATTTTTTAATATCCAAAAACTTATTTCTTGGCATACATAATTTCACAGCAGGAACGCCTAATGTTGGGTGATTTGACCAATAATCGCGTGCAGCAGGCAAAGTGTGATATCCAGATAATACGAAAATGCCAAGAAATCGTTGGAGCATGATGTTGTCCAGTACAAAAGAACAGTTGTTCTGCTGAGCGTAGCGATTTGTTTCCTCGACTATCATACCTAAAACCTCATCGTCAAAGAATAGTCTGAATAATTCTAATGGCGTTTTTTTTTTGCATAAGCTGTCTGCCAGTTTTTCCTTAACATCATCGAGTTGTTCACTTTTCGGGGAAATATCACTCTCAAATTTGCCTTCGCGATTTCGCCTTTGTGTCCACTTCGGTTTGCCAAAATCTGCTAGCTTCTTGTATTTTTCATTTTTCTGTGTTTGTGTTTCAATTCGACTTCTTTTTGGTGGAAGAGTAACAACTGAAGATGTTAAAGAAGCAGTAGAGAGAAAATTAACTTCATTATTTTCACTGAAGTCATTGAACTCGTGAGGTTCTCCTAAAGCCTTTTCAATGGCTTTAATCTCAAAGGTTCCAGCGCATTCCAATATATCATCTGGCTATTGACAAAACTGTTCTGTTACGTACATGATATGATTTCAGTTAATCTACTTACATCGACATTAGGAATAAGGTCGTCATCAAAGTCTTCTTCGTCTGTATTTTGACTTGCATTGTCTGGGGGTATAATGCAAATTTTGTCAATTTCTGTCTCCTCATCACTCCAGCTTTCAAGTATTGCCTCATATTTCGTAAGAGCACGTTTTTATCCTACGTGTTTTTCCATTTTTAAAAGGTTCTATAAAATCTTCTTACTTTGCAATTTACACCGACCGCGTTGAAGTGTCAATAGAAACTGAATAATAAAGTGCAATCCAATTATGAATGCAGACATACATTTTGGCATAATATGTTAATCCCCTTTTTATAAATAAAGAACACAATAATGCTACCATATGAATATTTTTCTTTTTTCCGTTACCTACGTTTAAAAAAATGAAATATGGCAATAAACATAGTGAACTGCCATATCGTATTGTAGTTAAGTGCAATACAATTCCTGATAACATTATGTAAATCCCCTTTTATAAAAAAGAGCATAGCAATGTTATAATATGTGTATTTTTCTCTTTTCCGTTAGTTAAATTTGGAAAAAGAGTGCAATATGGTAATTCAATATGTTTTAGTAAGCCATTTCTAGAAAAAAAAATGTGCTAAATAGTGCCCAGCGTTCGACAAATCGAACACCGATTTTTGAAGGCAGATCATAAGAATACATATGAAAACTAAAACGATTTTCTTATTATTTTTAAAAGTTTGACTTCTTTTCAATAAAACTACATTTTTAATTTTTTTATTTTTTTATATTTTATACATAATTTTAAATTTTTTAAATTATGCTAAAATTAGTGTTTTTTCTTTCCCCATGTAATAAAAAGGAGGAGTGAAATAGGTAGGTCCTTTTCTTTTTATATTTGTAGCTAACCTATCACAATATGTAATTGTTAAAAGAAATAAGTTCATAGTCTTTCCCGAGAAGAGAATTTTTTTCTAAAACGCTTGAAATTTACTGTTCGAAAAATCGAACAGCGGGACGATATGGGTTAATTTTGTTCTACTTTATGAGGTATTTATTAGGCACTGTTTCCTCTGTGTAGCACGGCGTTAAGAAAAAAGCCACGTACGTATTTCAACATATTTGGACATTTTGTCAAAAAAAAGTAAAAAGAAAAATAACTAGCATAATTACCTCAATTACTATATTTATGAAATTGATGAATATTTATTATGAAACTGCCCGTTTTGTCAGCTTTGCCAAAGGTATTTAAATTTCTTATCGTGCATACCCCTTACAAGTGCCTCTTTTACATCTAAAATACCGTATTTTAGGCAGCGATAACCAAAACACTTAAATTCTTTAGATAAAAGTTATTGGTAACTAAAAAATTTTTTGGTTGCTATAATTGTTATTTCGTCAGCCCATTATTGGTTTGACTCAACGACCATTTTTTAAAAAAATTAGTTAAGTATTAGGTATATATGTATATATTTAGAATATCCTCTTCCTGAATCCAAAACATGTTTCGCGGAATTAAAAATTGTTTCTGAGATATTTAACATTCATTTTGCTCCATTTCAACTATTTTTAGTTGAAATGAAGGTGTAATAAACATTGTTTTGCTGTAAACGTCACTGTTTGGCTATTGCGTCAAATTATTCATACAAAAACGTACAAATAAATTTAACTCTTATTTTGATTTATTTCCGAAATTTTATAAACACAATTGGGACGACCGACGAACTTCGCATAGTTCGATGAACTTGCATTCAAGAATTCAATCTACTCCATATGTCTGCCTTGCTATGGATATATTTGTAGGCCATGGATACTAAGCATAATATGCAAAAAAAATTAGATTATGTATTTTAAATAAAAATGAGGTCAAAAATTGATTTCAAGTCTTGAAATTAATAAAAGTCTCTTAAACTCCCGAACTTTGCAAAAAATCGCGAGAATTTGCAGTTTTAAACAACCCATAATGTTGATTAAAAATTAGTAAACCTTTAAGAATTGTAAAAAGTTCGGACAAAATCGCGAAAATTAAAAGAAATTGCAAAAAATTATTAACAGAGGGATAATAACAAAGTCTAATATTGTTTAAAAATCGGTAAAAAAAAAATTTTCCTAACAACTTGAAACATGAAAAAGTCGCTTTTAAAGCTAACTTTGCAAAAAATTGCGAGAAGTTGCAAACTTTTAAACAAGCCATAATATTAAAGGTATTCACGTCAACTCTTGCAACTGTGCAAAAAAGCATAATTGCACTTTCTGACGTGAGCAACCCATTTTGTTTAGTTATCTATCAAGCAACACAATATGTGCAATGATATATTGTACTCGTATGTTTCTTAATTGTTAAAAGAGTTTGTTTAAATGCTGAATTATTCTGTAATTAATTCACTAATAAAAATATTAATGTTAATAGTATTGGTATTATTTAACAAAATTCTAATAACGATTTAAGCCATAGGTCGTTTGAAAATAACAAAATTATGTAATTATTGTCTTAAAATAGAATTTGAAGATTTCTTTATAATTTATAGTTAAGAATTTTTTTAAAAAAATTTTTCATAACTTTTTAATTAATTAATTTGGTCCGAAAATATTTTCCACTTGTGTTTTCATTTAAAATAAAAACATTTAGGTATTTTTGCGTTATAATTTGCTGTATGGTTGATTTTTTAAGTACTTTTTGTCAATTTTTTTGGATTGGCAATGCCATAAAAAGTTGCACAACTTTGCAAAATTTACCCTGATAATCTTGCACTTACTCAGACCCTGAGAATTTTGCACCATTTGTGCAAAATAGTTTTCTATCTGGTTGTTGTTATATTTTTTAAAAATTTTGCAATTTTGCTTTTTCGCACCAGTGCAACTTTTGACTTTTTTTTAAATACCTTTATTGATTAAAAATTGCTAAAACTATAAGGAATGCAAAAAAATCGGTAAAAATCGCAAAAACAGCGAGGTAATAATAAAATCTGATATTGTTAAAAAAACGGCAAAACTCCCAGGAAGATGAAAGCAAGTAAAAATGCGCTTTTAATGCGAACTTTGCAAAAATTTGCGAAAAGTTGCAAAATCGAAAGTAAGCCTTAAAATGTATTAAAAAATATACTGATTTGCTGCCGTCTCGTGTGTTCGTGTAGCCTGCTGCGGTGAATGGTTTTAATGCATTAATAAGAATACTTGCAAAAACTTGCTTTTAAATCGGAAACAAGGCTTAAAATTTATTTGAAATCGCCAAAACCTGTTGAGTCAAACCAAAACGTGAAAAAATCGCATGTTCGCGAAAAATTTCTAAGTGCATTGAAGAAATTACTTACACTGCAAGGAATAAAAAACCCCCCAAAAAATTAGATCAATCGCAGAAAAATTGCTAACATCGCAAAAATTACAATGTCCTTGTAAAGGGTTTTGTTTAATTTTGAGCTCATCGTTAAACCGATCGACTATTTCTATGGACAGCAAGAAAAATAACTTTGAAGCATTAATTTTCTTTTCAACAACAAGTTTCTAAATATACAACAGTAAAGTTTTATACATACATATGCAGCAAAAAAAGTTAATTTCTAAAATTAAATTACGAAAAGTGGCGTATGTGGCACAAAACAGTATTTTGCTCTTTCAATAATCTGATATTAACTTCTAACTGTATTCATGAAAGTTTACAAAATTTTACAAATTTCTTCGAAACATGTGTCGGAAGCAATGCTGAAAATACAAAAAATTCTATCGGGTATACTTTGAAAAATCTTCATGTAAGCCTTATTTGTCGTTTTTCTCCATTAAGACTTTTTGGTATATGCTCCAAACCAATAATGGGCTGACGATTTGTGACCAAAAAAAATATCTCTCTTGGCTACAATAACCAAAATAAAATATCTCTTACGATAATAGTTAAAAATAACCCAAACCAAAAACACATTTTACAGTAACCTTTTCATTTCAAATAAAAAATAACAATTATTTTCGGTCCCTGATAAAAATCAATCCCACTAGACTAAAATACACATACATTTTAGATATTTTATTTAAAATAAAAAAATATTATATTTTAAACAACTATTATATAAACTAAGAGTTAGTTGTTTATATTGTGAAATATAAGGGGGGAGAATGTAATGTATGTATTGTGATATTGCTTAAAAAACGTATTTCATATAACTATGTTTATTAAGTTTTGAGTTACCATTGTATACATTGTCATTAAAAACCCGAATTTTCATAATTTCGCGATTTTTACCGATTTTTTGCATTCCTTATAGTTTAGCAATTTTTAATCAATATTATGGCTTGTTGAAAATTTTGCAACTTCTTGAAATTTTTTTTGCAAAGTTAGCGATAAAAGCGACTTTTTCATGTTTCCAAGTTTCCTTACAGTTTTACCGATTTTTAAACAATATTAGACTTTTTTATTATCCCGCTGTTAATAATTTTTTGCAATTTTTTTATTTTCGCGATTTTGGCCGAATTTTTTGCAATCCTTACAGTTTTATTGATTTTTAAACAAAATGTTTAAAATTTTTGCCAATTCTCGCAATTTTTTGCAAAGTTCGGGAGTTTAAGAGAATTGAAATCAATTTTTGCATACGTTTTTATTTCAAATACATAATCCAATTTTTTTGCATATTATGCAAGTAATTTTTGCCGCAGTTAATATTTGCATAGCTTAGTATCCATGGCCTACAAATATATCCATAGCAAGGCAGACATTTGGAGTAGATTGAATTCTTGAAGGCAAGTTAATCAAACTATGCGAAGTTCGTCGGTCGTCTCAATTGTGTTTATAAAATTTCGGAAATAAAGCAAAATAAGAGTTAAATTTATTTTGTACGTTTTTGTATGAATAATTTGACGCAATAGCCAAAAAGTGGCGTTTACAGCAAAGCAATGCTTACTAAACCTAAAAATAGTTGAAATGGAGCAAAATGAATGTTAAATATCTCAGAAGCCGTTTTTAATTTCGCGAAACATATTTTGGATTCAGGAGAGGATATTCTAAATATATATACCTATTTCTTAACTAATTTAAAAAAAATGGTCGGTGAATAAAACCAATAATGGGCTGACGATGTGCCGAATGTCAATTTTTGATAATCGCGAATTCGAATATTCAAAACAATATCCGCGAAACACAATTTTTAAAATGATATTCGTGAATACGAATATCTATTGCTTGTGAAATTTATAGACATTTAAAATTAAAAAAATTTTTATGGAAAATAACTTCCTACTCCTGTCCGCGTACATTGAAGTTTATGTTATTTGCAGAAGTTTACGAAAATATATCTTTCAATTCTCATGGAAAAAAGTGTCCTTTCATAAAATAAATTCGTCCATATATATATGTGCATGACAATATCCAATTATCAAGTTTTAAAATATTTCATAGATATTATTTTAATTTTGTATACAACAGAACAAGAAAAAATATTTAGAAAACAACAATGTCTAGGAACTAGATTGAGTGCCCCTCTAATTTTAAGGTATGTTTAAGGAATATTTTTTAAATGAGCAAATATTATCTATTGAAAATATAATTTTGCAGAAAGTACAAAAACTAAGAAAAGAAATTTTACATATCTTTCGTAATGGACATAATTTTGAGTCATTTGATCTCCCAAAATACCCCAACAAATGTGTATGATTAAAGCCCTTCCGTTAAGTGCACACGTTAAATAATGTTGCCTTTTAGATAAGAAAATATTTTTCACCACGGCAACCTTTATTGATTCAAGATATAATTTCTTTTTAGTTTCACTCACATTTTAGATTTATTTGAAGAACACATCTGGAAATGGCCGAATATTTGGGAATTCGAATACGCCTTACTATTTCATACTTATAGTTTAGGTATAAGCTCTCCATAAAACCATAATTTATGGAGTTTGAGGGCACTTGGGAAGAAATTTAAAAAATATTTTTGCCTATATTTGGAGTGCGTTCATGAGTAAGCTTATTTGAAATTTTTTTTGAATCTAAACAGCCGTAACTCAATGAATTTTTATCCGATCACTACTACTACATCTTCGGAGCAAAGCCAATCTTAATACAGGTAACACAACACAAAACTCACCAGTTCAGAGGTCAACCAAAGCGGCAAAACGAAAAAAAATTAAATAAAGCTTTTAAAATCTTAGGTAGAACAAAATGACGCACTTGTAGATGAAATGAGGACATATACAATAAATCTTGGTTCGACTACAAATGCGTTATATTGGTCGGTATTAAAAACTTCAAATGCAACATATCATTGTTTTTTCAGCAAACACGTATTTTTGGCATATTTAAAAATAAAAACTTTTTAAACTCTTTGTTTAGTTACCAATTAAATTTGTTAACTGGGTTATTCATTAACTTTTATTTACTTTACATACAGACCGCTAATAATATGTATTAAAGACCTGCAAAAGACGTCTTATAAGAATTTTTAAGACATGAGGGCAATTTCAAATGCTTTACTACAGGGAAATCTTCTGATACAAACGCTAACCAACGTTGTCGGCAATACATTTGTTTAACTTGTTGCAGGTATAATATTAAAGAAGAAAATAATTCGTGACTGAAGAATTTGTGGTACTTGTGTTTTTTTCTTTCATTGGCGCGTATACCAACGTCATGCATGTACATACATTTGAGTATGCTATCTTATTTTTCTGCGCACATACAAACGCACACATGCATTTACATGAGTTGTGTGCGCTTGCTTTAAAAGCCTCCCTTAAACACAAACATAATAGCTTGCCATCTAAATCTTACACACACCCACACGTACAATATGCAAAATAACAAGCATACATGTATAAACAGTACTTATTTTCATTGTTTGTTATAAACAAGACGTCTTGGCGACATCGCTTGTTAACAGTCTTATACACGTACACCAATACATCCATCGTGCTTTGTTTATACTGCGACAGCATTTATTATTGGCTTAGTATAATGCATGCCACGAGAATACATTTAAAAAACATGACGTATTTACATTTCAAGACTGCTTACGCAGGCCACTAATGTGTATTCTTAATATTTCTATTTATTGTATGTATATATGTATACGTACATACTTATATGTATGTCCATATATATATATTTATATGTATACATTTACCGAATATATCTATCTGTCTTTATCACATAAACCGATAGCGGTTTTTAAATGTTGTCGACCAGTTAAATATGTATATTTTTATATGATTAAATTAATTGCATCTTATTAAGCATTCGTTGCATTACCTGCTTAATTTTATTGAAAAGAATATAACTACAGTGAAAAATAAAAGAGATATTCCTCTAGTGGAAAACATAATAAAAATTATAAAATCCGTTTTTTTATTGAACCATAAAACGGATATACGCCGAAACATTGGTCCTTACGAACCGGATTAATTTACTGGAAAGCTTTTGTTTGCTCTTGGGTCATTGGGTCATTACCTACATACAATAATCTTTAAAAATAAAGTAATCAAATTCAAGGTTAGTAAATTTGAGTTAAAGTGATCGGGAAAAATTCAATTTAATAAAAGCATTCAGACATACATACATATATTAGTATATGTTTGTATATTTATAATAGAAACAACAAGTGGTTTACGACCATATAAAAAATATAAAGGTGAAGATAACACAGTGGTACTCCTATGCAATAACACAGTATACCTTATTGTGAATTGTTACATTAGGATTAAGTACCATTTGTTACATACGTTCCTCAATAAATAATAAGAAATTTTGCGAAAATCTCACATAAGAGAAATATAAATAAAATAATAAGCAAAATTTATAACAATTAAACTTTACTAGTGAAGGAAAATATATAAATATTATTGAATATTGTGTCAATAAAAGTGTTTGAATTTTCTGAGACACAATTGAAAGTAAAATATTTGTGCGGAAAATTATTTGTGAAAAAGTATTCGCTGTGGAAAATTTAATACGAAGCAGCAGTTCTTATACAAATAATAAAACAATAATAAATATTTGTACATTTCCTGATTATAAAGGTGAATTGTTCATTAAAATAAATTAAATAATTAATAAAAGGTGAGAAATTAATTTGTTAAAAGTTAATTTGTGTGAAGAAAGTTACATTACCGCATTCTTCTTTCATTTCTTTCTATTTACAAGTTACATTGACAGGCACCCTACCGTCGGTCGATTTGAGTACGCAGATTTTTTAACTAAAAGGTTGATAAGAAATTACATTTCTAAATTAAAGTTCATCGTATAATAACTAGTTGAGAATTCATTGGAATAAATTGATCCAGATTACAAAATGAAAAAGTACTTTGAAAATTGTATACGTGCTTCAGATGCTATTTCTAAATTTGAAGCAAGATTTCAAAAGGTTCGTGATGCAGTTCATCATGTATATACATTAGAATTGACTAGTGCTGAATTAAAACTTTTATGGGAACGAGCTAGAATTGCGTACGATGAATCATTAATTGAGTGTGTAACTCCTTCCGAAAAATCAAAAACGATAAATACGGAGGATTTAGAAATAATCGAAAATAAATATGGAACGGTATTTGCCACTTATGTTCGCTGTATGAAAACAATAAAAATAAAAATTGATGAGTTAAAGTCTATGACTGCAGGTACACAACCGGCCGTACAGGCTGAACTTTTGGCAGTGGACCAATTAACTCATAATTTACCTCTTGAACCATGCGAAATTGATGTCTTTTATGGTGAATACATTTCGTGGCCGACATTTAGGGATATCTTTACAGCGGTATACATAAATAATAACAGACTTAGCAATATTGAAAGATTATGTTATCTGATAAAGAAAACTGGTAAAGAGGCTAAAGAAATCGTTTCAAAGTGCCCGCTTACTAACTCAGGATTTGAGATAGCGTGGAGAAATCTTAAAGAAACGTATGAAAACCCTCGAATGCTAGTTAATAATCAATTAAAACGTTTATTTAATTTAGAATCGATTAACAAAGAAAATAGTTCAGCCCTAAAAAATTTACAGCGTGGTATTAATGGGTTTTTGACTGCTATGTCTATTTATGAAATATCCACGGAAAATTGGGATCCAATGATTGTATTTATTTGTATGCAAAGATTACCGGCGCAAACAAATTCACTTTGGGAGCAATCTATTCAAGATAAAACTGCTTTGCCTCTGTCTAATGATTTAGATTTGTTTTTAACGGAACGAATTCAAACTTTGAAATGTATTCATGATCTCACAAATTTAAATAATGAAAGAAAAATAGGAGATCGAAAAATAAAGGCTCATATCTCGACAAAAAATAACGATAATAATTGCGTTTTGTGCCCTAAACAAAATCATGCATTAAGATTTTGCCGTAAATTTAAAAATTTGTCTGTTCAGGAACGATTTAATACAATAAAAAAATTTCATTGTTGTGTAAAATGTCATTCGAAATCGCTTGAAGTCAAAGATTGTAAAAGCGAACATTTATGTTTCAAATGTAATCAGAAACATCACACAATGCTTCATCGCGAAGTGCCTACTACTAACGTTGCTAACAATTCTGGACAAAAGTTAACTTTGTGTACTTCGAAAACTACTTATGCAGTTAATTCATCGGATATGGAAACACAAATTCCTTCGACATCATCTGCTGCTCGTGGTAGTATGAATCGACAGGTTTTCCATCTATCACAAAATTCATCTGTTCTATTGGGAACTGCTATGGTTTCGATCATATGACATGATACTACGTATTCAGCTAGGGCATTGATTGACCCAGCGTCGGAAGCATCATTTATTTCAGAACATTTGCGAAATAAACTTAAACTTCCGTCACATTCTACGAATGTTAAGATTTCCGGTGTTAATAATAAAACTTCCACAATTTCTAAAAAAACTGTACAATTCGGGTTAGGTCCACATTAAATCGACAAGTAGAACTAGAAACTTGTGCACTGGTTTTACCTTCGTTTATTTGTCCTTCGGATATTAGAAAAGAATTATCAGATATTAAATTGGCAGATTATAATTTTTATAAGAGTAGGCCAGTAGACTTATTACTTGGCGCTGTTTTATACCCTCAAATAATTCTATGGGAAGTGAGTCAAAATATTTATGGATCGTTAATGGCCCAAAATACTATTTTTGGTTGGATATTAACAGGTCTAATTCATAATTCCGTTCAGGATTCGATTAGAGTATTTTCAACCACTGTTACATTTTCAGAGGAAGATAATCTAAATCAAAATCTTTTGAAATTTTGGGAATTTTATAATAAAACCACTAAACGGGATTCAACAGGTAGATGTATTGTGTCGCTACCTTTCAAGCCAGAATTTCCCAATGAAATTAACTTGGGAATATCCAGATCTGGAGCTATGAAACAATTTATGCGTATGGAATCTTCCCTTTCAAACAAATCTGAAATAAAAAACATGTATGATGAAGTAATAATGGATTATTTGAAATTAGATCACATGAGACCTATTAAATCCAATAATCAAGCCATAACAAAAACGTGTTATTTGCCACATCACCCAGTTATTAAACTAGAGAGAAAAACAACTAAACTTAGAGTAGTTTTTAATGCCTCAAATAAGACATTTAATGGCAACAGCTTAAACGATTGTCTTTTTGAAGAACCAACCTTGCAAGCAGATTTAGTCAATTTGATTTTACGTTGGAGATTGTTTGAATTTGTATTTAATTGTGACATTACAAAAATGTATAGACAAATTCGCGTTCATTCATCCCATACACCTTTTCAGCGAATCTAACAAAATTTTGATTCTACAAGGACTGCCTGCAGGTCATTTGGTGGATTCAAAAGTTTTGATTTTTGAAGAGTCCAGCTGTTCCAAAACGTTAGGAATTTTTTTGAATGCACAATTGGATTCCTTCTTTTTCAAAGTTTTCCATCTAGTGGCAAAATCAAGTTACACAAAAAGGAAGTGTTATCTACCATAGCAAAGTTTTTTGACCCGGTTGGTTGGTTAAGCCCAATAATTGTTAAAGCAAAAATAATAAAGCAAAACATTTGGCTTAATAATATTGATTGGGATGACTTTCTTCCTCCTTCAACAGGAAAAGAATGGTTGCAATTTGTCGAATCATTTAATCAAAAAAAAATTATTCAAATACACAGATGGGTTAATTATTACAAAGATTCGAATACTGAAATTCATGTTTTTTCTGATGCTTCGGAAAAAGCATACGCTGGGGTAATATACATTTGCACTGAAGCCCCCACTGGAGAAATTTATACGCACTTATTATCGTCAAAAACGAAAGTAGCACCAGTTAAATCAATTTCATTACCGCGTCTTGAATTATGTTTTGCAGTTTTAGCATCAGAATTATTAAAAAATATTCTTAGTGAAATTGAAATTCCTATTCATTACGAATATTAATCCGCACCGTAATACATCAATCTAAACATTGCTTAATTGATCGACAACGTACTTGTAGTCAAATAATGGCTGCACTTCCTCCGGAACGTGTGACTCTCGATAGACCAGTTACAAACACTGGCGTTGATTATGCAGGCCCTTTTGATGTAAAAAATTGAAAAATTTTGAAAATTGAAAAATGGAAGATCTTGTAAAATTACGAAAGGGTATGTTTGCATTTTTGTACGCTTTTCTCTGAAAGCCATACATTTGGAAGCCGCGTCTGATTTATCATCAGTCACATTTTTAGCAGCCTTTAATCGAATTATATCTAGAAGAGGTTGTCCACACACCATGTTTTCTGACAATGGTACTAATTTCGTTTGAGCGTCAAATGAATTAACACGAGATTTTGAAACGTTTATCAGAGTGTCAAGCGCGTATGTGCTCCTCCTTTGGATATAGAGCTTTAACGTGGAAGTTCATTCCAGCGGGCGCCCCCCATATGGGAGGGTTATGGGAAGCTGGAGTTAAAAGTTTTAAATTACATTTCAGAAACGAAATCCAATCTTGTACTTATACATTTGAAGAGTTATCTACTATTTTAACAAGAATAGAGGCGTGTTTGAATTCACTTCCTCTATGCCCCATGCCTGATAGTCCAGGTGAGCCAGTAGCTTTAACACCAGACATTTTCTGATAGGTTCAGCTATTTTAGCACCTCCCGAACCAACGATTTTTGATACTCCAATAAGCGTTGTCAATCGATATCGAAAAGTCAAAGCTATGATACATCAATTTTGCAAAAGATGGAAGGAAGAATATTTGGTAACTTTACACAAACGCTATAAATGGCAACATCCTCAACGAGATGTGACGTTAAACGATTTAGTTGTAATCAAAAATGAACAATTACCTGCCACTTCTTGGAAACTAGGTGTTGTAATAAAACTTCACACTGCTACCGACGGACATTGTCGTGTCGCGGAAATTCGTACACAATCTGGTATAACCACTAGGCCAGTAACAAAACTTGTTGTCCTACCTAATTTATAATTTCCCCTCACTTTCTCTTTTTATAATTTACTAATTATTTTTTTCCTAGCAAAATTGATGGATTTAAAAGCTTACCTTGGCTTCGTCTGACAACTCTTCCACTTGTCCTTTTATATGTTTTAGAACCACGCGCATCACCGAGTTATTTTCAATTATGTTCCGATAAAGTGCAGTTTGAGCATGCTCAACAATTTGATCGTGTAATATATTTGAAGGGCGTGCTTTAGGCGGTGTGACTGGTAATGTATCCATAAAAAATATATCAACTGGGGAATTTTCGGGTTCGCTTGTGTTTGTATAGCTTTTGAGGATAGGAAAGAGTAGTTGCAATAACTCGCTGTAGTTTTGATACGTACGGCGCAGAAACTTCCTACATTCATCAGCAAATAGAACTTTGTGTTGGCCACCAGTTTCTTCGATTCCTTCAAATCTTTAATGAAAATTTTCCGCGATTAAAGTAAAAACGATAACAATAATTTTGTTTACTTACTTCCTTCTTATTTCAGCAATGCCCATGTAGTAGACAAGCTTACGGTGCAAATACCGAATATTCCTCAAATTATTTTTACAATGCACACATTTTTTGACAGCAGGTCGTTGAAGGGCGGAATTAACTACTGCTGCCCGAAAGGCACATGAGGTCTTCGTAACATTTACTCTTTTTTTTTGTCCTTTCGCAAGTATTTGATGCAATTCAGCTATACGGGGATGTACGTTATAACCATTCTCTAATTTTATTAAAGTCTCGAAGTTGTTGATCACTGTTTCCGATTTGTAAATTTCCAATTCCTCTGCTTCCACAATAAAACCAGCATCAATTAGTCGCAATTGCAACATAAGAATTTCAGTTTCGAAATCTGAATAAATTTGCGTATGATATTAATATCAATTTTGTTTCACCAAGATACATATTGTGAGGAATAAATAAAAATCAAAAAACAACTCTTATTTTATGAGGAATAAATAAAAATCAAGAAATAACGATTAAGAAGTAATTTTTAAAATAACAATTATAATTCGTTACTGTCCTTGAAAAAAACTTAAAGAATTGGAAAGCATTGTTAAGTACAGTTGTATTCTAAACAAAATATTACATCAAAATTCTAAAGTAGGCACCCACGTTTCTTAAGACTACTTTAAGTTGTTATTTCCAAAATGTGTATTTTGTGCCTCAAATATTTTTGTTAATATAGCACATTTTAGGTCTCAGCTTAGATTTACTATTTCTGTCATGTGATGGAAAACATCACCAAATTATTCAACTGATTCGAAATACATACAAAATCAATAAAAAATATTAAAATAAATACAATTATATAAAAATATTTTAGTGATGTACATACATACAATCAAAACGAATCGAAAAAAGTTGGATATTCAAATATTCATTTCATTCGAATAAAAGAAATTGTGATATATATTCTTTGTTCATCATATTTTTTACTTTTACTTCATAGAAATGTTTATCTGTTTTCCTACCATGTCAGAAGCTCATATTATTTAAATTATGTTGCTTTACTTCAAGCTAATAAAAAGTTTTTAATAAAATAAAAAATATTTGAATACCCGAATGAAGTTTTATTCGGTTTTGTATATCATAAGCTGTGAAGTGGTTGTTGAAAAAGATGGTGTTACCAGTATTTATTATTAAATAACAAAATAATTAAAATTGCCTTTTGCATATAATTTCTTAACAAAGCAATGTTAGCCTTAAAGTGCTTGGCAACTACTATGAACTTTAAATATAAAGTAAAATATTTTTTTGATAGGGGGTAACATTCTTATTTTTATAACGAAACAGTTTTAAGTTCATTTAACGAATGGTTTATTATAAAAATATATTTAATGTAAATTCTGCTTATGTTGAATTCTAAGTTCAATTACTAAGTTTTATTTACAAATTAATAAGTTTCATATTGCAATCAGTCATTTGCCTTTAAATGTTCTTATACCCATACAATAATTTACCTTTAAGAGTAGTGTTACAATAATTGATAAAATGCAAAGTCAGGCTTTATGACAAGTGCTGAAAATGTACATTGCTAGTAATTTTAATGTAGAAGTATGAAATTAAAATTGTATAAAAGACTGGAAAAAATAAAGAAATTATGGCAACAAAAATTAACTTTTAGTTAATTTTTAATTATTATTTTTCGAATTTCATTTGTTTCTATATTTATGATTTATTTGAACGGGCTAAAGTTCGTGTCTTTCTTGATTGCTAGACTAGTCTTAGTGCTTCTACTAGGACTTAATTTCAAATCATATTAGCACATGGTGATTCTACCTGGGCTAAAAACAAATCAAACAAAACAAAAAATTACACACTGAGCTCCAAAGGAAACCTTTGGTGCTCAACCCTTTACAAACAGTTGTAAACGCAACATTTTGTGACCCCGACGGTCCTGTAGCAAGGTACAGGATTCCATCAACAGAAGACATTCTTCAACTCGACAGTCCTGTAGCAAGGTACAGGATTCTATCAACAGCAGACATAATTCAACACGACAGTCCTGTAACAAGGTACAGGATTGCATCATTAGAATACACATTTCAACTCGAAGGTCCTGTAGCAAGATACAGGATTCCATCATCAGACATTTCAAACCAACGGTCCTGAAGCTAGAGCATTTTAGTGACCCAAACGATTCTGAAATAATCTGAAATAATCTGCAATAATCCACAATTTCAAAAAAACACTCTTCTACAAGAAAAACTTCAGAGTACTTTTTGGAGCGTCTATAGCTTGGCAAGGCATGGCAAGAATTTGAGACCACTGACAACAAAATAAGGTGCCTCTCAAATCTACCATTACAACACAATTATTTTACAGACCAATACTTACGTATTTCGGACGATACACTCAAATACAAAAAACTATTTGAGTCCGAAAGTAAGAAAGTGAAGAAACCAACACCATCGATGGGACAATTTGGAGAAGGTGCAAGCAGAGGTATGCAGGAAAAGACACTACGTGATGATATCAGAAGCAAAGTTCTTCGCAACCAGCGGGCATTGCCAAGAGCATTAAGACGAACTATTGATGAAGTCAGAGCAGAGGGAAATCAACAGGTAGCATATTATCAAGGCAAATTATCGCTCATTAATATATATATATATGCATGAGTTCTCTGCAAATAACGATACGTTATGACAATTGACTAATGAAGAACAAATAGACGGCTACACCTTGGATGACTTTTACGAAATGGAAGCTGAGGTGCACGACATTCAGTGTGAGCTAAAGCAGTATGTGAATAATATCAGCGAAAATAATCCACGTAGCACGGAACATTGTCAACCCCATCTACCAAAAATTCAGATTACGAAATTCAGCGGCAGTTACCTGCAATGGGTAGCCTTTAAAGATCTTTATACCCAGCTAATCCACAACGCATCAATCAGCGAAGTTGAAAAAATGTTTTACTTAACTACACATCTAGCAGACGAACCAAAAGCACTAGTAAAACATTGCCAATTACAACAGCAAATTACGAAATTGCATGGAACATTTTGGTTGATAGGTACGATAGCAAAAGGCTCATTGTGACAACGCTAATAAACAACTTGCTTTCTCATCCGCAAATAAAATCCGAAACGACACAAGCGCTAAAAAATATACATGATGTCACTAAAGAATGCATCCCTGGTTTAAGCGCACAAGGACTGCCAGTGAACAGTTGGGACGCCATAATTGTTCACATTTTATTGAAAAAACTCGATCAATCAACTCAAACTTTATTTGAGCAATTGCTAGAAAACAACAAAAACCTCTAAAAGATCTGGAAACACGCGGAAGGTCTCAGAAATCTGGTGCGGGGAAGGATAAAGCCAAACTTTTAACTGCAGCTACATCAACCCCAAACTGTAAAGTATGTGAAATGCCTGGGCATCTCATATATTACTGTGAAAAGTTCCTAAAAATTTCCCCATCTGGGAGATTGCAATGGAAGCAGAAAAAGAAGCTTGCGTCAACTGCTTTAAATCAGATCATGCTGCCAAAGCATGCACGTCACGGTCTTGCTCAAAGTGCACAAAAAGACACAACACATTGTGTTAGAATTAGCAAGAGGAACTTCGGCAGAAGGACCACAAAAACTAGCTTCTGTATCGAATGAAAATAAGCCAATAGTAGCTACAACAAACAAACAGCGTATCGACAACACTTAAGTATTACTAGCCACTGCAAGAGTAAAAGCAGTTGGAGCCAATGGTCACACATACGCATTCCGAGCTTTATTAGATTCTGGATCACAAGGCAATTTGGTTACAGCCCGCGAAATGAAAAAACTGTCATTGAATTTCCCAAACTCTTCATTGCGCATTGAAGGAATTGGCCGTAAAGTTCAAAACGTAACCCAACGAATCAATATAGAACAATATGCATATTCAGGCAGCTATGCCACCAGAATCGAAGCATTTGTTCTTCCAACCATCTCAGCCTACAAATTCTTTCGACACGTCAGATTGGAATCTTCCTGAAAATATTAAATTAGCTGATCCATGTTTCAATCAAATGGATAAAATTGACATATTGCTCGGAGCAGAATTTTACCATGAATTGATGAGCCCACAACAAATAAAGATCAATCAAAAACTGCCAATTCTGCAAAACACAGCTTTGGGTTGGATCGTCACGGGTAAATTCCAAGAAAGAAACGACAACTCGGTAACTTGTGCAGTGTTTACCCCAGAAGAGGAAACAAAAAACCAGCTAATTGAACAAATCTGGAAGCTTGAAGACATGAATAATACAGAACGCGCACTATCTTTGGCTGAAAAACGATGTGAAGATCATTTTGCACAAAACGTAAAAAGAAACGAGAATGGGAGATTAATTCTGCGCCTACCATTCGCAGAAAATCCATCCGTTCTCGGAAGTTCCAAAACAATGGCATTCAATCGATTTTTAGCATTAGAAAAACGATTGAACCTTAATCCTGAGCTTAGAACAGGATACAACAAATTCATGCAGGAGTACGAAGACTTGGCGCACATGGAAGAAATACAAGAAAACGACATTCCTAATTTACATTACGTCATGCCGCACCACTGCGTACTGAAACCTGACAGCTCAACTACAAAACTAAGAGTAGTTTTAATGCATCATATGGAGATACAACAGGCATCAAGACAGAAAATATTATCGTCTTAAAACTGTAACATATGGCACCTCCTCTGCACCATACCTAGCAACAAAATGCCTTCATCATTCAGCTATTCAAAAGGCTACAAAATATCCACAAGGTGCATCAATATTACGTGATGATATTTATATGTGGATGATTGCCACACCGGAGCTGATTCTATTAAAACAGCATTAAAATCACAACGACAACTAAGCTTAATCCTAAGAGAAGCTGGTTTTAAACTGCGGAAGTGGTGTTCAAATCACGTGTGTGAAGATGAATTTCGAAATTTAAAACCCAAGACACAGAGAAATTTAATTTTTTGTAAATTTTCAAATTTCGATTTTCACTAAAGGACGAATTTCAGGAGAACGAACATACCTGGGCGGCTAAATTTTTCTGGAATTTGTGTGTTTTGTGCCCTTTTATGATACTCAGATGTCAAAGCCCTTAACATTTGCGTTTTTCATAGAGAAATTTGATTTTTTCTAAATTTTCAAATTTCGATTTTCACTAAAGGACGAATTTCAGGAGAACGAACATACCTGGGCGGCTAAATTTTTCTGGAATTTGTGTCTTTTGTGCCCTTTTATGATACTCAGGTGTCAAAACCCTTAACATTTGCGTTTTTCATAGAGAAATTTGATTTTTTCTAAATTTTCAAATTTCGATTTTCACTAAAGGACGAATTTCAGGAGAACGAACATACCTGGGCGGCTAAATTTTTCTGGAATTTGTGTGTTTTGTGCCTTCTTATGATACTCAGATGTCAAACCCCTTAACATTTGCGTTTTTCATAGAGAAATTTGATTTTTTCTAAATTTTCCAATTTCGATTTTCACTAAAGGACGAATTTCAGGAGAACGAACATATCTGGGCGGCTAAATTTTTCTGGAATTTGTGTGATTTGTGCCCTCTTATGATACTCAGATGTCAAAACCCTTAACATTTGCGTTTTTCATAGAGAAATTTGATGTTTTCTAAATTTTTAAATTTCGATTTTCACTAAAGGACGAATTTCAGGAGAACGAACATACCTGGGCGGCTAAATTTTTCTGAAGTTTGTGTGTTTTGTGCCCTCTTATGATACTCAGATGTCAAAGCCCTTAACATTTGCGTTTTTCATAGAGAAATTTGATTTTTTCTAAATTTTCAAATTTCGATTTTCACTAAAGGACGAATTTCAGGAGAACGAACATACCTGGGCGGCTAAATTTTTCTGGAATTTGTGTGTTTTGTGCCCTTTTATGATACTCAGGAAACAAGCAGATTATTAAATTTTTCTTTATAAAAACAAAACAAAACAAAAAATTTAAAAGAAACTATAATTTTTTATCTATCAGAGTAAATTCCTTTAGTGAAAATCGAAATTTGAAAATTTAGAAAAAATCAAATTTCTCTATGAAAAACGCAAATGTTAAGGGCTTTGACATCTGAGTATCATAAAAGGGCACAAAACACACAAATTCCAGAAAAATTTAGCCGCCCAGGTATGTTCGTTCTCCTGAAATTCGTCCTTTAGTGAAAATCGAAATTTGAAAATTTAGAAAAAATCAAATTTCTCTATGAAAAACGCAAATGTTAAAGGCTTTGACATCTGAGTATCATAAGACGGCACAAAACACACAAATTCCAGAAAAATTTAGCCGCCCAGGTATGTTCGTTCTCCTGAAATTCGACCTTTAGTGAAAATCGAAATTTGAAAATTTAGAAAAAATCAAATTTCTCTATGAAAAACGCAAATGTTAAGGGCTTTGACATCTGAGTATCATAAAAGGGCACAAAACACACAAATTCCAGAAAAATTTAGCCGCCCAGGTATGTTCGTTCTCCTGAAATTCGTCCTTTAGTGAAAATCGAAATTTGAAAATTTAGAAAAAATCAAATTTCTCTATGAAAAACGCAAATGTTAAGGGCTTTGACATCTCAGTATCATAAGACGGCACAAAACACACAAATTCCAGAAAAATTTAGCCGCCCAGGTATGTTCGTTTTCCTAAAATTCGTCCTTTAGTGAAAATCGAAATTTGAAAATTTAGAAAAAATCAAATTTCTCTATGAAAAACGCAAATGTTAAGGGTTTTGACACCTGAATATCATAAGAGGGCACAAAAGACACAAATTCCAGAAAAATTTAGCCGCCCAGGTAAGTTCGTTCTCCTGAAATTCGTCCTTTAGTGAAAATCGAAATTTGAAAATTTAGAAAAAATCAAATTTCTCTATAAAAACCGCAAATGTTAAGGGTTTTGACATCTGAGTATCAAAAAAGGGCACAAAACACACAAATTCCAGAAAAATTTAGCCGCCCAGGTATGTTCGTTCTCCTGAAATTCGTCCTTTAGTTAAAATCGAAATTTGAAAATTTAGGAAAAATTAAATTTCTCTATGAAAAACGCAAATGTTAAGGGTTTTGACATCTGAGTATCATAAGAGGGCACAAAACACACAAATTCCAGAAAAATTTAGCCGCCCAGGTATGTTCGTTCTCCTGAAATTCGTCCTTTAGTGAAAGTCGAAATTTGAAAATTTAGAAAAAATCAAATTTCTCTATGAAAAACGCAAATGTTAAGGGTTTTGGCATCTGAGTATAATAAGAGGGCACAAAAGACACAAATTCCAGAAAAATTTAGCCGCCCAGGTATGTTCGTTCTCCAGGAATTCCAAAATTTCCATAAAAAAATTTTATTTACTTTGATAGGTAAAAAAATTATAGTTTCTTTTAAATTTTTTATGATTTTTTTTGTTTTTATAAAGAAAAATTTAATAATCTGCATGTTTCGATTTTTTTTAGCTGATTTTGTTAAAAAATATGGCCAGGATTTCATTTGTAGTACACAATTCCAAGATTTTCATGTTTACAGGGTTCTGTTATCAGGTTAACATAGCTCTGTTAATGCTACTGGTTTGTGTCTTTGGTTTTAAATTTCGAAATTTATCTTCACACACGTGTTCAAATCATCCTCAGTTATTAAATGGAATTGCACCTGAAGACCAGGAAATCAACTTGAACTTAAGACAAGAATTCAGATTGTTCAATTAAAACAATCGGATTAATATGGCTCCCAAAGTCTGATCAATTATGTGGACGGTCACAAAAGCCAACGGCCACAAGGGTAACAAAAAGAATAGTCAGTTCAGAACTAGCCAAAATCTTTCATCCTCTAGGGATTTTTGGGCCGCCAGTTGTACGAGCCAAGATATTTTTGTAAAAGCTGTGGCAATTACCGCTTTCATGGGATGACGAGCTACCCATGAATCTTCAGAATGAATGGAATAAATTTCGCCCAAATATATAAACCCTAAACAAACTATTCGTATTAAACACGTATTAAAACACGGAAACCCACTCACTACAGAAATTCATACGTTTGTCGATGCATCTGAACGAGCCTATGGAACAGCAATCTACATTCGTTCAACATATAAAGACAAAGTGACGAAGCATGTTCTAACAATAGCCGCCTTGCAGCAAAATTATGCAGACATTATAAATCAGATAAACCACCGGAACTCATTTAAAACTCTTCAACACACGATCGGTTATATGTTGAGATTTATTAGAAATTCCAAAACTACAAATATTTATAGGCCAACCAAAAGGGAGCTTGATGCATTCGAATTAGAAGAAGCTGTAAATATCATCATCAAGATCATCCAAGCCGCAGAGTTTGGGTAAGAACTAGAAAGGTATCACGTGGGTGGTCGTTTGGAGCAGTCAACATTATCGTTCAAAGCAAAACATCCTGCGATTTTAACTCATAATCACCCTATGACAAAGTTATTAATGCACAAGCTACACGAAGAGAATCGTCATTGTGGCCCACAGTCATTGTTGGCAGCATCAAGGTCACAGTTCTGGATAACAAACGGGAAATCACTGGCACGAAGCACCGTCCACAAATGCATACGATGCACCAAAGCTAGGCCGGTGTTTTTCAAACAATTAATGGGAAATCTTCCGGCAGATAGAGTAACCCCAGCACGTCCTTTCATAACCACAGGAGTGGATTATTTTGGCAAAATTTGGATCAATCACAAAATCAGGGGCAAAAGGCCAGACAAGGCCTATAACGCAGTATTTTGTTGCTTCGCGACTAAGGCCATTCACATGGAAGTAGTATCAAATCTGTCTACAGAAGCATTCATAAGCGCACTACGACGTTTCATCAGCAGAAGAGGTCACTGTCAGACTTTGTAATACAACAATGCTACTAACATCGTGGGAGCAAACAATAAAATTACTGAATTAAAAGAATCAATATATTCTCAATCACCGCGCGAGAGAAGATTACACGAGTATGCAGCAATCAGTCAATAAATTTTAAATTCATTCCACCAAGAACCCCTCACTTCGGTGGACTTTGGGAAGCGGCTGTCAAATCCGCCAAACACCTTTTACTGAGAAGTGTGTCAGCAATTCAAACAATAGTGGTTGAAATAGAAGCGATCTTGAATTCACGGCCACTGATCCCCCTCTCATCAAGCTACGATGATCTTGAAGCTATTAACCCTTGACATCAACAGTAGATGTAAATGCGCAATCCCCAAGCATATCGTTAGGTGCAAGATGGAAAATAACTTCAGAAATCAAACGCAAATTCTGGAAGGAATGGACTCAAAACTATTTACATGAGCTACAGCAAAGGGGGAAACGGAAGTCTCCTTCAACGAACGTCATTGAAGGCATGCTTGTTTTCCTCAAGGAAGATAATACTCCAGTGCTACAATGGCCACTGGGTAGAATCAACCGCATTTACAAAGGAGATGATGGACTTATCAGGGTTGCGACGTCAAAACAGCAAAGGAAATTTTCAAGAGGCCAATACACAGACTTGCACCGTTGTTCAACGACTCCCTCACAGAACATTCCGGATATGACAACTCAAAGTCACAAAAGAGGCAAGGCTCATCGGAAGGTAATGTTATACAGCCAAACCGAAAGGTAGTGTCATATGTCTCACTGGGAGTTTTCAATATGTTTCGCTCCTTCTGCTGCCGATAATATTAGCCTCTCCAATCAATGTTACAGAATTTTCTTCCAATCCAGGATTGTATTTCGAAGGCATGGGCTCAACAAAGTTGATGACAGCAATTCATCACCCAAACATAGACTTCTTGCTCTGCTTCTATCGCTGCTCATAATCCTAACACTTACTGCCTGGCAATTTCGAGTCAAATGCAGCAAAACCGCCTCAATCAACCTAACACCGGCACCGCCAAAGCTCACTCCACGTCATCCTATTTCTGAAGTTTAACACTACAGGTTTTCGGTGACTGCTCAACGCGGCGGAGAATGTTAATACGTACATTAGTTCATTATATTACTTTTATTATTATTAGAAGTTGTATGTATTTTTAAAGGAACACTTGCCCTTTTTTATTATAAAAAAAATTTGTTTATGTAGTAAAGTTCATTTAACAAATGGTTTATTATAAAAATATATTTAATGTAAATTCTGCTTATGTTGTATTCTAAATTCATTAACCAAGTTTTATTAACAAGTGCTGAAAATGTACATTGCTAGTAATTTTAATGTAGCCGTATGAAATTAAAATTGTATAAAAGACTGGCAAAAATAAAGAAATTATGGCAAACAAAAATTAACTTTCTTGATAGCTAGACTAGTCTAGCTTCTACTAAGACTTAATTTCAAATCATATGGTGATTCTACCTGGGCGAAAAACAAATCAAACAAAACAAAAAATCACACACTGAGCTCGAAAGAAAACCTTTAGTGCTCAACCCTTTACACAAAAAATGTGCATTTTCGTTTTAAAAATTAAGCATTTTTAAAAATAGTTGTTTAAATGAGAATGTTTCTTATAATATTAATACATAACATTCTTATTTTTATAAAGAATCAGCTTTAAAACAAAAATGTGGGTTTTTGCTTTAAAAATGCATTTTTAAAATAAGAATGTAAGGTTTTAAAATGAAGAAGAAACAATTTGATTTTAAAAACGCAACCTTTATGAAATAGAACTAAGTTTGTTTTCTGTTATTTTAGATATGTTCATTCTTGTTTTAAAAATTAAAAATACTTTGAAATCAAAGAATAGTATTTTTTGTTTAAAAAAAACAACAACCTTGATATAAAGTTGAACATGGTCAAATTAAAAGATTATATTTTTGAGTTAAGAACAGAGCTCGCAAAATATGCTCAACCAAATTTCTCTGTGCGGTCTTCCCACTCAAAAGACCTAAAAATTAGACTTAATCACTCAGTGTCTGAACAGCAACCCTCTGTTTCGTTTCAATCGTATTCTCGCTCCCGTGTTATGGGTTGAGCGTAACACATGAATCGGTCTCTTAAGGCCCAACTATAATATGAATAAGCGAACTTAAGCAACTGTGCGGTTACATATAAAACGTATGTGACAAACTATAATGTACTTATGGAACTTTTCGTCAAGTTTCGTCAAATATCATTTGCTTAAGCTAAGTGCCAAACTGAACGCACATTCCGTACAGAAAACACTGTTTGTGCATTTTTTAAACTCAAGCAAACAGCATCAGAAAATATTCATTGATTTTAAATATTTTTTTATTGATTCTTATTTTAAACTCAGAAAAGAAAGCAAAACTTGTATTTTCATTCTTTGTTTTACAGTACACATATACACACATACACATGAGTTTATTTATGTATCTTCATTGTTGTACTTTTTAGTAGGCAAAACAAATAAAACAAGTAATAAATTGGTGGATATAATTATATGTGAATTTTTAATAGATTAGGACATTCCAACAAGTTAATTGCATTCATTTAGTAGTTATAAATATAAACCAAATTACTAAAAAATTGTGAACAATACCTTCATTTGCAGCTGTGGCTAAAGAATACTTAAATGCATATAAGTACATTGTGGCCACCTAAAGTCACATTTGAGTATTTGACAGACTTATCGTTCAATACTGGCATTAGCTTAAGCCAGCTTATTCATATTATAGTTGGGCCTTTACTATGAGAAAAGATAGAACAAAAATAGTCTCAAGAGAAAACGAACTTACTTGTAAATATGAAGAGTATACGATGAAAGAGTTTTATCCAATTTTAGTTTTAATTTAATTTTTTGTATTTTTTTTTACGAAACGAATGATTATAGAGCTTAAAGCATGAGAAAATTTTGTACAATTGTAAATTTTTTCTTTTCTTTTGCAAATCACTTTTTACTTCTTGCTTTTTCTTATATTGTGCAAAAAATTTTTAGATATGTACATACATATGTATATTTGTATTATGTATGTGTGTGCATATAACAGCTATGATTTATACACTTACATAAATAATTATTAAACAAACATGAACTAATTTGTGTAAATTAATTTTAGGTATAATTTTTGTTATTTAATGTTTTGTTTTCATTTGTTTTGTCACGAATTTACATATATATATTTTTTATATGAATATACTTGACAACATAAGTATGTAACTACCGGTATGTACATACATACGAATTAAAGTTTTTACTTTTTGGTTAATTAAAAAATAAATTTTTTAGACGTCTATGCGTCTTTTTTATTTTATTTTTTTTTTCTTAACTCTAGTGAGTTAATCTTAATACATATGTTAATACTTAACTGAGCTTATAATTCTGAAATATGTTGCTTAAATACTAGAAAATACATACTATCTTATCAACTAAATAATTGTAGGCAGTTACCTACATGATAAACCTTCTTTCTTTGTTTTCTTAAACAAGATTGATCATGTTTTATTCTGAGGGTGTTTACAAAAGAACATTTAGATAATGTGTTTACAATTTACAAGTACATTTAGGTAAAGTGTCTTTGTTTCTTATGATTGAACATGGTTTATTATCTTACAATTTAGAGAAAGTGTTTGTGTTATGAATCGTTGCTTATACCTACATAGTTATCGTTTGTCTGTGAGGTTATTCTACCTATCGTTCTTAACTCTCCCCTTACTTAAAATGAATCGTCCCGATTTATATTTATTTAATGTTTATTTCTTGTCTGATTTTTTCTAGTTCTCTATTATATAAAGCCTGAAGATTTTTTTGTGTCTTAATTTGCCTGAGGGTTATATAATACTTTGTTACCTTCAGTATAATATGTATAGATATTAATATGGTGATAATTATTAATGTTATATATAAGAAATATTTGATAGGGTGTCTTTCTATTGGGATTAAAAATTTCTTTAATGAATCAATGTTACTGAATGCGAATTCTGAAGAGGATGTCATTATTTTGATAATCTCTAAGTCATCGTTATGTTTGTCGTGTACAGCTTCTATTATGCTTTTATGAATGTTTATGTAAGTTATATTATTAATTATCACTTTGTCCGTATATTTTACTAATATAGTTCCTTTTACGAGTTTGTTGTTTACGGTATTTGTACCGTCCAAAAGAATGAATCCCTCGTCTATTTCTAGTAACGGATAATTATATTCTTGTATTATTATGCATTTAGCTTTCCTATTTTCTATTAATGGTTTAATACAGTCATAATTTATTTTGTTGATTTTACAAATATTTTTGCTCAAGTAATTTTTACAGTTATTTACTCTCGTATAAATATTATTGCAGAGAGCAATTTCTTTGTCGGTGGATACTTTCCCATGTTTAATACTTATTGGTGTAAATTTAAACAATTGGCAGTAGTTATTTATAAGTGGATAGTTATAGATATTGATGAAGGTGTCATTACTTCTTGCAATATAAATGTCAGAATATTCCAATATATTTATAATTGGTATGAACGATAATTTCTGTTCTGATACTTCCTTTACATCGTCCAAGCTTAGTGATTCTGCTAGATATTCGTTACTTTTAGCAGCGTTTATAGTTCTTACTAATGTTAATAGTTGTTCATGAATTTGTTCGAGCAGGATGTGGCTTTCTGTCATTTGGCCTTGCATGGAATCCAGTAACTTTTCAAATCTGGAGTTAATGAATTTTTGTTTTTCATTATTTTCAATTAAGGCATTTATTTTCGTTTCTATTTGAATTACGTCATCATGGTCTGGTATACCAGTGATAAACTTCAGTGTGGATCCTAAGAAATTTAGTCCTCGTTTCTCAATTCTATGTTGATTAAGTTGGTCAATTAATATATCTATTTTTTTATCCAGATGTGTTCTTCTATGGTAAAGTAAGAATATTTGTTACGTCTTCGATTTCAGTTATTGCTTCTGGTGTCTGGAATGATATTGCCAGTGCGACTAATATCAGGTATACTTGGTTCATTTTTGTTAATTGTCGTATTTTTTATATTATTTTTATGTATAATTTTTCCTCCTTGAGTTAAAATCGTGTCCCCACGGTCTTCCTTAACAATTTCTTTTTTGTATCTGGGCAAATTCTTGTTTCTGATTTCTGTGATTTTTACCAGGATTTGTGTACCTTCTTCAAATATTCGGTGTTTTGCTTTCTTATTCAGTCTTTCTAATACTTTATTTGATGCTTGTCGTAATTTTCTTATGATTTCTTCCTTGTTAAATTTTATTGTTCCAAAATATACTTCCCTAGGCCTATATCCTGTTACGGAGTGTATTGAATTGTTAAGCTCCTTGATGGCTTTGAATATTTCGTCTTTTGTTGTAGATGAATTCTTTATTTTGAAAATACGCGTTAGCTCACTTATAGAGTTATGAGCTCTTTCTACTTGTCCGTTTGCTGATGAGCGATGAACTGGTGTCTCTATTTTTCGCACATTATGCTTTATACACATCTGTTTGAATGCTGGCGTGATAAAACTTGCTTCGTTATCGGTCATGAGTCGTTTGCATTCAGGAAAGTTATTAGTAATTATTTCTTCCATCTTATTCTCTATATTAGCTTTAGTGCTAAGTTCGTGAGCGACTATATATTTGGAAAACTTATCTATGGTTACTAAATAAGTGACTTTATCATTGTAGTAAATATCTGCATGTATGTATTCCCTAGGTTGTGTTGGTATGTCTGAATCGCGAAGTGGTTCTTTAGTTGGATTTCTTTCATAACGTCCAAATAAACAAGCGGAACAATGGTTATTAAATTGCTTGGCATCTTTCTTTATGCTTGGCCAATAATATTTTTCAAGTATTTCTTTTGTTATATTATTAAAGCTCCTATGGGCTCTATTGTGGGTTTCTTCTATTATATGAAGTTGTTCATTTCTGTCTATTATATCTTTCAGTTTCTTTGGCGTATGTATGAAATGATTACCGACAAATGTTTGTTTTATTATTTCTGCGCATTTGTATAAGTCTTCTGTATTCATATGTATAGCTATGACTCTGTTGGGCTGCAGTATTTTCTTTAATTCGATTATAAGATCGTCGTTATTCATAAAATTGATAGTATGACGTATTTTATTAGAAAACATAGTTCGTGTTCTTGTTTCAGTAAGGTTTGGTGTTGGTACGAGTTCTAGTTGTATGCCGTATGTATTAAAGGGTTGTGAAACAGTTTTTATTATCTCACTAGCGGAACTTTCGGCGGAATGTGTAGTGTCGATGGATGAAGTATTGATTATTTGTCGAGACAAGGCGTCAGCTACAACATTTTGTGTTCCTGGCTTATATTTGATTTTCGCGCCATAGTCTTCTATGATAGACTTCCAGCGTTTTAGTTTGTGATTTGGATTTTTTTCGGAGATTGCGTAGGTGAGTGACTGGTGGTCAGTAAAAATAGTTAAATCGGCTATGCCATAAATGTAATTTCTTAATTTCTGTAATGACCATATAATTGCCAATAACTCTTTCTCATTAGTACTATAGTTTTGTTCTGTACTACTCAATGTGCGAGATAAAAAATATATTGGATTCTTATTTTGGCTTAATACTGCTCCAATAGCTATGTTGGATGCATCTGTAGTAAGCTCAAAAGGTTTTTCGTAATCAGGTTGAAATAATTCGACCTGTTCTTTCAGTTTTGATTTTAACGTATCTACAGCATCAATGGCTGCTTGGTCTAAGTAAATTTTTGTGTTATTACTTTTATTCTTGCCTATATGGGCATTTTCTCCTTTTAAATGAACCGTTAATGGTTTCGTAATTTGTGCATAATTTTGTACAAATCTCCTATAATATCCAGTTAATCCTAGAAAACCTCGTAAATCCTTAAGTGTAGTGGGAATGGGAAATTTCTCAATAGCTTTTATTTTCTCTGGGTCTGTTGTTATTTTATTATGTTTAATAATATGACCTAGATATTCTACTTCAGTCATAAAAAATTTAGATTTTTCGTCCGAAATTTTAAGAGTGGCTTGATTTAAGGCATTAAACACCATGTGTATGTGTTTCATATGTTCTTCTAAAGATGAAAAAATTAAAACATCGTCGATGTAGACGTACACGAATTTCCCTATGAATTCTCTAAGTATGTCATCTACACAACGTTGGAAAATAGATGGAGCGTTTTTTAAACCGCAAGGCATACGTACAAATTCGTATTTACCTCCATTAACGCAAAAAGCTGTTTTTTCTCTATCCTCCTTTTTTATTTTTATCTGGTGAAAACCAGATTCTAAATCTAGCGTGGTTAAGTATTTGGCATTTCCTAAGTTTTGTAATGTAACATTGACATCAGGTATGATGTATCTATCTGTTACAGTATGTTCATTAAGTTTTCTAAAATCTATGACCATTCGTCGTTTTGGTTTCCCGTTTTTGTCTAATCCTTTCTTGTGTACGGTCAACATTGGTGAATTATAAGGGCTATAGCTTTTTTGTATAATCCCTTGCTCTAGTAGGTTCTTTATTTCTTCATTCACGAATTCGGTATCATTTAAATTGCCTGGATATTGTTTAGTCCAGATTGGTTCTTTAGTTGTTGTTCTAATGCTAGCTTCTATGGCTGTTGTGAATGGTAAAGGTGCTATTTTATTATTTTGTTTCATAAGTTCGTTAATCTCTAATTCGTATTTTTTATCTCCTATGGAGTAGTTTATTTTTTGTATTTTTTCGGGGACTATAAACAATTTTTTTCCAATGTCTATGACTGCTTCTAATTGTGTTATGCCCTCAACTCCTAACATTAAGTCGTAGTCGTCATTAGTTTGTAATTCAAAAAATTCTAATTCCTTCTTTAATACACTTATTTTTTGTTTGTAATTTAATATCGATTCACCGTGCATGGTAATCATTCTAAATGGTTTAGTCTTAATTCTATTACCTAAAACTAAATTTTTATTAATATAGTTATGGGTTGCACCGGAATCAATGAAAATTTTATATTCTTTGTTACCCTCATCTTTCAAAAAAATATAGTACAACCCGTCTATTAGTTTAAATTCTTATATATACTGTTATTAGAAAATGAATTGCTACCTTTTTGTGCTGTAGTGCTGGTATTATCGTCTTCTTGATGATTTGTTTGTATTCAGTTGTTCCTCTGTATTTTATATTGTTGTTGAAAATTACCGCTTTGGTCTCTCATTCTTTTCCAGGGTTGACTATGGAAACCTTGTTGTGGTAGTTGTTTGGTGTTGCCCGAAGATGTATCCATTGGCTCTGGTCTAGGTACATTCTGATGTTGCCAATTCGGTCGTTGTAAGTTGAATGGTTTGTACGACGGACGTCTAAAGTTGTTATTTTGCTTGTTGAACTGTAGTTGGTCTTTCTGGTGATGTTTTGGAGGTTGTAATCTGCTTACATTGGATGTCTTTCCTAGTTGAAAGTCCCTATGGGTGTTGTCATGCTCAATTGTCTGTGCTATGGCATAGGCGTGCTCCAAATCTCTAATGGGATTTCCATATAGTGTTGATCGTATGAATTCATTATGAATTCCATTCTTAAATGTCCTTACTGCGTCTTCCATAGCGTGTGCAGTCATGCATTTTATGGATTCAGGTGGGTCTCCAGACATGGATATTTTTGCTGTGACGACAGTTAGGGCTTTACTTACGTCGTCGTGAAATTCGGATAAGGTTTTTCTCCCTTGAGTTAGTTTAGTTAACTCATCTTTGAGTACATACAGTGGACGTTGGTCACAATATGTGTAGTCCAATCTGTTTATTATGGCCTCAAAATTAAAAATGGTGTTGTGGTTCAATAAAATGTCGGCAGCAGGGCCGGTTATTTTCGATTTAATTATTGAAAGGGCCTCTACGTATCGATTTGAATGACAGTGTTGGCTGATGCTATCCATTAGTCTCATTGCGTCTTCTCGCCATAGACGGTACTTGTTTTGCGTGCCGTCAAATGTGGATAGGGCTTTAAAGATTTCCAAATTTATTTCGTTTGGATTATTGTAGATGGCAGTCCTTGGTTCTAATGCTTCGGCTTGGGGATAATTTACTGCCGGATTCGTTGGTATTTGGTCGAGTCTACTTCTTAGTGCCGCGTTTTCTTCCATTACTTTTTCTAGTGTTGCTTGCAAATTAGCCATTTGCTGGATGATTTGACTCAAATCTGTTTGTGCCATCTTTTCCAAATCTCTATTGCTGTCGAATATATTTTGTATGAATCTTTTCATTAAAAGTATTGTTTTAAAGATTTTCTTCACTATGTAACTGCTTTTCACTTAATCCTTTTTATGAGGATTTAAAAATTTTCTTTCACTTTGTGACTGTTCTTTTCACTTAATCCTTTTTATGAGGATTTAAAAAAAATTTTTTTTTTTTGTTTTCACTATGTGACTTAATCCTTTTTTGACAAGGAGGTTTGGTCCGCTCTCTTAGAGTAACAAAGTATATGCTACTCCTGGCAGGATCGCCAATTAAAGTTTTTACTTTTTGGTTAATTAAAAAAATAAATTTTTTAGACGTCTATGCGTCTTTTTTATTTTATTTTTTTTTTTAACTCTAGTGAGTTAATCTTAATACATATGTTAATACTTAACTGAGCTTATAATTCTGAAATATGTTGCTTAAATACTAGAAAATACATACTATCTTATCAACTAAATAATTGTAGGCAGTTACCTACATTTTAACATGATAAACCTTCTTTCTTTGTTTTCTTAAACAAGATTGATCATGTTTTATTCTGAGGGTGTTTACAAAAGAACATTTAGATAATGTGTTTACAATTTACAAGTACATTTAGGTAAAGTGTCTTTGTTTCTTATGATTGAACATGGTTTATTATCTTACAATTTAGAGAAAGTGTTTGTGTTATGAATCGTTGCTTATACCTACATAGTTATCGTTTGTCTGTGAGGGTATTCTACCTATCGTTCTTAACTTACGTGTATGTATATCTATGTATATATGTAAGTATGTATATCTGAATTTTTAAAATTTTTAGGTTATGACAAATAATTTTTGATACATACATAGATATGTACATGTGTATATAGCTAAGCATGTGTACATAAATTTATTTCTTTTTTTTTACCTCTATATCAGTAGTTTTTGCGGCACTTTATATGTACATACCTATGTATGTGCTTATGTATGTATATAGTTATGGAATCCGTTTTCCTGAAACTGGTTTTTATTCACGGGTTTAACTGTATATTTGCAATTTTTATTTTATTTTATTTTTAAAAATACTGTTTTTATAATTTTTTACGTTTTTGTATATACTTTTATATTTGTATCTACCTACATATGTATGTATGTTAATGTAGATTTTATTTTATTTTTCACTTTTTTACTTATGTAGGTACATATGTTGTTGTTCTATGTATTGCTTTGAGATTATTTTGTGTTTGCTTACTTACAGTCTGATATTCCGCGTAATACTGATGTGCTTTGATGTGTCTTTTTTTATTTACCTCATTCTGCTTTTTTATAGTTGAGATTAGTATTCTGCTCACTTCTTGCAATTGTTGCTTTCAGTTCTCTTTCGTTTTTTACTGGACCATGTATGTTTTAAGCCGAAGGTCCATACCATCCGTTCAATGCGTAGTTGCGTTTTATGCATGTGTCAAAAAAGTAGAATCAAAGTAATTTTATGTGGCAAGTTACAGAACAAAACGCAAAGAACGTATAGACGCATAGGACGGATAAAGTAGATCTACTTTCTACTTTTGTATCCGTCTCATGCACCATGAAACAACGTCAGCTGTTTTTGAAAGCGAAAGATGGCAAATTATATTATATTTTCAATGATATCGATAAAAACGGTAGTGTGGTGGATTTAAATTTTAAGTTTTTTTGTTATAAAAAAGTTTATAATAAATGAAAAATATTTTGTAATAAAGATTATAACTATTTTCAAGAATAAAATATATTAAAATCAGTTTTTAACATAAATATTTCAAAAACAAAATTTGCATTCTAGTTATCGATTGCTTTTGTGTACTGAGTGTCATCTCTGTTGTGTTTATTATTATTTAAGCAAGTGCAATGGAGGAGAAGCTAATTGAAGCTGTGAAAAATCACGAAATTTTGTATAATAAAAGCCTACTCCTCTACAAAATATTATATAGATAAACTCAATGAATTGAGTGAATTCATTTAAAATCACAATTTCACTTTCCATTTTTGCAAGAACTGTTTTTATTTTTAAAAATATTCACACTACAGCTGATCACAACAAGAATATTTGGCGCATAAAACGTATTGCATGTAACTTGAACTTATAATCGAAGAGAACGTACAGAAACGCATACAACGCATATGCATAGAACGGATGGTATGGACCTTCAGCTTTAGTATTTTGTGGACACTAAAAAACTTAAACTATTCTCTTCTTATAGAGGATTGGAGAAAAGAGAAGGATTAGGGCCAATCTTCTTTTTTTTTTGAGAATAGTAAATTATAACCACTCCATAAGTGGTTATAATTTTAGGGATTTGTTTGAGAGAAAAAAGGTAAAAAGAGATGATTAATCTTCTTTTCAATTAGGGTGATGGGTAAGGAATTGTACGATAGCTCACCTTCCTTTTAGGTAACCAAGTAGATAAGTTTAGCATAAATTTCTTTACAAGATTTCTTTAATTTATACACTTTAATAATTCATTTACAGTATATGGAAAGTTTACAATAAAGCTATATGCAAAAGGGGAATCATCTTAGTTAATGATCAAGTTGTAATTAAGTAAATTTCTTCTGTTACAGCTTTACGAAACGTCGGTTTTAAGAACCGAAGTTATGGCTAATGTTAGAAATTTTGTACTAAAAACCAATGTAGTCAACTTTATCAATGGTAAGTATATAATTAATTCACAATACAAAAAGTAAAAAATTCATTATAAATTTTATTGTTCAAACATGTAGTTTGAACATATAGTTTTTTATAATTTTTTTTCTTTTTTGATTATCACTACTTACATGTGTATTATTTATAACTATTAACAAGTTTATGTCCGACAGTGGTCGGTCCTAATAATTATATTTTGGATTTAAGATTTGAATACTTATTATTAGTTCATATTTGAAGATACAATAAATAAATACATGAATTAAAAAAACAGGTATTGTGGCAAACAAGAACTTTGTCAAAATTTATATCTCACTACTTTTAATAGCCGAAATTTTGGACAAGAACTTGGCCTTTTTTCACATTTATGTTTTTGTGAGGATCTGCTTACTTTTTGAAAAATTTTCTTTCTATAATATGTTTATGTTTTTGTGAGGATCTGCTTACTTTTTGAAAAATGTTCTTTCTATAATAAAACTTTTTAAACTTAAAATTTCTAGTATGTCTTATGTCAATTAATGATCACTGTGTCAGTTGAAAATGGTAAGAGTCGTCTGAAAAGAAACATGTAAAATACAGCGTAAATTTTAGGGGACGTGACGCCGTCTATTTTCTCAATATATTTACATATTAAAGTATGCTTAGCCAAAATACATGAATCAAAAGGATATTCCCAATGCGCATGCAAGGTTTGAATAGGGTAGATGGTGCTTTAAATTTTGGATTTTCCGATTGAGTATATCAATTACTATTTGTGCAAGAATGCCAGCTCTCTATAGTAAAATATTGTGTAAAATATTTTGGGCCTGGCCCCGCCGACTTTTATATCTGCTAGTGCTTATGGTTCATGCAAAGTTTTGTATTAAAAAGTTAATGAGAAATATATGATGAATAAATTAAAAACTACTAAACTGAAGTACATGAAAGAAAAGGCTATGATTTATGGGTGAATTTACGTCTACTTTTCAAAATAGGAAACTTTTATTTTGGATAAGTGCAATGAGTATGAAAATGTTTAATAAAATTTATCTTAATTTTGAATTTGAAGTGCTTATTTCCACCATTTGATAGCAACTTCTGGTTTTTTAGATTTTTCTTAGTGATCTCTGATCTAGATTTATTTGTGTATCAAATTTAATCTCGCTAGTGCGAATTGGAGTTTTAAAGTCGTGGCCCCGTATACTGGGTAAAACTTATTTGTTTTAAGATTTTCCATTTGATTTACGCAGCTACACTTATTTTTGTATAAAATTTCAGCTCTCTAGCGCGAATTATACGTGTAAATTTTATCAACATTACCTCTCCCACTATTTCTAACTCAAAATTTTGTTGTGAGCAGCGCTTATAATTCATGCTAATTTTCTTCTAAAATATGCTAGACCAAAGTAGATTAAACACAAGGCTAACATTTTATGGGAATGATCACGCCCACTTTTTAAAGTGATAGTTTAAATTATTGTGCACGTGCAACGCGTATGCAAGATTTTACTAAATTGGCTTGAATCAAAAGCTGTATATTAAGTTCTTAGTTCAAAATAATATTAGCGTGGCCCCGCCCATTCTGATAAAATTTTTTGGGTTTTCAGATTTTTCTAGTTGGTTTTCCACCTAGACCCACTTGTGTATTAAATTTCAGCTCATAAGCTCAACTATTGATTTTTTATTTTCTATTTTTTATTCTAACTAAAATGTCCAGGTTTTCAGATTTTTCTAGTTAGTTTCTCACCTAGACCTACTTGTATATCAAATTTAATCTCTGTAGCGCAACTTTTAATTTTTATGTAACCCTGCCCACTTTTCCAAACTTAAAATTTTTTTCGGCCAGTGCTTAGTAGTCGTGTCAAGTTTCGTTGCAAACGGATAATAATAACCACGTAAATAGTATATCTAAATATGCTGAGCCGCAGGGCATTAAAATGAGGTTTAAATTGTATGGGCGTGTCAACGCCCACTTTTTTACTACCAAATTTATAGCCTTGCATTACCTTATATTAGCTTTTTTAATTCTAACTTTGATGGGCGTAGCCCCGCCCATCTGACCAAAATGTCCGTTTTCAGATTTTTTAATTTTATTAAGAAATAGACGTTTAAATAGAATCAAACAGTTTTTCATTAGTAATTAGTTGGTTTCGTTTTTTTGGGCAAATGACACACAAGAAGTGCCAGATGTAAATAATACATAATAGTGATAATCAAAAAAAAGAAAAAAAATATATTTTCAAGAAATCCCATCTGGAGTGTTGAGTATAAGAGCCCTTGTGTCCCTCTTTTTTAGGCGGATGTGACCAGTAAAATTCAAGATGTTACGAGCAAGCGGATTAGGATGTCACTCGAGTTTTGTTAAAAATTTGCTTGCGTATTTTGCAATTTCTTCAATAACTAGTGGCATATATAAATCACGATGTATATTTGAGTTTTTGATGTACAATGGAGCCGATGTTATCAAACGTAAAATTTTGTTTTGCTTTCGTTATATTCTTTCGACATAAGAAGCTGAAGCAGTGCCCCATAACTGAATTCCGTATCACCATATTGGATTCAAATGCGACTTGTATAGTAAAAGTTTGCAGTCTAGGCTGAGTGTTGAATTTCTACCAATCAGCCAATATATCTGAGTTAGTTTAAGTTTCATTTGTATGAGTTTGAGTCAATATGGTGTTTCCATGTAAGTCGTCGATCAATATGTATACCATTGTGTTATGACAGGTGTCTATATTTTGTGTTGAGCTCTGAGGTTTTTGTTTCATATGCAACATGGTGTGATGAGGGTTCTTGCATTGAAGGCAAGTATGTTTGCTATTGCAATTTGCATTTAAGTGAGATGAGGCTAAAGGTAGGATCACACGATTGCCGCAATGCACCAATTATTGATCCATTTTATGTGTCCATCGTGTGATTTCACAATTTATGGTCCCATACGACAATCGAAAACAATATTCTGATGATTTGCCGCAATCAAATGCAACTTTGGTACGGCAATCGTGTGAACGATGCGCCAATATTTATTATGTTCTGGAGCAGCAATCAAAGTAGTCAATACGCGAGAATTTCTTAAATTAATTTATTTTTTCGTGTGCGCCAAGTGTTTTTGTACTCGTAGTTATAACTTATTTGAAACGTTAACATGAAGCTGTGAGCCAATATTTAACCCATATATTTAGTTTTTATTCGTTTAAAAGAACGAAAATTGCCTCTGCTTTGTATATTTAATAAGCAAAAAATATTGAAAGCAGAGGCAATTTTATTTCTTTTAAAGGAAGAAACCATTATTACGTACAAAATAAAATAGAAAAAAACGATTTCTAAAAAAAACTATTTGTACGTAAAAAAAACTACCACAACAGCTGCTTGTTTTTATTGCGCAAGTCAGAACAATTGTATGACTGGGCTGCGGCAATTATTGTCCCAAATATCTTCACCAATCTGCGTCAATCATGTGACTGCAAAGTATTTGATTGGGATAGTTTAGTTATTGTGCATCAATTCAGTACAATAAAAATTGGGTCAGATTGGTGTATTTGCGGCAATCGTGTGATCCTACTTTAAGCAATTATTGCAAATTTTATTTTGATACACGTAATCAATTCTTTGTTGTACAGTAAAACTTTTGAATTTGGGGCACATTCTCAGAGAATGGTGTTCGTTGCACAGCTTACAGGAAACTCTGCTTAAATTTTCATGAGATATGTATGTTTGGACATTGGTTTGAGGTGTTTTTGTCAAAGAGAAGCAGTTTTTTGAGGTTTTTATGCTTGCTAGGCGTTCTACCGCCTCATATCTGTCAACAAGAAACTGTGACATTTGTGACCATTGTGGGAGTTCACGGGGTGATGTGAGAGATTGTTCCCACAGAGCTAGAGTTAAATCCTGTAGTTTTGTTGATATCAACCGAATGAGAATTGCACGCTAAGTGTTCTTAAGGTGGCTAATGAATCATTTACCGCTGATTGTATTTTCCTTATGGAGTCAGTGTCTTCACATTTTGCATTTGGGATATCAAATAAAATTTTAATCTGATTATCTACGAGAACCCGCTTGTTTTGTATCGGGTTTTTAATGCATCCCATGTGAGTTCAAAATTGTTATTCGAGAGGGTGTATCTTTTTACAATGACACCTGCTTCACCTTTCGTTTTGTTCCGAAGGTGATACAGTTTCGTGACCGGGGTGAGCTTGGAGTGATTTATGTACACTGCTGTGAACATGTCACAAAATGAGGGCCATTGATCATAACTGCCGTGAAATACCTCCGTATCGCAAGGTGGGAGTTTTATGCAGTCACTGGGTGTATTTTACACGAAAGTTTGGGTGGAAGCCTGGTTAGGTATAGAGTAACGAGTAGTCGACTGAAAAACTGGGTTACCTGGAGTATCGGAGCGGATCATTCTAATTTGATCGGGAATTCTTGAGGTGCACTCATAATATGCTTTTGTACACTCTTCAATTCTTTCTTTAGCTTCCTGTCTATGCTCTGTATTGATTGGATTTTGTAAATTCTTGGTAAGAGGCATGAACCCTATCCCATCTTGTTTCCAGATCCTTCAACATTACCTCCAGGACCGATTCTATATGATCCCCGACCGCAGTTGCCAGGAACCTGTCGCTGAATGCGACTAGGTGGTCGTAGTCAAAGATTAGATGTTCTCTGACTGGACGAGTAGCTTCATAGGATGTGGAGGGCATTTTGTTACAAGATGTGTTAAGTTATGCTTTATTATATTTAAAAATAAGGAAGCAATAGGGAACTTGCCAACAAAGTAATATACGGGTCTATTGAATATAGAATTAAATACGGTTTGTTATTTATCCCGAGTAAAGAAATTAATAATATTTGCTTTAAATAAAATTGGCTGCTGATCTTATTTATTTACGATCAGGTAATGGTTATTCACGTTCAATTATTATATTTTGATAAGTTTGAAGTATTAGATTTTAAAACTCTTACAATGCTTGGAACAAAGTAAAGAAATTCTTAAATTTACATATATAGATTCTAATACTGATCGGAAATACGTTTTTTTGGAATAAGAGTTTGGGAAAATTTATTAACACAGGGGTAAGAATAATTCAATATTAGTACATATGTGTAAATTGGTTGTGAAGTGTTTTTCTAAATTGTTCTTTTGGTATTATCTTTAAACAAGTTTTAAATATATGCTATTATTTTTTATTTATTTTGGTTTTTGGATATTTATATCAAATAGCGGGGATAAATTTATGGATTGTGATTGCAAACAAAATTTGCTGGCAACATTCATAAATTTGTATGTATGTATGTGCGCACGCGAATAATCTTAAAATTGTTTGTTTTTATTATTACTTTAGTGCTACTCTCATTGTGTACAAAAATCTGAGTGAAATATTACCATCTGTCCAGGGTGGCCGAAGACATTTTTTAAAAAGTGGCAGCAAATAGGGGGTTATATAAAAAGGGAAAATTTAAAAAAAGAACGAGAAAACTACAATAAACTTTTTATTTTTAATGTATTTTTATATAATTCACTTAAAAAACATGGACAAAAGTGGTAAGGCAGTCGAAAAAGTCAAAAGTCACGCTGCATCCGTCTTCTTAATATTTTATATTTTTTGTTTATTTTTGTTTTTATTGATGTGATTTGAATTCACTTTGTTCTGCTGGGTATTAAATTGTTGGTTTTTGATTTTTATTCCTAATATTGTTTTGATAAAATTATGTGTGTATGTACGTATGATGATGTATGTTTGTAATAACTTTTGCTTATTCAGTTGATTGTTTCTTTTAATTTTTTTTGGTAGTGGACTGTATGAGTTTTCTTTTTTCTGTATGAGTTTTTTGTTTTTTTTTTTGTTTTTTCTTTGAGTCTTTAAGAAACGCACAACTGAAGACGCAACTCTTAAAGCCCAACTATAATATGAATAAGCGAACTTAAGCGACTGTGCGGTTACATATGAAACGTATGTGGCAAACTATAATGTATTTATGGAACTATACGTCAAGTTTCGTCAAATGTCATTTGCTTAAGCTAAGTGCCAAACTGAACGCACATTCCGTACGGAAAACAATGTTTGTGCATTTTTTAAACTCAAGCAAACAGCATCAGAAAATATTCATTGATTTAAAATATTTTTTTTGTTTCTTATTTTAAACTCAGAAAAGAAAGCAAAACTTCTATTTTCATTCTTTGTTTTACAATACACATACACATGAGTTTATTTATGTATGTTCATTGTTGTACTTTTTAGTAGGCAAAACATATAAAAGAAGTAATAAAGTGGTGGATATAATTATACGTGAATTTTTAATAGATTAGGATATTCGAACAAGTTATTTTGATTGAATTGCATTCATTTAGTAGTTATAAGAAGAAACAAAACTACTAAAAGATTGTGAACAATACCTATATGTGCAGCTGTGGCTAAATAATACTTAAGTGCATGTAAGTACATTGTGGGCACCTAAAAGTCACATCTGAATTGCTTAAGTATTTGACAGACTTATCATTCAATTCTGGCATTAGCTTAAGCCAGCCCATTCATATTATAGTTGGGCCTCTACTGAGCGCATGATAGAAACAGAATCGTTCCTTGCTCAGCTACTGAGGGTCGGTAAGTGAGCAAAACAAGTAAAGTGTTCGCCAAAAAGGTCTTTATATTTGTTGTTGCGTTTGCTTTATGTTGTTGCCTTAGATATTTCGTCACAGGCAAAGCATTAAAGAGGAAGGGAGAAGATAATAATAAATAACAATAAAAACATCTGCAAACCAAACTATTCGTCAACGAAGTGTATATGTAAAAGAAAAGTCAAATATGTGTAAAAAAAACAAAATTAATCTTCATGTATTTTGTTCTATAATGTTTATAAAATAAAAAATAATAAAAACAAAAAATCGCAACAAACATACATGCTCAAGACCGTTTGCCAAGATTTTACAAAATAAAGGGTCTCCAGTGAACACATGAGCCGAACGATCGAAAAAAACGGTCGTTTGTTGAGCGAAGAGCAAGCCAAAGAAGAACGAAGTTTGAGGGTTTTTTTCGCGACAGTGTAGCATCGTGTCAGTGGAAGAGTGTTTTTTTCTGACAACAAGCACAAGAAAGACCAATTATTGCGAGCACTGGTTAAGAATTAAATATTCTTAAAGCTATAATGATGCATTTTTATTTTAAAACTTATTATTTTTATATTAAAAATTAAAAAAAAACTTAACAAAGCTTTGGAAAGCAATGTTAAGTACAGCTGTATTATAAAAAAATTATTATATCAAAATTCTAAAGTAGGCACCCACGTTTGTTAAGACTACTTTAAGTTATTTCCAAAATGTGTATTTTGTACCTCAAATATTTTTGTTAATATAGCACATATTGATTCATGTTGCATCTGAAAATGAAGCTAGAAGTGCTAGCTCTTATCTTAAATTTATTATTTCTGTATTTGTGATGGAAAAGATCACCAAATTGGATAATTTGTTCTTGTTCGAAATACATATTAAAATCCATAAAAAAATATTAAAATAAATAAATAAAATCAAAACAAATCGAAATAAATTCAGTTAAGTGCGACTTTGATCTGCGCACGAAGGGTTCCGTACGGACACGGGATATGTAATTCAATACGAACTTTAGCCTATATAAAATATAGTTTTTGGATTTTTTTCGTTTTTGGGTTTTTTTTTCGGTTTAAGCATTTTTTTTAGTTTTGGCGTTTTTTGCGTTTATTATCGCTTTTTTTAGTTTGGCAATTTTTTTTGGTTTTTGACGTTTTTTTAATTTTGCCGATTTTTTTATTTTAGCGATTTTTAATTTTTGAAATTTTTTTCATACAGTCGATTCAGTTCTCGTGGTACCTTCATAGCGAACAGTCGATTAGCGGAATTTTTTCTTACATACCAAACAAACAAAAAATTATACAAAAAAATAGTCGTAGTACATATTTTTCATAATAGGTACATACTGACTTTAATAAATAAGCTTTATTGCTTTGTTAATATTTTTTACATAGTGGACATAACAAAAACAAAAAAAACCGCAAACAAAAAAACATAAGCAGTGGCATTGAGGAATACTCTATACGAGTACCTCAAAAACAAACAATAATAAAGTACCAAAACAAACAAAAAACCGCAAACAAAAAAGTGCCCTTGAGGAATACTATATATGAGTAACTCAAATACAAAAAATTTTGAAGTGAGTTCTAACGGCAGAAATGCTTACTGTGAGTTCTGAAGCACTTAATGAAAACAATGGAAATAAGAAATCTAATGAAAGTCTTTTTTTAACGGCAAAGCCAATTTTTCGTCAGCGATCAACTTCGCTTTGTCCAATGCCAAATAGTGATTCATTAACATTGCAGTTGCCTAGTACTTCTTCATATAAGTCAGTAATATCATCTCCTTCAGGCTCGTATTCGTCACTTAACAAAGTTATCACTACAGTTAAAAGTAGCTCAAAACCCAAGGTACAAGTCGGAATGGACAGATACATAACAGTGGTAAAGCGTGGGCGAAGCCCAAATTCTTCAAAAATTTCATCTGCTGCAAAAATGTCTCGGGATAATAGCGCTTCATCTACCAATCGTCAAAATCGTTTTTCATTATTGCAAGTCACCGACGACAAGCCCGCTGCATCGTCGCAAAAGTCTTTTAAGCCACCACCTATATATTTGAGAGAGAAAAATTCTAACGCCCTAATTAAAAAATTAGTCTCGGCCATTGGTGAAAACGCATTTCATGTTATTCCAATAAACCGTGGTAATATTGACGAAACTAAAATTCAAATATACGAAGAAAAAAATTTCCGTAAAATAGTGACGTGAATTTGAAAAAAATAAAACAAGTTTTTATACGTACCAGCTTAAGAGTGCCAAAGGTATGCAGATCGTATTGAAGGCTATTGACTCTTATGTTAATCCCGAAGAAGTAAAAGATGCACTCATGATACAAGGATTTAAGGTAAAAAATGTTACCAACATAATCAATAGGGAGAAGATCCCCCAGCCTCTATTTCGTGTTGAACTGGAGCCGAATGATATACAGCTGAAAAAAAACGAGACACACCCAATTTATAGCCTAAAAACCTCTTATACCGAAAAATCACAGTTGAAGCGCCACATAAGCGATCAGGTCCCGTACAGTGCCATAATTGCCAAGAATATAGCCATACAAAAACATACTGTAAATGACCCACTGTTTGTGTTATTTGCGGCGAATTACACGGCACTGCAATAAGCCAAAAGATCAAAGTGATAAAAAATGCAGTAATTGTGGAGGTAATCACACCGCTAACTACAGAGGTTGTTCTGTGTACTCTTTTGTCAAACAGACTATGGTGCAAAAACTAAATTAGCCCCATCTCAATCAGCAAACGCTTACTCCGCCACTTTTGCGCAAATGAGCCAACCAGTTACTTCCCGTGTATCGTATGTCGATGCTGCCAAAACAAATTCTATTCCCGCACAAAATGTTTCCCCGCCAAATATTTCAACAAATACAAACTCAACTTTTAGTTTTAATCGCCTTAAACCTACTATTGATATTTTAGTGAAACTATAAATAAATTCACAACAAATATGACTAGCATGATGCAAGAAATGCTACGAATGCAGAATACACTACTTCAAGCATTAATTAACAAGCCATGAACACGTTAAAAATATGTTTCTGGAACGCAAACGGCATTCGCCAACATAAAAATTAACTTGAGCACCTCCTTAGGGAAAAAAATATTCTTATATTCTTGGTCTCTGAGACACATTTGACTTCGAGAAGCTTTTTCAAAATAAATGGCTACACTATGCATGATACAAAGGACCCTAGAGGGAGAGCATGCGGTGGATCTGCAATTCAAATTAAGTCAAGACTCAAGCACTATATTCTTGACAACGTTAGTGAAGAATATATGCCAGCTACGAATATTTTTGTAGAAAATTTTTGTTCTAATTTCGTGATATCATCAATTTACTTACCTCTTACATTTTCAGTTACCGAAGATCAGTATGAGAAGTTCTACAAATCGCTTGGATCTTGTTTCGTGGCACCTGGAGACTACAATGCAAAGCATACGTACTGGGGGTCGCGCCTTGTAACACCTAGAGGTCAAGCTTTGTTTAATGCTATTTCAAAAATGGGCTTAGATGTTATACCGAGTGGGGAGCCCACTTACTGGCCTACTGACGTACGAAAAATTCCGGATGTTACTGATTTTGGCGTAATGAATAATATTTCTAGGGATTTAATTAATGTTGAAACTTCTCTAGATCTCTCCTCCGATCACTCCCCCACTATCGTTACAATCTGTAACTAACTAACAAGTGACTTACCTCACCCATATATGAAGATGATCAATCGTGTTAATTGGCTGCGATTCAAAAAATATCTTAGTAGCCATTGCACGGAAAATATTACACTAAGAACACCCAATGATATTGAAACTAACATTGCCAATCTTAAAGAAATTATTAAACAGGCTGCTGAACATGCCACTACCTCCCATCCGCAGTCTGGATTTAATAAAATTTATTCCAGGGATATTGAACATCTCGTGTGTGAAAAAAGAAGAGCTAGAAGGGAATGGCAACAGCACAGATCACCCTAAAATAAACCCAGACTTAAAGAATGTACTAAACGACTGCAAGAGTTGCTTGCATCTGAAAAAACTTCATGTCTTAAAAATTATTTGGAAGGTCTTGATGTCACTCAACGTCCAAGTCGGAATGGACAGATATATATATAACTGTAATTAAGCGCGTGCGAATCTCAAATTCCACTAAAATTGCATCTGCCCAAAGATATCTAGGAATAACTGCGCATCTTCTACAAATCGTCAAAACCGTTTGCAAATATTGCAAGATGACAACGATAAACCCGATGTACCCACGAACAAAACCTCCAAGCCGCCACCAATATATTCGAGAAAAAAAATCCAACTTATCTTATCAAAAAATTAATCTCGGTCATTGGTGAGAATAAATTTCATATTGTTTCAATAAAACGTGGCAACATCGAAGAAACGAAAATTCAAATTTATGAGGAAAAAGATTTCTGAATTTGAAAAACATAAAACAAGTTTCTACACATACCAGCTGAAGAGCGCTAAAGGCCTGCAGATCGTATTGAAGGGCATAGATTTTTATGTTGTTCTCGAGGAAATAAAAGATGCACTCGTCCTCCAGGGATTTAAGGTAAATAATGTATCCAATATAATTAATAAGGAGAAAGTCCCCCAACTTTTATTTCGCGTTGAACTTGAGCAGAACGTTATAAAATTAAAAAAAAATGATACACACCCAATTTATAAGTTAAAATACCTCTTATAACGAAAAATCACAGTTGAAGAGCCACATAGGCGTTCAGGTCCTGTACAGTGCCGTAATTGCAAAGAATATGACCATACAAAAACATACTGCAATTTACCCTCTGTTTGTGTTGTGTGCGGCGATTCAAAATACTGACATTTGTCATGTTCAGTAACAGACGAGCAGAGTTATATTGATAGGGTTTTCCTAACTTGACAGTTCGGCCACTTCTGACATCAGGTCGTCCTCGACCTCATCCTCGTCGTCATCAAATTCGGGAGAACCCTCACACCGGGTTTCATTTTGTCAGAACTAAAAACTGAACAAAATTTACGAGTTGTTATCTGCACCCCTGGTATGTCCTCAAGTAAGTATCGATCATTTCCAATCACGCGTGTCACGACATAAGGACCCCGATATTTTGGTAACAGCTTTCGTAATTCACCGGTTGCTGGGGATTCGTTTTCAATGAGCACGAGATCACCTTCGTTATACGAGGTAGGATGACTGTGCTTCTCGTCAAACCTTTTCTTCTAACGTTGCCGTTACCTTTTAATGTTCTCGATTGCCATTTGCCTTTTCTCACTCATTGGGACAGATGTTGCTGGACAATCGTCATTTTGTATCGCCGCCAAAATACCGTTTTGTATTACGTCAATTGGTTTGTAGTCGAAAATAAGCTCATTTGGACTAAAACCCGATGTCCCATTTTTTGCGAATTAATCGACCACTGCATTTTGTATAAATTCACGTCCCAGTCTTTGGGATCCTCTGTGGTAGTACGAAGATATGACAATATGGTGTGGTTGACATGTTCCACTTGTCCGTTGGCTCTAAGAGTACGTACAGCATTCTTAATGTGCTGAATACAGTTATCGTCGCAATATTGTTCGAAAATCTTCGAAATGAAAGCCGTGCCACGGTCAGAAATTATGCGTTTTGGTAGACCAAAATAGCTAGACAGCTCATTCAAAAAATTTACAACTGGTACAGATTTCGAATTTCGAACAGCCTTGATGACAGCGTATTTTGTGAAAGCATCGGAAATAGCCAGGACATGTGTGTTACCTCGTTTACTTCTTATAAACGGTCCTAGGTGGTCTACATGTATTTGGCGGAAAGGCATCGGTTCCAAATCTTTATAATGCATTTTACCTTCGGGCTTTCCGTCCTTCGTTTTGTTGTAACAACATGTCATGCAAGCTGATATATACTCTTTCATATACTTGCGCATACGTGAAAACTAAAAATTTTGTTGAACTCGCTCCAAACTCTTCTCTAATCCGTAGTGTCCTACGTCATCATGACAATATTTAGCAATTCGCCATCGTACTGCGTTGGGAATAACCAGCTTCGCTCCCTGGCCCGTTTGGCGATATAAACGATTAGTTTTCAGTACGTACGCCAATTTGAGTTGCGAGTATTGGTCAGATTTTATTTCTTTCCGCAGAGTTTTGATCACGTTCAGAAGTTTCTCGTCTTTGAGTTGCATTAATAATACCCAGTCATCACTACCCATCTTTAAGCTCATGACAAAACCCGCAGGTTCGGGTTCATTGGCCGGCAAGTCGGGTGCTTCAAAGCATCTACGTGAGCCATACGAGTCCATTCACGATGCACCAGCTCACAATCAAACTAATAATTTTAGCAACCACCGTGACACCTTCGGCTGAAGTTCTTTAGTAGCCTTAATTTTCGTAATTGCTGCGCAATCTGTTACCACTCGAAAATGTTTTCCTAGCAGACCTGGGCAAAATGCATTACTTTTGCATTAGCATTAAATTAAAAAAAACCAATGCAAATGCAAATTTATTGAATTAACACTAAATCGTATGCTTTTAATGCATTATTTTTTCCATTGAATTAAAATCCCCTCAAAGTAATGCATTAATATTGCATTGGCATTAAATTTGATATTTTTAATGCACTATTTTTTGCATTGCATTAAAATATCCTCAAAGTAATGCACTAATATTACATTAGCATTAAATTTCATATTTTTAATGCACTAGTTTTTGCATTGAATTAAAATCACTTCAAGGTAATGCATTAACATTGCATTGGCACTAAATCACAAGTAAAAATTGCACTGATTTTGCATTACCACTAATGAAGTAATGCAATATGATTGCATTGTCGCTAAAACCTATTGTACATAATAAAATTAAACAAAGGATGAACAAAGCAAATACAAATTAAAAAATACAGTAAAGCTCACATTGAGGCCACCTACAAATGAAAAATATTCATTGAACATACACATCTCACTTAATCAACAAGAGGGTATTAAGTAAAAATTTTTGATATCTCACTTTTTGCAGGAAACCAACTAACAACACCAATATCTATCTACTGAAAAAATTTCAACGTATTTGGATCACTCTTTTGTTGATAACATTTTTTTTACTTTATGATTTTAATACGAAATGTAAGTGTTTTTATGATGAAATTGCTAAAATTTTTTCTGATTTGCGACTCTTTTCAAAACAAAGATATTCTTATATAATAATTGCAAGGTTTTAAAATAAAAACAATGTACATATATTTTCAAATGGAATTTGCTCACCGTGATGTATTTGGATTTTTAAATTTTCCTAAAATGTAACCACAAACGGTTTTTCGTCTATACTGAAAATTTTAAAATTTTGACTTAATACTCCCTTGTTGATTAACCTTCCTTTCCACAACGTATGTTTAAGAGTTAACGTGAACTTTAACTGACAGTTCTTCATACAAAACTTCTCGTTAAAGTCCCTCTTCGCTTTTAATTGTACATTCTGAAAAGGGCCGTAAGTGCGATATGTATGTTCAATGAATATTTTTCATATGTAGGTGGCCTCAATGTAAACTTTACTGTATTCTTTAATCTTCATTTGTTTTGTTCACCCTTTATTTAATTTTGTGTGCACAATATGTTTTAGTGACAATGGAATCATATTGCATTACTTCATTAGTGCTAATGCAAAATTAGTGCATTTTTACGTGTGATTTAGTGCCAATGCAATATTAATGCATTGCCTTGACGAGATTTTAATTCAATGCAAAAAATAGTGCATTAAAAATATCATATTTAATGCCAATGCAATATTAGCGCATTACTTTGAGGAGATTTTAATTCAATTCAAAAAATAGTGCATTAAAAATATCAAATTTAATGCCAATGCAATATTAATGCATTACTTTGAGGGGATTTTAATTCAATGGAAAAAATAATGCATTAAAAGCATACGATTTAGTGTTAATTCAATAAATTTGCATTTGCATTGATTTGGTTTAATGTAGGAAAATGCTCAATGCATTACCTTATTTAATGCAAATTTCCCAGGTCTGTTTCCTAGCAGGTAAACTCGAAAACGATCCAAAGTATCCACAACAGCCAGCACTTCTAACTCGAAGCTGTGATATTTTGCTTCCGTGTCCGAGCAATGTCTGCTAAAATAAAAAACGGGGTGCCACATGCCAACCTCAGTTGATTGTACGAGAACACCAGCTAGGCCCAAACTACTGGCATCCGTATGCACCTCGTGTTGTGGTGCTAAACTATACATTGCGAGGACAGGCTTGCTACAAAGAATTCCCACTAATCTTTTAAACGCCTCATTCTGGAGATCGCCCCATTTGAAGATATCCGACTCACTTTTACGTAGAAGTTCAGTAAGCGGTCTTGAGATTATAGAGTAATTTATTATTTATTTATTTATAGCAAATACATCCAAGAATTTATTTAAACGATCAATGCCGTCTTTTACCGTTTTGCTGGGGATTACAACGTCGTCAAGATACGCTAATACTTCACCCGTGTTCATAAATTCTAATATATGATTCACCACGGCTTGGAAAACGGCGGGAGCATTCACCAAGCCAAACGGCATTCGGTTATATTCATAGTGACCATTCGAGGTGACGAAAGCCGTGAACATTTTAGACTTCTCTTCAATTGCTATTTGGTTTTTTTTTTAATACATTTATTTATTTATTGTATCTTCAATTATGAACTAACAATAAGTATCCAAATTTAAATCTAAAATATAAGTATTAGGCCTGACCACTGTCGGACATAAACTTAGTGATAGTTATAAATAATACATAAGAATAGTGATAATCAAAAAAAAAGAGAAAAAAATATATTTTCAATCAATCCCATCTGGAGTGTTGAGTATAAGAGCCCTTGTGTCCTTCTTTTTCAAGCGAATGTGGCCAGTAAAATTCAAGATGTTACGAGCAAGCGGATTACTTGAGTCACAAGTTTTGTTAAATATTTGCCTGAGTATTTTGCTATTTCTTCAATCACTAGTGGCATATTCAAATCACGATGTATATTTGAGTTTTTAATGTACCATGGAGCCGATGTTATCAAACGTAAAATTTTGTTTTGCCTTTGTTGGATTCTCTCGACGTTAGAAGCTGAAGCAGTGCCCCATAACTGAATTCCGTAGCACCATATTGGCTTTAAAAGCGACTTGTATAATAAAAGTTTGCAGTCTAGGCTGAGTGTTGAATTTCTACCAATCAGCCAATATATCTGAATTAGTTTAAGTTTCACTTGTATTAGCTTTGAGTCAATATGGTGTTTCCATGTAAGTCGTCGATCAAAGTGTATACCAAGGTATTTTACATGTGAATGCTGAGGAACAACTTGATTGTTGATTCGAATTGGGGAACAAGTATCTCTTCGCAGGGTAAATGTTACCTGAACACACTTTTGCTCGTTTACCTTAATTCTCCATAATTTTAACCATAGTTCCAGTTGTGTAATATGTTCTTGTAGATATCGGGAAGCCTCATGAGGATTTTCGTGCATACTTAAGCAGGCTGTATCATCGGCAAACGTAGATGTATGGATATTACTGCTCAAAGGCATATCACAAGTATAAATCAAATACAAAACTGGCCCCAGTATGCTCTCCTGTGGCACACCGGATGATATAGATTCGGGCACACTCATGAATTCTCCTTCCACAACCGTAAACTTCCGGGTAGTAATGTAACTTTCTAATAAATTCACCAAATTTATTGGTAGATATGATTTTAATTTTAAAATTAGACCTTCATGCCACACTTTATCAAATGCCTGCGAAACGTCAATAAACAGTGCAGAACAGTACTTCTTTTCTTCAAATGTTCTTCTTATACATTGAACCAATCTGTGCGTTTGTTAAATGGTGCTATGCTGACTTCTAAAACCAAACTGATGGTCTGGGATGCACCCACTACCAATTAGAATTGGGGACTATTTTGACATGAGCAGTTTTTCGAAAAGTTTTGACATTGTTGATAGCAGGCTTATTGGCTTGTATGATTCTGCTTTGGTCAGATCTTTGCCCGGCATTGGAATCATTTCCAGCTGTGGGGATAATACTCTAGTCGTAAAATGGCATTAAAAATGAATAACATGATTCTAAATGCAATACGAGGCAATTTTATTAGCATTTGGTTACTAATTCCATCAATACCCGGTGCTTTCTTCGGGTTGAGTTCAGCAATTAGATTTTGTACATCACACATTTTAAATTTTATGGGTCGAGGGGGTAGCGCAACTACACTCGGGAAATCAACAACACCAGTACATGTCTTTGGGGTAAATACGGATTTTAAATGCTTTGCAAACAAGTTACCTTTTTCAATATCACTCCTGGCCCAAACTCCGGTAGAAGTGCGCAGAGGTGGTTTAAATTCAACGGGTGTTTCAATTCTTTTCGCAGCGCGCCACAAAGAATAATTATATGCTGTTGTGACATCGAGATTTTCCAGATAGTTTTTAAGAGAAGCAGTTTTTTCATATGCAAGCAGTTCTTGGAGTCTTTTAGTGCACTCATTTAATCTAATTTTATTTTGGGGTGATCTGTGCTGTTGCCATTCTCTTCTAGCTCTTCTTTTTGCACATACGAGAAGTTCAATATCTGTAGAATATATTCTGTTAAAGCCAGTCTGCGGATGAGAGGAAGCGGCATGTTCAGCTGCCTGCTTAATATTTTCGTTAAGATTAGCAATATTAGATTCAATATCGTCATGAGTTCTTAGCTTAATGTTTTCAGTGCAATGACTACTAAGATATTTTTTGAATCGCAGCCAATTAACACGACTGACCATTTTCACATATGGGTGAGGTAGAGCACTTCTCAGTGGGGTACAGATTTTAACGATCGTGGGAGAGTGATCGGACGATAGATCTAGAGAAGCTTCGACGTGAATTAATTACCTAGAAATATTTTTCATGACGCCAAAATCTATAATATCCGGAATTTTATGTATGTCAGTAGGCCAGTAAGTGGGCTCCCCACTCGAAATGACGTCCAAGCCCATTTTTGAAATTGTGTTGAACAACGCTCGTCCTCTAGGTGTGATAAGACGCGAACCCCAGAAAGTAAGTTTTGCATTATAGTATCCAGCTGCTACGAAACAAGGGCCAAGAGATTTGTAGAAATCCTCGTATTGATCCTCAGTAATTGCGAATCTAGGAGGGGAGTAAATTAATGATATGACAAAATTTGTGCAAAAATTTTCGATAAAAATATTCACAAATGTTGTCAAGAATATAATGCTTCAGTCTTGACTTTATTAAAATTGCTGATCTCCCGCAAGCTCTTCCTCTTGGGTCCTTTGAATCATATAAAATGTAGCCATTAATTTTGAATAGGCTTCTTGAAGTCAAATGAGTCTCAGAAACCAACATTATATTAATATTTTTTTCCGTGAGCACTTTGCTCAAGTTCATTTTTATGCCGTTTGCGTTCCAGAAACTTATCTTTAACGTGTTCATGGCTTGTTAACTAATGCTTGAAGCAGTGTAGACTGCATTCGTAGCATTTCTTGCATCATGCTAGTCATATTAGTCGTAAAATTATTTATAGTCAGCACTAGATTTTCAATAGTAGCTTCAAGGCGACTAAAATTAAAGCTTGAGGTTGCATTCGTTGAATTATTTTGAGGCGGAATATTTTGTGTGGGAATATAACTAGTCTTAGCTGCATCGGCATACGATACACGTGAAGTGACCGGTTAGCTCATTTGAGCAAAAGTGGCGGAGTAAGCGTTTGCTGTTTGTGCTGGAGCTAATTTAGGTTTTTGCCCCATAGTCTGTTTAACGAAAGAATAGACAGGACAACCTCTGTAGTTAGCGGTGTGATTACCTCCACAATTACTGCATTTTTTATCACTTTGATCTTTTGGCTTATTGCAACTAGCAGTGCCGTGTAATTCGCCGCACACAACACAAACAGTGGGTAATTTACAGTATGTTTTTGTGTGACCATATTCTTGACAATTATGGCACTGTACGGGTCCAGAACGCTTGTGTGGTTCTTCAACTGTTATTTTTCGGTATAAGAGATATTTTAAATTGTAAATTGGATGAGTCTCGCTTTTTTTCAATTTTATATCATTTGGCTCAAGTTCAACGCGAAATAGAGGTTGAGGAATCTTCTCCCTATTTATTATGTTAGATACATTTTTGACCTTAAATCCCTGGGTGATAACCTATCCGCAAGTCTAATGCGGTGAAGCAATTTCCGGCGAGTTGAGCGAATTGTTCATCCATTATTGGCATAGGATATGGCGTTTTTACGGTGATTTTATTTAGTTTGTGGTAGTCCACACACAGACGATGCTCCCCATTTTTCTTTTCTACAAGAACTATTCCGGATGCATAAAGCGAATCAGATTTACGGATTATATGATTTTCAAGAAGTTCCGTTAAGATACCGTCTACAATAGGTCGTTTTGCAAATGGTATCTTGTATGGTTTCGTACAAACTGGTTCCGTGGTGGCCAATTTTATTTCCATCTGCACTAAATTACATTTTCCTAATTGCTTTATGTTTTCAGCGAAACACTGCTTATGTGTGCTTAACACCATCTTTAGTTGTTTGCTTTCATCAGGCTTACAATTTCCATGAGACTCAATTGCGTTAATATTTTGCACCCAACACTTGTCTCCTTCTATAATTGTACGCTTTCCCCGGCGACATAGCAAGTCTCGACCAATAAGGATATTTGCGGGTATCATTGAATCTTCTACAATGAAAAAATCGATTTCACATGTCGTGTCGTCGATTAGAACGTCTACAATAATCTTCGAGTCACAAATGTATTCACCTCCTGCAAAACCTTTTAGAACAACCAACTTGGGTGGAAAATGTTTTTCTCATTAGGCAACGATCACTACCAGAATCAATAAACGCTTCAGTGGCGACATTGTTTATTTTGACGGCTTTAGAAAGTCTGTCAATCAACTCTGAACTTTCCTGAGTAATTTTGTTTACATTTGCATATTCATTCGGCTTTGATTTACAATCAGCCGATTTGTGAGAAGTTCGGTGGCAAATTTCGCAACGAAGTTTTTTCTGAGGTTCTGGACACTTAACTGAGTAATGACCGAAGTTGGCACAATTATAACATTTAATTCTACTCAGTGGAGTATCGTTGGCTTTCTTCGTTGGTGCAGTTCTGATTGTGGTTCCGCTTGTGTCACCTTTTATTTTGGTATTAATCATCGTCGTTTTAATCTCATTATATTTACAATAACTTATTATGTCGTTGAGAAGCTGGTTGCAAGACACGTATTCATTTGAAATTTTCCTCTTTAATTTATGATCGTTGATCCCATTGACGATATGTCGTGCTATGGCTGAGTCGCTTATATTTCCCTTTTTACCAAAGGCACACATTTTATAATAGTACTCTTGGGGAGACTCGTGTACATGACGAATCATAGCTGTCATTTTTATATGAACATCGGCGGCATTATCAATGTGGGGAAAATCTAAAAGAAACTTATTAGTAAACTGTGGCCAAGACATAAATACCTCTGTTGTACTGCAAATACGACGGAACGATCGTCCCATGCGTAAGCCGACTTTAAAAGCTTAACTCTTTTTAACGAATTGCGTCGCGTTAATAGTCATCCACGGACGGGTTAAAATCTGGCAAAAGCGAAATAATTTCTCGAACTTGGGCATATGGATTCATTATTTGCTGATTTTGTTGAAAAGCAGGTTGTGATGAAGAAAACTGTGTTGACATCACATTACCAGTGGAGGGCACCGTAAATTGGTGTTGAATGTATGTTGGCTCACGTTGAGTGTAAATGGGTGGTTGAAACGCGTGTTGAAAACAGCCGTAGGTTGTTGCTCCTGCTTGGACGAACGTTGGAGTTACCTGCTGCGAAAAACTAGTAGTTGACGAAATATTGGGGGCGTAATTATTCCTCTGTTGAGGCTGTAGTGTGTTGTAGAGTGACGGTAAAGCTTTCGTTGATAATGGAATATTAAGTGCGTGAATATTCGGTGTCTGTACGTTGGGTGCGTTATGGTTTGTTAATGCCAAAGCTTCATAGACATAATTAGACGTTTGTGGATTGTGGGGTACGTTGTAAGACGACAAAGGAGACGTTCTCAGAGGCATAGTTTGCATATGGGCCGTGGTCGACGATATTTGTGGTACGTTGTAATACGATGAAACAGTATTCGTTGTTTCCGACGGGCGATCCTGGGTACTGGGAACATGACCAGGCTCCAATGTTATAGAAGACGTTGCTGCATTTTCATACGCGTGACCACTTCCGTGTGATACATCTGGCGTAAGGAACGCTTGCAACGGTGATGACACATCTACTGGGTAGAGCTGGGTCGTTCACGAACGAACGGGTACAAATGAACGAATCAGTAAAATGAACGAAGTGAGCCGGTCACTTTACTGAGCTGTTTTGGCTCAGCAGTACTGACAAAAAGTACAATTGAACGGAATGAGCGAACGAGCGCACTGGGGTGTTTTTTTTTTTTTTTTTTAATTTTTCATATGAAATTTTTTGTCACATTCTGGTTTTCAATTGCCTTTTTGTCTGCTTTTAGAAACAGTATGACCATTATGAAATTAATAAAATTGCCATTAATATTTCTTAAGTTTTTTGAACATATTAAAGTTTTTCTTTTAACAAATTTTAAGTATATATGTACAAACACATGTACATACGTACATATTATAATTATTATTATGATTTCTTAATCCTATACTATAATATTTTAAAAATTTTTACTGATTTTTTTTTCTTAAATTTTCCAGTGTTTGTTTTGCTTATTTTGCGAAACAATTCATAACAAATTCATTACATTTGTCCCTTTTTATTTGACGAATCAACTGTTTGTGTTTTTATTTCGTTCTATTTCTTGAAAAAAGCGGATGAACGAAATGAACGAACTCGTTCTTTTTTAGAAAATTAACGAAAATGAGCGGTCACTTGAATGAACGATTTGGCACAGCTCTACTACTGGGTCAAATTCGGATGATTTATACCGTTCTAGCAACGACTGAGTCTTGGCTACTTGATTTTCCAGCACTCGTATACGTTGTGACAAGAGATACAGTGAAAGAAAAAAAGTGGAATGCGAAAAATATTTTAGGATCACTAATGCTTTTCGCGACATTCAATGTGTTTTACGTTACAAAACTTTTAAGGAAAGAAATGAATATGTATTAAAAAGACATTTTAACATTTTTTGGAGCAGCTTCACTAAACTGCATTTAATATCAAAACTTAAAAGACCAATAACTCAGGAAATATTTAAAAATTTGTTTTGGGAAATGTTTCAGTTTCATATGAAAAGTTCGCTCTTGCGCAGAGCGATTTTGTCGGCGGCGGCTGAATCATAAAAAATCATCGGCAGCGGCTGAAAATCGGCTGTCAGCCGGCTGAAACAACTTCAGGTTTAACCATGATACACTAATATAAATGTAGAGAAATTCAAACAATCAAATGAAATAAAATAATATAATAGGAAAGTAAAAATAAATTCAGTTCATAGCTTCAAATACTTAAATTACTGAACTAAATATGTTTTAAAATTTTTTTTCATTATAACGGAGATAAAGTGTAATGGCTCGATTATGGATAGCAACCGAACTGTAGTTGCCTTGCTAGTTGCCGAAATGGTATTACGGATGGCAACTGGCAACTAACAGCTGGTAATTTCAGTTGCCATATTGGCAACCACAAATTTGTAGTTGCTGCGTAGTGAAAAGAGAAAAAATTAAAAATTAAGTGCTATATTATTTTTATTTTCGAGTTTCTTCTTTGCATATTAAAAAGAAAATATGATTTACAGCTAAAAAAGAGATGTTAAAACCTATTTTAGGCCGTCTAATAGAATTAACATTTTGCATTTCCTTCTCTTCCTCAGCAATTAATTCAACTTAACTAATAATTTTTAGGATAAATATTGTTAAGCACTTTTACTTGATGATTTTGTCTTAAACACTTGTATTTCTTATATATTGCATTTTTGTTCACATAATTTTCAGTTGCCAATCCACAGTGGAAACTTTTGTAAAATAAATGGTAATAAATCTGGAACTTCTAAACTACTTATTGGATTTATATGAAACTTCGAACATCCGTAGAGGAGGACTCAGGCTTTAAAACAAATGTCAAAACAATTCTGCGGCTTGTAACTTTTAGAAAAATTATCCGATTTTTATGAGATAAAACGTTTTGATCTAAGCTCAACATTTTTAATAAATAATGTCCTTAAATGTGTTTTCGTATCTCTCATAACTTAGAAGATATTTGACTTTTAACAAAAAAAAATTTTTTTGCCTCGACTTTTTTTAGTATTTCACCTACAACTTTTTAGTCAATTGTTGGATTTTAAATTACAGCACTAAATTTCTGATCAAATTTTAAATAAAACTAAGTAAAAAAAATTATTAGTATCTGCAGTCGTGAAAACGGGAAAAGGCAAAGAATTCAGTTTTAAAATTTTTCTGAAAAAGACACGTTTTTTTAAGAAAAAGTATCTTCATTATTTTCAATTTTGTGAAAAACTTTGTTTAACACATGCACTTTTAAACCACATAGCGCTAAAAACAAACATTTACTTATGTCTTCTTTGCTAAAGGTTGAAATTATCCTGGAAATAAATAATTTATTTATTTTTAAATTACATGTTTGAGCTATGTTAATTACCATAATTTTACAATTTATTTATTTCAATTATTTTTAAGAAAACAATCCGAAATATCGAAGCTTAAGAGGTTATTTATTTGAACTGCTTCAATGTCGTCTTTCTCTATTTCTTTAGTTATCTTTCGTAACCATTTCAATCGTAATGCTTGTAAAACTGGATCTGAGGATAACAATAATTGAAGCATTAAATCATAATTTTCTGCTAATTTTGAACACTTTCGACTATTAAATAATCTGTACTGCTTTACATCTTAGTTCCTTGCTTCTTGAGCTTCTTCTGTAAGTTCTCCCAGAGGTAGGATGTTGGTTTCAATGATTTCTTTTCCATGAGATAATACCTTATGTACAGTTGGCGTCATCAATCTCCATGGATATACATTTTTTATCAATACTTTTTTTCATTAGCAAAAGCATCAAATTTTTCTGCATTAATTTGCTTTTTACTGTTAATAGTTGCCAGTATTATTTTTAAGTTCCTTATTAGTTTTTTATCCAAGCCGGTTATCAAGGATGTAGTCTCAGGAATCTCAAAAAAGCGTCTAGCAGTATTTCCATTATTCGAGCTACCATAACCGTTAATTGACATATCAATTATAAGCCCATGCTTTCTAAATTCATCTTGTATCCTTTTCTTCTCAGTGCTTCGTGTAACTGCTAAGTCTTTGTTGTTTCGCAAGGAGACAGTTTCATTACCTTTGATATTTCTATATTTTATATCATATGATAGATGCAAGCAATACTCCATAAATCTAATGCGAGCATGAAGTGAAATTCCAAATTTAAGGGCTTCCTCTTTTATAGTTTCATCAGATTTATCTTCAAACTCAGAGCTTTTTTTCCCACATATATTGCATTTCCAGTATGACTTGGTATCCGTCAGGGCATTGACAACTTTTCCATCTATCATAGTCAATTGTAAATCAAACGTGAAATTTATAATGCAGTCAGAAATTTTTATTGCAATGCTTGGCAAGTTCCTTATTTCTTCTGATATAGTAATCACAATATTTTGAGTTTCATCTCTATTTTCTTTCATATATTCAAATTTTATTGGTCGACATAATAACTTTGATGCAGGCGTCCTATTTATCCATACGTCTTCAAATGCAGGTACAGTGGATGATGATGATGAATTTGTATATAAACGCATTCTAAGAGGTACCAACGTAGACATAAATATCGATGAAAAAGATATATTATCTTCGCTTTGTTGTCTATATTCAGAAAATCCAGAAGTCCCATCACAACCTCATTTACAAATTAATACTAGCTCGGACCTGTGGCATTTACTTATGTCTTCTTTGCTAAAGGTTGAAATTATCCTGGAAGCAGTATTTTCGAGGAGACTGCATAACTCAATAGTGGCGCCCGTGCTACTAACGTTCGAAACCGATGGCAAAATTACATCCTTTGTTGCCTTCAATGACTTTGTAGATGGCAAATTTCCCCATTTCTTTTCATTCATAGCTTTTCTTAATATTTCATTTTTATTCCTTGTTAGACCCAAGTTTAGAATAAGGGCTAATGCATCTTCATTAGTAAAATATGTTTTAGATTTAGGCGTTGGTATGCTTTCCACCATATGTTGTATTCTCTTTGGAGATGCTTTTGGAAGAGCATCTACAATTTTGCCAACTTCCTTCAGTTTTTTTTTGGTTAAGGCACTTCTAAAGGCATCCTTTATAAGGCCAAAAAAGTGGTTTTTAATGAGGTCTTCTTGTTTTTTATTCTGGCTTCTTGGTTGAAGTTCCTCGTATAATTTATTATGCATTCCCAATTGTTTCATATCAATCTGTGTAACTATCTCGGTTTTTAGCCATTGTTCATTTTGTTTTTGTAACTTAGTTTTGTTATAATTTAATTCTTTAATTTTTCTTTCGTACGCTACCAAAAAGTTCTCTATTTTTTTAGAAGCATCTTCATTTAGTTTTAATCCAAATGAGTTGTCAATTATGTCTATGATTTTAGAACATTTTTCTTGGCGCAATAAACTAACAGGGACGTATTCCCATAGAAGTTTACATACCGCGTTATATTTAATACTGTTGTAGCGCAGCTCTTTTCTTTAGCCTAACTTCCGTATAAAATACAAGGCGTGTTAATTGCTCAAAGGTTTATTCAAGAGTGAAATTCAGAGTACAAAGTAAGATGAAAGAAAGAAGTAAAAACAGAGTAGTAAATATTCGCATTGGTTTACAAGGTTGCACATAAATGTACCAAAAACTCCAACACTCCTCCTCAATGCCAATATTTATAATAAATTCAAATAACAATATATATTATGTATTTATAAAAGTAAATAAAAATACATTACATAGCCAGACCCAGAAGTTTTGAAAATCGTTCATGGCTAACCCTTTGTAGATTTTTAGTCAACACATCAGCAATCATGTCCTTTGTATTACAATATTTCAAATTTATCTGTTTTTTCTGATATAAATCTCTAACGTGGTGGTATTTAATATCGATATGCTTACTACGGGCATGATACATTGGATTCTTAACAAGATGCAATGCTCCCATGTTGTCGTCTTGAATTTCAATGACATCATTATTCAAACCGACCTCACCCAATAGTTTGGTAATATATGTTGCTTCTTTGGCCGCCGAAGACAGCGCCATATACTCAGCTTCAGTACTGGATAACGCAACAGATTGTTGCTTCCGACTTTCCCATGAAAAGGCTGCACCTGCTAGAAGAAAAGTGTACCCCGTATAAGACTTCCGGTCAGCAGCATCTCCACCCCAGTCTGCGTCGACATAACATTTAATTGGACAGCCTGTTTTATGATACTTTAGTTGCATATTCTTAGTTTTGCTTAAATATTTTAAAACCCTTTTCGCTGCGGTGAAATGCTCAATATGAGGGTCGCTATTCCTTTGTGATAGCTTTGAGATAGAGTGTAAAATGTCAGGCCTAGTACATAGACTGATATACATAAGAGAACCTATCAACGACTGGTATTCAACTTGATCGACTCTATTACAATCTTCGTTATTACATGTAACTTGGAAATTCGGTTCCAAGGGTGTTGCCACTGATCGACAGTTCTCCATGTTATACCGTTTCAATAAATTGTCTATGCTCCCTCTTTGATTAATTGCAATTGAGCCCGTTGGTTCGTTTCTTTCCACTTCAATATTCAAAAAATTATTCACTGGCCCTTTATCCACTACTTGCAATCTTTCTGCAATTGCATTCTTAATAGAATTCATCTCATCCATATCGGAACACTCTATCAACATGTCGTCCACATATACAGCGATTATGTTAATACTATTTTCAATTTCTTTTACATACAAGCATGGCTCACTTTCACACGCATAAAACCCAAATTCATTTAAAATGAGTTTAAATTACGGTTCCATTGGCGTCCTGACTGCTTCAGGCCATATAATGCCTTCTTCAATTTCAACACGTGATTTGGTCGACTTTTGTCCACAAACTTTTCCGGCTGGGTAATATAAACATCCTCGTCTAATTTACTATTGAGATATGCTGTTGAAACATCCATCTGGTGTAAATGTAGCTCATATTCAGCCGCTAATGCAAATACCATCCTTATGGTCTCGTATCTGACAACGGGAGAGAATGTTTCATTATAATTAACTCCATAAACTTGTGCACAGCCTTTTGCCACCAATCTAGCCTTAAATCTTTCGATGTCACCATTCTTATTCTTCTTAAGCGAAAAAAACCCATCGGCAACCTATAGCCTTCTGCTCAGTTGGGGGCTCAACCAGTTCCCACGTTTCATTTTTTAAAAGTGCAGTGTACTCGCTTTCCATAGCATCCCACCAAAACTGTGAATACTCACATGATAGAGCCTCATTTACGTATTCAGGGACGTCAATTTTTGTAGAACACATAAAATTAATAGTGTTGTATACCTTTCTGGGTCTGCCCTGTGCTCCGCGAATAATTCTGGGTCTCCCCTTTGCTCTTCTGCCTGGTTCTTCTTCAAAGCCAAGGAATTCACTTGCAGATTCATAGTCACTTTCATTTCGTATATCTATTTCGGTATCTACTATCTCAGCGCCGTTATTATCTTCTATCTCACCGCCGTTGTTATCCTGTTGTTCGATTCTAGTTGGCAACAATTCAATATCAGCTTGACCTTTCAGTTCTGTCTCTATGAAATAAACATCTCTGCTAACGATTATTTTTCCTGTTGTCTTATCATATAAACGATAGGCCTTTGCAGTGTCTGAATACCCTACCATAAGGTATTCCTTACTCTTAGGTTTAAACTTGCCATGTCTTTTGTCCAATGCAAAAGCCACCGAACCAAATGTTTTGAAGTGTTTGACCACCGGTTTAAGTCCAAACCAAACTTCATGAGGCGTCATATTATGTATTGCTTTTGTGCGAGATATATTCCTTAAATATGCAGCAGTTTTGACTGCTTCTGCCCAAAGATTTTCATTAAGCCCTGCACAAATTATCATGCACCGCGGCATCTCTACCAGAGTGCGATTGAACCTTTCGGCGACCCCATTTTGCTGCGGAGTATACGGAATTGCCGAACAATTCCATTTTCTTTCAAGCCATCAAAGGCGCCATTCACAAATTCGGTGCCATTGTCGCTGCGCAGTATTTTAATCTTACGATTAAGTTGTCGCTCGACCATAGATTTAAACTCTTTAAACTTAGAAAGCCCGACCACTGTCGGACATAAACTTAGTGATAGTTATAAATAATACATAAGTAGTGATAATCAAAAAAAAAAAAAAGAGAAAAAAAAATATTTTCAAGAAATACCATCTGGAGTGTTGAGTAGAAGAGCCCTTGTGTCCTTCTTTTTCAAGCGAATGTGGCCAGTAAAATTCAAGATGTTACGAGCAAGCGGATTAGGATGTGACTCGAGTTTTGTTAAATATTTGCCTGCGTATTTTTCTATTTCTTCAATCACTAGTGGCATATTCAAATCACGATGTATATTTGAGTTTTTAATGTACCATGGAGCCGATGTTATTAAACGTAAAATTTTGCTTTGCCTTCGTTGGATTCTCTCGACGTTAGAAGCTGAAGCAGTGCCCCATAACTGAATTCCGTAGCACCATATTGGCTTCAAAAGAGACTTGTATAATAAAAGTTTGCAGTCTAGGCTGAGTGTTGAATTTCTACCAATCAGCCAATATATCTGAGTTAGTTTAAGTTTCATTTGTATTAGCTTTGAGTCAATATGGTGTTTCCATGTAAGTCGTCGATCAAGGTGTATACCAAGGTATTTTACATGTGAATGCTGAGGAACAACTTGATTGTTGATTCGAATTGGGGAACAAGTATCTCTTCGCAGGGTAAATGTTACCTGAACACACTTTTGCTCGTTTACCTTAATTCTCCATAATTTTAACCATAGTTCCAGTTGTGTAATATGTTCTTGTAGATATCGGGAAGCATCATGAGGATTTTCGTGCATACTTAAGCAGGCTGTATCATCGGCAAACGTAGATGTATGGATATTGCTGCTCAAAGGCATATCACAAGTATAAATCAAATACAAAACTGGATTCGGGTACACTCATGAATTCTCCTTCCACAACCGTGAACTTCTGGGTAGTAATGTAACTTTCTAATAAATTCATGAAATTTATTGGTAGATATGATTTTAATTTTAAAATTACACCTTCATGCCACACTTTATCAAATGCCTGCGAAACGTCAATAAACAGTGCAGAACAGTACTTCTTTTCTTCAAATGTTCCTCTTATACATTGAACCAATCTATGCGTTTGTTCAATGGTGCTTTGCTGACTTCTAAAACCAAACTGATGGTCTGGGATGCACCCACTGCCAATTAGAATTGGGGACAATTTTGACATGAGCAGTTTTTCGAAAAGTTTTGACATTGTATTGGCCTGTATGATTCTGCCTTCGTCAGATCTTTGCCCGGCTTTGGAATCATTTTAACTTTGGCAAGCTTCCAGCTGTGGGGATAATACTCTAGTAGTAAAATGGCATTAAAAATTAATAACATGATTCTAAATGCAATACGAGGCAATTTTATTAGCATTTGGTTACTAATTCCATCAATACCCGGTGCTTTCTTCGGGTTGAGTTCAGCAATTAGATTTTGTACATCACACATTTTAAATTTTATGGGTCGAGGGGGTAGCGCAACTACACTCGGGAAATCAACAACACCAGTACATGTGTTTGGGGTAAATACGGATTTTAAATGCTTTGCAAACAAGTTACCTTTTTCAATATCACTCCTGGCCCAAACTCCGGTAGAACTGCGCAGAGGTGGTTTAAACTCAACGGGTGTTTTAATTCTTTTCGCAGCGCGCCACAAAGAATAATTAGATGCTGGTGTGACATCGAGATTTTCCAGATAGTTTTTAAGAGAAGCAGTTTTTTCATATGCAAGCAGTTGGAGTCTTTTGGTGCACTCTTTTAATCTAATTTTATTTTGGGGTGATCTGTGCTGTTGCCATTCTCTTCTAGCTCTTCTTTTTGCACATACGAGAAGTTCAATATCTGTAGAATATATTCTGTTAAACCCAGTCTGCGGATGGGAGGAAGTGGCATGTTCAGCTGCCTGCTTAATATTTTCGTTCAGATTAGCAATATTAGATTCAATATCGTCATGAGTTCTTAGCTTAATGTTTTCAGTGCAATGACTACTAAAATATTTTTTGAATCGCAGCCAATTAACACGACTGACCATTTTCACATATGGGTGAGGTAGAGCACTTCTCAGTGGGCTACAGGTTGTAACGATCGTGGGAGAGTGATCGGACGATAGATCTAGGGAAGCTTCGACGTGAATAAATTCCCTAGAAATATTTTTCATGACGCCAAAATCTATAATATCCGGAATTTTATGTATGTCAGTAGGCCAGTAAGTGGGCTCCCTACTCGAAATGACGTCCAAGCCCATTTTTGAAATTGTGTTGAACAACGCTCGTCCTCTAGGTGTGATAAGACGCGAACCCCAGAAAGTATGTTTTGCATTATAGTCTCCTGCTGCTACGAAACAAGGGCCAAGAGATTTGTAGAAATCCTCGTATTGATCCTCAGTAATTGCGAATCTAGGAGGGGAGTAAATTGATGATATGACAAAATTTGTGCAAAAATTTTCGATACAAATATTCGTTGCTTGTAGATGTTCTTCACAAATGTTGTCAAGAATATAATGCTTGAGTCTTGACTTTATTAAAATTGCTGATCTCCCGCAAGCTCTTCCTCTTGGGTCCTTTGAATCATATAAAATGTAGCCATTAATTTTGAATAGGCTTCTTGAAGTCAAATGAGTCTCAGAAACCAACATTATATTAATATTTTTTTCCGTGAGAAAGTGCTCAAGTTCATTTTTATGTTGGCGAATGCCGTTTGCGTTCCAGAAACTTATCTTTAACGTATTCATGGCTTGTTAACTAATGCTTGAAGCAGTGTAGACTGCATTCGTAGCATTTCTTGCATCATGCTAGTCATATTAGTCGTAAAATTATTTATAGTCAGCAATAGATTTTCAATAGTAGCTTCAAGGCGACTAAAATTAAAGCTTGAGGTTGCATTCGTTGAATTATTTTGAGGCGGAATATTTTGTGTGGGAATATAACTAGTCTTAGCTGCATCGGCATACGATACACGTGAAGTGACAGGTTGACTCATTTGAGCAAAAGTGGCGGAGTAAGCGTTTGCTGTTTGTGCTGGAGCTAATTTAGGTTTTTGCCCCATAGTCTGCTTAATGAAAGAATATACAGGACATCCTCTGTAGTTAGCGGTGTGATTACCTCCACAATTACTACATTTTTTTTCTGCTAGATCTTTAGGCTTAGTACAACCAGCAGTACCGTGCAATTCACCGCAGATAACACAAACTGATGGTAACTTGCAGTATGTTTTTGTGTGACCATATTCTTGACAATTATGGCACTGTACGGGTCCAGAACGCTTGTGTGGTTCTTCTACTGTTATTTTTCGGTATAAGAGATATTTTAAATTGTAAATTGGATGAGTCTCGCTTTTTTCAATTTTATATAGAGCAACATAGGAATCGATGCCCTTCAATACGATCTGCAGGCCTTTAGCACTTTTAAGCTGATATGTGTAGAAACTTTTCTTACTTTTTTCAAATTCATTAATCAGTTTGCGAAAATCTTTTTCTTCATAAATTTGAATTTTGGTTTCATCAATGTTACCACGTTTTATTGGAACGATGTGAAATTTATTCTCACCAATGACTGAAATTAAATTTTTTATAACAGCGTTTGAATTTTTTTCTCTCAAATAGATTGGAGGCGGCTTGGATGTTTTGTTCGTAGATACATCGGGTTCGTTGTTGTCAACTTGTAATATTTGAAAACGATTTTGACGGTTAATAGAGGATGCGCTGTTATCCCTAGACATTTTTGGAGCAGATGAAATTTTCGAAGACTTTGGGCTTCGCCCGCGCTTTACCACTGTTATATATCTGTCCATTCCCACTTGGACCTTGGGTTTTTGGCTGCTCTTAACTTCAGTAAAAACTTGGTTAAGTGATGACCACGAGCCCGAAGCGGATGATATCGCTGAGTTAAATGTAGAAGTACTAGGCAACGGTAATGTTAACGAATCACTAGTTGGCATTGGACAAAGCGAAGTTGATCGCTGACGAAAAAGTGGCCTCGCCGTTAAAAAAAGTCTACTATCAGATTTCTTATTTAATTTATTATCATTAAGAGCTTCAGAGCTCTCAGTAAGTCTATCATTAGATTTTTTATTTTTATTATTTTCATTAAGAGCTTCAGAACTCACAGTAAAATAGGCATTTCTGCCATTAGAACTCACTTCACAGTTATTTGTTTTTGAGGTACTCATATAGAGTATTCCTCAAGGGCACTTTTGTTTGTTTGTTTTTTTATTACGGTTTTTTGTTTTTGTTAATTATGACTATGTAAAAAAAATATTAGCAATGCAAATAAAGCTAACAATAACAATATGTATTCCGAATATTTTTTCGTACAATTTTTTTTTGTTTAGTATGAAATAAAAACTCCGCTAAATCGACTGTTCACTATGAATGTACAACGAGAGCTGAGAACTCAATGAATGTCAACATGTATTTTGCACCACCACAGGATACACTGTTCAAGGGCCACACACGTCACTGTGTATAATTTCAAGCAAATCAGTAGCTCTATTCTCCGAACATTTGAATGGTCTGACACTGCATTTACATTGCAAGCAAACATTACAGTCCATGTTATCAGGGATGTTTACATTTATACCCAGTACCATATTCTTATTTACTAATTGCCGCAAACTAGCAAAATTCATGTGTCCGAATCGTTTATGCCACTTCATTACCTCGTCAGTAGCGCCACATGAAAGAAAACATTTATTATTACTATTTACATCATGTAAAAATAATCCGCCGACCCTTTTGGGTTTAAACAAAACCTTACCGCTTTTACTTATCACTGCCTCTTTGTCACTAAATGTAACATTACAACCACCACTTACAGCCTTACCAACCGAAATAAAATTACACTGCAAGCACGGAACGTAGAGAACTTCTTTCAATACTATTTGAAACTCTTTTATGTAAACCTTTCCTTTACCCTCTGTTAAAATTCTATTGCTACCAGCAAGTTCAATTTCTTCTTTGTGTTCTTCAAATTCTTCAAACATACTGCGGTCGCAACACAAATGTGCTGATGCTCCGCTGTCGACGCACCAAATATTCTGCCGCAATGTACTCTCATTTGATACAGAGAAAGCAGCACGATATGTTTGATCGTTTTTCTGTTCTGCTTTTGAGCTTTTTTCTCTGCATTGCGCTGCTTAGTGACCACTTCGGCCACAGTTAAAACATTTGAAGTTATGTTTTTTGCGAAAACCGTTGTTGTCGTTGTCTTTGTTATAGCTGTTCCGTTGATTTCTCTTTTTCTCTTTTCCGTCGCGGGCTATAAATGCCTGTACAGTATTTTCTGTATTTGTAGTTTCACTGTTCGCCTTTCGTCGTTGACCTTCTTCAATCAATTTAATTTTAAGTGTAGATAATCCTGGAAGCTGGGCCACCACCAGATTCTCATAATTTTTCGGCAAACTAGCCAGCAACATAATTACATAGAGCTCCTCCTGAAGGGTAACACCAGTTTCTGCCAATTTATCAACAATTGAGGCAAAGTTGCTTATGTACTGTTGAATACATTCATCTGCTCCCATACGCGCTTCCAGAAGTTGCTTGAACAATGTTACTTTTCGCACGGGTCCCTTTGGTCGATGTACCTCTTTCAATGTATTCCAGGTATCAGCAGATGTTTGACAGTTTTTAATGTACGATATTTGCAAAGGGGTTGAGCACAATATTAGTGTAGCTGTCGCTTTCTCATCCTTTGCAACCCATGCTGCTACCACAGCAGCATTTGTACTAGTTGATTCAGGCTTTACTGAATTACCCGAAACAACCGACCATAAATCTTGGTGCACAAGCACGCTTCTCACCTGAAGACTCCAAGAATCGTAATTCGTATCATCTAACTTGGGTATATTACACATAGAGGACATTTTCCTTTACTTTATATTTTTTACTTATTTTTTCATAAAATTCTACGTAGCACCTGGGCCCATAACCTGTTGTAGCGCAGCTCTTTTATTTAGCCTAACTTCCGTATAAAATACAAGGCGTGTTAATTGCTCAAACGTTTATTCAAGAGTGAAATTCAGAGTACAAAATAAGATGAAAGAAAGAAGTAAAAGCAGAGTAGTAAATATTCGCATTGGTTTACAAGGTTGCACATAAATGTACCAAAAAATCCAACAAATACTAATCTCCATAACAGTTCATTATAGAGTGATTATTCTTATAAAAGAACATTGCGTTTTTATGCAATACAGCATAATTTATAAGCACCTTTGCTAATTTTGTCTAATTACCTAGTACTTTGAAGTGTTATTAAGTAGAAGTAGCATAATCAGGTAATACCTCCCGATGTTGCTGTAATAAAAGCCGCGAAAACCTTTTTTTAATCCTTAAAAATGTGTGTTGTTTTTCGTTAAATGCTTACCTGTTATTAACATTAACCACACTTACATGGAAAAACATATGGTATAATTACCATAAATATTTTTTATTGAGAAAAATATACATAGACTTGTTGGATAACATTCAAAATTTATTTTTGTTTTTCTATTTAGTTTGAATTTCAGAATTCATAAAAGTTTTAAATAGCTGATGTGTGAATAAAGGGAAAAAAGTTAAGCGCATTCTACATATTTTTTGAATTGCACCCTACAATCGGAATATCTCGAGATCAGTTAATTATATTGGAATAATTTTTTCAGGCAAAGTAAAAAGACTCACATGAAAGCTAAAAATGCCAACATAACTTTTTTCAGAAAATTTGCGCGCATCTTCGCATTTATGAAAAGGCTGTTAAAAATTTAAGTTTAACATGTTGCCAACTATCCTAATAACTAAATGATATAGCTAAAACTTTCAAAATATACCGTCACAACTTTTTATAAGCGCATAAGCACAAAAAAAATTTGAAATTGGCAGTTTTCGGACACTGCTGAGTGTATGGTGCATGCCCAAAATACAAAATAATTGGCTCTTAGCATATTCTGAATAGATTGTTTTTAGCGCTATGTGGTTTAAAAGTGCATGTGTTAAACAAAGTTTTTCACAAAATTTAAAATAATGAAGATACTTATTCTTAAAAAAACGTGCCTTTTCCAGAAAAATTTTAAAACTTTGAATTCTTTGCCTTTTTTCGTTTTCACGACTGCAGATACTAATAATTTTTTTACTTATTTTTATTTAAAATTTGATCAGAAATTTAATGCTGTCTTTTAATTTAAAATCCAACAATTGACTAAAAAATTGTAGGTGAAATACTAAAAAAAGTCAAGGCAAAAAATAAATTTTTTTTGTTAAAAGTCAAATATCTTCTAATTAGTATCTTGTAGTTTATCCAGGATTGATCTGTGTTTACTATTTTAGCTTGCAAATATTTAATTATTTTTTCTCTTTTCATTGCTTGTAACTCTGTATTGAACCACTTATTTACGTTGTTATTTTCATGTATAATTTTTTTAAAAATGCTTCTTTGTATTGTTTCCTTTAAACAAGCATCAAATAGGACTACGTTTTCATTAATATTTTTATCATCATCAAATTTCATATTATTGATTAGCTCTGTATTAAACATATATTTATTGTATTTAAATATCTCTATAATCTTTCTTTCTTTTTCATTTCTATTATTTATATTTGGAATTGATATATTTAATGTTTCGTGATCGGCAATTTTACTCGTCACACTATTATTTACTGATATATTATAATTATTTGTTATTACGTAGTCAATTATTGTACTAGAGGTTTTTGTTACACGGGTGCATTCATTTACTATTTGTTTCATACCATTATCATTTAATATACAATTAATTCTATTTTTATATGTGGATTTTCTTAACCAGTCTATATTAAAGTCTCCGGTAATTAAAATATCACAGCTATTATCACAGATTTCTTCCACTATTTCTTCAAATATGTTACAAAATTCATACTCACTATGACTAGGCGATCTATATATTGCACCAATTATAAAAGTGTAGTTTTCATATGTGGCTTTACAAAGTAATATCCAATATTTTGTATCATCGACCTTTTTTAAATATTTTGGTTATAATCCAATGCTTTTTAAAGTATATCATGACACCACCAGTTCTTGTGGATGTTGATAGTGACATAATATGGCCGTAGTCATGTAACATCACTTCAATATCATTTATATCTTTTGTTGCATGTGTTTCGAACAGAATGAGGAAATCAGGGCTTTCAGTTAATGTTGTTCAAACAACAATTGACTAGCTTGGCAATTTTCGAGTTGGTTGAGGAAAAATCAAAAGATTTTGATTAGTAAATCTTTCAATTCGACTGTGCTGTGTGTGCTTTATTTTGTATAGAAAGAGTTATGTATTTTTAAAATTGTATTTAATTTCATTGAATTTTAAATAAAAAATATAAAAATTAATGAATGAATGCAGTGGAAGTTGTTAGTTTATAAATTTGTAACTGTGAAAAATATATAAATTTGACAGATGAATGAAAATCTTTCAATTCAGTTTATGAAGTATGTGGCCAAGAATCAATTCAATTGAAACTCAATTGAAAATTGAATTGAAACATGCATTGGGTGCTGCATAAAAAATTGAAATTGACAAAAATTAAATAAAACACAACAAAAGCACTCGTTTCCAAGCGAAAATAAGTATTTATATACTTACAAGCAAAATGATCACTAAAAATCATTCTTGACATTTGTAAAAAAAATCATAAAATTTGAATTTCACTCTTATGTAAAAATACGAAATTTTAAATTACAATAATATTGCATTTAAAGGAAAGATAATTATGTGTACATTTAACTTCTGTATATATATATATACAGTGTTGAAAAATATAATAGAAACGACAACTACTTGCACATTTCATATCGTATTTTTAACTTCTAAGGTAATCATTTCACCAGATACATACTGTATTAGACTCTTTGATAACGGTACTTTATTTTAAGTTTGCTTTTGGGTACATGATCTCAAAAATTTAAGTTTAGTATTCTTTTAGTGCAGTGACCACATGTTTTGGTTGGAAAAAAATATAGAAACGTTGCGGAAACTTTTAATTATTCTACTTTAAATTAATAAAATATTGTTATTTAAAAAGTGTTTGATACTTAGTGGGAAAGGTACGTTAAAACAATGAAACTGCTGTAAATCTTTTCATATTTCATTAATACCTCCTTCAAGATGGGTCGTGGTAAAAATTGTACAGTTCATTAAAGGGAAATCATTAACAAATTAAAAAATGATGGCCTTTTCATGTCTCAGATTGCCGACTTCATGAACTGCTCGAAAAAAAAGGTGTTTTCTGCGGTGCATTTTAAACCTTCGGAGGAAAAGCGAGGACGAAGGCGCGCAACATCAAAAAAGTTTGACCAATTGCTCATACGAGTCGAAAAAAAATCCATTTTTATCCTCAGAAGACCTGAAAAATGCGTTAAAAGCACCAGTAAGCAGTCGGACAATCCGAAATAGATTGATATATGCGGGTTTAAAGGCATATAGTGCAAGGAAAGTACCATACCTTAGCCAAAACAACATAAACTGCAGGTTATCGTTTGCTAGGAAACACGTGTCGCGCAGAAATTGGAAAAACGTATTATGGTCTGACGAGACAAAGGTTAATTTGTTTGGGTCTGATGGCAAGGTGCATGTAAGACGCCCTAAAAACACTCCCTACTATCCAAAGCACACGTTAAAGACTGTTAAGCATGGGGGTGGCAATATAATGCTTTGGGGATGCTTTTCATCGTCAGGTGTAGGTCCGTTATTCTGGGTAAAGGATAAGATGTGCGCTGTCGACTACACAAACATTTTACAGACAGTCATGCTTCCATACGCCGATGAAGAAATGCCTTTGAAGTGGCAGTTTCAGCAGGATAACGACCCCAAACACTCATCTAAGCTGGCAAAGAAATGGTTCCAAGACAACAATGTCCACCTGTTGAAATGGCCTTCACAGTCCCCGGACTTAAACCCCATCGAGCACCTTTGAGGCATTCTAAAAAAGAAAATTGCTGGCTATAAGCCAAAAAATAAAGCAGATTTGTGGGAGAAAGTCCAGGCCGAATGGTACAATAAAGACCCATTAGTTTGTGCCAGGTTGGTAGACTCAATGGGCCGGCGCTGTACCGAAGTCCTTAAAAACAAGGGTGGAACAACCAAATATTAATTTCAATTTAATTTCAACATGGTATTTATTGTTTTGAAGAAAAAAGTTTGTGTTAATTTGTTTTAAGTTTGTTGTTTCTATAATTTTTTCCAAGGGCAATGAAATGAATGCCGTCATATTTTTTGTTACATAAATGCAGCTGAGCTATGTTATTCTAATTTTAGTATATAAATAAGTTCTGTTATAAAAAACAAATAAACTCCCAAAATAAAATATTTTTACAAGTAATATTCTGAAAAGAAAGAAAAATGCACATCGTTTCTATTATATTTTCCAACACTGTATATATATATATATATATATATATATATATATATATATAAAGTGAAAGATTGTATAAAATTCAATACTTTTATCTAAATGAAATATTTTACCGAAGTTGTAGATATTGGGAGTAATAATAAAAACTGAATTTAACTTAGAGCTCGTTAAAAACTTTTAACTTCCTTTTCGGCGATTATTCTACTATTTTCCGTTTTCCTACAACTGGCAACACTGATCTTTAAAAGCATATTGTTTTTGCATGAACTTAATTAAGGCACATTTAATATGCACATTTGATATGCCTTGAACTTAATCCCCAGTAAAAAATATGATCATCCAAAGACTAATCTTGGAGCGCTCCTTTGCGAGTAATGGATTACTCCATAAAACTCCGGATTTCATTGGATTTTTAACACAGCATGTCCGCAGAAACGAGTACTCCTTTTAAGCTCCTTATGGAGTACTCCCTTTGATCTTAAAAATGACGAAAGAGGGAGTATTAGCTTTTGTCTCCTAAAAGAGCATAAAGGGAGTAATCGTTTTTGTCTCCTAAAAAGAGCATATCCCTTTATGCTATGTAAAAATTCATATAACATACAAATTTGTTTATTTTTCCAATTTCATTTTCAACTAGTCGTCTTAAATGACGCTTAGAAACTAAATTAAAACTAAACTGACTAAATAGAAAAACAAAACGAAAACAACAATTAACAGTCATATCAATGAAAAAAAACCAAAAACGAACTGATACATCCCTCATTGATCCATTTGGAGTATTAAGCGAGGCATAAACAACAAAACAAAACAAAAGTTTCGATAGCTCGCTTATTACTCTAAATGGATGAACAAGTCATTACTCCTTTGTTGCTCGATTATGGATTAATCCATATATTTTTTATTTTTAAATCTCGATCGAGATTTACTCAACACATGTTATGTTTCACATTTGTAAATGTTAGTATGCACTTGTATAAGTAAACAAACCAACATCATTTTACTGCTTTCGTAAGTTAAAGCCTCAATACTTACGAATCGTAACTATTGAGGCTTTATTGATCTTGTTTCATAGTTATTCATATGTATGAAATAGAATGAAAGGAATAAAATAATTATGGCGAGTTTCAAAAACATCATCATTAAGTTTCATGCAGATCTATAGTGTACGTACCTTTTGTTTGCATTTTATGACAATTCACACAAAAAACGTTGCAAATTTTTTGCACAAGCTTAATGAAGAATGGATTATAAACTAGAACGTTCAATTCAATATGACCTAAGTGGCCTGGACATGCCTGTATATTAAAACATGTTGTACATGGTTCCATTCGCTTCCCGAAAGTACCCATTTGACTATCGTACAAGCCACCAGGTAGAGGATGTCCCAAAGGGTCGTATGTCAAAGCTGTAATAACTTTTACAACACTGAGGCGCCTTATTGCTTCGCCAGTAAACACAGAAAAGTCCAAAGTGCTTGGAAGCATATGCATATCAATAGTTTTCATTGTTCCCATAGTAAAACTATCTTTTTGAAGAATCTCAAGAAAATCTAATTTTAAAAGCTTCTTATTTTTTTATTTCTGTTTTGTTACTCCCGCTATAGGCTTCTTAGCTAAATAAATGTATACAATAAACAGATGTTTGGAAACACGTGCAGACGAGAGAACGAAGCCGACACTGTTTTGTCGGCGGCGGCGGCTTAGCAAAATATCTAAGGCGGCGCCTGAAAGTCTACTGAAGTCGATGGCGGCGGCTTAAAAAAATCGACTTAAGTCGGCATAGTAATTTATAATTTATTCAAAAAACACATTTGTTATAGTAATAGACAATGTCATAGAATATAATATTATTGGCAACTGTTTAATTAAATATACTTAAGTCTGAATTAAAATTTGTTTCACATGTATTTAATGGTTACGCTTTTTTGAGAAAATCTTTGCCAAGTTTGAACGTAGCTTAACACTATGTTCACACTTACGTGTTTAACGTCTCAATAAAAACGACGATTTGAGATGACTTGTTTTGTTATACCTGTTGTTTTTTGTGTTGTAAAATTTTAGCACTGATAAGGTCACCTGATACTGATTCGCCTTGATAGTATGTTTCCACGAACTTAACGCTACTGCCACACGTCCAATAATGGGTTTCAATCCATTACTTGGAGAAACGTTAAATTTTTGTTTCAAAGTTCAATACATTCACAATTTTTTACTACCACACTCATACGTTTGGGAAATGAAACCAGGTGTACTTTAATTTTTCTTTCAACGCTTCATTAAATTTTTCTTTCAAAAGAACTGCTGTTTTAAAATAAAATTTGTGTTTGTAAGAAATTTTAAACACAAGTAATTTTCTTTGCTGAAATAAAATATGTAGGCGAACATTTGTAATTGTTTCCTCGATGACGCCACTTTAAACATAAAGTTGCATATCAAATTGCTTGCAACCTACCTCACAACTTCAATTTTTGGAAATTTTTAATAACTAAATGTGTGAAAAAATTTAAATCAAATTATTGAACGTGTAGCCGCAAGGTTACACACAAGGCACATTTAATACAGGTACATGCATTAGGCAAAACTCTCTGCTAACTCTCTGGCAACTCTCTGCTTCTCACATAGCTTTACATGGTAATTGTCAAAAAATTGTATGCATCAAACAAGGCACAAATGTAATTGTCAAATGAATTCTTCGTTATAAACTTGTAAACAAAAAATCAGCGGATGAGCAATATGCCTGATACGTGTACCTGTTTGATATGCCTTGGTTACACACATGATACAATAATACAGGTAACCGCGAAGCACCAGCTGTTTTGCTTGTTTCGTGTTGTGTTCTATCAAATGTTGTTTATGTTTTACCAACCCACGCGCAGAATGCCTATTAAGGCTGGACTAATACTAACAACTTTGCAAAGCCAAGAGAAACCGTAAGTACATGTATCTTGTTTTTTGACAGTTTTCATCACAAAACAGGAATAAAAAATCACTGTTGTTTTATTTGTTGTACATTTGTTGTAGATTCGCGGCTACCTGTGTTATTGTATCATGGTTACACATATTGTCCGACAAAAATTTTTTAAATTTATAGCTGTGACACACTGTTAAGCAAAATCGTTTTTTAAATGCCAGCAACGAAAAAACAACTCAAATTTTTAGCTTCAATCAGTGTGTGCTGTGACCAGCTACTCAAATTGAAAACTTTAAGGAAAATGAGTGTTGAACTTGTAACATTATTCTTCTTTTTATGTGCTACATCATGAGAAAAGAGCGCGTTACATTTTTAAAATAACACATAATTTTCAGAAAAGAACACAAAAAAACGTAAAAGGCAGCATACTTGCACCATATTGCTCAGAAAAGAAAACGCCATAAATTGTCATTTAAATGGATAGGTGACTTCAAGGCACATCAAACAGGTAACCGTACACATGGAAGGCGAAAGGTACACATGAGAACATTTGTTTACTTCTAAAGAAAAAAAATTGCTTCCTTTTGCTTATAGAGTTACCGAGTTCATCATTTAAGCACATGCTTCGGGAAATTGTTAACATTTATTATTATTATTATAATTTTGATAGTATTAATGCTCTATAAATATCAAAAGTGCATTGTTTTTTCGCATTACCGTAAATATATCATAATAACACATTTAACAAGTTAAAACTTTAATTTAAATTTCACAGTAACCCAAAAAATATGCATCAAATGCTAACAGGGTAACACTTTTCTTCGTTTTGACATTCAATGGCATGCCACTGCTAAGTTTTCATTCACATGCAGATTTTGCTGTCACTGGAGCTGCCATTGCGAAAAATTTTAGTGTGTTAGTGAAAATTGGTGAGTGTATTGAGTTTTTCGAAATGGGATGCCACTATAGTGGCATGTGTAAATGGTATGTTAAATTCAATTAGCCAAGGCGAATTGATAACAGGTGACCTTAACAGTCCAGATTATTATCAGGTGTTCGAAGCCTAATTGAACTGCTTTGCACCCGCCCTTTCAAAAATATCTTTTTTATCTAATGCTTGTTTGAATTTAAAATGGAAAGTGTATGTGTCTTATAAATATGTATGTATGTATTGGTATATTAGTCAAGTGTTTTTGACAGATAGGTTTTTTTTAAAGCCAGACGAATTGCATGTTGTTTTTAGTATTGTTGTAGCGATAAGGTCACCTAATATGAATACGCCTTGCAATTAGCTTGATTGTGGTACCCGTGGTTTACACTTGCATGTACAACTTCGAAAATTTCAATACACTCAGGGCAAATAAATCAGTCAATGGTTATATGTATTTTATTTTTAAATCTGATTTAAACACAAAATTTTGTTTTTCACCACAAAATTAAATGAATCTTAAATAGCCAACATTGTGCATTTAAGCGTTGTTTAAGTTTTACAAACATACCATATGTTTTGTGCATGTTTGTGTTTTTTGAATGCATGTACATAAACATCATGAGGTCTTATTAAAAATAATTTCTTTTAATTTTTGGAAATATACAACAAATGTAACACATATTTTCATTTCATGAAATATATAAATATAAAATGCATTCCGATGCTCTTTTTGTATCATAAAATGTGTTTTTGCTATTTAATTTTTCTGCAATTTGATAAATCAACTTTCTTATTTATATTAAACAGCTGTTCTTTGGAAAGCTTTCCATAATATTTGGAAATATTGTAGTGCTACCATACTTTCAACGTAACTTTTTATTAACTTTAATTAGCCACTGAAAAAATGAAAGTGCATTTAAATCAATTTTAATTTTTTGTAAAAATTAACTTAAACTATGTTTAAACATTCAATGATTTATTAGCTATCAAACTCTTTTACTAACACAAACACACTTTCGGCACTTGCAGTCTACTTCCAACTCAACTGCCAAGGAATATTAGAAGACAGTGACTTGTTTTATTTTTTAAAATTAGCTAACAGTGTTGCCCCATTAATACTTTAGTAAAAATTAACTAGATTTCAGTGTAATTTTATATGAGCTTTTACCAATTTTAAATACATTTAAAACATATTTAAATATTTTTTTCTTTAATATCCATAAATCTAGCGGTTAATGCATTTTTTAAGACATAAATAACATGGAAACAATATGAATAAAGTTAAATATTATCTGGTTCCCTTAAAATTAAATTTTTTTATGTTATGAACAACTCTGCACTAAAAGGTAAATATGCAAGTTGAAAGACAGTCAGGCATTTGTGGGAAATTTGTGTTGATAATACGTATTAAAAGCTCGCATGTGTAAGCCCATGATTCGCATATATTGACTTGGTAATCAAACTGTAATTATTTTTGAGTTCGAATTAAATACGAAATTGAGTTTTTGAGTGCATAATTAAATAATAATTAAATGCCCAACCTTGTTCAATTAAGTATTATTTAAGTTTTACGAGCGCACTATATGTTTTTATGCTTGTGTGTGTTTATTGAAAACACAGACATTACATCATGTGTTCGTGTTCAGAACATCATGTGGTCGTACTAATAAAAATTTCGTTTAATTTTCATAAATATATAACAAATACAATTCATAGTTTCATATCATGGTATAAATAAATAGAAAAATGCATTCTTATAATCCTTTGATATCATAAAATGTGTTTTTATGAAATTTTATTTTCTGCATTTTTATAACCTGATTTTTATTGTTTAGGGTAAACAGCTGTTCTTTGGAAAGCTTTCCATAATTTTTAAAAGTTTTTTAGTGCTGCCGTACTTTCAACGTAATTTAATAAGAACTTTAATTAACCACTGGAAAAATGAAATCGTATTTAATTAGAGCTTAAATTTCAATAAAAATTACCTAATTAAGTGTGTAAGTGGCAATCTCTTGTTAATTTGCTTAGTAAAATATGTAAATAAACTAAATCAAATTATAAAAATAGATAATATTTACTTTTGTTTAAAAAAAGTATAAAGTTCTATGCTGTTGTATAAGTAAAATCAGATTTTATAGATGACATTATTTTTATTTGAATAACTATAGAAAAACACTCGAAAATTACTACAACAAAAAATTTGTTCTTTCATATATCCCGTTTATACGCACTTCTTGTTTGCAAATAAAAGAGGAAAGCTTTGCCATGTAACTTTTTTATTGTCACTTAATAACTCACGAAAACTATTTGCAAATAACGCACTATTTGCAAATAAGATGTAAAATGTTGCCAATTATTTTTTGTTTTGTAAGAAATGTAATACAAATTTAACAATGTATGGCAATATCATTCACGGATAGTAACCCTACAAGAAGGCTACCAGTCAATTGACTAGTGATTTGACTAGTAGCGACGACTACAACTTCGGTCACTGGCCCCAGTTAGTTTATTAGGGGCTTGGTGAAAAAAATGACTAAAGCATTTGTGTACGTGTGATCTTTTCTCTCTCTCTAACTTATTAAAGTCACTTAATTAAAGCACATATATCTGAACTGCTTACTCTGCTACTTTTTTGCCAGCCACAGATTACATAGGCATTGGTAAACTATGACTAGTCAATGGTTATAAGGAAACTGGTCACCTATTACTAGTCAATATTTACGTAGAAACTGGTAAAATGTAACTTTTAAATAAAAACATAATTTTTATGTTATTTTTAATTGTTTTTTATTATAATAAATTAAACAAATAAGTAATATAAATATATAAAAACAAAAACAAACCAATCCAGAATAACGCAGGTGGCACCAACTTAGTCTTCCTAACACTTTTTTTAGCTCCAACACACCTTGCCTTTTGTAAATATCTAAAATTTAAAAACAAAATATGTAATCGTATAAATTAAATAGAACTTTATTATTTCTTTCAGACATTATTGTTGTTACTTTCTTAGCACTTTTATAAATTTTATATCACAGACCGAACGAATTGTATATTTTACAATAAAACGTCTTAAATGTTTTGGCATATGTACATTAGATGTTTCACTCTAACATACAGGTTAGAGAGGAGCAACTATAATTAATAAATGTGTCGGTCATCTCTACCAGTCAAATGACCAGTCAATTGACTAGCACTCTTAAATTCAATGGAAAATTTTTGCAAATGTGTTAGTGAAAAAATTTCGTTTGTGTTAGTTTTGATCATTCATTTCTTGTAGGGAATCTATTCTATCTACGTATAAACGGTGAGTTCAGTATTTGCAAATAGTTTTATTTGCAAATAAGATTTGCGTATAAACGAGGTAATAGTTGATTTCAAAGTATTGCACGTTTTCGAACACTTTGATACAGACACTGCAACCTACAATGCAACACATAAACGTCAAAACATATTGTTATTTTAGAAACTTCGAATGCAATTTCGATCGCAACCATAAACCAGACTACAGAATATGCGACCGACAATACAATCTGCCTGTTTGCATAAAAACGTTGCTAAGTCTGTACCTACCATTACCACTGACATGATTTAGACAAACCATGATGATTTGTGAATATAAAGTTCATTTATATATGATTTAAAAAAAATTTTGAATATGGATAAATTACCTCAGTAGTTAGTATATTTTAATTACGATTACGTTACCGCATTCAGTTTCGCACGGACGAATAGATATTTTGCAAAAAACTGAATCGAAAGAAAAAGAAGAAGAGAAGAGTATGTTTAAACCTGCTGCTTTGCTATGAAAGGAGTGAAATAGGAACAGAAAAATTAAGCAATTTTGGAAAATGTTTAGCAAAAAGTTAAATTTAGTGCAAAAAACAGTGATCTAACATTAAAACAAATGATAATTAAATATTGTGAAAACTTTTATTAAATAAATTCTTGCAAATTTAAGTGCAGAGTTAAAAAAAACGAGAGGTATTTTTGGCCAAACTTATCCAGTGTGAACAATCCTTTCGCGCCGGATGTGATATATTAATTTTTTACACATAATTGTAGCACAAAAATAAAGTTTATTTGTTTCTATATTTAACAGGTTCGTATTTAACAAAGTTCGTATCGCCTTGTAAGTAAAATTACATGTGATAATTATTAATGAACATATAAGATCAAAGTTAGCTGTAAATATTCTGACAACAACGCATAGTTGAACGGAACAGCTAGCCGTCTTCGAAGACCACTAAACCTTCATAATCAGCGTTCTTCTGTGATTGGTCCACTGTGTGTGGATAACTTGTGTTTTAGGGGGTGCGTCTGGCCTTCAAAGTTATCCATCAAGCCCATATATTCAATGCATTTTTTTATTTTTTTAGATTTATTTTGACGTTATAAACTGTATATTTATGAAATAATTTCATATATATATATATATAAGCTCTTATTGTACATGTTTAAAAAAAAATTCCATATAAATTTCGTTACATAAAATTGGTGGTATTTTGTTGGTTGTATACCTCATTATTTTTTAAAATATTAATTTTAGAAAAAAACTTTCTTTGAGCGTAATGTTGTTGACTTGAAGAGCTAAAATATTGCCATATGTCATTCTTGCAAAATGATTTTTTAAAAAGATAGTCATATGCAAAAAATTACACTGAAAAATGGGCTTGAAGGCCAACTTTGAGGGCAGGACGCACCCCCTTAGGCGCAATTTATCGGTATGAAATGTTTGTGTGTTTTTTACATATACCTGAACTGATTTTGGGGGTGATAGTAGAAGAAATCAAAAATAAAGTCTCCATACAATTAAAGGCCGTGATACACTGTCATACACAGTCGTACGATTCATTCACTAGAAAATCGGATTGAATTCTGTCACACTCCAAAAAAAATCGCCACACTATTCTACAAAAAAGATGCAAAAAAATTTAAAATTATCCTTATGTTTAATTGTTTTGCATTTCTAAAGAAATAATAACGCAAGATGTAATTTTCAAAATGTATCTCTCTATCTGTAAATAAATGAAGCAGAATTTGTTGTTTTCTTATTAACTGCCTTACAAAATGCATCTCTAATCTAATAGAAATTATCATTTTATGAAAATTTTCATAAACTTTTGGAAGTCGGACAGACTTGTCAAAAAATCTGTCACCCATGTCAAATTTTAATCCACACTATCATACTTTTTGAGCACACACGATTTTATTTTGCCAGATCGAACGACTGTGTATGATAGGCTAAGTTTACATCTGGCATTTCTTGTGTGTCATTTGCCTAAAAAACGTAACCAACTAATTACAAATGAAAAACTGTTTGATTCAGACAAATATTTATTGATTTAAAGAGTTTATAATCATTTTCCATAAAATTGTCTATTAATTATGTATGAAACTGGGTAACTTAATAAATACATGTCTGAATCAAATATTTTTCATTAGTAATTACCCTACAAGAAATGAATGACTGAAACTAACACAAACAACAATTTTTTACTAACACATTTACAACAACTTTTCATTCAATTCAACATTTATTATAGTTGTTCTACTCTAACATATATGCTAGAGTGGAGCATCTAATATACATATGTCAAAATTTTTAAAATATTGAATTTTACTGAAAATAATTTATAGTTCGTTCGGTTTTTAAAATTAAAATTCATAAAAGTATTAAAAAAATATACATACATATGTATGTATGTATGTATGTATTCGTTTCTTTTCCAATTTTTAGATATTTGGAAAGGGCAAAATGCGTTGTGAAGAAGGTGCAATCATGAAGTCTGTGAAAGTTTATAAAAGTATTGAAAAAGATAAGTAAAATAGTGCATAAGTCTAATTTAATATGTATATTTATTTTCTAAATTTTAGATATTTGTGGAGAGCAATTTGCGTTGATGATGAAAAGATGTGAGGGCTATATACCGCTTAAGTTATTTGATGATTTTGTGTATTTGTATTTTTTGTTTTAAATGCTATTTACTTATGTATTTTAGAGTTATTTTTGTAAAAAAAGACAACTAATATTAAACAAAAAGTATTATAAATTATGTATGTAATAGGTGACTAGTTTCCTTGTAACCATTGACTAGTCATAGTTCATCAATGGATATGTAATCTGTGACTGGCAAAAACATAGCAGAGTAAGCAGTTCAGATATATGTGTTTTAATTAAGTGAAATTAATAAGTTAGGGAGAGAGAAAAAATCACACGTACACAAATGTTTTGGTAATTTTTCTCACCAAGCCCCTAATAAACTAACTGGGGACAGTGACCGAAGTTGTGGTCGTCGCTACTAGTCAAATGACTAGTCAATTGACTAGTCATTTGACTAGTAGCCTTCCTGTAGGGTAGTTTGTTACGCTTGTGTGGCATTAGGCACACAGATGTATACCCGGCCATAGTGTATCATAGCCTTAACGGCCACTGTAATGTAAATACATACCCAGGCATATCAAATGTGCCTTGATACATACCTACATAATTTTTGTATGCTCTCTTATTTTTCTGCGCCATACAAACGCACACATGCATTTACATCAGTGATGTGCACTAACCCACAGTGTTGTCAACTTTTAAATTTCAAAAAGCACGGAAACTATGAAAAAAACGCGTAATTTAAGTAAAAAAGCACTAAATTTAATTATGTTATTATATTGAAAAAATTATTATACATAAATATGTATATAAGATATATAGGGATCGGTTGACCTTGCATTTTATACCTTAAACTTAAAATTTGAGGCATCCGATACACGTTTTAATTCTAATTAATTATTAGTAAAATAAAATGATAACTATTGTTTAACTAATACTTTTTGATTACATTTATTATATTCTTTCTTAAAAATTGATACAAATAAGTGCTCGCTCATCTAAGTTTATCGTGAAAGATATTAACTTAGTGCAGAAATTAGTTCGGGAAAACCAAAACATAATAGAAAATAAAAAAAGAATGTTTTACAGCTAAACACAAAGAAGATGCTTTACAACGTACATATGTATGAAATGTATCCAAAATTGTTCACCACAGGATATTATGTTGTTCACAAAATATCAATACTGATAAAGTTTACAACGAAGCAGCTGTTGTACAAAACTATTTCTTAACCAATGACGTTTGGCGGTTTAACTAATATTAAACCAAAAGCTGTGAATCAAATATTATTGGTTAAACTATTGCTATTAGCTAACTTAATGACTGTGAATTTGGGCCTACGAGAATAAAACGATCTAAATTTAAGAACAAAATTCTTCAATTTAGATTGCAGAGATCTTAATATTTCAATCTTGAAATTTGGTCAGTAAAATTGACGTTCTCAAATTTAACATAAATTCTTAATTTATAGAATGAATTCTTAAAATCAAAAACGTGGTCTTAAACTTTAATAGCGCAGTCTTAAAATCGAGAACGTAATATTAATTTTAGATTATATCCTTAAAATGTTAAGAATATAATCTTAATTTAAGATTTTTATTTAGAAAAAAATCTTGAATTTGATCTTAAAAAAATCAATATTTTATTCTTGAATCAAGAATTTTTGCATTTAACAGACTATAAATATTAAAATGATTTGAGTTTTGAGAGTAAAATCTTGATTTTAGCACGTTTTCCCCTTAGCGTATAAAATAGTATATTCACAATTCAATTTTCTCGTTTCAGACCTTTTTTTATTATGAAGCGAAATTATAAGAAAGTGTAAGGATATATTGTTACGTTTGTTAGACTTAAATAAAGTCGTAGAGGTAAAAAATCTACTTCTTCGCGCTTAAGCATTGAAGTGACAAAATATTGATGGAAATGCAGTTTTTCATAATGCCTCAAACGAGTTTATATCCATTAACTTTATATAAACTTATTAGATTTTACTTCTGCCCAAAACTCGACATTGGACTTCTCCATTATCCATCCATTGTTATAGTAACTAGACAAAATGATGCTATTAAATTATAATTGGGTATCTACTTGCTTAATGTCTTATTTACATTAATTATGCTTAAAATGTTAAAGCAAGCATTTTACAACCTTATTCGAATTTTTTGAAATGTTCTGCTTTTTGAACGATAGCCTTCCTCGAAAAAAAAAATAGATATGGAAATTTTTTTTGAATTTTTCGTCTAGTGCCACCGCCACGAAACAAAAAGCACTAATAATTAATTTAAAAAGCACTGAGCACTAACTTCAAAATTTCTCGCGTGGAAAATTTCAAAAAGCACTAGAAACGGTGCGAAAAGCACCGAGTTGACAACGCTGCTAACCCATAAGCGCACTTCCCATTGTGTGTGGAGCAGAGAAAAACCTCTGCTTACTTTTAACAGAGCTGGATATGTTTTTTGGATCACTTTCTGTTTATCACTTATCAAGGCATATTAACTAGAACGCCTTGGACATCAACGATCAACAATAACGATAGACATGTGGACGACGTACTAAGAATAAAGGAGTACCGAGGCCATATAGATTTGGATGAGGTAATAAATATATATTTTTAAATTAACATTTATTATAAACGAATTTACAAAATAAATAAAATGTTCATCAGTTAAAGCCAAGTCTCAGTCCGATGTTAATAAATAATAAAAAATATTGCGTTATATACAATAAATTCAATTATAAATACAAAACATACTAGTACCCAGTAAAAAAAGAGACTACAAAAAAGTCATGAAAATGTAGAGTTTACGATGCGGAAGTAGTGCAAATTTCGATCCGATCTAATGATTTTTACATAGGGTTGTCATTGCAAGAAGTTCTCTTTTTCGATGCCTGGTCACTGAATTGGAAGCGATATTAAGAAAAATTCCCTTTTTTGTGTTCTATGATAATATTTTCATCTAGGAAAAAGGGTAAAGAGTTGCCTTTTTTAACAATTCGTTTCTTTTTATACGAATTTAAGCCCGAAACAGTGTTTTCATGTAAATTTAAGCAAATAACTTTTAAATTTTAGACTAAAAATAATTCATAAATTTCTTTAAAAAAATAAATTTTTTTTTAAATTTTGGTGAGTATTTTCTAACACTATGGAGGAGTTACAAGGTTTTGTGTGACTAAAATAAGCTTCTACATGGTTTTTTGCTCACTCTCGGCAAATTAAAAATATCGATTTTTCGGAAGCAATAAAAATGTACTTCCGCCAGAATGACTTCCATTTTTTCACTGGGTAGTAGCAACAAACACTTCAACTCAAAATATAACGCGTTATGCGTTATAGGGAAAGATATGCTTGAACCACAAAGTAAACGTATGAAAAAAGCTAAAATCATTTGTGGTGCAGGAACTGCGAGAAAGGGACAACTGTAGTATATTTGTTATTAAGATGTTAACAAAATAATCAAAACAAACAAAAGAAAATTTAAAAAATTAAATTAAAGAATTTGTTGAATTGAATTAAAAAAATTGAATGTGAAATAGATTAATGGTATTAAAAAGTGATTAAAATTTGTTTGCAAATGATTACTGATTTAACTTTAAGCATTTTCATTGAACAATTTTAATTTTTACCTTTTGTTTAAAAAAATCACACCGCAAATGAGATCACAAAGCAAAACTGAAAACATTTGAACAAGTAAACGAAGTACACAATTTTACAAAATTAAATGAAAGAATTTTTTGTGTTGAATCAAAAAACAAGATGCCAAATAGCTTATTACTATTAAAAAAAGCAATTAAAAAATGTTTTGAAATGATTGCATATCTCATTTGAAGCATTTTCATTAAAAATATAAATTTTTATCATATATTTGCAAAAATCGCCTAGTGAATGAGATTACAAAGCGTAAAATGAAATTAAGCTAAAAAATGCTAGCACGAAAGAAGGTTTAAAGAATGCGCAGTGACAGAGTGAGCGGGAGCTCCGAAAACACAAATTATCTTCGGTATCGTGACATCCTCTGTGGCTTGAACATCACTGATTTACATGAGTTGTGTGCGCTTGCTTAAAAAACCTCACTTTATCACATAATAGCTAGCGTTATCATTGAAAAATTTCAAAAGGGGACTTTCAAAAAAAAAGTGGCACAAAAAGGGAATTTCTAAGAAAAATGAAGGCAACTTCAATATGAAGAAAAATTAAAAAACAAGCATATTTATTAAGTTATTTTTATTTGAAACAAATAATAAAAACAAATTTCTCATGTATAAGAAGTAGAGACGCAACGATTGTTTGCATTTGCATTCGCAAATTATTCGCTTACTTTTGCTATTTGCATTCGCTAAAATAAATGCGAATATTTCAAGCGAATACTAAAATAAAAAAGAACTTTGTACTTATTTTACGAAAATATTTTTACGATTAATTAACTTCAAAAAAACAAAAATTTTTTTAACCAGCATTGAAGTAGCTGGGTTTTGAACCCCAAACACAATAGTGTTTGGGAAATTTTTTCTGTTTTTTTAAAGAAAAGGCAGTGTTTGAATTGTGTGAAAATATTTTCTACTTAAGACTAGTCTGTTCAAACTTTTGAAAGATGTTGAGCACCATTCATTACTTCGTACAAAAAATTTGAAATACAAACACTATTAAATACTCCTTGTTTGTTGTAAATTCCTTGTGGAACAAGTATCACTCATATTATGACAAGTTACAATGTTGGAGACACATACATATATATCATATTTTTTCCCAAGATGAACAGACTACTACTTCTGCAAGATTTTTTCATGAATAATACATTCCAATTTTTCTTAATGTGTATCTTGACAGAATTTCACATGAAATATTAAACAAAGTAGCAAACTTTAGATCCAAAGTACTATTCCCTAACATTTTGTAAATTTATTTTTAATTTTTATATATACTAATTTTAATATAATTTCATGTATCTTTATTTGTATTTTTAAACACCGACTAAAAAAATGTGTGTTATAAGTTTGTAGTGTGTGTTTGTGTATCTGCGTATCTGTATGTCTGTCCGTGTCCACGTAGAGACCAAACGGCTGGACCGATTTGTATTTAGTTTTTTCTATTTGAAAGGTGACTTGATCGAGAAGGTTATTAACCATGTTTTAAGAAAATCGCTTCTGCCATTTAGAATATATCACATCTTCTCTAGATATATTCGGGGGTTTTTAAAATTTTTAATTTTTTTTATTAATAAATTAATACATATATATTAGCTCAATTCAAGACTAAATTTAAATAAAATGCTGTATGTAGTACATCTATGTATACAACACAACTTCATGTTCTTATACAAATTTATTTTCATGTGATTTTTGAACGTATTGCAATATTTGCATTCGCTTTCGCATTCGCTTTCGCAAAAATAAAAATGTGTTATTCGCTTTCGCATTCGCTAAACTGATATTCGTTACCTCCCTAATAAGAAGTACAAAAACATTCATTTAATGAGAACTCATATGTCACGTTTATATTCACCTGTTATTTGCAACTAAAACCGCTAACCTACTAACTCTCAGAACAATTACTGGGGATGAGATGTATGTATGTATACAGAAAAATAATATAATACCGGCAGTTTAAACAGCTAGTTGAGTATTTACAAATATTTTATTTGCAAATAAGACGAGTATAAACGTAGTATAGATATCCAATAAATATAAAAAAATCATACAATCTATCATAATAATAAAACAGTAGTTAAACTGCGGCATTTGATTTCGATCGAAATTCCAATAGAAAATAAATGGGAATTTCGTTTGATATCTAATGCCATAATTTTCCCCATCTCTTAAGGTTTACATAAAATCAAAGAACACATTAATACATTTTTAGATATGGTTTACTTAAAAATCAGTATAATTCAAAAAATTTACTTAACCAGAAAAAGTTTTGATTAAAATTTTAAATTTCGATTCTGTAGATTATAATACGAGTATTATTCTTTTTAGGCATTATGAATAGTTTGGTGAAAAAAGGAAAAAGTGCTTAAGTCGAGATAATCTAATTTTGAGTTAATGGCATCTTTTTAAACTGTTACTACGTTTATACGCAGGGCTTATTTGCAAATAAAACTGTAAATTGTTGCCATATTATCGTTTTTATTGTGACTTACTAATTCAGAAAACCAAGGCACATCTAATACAGGTACATGCATTAGGCAAAACTTTCTGGCAACTCTGTGCTTCTCACATAGCTTTACATAGTAATTGTCAAAAAATTGTATGCATCAAGCAAGGCAAAAAAGTAATTGTCAAATGAATTCTTCGTTATAAACTTGTAAACAAAAAATCAGCGGATGAGCAATATGCCTGATACGTGTACCTGTTTGATATGCCTTGCAGAAAACTATTCACGTTTAACGCACTATATGCAAATAAAATGCTTGAAGTTGTCACACTTGCAAATTTTTGCTAATAAAAAACTATAAAGTGATAAAATAATGCACAAAAAACATTGATAGAAGAAAAAATTACCATAAAAACAAATTATTATTTTTTATTTTACACATTTGCACAATTTTTTTGCAAACATAAGTAACATTTCTATGTAAGTGCTACCAAGTTTTTATACATTTAAAATGCCGTATAAACAGTGAGTTAATTTATTTGCAAATAGTGCGCGCATAAACGTAGTATGTATTACTTATCGTGTGAACGATAACGATGGTTGCTTAAAAAAATTAAGGTTGACAGAGAAATTCCCAATTTAACTGTAAAAGAAATAAATTTCTGAAAATCGCTTAAAAGTGCTCTCCTGCAAAACAGAAAAATTTTTTAGTAATGCTAATTTATGTTTATTTTTTGTTTTTTTCGTTTTATTTTATAAAAATTAAGAAATAAGGTGGAACTTTTAGACTTTGGAACTGCTGAATCGGGATATTTGTTTGCGATTAATTTGGCCAATTCTTAAACGAGTGGTTGCAACTTATCATTTTTAAAACACGCTTTATTTCAACAATAGCCACTTTCTTCCGAAGATCGGTATTTTTTTTGTGACTGTTTCAGCAAGACATTTCAAATGATTAATTTGGCAGATGAGCATCTTATTGCAGAAAACGGAAAGTGGTTTGTTGGTTTTTCCGAGATGAACTAATTTCATCGGAACTTAATCAAAAGCATTGCTTGATGATAGCAATTCAGTGTGTTCATACAATATTATTTCATTTATCACAAAGTTGTTCACCTTTTAAAATTATGTACTTGTATCAAAATTGGCTTTCACAATTGCTGCGAAAAATACAGTTAGAATTATCTATGTATGTATGTATGAGTTTATGTAGTTTAATATTTAAAAATCTTACACAAGTAATATTCCGCCATACTGTCAATTTCCCAAAAAAAATTTAATCTTCTTGTATGTTCTTATATAAAGTTTGACACATAGGAAATAAAATCTTGTTGTCGAATGTGGTAGAATCTGTATGAATTTGCGTACATTTATTGTAAAAATAAAAACGAAAGTGAACTTTGATCAAAAAGAGGCACAAAATAATGGAAATGATACCAAAAGGGGATTTAAAACTAAGAGGCATAAAAAGTGGCAAGGCAGTCGAAAAAGGGGCAAAATGCAATTTGTTAGTTAGTTAATTTGCTTATTTTTTGTTCTACTTAAGACAACTTGTGCATAATTAGTAAATAATAAACGACAATAGTAAGACTGTTGTAAATTAGAGATGGAAAATTTGAGCTTTCACTACAAAACACTTTTCAGCAAATTGAAATGCGAATGATTCAAAACAATGCACGTATTCCATTTGCAAAAAAGTTTCGTATATAAGGCAGAAATCTACATCAACTGACACCACACACAGTGGACTAGCACAGAAGAACGCTGATGATGAAGGTTTAGTGGTCTTCGAAAACGGCTGGCTGTTCTGTTCAACTATGTGTTGTCAGAATATTTACAACTAACTTTGATGTTATTTGTTTGTTAATAATTATTACATGTAATTTGGCTTAAAAAGCGATTCGAACTTTAGCCCGCTCAAATCATATACATATATTGTTCAACTAATGTTTTTGCGGTTACAACTGCGTCTTTCGTCGGGATTGGGTGCGCAATGACAAATTTTGTCAATTCACGTTGTATTGTTAAAATTTAGCGATAATCATTTGAAATACGAAGAGGTCCTACAGTATCAACAGAGATCACTTCAAAACTATTATTTGGTGTGATTGTTAGTGTAAGTGGTTCTTTTGTGTGCTTTGTTTGTTTATTTTTGTTACAACTGTCACAATATGATTCAAATTGCTTCACCATTTTGTTCATGTTTTTCCAGACTGTTGAGGAACATTGCCCTGATTGAATCACTGTGAATATTTAAAATTTTTTCTTTATATCAAACAAACACACAAACACACATATAGCTTTACTGTAGCTTGCTCTTTGATTTTTTCTGGCATTCAGTCGGTTTTTAACACAGAGAAGATGCAGTCCACTTAAATATATAAAATAAACGAAACACAAAGTTTAAAATAATAAAATATGTAATAAAAAGTGTTGGTTTTATTATTTGGAAACAATATTCAAAAACATATTGGTCCTCCTCGCCAAATCGTGAAGTAGTTTGGAAAAAACTAAAAAATTGTGAGAAAACGACTCAAATGTGAATTTAATGTTAAATTAAAAATACCTACATACAGATATTTAAAGTGTTGGGCAAATTATGAGCTCCAATGGACAACAAGTCATTGGACACCGTTTGCATACATATATAGATAGCAATTGGATCCTCCAGAATGCACAAAGAAAATACGTTTAGTTTAAATCTACATACTAAAATACATGTACATACATCTGTGCAACAAAGCCAAAAATTTAATAAGCAAAGCTCTTTACAGAGTAGAGCAAATAGAATATACTGCGTGCAAAATAAAAATAAAAAGAAAAAAAGAAAAAGAGACGGTTGAGTGGTGGTTGCTGTCTATGTACAACTACATACATACATACATATATACATAATTACGCATGCTCATTGGCTTTGATAACATGTTACTAACGAAAGAAAAATAAGCAATGGTTTATAAAGTGTAATGATCATTACCTGAATTGTAATTAGGAAAAAGTGTACATAAGCACAAAAAAGTAAATGACAAAGTTTTTTTCGTGTGTTTTTAAGTAAAAGAATTGAACGGTAGGGTTCATGAAGTTGTGTTGAATATACCATATAAACAAATCAGCAACTTCACGCTACAAGCAACAGGCTTTAAGTGCATGAATAAAGCAACAGTTGTGAACGTTGAGACATCAAGTAAATTGAGCATTAAACACAATTACACAACAATTAAAATTGGTCTTGGCAACCATAATACTGGTGAACAATTCTGTAAGTACAAAGCATATATTTTTTTATCATTTTATAAATACAATCAATGGCTACGATGACAAGCATTCAATTGAAACGTCGCGTGGAAAAATCTTCACTTTCTCGCGCATTTAACTTTGTAAATGATCCACCTGAAGGTATTGATGCAGATCAAATTGAAACTCGTTCAGCACGCTTAGAGACCGCTTTTGATGAGCTAAAAGAACTTACTTCGCAACTATACAGTTTTGAAGGTGAAGGAGATTTTGTAGATCCTGAGGAAGATTTTGCAGAGTATGAGGCAGAATATTTTGCAATTAAGGGGATTTTCCAAAAAATCCTAAACACTCTTCGACGAAGTGGATCGATCCCTAATCCACAAGATAACGCTCTTGATCAGTTAGCTGAACAACATTCATCACTATTAGACAGACTTGATTCTCCTCTCAAAACGCGTAATTGTGATAATGATCTACCGAAGATTAGAATTGAATCTTTCTCTGGCAAATACAGGGATTGGCCAGCATTTAAAGGTCTTTTCGTTAGCGCTATATATTCTAAGCCTAAATTATCAAATATACGTAAACTTTATTACTTAGAATCAGTATTGAAGGACGAGGCTGCGAACATTATCAAGCATATCCAGATTTCTGATTTATCGTACTCTACTGCATGGAAAAGGTTAAGAGAACGTTATGATCGTCTGCGTCATATTGTAAACTCATATATTGAAACATTTATGTCGATTTCATCAATGAAGGATGAAAGTTCTTCGGGGTTACGCAAAATTTCGGATATATCGAACGATCAGGAGCTTAGAAGCGATCGGGTATGATGAGCGCTGCCACTGGCTAATATATATTCTTCAAATGAAAATAGACTCCGATTCTCGCAGAAAGTGGATAGAACCAGCTCGAGATGAAACAAAGCCTACAATAAGCACGTTTTTGACATTTTTGGATAGGCACTGTGAAGAAATTGAGGTCGGTAAAAATACTGACATAAAAAGCAGTTACAAAGTTAGCAATTCAAAGCAGAAATGTTCTCCGACCATGGTAGATACTAATGATTACAAGGGTTGCGCAGATTGTCAGTCGAGTGAACATTATGTCCATAAGTGTCAACATTTTTTGTCGTTGAACAGTGATGAACGTCGTAAATTAGTTAGGGATAAAAATTTATGTTTTAACTGTCTACGCAGTCAGCAAAACGTTTACCACTGCAAATATAAGAGCAAATGACGTATTTGTCAAAGTAGTCACAACAGTCGTTTGCACAGTGCATCTTCGGATAATTCGCGACAAGAAAATTCGCCGCATAGTCATCGCATTTCTACAGCGAACCCTGAAGTTAATCAACAAGTATCGCTGAACATTCTGGGTTTAGAAGCTAGTAATGAAACGCTAGGGAAACCAGTTCTAAAACGCATTTTACCAACTGCACTTTTTAATGTCCGAAACCATTCCGGAAACTTCATCGAATGCCGCATTTTACTAGATGCAGCATCAGAATATTCATACATCTTGAAGAATTGCATCAGAAGGTTAGGTTTGCAACGTCATGCTTCACGTATGGCTCTTTCTGCTATTCAATCAATCAAGGCTGAGCCAACGCGCGGTCATGCTTTTATTAATTTGAAGTCAAGATTATCACAAGATTCGCTTAATACTTGCGTACAAGTATTGGGGCAGATTACCTAGTCGTTACCAAGGTCATCCGTAAAAAATTTTGACTCTTCTTTACTTGGCTCTATCGAACTCGCAGACCCACAGTGGTATCGTTCGTGACCCATTGACATTCTATTGGTCGGTGATGAGGTTTGGAATGTCCTATCCTTATAAAAACTGAAAGATGATCAGGGGAAGGTATTTGCAATCTCGTAAATTTTTGGCTGGGTAATAACATCAGGTTTTTTATCATGTCCATATCCTGTACCGACAACTTTACACACGTTAGTGGATATAAAGCAATCGATTCGAGCTTTCTGGGAAATAGAAAACTGTCCAAATGTTATCAACGAGTTACACAACGAAGCGCTCATCGTGGAAGAACATTTCAAAAGAACATATAGTCGTCATTACGACGGAAGATACGTAGTTGAACTTCCACTCAAGGAACAGAATATCAAATTTGGTTATACGTTCGAGGGTGCACTTAAACGTTTTAAGGCAACTGAGAGTAGGTTAAATAGAGACTCTACTCTAAGAATACAATATATGCAATTTATGCAGGAATACCAAACATTAGGCCATATGCGAGAGCTTTCTCCGGATGAAATCGATGTTGCAGATCACCGAGTATACTACTTACCACATCATCCAATTATTGGGGTCAAACTCAGGGTAGTTTTTGATGGATCACTCAATGACACATCAGGTGTTTCACTGAATGGTAGGTTATACATTGGACCCGCGATTCAGTGCAATTTGTTTGCCGTTTGCTTAAGATTTCGCCTACACAAATACGTTTTATCTGCAGATATCATCAAAATGTTCCGCCAGATCTGGATAGCTGAGAATCACCGCAACTCTCAAAGAGTCCTCTGGAGAGAAAACACAACTGAAATAATTAAACATTTTCACCTATGCACTGTCACATATGGAACTGCTTTGGCGCCATTCCTCTCAGTATGGGTATTGCAACAATTTGCGGAAGATTGCGAGACATCTCATCCCAACGCATCAAGAATTTTACTTGAAGATTTCTACGTCGACGACGTGTTAACAGGAGCTTCATCGGGTTGAACTTATTGATTTACTCGCCCAGGCTGAGCTTCAACTTAGCAAGTGGGTTTCCAATACTGATAAAGTTGTGCCAACTCACCAAAATACATCAAGTTTTTTGAAAAAAGATGAATCAATAAAGGTACTTGGCATACATTGGTACTCCAATGAGGACGCCATTGGGTGCAAAATATCGTTGGGAATTGCACAACACGCTACAAAAAGGACTATATTATCTGTTGTAGCTCGTATATTTGACCCATTGGGAATCGTATCACCGGTAGTTATAAAGTTCAAGGTTTTGTTCCAGGAACTGTGGCTTATGAATTTGGAATGGGATGATGCTCTACCACGGCAAAAAAAATATATTTGATGACTACTACGCGATTCTCATATGAATCGGGAGAATGTGTGTATGATTTCCTCACGCTAATAAATTCTTTATAAATAAAATAATTAAATAAATTAATAAACAATTAATTTAATTATTTTATTTATGTATAAAATGTTCTCTTGTATGTGAACACCCTATACTTGTGTGTGGATGATCCAGCTTGTTTGTCGCTGGTATTTATTTATTTGTTTAAGAAATATAATTGTATGTATGTATGTATATTTGTATGTGTATTATTTTAAAGCAGCAAAGTTTCAATTAAGTACAATCATCAGCAGAGAAATAAAAAAAGTAAAAATTTGCAAGTAAGCAATAAAGTTAACTCTCCTCCTCCCCACTTCCTTCTCTTTCATTTATGTAGTTTGTATTTGAAATAAGAAAACACTTGTACATTATTTTATTTTGTATTCATTTATTGTTTAACATTTTTTTAAATTTTATAATAATACATACATATGTAAATTCATATTTTAAGAAGTAAAAAAGTTCATTTAAAGCAAGACATTTCTTTTGTTAGTAAAATAGCATTTTTTAATGCGCAAACACCAAAATTATGATAACTACAATAAATATATTCTGGATACTTGATTTCCATTTGTTTAAAGTTGATGCAGCCTATATCCTCAACGTTAGAAATTTTTCGGTGTAACATTTTTTCCAACCATAGTCTTTTTTCTTCACCTTTTACATAAATTGTTGAACATCTTGCGTTGGCTTTTAAAAAATTGCAAACGCTTTGAAATGAAACTGATCCAGCAGTCCAGTTTAGGTGATGATAGTTTTTTGTTAGCCACTTTGCTTCTCTTTGCTTTTTTATTGATAACCATTTAAAATCAAATGGGGGTTTTATAATGAAATTGTTATATTCATAATTGTGGAAAACAATCGCTACTTCTTTTGCGATGAAATCATTTGAATTACTCTTGAAACCTTGTACGTCTATAAAAATTATGTTGTTATCCATATTACTCAATTTATAAAACTTTTCGAACTTGTCCTTTGATATATATTCTATTATACGATCATGGATAAGAATGCAGTAAGCTGTTGTCTTTGCTGCAATATTAGTTGCGGTTTCAAATTCTATTTTTATATCAATCGGTCCATTATTGAGTGATTCATTCTGATGACTGACATCTACTACAATAATAGGAGCTTTTGTCCTAAACTATGGTGCAGTTAGAACCGGTTGAGATTCTTTCATATAATAGCTTTGTTGAAATCTTATATACATATCATATAGAATTGCATATCGTTCATTTTTAAACTTTATGTTAAGAGCATCATATGGATATGAGACTGAATTTAAATGTACTTTTAAATTAGTCAAATCACAATGAACAAACTTATTTTCTTGTTGAAAAGCAATCAATACAAAACGTGGGCGTTCTCTATTTGCAGCCAGTTTAACATTCGAAATATGGCTAGTTCCTATGTTTAATTGTGGATTAATATGACAATCCCAACTGCGAAATGCCATAGGTATAGAAGCACCATTATTAATAATTGTTATCATATTCAATTTGCTAAAGTCCGATAATTGTACATGTGGGATTCACCATGAGATGTGTGAAATTGTAAGTTTAGCTTTTTCAGTAGAAACACTCGAGCGCACAAGATCTTAATCGTTCTTATTGCGCAAGAGTATCAATTCATGTTTTCCATTTAGTATAACTTTGTTGTAGTCTTCAGCGAATCCTAGAAGCATTTTTAGAGGTACATAGAAATTGAAAAATCCATTTACAAGAGTGACATCGTCAATTTTGTTCCATCCAGCATTTTGCATCACGTTGCTTTCAGTTGGTGACATAGAAACCAAATTTTTTATGGTGCTTGTGGCTCCTAAATATCTTGTATGATCAATTTCAATTCCATTGAGCTCATAGCGAATTTCATCAAATAGATATGCCACAAAGTTGTTTTTTAGTATAAAGTTCTCTGAAGATGACGAAGATTTGGTCTTATTATCATCGTCAACAAACCCCTCCACATAAATGTAGCTCTCACTAGGTAGCACGTACAAATCTTGATTTTGTATTGAAATTCTAATTTCATCATTATTGTTGTAAGACTGTAAGTATGGTACATATGTATGATAGTCCTTTTTGATGATATTTTCATCAGACAAAGGTTTATCTAAGACATCTATTATTGAACTCATTTTGTCTTTAATTTCAAATTCAATGACTTCAGAAAATTTTTATTTGATGTTGTTAGAGATTTTTGTTGAGCTGTTCGCTTTAATGTTGTTGTTGTTTTTGCTGCTATATTTTTCAATGTATTTGTGTTGTATATTAGCATTATTTAGTTGGCCTTAAATGTATTCGTGTTGTAATTTCCTCTCCTCGGAAAGTAATTAACTCACCGTGTTGATCAAGTACGCGCAGCGCTAGTGAACTTATCTCTCTGGTTTTCACAGGTAAATGGATGAGATTTCTTGGAATTTCATCTATTTTATAGTCTGGAGGCACATTTATCGGAAATGCATGAAGTGTATGCGATTTGGAGTTATTCATATGTGTGTTAATAGCGATACTTCTTTCAATTCGCAAGAGATTCACTTTAAAAATATTAACTGGAAGATCTGAGTAATAATATTTGTTTGGTGTTAGGATTTTGCTATTGAATCCTAAAAGTTTTCCAATTGTGTTGTCTTTATTAAAATATACAGGATCCTTGGAACTATTTACTTTAACTTGCATTGTGTTGTTATTGGCTTCAATAAAAATCTTATTTGCTTGACAAAGTCGTTTGTATTGCTCTTCTATAAAATCAACTATATCATTTAATTTGTAAGATCTAATTGGTATTTCAATTTTATGTTCTCCTATATAGAACATATTGTTGTAACTGTCTACATTTGGATTACTGTTGTATGAGTGAAAATCAGTTAAAATCAGTTAGAGCACACTCATATGCACCATGTAATTCGATAGGAGAAAAGTAACTAGCAGATAATTCTGATGAGTTAGAGCTCAGAGAAAGTGTTATTGACATTATAACAGACTGAATACAATTAAATAAAGTTTAGTACACAGTATGGTTTATAAGCACAATTTACATATTTATTTAATTTTCTTATTTTAAAATTAACATTAGTTTCTTAATATTAATGATGTTATTATTCTTGATATGATGTTGTTGGTGATTTAGTTTTTCTTACAACTATAATACTTCATCTTTACTTATCCAAGAATTGTGTTGATCTGAAAATCCTAGCCATTTAACATATACTTCCTTCGTTTTAGTTTTGAGAACCTTTTCAACTAGATATGTATTTGGAAATCTAGTTTTTGAAAGTTCCTCAGTATAGAATCCACCTTTAATAGGATTACCAAGATAATCTTCTAATATGTATGTTGCAGGATTTGAATTTTGAACTTTGATAATTGTGAATATTTCTGTGGTCCAATTTGGAGTATAACCTTTTTCAAAGATATGCTTATATTTGCTTATGCGAACATGATCTCCTACATTAAATTTCGACATTTTATACATCTTCAAATGACCGTATACTGTATTAAGCAGCTTTTCCTCATTTGTTGAGTTGACTTTAATAGGAGACATTTTAATTGTGCGATGAAATTTTTTATTGTATGCATTAACTAAATCTTTGTGTATATCAATCCACTTATATGAACCACTATAGCTAAATTCTTTCCACATCATTCCTTTCAATGTTCTATTAAATCGTTCTACAATTGATGCTTTCATACTGCTATATGTTGAGTAGTGATTAATGTCGTATTTATGCATTAATTTTTCAAAGTTTTTGTTGAAAAATTCTTTACCATCATCTGTTTGTAAGTTTTTTGGTACTCGCCCCATTTCAAAAATATCTGCCATTGCCTTGGTTGTTTCGAGTGCAGTTTTTGTTTTTAGCGGTACTGCCCATGCAAATTTTGAAAATGTGTATCGATTACAGTCAACAAAAATCGATAATTTTTATTTTCTTTAGAATAGTTCCCCATTTCAACTAAATCAGCTTGCCAAAGATCATCAATTCCTTTTATTACAACTCTGCGACGCACAAAATGTTTTCGTGCTTGCTTATGGAGTTCGTTTACTAAATTTCTTTTTGAAGACATTAAGTTATTTTTACTGTTTTTTTTGGAGAGTGTTGTGATCTACTTGAAGGACTTTCAGCTATTGATACAAACATGTAATTTTCCAATCTATAAATTTTCTCATTAAGCTGCTCAATTTGTTCTTCAAAGGATGTTTTAATTTTTTGGATATCTTTTTGAGTTTTATAATTTTCTTCTATATCTAATTTTATTTCACGTTGTAGTTCTTCGATTTGCATTTGAAGATCTTCTTGAATTACAGTATTGTCTGCCTTAAAGTATGTTAATAATTTCTCTTCTAGTTTTTCGATTTGAGTTTGCAGAAACAATTTATTGATAACATCGTTTTCCTCCAGAGCTTCTGCAACATTTTTGATCCTTTTGTTTTGGACATCAATGTTGTTGTTCGTATCCACAAATAACCCCAACAGTTTAGGTGCATTTTTCAAAGAAATTATGTTGCTAGCATCATTTAAATAATGTCCAAATTTATCAACAGACATGCTTTATATACTTTAATAAAGTTAGTGTATTATACTCGCTTCACGTAGCTCTTTAATAATTGATACAATCTCGTTATTGTGATTAGTATGACCTGCACCTTGTGATGCGAGCAGTAGTCGAAGTCGATCTACCAACTCATTCGGATCATCCCAGTATATATAGTTGGGCTTATGAATATTAAATTCCATCATTCAATCACCTAAATAGCTACCTTTTGGCTTAGATCCTATTGATTGGGGTAAATTCTTCTGGTTTTTCTCGTCAATAAAATTCTTAATAATATGTTTATATTTATATCCTCTAGTACCCTTTATTTGACCATGAGGTGTATAGTCTCTTCTATATGCATTAGTAGTAATTAAAATCTTTTTATAGATTTCGAGTTCAAATTTATCATAATTTTTTGGTATTTTATGAAACATTAGAGAAAATAGCCCTGGTGGTAAAGCCCATATTTGACCACCAACTTGTATTTTATCTTCATTAAGTTTGAGCTTACTATCACCAAATTTCCATTCATTATTGAAATCTTTATGTGTACCATAGTTTGTATCTAGTTCACTTCTTCCTTCCAAGACTGATAAGTCAGTATAAGTATCTTCTGTATTAGAAGTCTGTGAGTAAAAATCATCATCATCGTCATCATCATTTACAGTATTAGCATAATTTAATGAGATGAGATTATCAAATATTGTTCCTTCTGCTAGTTTCTTTGGTGTACTTGACTCTATCTTGACTGATGTTTTTTCAGGCTTAAGACTTGTATTATTTTCAACTTCTGCCTTCATTTTAATTTCTTCTTTTATAGGAATTCTTTTATTTTTTTTAGAACTATTCATGAATTCTTTGAGTGGTTCTGTTATAGGTTTAAATGTATCTCTTAGTTGTTAACGTGTATCTATTTCACCAGTTTTTATACTACGAAGCTTTTTCTTCAAGACATTTCTTGTCAACACCAATTTTTTTAAAATTTTCTAATCCATGTTTAATAATAGTAAATAACAGGTATCAGCTATTAGATCAGGTATCAGCCTTTTAGGACCTGGTCTGGTTATCAGATCAGCTTTTTAGGACCTGGTCTGGTTATCAGATTAGCTTTTCAGAACATGGTGTGGTTATCAGATCAGCCTTTTAGGACCTGGTCTGGTTATCAGATCAGCTTTTTAGGACCTGGTATGGTTATCAGATCAGCTTTTCAGGACCTGGTCTGGTTATAAGATCAGCTTTTCAGGACCTGGTCTGGTTATCAGATCAGCTTTTCAGGACCTGGTCTGGTTTTCAGATCAGCTTTTTAGGACCTGGTCTGGTTTTCAGATCAGCTTTTCAGGACCTGGTCTGGTTATCAGATTAGGTTTTCAGGACCTGGTCTGGTTATCAGATCAGCTTTTTAGGACCTGGTCTGGTTATCAGATCAGCTTTTCAGGACCTGGTCTGGTTATCAGATCAGCTTTTTAGCACCTGGTCTGGTTTTCAGATCAGTTTATCAGGTAGCAGCTCAGCTTATAGCAAATAGATGTATGAAGTTTAAAGTTAGATTAATAACTAAAGTGAGTGTTTATCAAGAGTAGTTTATATAGTTATGAAATAGTCAAATTGCTTTCTGTAGCGACCATTGTTTAATTCATTATCTTTGCTTATCACCAAAAATCCATATTTATCCTTCCAACACTCTCGACTAATTTCTTGGAACTTTTCATAACTCATATCGCTGCCAACATGATCCCTATAAACATGCTTCATATTTGTCTCATTTTGCTTAAACATTATAATAACATTGGCATTGTCTCTTATTAAATGCTTGGAAATTTGAGTTTGACACAAGTAGAATGAATCAACATCCCTATGTCGCCCCATACAAAAATATGTACGTATATTATTCTGCTTTTCACGTGCAACAGCATCAAATATCATAATTGAATTAGTTTTAGCTTCGTCAGGTGGAATAACTGATTCATAATCCGTAAATGTATAATATCCCACCATTTAATTGGTGAAATTAGTTTCTTCAGATATTCATATTTGGGCTGATATAAAGATTTTGAGTATAAATAGATGTTTTCAAACTTGAGTCCATTAGGACTTTCTAGTAAACCGATCATAACATTAGTCTTTCCACAATTTGATGGTCCCACTATTAGAGCACGAATAGAATTTGGTAAGAGGGGGCTGTGCTTTATTTTTGAAGTAATATTCGATGATTGATCAATATTACGAACTAAAATATTTTTTGTTGTTTCACTAACTGCATTTTTGTAACTAAATGCATTTCATAACTGTTACCTCTTATTATAGAAAAAATTAGATAATATGGTTATACGATATCAGAAAACGTTTAGTCATAAAAACACCTTCGTTGGAGGAGGTATAGTAGATAAAATAATAAACGCTCTACCTGTTGAGCTTCATCTTCCTGGATATCAGTACTGTGGACCTGGAACAAAACTACAAAAACGTTTAAATCGAGGTGACAAAGGAATTAATTTATTGGACTCTACTTGTAAAAATCACGATATTGCGTATTCAAAAAATAAGGATTTAAGTACTAGACATAAAGCTGATAAAATACTGGAAAATTCAGCTTGGAATCGAGTTTTATCAAAAGATAGTAGTCTTGCTGAAAAATCATTTGCATATATGGTTACTAACGCAATGAAAGCCAAAACAAAATTTGGTATGGGTGTGGAGAAAAAGAAAAATGTTGGAAAGAACAAGCTAAATGATAAAAAACTATTTAGAACATCAATTAGAGCTGCAACAAAAATACTAAATAAGGAAAAGCCATTAGATATTAACTCAGCTATTAAAATTGCACGAAAAACTATCAACAAATCATTAAAAGGAAGAAAATCTCAAATTATAGTACCACGTGTAATACGTGTCCCAAAAATTGGTAGATTTTTGCCTCTAATACCGATTTTAACTGCTCTGGGTGCAAGTGGTAGTCTAACAACTGGAGGTGCTGCCATAGCTAAAGCTATAAATGCAACAAAGAATGCCAAAAATCAACTTGCTGAAGCAACTAGACATAATAGAGCGATGGAATCTATAGCAGTTGGCAAAGGACTTTACTTAAAACCATATAAAAAAGGTTATGGCTTAGTTCACAAAGAAGAATCAAAAAACTCTTAGAGATGCTGCCCAACAGACCACTATCTGATGTGGACCTAAACCGTTTCTCTATAAATATTCCATATTTTAGAGGAGTTTTCATGTTGAATACTCTACCAAAACGAGCAAAGAAAATTGAATGTGGAATAATCAACTTAGATGTATCAACAGGACCTGGTACACATTGGGTAGCATATTATAAAAACAACATTGAAAAAGAATATTTCGATAGCTTTGGAAACTTACAACCTCCTTCAGAAGTAGTCAAATATCTTGATACAAATGTAAAATACAACTATAACCAACATCAGAATTTTAATACATTTACCTGTGGTCACTTATGTCTTAAATTTCTTTATGAAATAACTGAAAATATTAAATAAAAACACAAACATTTATATCTTACAAAACTCTTTAATGTCTTTTTATTTATAATTTAAAATACAAAGCTAATATATTTTATTGCCAAATAGGAAATTGGGAATTTTGAATTAGAAATTCACTCAGCTCACTCTCAACGATTAGATTTTCTTCACCTTCTCTGCTTAAGCAATAAGATCCACTGGATAGATCTTTAATATCGTCATCTGTTAAAATATTATACCGTTTAGGCAGGAACATTATGTGTTTATTCATTTCCACTTTTAGAGTTGGTCCATATTTAGTTGTTACACGTAACACATTTTTAATAGTGTATTTCGTTGATGATTCAAGCTCCTTTATGTGGATTAAAGTTTTGCTGTTTAGATCATTAAATTTTGAAATAAGATTTGATGTGGAGTCCATTTTTTTAATTAGTTCTTCTCACTTTGAATGTTTAACTGGAAATGATCTTAAAAGAAGCGATGTTGACTTCAAGAAGACTAATCAAAAATAATTATGGTGAAATAGTGAATAAGTGTTGGATAGTGATAGACAGAAAGAGATAGTTATAGAGAAAAAAGGGATAGAGAGAGATAGAGTGCTAAAAAGAATAATGGAATAGAGATGATGGTGTAGATTTTTTAAAGATTAGGAGATACTACTTTAAAAATTTACTGAGAAAATTAGTCTTTAAGGAACCTTCCAACATTCATCATCATTCATTTATCAGCAAATAAAATGAGCCAAATTAGACGTACTCTAAACCAATTTATGAGAGATTTTGAAAGCTTCAGGCTTTCTGATCATTGGAAGATGATAAAACTTTTCCAAAATATGCTGGATGAGAACGAAGAATATGGAGTTATGGAAGATGAAGACAACACAGAAGGGCACTTCAAAAGCTGTCCTTGGTATGATCCTGAGTGTGAGGAAGGACCCGATACTTGTAGATGTACAATATATTTTTTACGAAAAAGTATATTAGAACATCTAATAATTGGATACTACGAAATGTTTCCATCATTATAAATAAAATAAATAAAAATTAAATTAAATTGTATTATTAAAAGAAACAAAAGAAATAAATATAAAATAAAATTGTATTATTAAAATATTCCTCGTTTTATATTATTTTTCTAAAGGAAAATTAGGAATCATCTGTTTGCAAGTTTTTTGGTATTCATCTCAATTGAAAAATATTTTCCATTGTCTTGGTTGTTTCTCTTTATGAAATTTAATGGAATTTAATAATATTGTGAAATTCAATTTCTCTTGTACAGAACTTATCAAAGAAAACAAGACTGTGCATGCTTAAATGATATGAAAACAAGACTGTGCATGTTTAAGCGATATGAAAACAAGAATTTGCAAATAAGCAAAAACAAAAAATCTTTTGATCCAACGAAGTAAAACCATTAAAGAAATAAACACCAGTACATATTTCATTCTTTTTTCAATATTTTATTTCAAATTTTTTCTTAAAAATTTATTTACATATGTACAATCATTTTTCTTGATAAATAAATAAATAGGATTTTATAATTATAATTATATAATTTTTACAAAAATAAATAGGATTTTATATACATAAATTTTTCTTTTAATAAATAGGATTTTATTTACAATAATTTTTCTTAATAACAAAGATTTTATATACAACTTAAAAATTTAAAACTAATTAACTAAAAATTAATTAATTTTAGCCATTTTCTTGCATTCTAGCAATCTCATCTAGCAACATGTCAAGTTCGTATTCAGGGTTAGTTTCCTTAATACGAAAATGATACCATGCATATGTGTTAATGTTATTTGACCTAATTTTTCTCTTATCGTCTCCATAACTTAATACTACCTTATTTAATTCACTAGTATATATTTGATGTAGCTTAGATTTAAATGTTAACATACTATCATATACATTGGTCTTATTGAATAAACAATTTTTATAAGTAGCTAAACTATATTTATCTAATATGGCTCTCTTTACCCCCTTCGATTTCTTTACATCATTTTGATCTTGAACACTAAATGAATACATTTTAGATCGCAACCCGACAAATTCTTTCATTATTTTTCCACTATTTTCGTCTTTCATCATACCCAGCACCTTTTTATTAACTAGAGGAAAATTATAAATGTTGTCTGTAAGATAGTCCGATGTATCAAATTGTTCTTGTATGTCATTTTTTATGTCAGCATAAAAGTCGTCCGTCTTTATTGAATATATAAAAGAGTCCGTATCCATATAGTTTAAGGAGAGTTTTGTCTTAAACTTAGGCTCCATGTACCCGTAATGGAAATTATACATTTTCCATTTGGACAGCTCGAGTACACAAAATCCTAAGTAAATTGGTTTATTGTAGCAGGTTTTGACTCTTGTCATTTCGATTGCTACCAGGTCCTCGGAAAATATAGATAAACTATGAAAATTTGGTTTTGATATCCAATCTTGGGCACCCAAATGATTACAGTTCATTCTCTCCCAACTATTGACAATTTTAACATCTCTCCTCTTGTCCACATTTTCCATGGTTTTACATACACTGCATTATTGAGAAGTTTGAAAAAAAATTTTCAAAAGCATTTTTAGCAGTGGCCCTATGTCTGGTATTTAAGTCAATGTAGCCTTTTAACCATGGAGATTGTTTAAATGCTAGAATACGATGAGTTTTCTTTAAAACTAAGCCATATTTTAAGCACTGTTTTAGAACTCTAAAGTGTATCACATATGATTGCTTTGTAGAGAAATCGGTTATCAACTTGTTGTACTTCGCTTGCATAGGTTTCTTATTTTCAGCGCAAAAAGGAAGATCATTATGCAAGTCGTGTAAATGAGAGGGGTAATCCAACGTGACCTCATATACATAACCGTCTGTTCCATTATCAGCTCTGCTGTTTGGATCCAGATTCAGCTCGTCTTGCGATAACCATCTGAATCCACCATGAGGAAGATATTCCGACATTGCCCAACCGTAAAGGTTATTTGCGTCTAAGTAGACAAGAAATTCTGATGGTTTTGATGCATCGAAATCTTCCAAATATTTGTTATTCCCTTTCGAATATCTTTGGCTACACTGTACGATCCCCCCACGTATACCTTTTTTCATAAAATTGTACATGTCTATGTCTGTCAATAATTCTAATTCAATTTTTATATATTTGAGCATTGCATCCATTGGCATGGATCGAGCTCATAAATACCCTTACAAACTTTTCTAAAGTTCTCAAAAATATCTGTCAGTAAGAGGACATCTGTTTTTAAGTAAAGCTCCATGTAGTCTTTTATAGTATTGCAACCAAAAGTATTCCATACCTCTACAGCATGTGAGTATTCCTCTAAAGAACACTCTGTATTGTTCAACTTATTAAAGAAATCACTGCGTGAAGGGAGCTGACACTCATCTAATTTTTGAAATGAATTTAGGTACTCATAGGGGAAAATACCTTTTTTCTTAATAAGCTGAAACTCGTTTTCTGACTGAAATAAGGACCTTATAGTGCTGAAATCATTATCCGACAAATTGCAGGCTAATGATTCCAAACTCTCAGCCATAGAAGGTATTGTATCAAGAAATCTTATTTCAAGCTTATGACCATCACTCATTTCTGAAAATTGGGAGAGGGATACATAAAGCTCCTTATTGAGAGGGAGTACTTTCAGCTGCATTGAAATTTCACCTAGTTCTTTAATAAAAAGATGTGAGTCATAGTTTGAATAATTATGAAAGTAAACTGGTATAAACTTGGGAATTTGATAATTTAAATTACACTTATTGTGGGCTGCACCTCTATATTTACCACTAATGTGGCGATGATCTCTAACGCGATCTTTACCTAAAAATTTTTGACAAATATGACAATTTACCGCACTATAAAAACTATAAACATCAGAAGGGGATAAAGTATCCATTTGCCTGTTATTAACTAGATAATTATTATAAATATCCTCACAATCTTTAACTAAATATGAGACGAATTTTTTTGAGGCATCTTTCCCAGTATAAACCCTTAACTTATCTAACTTACTGTTATGGAGACACTTAATATAATAACTAAATGCACAAGGATTGTGCTTTTTGATTAAACTAGTTTTATTACTTACATTATCACTAATATCTTCCAGGATGCATTCGAAGTCAGCGTAAACCACAAAGGGGACATCCATTTTCCTTTGATGTCCCTTAAAGCTGAGAATTGCATCCGGACCTGATGGCATACTTGTCACGATTTTGCCGCATTCAGCCTTATGATTATGCATAACGTTTTCCCTGTGAGTGTACTGGAGACAGGTGTTGCAGAACTGTAGTTTGTGTCCATCCTGCGTTATCTGACTTCGTAAAAGTCTGTGAATAATAAAAAATAGTTAAAAATTTATTAGTAAAATGTATCTATTATAAAATATATAAAACAAGTATGTGTATCATTAAATTAGAGTGTAGTATAATTTTTTAACTTACTTTGATATGTCCTTTATCAAAATATAGTGATGAACTGCACCATTCTCCAAAAGAAGCAAGTTTACATGGGTAATTTTCTCTTCCTTAGTCACATAATAGGGACCAATGATTTGATTTGCATCCCATCATACTCAAATACGTTAACGCTTATTGTAGGATTGTTCACCTCAAACACGTTAATTTTTTTAGAGCTAATGGGAAGCTTAAATTTTTGAAATTTAGCACTTCACCATTTCGCGTAAAAATAATGTCTGCAGAAATGTCCTGAATACCATAAGAACTGCAACGTTCTTGATTGTATTTGGTTGTATACATGGCAGCAATCAAACACCATTTGAAGCAGTATTCATCATCGTTTTGTATATTGATGCAAGCAAATTTTCTTACTAGTGTTTGAGGTGTGGATATCCAACTTGATCCTTTGACGAGCGACGATTTGTTGATGTTGATTTCTGCTCGGACTATGCGTGATAAAGTCCAACCAGAATCGCGCTCTTCAAATTCGGACATTTTGGTTGAAATCTCCTCAATCTGCTTACGGAATATTTCTTTTATGTTGTCTGCCTTCGTCACCAAACTCATTTTAGCTACATGTGTTATAAAACACAACTCCAAATCTTCTTCAACAATTTTGATATACTCCGCCACAATACTCACATGAAATTTAATAATTGTATACTTACACAAAGTCATGTGAAGTCTCTCAATAAAAATATTTATGTTTTTCTTCATAAACTCTTCCAGAAGAAGTTGGTCCTTTCTATTTAGAATAGCATATGTGACGATATGATTTTTGAAGGCTTTCGATATTTTGAAACATCTCACATTCTCTGCTACTTCTTCTGTCCTAGAATGTGAAGAACTCATTGGAGTTGGCAGAGTTTCTTCTCTTCTTTCTTCTTCTTCTCCATCACTTTCCGGTAAACTTATGTCCATAGCATCCTTGTACAAATTCCCTCCATGGATATCCACACCTTGTTGTTGAGCTTGTTGTCGCTGCTGCTCTTGTTGATTAAGAGGTTGCCATTGCATCAAATTGGAATACTGCTGCATTTGATTATCTGGTGTGACGGGATTATAATTGCAATTTGGGTACTCATATTGCAATGGCACTCCTAATCCCAAAAACTGATTATTCCATGGCATACCGTATTGATGATAATTCATTGGTACTTGATATTGAGGGTAATGAAGAGAAGGATGTTGCTGATGATGAGACATATTTAGGTGCTGTTGATAATTTTCAAGAGATGTCTGCGGTTGTTCTTGATTTCTGTTCCGGCTTACGACCACTTGATCCTGCACACTATGATTTTTGACATGATCCAAAAAGGACTTTTGGTATTTATATACCTTATGCTATCTTTCACACTGATAACCTGAAGAACTCATTTTTAATTATTTTATTGTTATTATTTCACTTTAACACAATTTCTGATGATGGTTGTAAATACAATAAAGTACTGATGTGATGGTTAGAAAAGTTGCCGTATTTATACAGAAATTAGTAGCAGTATCCTTGCAGCATATTTACTTTTTGTTTCTCTGCTGATGACTGTACTTAATTGAAACTTTGCTGCTTTAAAATAATCGTAGACAAAGAAAATGATTACGTTGCAAAATATAAATGTATTCTACAAAATATTTTACGCACAAGCATCCTCAGTCATACATACAAATACACATACATACATACATACATACATACATACACATACAAATATACATACATACATACATACAATTATATTTCTTAAACAAATAAATAAATATAAGCGACAAACAAGCTGTATCATCCACACACAAGTATAGGGTGTTCATATACAAGAGAACATTTCATACATAAATAAAATAATTAAATTAGTTGTTTATTAATTTATTTAATTATTTTATTTATAAACAATTTATTAGCGTGAGGAAATCATACACACATTCTCCCGATTCATATGAGAATCGCGTAGTAGTCATCAAATCTATTTTCTCTGATATTACTGATATAGTATTACGATAACAAATTTCTATAGTCTGGCAACACTGGCAATTTTCCCTTTGGTACTAGAAAATAATAATCATGTTTTGCCGTCGGCATTTGAAAAAAAAAATTATAATCATGTTTTGCCGTCGGCATTTGAAAAAAAATAAAAATGTGTTTTGCCGTCGGCATTTGAAAAAATAATAATCTTGTATTGCTGTAGGCATTTGAAAAAAATAATAATCATGCATTGCCGTAGGCATTAGGAAAAATTATCATGCATTGCCGTAGGCATTAGGAAAAATTATCATGCATTGCCGTAGGCATTAGGAAAAATTATCATGCATTGCCGTAGGCATTAGGAAAAATTAATAATCACTATTTCCCCATTGGTATTAGAAAAAATCATTTTCATGATTTTCCCGTCGGCATATACACTTGTGAAATCTTAATCTTATAAAATCCCTTAATCCACACCCACAAAAAAAATCACCCGTTATCACAATTAATACTAACCAAAAAAATCACCCGTTCCCACAAAGTTAATGTAAGCAAAAAACTCCTTATGTAAACAAAAATTTGGACGGACTTATTCAACCACACTCGCAGGTATCAAATTTCACAAATTTCCAAGAATTTAACAATTTTCAAATTTTAATTACCCAAATTTAACAATTTCAGCCACAATTTAACAATTTCAGCCACAATTTAACAATTTTAATCGGCACCCGGATTGGTAGTTCGCTACTACTAGAAACATCACCAAGATTCTGAAACTACCCGTATGCTGAAATAATCTTTCAGGATCGGTCAGGATGTTGAAGAACATTCCCCTAATTGCATCACTGAATATTTTAAATTTTTTCTTTATATCAAACAAACACACACACACACATAAAACTTTACTGTAGCTTGCTCTTTGATTTTTTCTAACATTCATATAAAATAAACGAAACACAAAGTTTAAAAGAATAAAATTTGAAATAAAAAGTGTTGGTTTTATTATTTGGAAATAATATTCAAAAACACAGACGTATCTCTCTTTTAGTTTAATAATTGTTTTCCTTATTCCCAAGTGACCTGCGTGTGGGGTATTGTGGAATTCATCAATTAATTTATATTTTAAAATGTCATATGTTATTATTTTTGGGGCATTATATATTAATATTTTTAGTTGAGGACTTTTACTATTTATTCTAATTCTTGCATATGCTTCTTTTAATTCTTCTTTTGTATATATTTTGAATATTTCATCTTTATTTGAAAGCGCTAATTCTTTTATGTTTTTTTTATTCATTTAAGATATCAGTTTCCTCGGAATCAAATATAGTTTTGCTGAGTTATTGCTGAATCTTGCACGCTTATTATTTTCATTATTTGTGTTTTCAGTATGTAACTTCTTCATAATAGAATCTTGTTTCGATGAATTATCGTTACATCCGTTATTCATAGTATTCTTATATTGGGTACGGAATTTCTTCATAGACGAAACTGGTTTCGATGAATTATCACTACGTCCTATTTGCAATATATTGTCTTCAATAATTATATCGATATCTTCTATATTCTCAAGTTTACTAAATTTCAATTTCTTCATATTTTTGACGTCATTGATGGATGTACATTCCCATAGACTTCTGAGAGATGCATGTTTCCATATAATCTTTTTTTACACGTGTTTTATTCTGTTCATTATTCTTTTCATTATTTATTATATTATTTGCCTCACTTAAATTCTTATTTATCTCATTTAAATTCTTATCTGCCTCATTTAATTTATTTTTCATTGCCCTCGTTGTTGCTAATATCTTTCTTTCTCTTTTATAATTTTCTTGTGGTATCATTTGTTTTAAAATATTTGAATCTAGTTCTATCCTAGAAAGCGCATGCGCGTTTGTGTTTATTTTGCTTTTTTTATAATTCTTTTATGTTTAGTCATAATCACTCAAATCTAATCTTATTCTTGTCATTTTCGATGAAGGATTTTTGTGTGAAAATAGTGAAATTAAAGGTCTATGGTCTGTCACAACTATAAATTTTCTGACGTATAGGTAAGGTTTAAAAAAATTTATGCTCCAATGGATTGCTTAAAGTTCTTTCTCAATTACCGGTTTGTTAATGTCATGTTTTTGTAGTGATTTACTAGCATATGAAATATGTACATAAGTATTGTCCTATTTCGTCTTGAGATAAAACTGCTCCTAACGCGTAGTTTGATGCGTCTGTCGTTAATATGAAAGGTTTATAAAAATTTGGATATTTTAGTATAGGTGGGCTTATTAATTTTTCTTTTAATTCATCAAAAGAATGTATGTATTTTTCTGTCCATATGAATTCTGTCATCTTTAAAAGTGCGTTTAATTCCTTTGTAATGTCAGCGAAGTTTGGTATAAATGTTCTGTAATAATTAGAAAATGCAACAAATCGTCTTACTTTACCTGCGTTCGTTGATGTGGGGTAGTTTTTTATCACTTCATATTTTGATGGGTCAGTTTTTACCCCGTCTTTTGTTATTAAGTGTCCTAAATATATTACCTCTGGTCTCAAAAATTTATATTTACTTGGGTTTAGTTTTAGGTTGTATTATTGTAGTCGGTCTAGTACTTTAACTAAATTTTGGTTCGGATGATTCAAACTACAACCATCCATAATTATATCATCCACATACAGAAATGCTTCAGATTCTAATCCTGATAAAGCAATGGTAAACATTCTTTGAAAACTGTTAGAAGAAATCTTCAGTCCTTGTGGTGTGGAAAAAGCTGTAAATTGTCTGGAGTCTCTATCTAGTTCAATTTGACGAAAAGAACTAGTCACATCGAGACTCTACCTAGTTTGTCTAAAATGTCTTCTAGTTTGGTTAAAGGAAATTTGTCATTAACGATTTTGTCATTTAGTTTTCTAAAATCTACAACGAGTCTCCATTTCTTTTTGTCTTCTATGCTTTTCTTTGGTACTAAAAGTAGTGGGGCATTATAAGGGCTAACTGAAGGTTCTATTATCTCGTCGTTCAGCATTTTGTGTACTTGTTCATTTATTATGTCAGCATGTGAGTGTGGTAGTCTGAAGTTTTTTATGTAAACTGGTGTGTTGTCTGGGGTCGTGATTTTAAAATAAAATTGTTGACACTTAACTTTTCGTCTTCTAAATGAAAAATATTTTGATATTTCTTAAATATTTCTTTTAATTGTGTTTTTACATAGTCGTCATTTTCTTGCAACTGTAGTTCCTTTAATACTTTTTCAAAACGTTCGTTATTGTTTATACTATTGTAACTTAATATTTCATAATTTTAAGCAGGTCGGTTTCGAGTTGAATGTCTTTTATTGTTACAGTTTCGTCAGTAGTACTTAAAATCTTTATATGTGTCATGCCGCTTTTGAGTGCCATTGAATTACTTAAAAATATTCCCTCTTGTAGTTGTTTATTGAATATGACGCAATCCTCTTCCAGCTCTAATTTTATTGCTTGTATTATTTCTGTTCTTGGAGGTATTTTTATTTTTAACAATTTAACTGATTTTGGATGCATTGGTAGAGTTATGTTGATATTGTTTTTAAATAATGATACTGTCTTTCATAATCTATTTTACAAAGATATTCCTTTAACAAATCTCTAATTATTATTCCATCAGTTTCTATAGGAAAATCTGATTTTGCTAATTGGAAATAGTGTCCACATTTCTCATTTTCCAAAGTCAGTTCTAAGTTTATTGTGCCTAACGAATAAATTTCCTCTAGTATTCCTGTCAGTTTACATTTTTCTTCTGGGTTAAATTGTTCACACTAAAAGTCATTACACATGCGATAAAGTGATATGTCTGCGCCTGTATCGATAAGAAATGTTAACTTCTTATTTTTGTATTCTGTTACTATAAAATTTGTGTTGTTATCTGATACTTTGTAAATTCTTAGTTTTGGCTGTCCGGAATATCTATGCATCCCGAGCCTGTTACGTTTCCCGACTGTTGTACAGTATATACATGTCTGTTATTAAAATTTCTTCTATCATTGTTCCTATTGTTCGCAAATCTGTTATTTTGGTTAAAATTGCTACTTCTATTGTTGCTGAAATTGCTGTTTTTATTAGTTTGTTAAGTTAAGTTAAGTTTGTTATTATTGAAATTGTTGTTTCTGTTGAAACCAGTGTTGTAATTAAAATGGTTCCTGTTATTGCGCTGGTTAGAATTAAATGTATTGTTTAATCTGTTGTGATTATATTGAGGAGTGTAAATATGTGGTTGTTCTTTTCTAAAATGCAAAATAAAATTATGATTTGCTTTCTGTTCATTTTCCAATTCCAATGCGAGTTCAGACGCTTGTTGTAAAGTAGTTAGTCGCGCTGCATATATTGTCGATTTATAGTATTCATTCAAACCTTTTTTGAATGTTTCTATGCCAAGTTATTATTAATTTTTAATATAACATTCTTTTCTGGTTCTGATGCTGTATTTCCTAACTCTGCAATTCCTAGATTATTTAATTTCTCTATTATATTTGTTATTTTTTCAGTAAAAGAGTTTACGGACATTTTCCTTTGGAATTAGAAATTTAGTTTGTTTTGTAATTCAGGATTTTTTTTCGGTTCTTGTACTTTTCTTTCAATAAATTCTTTAATTCATCGAAACTGTTTCCATTCGTAACCTATTCCAATACTAATGCTGTTTTATCAAAATTTGTTCTAACTTATATACTAATTATGAAAATAAATCTTAACCCTTTTTACACTACCTTATTACAATTATCTTCTATTTCATTTGTCATTATGGATGATCATGTTGCACACGTTCACTTGACCAATCATGTAGTCGTTTCTAAAATAAAAACTCAATTAATTGAAAGTGAAAGTGTGTCAGTAAGATATCTGCTAACGCTGCACATGTGTTATTGATTCTTAATTGTTTTCTTTTATTAATTATTTCTTGTTCATTGTGTATGCATTGCAGACGTATGTGACACACTACACTCTCGACATGAAAATGTATGTATTTCCTCTTCTTTAGAAAAACAATTTTTTTTTAAATTACGATTTTTCAAATAGAAAAATCTATGTACTGAAATATATGCTACTAAATTCGAATTATTATTCTTCCTCCAACGTACGTAATCTCTGCTTTTAATTTTTTCGCGACCGACCTTAGATCCGAGTATATCCATAATATTTGGTTTCCCATTTTCATCTTTACAGTCAATGACTTTAAATAGGGTAGCAAAAAAGAAGCAGCTCAGGAAGAGTAAATACATTTTCATGTCGAGAAGTGCGGTATAGGATTAGTTTTTATAAGCATGATTTCTTCGAAAAATTTTCTTAGAATTACATGTAGATTTTGTTTTTACAATAAGATTTTTTAATTTTTTTAATCCATACAATTCGACCCGGCCTAGTATACACATTAAAAAATTAATTTTGATTCAGCCAATTTTTCTGACGATTTTTCGAGTATAAAATGACGATTATTTTATAGTTTATCGGGATTTCAACGATTTTTCGATAATTTTATTTGGCAGCCCCACCTACCATCTACATCTTACATACACGCCCCAACGTACAATATCCAAAATTACAAGCATACATGTATCAACAGTACTTCTTTTGATTGTTTGTAATAAACAAAACGTCTTGGCGACATCGCTACTTAACACCAATACATCCATCGTACTTCGTTTATAGTACGACAGCATTTATTTGCTTAGTATAAAACATGCCACGAGAATACAATTAAAAACAATTTTTTTTTAAATCATGTATTTATTTATTTATACATAAGTAGTGATAATCAAAAAAAAAAAAAGTAAAAAAAAGAAAAGTATTTTCAAGAAATCCCATCTGGAGTGCTGAGTATTAGAGCTCTTGTGTCCCTCTTTTTTAGGCGGATGTGTCCAGCAAAGTTCAAAGTAATACAAGCAAGCGGATTAGGATGTGACTCGAGTTTTGTTAAATATTTGCCTTCGTATTTTGCAATTTCTTCAGGCACTAGTGGCATATTTAAATCACGATGTATATTTGAATTTTTGATGTACCATGGAGCCGATGTTATCAAACGTAAAATTCTGTTTTGCCTTCGTTGGATTCTTTCGACATTAGAAGCTGAAGCAGTGCCCCATAGTTGAATTCCATAGCACCATATAGGTTTCAAAAGCGACTTGTTTATCAAAAGTTTGCAATCTAGACTGAGAGTTGAATTTCTACCAATCAGTCAATGTACCTGAGTTAATATTAGTTTTATTTGTGTTAGCTTAGAATCAATGTGCTGTTTCCATGTAAGCCGTCGATCAAGGTGTATACCAAGGTATTTTACATGTGAAAGTTGAGGAACAATTTGATTATTAATTCTAATGGGGGAACAAGTATCTTTTCGTAGAGTAAATGTTACCTGTGCACACTTCTATTCATTAACTTTAATTCTCCATTACTTTAACCATAATTCCAGCTGGGTAATATGTTCCTGAAGATATCGGTATGCCTCGTGAGGGTTTTCATGCATACTAATGCAGGCTGTATCATCGGCAAATGTAGATGTATGGATTTTAGTGCTAACATGCATATCACAAGTACATACCAAAAACAAAACTGGGCCCAGTATACTCCCCTGTGGCACACCGGTGGAGATAGATTCGGGCACACTCATGAAGTCTCCTTCCACAACAATGAACTTCCGGGATAGAATATAACTTTCCAATAGCTTTAGAAAGTTTACTGGTGGATATGTCTTCAATTTTAAAATTAGGCCTTCATGCCATACTTTATCAAATGTTGGTGTGACATCAAGACCTTCCAAATAATTTTTTGCAGTTTTTTCAGATGCAAGCAACTCTTGCAGTCGTTTAGTACATTCTTTAAGTCTGAGTTTATGTTGGGGTGATCTGTGCTGTTGCCATTCCCTTCTAGCTCTTCTTTTTTCACACACGAGATGTTCACTATCCCTGGAATAAATTTTATTAAACCCAGTCTGCGGATGGGAGGTAATGGCATGTTCAGCAGCCTGTTTAATATTTTCGTTAAGATTGGCAATGTTAGTCTCAATATCATTGGGTGTTCTTAGCGTAATATTCTCCGTGCAATGACTACTGATATATTTTTTGAATACAAGCCAATTAACACGACTGATCATCTTCATATATGGGTGAAGTAAGTCACTTCTTAGTGGGTTATAAATTGTAACGATAGTGGGGGAGTGATCGGAGGAGAGATCTAGAGAAGTTTCAACACTAATTAAATCCCTAGAAATATTTTTCATTACGCCAAAATCAATAACATCTGGAATTTTTCGTACGTCAGTAGGCCAATAAGTGGGCTCCCCACTCGAAATAACATCTAAGCCCATTTTTGAAATTGTATTAAACAAAGCTCGACCTGTAGGTGTTACAAGACGCGAACCCCAGTACGTATGTTTTGCATTGTAGTCTCCAGCTGCCACGAAACAAGATCCAAGCGATTTGTAGAACTTCTCATACTGATCTTCGGTAACTGAGAATCTTGGAGGTGAGTAAATTGATGATATCACGAAATTAGAACAAAAATTGTCTACAAAAATATTCCTAGCTTGCATATATTCTTCACTAACGTTGTCAAGGATATAGTGCTTGAGTTTTGACTTAATTAAAATTGCACATCCACCACATGCTCTCCCTCTAGGGTCCTTTGTATCATATATGGTGTAGCCAATAATTTTGAAAAAGTTTCTCGAAGTTAAATGAGTCTCAGAGACCAACATTATATCAATACTTTTTTCCCTAAGGAAGTGATCAAGTTAATTTTTAAGTTATCGAATGCCGTTTGCGTTCCAGAAACATATTTTTAACATGTTCATGGCTTGTTAATTAATGATGGAAGCAGTGCACTCTGCATTCGTAGCACTTCTTGCATCATGGTAGTCATATTTGTTGTAAAATTATTTATAGTTTGCACTAAATTATCAATGGTAGCTTCAAGGCGATTAAAAATTAAGTTTGAGTTTGTATTTGTTGATATATTTGTCGGGGAAACATTTTGTGCGGGAATAGAATTTGTTTTAGCAGCATCGTCATACGATACGCGGGAAGTAACTGGTTGGCTCATTTGCGCAAAAGTGGAGGAGTAACCGTTTGCTGATTAAGATGGAGCTAATTTAGGTTTTTGCACCATAGTCTGTTTGAAAAAAAAGTACACAGGACAACCTCTATAGTTAGCTGTGTGATTACCTTCGCAATTACTGCATTTTTTATCACTTTGATCTTTTGGCTTATTGCAACTAGCAGTGCCGTGTAATTCGCCGCAAACAACACAAACAGTGGATAATTTACAGTATGTTTTTGTGTGGTCATATTCTTGGCAATTATGGCGCTGTACGGGACTTGATCGCTTATGTGGCTCTTCAACTGTGATTTTTCGATATAAGAGGTATTTTGGCTATAAATTGGGTGTGTCTCGTTTTTTTCAGCTGTATATCATTCGGCTCCAGTTCAACACGAAATAGATGCTAGCGGATCTTCTCCCTATTGATTATGTTGGTAACATTTTTTACCTTAAATCCTTGTATCATGAGTGCATCTTTTACTTCTTCGGGATTAACATAAGATTCAATGCCCTTCAATACGATCTGCATACCTTTGGCTCTCTTAAGCTGGTACGTATAAAAACTTGTTTTATTTTTTTCGAATTCAGTCACTATTTTGCGGAAATTTTTTTCTTCGTATATTTGAATTTTAGTTTCGTCAATGTTACCACGCTTTATTGGAATAACATGAAATGCGTTTTCACCAATGGCCGAGACTAATTTTTTAATTAGGGCTTTAGAATTTTTCTCTCTTAAAAGACTTTTTCGATCATGCAGCGGGCTTGTCGTCGGTGACTTGCAATAATGAACAACGATTTTGACGATTGATAGATGATGATTGATCCCTAGACATCTTTGGAGCAGATGAAATTTTTGAAGAATTCGGGCTTCGCCCACGCTTTAGCACGGTTATATATCTGTCCATTACGACTTGTACCTTGGGTTTTGAGCTACAGTTATCTGTAGTGATAACTTTATTAAGTGATGAACACGAGCCTGAAGGGGATGATATTACTGACTTATATGAAGAAGTACTAGGCAACTGTAATGTCAATGAATCACTACTATTTGGCATTGCGCAAAGCGGAGTTGATCGCTGACGAAAAATTGGCTTTACCGTTAAAAAAAAGACTTTCATTAGATTTATTATTTCTATTGTTTTCATTAAGAGCTTCAGAACTCACAGTAAAATAGGCATTTCTGCCGTTGGAAATCACTTCAAAATATTTTGTTTTTGAGGTACTCATATAGAGTATTCCTCAAGGGCACTTTTTTTGTTTGCGGTTTTTTTGTTTGTTTTTGTACTTTATTATTGTTTGTTTGTTTTTGAGGTACTCGTATAGAGTATTCCTCAACGCCACTGCTTATGTTTTTTTTTGTATGCGGTTTTTTTTAAATTAAATTAAAAAACATGACGTATTTACATTTCAAGACTGTTTACGCAGGTCTCTAACTGAGAGTTAGCTGAAAAAAACGTTTTTTTGGTTTCGTGAATATTCGTGTTTATAGATTAAAAAATTTATGCAAACTCGGCTTTAAAAGAAATTTTACTAATAAATAACCGAAGTGTCGAACTCTTCAAAATCCCAGTGAAAAAAAATGGAAGTCATTCTAGCGGAAGTACATTTTCATTGCTTCCAAAAAATCGATATTTTTAATTTGCCGAGAGTAAGCAAAAAACCATGTAGAAGCTTATTTTAGTCACACAAAACCTTGTAACTCCTCCATAGTGTTAGAAAATACTTACCAGAATTTAAAAAAAATTTATTTTTTTAAAGAAATTTATGAACTATTTTTAGTCTAAAATTTAAAAGTTATTTGCTTAAATTTACATGAAAATACTATTTCGGGCTTAAATTCATATAAAAAGAAACGAATTGTTAAAAAAGGCAACTATTTACCATTTTTCCTAGATGAAAATATTATCATAGAACACAAAAAAAGGTATTTTTGTAATATCGCTTCCAATTCAGTGACCAGGCATCGAAAAAGAGAACTTCTTGCAATGACAACCCTATGTAAAAATCATTAGATCGGATCGAAATTTGCACTACTTCCGAATCGTAAACTCTACATTTTCATGACTTTTTTGGAGTCTCTTTTTTTACTGGGAATTATTAGTGTTAAAAAAACCGAAAAACTTGATACATATATCGTAAATGTTAGAAATCAGCAGAAATTTTCGTTTGCATTGTTTATTTACTTTTTTTGACATTTCGCTCGCCATTGTAGGAAATTGTTCTTCTCATTGAACATTCTCAACAAACACCAGGGTTGCATTTCGAGTTTTACGCAATTAGTGATACAATTAACTACTAAGTGCTCAATTTATTAATTGACTTATTGCATGGTAACTTATGTTTTAGACTCGGCAGTTTTTCTTGAAGCAATTCTGACTTTGTAGGAGAGAGAGAGGAAAGATAAAAGAAGAGGGGTACTGACTTGTATGTACAGAAAATTTACTTTAATTCTTTTTTGATATTTCATTCGCTGCATTGAAACAATATGAAAATTGAACAAGAAACCGTCTGAGTGTAAGCAAACGAGCTGTTTTAAAAGAGAATTAAAGAGAATTGCTTCAAGAAAAACATACAAGTCTAAAACATGAATAAATTGTGCTCAAAAATGCATGAAATGCAAAATACACAAAATCGAAAGAATAATCGAAGAACGGAACGCAGAATACCAAAGTTTCCAAACGTCGTTATAAAAAATAAAACACAAATGGGTATATGAAAATGAACACAATATCTCCGTCGAACGAAATTCGTTGTGAGTGACAAGCTCTGAGATAGATTTTTTTCTATTTTGTACGCCGACGAACGACGAAAAAACAATTTTCTCTCTCAGTCTCTCTGTGTTTGTACAACAAACAACTTTATCAAATATGAGAGAGGAATTCGGTGATTAAATTCGTAGTTATTGTGCTTCTCACGACGAATTTACTCAACGAATGCTTATCGACGAATTCGTCGTTCGTTCCTAGCAATACACTATCATACACAGTCATACGACAGTCGTAAAGCAGCTCTGGGCGAGTCAACATCACGCGTCTTTAGCAATTATCTCTTAAATGCAACTAGGTCACTGTTATTTATTGGCTTTCGAGAGTTTTGCGTCTCACTCGCACTTGTTAATGGTTACCTCAACTAACTGTATCGCTTACAGTTAGTTCTTTGTGTTATTATCCATTATCACGATAATGGTGGAAAAAACTCTAGGAGTGGATCTTGGAAACTCCTACTTCCTATACGAAGGTATAGGTCGTTCGCAGCAACCGAAGGAAGCTTCTACACGTGGGATAGCCTGGGTTTTTGGCTACGTGCTTTTGCCATTTTTCTCCATTTGGAACACAGCATACAACAACACAGTCGTAAGATTTATTCACAAGAAAATCCGACTGAATTCTGTCTCACTCAAAAAATCGAAACAAAATCTGTTACATTGTGTCCACACCTGATGAATTTATATCATGATGAACGTCAAATTGATATCATGATGAAAATTCATCACGTATAGCACAAAGTAGACCAGAATTGTAGAAAGTGACTTATGAAAAAAAACTATAATCATTTGTGGTGCAGCAACTGCGAGAAAGGGACAATCTGTATTTTGTGAAACGAACACGTGTACAACATGCATACACATTTAGAAATTAAATTAAAGAATTTGTTGAATTGAATTAAAAAAATAGAATGTGAAATAGGTTATTGGTATTAAAAAGTGATTAAAATTTGTTTGCAAATGATTACTGATTTAACTTTAATAATTTTATTGAACAATTTTAATTTTTACCTTTTAGTTACAAAAATCGCACAGCAAATGAGACCACAGAGCATAAACTGAAAATACATTTGAACAAGTAAACGAAGTACACAATTTTACAAAATAAAATGAAAGAATTTATTGTGTTGAATCCAAAAAAAAAATGCGAAATATGATAATAAATATCATAAAAAAGCAATTAAAAATTGTTTTAAAATGTTTGCATATCTCATTGGAAGCATTTTCATTAAAGAATGTGAATTTTTACCATTTATTTACAAAAATCGCCAAGCGAATGAGGTTACAAAGCATAAAACAAAATTAAGGTAAAAAATGCCACACGAAAGAAGGCTTAAAGAATACGCAGCGACAGAGTGAGCGGGACCTCCGAAAACACAAATTATCTTCCGTCTCGTGACATCTCTGTATATTCTCTGTCTCGTATAGACTAAATTTATTAATATTATGGTAGCGTTATGATGATTATATCAGAGCTCATGGCCTTGATATCAAATGTCATTTCATGTGTTTTTGTGCATTTAACGATTATTTTTTAAACAATTTTCGTTTAAAAAAGGTGACACGACACAACAGTTATTTGTGACCGAAAATTAAACAACACGCAAATTAGCTATTTTCGGCAAGTATTTTGCAAATATTTGTTTGGTTCATCAACGTCTACCCCTTTGTGCTGACAATAATGAAAAAATTTCATTTGCTCTGCCGGCGTCATATTACGAGGTGTGGCCACTATGTTATAGGTGTCAAACTATCACACAAAAAATATGCAAAAACATATGTCTGTTTTATTAAGGTAAGTAAATGCAATTTTCCTCTATTTAAAATAATTTTTATGTTTAATTATTTTTCATGTGTAAAGAAACAATAACGAAAATGTACCTATCTCTCTCTTTAAATAAATGAAGCAGGTATTGCTGTTTTCTTATAATTGCTCTAGAAAATGCATCTCTGATCTAATAGAAATTATCATTTTATCAACATTTTCATAAACTCTTAGAAATCGGCCAGACTTTTCAAAAAATCTGTCACACATCATACCTTTTGAGCGCTCACACTTTCTTATTTTTATTAACTTTTATATGCAAGTTAAGCCCGCTGCCACGCAATGGGTTAAAAGTACAGTCAGCGATAATAACTTAAAATTTCTTTTTTCTTTTAACTAACAGTTTTGCTTGCCTCGAAATTAATTTCTTGTCTTGTGATTCAATGACCTGATTCACTAAAATCTTTTTATTTGTTAATTGTGCTGAATTAGTAAAAATAATTTATTAAATTAAATGTTAAGCGATAAATTCAATATTTCGCAATTTCTTCTTTTCTTTTCTTCTCTTTTTGTTTCTTGTTTTGCTTACTTTGAGGAAATTACAACCCAACGCGAAGTTACGTATTGTCTTCACAGGTCTCCATAGGAGACAACTCATTAAAAATATTGTAAGCTTAAATAAATATTGTAAACTTAAATAAAGTAAATTTACTAAATTCAAAGTGTAAGAATTTAAACAAAATTATTATAAATAAAATTTAACATTGTAATTAATTAAATAAATATTTATTATAACAAAACTGAAGCAGTGTAAATTTAATTGGCGCCAAACGTTAAAAAAAGGACTCAGAGCAATATGAAAAATCCTTATAAAGGATAAATCATGTGAAAATATTAATTTTTTTTGTAAGGCATAATTAAAGTGAAAAAAAACTTGTAAAGGACAATTCATGTCGTCATACAAAGAATTCGTATAAAATATAATTGAAGTGAGCAATAAAAAAGTCCTTATAAAGGACAAACGCTAAAAAAATCTCAGAACAATAATTAAAATTTAAAAGAAAAAGAACAAGAATATATGGAAAAAGCCTCAGAGAGGAAAAACATTTCTTACAAAAACATTTGAATAAATTATAATAAAAAAAATATAAGAAACAAAATCCTCATAGAGGAAAAGATATCAAAGATAATTTTGAAAATTAACAAAAAATCAGAGACTATAAAAATTCCTCAAGAACGCAGTGAAACCAAGACTATTCAACAATTTACAACTTACAACTAACAACAGAGGCCACACCAAGAAAACGGAAGCATCAACCAGAAAAAAAGCAACAGAAGATAGAGCAAAAATCACAACATGAAAGCAGCTGTAATGTTAATTTTAATGTAAGTCAGTTAAATGAATAAATAAATTATAAATAGGAATAGAAATAAATATAAGATTGAAAAGAAATATTATGATTGTAAAATTTAACTCTGATTTTGAAATTTAATTTTGTGTCATTCGCGAATTTGGTACATTGTCCTGGTATAGGAAAAGATAGTAGGAAAGATTAGTTGACGTTAGTTACCTCTTCTTACATGGGTACAGACGACTTAGCAGACTAGCTGAAAAATCTTTCTGTAGGTACTAAGGTAAAGATGGACGCGACTCAACTGCAATCCTTATTAGATACGGCTATCAGCCGAGCAACTGAACAGGCAAGGGCAGTTTTTCAGAAGCAAATAGACGATCTAACTGGTAGGCTTGCTTCCTTGGAAGCACCAGCAAGGGTAGAATACAAGGAGGTGCAAATTCAACCAAATGTAGAATGCAATGAATCACTGGAGATTATTAAGTCACTCCCCGAATTCGATGGCAATACTGCCAAGTATGCCTCCTGGAGACAAGCAGCTACCACTGCACACAGCTTGTTTGAAAAGTTTGAAGGTAGTAGCCGTTATTATCAGGCCGTAGCTATAATAAGAAACAAAGTAATAGGCGCGGCAGATACAGTATTGAGCTCCTATAACACGGTGCTGAATTTCAAAGCCATATTGGCAAGACTGGACTTTTCATATGGGGATAAAAGAACACTGTTCACTTTAGAGCAGGAATTATCTACTTTGAAACAAGGGCCGAGAGGAATACTTGACTTTTATGACGAGGTAGAAAAAAGGCTTACGCTCATCATAAACAAAGTCATTATGACGAATGAAGGAAATGCTTCGTTGATAGAATCGCTAAATCAGAAATACAGGAAGGATGCGCTGCGAGTTTTTATATCAGGACTACGTCGGCCTATGTGCGATATTCTTTTCTCATGTAAGCCGCAGGACATGCCATCAGCGCTAGCTTTAGCCCAAGAGTTGGAGACAAATCACGTGAGATATAATTTTGCTACAACGTATTGGAACAACTCAAAGCAGAACCCGACATCTAACCAGTATCAACATGCTAGAAATCCCCCACACCTACGACCCATGATCCAAATATGTTACCAGCCTGACACGACTAGAAACCAAACTGGCCCGCGAGGACATGACATTCAGAGCTACAATTTTGGAAGGCGCAGTAACAGGGTACAAAGACAGGAACCCATGGAAATCGATAGAAGCATGAGAAGCATACATAGGGAAATGAACAAAAATAACCCGCAAGCCGTCAAAAGACCAATAGAGTCATCTTGACAGTACCTTCCAGCTGCAAAAGCTCAGAGGGTAAATCAAATGACTCACGAATGGGAAGAGAATGCTAGTTGTGAAGAAGATAATTTAGATATGGACTCAGTTTATGACGAACATGAATATGACTCTGAATGCTATTCAGTGGATGCCGTAAATTTTTTAGGGGACGTTCCCTCCTTCCGTATGTAGAACGGGAAACAGGGGGGAAAAAATTAAAATTCTGTTAGACACTGGCACTTCAAAAAATTATATTAAGCCAACACATACTCTAAAAGGCGTTAATCAAATTACAAATCCATTTCTCGTAAAATTTGTACACGGTCATTCGAAAATTACTAGCAAGTGTGTGGTTGGAATATTTGGAAGGAACACACATTTTTTCCTTTTACCAGAACTAAAGACTTTTGATGCAATAGTCGCAGTCAACCTTTTGAATGAAGTAAATGCCAACATAGATTTTAGAGAAAATACTCTTAGATATGATGGGGGAAACGAAAAGCTATTGTATGTACACTGCAGAGACGTAAATAAAATATCAGACTTTCAGGAAAGTCTAACCACATATCGAAAGACCTTACAACAATTACTTAAGACACACCGAAAGGTTTTTGCTGATGCGGACGAAGCTTTACCTTACAACACTTCAATAGTAGCCACGATTAAAACAATGGACGATCAACCAGTATATTCAAGACCATATCCATATCCTGTTGCTTTAACAGAATTTGTAGACAAGGAAATTAATGAATTGCTAAAAAACAAAATCATCCAACCATCGCGTTCTCCCTATAACAATCCCATATGGATTGTAAATAAGAAAGGAATAGACGAAAATGGAAAAGCAAAACATCGCATGGTAATTGACTTCAGGAAGCTTAATGAGAAGACACATAGCGAAAGGTATCCAATTCCAGATATCTCAGTGATTTTGGCAAGTCTAGGCAAGGCTTTGGTATTTTCAACCCTGGATCTTAAGTCAGGGTTCCATCAGATAAAACTTGGAGAACAAGACCAACAGAAGACAGCCTTTTAAGTAAACCACGGAAAATTTTAATTTTGTAGGCTCCCTTTTGGTCTGAAGAATGCCCCTAGCATATACCAGAAGGCAATTGATGATGTACTGCGGCTATAGTAAAGCCCCTGACCAAATACCTGAGAGGGGAAAATGACTCAATTGGAGCTAATAAGTCCAAAAATATTAAGATTGAGCTAGATAATGAAGCCTTAGCAGCCTTTGAACAGGTAAAGAAAATTCTTGCATCTGAGGACGTCTTGCTCCTACAACCTGACTATGAACAACCATTTGATTTGACAACTGACGCATCCTCGAGTGCCATAGGAGCAGTCCTGTCACAAAAAGAAAGACCAATAACTTCTAGCAATAGTGTGGGCTCTGCAGAAACTAAGGAACTATTTCTACGGCGTAAAAAAATTAAACATATTCACTGATCATCAGCCGCTAACGTTCACTATATCAGAAAAAAACCCAAATTCTAAAATAAGGCGTTGGATGTCCTTTATTGAACAGTTTTCACCGAAATTTAATTATAAGCCTGGTAAGGAAAACTTTGTGGCAGACGCGTTGTCCCGACAATATATAAACACGCTAGATTCGACTTTATCAATGGAAACGGTTCATAGTGAAGTGTCTTTAAGCAAAGTAATAAAATCAACAAACCCAATAAATTGCTTCAGAAACCAACTTGTTATTGAAAAGGCGAAAACTCCGAAGGCATCTAAAAGGATCCTATTAAAATCTCAATTAATACATGTGATTGTGTTTAACTCTATTGATGGCCTATTTAAGGATATGACGACGTGTGTGAATCTGAATGTTACAAATGTTCTTTTGTGTGACCTATTCAGGATCAATTACAAAAAAGATTTCCTGCTACTAAATTCGTCCACCAAGTTATTGACGTGTTTAACGAAGATAACCAAGCGGAGATTATAGCCGCGGAGCATAACAGGGCACATCGATCAGCAAAAGAAAATGAAAAACAAATATTAAAAGATTACTTCTTTAGAGGTTGTGACTAACTGCAAGATATGCAAAGAATCGAAATATAACTGTCACCCCTAGAAGCAAGATGTAGGTGCTACCGCAGTACCGAATTATACAGGAGAAATATTGCATGTAGATATTTTTATCACTGATAGGAAGCATTTTTTAACGTGTGTGGATAGATTCTCGAAGTTCGCTTTTGTCTTGCCGATAGCTTCTAGAGCCATAGTGCATATCAAGGAACCACTCTTAGATATATTGAACATATTTAATAATACGAAAATCATAGTGTGCGACAATGAAAAATCTTTAAACTCCCAAACAATAAAAACGCTACTGCGGGATAATTTTCAGATAGAGATATTTACGCACCCACCTATGCACAGCACTTCTAACGGCCAAGTAGATCGTTTTCACGGTACCCTAGGTGAAATCGCAAGATGCATGAAAGCTGAAAACAAAATAGAAGATACGCTCGACTTAATTCTTCTGGCTACGTGAGAATATAATAGACCCATTCACTCGGTAACAAATAAGGAACCCATAGAAATACTACACTACACCCCCGGAGTTGAGGAATTCAATTAAAGAAAAAATACAGTCAGCTCAAAGGGCGTGCTTAGCAAGACAAAACAAGAATTCTAGTGAAGGAAATTATGTCAAGGAGAGAAGGTTTTTATTAAGACAAATAAAAGATCAGGAAAGAAAATTTCGAAATTATATATTGAAACGACTGTTCAGAAGGACCTTGGATCCAAAGTTTTGATAGACAACAAAATAGTTCATAAAGATAATATTAGATAAACCTTGTTCTTTCAGGTTAATTGTACTCTTTAACGACATATGAAGTTCAAATATTGGACTACTCAAACTCGGAAATAGTGACCCTCGGGACCGGGCATACGTTAGTACAAGATGGAGACTTTAGACTGATCCATATAATAGACATTTCATTATACGAACGAGGACTTAAGCTAATTGAGGAACGCATCAAATATAAAATACAGAGTTACAACTCTCTATTGCCATTCCTAAAGATCAATAGATGCAATAGGAACGACTTGGAAATGGATAGCGGGAACACCCGACAGAGACGATTTTCAGCTAACAAATGAAAGAATCAACAACAGTATAAGACTAACAGAAAACTAAATTATTATGAACCATTTGATAGAAACGAAACTTAATGAAGTAGCGAACAGGACGAACGAAATTATGAGGGACCTTGACAGAGACGCAGATATATAAAAGGCGGAAGCATTACGGTTTAAGTTTGAGTTGTAAGTATTGAAGGAGGAAGTAACTAGCGTACAACAGGCCGTAATGTGGGCTAAAAGTAATATTATTAACACATTTCTTTTCTCAAAAAATAAGTCAGTTTGCTAAGAAACTCTATAAAAAAACAAAGTTTTCCATATTCCAACCTTGAACAATGTCTCAAATTTGCTGATTTAAAGATTGCTACTAACAGCTCTATTATGTTGTATATGATTAGCTTACCTATTGTCAAACCAAACTATTGCCAATCAATACTAATAAGACCTGTAAAAAAGAACAACGAAATTGTAAAATTAGATAGTCCAAATATAATTTTATGTCAAGGTGAAATGTATGAGGTCAAGAATACGTGTAAGTCCTATGATGATTTAAGTATATGCAAGCGAAATAGCATGAAGGATATATCGAAGACAAAATGTATTCCTAATCTCCTCAAGAGTAAGCCAGCAGTATGTAAAAAAAGTAATAATTCTCATATTCCTTCATTTGAAATTGTACAACCCGGAATTTTATTTTATAACTCCTACAACGGGGAAATCGTTATAAATAATAACCCAGCAACTATAAACGGAACGTTCTTAGTAACGTACCATAACACCACGGTATTCATTATTAACACTAGATAAGATTTTTATGAGGAACTGGAATACAAGCCATTGCCGGCTATTCTGGCCTCCGCAAACTCTACACACATCTTTGAGGAAACGCTATCGCTACAGTTAATAAAGGAATTGCATCTGAATAACAAGCGCTCTCCTTGCGGTTGTAGCTTTTGCCATTAGAGTTTGGACAAAAAAGAAACGATCGCATGAAATAAGTAAGTGGCTGGGAATTGAAGCGAAAAAGACTCCAAATGCCGGGGACGTTTGCGGTTAAAGGGGGGAATAGTTAAGCCCGCTGTCACGAAATGGGTTAAAATTAGAGTCAGCGATAATAACTTAAAATTTCTTTTTCTTTTAACTAACAGTTTTGCTTGCCTCGAAATTAATTTCTTGTCTTGTGATTCAATGACCTGATTCACTAAAATCTTTTTATTTGTTAATTGTGCTGAATTAGTAAAAATAATTTATTAAATTAAATGTTAAGCGATAAATTCAATATTTCGCCATTTCAATTTATTACCTTTGGTTGCTTTTTTATGTGAATTGGCATAATTTCTTTTAACTCTTTTTGTTTCTTGTTTTGCTTACTTTGAGGAAATTACTACGCAACGCGAAGTTACGTATTGTTAACCGAAAAAACATTTTGGCAGTCTTGACAGGACATAGGATACAACTCATTAAAAATATTGTAAACTTAAATAAATATTGTTAACTTAAATAAAGTAAATTTACTAAATTCAAAGTGTAAGAACAGTGTATTAATTAAATATGTATTTATTATAACAAAACTGAAGCAGTGTAAATTTAATTTCCATATGTAGTTTGTTTTAGTAAAGAAAGAGCTTATAGCGATTTGCAGGAACCACTCTCCAACTCAATCCAGGGGGTTACTCTCTATTGCGATGCCAAAGCAGTTACGATGCGAATGCTAAATGCGATGAGATGCCAATTTGGTACTCTCTATTATTTTCGCAAATTTCTTTGATAAAGTGGCAACACAGATTTTGCAAAAGAAAATATGGCAAAGATTTACAGTAATGAAGTGTCAAAATATGTAAAAAACGTCTTTTCAAACAAGGAAAGTTAAGAAAAAGTGACGAGTTTTTAATTGAAAGTAAAATAGTGAGTAGTCTGTAGCGTTCCGTTTGAATAAGAAAGCATTTTTTTATGTTCTAAAGGCTATTCAACACTAGCTAAGCGGAGATCCACAGCAACTTCAGCTATTTTAAAACTAGCCGCCGCATTAAAATTACTTTGCGAAGGCAGATACCAACATCAAATTGGCCAGGACCATACAGCAGCAGTCAATGTTAAATGCTTGCAAGAGATATACGCGGTATTGAGAAAATATTATGTTCCAAGCATATCAAATTTGATTTAGCTGCAGAAAGGCCACAAGAAGTCAAAAAAGCTTTTTACAACATGGTAGTTACATACAAACGGTTAGATAGGCCTAAACAAGCACTTGTTGAAAATTGCAGCACAGTATGCTATGGTTTGGTTAATTACATATATTAATTATATGCGGTGATACCAGGCTTGCGAATGAATAAAAATTGATGCGAAAAGCAAATGCGCAAGCGCATTAGAGAGTACGAATAGTTCGATTTCGCAGCATTTTTCTTTGGCATCGCAATAGAGAGTAAACCCCCAAGTTCATTACTTGGTATATGGTAGGGTTGCTATCCGTACTCTTTTCGTAATCTCTGTCCTCGGAAAAAATTACCATCCGGGAAATTCCTACTTTTTAAGAAATTTTTTTAGCTTTTACATTGCTTGACAAATGGTGTTTATTAAAAATTAAACTAAAAAGGGAAATAATTGGTATTGGATATCAAGTTTATCTTATAAGTAACACTGTTCATGAGAGTTGTGATATGTAATTTAAAATATCGATAGAGTTGAGTAAAAATGGCTAGAATAATATAGTATGTAGCCTTAAGCGACATTTCAAAATCTTTATTTTATGAACAAATAAAGCCTACAGAGCACGGCATGTAAAATTCCACATGCGCATGTGGATATGACGTCAAAAGAATTTTCAGCGTGTTGGTTGTATATATTTGAATTAGTATTACTTGCTATATGTCGTAAAATATTGATGGTATTTTTTTCAAAATCTAAATATGACAAATTTAGCCGAGTCAGACACATTTCCAGAGACAGCACATGTGTAGTGATGTAAATTTCTCCATTTACATTTATTGCTAGTACACGACATGTAGCCAATGTAGCTTCATGGTGACGTCAAAATTACGTCAAAGCCACATGTGCATGTGCATTTTTACATGCCGAGTGCTGTAGGCTTAAGGCATTTTAACTAAACAATGCGTTCCCGGTATCAATGCGTAGTGAACGTAAAAAACGGGAAGAAGACTTGTAAATCTTAAAAATGAATTGAAAATCTGAAATAGTAAAATATACACAAATTTGGGGTAAGGAATGAAATGTTTGTAAGTTTTTTAATATTTTAGGTGCCGGGGAAAAAATCATTTAGTATACCACTCCATGAAATTTACTCTATGTAAATCAAAGAGGTTAGTATTCAATGAAAAAGAATTGTTGCTGGGAATTATTGTTATTAATCGTGGACATTATTTATGGCTCTTATCCTACAATAAATTATTTATAACTTTTAATATATAATTGGAAGTATAATATTAAATTTATGCGATGTGTTAAGTCAGTTCGCCTGCAAAGATAAAGTGAACAAGACCAAGGGAAAAGTTAAAATATCCCATGAGAAATATTCACGATAAGGGGAATCCAAAAGGGAACACATTACTAGGGAAATTTTATTCACGATTGATATTTGGAGAAAACGGAAAATATTTCGAAGGAAAAACTGTTCACGATAGAGGTGAATATTATTGAAAAAAATAATAAATTTATTTTTACTTTTAAGTCCTACTTTTTCAAGCAAATGTCCGGTTTTTTCCCCTCTGCTGTCCTATTTTTATAAATTAAGCGATAACAACCCTATATATGGTAACGTGAGGGCAGTGAGCATGCACACCTATGTACATAAAAAGTATGTATGTATGTACACATACTTATGTAGGTAGCTTTAATGTTTGCGTTGATATCGATATTCCTTGATATTAATGAGGGTAAAGGCCAATAAGGAGAGAAAGCAAATGTTAAAATAAGTACGTAAATGAAAAGAATGGGAACAATACATTACCCTCCGACAGTTTTAGCAGGCTGAAAGCGGTCAAAAGTAGAGGCAAATCCGTAGAAATTATGAAAGTCCAGTACCCAATAATCACTGATGTTTATTTTTTTATGTTTTCCTATTTCTTGTCGGGAATTAATGTTACAATGTGGCGTTTTACGTTCGCAAATTCAGCAAATTTATGCATCTATGCAGCAATTCTTTGCTTTGCAACTGCTCAACATCTGTGCATAGGTGACATTTTTGAACGAAATGCAAAAAATTTTTAAGAACATCTTGATAACAAAAGTGACAATTTTCTTTTAAATTATAGAAAAAGATTGGAAAAAATCGAAGCGGCCATTTCTTGTAAACACATTTGGCCTTAAAAAGAAGACTACTAAAAAAAACTTCTTTGTAGTAATAAAAAGATTATCACCTAGATTATGTGTTTCAAAGTAGTTTTCGAATAAATCAATCTTCTTTTTGGTTAAAATTCTAAACATGGAATTTAAATATCAAAATACGTGCATATACTCAACTTATTTTTCCACTGCAACTCATTGTATCTTAAAACAATTTACTACGCCATTTGCAGAGATTTGCTGCAGGTATGCCGCTTACATGCATTAAAAATCGCTTGACGCTAAAAAGTGCTGCCAAGTTATAAATTTTTGAACGTTAGATGTTGGTGATGCTGCAGACGTGCACTATAAATGCTTTTACGAAAGTACCCTATGTTAGCGGAGTTATGTGAATTGTTGAATGGATTAGTCGTCTTGTTAAATTCTAAATTGTTGTCCTGATATATTTTAGGAAATGGCAAGGTGATTAAGAGGAGCTTAGGATTAAGAGGAGTAGGATTGGGAATAGGAGCAAGGAATAGATAAATAAGTTTTGGAGGGAATTGCAAAAAAAAGATGGTGAAAAAAATAAACATGGGCTAAACGTCTAGAAAATTCTTTAAAAGTCATATAGTCAGGAAGGATAGCGGACGTAGACCGCTAGATTGGAATATCTATTATAAATATTGGAGAGGGAGATTGGAATAATTGGAAGCGCGGAAAGACGTATGTATGAAGTGAAGAAAATAAATTTTTATGACAGACAAAGGATTCAACGAGTGAAGGTTGAGCAGAGGGTTGATCTGGCGGATGTTAAGCGCCCAGTCAACGACGTTAAAAAGGAAAAAGAGAGTTTAAATAAAAAATTTTGTGTAAAACAAAGAACAATTATATAAATAAAAGACTAATGGCCTATTTCCCAACTGCGAAAGAAAACATTCGACTTACAATTTATATTGAAAACAAGAACAAATTTTCATATTTTATTGTTGTTTTCAATATAAATTGTAAGTCGAACGTTTTCTTTCGCAGGTGAGAAATAGGCCATAAATCGAACTCATCCTGTTAAAAAAGAAAGTATCGAATAAAATTGAATATTATCAATAATCGACAATCTTAAAATTTTGGAACGTGAGCAGCTGAATCAAATGAATTGAAAAGTTGTGGTCATCTTTCCGATTAGAAAATTTGTGAACAAAGAAATACGCTTGGAATTTTTGGTCAGCGAAGATAAAACCTGCAGAAAATAAAAACCAGTGCATATCTTTGAAAATAGCATCAAAGCGAGAGAAGTAATAACTACTATCGGAATCAGTGTAAAGGCAAAGCAAAATTTCTAAAGCAAGCGATGAGCGATGCCCAACGGTGCTGAAAAATTAAAAATAAAAGATAAATCACATATTGAAATATTAAATAATTGCTTGAACAAATATATGTATGAGACACGCATTTGATATCTCTTTGTATGATTTTGTTACTTTTTTTACATAGTGTCCACACTTGATGAATTTATAACATGATGAATGTTAAATTGAAATCATGGTAAAAATTCATCACGTATAGACTCAATTTATTAATATTAAGTCAGCGTTATGATATAATCGTCAGAGCTCACGGCTTGATGAATTCATCTTGATATCAAATGTCATTTCATGTGTTTTTGTGCATTTAAAGTTTATTTATTAAACAATTTTCGTTTAAAAAAGGCGACACAACAATTAATTATAGCCGAAAAATTAAACAACACGCAAATTAATTATTTTTGGCAAGTATTTTTTATATATTTGTTTGATTCATCATAATAAACGTCTACCCCTTTGTGTTGATATTAATGAAAAATTGACAGTTGCTCTGCCGGCGTCATATAACGAGGTATGATATAAAATCATCAGGTGTGGACACTATGTTATGTAAAGCAAAAGTTAACGTTAGTGTTAGAATCTAGAAAAAATATATCTGATTTCGTCTTGTACGGATAGTTTCCCGAAAAATAATCATATAGAAAATAAATAAAAGAAAAAAGAAATACTCATACATTTTTTGTTAAAATAGAAAAAAATTTATGAAATGGAATTTTATCCTCGTAAAAGTTTTAAATTGTAGTGTAGTTCTGCGTAGTGCAGATTATTTTATACCTTAGGGAGCTCCTTCAGGTACGAACAAATTAAAGTGTGAAGGTTTAATTTTTACGTGTCTTTTGTTATTTGAAAAGATAGAGGTTTAGCTGCATACAAATTTTTTTGGAGACCATCTACTTGATATTGTGAATTAAATCTGTAGAAAGATTAAAATTATTAAAAATTGTATATGTATATATAGAAAATTGTAAGCCTATAAAAATAAGGAATGGAAATAAATATTCATATTGTATCTTGTGAGTCGGAATTATAAAATATGTCTGAATAAGTCGAATTAGAGGGGTTAAAAGTGAGGTGAGTGTGTGGTAATAGAAAGAAAGGGGTCATAATAAAAATTAAATGAAACGGAAGAAATGACCAAGAATGGGATTAGGGCAGTCGGAAGAAACAGCTTCCTTCCCTAAAACGGGTCTGGACAAGTAAGTTTAAATTTTTGTTTGTTTTACAGTATAATTGCTACTGGCCCTTGGACATGGATGAAGGTTGATAACTCCACCGAAAATCCTCACGTTCTTCAGCTAGTCGAGAAAATCACCAAGTGCCGATAGGTCATGTCACAATATGGGGCCAAAGCTAAAAATAATAGCAATTATTAAATATACGTAATGGTACAGTATAAGACCGAAACACAATCCAATATCCCATTAATAAAAGCGCAATGGACCAGTATATGACTTCATATCCTGTTGTACGAAGGTGTTGATAATATTTACGTAGAGAAAACGATATGAAAGTCAGTAGATCAAGTGCATGGGAGTATATTAGGAAAATTTCCTATGGTAGTGATGAGTCTATACCTAGTGAGACAGACGAGAACCTAGTACCCCTTTTTTGTGTAATAAATTAAGATTTTTTTATTCGTTTGTGAGGCCTTGATGGATTTCTAAAGCAGCTGCACCAATATTAGATATTGGTCTGATGGAAATAAAAATGGTAGCAAGTGCGCCTGGTACTTTAACAACACGATAAAGCGAAATGTTTGGCTAGGGTACAAACGGATTCATATTCAGCTATAGTTTTTTATACATGTTTTTCAAGATGCAGTATTTTAACTCTTACAGAAGAGGATAAGAAGCAGGAGTTATAGAAATATTACTACCACACATACACACCGAACCTAGTATTAGACCCCTAAAAGAAGTATTGCATAGTATAAGGTTGTTATCGCCTAATTTATAAAAAGAGGACAGCAGAGGGAAAAACCCCGGACATTTGCTTCAAAAAGTAGGACTTAAAAGTAAAACGAAATAAATTTTTTTTCCAATAATGTTCATCCCTATCGTGAACAGGGGGCAAATCACGGCATCCGATACGACTAGTAATTTAAAAATATTTCCATATAAACTCTATTGAAATATTTTTAAATTACTAGTCGTATCGATTGCCGTAATTTGCCCCCAATTTGCCCCTTAAAATATTTCCCTTTTCCACAAATTACTGTTGCCAGAAAATTTTACAAAAAATCTGCAAAAATTGGCTAAGAAATCTGAAAAATATTTATAAAAATTCAGCAAAAAGTCTGCAACAATAAAAACACCTTCATTTTGAATTGTTTTTCATATTGTTTTCGAATAAATATAAATTATGTTGTTATACACAAACATGCTGATACTACAAATTGTTTAATAAGGATAAACATTAAGAAAAGGATAGGGACAAATATATGAACAAGTGTACTACATACAACTTAAAAATATGGTACAAAGAAGTAAAAATATCGCAAACTAAATCATAAGCAGTCACAACTCAAAAAATTCCAGATTTTCAGGAGTGGTAAATAACTGTTCAGGGAGAATTTGGTGAAATTTTTGCGCTCCATGAAAAAACAAAACTGTTTTCATAATTTTGAGTTGTGACTGTTAATGATTTAGTGCGCGATATGTAGTAATAGATTTGTACATATATCGTGCCATAAAATACAAATAAGAAACTAACCAACAAAAAACAAATTGTACAGGAAGTATTTTTCCTATTTCCGATTCACTTGAATTTTTTTTGTGAAATTTTTATAATAGCCTATAAATATTCCAATGCTTATTTTAGATTTGTATTATCGTTAATTTTCCATGTTTTCGACAATTTACAAAATTTTGTTTGTTACTTACGTTAGTTTGACGGTCTTTATTGTAACCAGCTAATAATAAAATGTAACACGTTTTACTATTCTCCAATTAAAATTTTATTTTCAACTTAGTAGGGGTAGCGCAACTACACTCGGGAAATCAACACAACCAGTACATGTGTTTGGGGTAAATACAGAAAGCATTTAAAATCTGTATTTACCCCAAACACATGTACTGGTGTTGTTGATTTCCCGAGTGTAGTTGCGCTACCCCCTCGACCCATAAAATTTAAAATGTGTGATGTACAAAATCTAATTGCTGAACTCAACCCGAAGAAAGCACCGGGTATTGATGGAATTAATAACCAAATGCTAATAAAATTGCCTCGTATTGCAAAGTTACATTACTACCCGGAAGTTCACGGTTGTGGAAGGAGAATTTATGAGTGTGCCCGAATCTATATCATCCGGTGTACCACAGGGGAGCATACTGGGGCCAGTTTTGTATTTTATTTATACTTGTGATATGCTTTTGAGCAGTAATATCCATACATCTACGTTTGCCGATGATACAGCCTGCTTAAGTATGCACGAAAATCCTCATGAGGCTTCGCGATATCTACAAGAACATATTACACAACTGGAACTATGGTTAAAATTATGGAGAATTAAGGTAAACGAGCAAAAGTGTGTTCAGGTAACATTTACCCTGCGAAGAGATACTTGTTCCCCAATTCGAATCAACAATCAAGTTGTTCCTCAGCATTCACATGTAAAATACCTTGGTATACACCTTGATCGACGTCTTACATGGAAACACCATATTGACTCAAAGCTAATACAAATGAAACTTAAACTAACTCAGATATATTGGCTGATTGGTAGAAATTCAACACTCAGCCTAGACTGCAAACTTTTATTATACAAGTCTCTTTTGAAGCCAATATGGTGCTACGGAATCCAATTCGAGAGAATCCAACGAAGGCAAAACAAAATTTTACGTTTGATAACATCGGCTCCATTGTACATTAAAAACTCAAATATACATCGTGATTTGAATATGCCACTAGTGATTGAAGAAATAGCAAAATACGCAGGCAAATATTTAACAAAACTAGAGTCACATCCTAATCCGCTTGCTCGTAACATCTTGAATTTTACTGGCCACATTCGCTTGAAAAAGAAGGACACAAGGGCTCTTTTACTCAACACTCCAGATGGGATTGCTTGAAAATATTTTTTTTCTCTTTTTTTTTTTTTGATTATCACTACTTATGTATTATTTATAACTATCACTAAGTTTATGTCCGACAGTGGTCGGTCCTAAAACTTATATTTTAGATTTAAGATTTGAATACTTATTGTTAGTTCATAATTGAAGATACAATAAATAAATAAATGTATTAAAAAAAAAAAAATCAACTTAAAAATTTACTTTCTTGAATTTTTTTTAATACATACTTACATATGCATAAAGAATGTACATTTACATACACATATCGTCACCTTAAATTGCAAAAGACCGTAACTGACAAAATACCGGTTATTTTTTTGATAGCTTTATTTTTAATAATATCAACTCATTCAATCAAAATTAAGGATTTGAATTTTTTGTTAGGTGCGGCCTTTTGTATTTTAGTTGTTGATATATAAATTTACATTACAAACGCTTATATATATAAATAAATATATCATATATTTATGATTTGATCAGACTAAAGTTCGTAATGCTTTGTAAGCCAAATTACATGTGTTAGTTATTAATGAACAAATAACACCAAAGTTAATTCTAAATATTGTGACAAACACGTAGTAGAACGGAACAACTAGCTGTTTTCGAAGCCCGCTACATATGCAGGGTGTTTTTTTAGAGGTATAGAACTTCGAATTGAAATAAAACACAAGAAAATCGTTTTAATGTCCATCAATTTGGCTTTATTGGAAGGATAATTTTATGCCATTAATGTTTAAATATGATTTCGGGCATGTGGCCGCCGCGGCTGGCTCGAATAAAGCCAATTCTACAGGTCCAATTTTCAACCACTTTTTCGAGCATATGGGGCCGTGTTGGCAATAACGCCACGAATGTTGGCTTCCAAGTCCCCTAACGTTTCTGGTTTGTTGGCGTAGACGAGCGACTTCACATATCCCCAAAGAAAATAATCCAATGGTGTCAAATCACACGATCTTGGTGGCCAATTGACAGGTCCATTCTGCGAAATTATGCGCTCATCGAATGTTTCCTTCAATAAATCGATTGTGACGTGCGCTGTGTGGCATGTAGCGCCGTCTTGTTGGAACCACAACTCATCCACATTCATGCCATCCAATTCGGGAACAAAATAGTCGGTTATCATGGCTCTATACCGGTCTCCGGTGGCGAATCGATTCATTCGGGTCCTCTTCAACACTTTGCTCTACAGCGGCAATTGTTTCTTCGGTGCGCACTGTTCGACGTCTCTGCGGATGCGTATTATCACATAGAGTAAACGTAGTGCGAAAACGATCCATGGTTAACCCAATTAATTGCTCTGATAGACGATTATGTCGACCATAAAATGGACGGAGCTTGCGGTAAACTTCGCGAACTGTACCATTATTTTGGAAATAAATTTGCACGATTTGCAAGCGTTGTTCTTTTGTCAACCTGTTCATGATGAAATGACAAACCAAACTAAATATTAATCACTTGACAGCTGACAAAATGGCCGCCAGTTAAAAAAGTGATGCTAACTTAAAGTTATATATTAGATTACTGTTTTTTCTTACGTCTACTATTCGTTGTCTTCTTTCTTTTGACTGGTTTTGGCTTAAAGGGGCCCTTACACACATACTGCTTGCAGCTACTGCCGATGAACCGTTGGTATACGTGTGTGATTGATATTTTACCATCAAGCATATCAATCATCGTTTAAAATAAAAATTTATAAAATAAACATGCGTTTGACAACAAAAAAATTATTTATAGAATTGAAGAAATTAATTAAAAACGTATTTTCTCTACACATAATTTTTTCAGAACTTATTTTTTGTTTGTTTTATTTTCTTTTTTGTTTGTTTTACTTTCTTGTTTTCAGTAAAACTTCAAATCTAAAAAAATACATATCAGAAGAACTAATTTTTTGTTCATTTGAAAAACTGTCAGCAGTATGAGTTCATTTCAAAATCAAAACCAAGGCATATTAATTTGATATGCCTTGATCAAAACTATATTGATTTTTCATACTGCATTGTCTGTGTGACAAATACATTAACAAAAATTGAAAATTTACCAATACATGCTTATCGCATGAGCATGAGCAGTATGTGTGTATGGGCCCCTTAATACATGAAGAAGCCAATCTTGCTGTCTTAATTTACTTAATCCCCTAAAACGTTCATAAATTGCAGCGCGAGCTTATTCAGATATTTTAGCTGCGCAATCATTTGCACATTTTTTATTAATACAAGGATTACACTGAAAAATCTTTTGAGTATGAGTTGATGGCAAGAGTTGTTTTCTTTTTTCTTACACCCCCTCGTGTAAATGCATATTTCATCTTCCACTGCATTATTATCTATATCTGAGGCAATATCGGTATCGCTGTAACGAACAAGAGCGATTTTGCAACCATATAACCAAATAAAAACATCACTAACAAATTAAACTTACATATAAATCAAAACACACGGCAAAACAACATTTACGATTTCATACTACACACTTTTCAAGAAAGCACGAATAATTAAGGGAAAAGACAAAAAATTAATGACCTCTTCCAATATTCTGCTTAACTGTAGATAAAATATCAGAACAGAAAATTGTAATTTAAATAACAGTTTTTAATATATGGCAGCTCTTCATTGTTTTTGTGTTACTTACGTTATTTTACCGTCACTAATTTAGGAGTATGTGGGTTACGTTAAAATTGGAGCGCTAGTTAACATCTCTTATTTTAAGATAGTAATAACAAATCCATAAATTGAAATATAACTAAGATAGTAATAAAAGATGATAACAAATCCATAAACTCAAATGTATTCTAAGCTATGTATAAATAAAATGTATATTCTAAGCTAGAGATAAGACAAACATCATAAATACAACTATTGTAACGATAAGAAACACATTTTTTCTTTTCTAACTTAATACAAATAACTCAAAACATGTTTACTGATAAAAAAAGGTACTAGTAATCTAAACAAAGAAAAACATATTTTGAGTTAGAACAACGAAACATTAAACATAATTATATTCATAAATTCAAATTATATTTAAATTCAAAAACAAAAAACCCAAAAGCAAAAAACAACGTAGGCATAATTTTGGTTTTCCAACATTATTAACATAAAAACCATTTTTTAAATCATTGTAACAAACAAAAAAAAATATATATATATGTATATATATATATATATATATATATATATATATACATATATATATAAATAATATACGTTTGTTGCTTTTGAGTTTTCTTCATAAACTAACTTTATTTACTATAATTTCTCTCCTTATATACTAACAATGTGCGTCTTAAATTAAACTAGAGTTATCTTGTAACCTTGAACATTATTAAAGTGTACATTATGCCTTTAAGGGTTGCTTACGATACTTAGGTTACCTGTAGTTTCTAGCGTTATCTTATTCTATGTGTTTGCGACCTTGAACATTATTACAGTGTGTGTAGATTAAAAGGTTTCTTATGATACCTAGGTTACTTGTAGTTTCTTCGTTATAAATATTCCTTTGTTATGAAATTGTTTGGTACAGTAATGATTGGATCTTGTATTACTTTCTTTGTACTCACATGCGTCTGTGAGATTAGTGTTTGATTATGGTATATTAGTGTGTATGCCACTCCTCCCTCCTTTAGACAAGTCAATGTCCTCATTGACAATTTCTACATTGTTTGTTTTTTCTTTTACAAAGTGTTTCTTAAATACAATTAGTGATCCTAGAATTATCGACAAGGTTAATATAATTATAAATAGGCTTAAAGAATAATTATTAGTTTTAGTGCTAACTTTTTCTATATGTTTTTTAAGTTCAGGTAGTGAAATACTGTCTTTAATTATATTTTCAATATCTTTCGCATGTGGTAGTATATTAGTTTCTTCTGTATTTTGTTTTACAGAGATTTCAAAGTCGTTAATTCTTATTTTACAATTATTAAAGCGAATAATATTGTATCCTTTAATTTTGATTTTAAGTTTATTACAATTTTGTTCAATTTCAATGGGTTTTAAATTTTTTGTAACAATTATATTTGGTTCACTAAATATTATGTGTGGTAAGATATTCTTAATGTATTGACAATTTGTTTGGTTATTATTCATTAAGTTTCTGATACATTTATTGTTTTCTAATATAATTTTATTATCTTGTAATCTATAAATCGAATTATCTTTTAAGAAATAATTCTCTTCATCATTTATTTTAAGTTCATTATTATTTTTATCCGGTATTGGGATAATTTTTAATCTTTTGTAAGTTTTAAAATGAGTTGGGATGGAAAGTACGAAATAAATAAAATCTTTTTCTAGCCATATTGAAGTTTTTATATGTTCAAGCTCTAAAGCAGACAGATTTGTCATGGTTTGTACGTCAATTAATTTTGGATTTATAATACCTAGTCTGGCTAATTGTATTGCTAATTGAATATCTTAGATATGCTCTAAATACAATTTGATATTATCCAAAAACATGTCTGAATAAATTTTTTCTGTAAGTTTATTTTGCAAATTTGATGTTTCTTTTTGGAAATTTTGTAACATTTCATTTTCTTTATTAATATGATCTATCATTGCATTAAATTCGTTAGAAGTGATGATATTTGCTTTTAGATCTTTAAATGCTTGCTCAATATTTACTTTATCTTCTTCATTCATAGTTCCAAACAAGAATTTTAGGCCATCACCAACTATATTTGCTAAACCTCTTTTGTGTATATTTAAAAATATTTGTTTTTCTTTGAATGCTAATGTAAAATACTTTTTTGTCATATTATTTTGATAAAATTTTACTGATTCAAATTGTTTTATAAATAAGCCATAGGTTGTATAAATGTTAGTTTTATTTATAGGCAGTATATGATATCTATAATCTGTTGGTTTTTCCAGGACTCCTTGATTGACGATAATGAAGCCGTAGTCTTCCTGTATATTGTTTATTTCGATTATTTTGTCCGTTTATTACTGTGATTGAGAGTATTAACAATATCCCTATTATATTTGATTTCATTTCTTTTCTTCTATTGGATTTTTTCGTTCCTGTAAATTTATTAATTAGGGTTATAATTTCTTTTTTCTTTTAAATTGTGATTTATATTTCCTAATGTTTCTGTTCTTATGTTTGACTACGTAATGCTCATTATCTTTTTCTATCCGTGTGATTTCAACTTTTTTGAATGGGTTACTAATCTTTTCTAGTCGTTTCCTAAAATTTTCTAATTTTAGATAAATAGTATCTAATAGTAAATCTGCAGATAATGATATGGTAGTAGCTGGTTCCGAGAGATCTGAAAATTTAATAGAACATTTATTTCTTGAAGTAAGTTATGAGGGAAGAAAACTACTTTTAGGATGTGTATATAGACCTAATGATCGTATTTGCATGGAGAGATTTATGCATACCCTAGAAACATATACTGTCACATACGAAGATGTTATTATCACAGGGGACTTTAATTCAAATATCCTAGTAAACAATAATCTAACTAACAATATGCTTACGCTTGGTCTTAATTCCCCTAACACAAATGTTGCTACACATTTTACGAGTACCAGCAGTACGCTTCTTGATCTTTTCTTTGTTAGTGATATTTCGAAGGTATTGCTTTATGACCAACTGTCTGCATCCTGTTTTTCACATCATGAGCTAATTTTCATGACATAAAACTTTCAGTTAAACGTGCCCGAACAATTTGTTAGTTATCGGGATTTTAAAAATATTGATTACTTAAGACTAGAAGAAGAATTTTTCAGTATTGATTGGAGTGTGTGCTATCGTTTAATTTCTGTTGATGATCAGCTCTCTTTTCTGCAACACAACCTAAATAATTTATACAATCTGGTGGTTCCCGTAAGAACAAAAATGATTAATAGACATAACAAGCCCTGGTTCACTCATAATATAAAACAAGCGATTAACCGCAGAAATTTTCTATATTCTCGATGGAAACGTTTCAAAACCACGGAATTGCATGAAGTATATCGGGTATCACGTAACATAACCAACAATTTAATTAAAAAAGCTAAGTCTGACTATTATGCTTCAAAGTTCTCTGCTGCTATAGACTCGAAAAAAACATGGCAAACGATTCGCGAAATTGGAATTGGCAAACGTTGTAGTCAAGAGCCATGTACTGTTGATGCCAACATCTTAAATAACCAATTTTTAAATATTCCAAATGTCCAACCGAATTCTAATTATTACAATTTCTCTCATGATATTATAAGCAACAATTTCAACTTTTCAAACGTAAGTCAATCCGATGTTCTCTGTAGCCTGCTGTCAATAAAATCCAATGCAATTGGTGTGGATGGGTTGGATCCAAGGTTTTTAAAAATAGTTATTCCAAAACTTCTTCCTTTTATAACATTTGTTTTTAACAAGATCTTTACTACCAACCACTATCCCAAAATTTGGAAGCTTGCTAAGATTATTCCTATACCTAAGTCTAATTCTGATTATCGGCCCATATCAATATTACCGTTCTTATCTAAAGCCTTTGAAAGGTTAATTCATATACAAGTTACACAGTACCTTGAAATCAATAATATGCTCACTGACCGCCAATCTGGTTTTCGCAAAAATCATAGTTCTACAACAGCCCTCATAGATGTTGCTGAAGATATAAGACAACAGGTAGACTGCGGTAAAGTTAAATTTTTAGTCCTCATGGATCATTCTAGAGCGTTTGATACTGTTGACCATAGCATGTTGTGTCTTAAACTTAAACATATGTTCGGATTTGCATCAACTGCAACAGATCTCATATATTCATATCTAGTTGATCGATTTCAATATGTTGAAACACCTACCTCAGTTTCAAGCTCTTTGCCATTGGTTCGGGGTGTTCCACAGGGCTCGATTTTAGGCCCTTTACTTTTTTCTATATACGTGAACTGTGCACCAATACCACTAGAAGTTTCAAGCATAGTCCAGACGATCATTATCATCTTAAATGTTGTTTACTTAGTGCCCAATTAAGTTCATGTGGTAACTATGTACATACATGTGTATATGCAAACGTGTGTACATCATTAACTAAGCAATGCGTGGTGGTTGTTTACCTTTTGCCTTTCGTTTGAATTAGCATGTATGCAGACGTTTTTTTGTTGTTGCTTTTGCTTGTTTACGTGTTACGCATGCTTATTTAGTTCTTTGCTACAGTGTTTGCACGCGAATATGTGTGTACGTTTGTTGCTTTAGTTAAATACTTCTAGATAGTTCTTTTCATTAACCCTGTAGGAATCTTTTTACGTAACACTGCCTCCCACTTAAGCCTATTCGTCCCGAATAGGCACATCATCACTGCCTGTTTCTTTCTTCGTTTTCTATACGCCTTGTAGTTGCGCTGTAGACGACTACCTCTTCCATATTTGTAGGCTTTAGTTCTGGCTCTGCTTCGTCTTTCAACTTTGACTTGTGTTACCATACGCTGGAGGTGACTACTTCGTTGACATTTGCGGCCACTGGTATTAACTCTGCTTCCTGTTTCCACTACAGCTTGCCTTGCCTTGCGCTGAAGATGACAAGTTCTTCCACATTTGCAGCCCTTGGTACTGAATCTGCTTGGTATTTCCACTACAGCTTGCCATGCCGTACGCTGTAGATGACAACTTCTGCCACATTTGTGGCATCTGGCTCTGAGTCCACTTTGTCTCTTGACTAGAGCGTGCTTTACCATTCCCTGGAGATGACTACTCCTTCCACACTTATGGCCTTTGGCTCTGACTCTACCTTGCCCCTTGGCTAGAGCTTGCCCTACCATACACTGGAGATGACCACTCCTTCCACACTTATGGCCTTTGGCTCGCACTCTACCTTGTCCTTTGGCTAGAGCTTGCCTTACCATACACTGGAGATGACTACTCCTTCCACACTTATGGCCTATTGCACTGACTCTACTTTGTTCCTCGACTAGACTTTGCCTTACCACACGCTTGAGGTTCTTTACACAAGTTGTCTTCTTCTTCCCTGCTGCTTTTATGCTGCGCGCTTTGTTTACTGTAGCAGTTTCTTTACCCTGAGAAAGCGAGACCATTTCACCCATAGCTTGTTTCACTGTTTCACATACCGCTTGACTATATTCTAAGTCACGAGCTTCATTCACTTCGCTGTTGATTTCGTCAACATTTTCTTCATTGCCAGAAATTTCATCGTTGAGCTGCTCCAAGTCAGAAATCTTTTCGTCTGATTTACTGACTTGTACTTTAATGCCATCTACTCTTCTATATAAGCCCTTAGACATTTCTTGAAGTCTCGCATCCATTTTATCTAGAAGTTTCTCGTTCGTGGCCTTCATTTCAGCTTTCAATTCGGCAAATTTGTCGTTATTAGCTCTAGAAAACTCCTGAAATCTGTCATCTATTTTCTCATTGCTTACTCGAGAAATTTCTTGAAAATCAGCCTTCATAGCTCTAGAAGACTCCTGCAAATCCTGAATTTTGCTCATCATGGCAGCAAACATTGCGCTGATATCTGTACTGGTTGGAGTACTAGTAGAAGGAGCAGATGTTTCTTCCATCTCATATTTCTCTTCAAATTCGTACTCTCCTATGTCAACGCCACGACGCTTGAATTCATCTATCAGCCTCTTTTTAAGTTCTGCCTTATTACCTGTTGTCGGCAGGTCACACTTACTCAATTCCTTTTTGAGTTGCTCCACTTTTAGGTCTTCGAACTTCATTGTCGATTTTCTTTCCTTGTATTACAAATTCATTATTCTCTAATTAATTTATTATTTTTATTTTAATTTTGCAATCCCACTTCTGACACCAAATGTTACGTTTAAATTTTATTAAACGTGTGAGTTCTTTTGATTGCTCAAAAATAAAAATAAATAACAACACGATTTTCTTATTTGCAACTGAACTTCCTTTTATTAGTGACTAAACCAATTACAACTTGTCTTTTTTTATTTACTTCTTAACGTTATTATCCACGGCACGATGTCTTTTACTTTCAACGATGTTCACTCTACTAATTTCCAATTAGCACTGACTGACTTGTTCGTTCACAACACAACTGAACTTCACAACTGACTTATTCACGACTGACTTGCCATTGGTTGCTTCGCGCTTTTTATACTGTGCACCAATACCACTAGAAGTTTCAAGCATAGTCCAGACGATCATTATCATCTTAAATGTTGTTTACTTAGTGCCCAATTAAGTTCATGTGGTAACTATGTACATACATGTGTATATGCAAACGTGTGTACATCAATAACTAAGCAATGCGTGGTGGTTGTTTACCTTTTGCTTTTCGTTTGAATTAGCATGTATGCAGACGTTTTTTTGTTGTTGCTTTTGCTTGTTTACGTGTTACGCATGCTTATTTAGTTCTTTGCTACAGTGTTTGCACGCGAATATGTGTGTACGTTTGTTGCTTTAGTTAAATACTTCTAGATAGTTCTTTTCATTAACCCTGTAGGAATCTTTTTACGTAACAATATTATAAGGTGTTTGTCCAGTAGTGGAGTGGATTATGGTATGATTGTACGTAAAGAGGGTTTGTTCGATTTGTAGATAGATTAGTTCTTTGTCTTTTGAAGTGTTAATAATTCGAAGTTTTTCATTGAGTGTTTTATGTAATCTTTCAATGTCAGCGATTCCTGTTTTGCCTGTGGTTACTTCCAGATTAATGTTTAATTCTTGGCACCAATTTTTTATATTAATATTGTTCATACCCTGATCCTGATCTATTTTTAAAGTTTTTGGGGGCCCCATTGAGTTAAATATTTTAATTAATGCTTTTTTTGTTTCTATCCAATTGAGTGAATTAACTGCCTCAAGTGTTGCGAATTTAGAGAATATATCAATACAGGTAAGGTAATATTGTTTATTCCATTGCCAGAAGTCTATTACATATTTGTCTCTTATTTCAAAAGCTATTTTATTGTTGACGTGATCATTTTTGCAATTGTTACATAGTTCGCATCCATTAATTATTTTTGATATTTCTTTCACGTAATTTGGGTAATAGTACTTGCTCCTAAATATTTTAACAATTTTTTCAATTCCAGCAATATGAATTTCTAGAATTTTGTTTTTAAAGTCGGGAAGTCGTTTATGTTTTCTAAGAGTTGGGTTGCTCTTACTGCTTTATGGGAGTTGTTTTGTATTAATTGACTGTAATATTTTTGAAATAAATAAAAATCTTCGTTATTAGGCATATAAATTGTTGCTTTTTTATTTAGTAGATGTGTCTTTATTATATTTTTTATTAATTCTACATCTAATTTTTTGTAAATAATAGTAGCAATATTATTTGAGAATTGTTTTACACTGAACGTTTTATTTTCATTTCCTTTTATCAACTTGATTTGATTTTTAAAAATGTTTAAAGGTTTTTCGGTTATTGCTATATAATTAAGATTATCTTCATCTGCTGAATGACAAGTTGCTGCTATTGATGAAATTTCATTATGTCCGTCGTCATCTCCTGCGTTAGTTACTAGTTTATTTTCTGTTTATGATTCGTTTAAGTAACATTGGTCAATTTTAATTCTTGATAATGCATCTGCGACATGATTTTCTTTTTCCGGTATGTATCTGATATCGGAATCGAACTCATTCAATTTTATTTTCCATCTTTGCAATTTAGCATTTGGTTCTTTAAGGTTGTGTAACCATTGCAATGGCAGGTGGTCACTACTAATTATGAATTTACGACCGTATAGGTAAGGCCGGAAATATTTTGTTGCCCAGACTATAGCTAGTAGCTCTTTCTCTGTGGTTGAATAATTGGTTTCATGTGTATTAAGTGTTCGACTCGCGAAACAGATTGGATGAGAATTTTGGCTGAGAACTGCGCCTAATGCGGAGTTTGATGCGTTTTTTTTTGCCTTTTTTAAGACAATGCGTTAGAGGCTTAGTGATGTTTGAAAATTTTTGGATAAATTTTCTATAGAATCCCGCTAATCCGAGAAATTGCTTGATTTCTTTTTCTGTTTTTGGTATCGGATAGTCAATTATTGCTTTTATTTTATTTGGATTTGGTTTAATACCTTCGGAAGTTATTATGTGTCCCAAAAATTCTGTTTGTTTTTGTAGGAATTCACACTTATCTAATTGAATCTTTAAGTTTGCTTCACTTAACTTCTTAAATACTTTATTAAGCGAATTTATATGCTCTTGGAGGGAAGTAATAAAGACTACAATATCATCCAAATACACCAAACAGTCTTTTCCAATTAATTCCTCTAATACTGTATTCATCAGTCTTTGGAATGTAGCTGGTGCATTTTTTAGACCGAAAGGCATTCTTAAAAATTCGTAATGCCCATTTCTCGTAGAAAATGCAGTTTTATGTGCATCTCTGTGATCAACCTCTATTTGGTAAAACCCTTTTGTGAGATCTAACGTTGTAAAGTATATAGACCTACCCAACTTATCTAAGATTTCGTCCATTAATGGGATTGGGTACTTATCATACCGTTTAATTTTCGGTAGTCTACAACGATTCTCCATTTTTGTGTACCTGAGGCGTCTTGTTTCTTAGGTACTACCCAAATTGGTGCTGAATAAGGTGATTTACCATGGCAGATGATGTTTTATTCTAACATCTCTTTTATTTGCCTATCGACTTCTTCTCTATGCACTTCTGGGTATCTATAGGATTTGACATAGATTGGATCTCCGTGCTTAGTGTTTATCCTATGTTTTATTTTGTGTGTGAAACTTAAGTTTTCGTTTTCTTGATATATGATATTTTTATATTTTTTCAATAATCCATTAATTTCTTCGTATTCCTCTTTGTTCAAATGACTTAACCTAAATAATGGTTTGTTTTCTTATTATTTGTTTTATTCTTATTTTCCGTTTCTTCCATATTGAATAATATATTTTTATTTTCTTGGTTTTCATCCAGGAAATAATATTTTGTATTGTTCAAAATTATAAAATTTTCAATGGTATTCATAATAGCATTTAATTTCTGTAGGCTATCATAACCCAATAGTCCGTCATAGTTCTGACAAAAGTCGTGAATAAAGAGAGTTAACTTAATATCTGACTGACTACTACTAACTTCATGTACTTTGTTTAAAATTATGCTTCCTGTGATTGTTTTTATATTAACTGAATCTATTTCTTTGCTTATTGTTGGTAATGTATTAGATTTAATCAAACTTATGGATGACCCAGTATCTACTAAAAATGTATAAAACCTGTTCTCTATTTTCATTGAAATGGAGGGTAGTTGCTTGAGGCTTTCAAGTGAAAATTTTCCACTTCCATTGGTATTGGGGCACCATATTTCCTTATCCTAGATTGGTTAGAATCATACTCTCTCGTTCTTTTATTAGGATTATAATTGTTATTAGATCTATAAAAATAATCATTATGCTGGGGATTTTTACTATATGAGTTCTGAGGGTAAAAGTTTTGATTTCTAGTTTGATATTCATTTGGGTAAAAATTTTGAGGATGGAAGTGTACTTCGATTGAAATGTGTTTTGTTTGAGTTTAGTAGCTGTTGTTGACCATAAATTCGAGCATTGTTTGGTTTATAATGCGTGTTTTCATCGAATTCACCACTTTCTTTTAATGTTTGAATGGCCATTTGGAAATTATTTACTAGGTTAGCATTTAAAAGAGCCGTTAAGTGATTTGGTAGTTCCTTTTTTAATGTTTTTAAACTATAAAATTGTACTTCGTTTATAAGAAATTTTTTTCTTTCTTCTGTTTCGTTACATAATTTTATCGCGTCTCTAATTCTACATATTAAAATATTAATTTCTTCGCATAATTTTTTGATATTACCTTTAAATCTAATACTATTAATACTTAAGATTAAATGTGAGATGTTTTCGTGCTCACCAAATTCCATTATTAGCAGTTTCTTTAACGATGCCCAGTCTTCAGGTTGCTCCCGTCTTACTGCATCTAAGGCGGCACCACTTAGTGTTTGTAGTATGCAATTAAAGAATAATATTCTATCATCTGACGGTAGCGATGCTATGTTTGGGATTATATTCTCTATTGCCCCCACGTACATTGCCAAGTCATCTTTTTTTCCGCAAAATGGGTGGATTAGTTTGAGATTTTCCATAACAAATCTCTTTTGTAGAAAATTATTGTCGATATTTGTTGCGGTTTGATTCATTTTTCTTTTGGTATTTAGTGAAAGTTTTTCTAGGTTTTGGATAACTGTTTCCATAAACCCTTGTTTAAATTACTTCGGTTGAAATTTCCCGTAGGACTCGATTTAAAAGATTTATATTTAATATTTTAATCTTGGAGGGTCCCGTAGGATTCGCAAGATTTTCTTTTTTTTGTTAGGTACGTTTTAAGGACCGACTGCGCCAATAATATACAACGTTTGTTGCTTTTGAGTTTTCTTCATAAACTAACTTTATTTACTATAATTTCTCTACTTATATACTAACAATGTGCGTCTTAAATTAAATTAGAGTTATCTTGTAACCTTGAACATTATTAAAGTGTACATTATGCGTTTAAGGGTTGCTTACGATACTTAGGCTACCTGTAGTCTCTAGCGTTATCTTATTCTATGTGTTTGCGACCTTGAACATTATTACAGTGTGTGTAGATTAAAAGGTTTCTTACGATACCTAGGTTACTTGTAGTTTCTTCGTTATCAATATTCCTTTGTTATGAAATTGTTTTGTACAGTAATGATTGGATCTTGTATTACTTTCTTTGTACTCACACGCGTCTGTGAGATTAGTGTTTGATTATGGTATATTAGTTTGTATGTTATATATATATATATATATATATATATATATATATATATATATATAATACATTCACATATAAAGTTATGTAAATAACAAAAATAAAATTTTTCCCATCGTAACACAAAGAAAAAACAAATTAATTCTTTTTATGAATCGTCTAATAAAAAAAAATTGAAATCTATGTATAATTTTTAACTGAGAAATTATATATATGTACATGCTTATAAATATTTTTATTTTTTTTTTCATCTTTCTGTTCTCTCCAAAAATTGAAGGAAACGTCGTTCCATTTTGAATTTTGAAACGTTACTTTTAAGTAAAATTTGCCTTAAAACATTTTCCATTCCAAACAAACCAAAGATAAAAAAATAAATAAATAAATTTGTATATGCGCGCGTATACATACATATATTAATATAAAATAAAAAATTAAAATTTAATAAAGTCAAGACTCAAGCACTATATTCGTGACAACATTTGTGAAGAACATCTACAAGCAACAAATATCTGCATTGAAAATTTTTGTACAAATTTCGTGATACCTTCAATTTACTCCCCTCCCAGATTTTCAATCACTGAGGACCAATACGAGAAATTCTACAAATCTCTTGAACCTTATTTCGTAGCAGCTGGCGACTACAATGCTAAGCATACGTTCTGGGGTTCGCGTCTAATTACGCCTAGAGGTAGGGCGTTGTTCAACACAATTTCAAAAATGGACTTGGATGTTATTTCGAGTGGGGAGCCTACTTACTGGCCTAGTGACGTACGAAAAATTCCGGATGTTATAGATTTCGGCGTCACAAAAAGTATTTCTAGGGAATTAATTCACGTTGAAGCTTCCCTAGATCTCTCGTCCGATGACTCTCCCACGATCGTTACAATCTGTAGCCCACTGAGAAGCGCTTTACCTCACCCATATGTCAAGATGATAAATCGTGTTAATTGGCTGGAATTCAAAAAATATCTTAGTAGTCATTGCACGGAAAATATTACGCTAAGAACACCCAATGATATTGAATCGAACATTGCAAATCTTAACGAGAATATTAAACAAGCTTCTGAACATGCCACTACCTCCCATCCTCATACTGGGTTCAATAAAATTCAATCTACAGACGTTGAACATCTCGTACGTGAAAAAAGAAGAGCTAGAAGGGAATGGCAACAGCACAGATCACCTCAACACAAAATCAGATTTAAGGAGTGCACTAAACGACTCCAAGAGTTGCTTGCATCTGCAAAAACTGCATCTTTTAAAAATTATCTGGAAGGCCTTGATGTCACACCAGCATCTAATTTCTCTTTGTGGCGCACTGCTAAAAAGCTTAAAACATCCGTTGAGTTTAAGCCACCTCTGCGCACATCTACCGGAGGTTGGGCAAGAAGCGATACTGAAAAAGTTAACATATTTTCTGAACATTTAAAATCCGTATTTACACCAAATACATGTACCGGTGTTGCTGATTTGCCGAGTGTAGTTGCTCTCCCCCTCGACCCTTAAAATTTACAATGTGTGATGTACAAAAACTAATTACCGAACTCAACCCGAAAAAAGCTCCCGGTATGGATGGAATTAGTAACCAGATGCTGATTAAGTTACCTCGTACTGCAATTAGAATCCTGTTATTAGTTTTTAATGCCATTTTACGACTGGAGTATTATACCGACTGCTGGAAGCTTGCCAAGGTTAAAATGATTCCAAAGCCAGGTAAAGATCTTACCAAGGCTGAGTCATATAGGCCAATAAGTTTACTGTCAAAAATGTCAAAGCTTTTTGAAAAGCTACTCATGACAAAATTGTCTTCAATTTTAACTGATAATGGGTGCATCCCGGACCATCAATTTGGTTTTAGAAGCCAGCATAGCACCATTGAGCAAACGCATAGATTGGTTCAATTTATCAGAAAAACATTTGAGGAAAAGAAGTATTGTTCTGCCCTGTTTATTGATGTGTCTCAGGCATTTGATAAAGTGTGCCATGAAGGCCTGATTTTGAAATTGAAGACATACTTACCGATAAACATTCTCAATCTTTTGGAAAGTTACATTCTTGTACGAAAATTTACAGTTGTGGAAGGACACTTTATGAGTATGCCTGAAACTATCTCATCCGGTGTGCCACAGGGGAGTATACCGGGGCCATTTTTATATTTGATTTAAACTTGTGATATGCCTGTGAGCACTAGTATCCAAACTTCTACATTTGCCGACGATACCGCCTGCCTTAGTATGCACGAAAACCCTGATGAGGCATCCCGAAAACTCCAGGAACACATTCGCCAGATGGAACTATGGTTAAACTTATGGAGAATTAAGGTAAATGAACAAAAGTGTGTCCATATAAAATTTACTTTACGAAGAGATACTTGTTCCCCCATTCGGATTAATGATCAAGTTGTTCCTCAACATTCACATGTGAAATATCTTGGTATATACCTCGATCGACGGCTTACATGGAAACATCACATTGACTATAAGTTAACTCAAATGAAACTAAAATTAACTCAGGTACATTGGCTGATTGGCAGAAATTCAACACTCATCCTAGACTGTAAACTTTTAATATACAAGTCGCTTTTAAAGCCAATATGGTGTTACGGTATCCAGTTATGGGACACTGCTTCTGCTTCCAATGTAGAGAGAATTCAACGAACACTAAACAAAATTTTAAGGTTAATAACATCTGCTCCTTGGTACATTAAGAATTCAAATATACATCGTGATTTAAATATGCCACTAGTGACTGAAGAAATTGCAAAATACGCAGGCAAATATCTAACAAAACTCGAGTCACATCCTAATCCGCTTGCTCGTAATATTTTGAGCTTTACTGGACACATCTGCTTAAAAAAGAGAGATACAAGGGCTCTAATACTAAACACTCCGAATGAAGTTGCTTGAAAATACTTTTTTTTGCTTATCACTACATATGTAATATTTACAACTATCACGTAGTTATGTCTGACATTGGTCGGGCCTATTTATTATATGTTAGATTTAAGATTTGAATACTTATTGTTAGTTCATATATGAAGATACAATAAATAAAAAAACATGCATAAAAAAAATCACAGAAATTTACATACTCTGAGTTATAAACAATGTTGACTCGTAATGAAGTCTGCTTGAATTCCAGGCCCTTGTGTGCAATGTCTGATAATCCCACTGATTTGATTTCCCTAACCACCGGTCACTTCCTAGTCGGACGTCCAATACTCGGACGAGCCGAACCAGACCATTCGGGATTGTCGTTAAGCTTAGCTAACCAATGGCAAAAGTTTAAAATTCTCAACCACCAATTTGCTGTTAGGTGGAAAGAGGAATAGTTACAGGAGCTACATAAGCGCACAAAGTGGAAATTACCTGAGAGAGATTTTGCCGTAAATGACTTGGTGGTTGTTCGTCAAGACAATTTGCCCCCTACTCTATGGAGATTAGGTCGTGTTGCAAGAGTCTACTGTGGTCAGGATACTAAAGTTGCAGTCGCTGACGTGAAGCTCGTTCTCTTCCCTAACTCGGACTCGAACTAATGCATTTTTTTCTTTTTGTTTCTTGTTTCCCCCTAGATTTTCGTAATGTCTAAGTCCATCTCTCGTTTAGAAGTGCACCGCACCGCTGCAAATTCGCCAGCAGATCCTCTGGATATAAAATTGGCCTCTCGTGAGGAGATTATGCGTGATTGCCGCTTGTGCAAAAGTGAACATGTTATACGGAAGTGTCTCAAATTCCGTGAGATGTCGGCAGGAGAGCGGTGGAAGGTGGTAACCAAATACCGCTATTGCTTCAATTGTCTTCCTCATTCCCATATGCGAGACAAATGAACAAGCCGAGAGAGGTGCATGGAGTGTTCACACCCTCCTTCATCGCTTTAAAGGTAGAACAACGACCCTCGAAACAAATCGAAAGGGAAAGATATCCAAGGAAAAAGGAACGAAAAACAACAAAAAATCAAATAAAAGAATACTTACCTATAATACCACACACACCCAACAACTACAATGACAAGTCAAAGATTTAAAACAACAATTAGAACAACTACAGCAACAATCACAGGTTCAACCTTACTCACAACATTCTCAACAACAACTCGGTTACACCAAAGATGCTGCAACTATCGTTATAAATGTTCAAAGTGGACGTATTTCTTAAGCTTTAAATTATTTTTTCAAACAAATTTTTGTATTTTTATTTTGCCAATATTGAATTTTTATAATTATATTGAATTTTTGAAATACCCCATGTTAATGTTCAGTCAAAGCTTGCTTTTTGACATTTTCATGTTTTAATTAATTCCTATTTTTCTTGGCGCCTAAAGCTGTTTCTTGTTATTAGTGTTAAGTTTTTTGCTATATACTTAGTTAGTATTCTTGTATAAACCCCCGAATCGAACATAAGTTCACCAAATAACTTATAACGAGATTTTTTTATTTCGGCTAAAGGTCCTTTTTACAAATAAAAACAAGCAAGTTTATATTGCATAAAACTATTTTATTTTTATTTATTATCTTTTTTCTCTCCGATATTTCGGTTAACCTCGTTAATCATTTTCAAGGAATCTACAAAAACCAAATTATACATACATACATACATATATGTTATAAAATCTTTTTTACAAAAACAACAAGTATTAACATACGTACATAAAGAAATATTTAAAAGTATATAAATTCTCTTTTTAAACCGTCCGTACTCTACGAAGTTTATTTAATAACGAATTATCGTTATTAGGCTTATGTTTATTTATTATATGCCGATATAATTGCGCGCACTTGTCTGTGTCGGTCTTGTAGTTGAGTCGTTTATTTGTTGGTACATTTATTATGTGTAACATTTCCAATATAAATCTTTTTTTGTAGTTGTTTTCTTCTTGTAATACTCTCACGCCATCAAAGTCGGGTTTGTGACCACTTACTGCACAGTGGGCTGCGAGGGCAGTTATTTGCTCTAGTGGTTTATTATTTGGTTTTAAATCCGATTCTTGTTTTAAATTTAATTTTAGTCCTACCAATATACTTTTTATTGCAATTATTTTGACCATCCCCAATACAATTAATTTCATATATTAGGTTCGATTTTTCTTCTTTCTTAATTGTATCTTTAGTTTTACTAAATAATTTGTTTAGTGAATTGTTGGTTTTCATGGCTAATTCATATTTATTATTGTCATAAATGAATTCTTTATCCTTTCAGATAAGCCCGGTATATAAGTGATTGATTTATATATTACAAACAAAAATAATATGTTGGTAAACTGTATAAAATGTACAATTTAAAAATTATTGACATTAAAAAGAAAACAAATTTAAGCACAACAACTTCAATAGAATGTATGGTTTACCGAAAACACATAAAGAAGGTACACCACTTAGACCAATTTGTTCATCCATAAACTCTCCCGCGCATAGTCTTTGTAGATATATAGCAGATTTGCTGAAAAGTCTGACAAAAGAGTCGAAATATAATGTTAAGGATGCTGTTGAATTTAAATCTAAAATTAATAACACAAATATTGAAAACAATGAAGTACTCGTATCTTTTGATGTCGTTTCGTTATTTCCAAGCATCCCGGTCAATTTAGCTCTTGGAATAATAGAAAAGAAATGGAATATTTTACGCAAATACTCGACCATACCACAAGAACTATTTAAAGAGATTTTAAACTTTTGTATAAAAGAAACAAGATATTTTAAATTTGATGGAAAAATATATGAGCAAAGGAAAGGAATGCCCATGGGATCACCAATATCACCAGTCGTAGTAGACATTGTCATGGAAGAACTTTTGGAAGAAACCTTTAAAGAAATGGAAATAAAACCAAGACTAATTACTAAATACGTAGATGATATCTTCGCTTTAATCAAGAAAGATATGTTAAATGAGACCGTAACAAAATTGAGTAAGTTCAATAATCAAATTAAATTCACAAGTGAATTGGAAAAAGACAAGCAGTTGCCCTATTTAGACTGCATAATATTGAGGGATAAAGAAAAATTACATATAGATTGGTACCAAAAACCAACATCGTCTAACAGACTGATCAGTTTTTACTCAAGACACCCTAGACGTGTTATAATTAATACCGCAATAAATTTTATAAGAAGAGTATTAGATATAAGTGATGAAAGATTCCACAAAGCAAATAAAAATAAGATAATAAATATACTGCTGAAAAATGAATATCCATATAAAACGGTGAAGAATCTTATTAAACATGTAGAATCCAAACGCAATATAACTACCAATAATGGCAACACCGACAGAATATATAAATCAATCACTTATATACCGGGCTTATCTGAAAGGATAATGAATTCAGACATTTATGACAATAATAAATATGAATTGCTCAAGCACTATATTCTTGACAACATTTGTGAAGAACATCTACAAGCAACAAATATCTGCATTGAAAATTTTTGTACAAATTTCGTGATATCTTCAATTTACTCCCCTCGCAGATTTTCAATCACTGAATACCAATACGAGAAGTTCTACAAATCTCTTGGACCTTGTTTCGTTGCAGCTGGCGACTACAATGCTAAGCATACGTTCTGGGGTTCGCGTCTTATTACGCCTAGAGGTAGGGCGTTGTTCAACACAAGTAGTAGGGAACTGCCGGTTCAATGGCAATAAAAATTTTCAAATTTGGGTAATTAACGTCAAAAATTTTGTAATTTATGGGAAAATTTTAAAATAATGTCAAAGGTGTGAAGTGACGAGGGTTAGTTCACTTCGGAGGTATGTTGGGGCGCATGCTTTGTTTGTATGTATGTTTATTATGTTGGCGCGCATGCTTTCTATGTATGTTTAAGATTTTTGTTTTAACCAAAGGTGTCAAGTGACGAGGGTACTCGATGGTTTGTAGATGTCTGTCGGTTGATGTACATACTCGTAGTTTATTTTCGTTAGCGCGCATGCTTTCTATGTATGTATGTATACGATTTTTGTTTTAACCAAAGGTGTGAAGTGACGAGGGTACTCGATGGTTTGTAGATGTCTGTCGGTTGATGTACATACTCGTAGTTTATTTTCGTTAGCGCGCATGCTTTCTGTGTATGTATGTATAAGATTTTTGTTTTAACCAAAGGTGTGAAGTGAAGAGGGTACTCGATGGTTTGTAGATGTCTGTCGGTTGATGTAAATACTCGTAGTTTATTTTCGTTAGCGCGCATGCTTTCTATGTATGTATGTATAAGATTTTTGTTTTAACCAAAGGTGTGAAGTGACTAGGGTACTCGATGGTTTGTAGATGTCTGTCGGTTGATGTACATACTCGTAGTTTATTTTCGTTAGCGCGCATGCTTTCTATGTATGTATGTATAAGATTTTTGTTTTAACCAAAGGTGTGAAGTGACGAGGGTACTCGATGGTTTGTAGATGTCTGTCGGTTGATGTACATACTCGTAGTTTATTTTCGTTAGCGCGCATGCTTTCTATGTATGTATGTATAAGATTTTTGTTTTAACCAAAGGTGTGAAGTGACGAGGGTACTCGATGGTTTGTAGATGTCTGTCGGTTGATGTGCATACTCGCAGTTTATTATGTTGGCGCGCATGCTTTCTATGTATGTATGTTTAAGATTTTTGTTTTAACCAAAGGTGTGAAGTGACGAGGGTACTCGATGGTTTTTAATCATTTTTTAAAATGTGTGCAACGTCTTTCACGTTATGTTTTTTTTATAGGGAAAGCAATACCACACAACAAGAAATAATTTCAAAAATGACAAACGTTGACACTAGTACACACTGTTGCGATGTTACAAAATATCATAGTATGTACTCGGCATTTGTTTTTTTGTAATATTCTTTTTAGCTGATGGAGCTGGAAGGGTATTTATAGAAAGAAATTATGTATTCTGGTGAGATATTAATGTTTTTGTTGTTGGTTTTATTTAGTTTTATTTATTTTTTGTTTTTTGTGTAAAGAGGCTGACATTTGTCAAACAAACCATGCACACTTATATACATACATACATTGATATTTTTGAGAACGAGATAGGTGAATGTGATGTCATTCCAAAGAACCAAATGGCATACTTCTATAATGGAAACTTCCAAAATGAAGAAGAAAAGTTTATGGTAGATGAAGAGGACGATGCTTTCTTCATACATATGTATGTTGTAACAATGTAAGAATAGAACGTAATTCGTATAAATTGAGACGTTCTCTAATCTAGCAGCAAGTACAGCATTGTGTCTAGCAAGTGCATCATCATCATATAAAATCTTAAAAAATACAATACATTCTATAAATTATTAAAATGGTATATAAATGTAATATGTGCAATAAGATATATAAATATCAAAAGTGTTTCTTGGATCATATCCAAAATCATGGTGTTGAGGACCAATATATATATCCTCAACAACAGCAACAATATAAATATCCTCAACAACAAAAACAACAATATCAATATCCTCAACAACAACAACAACAACAACAACAACAATATCAATATCTTCAGGAACAACAACAATATCAATATCCTCAACAGCAACAACAATATCAATATCCTCAACAACAGCTACCATATCCTACGGCCATGCAATGGTACCCAAATACTGGCCAACAATTGCAATATCAACTACAACAACAACAACAACAACAAAAAGAAATGTATTGGCAACAACCCTCTACCTCCATGCAATGGTACACAAATACTCATGGACAACAACAACAACAACGAGAACTTCAAGGAGCGGATGCTTGTGGAGGTAATTTAATAAATAATACCAGCATTGATGAAGAAACGCAAGGAAGACATAAAGATAATATGAAATTTTACACCATAAGCAAAGCGTTCAAAAATAATATTGTAACGTATGGATTAAATAATAAAAGAGATGAACTTTTACTAGAAGATTTCATTGGTGAAAATGAATCAATTTTCATAGAGATGCTTGAAAGTCATTTACAAAGCCACACTGTAATAAAATTTAATATGAGTATTGTAGCAGAATATGTAAAAATTGTGGGAGAGGAATTGGAGTTCAATATTATTCATCATAGAGCTAAAATGAATTTGTTGACCAGAGGAGATGAAATATATGAAGTATTTTCTAACCAAATTTCAGAAATTCAAAATAAAATGAGTGAATTTCAAGAGAAGGACTCTGGTTGGACTTTGATACGCATAGTCCGAGCAGAGCTAAGTATTAATAAAGCTTCTCTAGTTAAAGGAGCAAACTGGATGAGTTTACCAGAAAAACTTCAAAAAAGAAAAGCTTGCATCAATGTAGAAAACACCGATCAATATTGTTTCAAGTGGTGTCTGATCGCCGCAGTAGATACTTCTCAAATAAAGAGTAAACAGCGATGTAGCTCATACAATATTCATGACATAACTGCTGACATCATTTGTACCCAAAATGGTGTAACGCTAGATTTTAAGAATTTAATATTTCCAATATCTTTAAAAGATATTAAAATATTTGAGAAGCGGAATAGTGGAATCAGCGTAAACGTATTTGGTTATGATGAGGAAAATAATGTAGTTGTTGGTCCGTATTATATAACAAAGAAGGAAAAATGTAATCATATCAACTTATTGTTGTTGGAAAATATCGTTGGTCATCATTACGTTCTAATACAAAATATGTCTAGGTAAGCTAAAAGTGTCAAGTACTAGGGAATATATATATATATATATATATATATATATATATATATATATATATATTTTTATATATATAATTTTTTTGTAATATTTATTATAAATGATTTCATTTAAATTTTTTACAGATTATTAAGCGGCCAAACGACAAAACACGAACACACTCTTAAATTGTGTAATGTATGTCTGCAATTTACTCACAGTGATAGGATCATGGAGCAACATCAAGCAGAGTGTGGTAAAATTGTAGCCCAGCTACCATCCTATAATAACGCTACACTTAAATTTAAGGAACACCAACGACAGATGGATGTGCCTTTTGTTAGGTATGCAGATTTTGAGTGCATACTTGAGGACATCCAATGTATAGTAAGTAAAAAAAATAATTTAACTAAAAAGCATACTCCCTGTGCTTTTAGTTATAATATTAAATATATTAACCATAATATAGATAAGTTTAGAATATATACTGGTAGGGACGCTGCAGAAAAATTTGTTGCTTATTTAGTTAAGGATTGTGAAGATATATATACTAATTATTTAATGAGAAAGACACAAATGGATTCTTTATCCCCTTCAGAAATATTCAGTTTTCGAAATGCTGTAAATTGCCACATATGTGATAAATTTTTAGGTAGTGATCGCGTAAGGGATCATTGTCATGCAACTGGCAAATTTAGAGGTGCAGCTCATAATATGTGCAACTTAAAATATCAACAACCAAAATTTATCCCTATTTATTTTCATAATTATTCGTCTTATGACTCACATCTTTTTGTTAAAGAGTTAGGAGAAAAGTCTGACAACATAAAAGTCCTTCCGCTAAATAAAGAACGTTATATATCTTTATCAACATATACAAAAATGAATGACGATTTCAATCTTGAACTTAGATTTCTAGACACCTTACGTTTTATGCCCGAAAGCTTAGAAACTTTAGCCAATAATCTTACGGATAACGATTTCTGTACAATTAAAGAGCAATTTACATCAAAAATAGAGTTTGATCTGGTTAGAAGGAAGGGTGTTTTCCCTTACAACTATCTCAATTCCTTTGAAAAATTAATCGATAGTCAACTTTCAGCGAGGGAAGACTTTTTCAACACACTTACCAATAGAGAATGTTCACATGAAGATTATGAGCATGCAAAAAAAATTTGCTACACATTTGATTGCAAAACTTTACAAGACTACATGGAGTTTTATTTAAAAACAGACGTTCTATTGCTAACTGATGTATACGAAAATTTTCGAAAAGTTTGTAATGGAATATATAACCTAGATCCAAGCCAGTACTATACTGCTCCTGGACTGTCGTGGGATGCTATGTTGAAGTACACAAATATAGAATTGGAGTTGTTAACTGATATAGATATGTATAATTTCTTTAAAAAAGGGATAAGTGGGGGGATTGTACAATGTAGTAAAAGGTATTCAAAAGCAAACAATAAATATCTAGAGGATTTCGATAAAGAGAAACCTTCAGAGTTTCTAATGTACCTAGATGCCAATAGCCTTTACGGTTGGGCTATGTCCGAATATCTTCCATATGGAGGATTCAGATGGTTATCAAGTGATGAGCTAAATCTGGATCCAAATCGGATAGACAATAATTCAAATGATGGTTATGTGTATGAAGTTACTTTAGAATATCCCTCCATTTTACACGAATCGCACAATGATCTACCTTTTTGTGTGGAAAATAAAAAACCTTACGGAAAGAATCAAACTAAATTAATTGCTGACTTTTCTACTAAACATTCATATATTATTCACTACAGAATTCTTAAGCAATGTTTAGAGTATGGTTTGATTCTAAAAAAAAGACATCGGATTCTCACTTTTAAACAATCTCCATGGTTAAAATCATATATAGACTTAAATACCAAGCATAGAGCTAACGCTAAAAATACATTTGAGAAAAACTTCTTCAAATTGCTCAATAATGCGGTATATGGTAAGACTATGGAAAATGTAGATAAGAGAAAATATGTTAGAATTGTAACAAACTGGAACAGAACGAATTGCAATCATTTGGGAGCCCAAGATTGGATATCTAAGCCCAATTTCCATAGTTTGTCTATATTTTCAGAAGACATGGTGGCGATTCAAATGAATAGGCTCCAGACATATTATAAGAAGCCTATTTACTTAGGATTTTGTGTGCTAGAACTTTCCAAATGGAAAATGTATAATTTCCATTATGGCTACATGCAGCCCAAATTTAAATCAAAATTGTCATTAAACTATATGGATACTGATTCATTCATATATAGAATACGGACTGATGACTTCTATGCTGACATAAAAATGGACATACAGGATGAATTTGACACATCTGATTATCCTTCAGATAACATATATGGTATTCCTCGTTTAAACAAAAAGGTGCTGGGTATGATGAAAGACGAAAATTGTGGAAAAATAATGAGAGTTTTTTGGGTTGCGATCTAAAATGTATTCATTTAGTGTTCAAGATCAAAATGATGTAAAGAAATCGAAGGGGGTCAAGAAAACCATTTTAGATAAGTATAGCCTAAGTTCATATAGAGATTGTCTGTTTAATAAATCAAATGTATTTGATAATATGCTTACCTTTAAGTCGAGTTTGCATCAATTATATACTATGCAACTACATAAAATAATATTAAGTTATCAAGATGATAAAAGAAAAATCAAAAGTGATGGTATAAGCACATATGCATGGTACCATTCAGCAATAGAGGAAACCAATCCTGATTATGAGCTTGACATGCTATTAATGGAAATTGATAGACTTCAAGAAGAAGAAGAAAGTTAAAATAAATGCAAATTATTGTAAAGTTTTATTGTTAAAATAAGTGTAAATATTAGTTATTAAGAAAAATTCTTTTGTTAAAAAATAAATGAAAATATTAATTATTAAAAAAATTTTATAAAAAAAAACAAAGAAAATATAACCAATAAAAAAACAATAAAAACATATATATTTTTATGTACATTTTTTTATTTATTATCTATCCTTAAATATAATTTATGAATTTTCACATCTGTTAGAATCTTGTGTTGCATTTTTTCCCCAATCTCATAACAAAGTCGTGTCAGTTCAATCTTTACATCCCTTTCATGTATTCCTTGTATTTCATTGAATTGGAGTTATGTTTTGTTTAAAGTGGAGCAGGTTGGTATATAATATTCATAATAGAAATGAAGAATTTGTTTTCTTAGAATGTTGTTCCAACATAAAATTGATGTAAAAAATACTCGAATTTGAGTTAATGATCTCCAAGTGTCAAAATCGATTTTTATATTAGAGTTTCCTTGTTCGATAACTAAAAAACAAACACCCCTTTTATATTTAAACTTATATTCAACATCTCTCTCACTTTCATTATCAATTATATTTATAGAATTTAAAAAATCTCGACGATTAAGCATATCATGAATATAGTCCTTATAGCACATGAGGTGTAACCACTCTTCCCGGTCCAGTCCAATGTATTGCTTATTTTTATAATTCAGCCATATCATTGGCTTAAAACCAAAAGCTGTTGAAAATCCACATGAAATCTTCAATTTCCAATTGAGCAAGTATTCAAACTCAAAAACCAAATCATGTATTTGAGGTTTTCGTTCTTCATTGTGGTGAAATATATTCTTTAAAGTACATTTATCCATCCTCAATGAATATAATATTTAAACTAATAGTTTTTCGCTCTATTAATCTATATATATATATATATATATATATATATATTAAAAAAAAAACAATAAAAAACTAAATAAAACCCATACACATACATATATATTCTATATTTGTTCATTATTTATTTTTGACAAATTTTTATAAGTTTCAATAATCTTAAAAATAATTTTTTTTCCTTATGTGGAACATGGTGCATCGACATGTGTCCGGCCCTTCCTCGCATCCTTCGCTATACCAGGGGCAGCTGGCAAAATGCCCACTATCAGAGTCCTCTTGTTCTATAATTCCATACTCCTCATTTTCATTGAGCATGGAGACGAAAAAATTTATGGTTTCTTTATGCTCATAGAGCAATAAGTCCTCAAAGGAATTAAGAATAAAGAATTAAGAATTAAAAATAACCGTTCACGTACTTGGCTCATTTTTTAATTGTTATTTTAATTTTCTTTTTTAAAGAATACTTTTTTCTTGAACGCTATTTTTATACTAGTACTCTTGAAAGTTTTACATTCTTATTTATAGTAAAATATTCTTGTAAAATTAAAATGTTACAAACACTTTTGAGTGCTTTTTGAAATATTTTGTTCCAGTTACACTTTAGAACATCAATATAACTATCTCTCCGATCTTTGTTTTGCCATTTTTTGTTTCAGTTACGCTTAAGAACGTCAATATAACTACTATCTCTTTCACTACAATTCTATAAGTAACAAAAAATATTTTACATCAAAAATAATTACAATATGAGAAAAAGAGATAGTTACGATACTGATCTTTCTTTTAAGAATTATTTTTTACCTATTTAAAGATTGGTAGAAATATTTAATACATCAGTTTACAAAAAACAGATTGAGCTATCTGTCAAAGAAGAAAAAAAAATACATATAAAAATTAAATTTAATTAATTAATATTGTAATAATGAATCCTCCAGATTTGATCACAAAATTCAACACATTAAATAAAAAAAAATTAATACATATAAAAGAGCTCCAGGACTCAACTAAGTATGCAGTTAAAAACGCTAAGCGTGTGACTAGTAAATATGGCACTACAATTCAAATTGAACTGGAAAACAACATAATGTTTCTACCAAATCGGTACAACACGCTATCGGATGATGATATAATAGAACTGGCATCTGGGATATATTGCATATGTAAGCAAGGAGACAGTGGCTTAAAGTTGGATACTGCTGCTGAATTAATTATCTTTTTAACAAATGCTCAATACCCACAGTGGGAATAATATGTAAAAAAAGTATATCTTATAAACTTTTTTTATTAATAAAACAAAACAAAATTTAAAAATTGTTTGTGTGTTATTTATTTATTCTTTTCACTTATTTTGTAAAGAAATTGAAGACATAAATGTCCACATTTAAATGAATCGTAATCTTGATATTGATTGTAATTATATTTTATATTTTTACCTAGATATTTAACTAATTCTAATGGAGGTTGTAAATTTCCAAAACTGTCGAAATATTCCTTATGTTCATTGTTTTTATAATATGCTACCCAATGGGTTCCAGGACCTCTTGATAAATCCAAATTAATGATTCCGCATTCTCGTTTTCTCGATCGTTTTGGTAGTGTATCCAACATGAAAACTCCTCTAAAGTATGGAATGTTTGTTGAAAAGTTACTCAAATCAACATCAGATAGGGGTTTATTGGGCAGCTTTATGAAAAATTTGGTTTTTGTTTTTCTTGACAAATCAATCCATATCCTTTCTTATATGGTTTAAGGTAAAAACCTTTCCCCATTGCTACTGCTTCCATTGTTTTATTATGTCTAGTTGCTTCATCAAGTTGTTGTTTGGCATTCTTAGCAGCATTTATTGCTTTTGCTATAGCTGCTCCGCCAGTAGAAAGACTATCAATTGCACTCAGAGCAGTAAGAATAGGTACCAAAGGTAAGAAGCCACCAATCTTTGGAACATTAATTACGCGTGGTATTACAACTTGCGATTTCTTCCCCCTTAACGACTTGTTGATAATCTTACGTGCAATCCTAATGGCAGAGTTAATGTCTTGAGGTTTTTCCTTCTTCAATATTTTTGTTGCAGTTTTAATTGATGTACTGAACAGCTTTTTTCCATTTTGTTCACTTTTTTTTTGCAACCTTCTTCTTCAATCCCATACCAAATTTTCTTTTGACTTTCATTGCGTTAGTAACCATGTATGCAAACGATTTTTCTGCAAGACTGCTATCTTTTGAAATAACTCGTTCCCAAGCTTTATTTTCAAGAATTTTATCAGCTTGATGTCTACTATTTAAATCATTTGTTTTGGAATAAGCAATATCGTGATTTTTACATGCAGCGTCTAATACATTAATTCCTTTGTCACCGCGATCTAAACGTTTTTGTAATTTTGTTCCGGGTCCACAAAACTGATATCCAGGAAGGTGTAATTCAACAGGCAGAGAGTTAATTACTCTATTCAATAAACCTTTTCCAACGGCTGGTTTTTTATAACTAAACGTTTTGTTATAATGTATTAACATCTTATTTTATTTTTTCTTCTATAATAAAAGTAACATTTATGAAATGCAATTAGTTATGAGAATGCAATTAGTAAAACAACATAAAAATATTGTGATTCGCAATATTGATGCTTCAACGAAAATCAGATCTAAAATAAAACATAGCTCTCTCTTACCAAATTCTTTTCGTGCTCTAATAGTTGGACCATCAAATTGTGGAAAGACTAATGTTATGATTAGCTTGCTAGAAAGTCCTAATGGACTCAAGTTTGAAAACATCTATTTATACTCAAAATCCCTTTATCAACCAAAATATGAATACTTAAAGCGATTAATTTCACCAATTAAAGGGATGGGATACTACACATTTACAGATAATGAAAAAGTTATTCCTCCTGAGGAAGCGAAAACTAATTCTATTATGATCTTTGATGATGTTGCATGCGAGAAGCAAAATAATATACGAGCATATTTTTGCATGGGACGACATAAGGATGTTGATTCATTCTACTTGTGCCAAACTTATACGAGAATCCCCAAGCACTTAATAAGAGACAATGCAAATGTGATTATAATGTTTAAACAAGATGAGACAAACATGAAGCACGTTTATAGTGATCATGTTTCCAGCGATATGAGTTATGAAAAGTTTCATGAAATTTGTCGAGAGTGTTGGAAGGATAAATATGGATTTTTGATGATAAGCAAAGATAATGACTTAAACAATGGTCGCTATAGAAAGCAATTCGACTATTTTATAACGATATAAATTACTCAACATAAAAGTAAAACATTAGTACTTAATTTGGCCTTGCGCATAGTACATCTACTTATTTCCTAAAGTATTTACCATACCTGATCTGAAAGCTGATCTCTTACCAGATCTAATAGCTGATACCTGATCTGATACCCCAATACCTGATCTAATAGCTGGTCTTATACCTGATCTGATAGCTGATCTGATACCTGATCTGATAAGTGATACCTGATCGGATAGCTGATCTGATACCTGATCTGATAGCTGATACCAGATCTGTTGTCTAATAGTTGAAAATGGATGAAAAAGTTTTAAAAGAGCTAATAAAGACAAGAAATGTTTTAAAGAAAAAATTTCGTAGTATAAAAGTTGATGAAGCAGATACACAAGAGCAATTCAAAGATACATTTAAACCAATAATAGAACCATTAACAGAATTTGTGAACAATTCTAAAAATAATAAAAGAAGTATTAAGGCAGAAAGAGATGAACTTAAAACGAAAGTTTATAAAAATTCAAATTTTCCATTCAACGAACAATCAGTTAAGTTAGAGACAAGTACTTCAAAGAAACTTGTTGAAGAAACGTTATGCAATAAAAATATCTCACTTAGTAATCGAAACGCAAACAAGGTTGATAATGTTGATACTGATGATGATGATGATGATGATGACAACGATGATTTTTACTCTCAATCGGAAACTCTAGACAATTCAGATAATAATAAGAGTTATACTGACCTAGCACTCTTGGAAAGCAGAAATGAATTAGACACTCTATACGGTCCACATAAAGGTTTTAATAATGAATGGAAGTTTGGCAATAGTAGTATTAAACTTACTGAAGATAAAATAGTGATTGGAAATCACATATGGGCTTTTACACCAGGTTTATTTTCTTTACTGTTTCACAAAACACCAAAATATTATGATAAACATGAATTAGATATATATAAGAAAATTTTAGTGAGCACAAATGCATACAAAAGAGATTATAGACCTGATGGACAAATCAAAGGAACGAGAGCATATAAATATAAGCATATTATCAGTAAATTGTTTAAGAAAGAAAGTGAAAAAAACTCATCAACTTCGTCATCACTACATGCAATAAAAAGTCCTTACAAGGGTAAGGGTTTGATGAAACTAAACCCATACAAAGCTAACTATATATACTGGGATGATCCTAATGAGTTAGTAGATCGCCTTAGGCTATTGCTAGCATCACAAGGTGCAGGTCATACTAATCACAATAACGAAATTGTCTCAATTATCGAAGAATTATAAGAAGCAAAAATTGTAGAATAATATTTATCTACGTAAATCATGTCTATCGATAAGTTTGGGCACTATCTTAATGATACAAGTGGCAGAGTTTTTGTGAAAAATGTTCCTAAGCTGCTGGGCTTCGTTATGGATACAACTAATAACATTGACGTTCAAAACAAAAGAATCAAAAATGTGGCAAAAGCTTTGGAGGAAAACGACGTTGTTAATAAATTGTTTCTGCAAAGTCAAATTGAAGAGGTACGAGATGAAATCCATTTAATTTTAAGTCAGAAACTAAATGAAATTAGGGAAACAATTTCAAGTATGAAATTATTCTTTGAAAAAGAAATTAGAAAGATAAATGAGTTAATCTATGGGTATATAAGAAATATGATGGTCAACAGTACTTAAATGAACTCGCACTGAACTCAACTTATCCCGTCAAATTCTAAATACGTTAAATAATGACTTCAAAAAGAAATTTAATAAATGAACTACATAAGCAAGCACGAAAACATTTTCCACGTCGAAGAGTTGTTATGAAAGGAATAGATGATCTTTGGCAAACTGATTTAGTTGAAATGGGGAACTATTCTACAGACAATAGAGATTATCGATTTTTGCTGACCGTAATTGATACATTTTCAAAATTTGCTTGGGCAGTACCCTTGAAAAGAAAGACTGCATTGGAAACAACCCAGGCTATGCAGAATATTTTTCAACTGGGGCGAATACCAAAAAACTTGCAAACAGACGATGGTAAAGAGTTTTTCAATAAACACTTTGGAAAATTGATGAATAAATACAACATTAATCACTACTCAACATATAGCAGAATGAAAGCATCAATAGTAGAACGATTTAACAGAACATTAAAAGGAATGATGTGGAAAGAGTTATACTTTAATGGGTCTTATAACTGGCTCGACATTTACAAAGACTTGATTAATACATATAATAAGAAAATTCATCGCACCATCAAAATGCCACCGATTCAAGTTAACTATAAAAATGAGAAAAAATTATTAAACACGGTATATAACCGCTTAAAACTATTCAAATTATCAAAGTTCAATGTGGGAGATCATGTGCGCATAAGTAAATATAAACATGTTTTTGAAAAAGGATATACACCAAATTGGACCACAGAAATTTTCACGATTAAAAGAGTTCAAAATACATATCCAGCCACATACATATTAGAAGACTATCGTGGTAATCCTATCAAAGGTGGGTTCTATGATGAAGAACTTTCAAAAACTAGATATCCAAATACATATCTAGTTGAAAAAGTTCTTAAAACTAAAGGAGAGAAGGCATATGTTAAATGGTTAGGATTTCCCAATCAACATAATTCTTGGATCAATAAAAATGAAATATTATAGTTAAGTGTGTATATATATAAGTCTATATTTGTATCTAATATATTAAATAAAATATAAACTTCCTTTTTTATACAAAGTGCTGTGTTTAATTTCACTTATTTGTAATCAGACAACCATAATGTCAATAACACTTACTCTTAGCTCAAACTCATCTGAGTTATCTGCAAATTACTTTCCTCCTATTCGTTTGGATGGTGAATATGAATGTGCTCTAACTGATTTTCATTCATATAATAGCATTCCCAATGTAGATGATTATAACAATATATTTCATATTGGTGAACATGTAATTAAAATACCAATAGGATCTTATGAATTGAATGATATAGTTGATTATATTAAACATAACTATAAGCAGTATTGTCCGGAAAATAAAATTGATATAGAAGCTAATAACAATACAATGCAAGTTAGAGTTAAAAGCTCTAAGGATCCCATATACTTTAACAAAGATAACACAATTGGAAAACTTTTTGGATTCAATAAGAAAATTCTAGCTCCTAACCAAGACCATTACTCAGATCTACCAGTCAATATTTTCATCGTGAATATCTTGCGTGTTGAATGCAGTATAGTGGTTAACACATATACGAATAACTCACAAGCACACACATTACATGAATTTGCGATCAATGTCCCCCCAGGGTATAAAATTGTTGAGATTCCTCGAAATTTTATCTATTTGCCAGTTAACTGCCGAGAGATAAGTTCTCTAACTCTACGCATAGTTGATCAGAACGGTGATTTAATTAATTTTCGAGGAGAGGAAATTACAACACGAATACATTTGAGATCTAGCAAATAATGATAATATACAACGTCAAGCAATCTAAGGATAAAATTGGATACACTCATAAAACACTCTTGCAAACCAAACCACAATTAAAGAGATCATTCAAAATATTTGACGCAAGAAAATAAAAAATTTTTAAAGTCTCTCAATTTAAAGTTGACAAAGAAATGAGTTACATACTAGATGTTCTAAAAAAACCTCAATCAGACGAGAGTATAATTAAAAAGGACTATCACACATATACACCATACCTACAATCCTTCAACAATAATGATGAGATTCGAATTTCAATACAAAATCAAGACTTATATGTGCTACCCAGCGAAAGCTACATATATGTTGAGGGAAGTATTGTAGATGATAATAATAGCAAAATATCTTCGTTTTTAAATCTAAAATTAAAAAATAACTTTGTGGCACATCTCTTTGACGAAATTCGATATGAACTTAATGGCATAGAAATTGATCATACAAGACATTTAGCGATTACAAGCAGCCTAAAAAATTTTGTTTCTTTATCACCAACAGAAAGTGTTGGCTTGTACAATGCAGGATGGAACAAACTCGATGATTTGGATATTTCAAATGGACACTTTAATTTCTATGTACCACTGAAACTGTTTTTAGGCTTTGCTGAAGACTATAATAAAATTATACTCAGCGGTAAACATGAATTAGTTCTCTTACGTAGTAAGAACGATGAAAAACTCGTATACTCAACTGTTGCTACTGACAAACCAAAAATTAGTATCTCAAACATCTCATGGAGAATTCCGCATGTACAATTATCCGATCTGAGCAAATTGAATATGATTAAAATTATTAACAGTGGTGCTTCTATACCAATGGCATTTCGCAGTTGGGATTGTCACATTAATCCTCAACTAAATACAGGAACTAGCTATATATGGAATGTTAAATTGGCTGCAAATAGAGAACGACCCCGTTTTGTGTTGATTTCTTTTCAACAGGAAAATAAGTTTGTTCATTGTAATTTAAACAATTTAAAAGTACATTTAAATTCCGAATCGTACCCATATGATGATCTTAATGTAAAATTTAAAAATGGTCGGGTTGCCATCCTATATGATATGTATCTGCGGTTTCAACAAAGCTACTACATGAGGGAATCACAACCGCTTCTAACTGCTCAAGAATTTAAAAATAGTGTGCCGATAGTGGTAGTAGATGTCAGTCACCAAAACGAAGCCCTCTCTAACGGTCCTGTTGATATAAAAATTTAAATTGAAACGGACTCCAACATTCCTACTGATACATCAGCATTTTGTATACTCATCCACGACCGCATAATAGAATACATACCCTTAAAAGGTCAAGTTCGTAAGATAATGTAAATAAAAAATAATAAAATAAGATGAGTGGGGATAAAGTTTTCATCGATATGCAAGGATTTAAATCCAATTCAAACATCTTCATTGCAAAAGAAATAGCAATTGTTTTTAACAATAAGGAGCACATAAATTTTATTATTAAACCACCGTTTAACTTCAAAAGATTATCAATAGCAAAACAAAGAGAAGCGAATTGGCTAACGAGAAACTTTCATCATCTGAATTGGAATGACGGATCAATATCATTTAAGTGTTGTAAAATTTTTAAAATCCAATTTAAAACATTACTCAATCTATGTTAAGGGTGTGAAAAAGAAGAAATGGTTTGAAAAACTACTTCGAATTAGAGTTTTCAACATCGAGGATTTTGGTTGCATCAACTTTAAACAAATACAACTTAAATATCCGGAATATTTTTACTGCAGCTATCACAATTATGGAGTTTGTGCCTTAAGAAATGCATATTTACTTTATCAGGAAAATAACTAAACAATTTATTTTAATTTTCTATTCTTACATTGTCACAACATATATTTACGATATTTTTTTAAATAAATATGTAGATTAAAATTATAAAAAAATTTTGTTCAATCATTTATTTATATGCATATGGTTTGTACAAGGACAAAGACAAATGTAAAAAAGTGAAAATAAAAATCTGTTTACACATTTTTTACGTTTTAAGTAAATAAATTTGATTTTATGTTTACAAAATTAATCAAATTAAAATCTTAAATTTACGGCCGCCAATAATGCATCCCCCTCTTCGTCTTGCATGAAAATTTTGGTTATGTCATCTTTATCTTCATCTTTTGGCATATAATTAAACGCTGCCAAGAAAGCATCGTCCTCTTCATCCAGCATAAACTCTTCCTTTTGAAAATCTCCATTCTTAAAGTATGCCATTTGGTTGTTTGGAATTTCATGATATTCATCTACCTCGTTCTCAAAAATGTCTCTAATGGATACATTAGGAGGCAAATCGTCGTCCGAAAACTCTATTGACAGAGGGCTTACGGATACCTCTTCCCGTCTGACAACGCTCATCTCTTCCCGATTGCCGGAGAACAATCTCACAAACTCATCTAGCGACATTTGTGAGCCGTTCAATGATATTAAAACTGGGCTGCTGCTTAATGTGTCCATTTTAATAATTTATAGAATGTATTGTATTTTTTAAGATTTTATATGATGATGATGCACTTGCTAGATACAATGCTGTACTTGCTGCTAGATTAGAGAACGTCTCAATTTATACGAATTACGTTCTATTCTTACATTGTTACAACATACATATGTATGAAGAAAGCATCGTCCTCTTCATCTACCATAAACTTTTCTTCTTCATTTTGGAAGTTTCCATTATAGAAGTATGCCATTTGGTTCTTTGGAATGACATCACATTCACCTATCTCGTTCTCAAAAATATCAATGTATGTATGTATATAAGTGTGCATGGTTTGTTTGACAAATGTCAGCCTCTTTACACAAAAAACAAAAAATAAATAAAACTAAATAAAACCAACAACAAAAACATTAATATCTCACCAGAATACATAATTTCTTTCTATAAATACCCTTCCAGCTCCATCACCTAAAAAGAATATTACAAAAAAAAAACAAATGCCGAGTACATACTATGATATTTTGTAACATCGCAACAGTGTGTACTAGTGTCAACGTTTGTCATTTTTGAAATTATTTCTTGTTGTGTGGTATTGCTTTCCCTATAAAAAAAACATAACGTGAAAGACGTTGCACACATTTTAAAAAATGATTAAAAACCATCGAGTACCCTCGTCACTTCACACCTTTGGTTAAAACAAAAATCTTAAACATACATACATAGAAAGCATGCGCGCCAACATAATAAACTGCGAGTATGCACATCAACCGACAGACATCTACAAACCATCGAGTACCCTCGTCACTTCACACCTTTGGTTAAAACAAAAATCTTATACATACATACATAGAAAGCATGCGCGCTAACGAAAAGAAACTACGAGTATGTACATCAACCGACAGACATCTACAAACTATCGAGTACCCTCGTCACTTCACACCTTTGGTTAAAACAAAAATCTTATACATACATACATAGAAAGCATGCGCGCTAACGAAAATAAACTACGAGTATTTACATCAACCGACAGACATCTACAAACCATCGAGTACCCTCGTCACTTCACACCTTTGGTTAAAACAAAAATCGTATACATACATACATAGAAAGCATGCGCGCTAACGAAAATAAACTACGAGTATGTACATCAACCGACTGACATCTACAAACCATCGAGTACCCTCGTCACTTCACACCTTTGGTTAAAACAAAAATCGTATACATACATACATAGAAAGCATGCGCGCTAACGAAAATAAACTACGAGTATGTACATCAACCGACAGACATCTACAAACCATCGAGTACCCTCGTCACTTCACACCTTTGGTTAAAACAAAAATCTTAAACATACATAGAAAGCATGCGCGCCAACATAATAAACTGCGAGTATGCACATCAACCGACAGACATCTACAAACCATCGAGTACCCTCGTCACTTCACACCTTTGGTTAAAACAAAAATCTTAAACATATATACAAACAAAGCATGCGCCCCAACCCTCGTCACTTCACACCTTTGACATTATTTTAAAATTTTCCCATAAATTAAAAAATTTTTGACGTTAATTACCCAAATTTGACATTTTTTATTGCCATTGAACCGGCAGTTCCCTACTACTAACACAATTTCAAAAATGGGTTTGGATGTTATTTCAAGTGGCGAGCCTACTTACTGGCCTACAGACGTACGAAAAATTCCGGATGTTATAGATTTCGGCGTCATAAAAAGTATTTCTAGGGAATTAATTCACGTTGAAGCTTCCCTAGATCTGTCGTCCGATCACTCTCCCACGATCGTTACAATCTGTAGTTCACTGAAAAGCGCTTTACCTCACCCATATGTCAAGATGATAAATCGTGTTAATTGGCTGGGATTCAAAAAATATCTTAGTAGTCATTGCACGGAAAATATTACGCTAAGAACACCCAATGATATTGAATCGAACATTGCAAATCTTAACGAGAATATTAAACAAGCTTCTGAACATGCCACTACCTCCCATCCGCATACTGGGTTCAATAAAATTTATTCTACAAACGTTGAACATCTCGTACGTGAAAAAAGAAGAGCTAGAAGTTAATGGCAACAGCACAGATCACCTCAACACAAAATCAGATTTAAAGAGTGCACTAAACGACTCCAAGAGTTGCTTGCATCTGAAAAAACTGCATCTTTCAAAAATTATCTGGAAGGCCTTGATGTCACACCAGCATCCAATTACTCTTTGTGGCGCGCTGCTAAAAAGTTTAAAACACCCGTTGAGTTTAAGCCACCTCTGCGCACATCTACCGGAGGTTGGGCAAGAAGCGATACTGAAAAAGGTAACATATTTGCTGAGCATTTAAAATCCGTATTTACACCAAATACATGTACCGGTGTTGCTGATTTGCCGAGTGTAGTTGCTCTCCCCCTCGACCCTTAAAATTTACGATGTGTGATGTACAGAAACTAATTGCCGAACTCAACCGGAAAAAAGCTCCCGGTGTGGATGGAATTAGTAACCAGATGCTGATTAAGTTACCTCGTACGGCAATTAGAATCCTGTTATTCATTTTTAATGCCATTTTACGACTGGAGTATTATCCAGACTGCTGGAAGCTTGCCAAGGTTAAAATGATTCCAAAGCCAGGTAAAGATCTTTCCAAGGCTGAGTCATATAGGCCAATAAGTTTACTGTCAACAATGTCAAAGCTTTTTGAAAAGCTACTCATGACAAAATTGTCTTCAATTTTAACTGATAATGGGTACATCCCGGACCATCAATTTGGTTTTAGAAGCCAGCATAGCACCATTGAGCAAACGCATAGATTGGTTCAATTTATCAGAAAAACATTTGAGGAAAAGAAGTAGGTATTGTTCTGCCGTGTTTATTGATGTTTCTCAGGCATTTGATAAAGTGTGGCATGAAGGCCTGATTTTGAAATTGAAGACATACTTACCAATAAACATTCTAAATCTTTTGGAAAGTTACATTGTTGCACGAAAATTTACAGTGGTGGAAGGACACTTTATAGGTATGCCTGAAACTATCTCATCCGGTGTGCCACAGGGGAGTATACTGGGGCCATTTTTATATTTGATTTATACTTGTGATATGCCTGTGAGCAGTAGTATCCACACTTCTACATTTGCCGACGATACCGCCTGCCTTAGTATGTACGAAAACCCTGATGAGGCATCCCGAAAACTCCAGGAACACATTCGCCAGATGGAACTATGGTTAAACTTATGGAGAATTGAGGTAAATGAACAAAAGTGTGTCCATATAACATTTACCTTACGAAGATATACTTGTTCCCCCATTCGGATTAATAATCAAGTTGTTCCCCAACATTCACATGTGAAATATCTTGGTATACACCTCGATCGACGGCTTACATGGAAACATCACATTGACTATCACTTAACTCAAATGAAACTAAAACTAACTCAGGTACATTGGCTGATTGGCAGAAATTCAACACTCAGCCTAGACTGCAAACTTTTAATATACAAGTCGCTTTTAAAGCCAATATTGTGTTACGGTATCCAGTTATGGGGCACTGCTTCTGCTTCCAATGTAGAGAGAATTCAACGAAGACAAAACAAAATTTTAAGGTTAATAACATCTGCTCCATGGTACATTAAGAATTCAAATATACATCGTGATTTAAATATGCCACTAGTGACTGAAGAAATTGCAAAATACGCAGGCAAATATCTAACTAAACTCGTGTCACATCCTAATCCGCTTGCTCGTAACATTTTGAACTTTACTGGACACATCCGCTTAAAAAAGAGAGATACAAGGGCTCTAATACTAAACACTCCGAATGAAGTTGCTTGAAATTTTTTTTTTGCTTATCACTAGTTATGTATTATTTACAACTATCACTTAGTTATGTCTGGCATTGGTCGGGCCTATTAATTATATGTTAGATTTAAGATTTGAACACTTATTGTTAGTTCATATATGAAGATGCAATAAATAAAAAAACATGAAAAAAATAAAAAAATAAATAAATATGAATTAGCTATGAAAACCAACAATTCATTAAACAAATTATTTTGTAAAACTAAAGATACAATTAAGAAAGAAGAAAAATCGAACCTAATATATGAAATTAATTGTATTGGGGATGGTCAAAATAATTGCAATAAAAAGTATATTGGTAGGACTAAAATTAAATTTAAAACAAGAATCGGATTTAAAACCAAATAATAAACCACTAGAGCAAATAACTGCCCTCGCAGCCCACTGTGCAGTAAGTGGTCACAAACCCGACTTTGATGGCGTGAGAGTGTTACAAGAAGAAAACAACTACAAAAAAAGATTTATATTGGAAATGTTACACATAATAAATGTACCAACAAATAAACGACTCAACTACAAGACTGACACAGACAAGTGCGCGAGCTAACATCTCTTATTTTAAGATAGTAATAACAAATCCATAAATTCAAATGTAACTAAGATAGTAATAAAAGATGATAACAAATCCATAAACTCAAATTTAACTATTCTAAGCTAGAGATAAGACAAACATCATAAATACAACGATTGTAACGATAAGAAAAACATTTTTTCTTTTCTAACTTAATACAAATAACTCAAAACATGTGTTGGACAAGGGTTTTTGTCCAATAACTAAAAATCCACACGACTTGTATTTCAAATAAATTCTTCGACGTTTATTACAGTTCAAATTTAATGTACAACAATTGATATTCAAAAGTAAGTTATGTGCATATATTCGATTGCAAACCAATTTATTTTAAATACTTTATGAAAGTTTGGACAACTTTACTGTCTGATGGCCACGTGAGAACTATATCAAATTTTGGTATACATTTATTAATGTTGGTTATTGGTCGTAAGTCTTTGACAAATGTCAAATTACAAAAAAACATGATTAATACATCTGTAATAAAAGATGGCTGATTCAGCAGAAATAACCGCGAAATTAATTTTACACTGGCCAACAAGTAATTTGGTTTGCAATCAAATGTAGTGTTTAAATGCTAAGAAATTGGTAAAATAAGTAATGATTAAAATACAATAAATTCAAGGTTTCGTTCAATAATAATAATATTTCATTTAACACCTGCCATCTTGCATGGCTGCTAATTCAGGCTGCAACTTATCACACATTAACACATCGTAATCGTTTTCCACTGGTAAGGGGGCAAGTTTATGGATGGGGCGCTTAAAAACGCCGTTTTTGGTTCGCACCTCTGCGACCCTCACTTTGCCGTCCTTTCCTGTTTCCACGGCAACAATTTTTCCTAGAAGCCACGTCTGTGGTGGTGCGTTGTCTTCGTGTATAGTTACGATGGTTCCGACTGCGACGTTTTCGACGGGTTGAGCCCATTTTACCTTTTGTTGCTGCTGGAGTATGTAATCCGTTTGCCATGCAGACCAAAAACGAGCCTTCAGGCACGATAAGACTTGAAATCGTTTCAAGCAACTGAGCTTGCCTGTTATCAAATTGGGATCGGGCAGAGCCTTGATAGAAGATCCTATTAGAAAATGACCCGGAGTGAGGGCTTCGCCGTCGCATGGGTCACAAGACGGTGGAAGTATCGGTCGCGAGTTCAGTATGGCTTCTATGTTCACTAGTACGGTGTTGAGTTCTTCCAGAGTAAGATTTGCGTTGCCTGTAATTCTTATTAGATGGTGCTTGGCGCTTTTCACAGCAGCCTCCCAAAGTCCGCCGAAATGCGGAGCCCTGGGAGGAATGAACTGAAACTCCACTCCTCTTTCGGCCATTGTTTCCTCTATTTTTCGCCGCTCTTTGTCGTCTGCAAACTTCGAGCTCAGTCGATTTGCGGCACCGATAAAATTTGTTGCGTTGTCGCACCAGATCTTTTTGGGGAGTCCTCTCCTCCCCACGAACCTAGACAAAGAAGACAAAAATTTTTCTGTCATTAAATCTGACACAGCTTCGAGATGAATGGCCTTTGTAGCAAAACACACAAAGACCACAACATAAGTTTTTACTGGAGGCCTGCCCCGAATTCTCGTGCTAGTGTAGACTGGTCCGCAGAGGTCTACCCCACATATCCAAAATGGTCTAACCGCTGTCAAACGGTCTTTTGGCAAATGTCCCATAATTTGATTCAAAAGTCTTGGCTTATACCTGCAACAAATTACACAATTACGAACTATTGTTCTGGCTGCCTGTCGAGCATTTACCAGCCAAACTCTCTCTCTCATTAGAGTAATCAGTATTTTTGCACCTGCATGATAATTTGTTCTATGCAAGGGTTCCAAATAAACCTTTATAAAATGAGAGTCCTTTTTTAACAATAATGGAAATTTGGTTTCCTCCTTAATAGGGGCATTTAATAAGCGTCCACCGACGCGAAGCAAACTTAATGTTATACCATGCTCCTCAGTTTCCTGCATGAAAGGACTGAGACTACTTATGCTAGATTTCGGCATAATTCCCTTTTTTGTAAATTTTATTTCATTCAAGAATTCGAATGTCTGCAACAATTCAATAAATTTCAAAAATGATAAATTTAATTCTTTGGCGGTCAGTGCTCCACTGCTAACATTCATGCCCTTAAATTTCAAAACTGCTCTCAATACATAGGCGAACACTCTTAAAATCTTTCCATATGAAGAAAAACGATCAAAAAAATGTGACAACGAAGTCTCTCGCGATTCGATCAATGTGAATACCACCTTTGATTTTTTCTTCTCTAATGCTACCAAATCAGGAGACAAATCAAAATGTTCATTCTTGGGCCATTCTTCCGAACGAAGATATGCAAACGCTGGACCTGAGAACCAAATAGATTGTATTAAGCTATGAACATTGCTACCGCGTGACACTATGTCGGCAGGATTGTCCTTAGATGGCACGTGACACCAAGAGCTCATTGGCGTCCACTCTTGTATTTCACTTATTCGATTGCCAACAAATGTAGATAATGATGAAGGGTTATTTTGCAACCAGTGGAGTACTATCTCCGAATCTGACCAAAATGTGACTTTTTTAATAAATTTTGGTAATAGAGTTTTAACTGTGTGCCAAAGTTTCGCCAACAAATGTGCAGCGCAAAGTTCGAGTCTCGGCAATGACTTGACTTTCAATGGGACTACTTTAGACTTTGCTGTTAACAGTCTGCACATAATACCGTCTGAGGTTTCACTCCTTATATAGATACAACAACCGTACGCTCTATTGGACGCATCGGCAAAACCAAGTATTTCACAATCTGCGTTTGCATCTAAGTTTACAAATCGAGGAATTTCAATATTTTGACTATCTTCTAATGAAACCTTTATTTCAGACCATATGGTATCAAGAAATTGGGGTATGGATTCATCCCAATCGAGCCCTCTTTTCCACAATTCTTGAATGAGTATTTTTGATCTAATTATGATAGGTGCTAATAAGCCCAATGGATCAAAAAGTCGTGACGAAATTGAGAGAATATTTCTCTTAACTTAACCAACTGTTTAAAGTCAGTATCCAATTTGAAGCAAAATAAATCATTTTTTGTATTCCAAATTAACCCAAGAGCTCTTGTTATATCTGAACTATCAAAGTGTAGGTCTTTTTCTGATGTTCCATCAGTGTAAGAATCATGATTGCAAAACCATTTTGTCAAATTAAAACCACACGATCCCAAAATCGTTGTAACCTCAGTACGTAGTTTTTCTAGCTCCACTAAACTTTCAGCGCCTGAAATCAAATCATCTACGTAAAAATCGTGTAGCACGGTGGAGGACCCTAAAGGATAAATTGCTTCAAAAAGTGTTGCAATTTCCTTTAAACACCGTACTGCTAAAAACGGAGCTGAAGACGTACCATACGTAACCGTATTCAACTTATAAATCTGAATCGGTTGCTTACTGTTTTCTCGCCATAAAATCAGTTGGAACTTTTTATCGCTATCACTTACCAAAACTTGCCGGTACATTTTCGTCACGTCGGCTGTTATAGCGAATTTATGGAGGCGAAATCTTAAGAGAATAGAAAACAGATCACTTTGTATTGTGGGTCCTACCATTAATATATCGTTTAATGAAGTTTGCGTGGAGGTCTTACAAGAAGCGTCGAACACCACTCTCAACTTTGTTGTTGAACTGTGGGGCCTCATCACACATTGATGAGGAATGACGTAATGTGGCTCCTTTAAAACGTCACCATTTGTAAGAGACATGTGGCCAAGATGCAAATATCCCTCATAAACTCATTGTACATTTTCTTTACTTCGAGATCCTTATCTAATCTTCGCTCGAGGGCTAAAAATCTTCGTTGTGCGGTTTGATATGAGGATCCTAACATGGAGGGCTCACTTTTAAATGGCAACTTTACTTTAAATCTACCATTTGGCAATCGCAAAGTGTTTGCAGCAAAGTGCTGCTCGCAGGCATTATGCTCCTCTGTGAAAAGAGGGCGTTGAGGAATTTCCTCCAATTCCCAAAAACGGTGCACTAACGTATTTAAGGAGAAATCTTCTAAACTTCTATCCTCAGTAACTATGTTACATATTTCAACATCACCAACAAAACTACGAGTCTCACATTTCCCAGAAACTATCCATCCAAGTAAAGTTTTTTGTAGTGTTGGCAGCGATGGGCCTAACTTAATCTGGCCCACTGACAGCAAGTCCAGGAAATATTCGCATCCTAATAGCAAATCAATTTTTCCCGGTTTGTCAAATGATGGGTCAGCTAATTCAATATTGAAGGGAATGGAAAGCTTATTAGTCGACACAGCATATTCTGGCTGATTTCCTGAGACTGACCGTACCACACAAAAATTTACGAAAAAGTCAAAATCTGTAACTCGAGATTTTACGAATGTGCCAATTCTATGCTTTACAGGAGTGTTTGCACCACCTACACCTACAATATTGAGACAACAATGTTCTCTTTTTAAGTGTAAAATTTGTGCGAAATCTTCGGTTATTAAGTTCACTTGTGAACACGAATCCAGTAAAGCCCTGGCGAAATGATACTGACCGTTTTTGCCCTTTACAAAAACCACTGCAGTGGCCAGTATGATTTGGTGTGAGTGCAAAGTCATATGCATGCTTGAACGATTGACAAGCGACGATGCTGGCAACACTGAACTTGGCACATAGTTACTTGAATGTGGCCCTTCGGTAATACTTAAGTGTTCTGTTTCATTTGACCTTTCACTTGTTTCTGAAGGATGGTGTCCCTTTTGTACAAATGATTGAGGACCACTGCTTTCATTATGACCAACCTCATATCTATGTAATATAACATTATGTGCTTTGAGGCAAATCTTACACTTTGGACCACTACACTTTGCCACCATATGACCACATTTCAAACAATTTATGCAAAAACCATTCTTTTTTACAAATGAAAACCTTTGTGACACATTTAGGTTAAGAAATTTTGAACAATTTTCTAAGTTGTGTCCTTCCGATGAACAATAACTACAATTACTGGCCTTCGCGCGGGTGCAAGCAAAAGCAGATCGTGTTTTGCGCACTTCATGTTTCTGAGCAGTGCTTACGTTATCATTGCTCTTTTTTTCTCCATTCATCTCCAAAAACTGACATCGACGAATAAGAATTTCAACACAAGTATCCCATTTCGGCAGCTCTCTGAAGTCCTGCTGCTCGTCCCATTTCGCCTTTGAAATATTGTCTACTTTAGACAATACCAAATGCGCAATTAACGCATGCATAATGTCTTTTTCTGAACCTAAGTGATTTAAAGAATCTAGAATTGCCGACACATTGTCGACGACTTGTCTTAGGGCTGAGGCGTTGGGTTTCCCGATTTTTTCAATGTTAAATAGACTAAGAATGTGATCTTGAAAAATCAAACATTTGTTGTCAAACTTTTCTTTTAATCTATCTAGGGCACTCTGATAGTTTTCTTCATTTACCTGAAAGGCCTTTACCGTACGAAGCGCATCGTCTGTTATGCAAGCAATGAGGTGATTGAATTTTTGTATTGTGGAAAGTGAGGAGTCATTATGAACTAAACTATTAAATGATGATATGAAGTTCTTATATTCAGCATATTTGCCACTGAACTTCGGTATCTTTAGAGCAGGCAGTCTGTTATGATTTTGTGAGCACCCACTTAAGGTTTCATTGGCGATACTTTCACTCCTATTGCCACTTAACATTGATTTCACTAAGGATTTCGCACCAACACAAAGTTCCTCTAACTCTCCACGTTTTTTGTCCGAGGGATCTAAATTTTCAATCTCTGTTTGATAGGCCATTACATTTTTGATGTAAGAATTAATTAACTCCAACCAACTTTCTAATTCTAATACTGATAGGGTATTGCTGCGCTTCTCCAGATTAGTCTTTATCCTGGAAATATTAGCTTTTGTGGTTGACCTTTGCTGTTTATAAGTTGCCAACATGTTGGCACTTTCCTCAGAAGACCCTGCGTTTGAATTGGTTGGCATCATGCCGATTAAATGTGAAATTCCTGCTATCAGACAGACAAGTTTTTGTTTTTCGTAACTTTAACACTAAATAGAATTATTTTCTTGATAATATAAATTACTTTTTATAGTGTCACAGCAGTGAATAAATGCAGTAAATAAACAATAGCAAAGTTGCTGTTTTTACAAGTACTAGAGTAACAACAGCAAACACACCTTTTTTGATTAAGGCTTGTGTCTTTGCTAACTAAATTAGTTCTAAATAGTACTAATTAGTAGTGCCCTATGCACTTTAATGTACCAATTCCTCAACAGTTTGTCAAATGAGAAGTGATTATTCTAAATGCCCCGAATCACAATAAGAAGTGTCAAAAGTGTCACAATAAAATGTGAGACAGGTTACTTGTGGCGTAGAATATATTATACAAATATAAATCAAATGTCAAACGTGGTTTTTCAATTTTCAAAATATGGCTTTGTCTAATTAATAGACAAATTGTGTTTAATTGAATCCGATGCTCTAAGCCAAATTTGCAAGACAACTTCACCGCACAGCGCAAATATAGAATCGCTCGTGAATATGATTAAAGTCAAAATGGATTAAATAAATGGGATGTTCCCCTTTTCATACAATTGCATGCATATACATACATATATGTATGTACTACCTGTATAAAAAATTATCACATCACCTTATTCGATGATCCAGAAAGTTCCGACATGTGTCCGGGAATGTAGGACGTTCAATTTTCAAAGTTGGTGCTAAACTTCTTTACTTTGTAGCCAAGTGGATCTTACACAGACACAATAAGAGTTCGGGTGCTGAATATAGATTAACGAAGTTAATTTCCACCACAAAACCACTTCCAAGTAAAGCCTTTAAAAATTCCACAACAGAATTTAATCCACAATTAAAAACGATAAGGCAAACCAAACTTCCTTTAATGTAATCCGCCAGGAAACAACAGCAACCTTCTTCTCAGCGTGCCCCACGTTGGGCGCCAAAATGTTGGACAAGGGTTTTTGTCCAATAACTAAAAATCCACACGACTTGTATTTCAAATAAATTCTTCGACGTTTATTACAGTTCAAATTTAATGTACAACAATTGATATTCAAAAGTAAGTTATGTGCATATATTCGATTGCAAACCAATTTATTTTAAATACTTTATGAAAGTTTGGACAACTTTACTGTCTGATGGCCACGTGAGAACTATATCAAATTTTGGTATACATTTATTAATGTTGGTTATTGTTCGTAAGTCTTTGACAAATGTCAAATTACAAAAAACATGATTAATACATCTGTAATAAAAGATGGCTGATTCAGCAGAAATAACCGCGAAATTAATTTTACACTGGCCAACAAGTAATTTGGTTTGCAATCAAATGTAGTGTTTAAATGCTAAGAAATTGGTAAAATAAGTAATGATTAAAATACAATAAATTCAAGGTTTCGTTCAATAATAATAATATTTCATTTAACAACATGTTTACTGATAAAAAAGGTACTATTAACCTAAACAAAGAAAAACATATTTTGAGTTAGAACAAAGAAGCATTAAACATAATTATTATTATAAATAGATATTAAGTAACACTTTGTAAGTTAGTCTTAAGAATATATTTAATAAAGAAACGTACATTTCGGTGCAGAAAAAAAGAAAATATATTTTTTTACTCATTTCCTTAAATAGGAAATTAACTGGGGGCTCAAGCCGGTCTAAACTCTTGACCACAGCCAAATATTCTTGACATTCAAGATATTTAAATAAAATTCCACGGCTTTGAAGAAAAGCAAACCAATCTCTGAAAAAGTGAAAAATTACTACGCTGGACCAACGTCAGAAACGGCAGAAAATATTCAATTCCTTACGATCTATGGGAAAAGACAACGACACAATGAATCAAGATATCGCAGCTTTACGAGCACAAATAGAGGTACTCACAAAACCTCAACAGAATACTCAATAGAAGGTAAATACACTGGAGGCGGAACGAACTCTCCACTCAATCATTACGCAGGAACACCATAGTGACTTCACACCAAATATAACTGATGCAACTCAGATAAATTTAAAAACATTCGAAGCCATACCGTGCTTCTACCGTGGGATAAAAACCAATATAGATCCTGGCGGAAAAGGGCATGGACATTCATGGAAAATATCAAAGAATTTTCCAACCACCCAAATTACTACACAGCATTCACGATACTGCATTCAAAAATTGTTGGAGAAGCAGCAGACATCCTCATCAACCACAATACCAAGATGACCTTTTTTCTATAATTAACAGGCTTGACTACACCTACGCAGATCAACGACCATTATATGTACTACTCGAGGAAATGAAGAAACATAAACAGGGAAGACAAACACTCTCAGAATTCCACAGCAAAATCAGCAAAGCACTGAACCTCGCACTTTCGAAGATAGAGATGTCAGGTGATCAGGGATCTGCATCCATGGCGGAATATGCAAATCAGGAAGCAGTTCGTACATTCATCACACGACTCAACAGCAAATATACAAGCGGTACATTATATAGCCATCATCCAAAGGACCTAGAAACTGCATTTGCAATCGCAAGCACTATATACCATGACAACGCAAATATGCAGTTCGACACACTGGCTACAACACAACAATACAACAATACAACCAAAAACAAAACTTTGGACCACAACGATACGAAGATAGAAGGAGGTACAATCCCAATGTACAACCTCAATTTAATCATCAACCACGGCAGGAATCCGAACAAAGTTCAACGAGTAAACCAGACGAGAGATGAAGATATACAATCACTTGTACCACACACCGAAGATACTTATGAAACCGTCAGCGCTTTTTGAGGCGAATAACCGGATTGCCATGTCTGCAGAGGCACTGCCAAACAACAGGTAAATCCGTTAATATATTAATTGACACAGGTGCGATTATATTAGTTCTAAGTGCAACATAGGAAAATCTATTCCAATAAAACCAGTTAAGGTAAAAACGCTTCACGGATACTCTTTAACGAAAGCAAAAAAAAATATTACACTATTAGGCCATAATTTAGTATTTTTCGAAACTGAAGCCTTAGAAGAGTTCGATATGCTTCTCGGGGAACATGGTCTCAGAGCCATAAAAGCAGAAATTAACTTATTTGAGTATAAAATCACGTATAAATTTAAAAGAAAAGAAGAAATTAGCGAACAAAAAGTGAATTACACAGTCAATAATGACAAATATAAAAATGAAATTGAAAATATAATGAGAATAAATGACAAAACCAACAAAATTCTGCCCTTTACAACCACTGTACAAGCTACAATTAGGACAAAATCAGAAGATCCTATTTGGGTGAAACAGTACCCGTATCCAATAGCAGACAATGAATTTATAAATAAAGAAATTCAAACATTATTAGACAACCAAATAATACAACCTAGCAAAAGCCCATACAACTCTCCAGTATGGACCGTTGCGAAAAAAGGCACAGATGAGGAAGGGAAACCAAAAAAACGTATGGTAATAGATTTTCAAAAGCTTAATGCTCAGACTATAACTATCCCAGATGTAGCAATGACTATTCAAAATTTAGGTAAAGCAAAAGTCTTTACAACACTAGACTTAGAGTCAGGATTTCACCAAATCTTGATAAAAAAATCAGACAGAGAAAAGACTGCATTCAGTGTGAATGGAGCAAAATACGAATTTCTTAGAATGCCATTCGGCTTAAAGAACGCACCTTCTATATATCAGCGATGTATAGATGATATTCTGCGTCAATATATTGATAAGTTCGCTTTCGTTTATATCGACGACGTGCTTATATATTCTTCTTCGCCTGAAGAACACATGGAGCACATTCGAATAATAATAAACGCATTACACAATGCAAATATGAAAATTTCTGACGAGAAATCACATTTTTCCAAGACTCAGTAGAATATCTTGGTCACGTAATCAAACACAATAAAATAACTGTAGATCCTAGTAAGATACAAACAATAAAGGCTTATCCAATACCTAAAAATTTAAAAGAATTAAGGTCATTTTTAGGACTAGCTAGTTATTATAGGAAATTTGTACAAAACTTCGCTTCAATAGTTAAATCTCTTACTACATTCTTACGCGGAGACAATGGCGGTGTAAACAAAAAGCAAAGCACAAAAGTATTAATTAATCTAGATAAACCAGCACTCGAAGCGATAGAGAAAATTAAAGATATGTTACAAGCACAAGTCGAATTATTTCAACCAGATTTCAACAAGCCCTTCGAACTAACGACTGATGCAAGCAACTTTGCAATAGGAGCTGTACTTTCTCAGAATAAGAAACCTATTTCATTTATATCTAGAACCCTTAACCAAACCGAACAAAATTATAGCACAAATGAAAAAGAGCTTCTTGCGATCGTTTGGTCACTTCAAAAATTAAGAAATTACCTTTACGGTATAGCAGACTTAACCATTTACACGGACCACCAGTCACTTATTTTTTCTATATCTGATAAAAATCCCAACCCAAAATTGAAACGATGGAAAAATTTCATCGAACAATATGGCGCTAAATTAGTATATAAACCAGGAAATCAAAACGTCATCGCTGACGCATTGTCACGTCAACAGATTAATAATACTTCGAGTTGTTCACAACATTCAGCACAAAGTTCACCAATCGAAAAATTGAAACGCGCGAAACAACCATTAAATGCATTTAAGAATCAAATAATTATTCACTATAACACAGATAACTTAGTGCAAATATCTTCACAAAATATTTTCTCATATGCACGACACACACTTTTCTATTCAACCAAGGACGAATTATTAGACAGATTAAAACAAATGATAAACCCAAAAGTAACAAATGCTATAAAAATAGAGGAAGAAACTCTATTCCACGTCGAAGATAATATCATTTCTTCTTTTCCAAGTGTAAAAATTGTAGTAGCTCAGAAAATGACAGAAGATATAGAAAACATAGATAGACAAAAAGAAATCGTAGTACTAGCACATAGACGAGCACACAGAAATACAGGCAACGTATTTTTGACCAACCATACGCACCATGTGTAAAAAAGGAGCACAAGACTGTGAAATCTGTCTTACAAACAAATACGAAAGAAGACCAAATAAACAACCATTGGAACGACACCGATTCCAAATCACTTGGGAGAACACATACACTTAGATTTATTTTATATGAACGGAAACACATACATCACCACAACTGATAAGTACTCAAAATATTGCTATATACGAGAAATTCCAATTAAGAAAAACATACACAAATACATCGAAGAAATACTATCGCAAATCTATCCAAATGCTAGATTCGTAATGACTGAGAACGAAGCAGCATTATCAAGTATATGCGTAAAACAGGTTTATGAAAAACTACATATTGAGCATACGCTAACGCCAACATATTATTCAACAACAAACGGTCAAGTGGAACGCACTCATAGCACGCTGATCGAACTCACTAGAGTCCTAGCTCAAGAACACAATTCTTCATCAGGGGACAAAATCCTTAATGCCGTTCGACAATACAACAAAACACACACATCCTGATATTAAAGAAAAAATTGAAATAAACCAACAGAAAATACTTCTATATTACAACAAATATCGTAAGAACATCACATACCAAGCAGGGGACGTTATATACTCCAAAACGCACCGACGCAATAAAACCGTAAGGAAATACTCAAAACACATTGTAAAGGAAGATAAAGGTAACACAATAATTACAAACAAAAATATTGTTATACATAAGGATAATATACGAGTACAAACATGCAAAGAATAATAATATTATTATATATATCCGTCGCATTCGGTAACAGACTAATAGACTTAAAAGACAAAAAATATATAATGATAGAGACTGACCCTGTATACGTTTTTCAGGACACAGCGTTCTTATACCATATGACAAACCTTTCTAGAATCTTGACACCCTACGAAAATATAGTACGATTTGCATATAATTTAGAACAAAACTCTGCAGAATATTTGTTGATAACTAAAACAGAAAATCTGAAGTCACAACTACTTCGATTCAATATTATTGGGTGTTCTTAGCGTAATATTTTCCGTGCAATGACTACTAAGATATTTTTTGAATTCCAGCCAATTAACACGATTTATCATCTTGACATATGGGTGAGGTAAAGCGCTTCTCAGTGGGCTACAGATTGTAACGATCGTGGGAGAGTCATCGGACGAGAGATCTAGGGAAGCTTCAACGTGAATTAATTCCCTAGAAATACTTTTTGTGACGCCGAAATCTATAACATCCGGAATTTTTCGTACGTCAGTAGGCCACTAAGTAGGCTCCCAACTCGAAATAACATCCAAGCCCATTTTTGAAATTGTGTTGAACAACGCCCTACCTCTAGGCGTAATTAGACGCGAACCCCAGAACGTATGCTTAGCATTGTAGTCGCCAGATTTGTAGAATTTCTCGTATTGGTCCTCAGTGATTGAAAATCTGGGAGGGGAGTAAATTGAAGATATCACGAAATTTGTACAAAAATTTTCAATGCAGATATTTGTTGCTTGTAGATGTTCTTCACAAATGTTGTCAAGAATATAGTGCTTGAGTCTTGACTTTATTAGAATTGCTGATCCACCGCATGCTCTCCCTCTAGGGTCCTTTGTATTATATAAAGTGTAGCTATTCATTTTAAAGAGGCTTCTAGAAGTCAAATGAGTCTCAGAGACCAACATTATATCAATATTTTTTTCCGTAAGGAAATGGGGAATGCCGTTTGCGTTCCAGAAACATATTTTTAACGTGTTCATAGCTTGTTAATTAATGCTTGAAGCAGAGTATTCTGCATTCTCAGCATTTCTTGCATCATGGTAGTCATATTTGTTGTAAAGTTGTTTATAGTTAGCACCAGATTCTCAATAGCAGCTTCAAGGCGACTAAAGTTAAAGCTTGAATTTGCATTCGTTGAATTATTTGGCGGTGAAACATTTTGTGTGAGAATAGAACTAGCCTTAGCAGCATCAGCATACGATACACGTGAAGTAACTGGTTGACTCACTTGAGCAAAAGTGGCGGAGTACGCGTTTAATGGTTGAGCTGGAGCTAATTTAGGTTTTTGCACAGCCTGCTTGACGAAAGAGTACACAGGACATCCTCTGTAGTTAGCGGTGTGATTACCTCCACAATTACTGAATTTTTTTTCCGCTTGATCTTTTGGTTTGGTACAACTTGCAGTACCGTGCAATTCACCGCAGATAACACACACTGTAGGTAAATTGCAGTAAGCTTTTGTATGGCCATATTCTTGGCAATTATGACACTGCACGCTTATGTGGCTCTTCAACTGTGATTTTTCTGTATAAAAGGTATTTAAGGCTATAAATAGGATGAGTCTCGTGAGTTTTTTTCAACTGTATATCATTCGGCTCCAGTTCAACACGAAATAGGGGTTGGGGTACCTTTTCTTTGTTCATTATGTTAGATACATTCTTTACCTTAAATCCCTGGAGGACGAGTGCATCTTTTATTTTTTCAGGGACAACATAAGAATCTATGCCCTTCAATACGATCTGCAGGCCTTTAGCGCTCTTAAGCTGGTATGTCTAGAAGCTTGTATTATTTGTTTCAAATTCAGAAACCATTTTGAAGAAATCCTTTTCGTCATAAATTTCAATTTTCTTTTCATCGATGTTGCCACGTTTTATTGGGACAATGTGGAATTTATTTTCACCAATGACCGAAATTAATTTTTTAATAAGGGCATTTGAATTTTTCTCTCTCAAGTAGATTGGTGGCGGCTTGGATGTTTTATTCGAGGATACGTCGGGTTTGTCGTTCTCATCTTGCAAAATTTTAAAACGATTTCGGCGATTAGTTGAGGATGCGCTGTTATCCCTAGACATCTTTGGAGCGGATGAAATTTTTGAAGAAAACGGGCTTCGCCCACGCTTTACCACGGTTATATATCTGTCCATACCGACTTGCACCTTGGGTTTTGAAATACTGTTATGTGTAGTGATAACTTTGTTAAGTGACGAATACGAGCCTGAAGGGGATGATATTACTGACTTATATGAAGAAGTACTAGGCAATTGTAATGTTAATGAATCACTACTATTTGGCATTGGACAAAGCGAAGTTGATCGCTGACGAAAAATTGGCTTTGCTGTTAAAAAAACACTTTCATTAGATTTATTATTTCTATTTTTTTCATTAAGAGCTTCAGAACTCACAGTAAAATAGGCATTTCTGCCGTTAGAACTCACTTTATAATTTTTTGTATTTGAGGTACTCATATAGAGTATTCCTCAAGGGCACTTTTTGTGTTTTTTTTTGCTTACGGTTTTTTGTTTTTGTAATTTATGATTCTTTGTCTGTTTTTGAGGTACTCGTATAGAGTATTCCTCAATGTCACTGTTTATGTTTTTTTTTGTATTTGCTATTCCCACTATGTAAAAAATATTATCAAAGCAATAAAGCTTATTTATTAAAGTCAGTATGTACCTATTACGAATAATATGTACTACGAATATTTTTTTGTATAAATTTTTGTTTGTTTGGTATGTAAGAAAAAATTCCGCTAATCGACTGTTCGCTATGAAGGTACCACGAGAACTGAATTTCTGTGAATGAAAATTTTTTTTCAAATGGGTCTTGAAAGTCTTTACTCCGGCTTCCTATAGACCTCCCATATGAGGAGCACCGGGGGATAAAATGCCATAGGTTCTGCATAATCAAGGGAAAGCACTTTACCTCTTAATTCTTGCAAAAACTTCTTCCGGTCGCAAATAAGTAGTTCTGCAATACCAACGAAAGCCGTTCCATTGTCAGAGTACAAGTGTTGAGGAGCCGAGCGACGAGATATGAAGCGGATGAAGGCTGCCAGAAACGATTCTGAGCTCATATTTTCCGTCACCTCCAAGTGAATTGCTTTTGTGCCAAAGCTAACAAACACCACGACATAGCCTTTCGAAATTTGACAACCTCTTCCACTGTAAGATTTTATATCAAAGCGTCCAGCGAAATCAATACCAGTATGGTCGAATAGCTTGCCAATAGAAGTTCTTTCGGGGGGTAGAGCTGTCATCATTTGATGACTGGTTTGCTTACGTTGAATGACACATTTTTTACAATTGTTCACAATAGTACGGATCAAGTTCCTAACTCTAGGGACCCAAAATTCACGTCTGACGATGCGTATAAGCAAGGAATTTCCACCGTGAAGTGAATATTTGTGGACATAGCTCAGGTACAGACGATAAAAGGAGCACAATAAGACAGAATCTTTGGAAAACGTTTATCATACGTCAGACTTGCAGCTTGAGCAAGCCGGCCATTTACTCTCATGATTCCACTCGAATCAAGAAACGGATTCAAGGAGAGTAGTTTACTTCCGTTAGGTAAACTATCGCCTTTGTTGTAATCCATTTATTTACTTTCTATTTATTATTAAGTCTGGAGGGATCCGTGGATATCGCACTGTTTATTTAATTAATTATAATTTTACACACAGGCCCTTAGACTAAAAATTACCAGCTATTTATACTAATTTTTATACTTAATGTTGTTGCTACTGCGGCTGTTGTTACTGTTGCTGTTGTTGTTGCTGCTATTGCGCGGTCAGCACTTGTTATTTATATTTTATTATTATTACTTATTATTTTCATTGGTTTGCACCGTCGGCACTTAGTAGTTCTTGCTGATTGACTGTTGTTTTATATTTTGCTGTTGTTGTTGCTGCTATTGCGCTGCCAGCAATTGTTATTTATATTTTATTACTTATTATTTTCATTAGTTTGCACCGTCGGCACTTAGTAGTTCTTGCTGATTGACTGTTCTTTTATATTTTGCTGTTGTTTTTGTTGTTATTGTCTTTAATGACTCACAACATCCCTCCCCCCTTGCGAAGGAGAAGCATCCCAATTTTGGATGCTTCGAACTGATTGCGTGGGGTAAATGGGGAAACTGTTATCTTACTGCGGTTTTGAACTGTCTATGGACCTTAAAAACTTCTCCAATTTCTGCGGCTCTATGTAGACATCATCATCGGCCCGAACAAACCATTCAAATTTATCAATATAGTTTTCATACATGTAGTAAAGCATCATAAATGATTTCTTTTGTGGCGGATAACGATCGTCAACATTTTTCAAACCAATAACGGGTAGCTCGTCCGAATAAGAATCATCTGAGCTGAAGAAGGCCATACGACCCGGCACCTCCTTGCCCTACGTGTCATTAACGGCTCTCGCTCATCCTTCTATGAAATTCAACAGTAACAACAGTTTAAAAAAAAATCGTTTAGTTTGTGGAAAAATTTTTTTATGTTAAAAGAAATAAACAAATAGAAAATAATTATTATTAACACAATAACAAGAACACAAGTCATTGAAAGAAAATACCACAAAATAATTTAAAAAAAATAAGTGTAGGGCTTCTTAAAAACATTTAGTTGTTTTTTTTTACATTTTAATTATCTTTTTTTTTAATTACCACAAGCTTATATTTATGTATTTTAGGCGTTAAAAAATCTTGCAACTAATTTATTTTATATATGAATTGAAATAAATCAAAAAATATGTACACATAGGTCACACGCACTGAATGGTCTCATTAAACATTACATTTATTTTAAAATTTTAATTTTTATGAATGTACATATTCATATGCTTATATTATTACATCCTAGTTTTACAAATATAATGTTCTTAATGTTTTCTTATATATTCTTTAAATTTCCTTTTTTCTTGACCTACCTTACTTTACTAATATACGTATGTATATATAATATTTGGTTAGTTTGTTTATATATTTGATTTAAACTTGACCTAGTTAACAATATTCTTTTTTTTTTTAATTTCTTGCGGCCTTAAAAATGGCTGTTTACCTAACATGCATAATCAACGTTTTGCTAGTTGTTTATACATGTGTTGGTGCATGGCAAGAACTTCTCTTTTTTTTCAGTTGACAATTTTTTGTATGCATGAAATTTTAGCAATAATGTAGATCTGTTATATGTATTTATGTATGTATATGTGTATGTAGGCATTGTTATATGTACCTATGTATGCATGGATGTATGTTATTAGTATTGTTATTTTTATACGTAAGTATGTATATTTCCTTTTTATTGTTAGCTTTGTTTGTGTTTTGTGCTTTGTTTTTTTTATATTTTTTTTTTAAACTAATGGTGTGCTAATTCTTAATAGATGCGTAGGAGTGTATATCTACCATCTGTACCAAGCATGTGCAAACAACAGTGTTGTTTGCAAATGCTTCTATTTTCTGTTTCATTTTATTTAAATTTATTTTACCGGTAATTGAAGGGCAATTTGTTGTTATTAGTGTTATTATACCGTTGTGTTGCTGACTTCCTTGGGTGCGAGGTTTTTGCTCATCTTCGACCTCCTAATGGCTCCTTTGGTTATTTTATTTTCTGTTATCTTAACCCTTACATTTCCCTGTCTTTTGCACAGGACCACCACCGTAACTCCAAGGATTGCTACTATTAGTAGTGTTATAGTACTTATAGTTGTTACCACGACCTTGTGGAAATGCAGCTCGCTTATTCGCTTGATATTTCTCTCCTGGTTGAGAACTATATCTGCGAATATTAGCGGTTTCTCTGTGCTGAGATTTTCTGTCCCTTGGGGTATTGCGTAGCTTTGCTCGTACTTCAGTAGTCTATTTTTGAGAGTCCTGTTGCCAATTTGTATAGTACAATTATTAAATTGAATGTGGTAGTGTCCCTGGAGACTGATCACTCGGTCGTCGCAAGTACTCTTCAAGCGCGTATGGTTTGTGTTTATCAATATTAGTCTACCGTTATCTAGTTGAATGATTTCGCTGTCTGTCTTTCGCATCATCTTGCATGGTTGTTTAAAAATGCAGTTTCGGGATTCCGTCAGCTCGAACAGTGCTTTGCCCTCCACAAATGTGAGTTTTTTCTTTCCACTCCTCAGGACCACTTCCAGAGGTTCATCTATTTGCAGCTTCTCTTGATTCGGTATTGCTGCTACAATGGATTTCTGCAACGAGATTTTGGCTGCGGGCACTTTTATAAGCAGACTAATCGTTCGCGTCTGGCTTGTTATCATGCCGATTTTAACACCTCTCAGTTTCTCGATGTCTATTTGAAAGGTGTCAATCTCAGTCTTGGTTAACAGGGACGGTGGGAAAATTCCGGTCTTGGCGAATGCTATGGCTTGATGCAAGCTTTCTAATTTCCCTTTAAAAATCGAGATTTTCAGTAGTTGTAATATGGCCAGATTTTCCTTCACCAATCGTTCGTCCAGCTTGCTTGCTGCATTGAGTTTGTTCTCGATGTCGCGTCTATCTGATAGTATAGCGGTTTTTAGTGTCTGCAGGGACTTATTGAAATTGTCATTAATGACTATCTGTTGGTTTAGTCCCTCTATCAGCTGGTGATTATTTTCATCTAATACCCTCTGGTGCTCCTCTATATTTTGTCTGTCTTCTTCATCCATGGTGCCGAAAATGAATCTCAGATAGGCACCTCCTGCGTTCACCAGACCTCTGATTCTTCTATGGGGGAGAAGTGTGTGCATGATATCCTCTATCTCGTCTAGCTGGGTTTTCGCGATGACTCGGTGGGGTGTCTCGCCAATAGCATCTAAATTATTATGGAATTGTTCCAGTACCCGCTCGATGTCGTCCAGGTTGATTACGTGTATTATGTAGTCGTACCTTTCCACGATCTGGGTGCTGCCTACGTGAATTTCAGTGTAACCATTATAAGATTCCAGTCTCTCGATGAACAATTCTGCGGTGGCTTCTCGTGTGAGGACTAATACCACCAACCCTACAATTGGAAACTATGTGTTGACGTTTTGTTAGTTTGGTACCGGAGTTATGTTATTTAAACCTATGATTAACTTTGGCCCTCTGTTTTTTTATTTTTTTTTTTATTTTTTTTTTATTTTTTTTTATTATTCCTGCACACTATTTTCCATGTCCGACAAATTTATCCTATAATTTATAGTTGGCGTCTGTTGAGTTTGGGGTGAGTTCCTTGTGTTTTCTTGTTGACGGACATTTTATGTATTCCGATTTTAGTGGCAATTCTTATTTCGTCCGCGCCGTCTGTAAATCATCTCTCTACAAATGGTTTGACTAAATTCCGATGGAGCGTCTTTAATCCTCTTTTTGCTAATATCTGGACATTTACTGGTGAGGGAAGATTTTTTATTTCGTAGGGCCCCTCCCAAAGGGGTGAAAATTTGTTTTTTCGCATCTGCGCTTTTATCAGTACTTTATCGCCTACCTTCAGGGTGCTAGGCCTTGCCGTTCTATCATACTGCTCTTTTGAGCGGAGCTTGGCCTTTTCTTGCTGCTTTTGTGCCATTTCATAAGCCTTTTGTATTTGGTGCTTCAGTACCTTAGAGTAGTCGTATGGGTTGTACATTGGGGTGCTTACTTTGAGGTTTGACGGTAATGGTGAGTCAAACCCATAAAGCACTTTGAACGGGGTCTGGCCGGTAGATACGTGATCTGAGTGGTTATGCACATGCATTGCCGGAGCCAACCACTGATCCCAGTTGGACCCGTCCTCCTTCACAAAGCTTCTCAGGTACTCAGCCAGTGGTCGGTGACTCCTTTCGAGGGACCCGTTGGCTTGCGGATGGTAGGGAGTGATATGTTGCTTCTTTATTCTCAAAAGTTTACACACACCCCCGAACAACTTGGAAGTAAAGTTTGTACCATTATCCGTTATGAGCTTTGTTGGTATACCATACTTTGTTATGATTTCGTTGTAGAAAATTCTTGCCACTGTTTCTGCTTCTGCATCCGGCATGGGCGCGCAAATAAAAAATTTTGACAAATCATCCTGAAACGTCAGGATGTATTTGTTACCCATTGTAGTTACTGGCAGGGGGCCTACCATGTCCATATAAACCTTTTCGAAAGGTCTTGTTGGTGTATCGGTTAAGACCATGGGCTCCTTAATGAGTGGCCCGCTTTTATTCTTTTGGCATTTAGGACAGTTTTTTATATATTCTTTGATATTTCTCACCATGCCCTTCCATTTATATTGCTTCCTTATCCTTCTGTAGGTTTTCCAACTGCCTTGATGACCCCCTAGGGGCGAATCATGGAAGCTTCTTAGGACTTCTTGGATATCCTTTTTCTGTGTTAGGAACGTTGTTGTGGCGGGGTTCTCGCCATCCATATACTCATCTTCCTTTTCTGGGTCTTTCAGGATTTTAGTCTGTTCACTTGATTCTTTGTTTTTCGCCTGAGCTCTGGTTATCACTCCAATATTTTGATATTTTGTTGGCAGCCTGCTTAATGCGTCTGCGTTCAAATTAGTCTTCCCTGGTTTGTAGGCAATTTCGAACTCGTATTCTGACAGCTTGTGCCTAAACCGTGCAAGTCGTGAAGTTTGGTCTTTGAGGTTGGCTATTCCTCGAGGGTTCTGCTGGCAAATGCAATTGGATGATCCTTTCCGTCCTTTATTTGCGACAAGACTGCTCCTAATGCTTCGTTACTTGCATCTGTTGTTACTCTAAATGGTTGGGTAAAATCTGGATAAATCAGGATTGGAGGATTCGCAATGCTTTCTTTGACCTTGTCTAAGGCCTCTTGACATTCTAAAGTCCACATGAACTTAGTATCCCTTTTTAGCAATTTCGTTATTGGAGCGGCCAGTTTTGCCATGCCTGCAACAAATTTTCTGTAGTAGTTGATCAACCCTAGGAGTGCCTGTACCTCTTTGATATTTCTTGGGGGCTTAAGTTGCTTCACACATTCTACCTTGGAGGGGTCGGGTAGTGCTCCCTCACTTGAGCATTTGTGGCCTAAATAGACGATTTCTCGTCTTAGAAATTGACATTTTTTGGTATTTAACTTGAGACCGCTCTCGCGGAGTCTTGTGAGGACATTTGTAATTTTTCTTTCGTGGTCCGCTACATTTCGTCCGTATACCACTATATCATCCAGGTATACGAAGCAGTCCAGGCCCTGTAGGCCTGTCAGGATAGTGTTCATGACCATTTGGAAAGTGGCCGGTGCCCCTGTTAAGCCGAACGGCATTCTGTTGAACTCGAAATGGCCTTTGTCTGTACTGAATGCTGTTTTTTCTTTGTCCTCTTCATTTACTAGAACTTGATGGTATCCACTCGCTAGATCCAACGTGGTAAAGTACCGACTATTTCCTAATTGATCCAAGATTTCGTCAATCCTAGGAATAGGGAACACCTGTTTTATTGTAGCCTCATTCAATTTACGAAAATCAACGACCAGTCTGAATATCTTCTGACCGTCTTGTGATTTTTTGGGAACTAATAATATTGGTGAATTCCATGGAGATATACTTGGGCTTATTATTCCTTCCTGCAGTAGCTCTGACACTTGTCGGTTGATTTCCTCTTTGTGGATTTGAGGTAGACGATACTGTCTTTGGTTGATAGGCTGCTGTTCTCTATTTACGGGTATTTTATGCTTTACTAATGGGGTGAACGGTAGTTTGTCACCGTTCAGCATGAACACATCGTGAAAGTTCTCACACAGCCTGTTCATGGACTCAGTTTCTTCTATATTCCAATTTTTTTCCGTCATTATGATGCTTTTCAAATGTTCTATTCTGTCTTTCTGGTTTAACTTTGGCAATGCTTGTTTTCCTGCTAGCTCGTGTTGCGTGTAGTGATTAAAATTTGAAAATTGTACTTGGAAATCTTTCTCTAATGGTAACTCTTCCTCTGTCGAGTTTAGTATGGGTACGGCCGCCTTCCCCTGTGTTACGTTGACAACCGTGTTTCCCATGTAGACACCTGGGGCCAATTTTTGCTTGTGGATAACTATAGTTTTGTCCTTTGAGTTGATTTGTATCGGCACTATTGTAACTGCTCTTTGCTGAAGGCTGGCGGTCTTCTCTATATAGGCCGTGTAATGCGCCACTTCGTCATGAAGTCGAAAGGTCTTAATACACTTGTTGTCCCCTTTAAATAACCTCAAAGTGCCTCTTATTGAGTCTAACACACTCCGGTTCCAAATGTTGTCCCTCCCGAGAATGCCGTCTCCCGGGATTTTATTACAGCCTGACACCACATGGAAGTCCCAATTTATGTCTTCCCTCTGGTCTATGTTTAAGGTTATAGCAAACCTAGTTGTGGCGCCTCCACCAAAGGCGCCCGTTAAGATCTTCATTTAGCCAAACCTTTTCTTAGGGTAATCTCTCATGACCTCTTCCCTCAGTATACTTGAGTCTGCCCCTGTGTCTACTAGTAGTGTCAGCTCTCCCGCTCGGGCTTCTTCGCACGGGATGGTGATGTACACTGCATTTATGTTATCTGGTGGCCCCATATCACCCTTGCTGCTATTGACCAGATGCGGTATGTGTCCTAAGACTACTCCCCAATTCCTTTTTGGTTGTGCATCTTTCACATGAGATGCACTTTCGGGCTTTCGGTTCGAGCTGCCCACACAACCTTCATTTATCAGCACCTTTTGTGTTGTCAATATCTCGCCCTCGGTCGGTGTTGTATTTGAGTTGACTAATGCATTTTGCATATGAAATGCATAGTCGGGGTCTGTGGGTGATTACCGTCGGTGCCTCTTCCACCGACTCTGTGTCTTCATTCGCCCTATTTGTTCTGGTGTCTGTGGTGTTGTTTTTTCTTCTGTGCCAAATTATTTCTCTGTCTTCTGCTGGCTCTCCAGTTATTGGCTGTAACTGGGCCTGTATTCGTTTCCCGGTGGACTATATATTTTACTCACTCCCATGTGCTCTTGTAGTGGTGAGTGACTTGCGTCCACTTGGGCATAGGCTGGTCGTGTTGGTTCACGGTTCGGTAGGTAATTTCGCGCAGAGGGGTTCAACGGCTTGCTGCCGTTTGTGTTTCCCAAAGTTCGTGCTACCGGGAGTTTTGGTATGTAATTGGGACCCGATTTCGCCCTGTTTGGCTCAAAATAATTTGGACAATTTCTGGCAAAGTGGCCTAATTGGTTGCATTTAAAACAAACTGGCTGTCTGTCCGCGTTTGTTCGCATGGGCATACTCTGTTCTACCGGATTGTGTTTTCCCGCATGAAACCGTCTACGGGGATGTTCGTTATCGTAACTGTACGTGTTGTTACGCTGGATAGTCGGACTGGTATTATTGCTCTGTTGTGGCCGCTTACAAAATTGGTTTTCTCTGTGGCCGCTTACCTGACAAGCTCCACAGTACAGGGAACTCAGCCTTTTCCTGCAATCTTCAATAGTGTGTCCACTATTCCCGCAGTATTGGCAACTCTCCCGGTGGCTCGTCTTGGTTTTACACTTCGGCCCCACTTCGTGTCCATATTTACCGCAGTGGACGCAATAAGGCGTGTTCAGTCTTTCTGCGCAGTTCGTTCTTCCATGCCCTTGTTTGCCGCAGAAGCTGCAGGGTGTTGTTGACGACAGAGTGTTTACCATATGTTGTGGTTCGCCAAACAGCTCTTCCGCCTCTTCCATCAGTGTTACCAGGGAGCTCAGCTCTTCTCCCTCTTGTCCAATGAGCCGTACCTTTAGAGCCTGATCTCTAAGACCCCTGATGAAGCTCTTTACGGATAACCTCTTGAAATCTCCCACCATCGCATCACGGCCTGGCCCCTCTGGCCACTGGTTTTCAATTGTTGTAACTGCTTCGTTTAGCAACTGTTCCAACCGTTCCCCGAATTTGCTCGCCGATTCTCTGATGGACTGTCTGCAACCCGCCATCAATTCTCTTATCTCGTCCAAGCTCTTTCTTTTTTTGTTTTTTTTTTTGCTTTTTTATAGCGTTGCAGAGTGCGTCTACCGAACTGAAATTGATTTGGGAAAACTTCGAATATGCAGCACCCTGTAGCCTTAATTTTAAGCATTGAATCACATCCTGAGTCAAGCCGTTGTTTGCCTCAGTCAGTAATTCTTTCTCCACCATCTTACATCCCTGGATGTATCTGTATACTTCAGCTGACAAGTCGGGTCCATCGGTACCAAAAAATGATGGGACCGTGTTATTAACTATTTTAGTGATTTCTGAAAGTGCTGGCATTCTGATTGTTTGTTCTAGGTTATTTCCTTGTTCTAGGTTATTTCCTTGTACGGGTGATGGTGAGCGCCTTCCTAACCACCCCTGTGCCGTTTCCAGCAAGCGTCCAAATTCTTCAATCGCCTTGTTGTTGTGTGTGGCTAATCTGTCTAGCTTTTCAAACCCCTCTCTATATTGCTCCAATTGTCCTAGCTTCCTGGCTGTTGTCTCTTCGGTGTACCCTCTGCTGCCGGCTTTCCTTGCGTTAGCTGATAGAGTTTTAACTTTGTCTATTAACTCTAGTGCTTGCCTTTCTTCCCAGGTAATTTCTGGTTCCCTGATGGTTTCCTCCTTCTGCGGAGAACTCGAGAGGCTTCTGTATTGGTGTGCCTGGCTTACTACTATGGTTGCAATATGGCCGCCTACTGCCGACAATTCCTCACTCACGGACGGAGTCGGTGTTCTGGATCTGTGGACTATATCTAGCTCCCGCCTTGCGTTCTCTAATGCCGTCCGCAGTCTCTGTATCGTGTCGTCTTCTGTGTCTATCTGTTGTAGCCTTTTTAGTTCCTTTTTTAACCTTTCTTCTGTCAATCCCTTTTCTTTCAATTTCTGTACTAGTTGCTCGTTTTCTTCTACCGCCTGTTCGAGTAATTCGTCCGTATATTTTATTTGTTCCCTTAATATCCGACTCTCCCTCTCACAAAGTGTTTTAGCCTCCTCTAAGTCTGCTACGTTACCTTTGAACTCTGTTATTTGGTTCCTCTTAAGTTCACCTATTAATTGTATTATGTATCCTACTTCCTCTAACTTGGTCAGTTTTTGTTGTCTAATTATTGCCCTATGCTCCTCTATCACTTTTTTCCTACCTCCAGGCTCCGTAATTCTGTCCACGCGTGTACCTGCAGACTATCTACTGCATAGTTATATTCATGCAGTTTTTCAATCAGGTCGTCCGTTCTTGTCTGAGGGTTGGCCATAAAAAAAAAAAATTCAAAGTATATTTACCAGCCGCCACTCCGTGGAACGCATCTTCCGTTGAGAGCTCTACTGTCCAGCCAAAGACAATCCAAAGGATGGTAGTCTTTACTCTGTCCTTGATTGATTTTTTTCAAAGAAACAGGCAGGCAGCGAAATTATTGTTTATGTACAACTCTTCTTTGTAATTCTCACTTTAAGGACACAGTACATGAGTTTTATTATAATAAGCGTTTTTTTTTTATTAATTTTAATTTATTTATATTTTTTTAATTCAATTTATATAAATGCATTGTATCGTATTACAAAAATTTTGGTTGCATATTTTTCTACAGTTTGTGTGTTTGTTTGTTTTTTTTTATATTATTCTATACAAAAGTTAAATGAACTTTCAGTTTCAGTTACTGCATAAAGTACATAAAATTTTTTATATTTTTTTTTTTGCTTTTAAGTTAACAATTTTGTTTCAGTTACTGCATATAAAAATTTTTTTTTTGCTTTTACGAGTAAGTTTACAATTTTGTTGATGTCCATAAATTTTTTATGAAATCATAAAATATTTGAGAGTTCGAATTTCAAAAGTGTTATTTATAACAGTATACAAAGAAAGTATTCACATAAAAAAAATTATGAATAAAAAAGACTTTAGTTGAGTTTCTTTAATAAAAAAAAATAAACCAGACTTTGTGTGGATTTTTAAGGTTCCATAGAGTTTTTTTTTTAAAGCAAACAATTTTTGAAATCTCACCGGAAATAATTTACTTTTTATACTTTCAAAATCTTTCAATATTTAGAATTTCTGAAGTTTTCTTTTTCTGCAAACGTTTTTAATTAATTTTTTTTTTCTTTAGATATATTCACTTTATATCACACTGCACTTTATTTTATTTTAATTTCCTCTTTATTTACCACCTTTTTTATATTTTTGCTAATGTCGGCACAAAACGATTTCTAGATTCTTAGCCGCGCAAAATTTCTCAATTAATAAAAATATTAATTTATTCGGAAAAAAAACTTTTTACGCGGTTATCGGCTGCGCCAATTGTTGTAATCTATTTATTTACTTTCTATTTATTATTAAGTCTGGAGGGATCCGTGGATATCGCAGACTGTTTATTTAATTAATTATAATTTTACACACAGGCCCTTAGACTAAAAATTACCAGCTATTTATACTAATTTTTATACTTAATGTTGTTGCTACTGCGGCTGTTGTTACTGTTGCTGTTGTTGTTGCTGCTATTGCGCGGTCAGCACTTGTTATTTATATTTTATTATTATTACTTATTATTTTCATTGGTTTGCACCGTCGGCACTTAGTAGTTCTTGCTGATTGACTGTTGTTTTATATTTTGCTGTTGTTGTTGCTGCTATTGCGCTGCCAGCAATTGTTATTTATATTTTATTACTTATTATTTTCATTAGTTTGCACCGTCGGCATTTAGTAGTTCTTGCTGATTGACTGTTCTTTTATATTTTGCTGTTGTTTTTGTTGTTATTGTCTTTAATGACTCACAACACCTTTCAAAAGGTGGTGATATTCGGGTAAGTAAAGCTGCTGAAATAAAAGAGTTAAACGGGTCTTTACTAATACTATTTAAGATCTGGTTAACTCGTAGGAGTTGTAGATACAATAAAGTTTCCATAACTGATTATAGAATCGAAAAATATAGGCAATGACTCACATAGCTCGGGGAAAACAGAAACACGTTTGAGTATATCATTTGAATCATCAGTCTGGGTAAAATGAGTCATTATATTTTTCGTTTCGAGATTTGCATAATATACAATTTGGGTACGGGGCCATGTATCCTGAGGCTAACGTAATCATTTAGGGCCATGCCACCACAAGGGATTGTCTATTAAATCTCGAGCTAGAGATCCGCGACTTGCCAAATCGGCGGGGTTACTTTTAGAGTCGACGTGAGACCAGTTCTCAATCCCAACCGTTTTAAGAACTAACGCAACTCTATTCGCCACAAAAGTAGGCCAATGGCAAGAGGGTTTTTGAAGACAGAATAAAACTATGGTAGAATCAGTCGAAATATTTATATTTTTTCTGGCTAAATCCATTTGACTGCATAATGAGTCTACAATATTAGCCAATAATGCAGCTCCGCAGAGCTTTTATCGGGGTAATGTCTCTGATTTTACCGGCGCCACTTTTGTCTTTGCCGCCAGTAAGTAACAGGTGATTTCATTACTGGGTGCAACAGCTCGTAAATATAATGTTGCAGCGTATGCCTTCTCAGAGGCATCGCAAAAGCCATGGATCTCAATGTCATAATTGGGGTTGAAATTAGCCCATCTTGGTGTTAATTTCTTCAATTCGCGGCTAGTCCTCTAAAAATGCCTGTCATTTATGTAGAGTTAAGGTGTTGAGACATTCATCCCAATCTTTCTTGTCTTTCCAAATCTGTTGCATTATCATCTTAGCGACAATAATTTTAGGAGAAAGCCAACCAGAGGTGTCAAATAGCTTTGCTATTTCTGACAAGACAGCACCCTTTGTTATCAAATCCTTGTTCGGTGGCGTTACAAGCCTAAAATAGAAACTATCGGAACTAGCATTCCAGCGCAAGCCAAGTGTCTTAGTCGTGCTTGTATCCGAAAATTTCAAGAAATCCGCTGCTAGCAGATTCTCTACGGGTAAATCCTCTAACAAACGCTATTGGTTCGAAGTCCATTTTCGGAGAACAAGACCGGCTGAAGCAAGAACATTTGTTACATCATTACGACGCATAATGGCCTCATGTTCATGGGAGCTAGCGAGAACTTCATGGAAGTACATTTGAGTTCGCAATATTTCGGACACAGCTGGATTTTGAGCTTTACATTCACTGGCTAACTGAATAAGGGCACGGATAGCAAGATACGGCGCACAGTTTACTCCGAACGTGACCGTATTAAGCTCGTTATCTTTGACTTGGTCATAAGGATTTTCAAGGAACAGAATCCGATGAAATTGGGTGTGACTATGATGAACTAGTATTTGCCGATACATTTTCTCAATATCGACATTAAACACAAAGCGATGAAGTCGCCAACGGAGCATCAAGACAGTAAGGTCCGCCTGTAGCACGGGCGCAGGGTATAATATATCGTTTAAACTCAGGTTGTTTGACGATTTGCTGGAAGCATTAAATACAAAACGAAGTTTGGTAGTAGTGCTGTCAGGTTTAAAGACAGCATGGTGAGGCAAATAATAAGAAGTACTTTCTGCAGTACAGGGTTGAACTTCTCTCATATGCCCCAATTCAATATTTTCCCTAATTACATTATCATATTGAAATTTTAGTTCAGGGGTGCGTAAAAGACGAGTTTCATTTCTCTTGAATTGAGACAACGCACAATTTCTAGAGTTTCCTAAAGCTAAGGTCGCCGGAAATTCATGCTTAAAGGGCAAGGAAACTACATAACGACCATCGGGGTTTCTATACGTTGTCGACTAATAGTGTTGTTCACAGAACTTATCAGAATCAATCGATTGGGTTACTTTTGGAACTGCTTCAAGTTCCCAAAAGTGGGCAAACTGATTATTTAAATCAATTTGATTGAAATACGATTCAATAAATTTTAAGGGGTATTTGTGATACCTCTTGCCAGTCAGAATCCATCCGAGCATGGTATTCTGATCAACAAGGTTCCCATTCGGGTGCTTTTCGACCTCGGGCAATAATATCTGGGGATATAGATCTCCCCCCTCCAGGAGATCCATACGCGTAAACTTAACATCATTCGTACTAATATCATTAAAATCGGAAGATCAGATGTTAGAGACCAAGCATGTAGATAGGTTAGGTTAGGTTAGGTAGGGGTGGCAGTCAGAAACCCGGACTCACTTAGACCGTTTTGGTCCATTGTGATACCACGGAGACTCTGCTTATGCGGAGTCCCCACCGTCGAACCATCCAGAGCTCAGTATAAAGCTGCTAATACGTTGAAGTTTAACACCAGCAACGTCAGAAAGTTCCCTGAATTCAAGAGCGCCCATTGTGGCCATTCTCTTTCCTGCAAGTCCAGGACAGTGACAAAGAAAATGTTCTATGCTTTCCTCTTCATCAATATCTTGGCAGCTACGGCCTTTGTGCATGCCTACCTATGAGCCAGTGTCCGGTTAACACGGACACTAGAATCGAGATTTGTTTCTTATTCTTTGAAATTAGGTAATCCGTACCTTCTCTATTTAGGTGAGTCCATAACTGCCTTGTGATCACGCAATGATTTCTTGTGACCCATCTTCTATTTGTTTCATCCTCTGTCTTGCGCCTAAGTCTGAGTTTGCAAGAGAGTAGGGGTAGACCTACACATTCCAAATCCGGTGGAACCTGTAAGGTTGTCCCAATTCTAGTAAGCTCGTCAGCCCTAGAGTTCACCTGTAAGCCTCTATGCCCCGGGATCCAGATGATCCTAATATCAAACTGCTTTGCCATCTCATTTAGAGATGGTCGGCAGTCGAGGGCTGTTGTTGTTCTTAGAAGCGAGGATTCGAGGGCCATAATAGCTGCTCGACTATCGGTGTAAATGTTAATTAAAGTCGTTGAAGTGACATTCACTTTTAACCAGTTCGCAACTTCTCTTATAGCAAGGATCTCTGCCTGAAAGACACTGCAGTGATCCGGAAGCCGCCTTGCAATACAAAGACCTAAAGCCCTCGAAAAGACCCCATAGCCCACACCCTCATGTGTTTTGGAGCCGTCCGTATAAAAATCAACACTTTTTCTTCTACCTGGAGTTCCATTCATCCACATATCTGTAGATGGTATCCAGGGTTTATACAGACGTTCGTGTAGTAGAGCAGGGGAGGTTTGGTCAATCCTCCATCCCCTAACTTCACCATCGAGTATTCTGCAGTGGCCGGTTCCATTTCCGTTCCACAGAGAAACACATCTAAGACGGATTGCCGAGGACGTTGCCATCTCCTTCCCTACTAGATCTAATGGTAGTAGATGAAGAAGCATCCCCAGTGCATCCGTAGGAGTGGTGCGAATAGCACTGGTTACATACAAGGATGCAAGTCTTTGTACCTTGTGTAAGGTGTATAGATACGTCTTTTTCTCCAGGATGGCCACCACACGATGATGCCATACAAGAGAATTGGACGTACTATTGCAGTATAGATCCAATGAACAATTTTTGGGGTAAGACCCCAATTCTTCCCAATGGATTTTTTGCATAGATATAGTGAAATTGTTGCTTTTTTCACTCTCTCTAGAATATTCGCCTTGAAACTCAGCTTCGAATCAAGAATAACACCAAGATATTTTGCAGTGTTGGACACTTTTATCTCCGTATTATTAAGTGTTATTGGTCGGAAATCAGGTATCTTATACTTCCTGAAGAAAAGGACTAGTTCCGTTTTATTAGGATTAACGGCGAGCCCACGTTTCTCTGCCCATTTTGTTGAATATGAAAGACCATCCCGTAGAATGTCCCTTAATGTTGTGAGGAATTTTCCTCTTACAGCTATTGCCACATCAGCATAAGCCACGATTCTGCACCCCCGCGATTCTAGAGATAGCAGCACAGGATTCAGAGCTAAATTCAACAATAGTGGTGAAAGAACTCATCCCTGTGGTGTACCCCTATTTACAAAGCGGGTCTGCCTAGAAGCTCCTAAAACCGCAGTTATCCTACGGTGAGTTAGTAGATTTTGAACCCACTTAAAAATCCCGCGCCAACCCCCAGATTCGACAATGCCTCAATTATCGCATCTGGAGATATATTATTAAAAGCCCCCTCAATATCCACGAAGGCTACAAAGGTATATTCACCTACAGAAATTTTTAGATATTTTAATTGAACTGTAGTGAATTTTTAATCAGAAATAATTCATAGTTAGGCTCAAGTTCAGTAATTTCAATTCTTATTGAATGAAATATTTTTTATTAATTAATGTGAATTTCTAAAGAAGAGAAGAAAAATTAAACTTAGACTTTAAGCTGGGGGAAATACCGATACTTTTCTGTGCAGCCACGCACTTCATCAGCACCCTAGTCTATCTACTTGGGTAGAGATTCTTATTAACATCAGCTATTTAACATAAATGTACAATGAAACGGAATATGAGAAACGATTGTTGTGTATACAATTGATTTACATTTGGTAAACACATTTATAAGTATCACTATTAATTTTCTGTTTTTTCCAATTTTTCATTTTTCTATTTAGGTTAGCACGAAATTATTTTACTCTACCTCAGTATGTTTAACTATTCTTACTTATCTTTTTACGATTTTCACATTAATTATTTTTACTTATTCGATGTACCATCGGTACATGCATGTAAGTATTTTTGTAGTGGTCTATGTTACTTGTTGTTGCATTCTACAGTTTTATTTTAGTTATTCCAGCATTCTGAAACTGTGATAACCAAGTGAACAGTGATTGCCAAGTGAACATATTTTTGTCACGTGCCCATGATGTATTAAGTGAGAAATTTTTAGATATTTTAATTGAACTGTAGTGAATTTTTAATCAGAAATCATTCATAGTTAGACTCAAGTTCAGTAATTTCAATTCTTAGTGAACAGTCAATTTAGCGGAGTTTTTATTTCATACTAAACAAAAAAAATTTTACGAAAAAATATTCGGAATACATATTGTTATTGTTAGCTTTATTTGCATTGCTAATATTTTTTACATAGTCATAATTAAAAAAAAACAAAAAAACCGTAATAAAAAAAACAAACAAACAAACAAAAGTGCCCTTGAGGAATACTCTATATGAGTACCTCAAAAACAAATAACTGTGAAGTGAGTTCTAATGGCAGAAATGCCTATTTTACTGTGAGTTCTGAAGCTCTTAATGAAAATAATAAAAATAAAAAATCTAATGATAGACTTACTGAGAGCTCTGAAGCTCTTAATGATAATAAATTAAATAAGAAATCTGATAGTAGACTTTTTTTTAACGGCGAGGCCACTTTTTCGTCAGCGATCAACTTCGCTTTGTCCAATGCCAACTAGTGATTCGTTAACATTACCGTTGCCTAGTACTTCTACATTTAACTCAGCGATATCATCCGCCTCGGGCTCGTGGTCATCACTTAACCAAGTTTTTACTGAAGTTAAGAGCAGCTCAAAACCCAAGGTCCAAGTGGGAATGGACAGATATATTACAGTGGTAAAGCGCGGACGAAGCCCAAAGTCTTCGAAAATTTCATCTGCTCCAAAAATGTCTAGGGATAACAGCGCATCCTCTATTAACCGCCAAAATCGTTTTCAAATATTACAAGTTGACAACAACGAACCCGATGTATCTACGAACAAAACATCCAAGCCGTATTTAATCTATTTGAGAGAAAAAAATTCAAAAGCTCTTATAAAAAATTTAATTTCAGTCATTGGTGAGAATAAATTTCACATCGTTCCAATAAAACGTGGTAACATTGATGAAACCAAAATTCAAATTTATGAAGAAAAAGATTTTCGCAAACTGATTACTGAATTTGAAAAAAGTAAAAAAAGTTTCTACACATATCAGCTTAAAAGTGCTAAAGGCCTGCAGATCGTATTGAAGGGCATCGATTCCTATGTTGCTCCCGAAGAAATAAAAGATGCACTCGTCCTCCAGGGATTTAAGGTAAAAAATGTATCTAACATAATAAATAGGGAGAAGATTCCTCAACCTCTATTTCGCGTCAAACTTGAGCCAAACGATATAAAATTGAAAAAAAGCGAGACTAATCCAATTTATAATTTGAAATATCTCTTATATCGAAAAATAACAGTTGAAGAACCACACAAGCGTTCTGGACCCGTACAGTGCCATAATTGTCAAGAATATGGTCACACAAAAACTTACTGCAAGTTACCTTCAGTTTGTGTTATCTGCGGTGAATTGCACGGTACTGCTGGTTATACTAAGCCTAAAGATCTAGCAGAAAAAAAATTTAGTAATTGTGGTGGTAATCACACCGCTAACTACAGAGGATGTCCTGTCTATTCTTTCGTTAAACAGACTATGGCGCAAAAACCTAAATTAGCTCCAGCACAAACAGCAAACGCTTACTCCGTCACTTTTGCTCAAATGAGCCAACCTGTCGCTTCACGTGTATCGTATGCCGATGCAGCTAAGACTAGTTATATTCCCACACAAAATATTCCGCCTCAAAATAATTCAACGAATGCAAACTAAAGCTTTAATTTTAGTCGCCTTGAAGCTACTATTGAGAATCTAGTGCTGACTATAAATAATTTTACAACAAATATGACTAGCATGATGCAAGAAATGCTACGAATGCAGTATACACTGCTTTAAGCATTAGTTAACGAGCCATGAACACGTTAAAGATAAGTTTCTGGAACGCAAACGGCATTCGCCAACATAAAAATGAACTTGAGCACTTCCTCAGGGAAAAAAATATTGATATAATGTTGGTTTCTGAGACTCATTTGACTTCAAGAAGCCTATTCAAAATTAATGGCTACATTTTATATGATTCAAAGGACCCAAGAGGAAGAGCTTGCGGGGGATCAGCAATTTTAATAAAGTCAAGACTCAAGCATTATATTCTTGACAACATTTGTGAAGAACATCTTCAAGCAACGAATATTTGTATCGAAAATTTTTGCACAAATTTTGTCATATCATCAATTTACTCCCCTCCTAGATTCGCAATTACTGAGGATCAATACGAGGATTTCTACAAATCTCTTGGCCCTTGTTTCGTAGCAGCTGGAGACTATAATGCAAAACATACTTTCTGGGGTTCGCGTCTTATCACACCTAGAGGACGAGCGTTGTTCAACACAATTTCAAAAATGGGCTTGGACGTCATTTCGAGTGGGGAGCCCACTTACTGGCCTACTGACATACATAAAATTCCGGATATTATAGATTTTGGCGTCATGAAAAATATTTCTAGGGAATTAATTCACGTCGAAGCTTCCCTAGATCTATCGTCCGATCACTCTCCCACGATCGTTACAATCTGTAGCCCACTGAGAAGTGCTCTACCTCACCCATATGTGAAAATGGTCAGTCGTGTTAATTGGCTGCGATTCAAAAAATATCTTAGTAGTCATTGCACTGAAAACATTAACCTAAGAACTCATGACGATATTGAATCTAATATTGCAAATCTTAACGAAAATATTAAGCAGGCAGCTGGGTTTAACAGAATATATTCTACAGATATTGAACTTCTCGTATGTGCAAAAAGAAGAGCTAGAAGAGAATGGCAACAGCACAGATCACCCCAAAATAAAATTAGATTAAAAGATTGCACTAAAAGACTCCAAGAACTGCTTGCATATGAAACAACTTCATCTCTTAAAAACTATCTGGAAAATCTCGATGTCACACCAGCATCTAATTATTCTTTGTGGCGCGCTGCGAAAAGAATTAAAACACCCGTTGAGTTTAAACCACCTCTGCGCACTTCTACCGGAGTTTGGGCCAGGAGTGATATTGAAAAAGGTAACTTGTTTGCAAAGCATTTAAAATCCGTATTTACCCCAAACACATGTACTGGTGTTGTTGATTTCCGGAGTGTAGTTGCGCTACCCCCTCGACCCATAAAATTTAAAATGTGTGATGTACAAAATCTAATTGCTGAACTGAACCCGAAGAAAGCACCGGGTAATGATGGAATTAGTAACCAAATGCTAATAAAATTGCCTCGTATTGTAATTAGAATCATGTTATTCATTTTTAATGCCATTTTACGACTGGAGTATTATCCCCACAGCTGGAAGCTTGCCAAAGTTAAAATGATTCCAAAGCCGGGCAAAGATCTTACCAAGGCAGAATCATACAGGCCAATAAGTCTGCTATCAACAATGTCAAAACTTTTCGAAAAACTGCTCATGTCAAAATTGTCCCCAATTCTAATTGGTAGTGGGTGTATCCCAGACCATCAGTTTGGTTTTAGAAGTCAGCATAGCACTATTGAACAAACGCATAGATTGGTTCAATCTGTAAGAAGAACATTTCAAGAAAAGAAGTACTGTTCTGCACTCTTTATTGACGTTTCGCAGGCATTTGATAAAGTGTGGCATGAAGGCCTAATTTTAAAATTCATATCTACCAATAAATTTGGTGAATTTATTAGAAAGTTACATTACTTCCCGGAAGTTCACGGTTGTGGAAGGAGAATTCATGAGTGTGCCCGAAACTATATCATCCGGTGTGCCACAGGGGAGCATACTGGGACCAGTTTTGTATTTGATTTATACTTGTGATATGCCTTTGAGCAGTAATATCCATACATCTACGTTTGCCGATGATACAGCCTGCTTAAGTATGCACGAAAATCCTCATGACGCTTCGCGATATCTACAAGAACATATTACACAACTGGAACTATGGTTAAAATTATGGAAAATTAAGGTAAACGAGCAAAAGTGTGTTCAGGTAACATTTACCCTCCGAAGAGATACTTGTTCCCCAATTCGAATCAACAATCAAGTTGTTCCTCAGCATTCACATGTAAAATACCTTGGTATACACCTTGATCGACGACTTACATGGAAACACCATATTGACTCAAAGCTAGTACAAATGAAACTTAAACTAACTCAGATATATTGGCTGATTGGTAGAAACTCAACACTCAGCCTAGACTGCAAACTTTTATTATACAAGTCGCTCTTGAAGCCAATATGGTGCTACGGAATTCAGTTATGGGGCACTACTTCAGCTTCTAACGTCGAGAGAATCCAACGAAGGCAAAATAAAATTTTACGTTTGATAACATCGGCTCCATGGTACATAAAAAACTCAAATATACATCGTGATTTGAATATGCCAGTAGTGATTGAAGAAATAGCAAAATACGTAGGCAAATATTTAACAAAACTCGAGTCACATCCTAATCCGCTTGCTCGTAACATCTTGAATTTTACTGGCCACATTCGCTTGAAAAAGAAGGACACAAGGGCTCTTTTACTCAACACTCCAGATGGGATTGCTTGAAAATATTTTTTTTCTCTTTTTTTTTATTATCACTACTTATGTATTATTTATAACTATCACTAAGTTTATGTCCGACAGTGGTCGGGCCTAATACTTATATTTTAGATTTAAGATTTGAATACTTATTGTTAGTTCATATTTGAAGATACAATAAATAAATACATGTATTAAAAAAACATGGGATGTGACGAAAATATGTTTACTTGGCAACGCAGTTTATAATGCAGTTTATAATTGAAGATACAATAAATAAATAAATGTATTAAAAAAAAAAAAAAAACCTACAGAAAGAGATTTCTCTATCGTGCCAACCAGCTCATGTAGAGCCGATTCTGTTGACTTTCCCGTTTGATATGCATGTTGATGCGGGGAAACTAGTTTACAATTTATGGTTTTGCGGATATAATGATCAACCATCCTTTCTAATGCTTTCTGAAGAAAGGATGATAGACTTATAGGTCTGAAGTCCTTCGGTGTGGTGTGAGAGCTTTTACCAGCCTTCGGAATAAAGACCACTCTCACTTCCCTCCACTTTTCAGGAACATAACCCAGTCTTAGACAACTGGTGTAAATTCTCAGTAGCCTTGGGGCTACGAGATTCGATACTTTCCATATCTCAGCCGGTATGATTCCGTCAGGTCCTGGTGACTTGTGGGGCTTGAAACTTCTCAGAGCCCAATTTAATGTCTGCATATTGACAATGTCAGATATATTTTCCGCAGGTATGGGGTAAGGATCAGATGTCTGAATCTCAGACACTGATTTACCCGGAAAATGAGTGTCCAGCAGGGTTCTTAACGACTCTTCGCTGCATGTAGTCCACGTCCCATTGGGATTCTTTAAATACCACAGGGTGCAGGGTGTAGCGGACAAAATTTTTCTCATGCGAGAGGCTTCTGAAATATTTTCAATATTTTTACAAAACTTCTTCCATGTTGTATTTTTAGCAATTCTTATCTGCTTTTTATACTCTTTTAATTTACCCTTATAAGCTATCCAGTCCAGTTCATTTCTGGATGATTTAGCCTTATTGAAGAGTTTTCTACATGTACACCTACACAATTGTAACTCTCTATTCCACCAAGGCGGTTTCTTTTTTTTCTTGGCTTATTCAAAGGGCAAGACGACTCTCTTGCATTTTTGAAGATTCTAGTAATGTTATCAACCTCACAATCTAAATCAGAAGTTTCTAGAAGTGACGAGTCTCCAATCACTCTTAATTGTCTAGAAAAAATGGTCCTATACAGACGCCAGTTTGTCTGCCTAATATTTCGGGAGATTTCTACCTCAGGTGCCCGCTCTCTAATACTAAACTCAATAAACCTATGATCAGAAAAGGAATGTTCCTGAAGTACACGCCAATTCATGATCCTATCGGCTGCCGAATCAGACGAAAGGGTAACATACAGGACTTCCTGTCTGTTCCTTGTTATAAAAGTAGGTTCTTGACCTCTATTACAAATGTTAAGGTTAGCACTAACTACAAATTTTAAAAGTTCCTCACCTCTTTCATTAGTGTCCGTACTTCCCCAGATAGTATGATGTGCGTTGGCATCACAGCACAGGATGATATGGTGACCAGCGTTTACCGCCGCATCCATAAAGTTTCTCACCACTACCGACGGTAGATGACCTTGATCGTCGTGAGCGCAGTACACCGACGCCAGCCAGTAGCATGTATCTCTGACTTCCACGCTAACCGCCGTTATGTCTCTGCGGCTGAAGTTAGATAATAAAAATGTATTAAGGTGGTTCCTTGCCAAGATGTAGGTTCTATTGTTACCTTCATTCTTGACGGCTAGCATCTTAAAATCTTTGGTCCTTAGTCCGCAAATCCTGCCACCACTAATCCAGGGTTCTTGGATTAGGACTATGTCAACTTCGCATGTTGTCAAGCGAGGCTGAAGAGCCGCTGAGGCTGCTTTAGAGTGGTGGAGATTTATCTGCAGCAGGTTCAACATCCGCTACGAAATCCATCTCCACGACCGTTTTATCGGACTCGTCGTCAGTCTCAAGAAGAAGGTCACTGTCTTCGCCGTAATCAGCGTCGAACAGGACTGCATGTAGATAACCTGCCAGTCAATTTCAATACGACATAGTCGTCACACTGAATTCTAAAATCAGGGTTTGTTTTAGATCCAATCGTGATACAGCATATTTTAGAAGTTGTTCCGATAAACTTCCATTAAGGCATGTCATTTTCAGCATTTTAGAGGACAGTGCTGGTAAACAAAGTTTCCGTTGTAACTTTTGTGAGATAAACATTGCTTGAGACGCAGGGTCAACCAGAGCTCGTGCCACATATTTAATATCGCCAACCACGACTTCACAAGTTGTTGTCCCTAGCAATACTATTGATTGAGGATTGGAATCTACATGTGAGGTATACGTCTGGAAGGATCTAGCGGCATTTATGGTAGATGGTATATCATCGGGGTTGTATTGGTGTGGACTGTTATTTAAAACATGGGCGCCAGAACTTCGCGAGTTATTTTCATTAGAAAGCTGGAAGGGTTCAAGCGAGAGGGGTTAGGGTAAACTGAACATCTCGATAAGAAGCTATTTGAGTTTCGGCTAGGGTTTCCGTGCAAAAAGCGAGTGGTGGTTTTGTTTGCAAATGAAACAGACATGAACACTTTTGCACGTTTTGTAATCGTGAGACGATGCTAAACAGTTAGTGCAAAACTTCATCCTTTCCACAGTTACCATCAACACTTTTTCCTAAAAATATCGGGCATAGCCTAATGGGGTGTTTTTCTGGACATAAAACACATTGAATTATGACTCGGGCTGGAGCTAGTAATAAATGCTTTAATTTTTTTGGAATCAGAGGATTTTTTCGTGTTGTTAAAGGTTTGATTTTTGACGGGATTTTGTGGGGGGTTCGAATTCGACCCTTTATTGTCATACACAGTTTCCAGAGTCTTATAACGCAAAGTTAAAAATTTTTCCATTTCATTCTACAATGGAATATCTGCATCGACTTTTGCTGACTGTTCCCAGAGATTGAGAGTAGTATCAGGGAGTTCTGTGAAAGCAATGTAAACAAAAATTACAGCTATCAGTTGTAACATTGAGCAGTGGAAGGTTAGTAACGCAGTCGTTTATAGTTGTCTGTAACTCTTTAATATTAGGGCCAGTTTCGCGATTGATATTAAAAAGAATTTTAAGCTGAGCGTTAATGACAATCCGTTTATTCTCATATCTGTCCATTAGGTTTTTCCATGCTAAAGGAAAACCATCAATGGTAAGTGGGCAGGTTCGTATCATATTATGGGGCTCGCATTTAGTGTACTGCTAAAGGTAGTACAATTTTGACGCCGAGTCGATTCGTGGATTTTCCCCAACCATACTTTTGAATGATTCACGAAATGAAGGACTCTTTAAATAATCTCCGCAAAATGTATCTATTTCACAGGGAGGCAAATGAGCAAATGGGATAAGTCCACGCTCTTGCTCTTTTTTATTCTGCAGGGCATCTTTTAGGCGATCTAAGTGTTCAGAAATGAAGAAAACACCGGGAACATAAGTATCGTACGAACCTCTATACTTAAGCTTCACTGCAACAATGTCTATCTTCTTATCACTTTCAGCTAAAATTAGTAAAGAGTTATACGTCTCACTAATTACCTCCCATAAACGATGAAATTCCTTTTCGTGAATTTCTAACGAGCGAATGTCATGATCTGTTACAGGTATATTTCTAAGATAATCTTCGAACTCTGCTAAACGGTCACCGTTTCTTATCAAATCGTTAACGGTCAACATTTTTTGTTTGCGAAATAAGTTTTTGTGGTGTAGCTCGGTAAAAACTTTGAATTAAAGGGTTAACCCGATTTACAAAAGTATTTCACAAAAAAAATTCACGATTACTCAATTCGGGTTCGACGAATAATGTGATTATTCAAAGGGTAATATGTTCTGGTACACGATTTTAATTTATTATTTCAATACGAGTTATATCCGGTATTTTAAGCTTGTAAATGCTTCTTATGGGTAAAGTTTAAAACATATTATTAAAAACCAACTGGTTATTCGTATTAATCATTCACTCGAAAACCGTGCAACACTAATGTAAAGTGTGTTACAATATAAAGGCAAAATAAAAACCAAAAATATATTCATACAACAACAATTTTTATCATGAGAGAGAGAGAGAGAGAGCAATGCTTTTTATTATTTTTAATTAGTTAGGCCGTTTTGTTCACTTTATTATCTATTTACGTACCTTTTCACAATGTGTGGTTAAGAGTTAACGTGAACTTTAACTGACAGTTCTTCCTACAAAACTAGCCGTTAAAGTCCCTGTTATCTTTTAACCATACATTGTGAAAAGGTACGTTAGTGTGTATATGCGTATTTGTTTCGTTTTGCATGCCAATAGAAATAATAAAAAAACTGCAGTTTGGAAAGCACTGGATTGACCTTGTACATATGTTGTTGTTACAAAATGCACTTGAATATATTTTGTTTCTGCCTTTATGTAAAAAACACTATTTTGCTTTATATCGCAACACTTTTTTACTTTTTATAAATAAATCACTTCTTAACTTTACAAATGATTTACCTTTTTTATTTAAAAAAAGGCGTTAAGTGAGTGATGTTTGAATATGCATTTGCATATATATGTAGGTTTCTAGAATACCGGAAAATCTGTCTATGTACGTTTGTAAGTATGTACGTGGTATATATGTACTTATGTATTTATATGCCTTCGGTATGGTTCTGCAATTAATTCTTCATTTCACTGGGGTTTGAATATCCGGTTCTACTGGACCAAAAATGATTATGTGAAATATTTTCCTCAAAAATAAAACATAAATGGAGAAAACAAAATATGATTACTTCGGGTTATAAACGATATAATTTATTTGGTGAACTTACGTTCGATTCGGGGGTTTGTACAAAAATGCTAACTAAGTATTTAGCAAAAAACTTAGCACCAATAATAAGAAACAGGTTTAGGCGCCAAGAAAAATAGTTGTTATTTACATTCAATTTCTTTACATACTTTTACAATTAGAGCTGAAAAAAGTCAGCCAATGTAGTAAAGTAAGAAAATAAAAAACATGTTGATTATTGAGTTCTTGTTTCAACTTTGTTATTTTTTGAGCTTCTCATTTGTTTAAATGAAAGTTCCTAACATAATAACTCTAGTTGTTCTAAGAATCTTTGTGTAAAGGTTCCCTGATGTTCTGCATTAGCAAGTGAAATGCGCATAGGATCCAGCTAAACCCCTCAATAATCAATTTCAATGTATTTTTAATAAAAAGTTATTTTACTGAATAAGTAAAATAATAATTTGCGTTAATAAATTTTAAACTTAAATTGTAACAATTCCCAATAAAAAAGCACTAATGATTATTTTTCTTTTTAACCCCGACCTATTTTCTATTTTCGCAAAAAATCGGTTTGGAAGATAGCACATTTTTTCTGGATATATCGGGGTTTTAAAAATTTTTAATTCTTATTTCGAATGCCGACGAGAAAATGATATTTCATAATGCTAGTAGGAAAACTGTGAATGTCACCAGACTGTAAAAATTGGGTAAGGGTATTATCGTTATACCATCTCATATGAATGTGTGTGCATAATTTCCTCAAGCTAACATAGTGTCCACACCTGATGAATTTATATCATGATGAATGTCAAATTAATATCATGATTAAGGTTAATCACGTATATACTCAATTTATTAATATTATTGCAGCGTTAATATATAGTCATCAGAGCTCACGGCCTGATAATTTAATCTTGGTATCAAATGTCATTTTATGCGTTACAGTGCATTTAAAATTTATGTATTTAACAATTTTCGTTCAAAAAAGGCGGCACAACAATTATTTATGACCAAAAAATTTAACTACACACAAATTACATAGATATCTTTGCAAAGTATTTTTCAAACATTTGTTTGATTCATCATGATATAAAATCATCAACGAACACCCCTAATGCTTTTGTGTGGGGGTCGAATTTGTCTGGCCCTGATAAGTTTATACATTAACTCGCATATTCATAAAATTTTAAATGAATTTGAAATGTATTTTATTTAAAATTTTTCATAGAAAATTTTCCTAAAATAGATTTCAAATTAATTTTATTTTTTTTATGAATATGGGGGATATTGTTTATTTGTTTAAGAAATATATACATATATTTGTTTGTATGTATGTATGTATGTATGTATGTATGTGAGATCATGGGAATTTATGCTTGGAATATTTCATCATGATATCAGTAATACTTAGTAGCAGTCAGTGGTGATTCATTCACTTATATTGCTATTTAGATTTAACATAAAAGTGTCATAGGACGCGTAAGTGGTGCGCTCTCGCTTACAAAGTAAGCTATGATGTCAGTACGTGTCACTAGCATTGCACTTATATCGGCAGTGGATTTGTAAGCGGGCATGATATTAAATTTACCCTAAAAGTAGGCCGTTATTTTAATTTGTTTTGAAAAATAACTGAATCCCCGATTACATCGTACTCGAAATTATCAGATTACACGACTACTTAGATTACAATCCAAGTACTTAGATTGCTCACTTATGATGTCATACTGACGTCAGTGATTATTATCGAAGTACTTCGCTTAATTTCCCGCTGGGTACATTTATATTTTTTCAATGTAGTAATTTCTTTGGCTACGATTATTTTAAAGCAGCAGAGTTTGAACTAACTACAGTCATCAGCAGAGAAACAGAAAGTAAAATTTTTTTCCTTTATGTACTGTGTATTTGAAATAAGAAAACATTTCTACATTTTTTTCTTATCAATTTATTGTTTAAAATTGGATAAAGTTTTATAATAATCAGAATTAATTTCGGGCTTAAGTTCAGTAATTTCAATTCTTATTGAATGAAATATTTTTATTAATTAATGTGAGTTTCTAAAGAAAAGAAGAAAAATGAAACTAGACTTTAAAGCTGGGGGAAATACCGATGCTTTTCTGTGCTGCCACGCAATTCATCAGCACCCAAGTCTATCTACTTGGGTAGAGATTCTTATTAACATAAGCTATTTAACTTAAATGTACAATGAAACGGAATATGAGAAACGATTGTTGTGTATACAATTGATTTACCTTTGGTAAACACATTTATAAGTATCACTATTAATTATCTGTTTTTCCATTTCTAAATTTTTTTCTTTAGGTTAGCACGAAATTATATTACTCTGCCTACGTATGTTTAACTATTCTTTCTCATCTTTTACGATCATCACATTAATTATTTTTACTTATTCGATGTACCGTCGGTACATGGCTATTATGTTACATTGTTTTTGCTTTCAACAGTTGATTTTACTTTCCAGCATTATAAACTGCGTTGCCAAGTAAACATATTTTCGTCACATCCCATGTTTTTTTAATACATGTATTTATTTATTGTATCTTCAAATATGAACTAACAATAAGTACTCAAATCTTAAATCTAAAATATAATTATTAGGACCGACCACTGTGGGACATAAACTTAGTGATTGTTATTAATAATACATAAGTAGTGATAATAAAAAAAGAAAAAAAAAATTTCAAGCAATCCCATCTGGAGTGTTGAGTATTGAGGCCCTTGTGTCCCTCTTTTTTAGGCGGATGTGTCCAGTAAAGTTCAAAATATTACGAGCAAGCGGATTAGGATGTGACTCGAGTTTTGTTAAATATTTGCCTACGGATTTTGCAATTTCTTCAATCACTAGTGGCATATTTAAATCACGATGTATATTTGAATTCTTAATGTACCATGGATCAGATGTTATTAACCTTAAAATTTTGTTTTGTCTTCTTTGAATTCTCTCTACATTGGAAGATAAAGCAGTCGCTTCAAAAGCGACTTGTATACCAAGGTATTTCACGTCGGAATGTTGAGGAATATTTCGATTTTTCATTCGAATGAGGAACAAGTATCTTTTCTTAGGGTAAACGTGATATGGTCACACTTTTGTTCATTTACCTTAATTCTCCATAAGTTCCACCACATTTCCAATTGTGTAATATGTTCTTGTAGATATCGCGAAGCCTCGTGACGGTTTTCATGCATACTAAGGCAGGCTGTATTATCGGCAAAAGTAGAAGTATGGATATTGCTGCTCAAAGGCATATCACAAGTATATATCAAATACAAAACTAGCCCCAGTATGCTCCCCTGCAGCACACCGGATGATATTGATTCGGGCACATTCATGAATTCTCCTTTCACAACCGTGAACTTTCGGGTAGTAATGTAACTTTCTAATACATTCAGAACATTTATTGGTAGATATGATTTCAATTTTAAAATAAGGCCTTCATGCCATACTTTATCAAATGCCTGAGAAACGTCAATAAGCAGGGCAGAACAATACTTCTTTTCTTCAAATGCTCTTCTTATAAATTGAACAAATCTATGAGTCTGTTCAAAATGGTGCTATGCTGAATTCCCACTATCAGTTAAAATTGGGGACAATTTTGTCATGAGCAGCTTTTCGAAGAGTTTTGACATAGTTGACAGCAAACTTATTGGCCTATATGACTCAGCTTTAGTAAGATCTTTGCCCGGCTTTGGAATGATTTTTATTTTTGCAAGCTTCTACAATTGTGGGTAATACTCCAGTCGTAATATGGCATTAGAAATAAACAGCAAGATTCTTATTGCAATATGCGGCAAGTTCATCAGCATCTTGTTACTAATTCCATCAATACCTGGAGCTTTCTTTGGCTTGAGTTCAGCAATTACTTTATGTACATTACGCATCTTAAACTTTAAGGCTCGAGGGGGTAGAGCAACTACACTCGGCAAATCAGCGACACCAGTACATGCATTTGGGGTAAATACTGATTTTAAATGTTCAGCAAATATTTTACATTTTTCAGTATAGCATCTTGCAGAAGTGGCTTAAACTCAACGGGTGTTTTACGCTTTCTAGCAGTGCGCCACAAAGAGTAATTAGATGTTGGTGTGACATCAAGACCTTCCAAATAATTTTTAAGAGATGCAGTTTTTTCAGATGCATGCAACTCTTGGAGTCGTTCAGTACATTCTTTAAGTCTGATTTTGCGTTGAGGTGATCTGTGCTGTTGCCATTCCATTCTAGCTCTTCTTTTTTCACACACGAGATGTTCAATATCCCTGGAATAAATTTTATTAAACCTAGTCTGCGGATGGGTGATAGTGGCATATTTAGCAGCCTGTTAAATATTTTCGTTAAGATTGGCAATGTTAGTTTCGATATCATTGGGTGTTCTTAGCGTAAGATTTTCCGTGCAATGACTACTAATATATTTTTTGAGTCCCAGCCAATTAACACGATTGATCATCTTCATACATGGGTGAGATAAATCACTTCTTAGTGGGTTACAGATTGTAACGACAGTGGGGGAGTGATCAGAGGAGAGATCTAGAGAAGTTTCAACGTTAAACAAATCCCTAGAAATATTTTTCATAACGCCAAAATCGAATAACATCTGGAATTTTTGGTACGTCAGTAGGCCAGTAAGTGGGCTAAGCCTATTTTTGAAATTGTATTAAACAAAACTCGACCTCTAGGTGTTACACTGCGTGAATCCCAGTACGTATGTTTTGCATTGTAGTCTCCAGCTGCCACGAAACAATATACAAGCGATTTGTAGAACTTCTCATACTGATCTTCGGTAATTTTCTACAAAAATATTTGTAGCTTGTACATATATATTCTTCACTAACGTTGTCAAGGATATAGTGTTTGAGTCTTGACTTAATTGAAATTGCAGATTCACCGCATGCTCTCCCTCTAGGGTTCTTTGTATCATATATAGTGTTACCATTAATTTCGAAGAAGGTTCTCGAAGTCAAATGTGTCTCAGAGACCAACATTATATCAATATTTTTTCCGTAAGGAAGTTCTCAAGTTCATTTTTATGTTGGCGAATGCCGTTTGCGTTCCAGAAGCATATTTTTAACGTGTCCACGTGGCTTGTTAATTAATGCTTGAAGCAGTTTATTCTGCATTCGTAGCATTTCTTGCATCATGGTAGTCATATTTGTTGTAAGGTTGTTTATAGTTTGCACTAAATTATCAATGGTAGCTTCAAGGCGATTAAAACTAAAGTTTGAGTTTCTATTTGTGATAGCACATAGAGAAAGGGACCTAAGAGTAAAAAAATCAATTTTCGTTTTTTTTTATGTGGACAACATCTGAGCATCGAATGAGACCGATCCCATGCACCAAAAGTGTTCCCTCCCAGAGATATGAGCGTTTTATGAAACGATGGTACACCAAAGATACACTTTTTTAAATCTTTAAAATGGCTCTCCTAAACAAAACCGGTTTTTACCCTTAGGTCCCTTTCTATTTTGCGCGTCACATTTGTTGAAATATTTGGCGGCGAAACATTTTGTGCGGGAATAGAATTTGTTTTAGCAGCATCGGCATACGATACATGGGAAGTAGCTCGTTGGCGCATTTGCGCAAAAGGGGCGGAGTAAGCGTTTGCTTGTTGAGATGGAGATAATTTAGGTTTTTGCACCATAGCTTGTTTGACAAAAGAGTACACAGGGCAACCTCTGTAGTTAGCGGTGTGGCTACCTCCACAATTACTGCATTTTTTATCACTTTGTTCTTTTGACTTAATGCAACTAGCAGTGCCGTGTAATTCGCCGCACACAACACAAACAGTGGGTAATTTACAGTTTGTATGGCCATATTCTTGGCCAGGGCAAGAAGCCGACCTGGCTTGTCGACCGGCGGCGGCTGAACAAAATAATCTACGGCGGCGGCTGAAAGTCGACTCAAGCGGAAAAACGTCGGCTAAGAAATAAAAACAACGGCGGCGGCTTAATCGGCTGAAAAGGCGGCATTTAAAAAAATGCATATGCATATGTATGCATATGCTGTTTTAAGTAACTGACATTGACCTTGCGCCTTATTTTAGGTCGTTTTTTCCTTCAGCAAGTTCTCATAAAATGCTGTCCCGCGATGGAAAACTTTCTACATTTTCGGGCTCCAACTCTTCTGAACCGACTCACCTGTGCCCGGTCTATTGCTTTTGAAAAATAATTTTGAATATTCGCTTGCATTTGAATTTTTTTTAATTCACTATTGAATCACAAATTCACATATATAAAATTTTAACATACACACCAAATGCAAAACGAGCGTCTTAATATACACAAAACGGGAAAAGTAAAATATATGACTGTTGCTACATTCCTAAATTTGAAAGAATTCTTTGCATAACGACCACACGAGCAATTATTTTTTGTTCTAACTTGCGGTCTCCACTTGGCATAATTTGATTAACTTTAACATTAACTTCAAGTTAAGGTTAAGTGTAGACTGCTGCAGTAAATGCTTTTTTCCAAGTCATAACATTATTTTTAGTGCATTTGTTTTAACAACTCAGTTTTAACTACAAGTCATAGCAAAATTTCATGTGGAGACGTAGAGTGATACAACCAATAACTTTGGGTGTACACGTTAAAAGGCAAGTTGGAAACACTCTATAGACTCAAACTCTTTTGATAAAGCCCAATAATTGACTTCTCAATTAAGTGTCATTAATCTTTGATGCCTGAAAAACTGATAAGTTACTACAGAAAAAGTAAGTACTCAAATTTAGAAGCAGAACGACCAAGCACAAAACAGCAACAGAACGCAAAGATTAATGAAGCCTTCAAGTGATAATTAGCTAAGTGACATATAATTGAGAAATCAATTATTGGGCCTAACACAACTGAACTTTCGAAACTTGCAGTCTACTTCTATTGATAACTTGCTTTGAATTTTATCATGAAAATTTATCAGATATAGACACAATGTAACTTCACGTTTACACATTCCACTATAGTGGAATGCAATTTCGAAAAACTAAATACACTCAGCAGCTCCAGTGGCAGCAAATTTGCAATCTAGGAAAAATTTTGTATTTGCATGTCTTTGAAAGAAAAATTACTCTGTTAATTATTTGATGCAAATTTATTATATTAATGCGCAATTTAAATTAAAGTTTTAGCTTGTTACGGGACATTATTACAACTTAAAGTTAGTTAAAAGTAGAATTTTATCCGAAGTATAAAAACTTTATCATTTGCAAAATTTTACTTTAACCATAAGTGAGCGATAAATTACAGGCAAGTTTATCCTACCAGGTAAGTTAAATCCAATTTTCAATAATGGAAAGCTTTTTATGCGTCCGATAAAATCCTAAGGGCCATTATTATAACTTACAAATAATTAATTTTAGGGCCATTTCTATGAGTTAACGATAAAGTTTCGGATAGTTATTCCTAACTTTAGCAAAACTTAACTATAAAGTGACCTTTAAAATTTTCCATTATTACAACTGTCCGATAAAAGAAATAATAAAATGTTTGGTTGGTGGCAACATTTCTGTGGATATTGTATGTTAAAAATGATTAGTGGCAACTTGCTTTTGTTTATTTGTCAAATTACAAACATAATAAAAATATTTTTGTCAATTCTTTTGCTTTTTTATTATTTTAATGTGATTTGTGTTGTATTGTTTTTGTTTTTTGCCATATTTTGACCAAATAAATTTGAGTTTGTTTTATAAAGTAGAAAGTGTGGCAAGTGGCGAAAATGTGGCAAGTTCAAATGACTATACCCAACAATAAAAGTTACAGAAGAAGTTGTATTAAGCTTATCGCTCACTTTATGTTAAAATGAAGTTATAATAATGAAAAAGTGTTTATCCATCCAATAACATCATACCTTTAGCTAACGACAAGTTATAATAATGGCCCTTAGGATGTTATCTGACAGGTGTATATATTTTGATTATTACAAATAAACATTAATGTAAAAGTGACTGATAAGCTAACAGCAGGTTTATCCTCATGGTAACTTTCAAAATAAACTTTAAGCATTTTAAGAGTCAAGCATTTTAAGAGTCTACACCAATGTTGCACAATACATAATTTGTATTATATATTTTATGGGACAGTTGTAATAATGAAAAAAACTAATAGTCATTTTATCGTTCACGTTAGCTAATGTTAAGGTTAACTATCAGGAACTCTATCTTTAGGTTGTAATAATAGCCCTTAGGGCCATTTTCACAGCTTACCTTTAGCTAAAGGTAGGATTTTGTTTGCCCGATAAATATTTTTGCATTTTTAAAACCTAAATTTTTTATTGCCATTATTATCAATAGTAATAATATCTAATGGATAAAAAAATAATAAATGAAGATGTTATAATGCAAAGCCATTTATCGGGCTAACAAAATCCTATTTTTAGTTAAAGCTAAGTTGTGAAAATGGCCCTTAATGTATTATTGTAATTTATTTATTGTAGTGCGCATAAAAAATTTAATTTTGATAATTATATAGCATTAATATAATCAAAATAATACTTACAATTATAAATCTTAACAATTTCCCTAAATATGTACGTATATGATGAACTCTAGCTCTATAAATAGAAAGGTAGCATTAATTTTACTTGAGTAAACAAATGTTCTCAAATTTACTTTTCGGAAACATTTTTAACATTAACTTGCGATTGCATGTGAAAACAGTAAAGCAAATAGTAGAAGATTCGACTATTCCGAACAATTTTTCGTTGATAACACGCATACAACAATGTAAGTATGTCACTAGTGGCGTGTGTAATTATAGCGTAAAACCAATAAATTAACAAACATGTTATAACTTCATTGCATTAATTTGAGCAGCCTATACTAATGGCCTGTTTCCCACCTGTGAAAGAAAACCTTAGACTTACAATTTATATTGAAAACAACAATAAAATAAGAAAATTTGTTTTTGTTTTCAATATAAATTACAAGTCGAACGTTTTCTTTCGCAGGTGGGAAACAGAACATAAGTTAATGTTACAGTTAATCATTTTATATTAGGTGTAGGCCACAAGCAAGAGAATAAAAAAAATTTAACATTCACAAATTTATAGTGATTTTGTAAAATCTGGCACCCTTAGTGTGCAGAATCGGCTCAGCCGGTGCCGTCGGCTAAAAATTTTAGCCGATAAAAGCCGTGTGCATCGGCGACGGCTCATGGTGCTCAATATTTATCGGCGGCGGCTCAAAGCCGGCTCTGAGCCGATCGGCTTCGGCTTTGTTCTTGGCAATTATGGCACTGTCACAGTGTGGATATATAGAGATGTCACGAGACGGAAGATAATTTGTGTTTTCAGAAGTCTCGTTCTCGCAGTCACTGCGCATTCTTTAACCTTCTTTCGTGGTTGCATTTTTTAGCTTAATTTCATTTTACGCTTTGTAACCTCATTCGCTTGGCGATTTTTGCAAATAAATGTTAAAAATTTATATTTTTAAATGAAAATGCTTTAAATAAGATATGCAATCATTTTAAAACATTTTTTAATTGGTTTTTTTAATAGTAATAAGCTATTTGGCATTTTGTTTTTTGATTCAACACAACAAATTCTTTCATTTAATTTTGTAAAATTGTGTACTTCGTTTACTTGTTCAAATGTATTTTCAGTTTATGCTTTGTGATCTCATTTGCTGTGTGATTTTTGTAAACAAAAGGTAAAAATTCAAATTGTTCAATGAAAATGCTTAAAGTTAAATCAGTAATCATTTGTAAACAAATTTAAATCACTTTTAAATACCATTAATCTATTTCACATTCTATTTTTTTAATTCAATTCAACAAATTCTTTAATTTAATTTTGTAAATGTGTATGTATGTATGTATGTATGTATGTACACGTGTTCGTTTCACAAAGTACATATTTTCTCTTGTTTGTTTTGATTATTTTGTTAACATCTTAATAACAAATATACTACAGTTGTCCCTTTCTCGCAGTGACTGCACCACAAATGATTTTAGCTTTTTGCATACGTCAGTTATTACAACTCTGGTCTACTTTGTGGCACTGTACGGGACCTATGTCTCGTTTTTTTCAGCTGTATATCATTCGGTTCCAGTTCAACACGAAATAGAGGCTGAGGGATCTTCTCCCTCTTAATTATGTTGGTAACATTTTTTACTTTAAATCCTTGTATAGTATGATGAGTGCATCCTTTACTTCTTCGGGATTAACATAATAGTTAATACCCTTCAATAAGATCTACACACATTTGGCACTTAAGTTGGTACGTATAAAAACTTGTTTTATTTTTTTCGAATTCAGTCACTATTTTGCGGAAATCTTTTTCTTCGTATATTTTAGTTTTGTTAATGTTACAACGCTTTATTGGAATAACATGAAATGCGTTTTCACCAATGGCCGAGACAAATTTTTTAATAAGGGCGTTAGAATTTTTTCTCTCTCAAATATATATGTAGGTGGTGGCTTAAAAGACTTTTGCGATGATGCAGCGGGCTTGTCGTCGGTGACTTGCAATAATGAAAAACGATTTTGACGATTGGTACATGATGCGCTATTATCCCTAGACATCTTTAGAGCTGCCGAAAGTTTTGAAGAATTCGCCCTCGCTTTACCACGGCTATGTATCTGTCCATTCGGACTTGTACCTTGTGGTTTGAGCTACTGTTATCTGTAGTGATAACTTTATTAAGTGATGAACACGAGCCTGAAGGAGATGATATTACTGACTTATATGAAGAAGTACTAGGCAACTGTAATGTTAATGAATCACTATTTGGCATTGGACAAAGCGAAGTTGATCGCTGACGAAAAATTGGCTTTGCCGTTAAAAAAAACTTTCATTAAATTTATTTCTATGGTTTTCATTAAGAGCTTCAGAACTCACAGTAATATAGGTATTTCTGCCATTAGGACTCATTTCACAATTTTTTATATTTGAGGTACTCATATAGAGTATTCCTCAAGGGCACTTTATTTGTGTTTTTTTTTTGTTTGCGGTTTTTTGTCTTTGTTATTTTTTCTATGTTAAATAAATTAGCAAAGCAAATTAGCTAATTTAATAAAGTCATTATGTACCTATTATGAATAATATGTACTAGGAATATTTTTTTTGTATAATTTTTTGTTTGTTTATTAAGAATGTAAGAAAAATTCCGCTAATCGACTATTCACTATGAAGGTAAAACGAGAACTGATGTTTTAAATTAGACATTTTTTGTTTTAAATTAGACATTTTTAGATTTATTTGAACTGGAGTGAACTTTTAATCAGAATTAATTTCTTAGTCGGCCTTAAGCTCAGTAATTTGAATTCTTATTGAATGAAATATTTTTATTAATTTATGTTTGTTTCTAAAGAAGAGAAAAAAATTAAACTAGACTATGGCTGGGGGAAATACCCATACTTTCCTGTGCAGCCACGCACTTCAATTTAATTTTCTTCTCTTCTTTAGAAACTCACATTAATTAATAAAAATATTTTATTGAATAAGAATTGAAACTACTGAACTTAAGCCCAAATAATAAATTAATTCTGATTTAAAATTCACTACAGTTCAAATAAATCTACAAATGTCTAATTTTATAAGAATACATACATATATTACTATTTTTAACAATGAAAGAGTTACTTTAAAGCAAGATATTTTTTTGTTAGTAAAATAGAATTTTTTAATGCGCAAACTCCAAAATTATGATAATTACAATAAAAATATTCTGGATACTTAATTTCCATTTGTTTAAAGTACGAGTATATCCTGAACGTTTAAAATTTTTCTGCATAACATTTCTTCTTTTTTCTTCACCTTTTACATAAATTTTACAACATTAAACGCTTTGAAAAGAAACTGATCCAGCAGTCCAACTTAGATGATGAAAGTTTTTGCTAGCCACTTTGCTTCTTTTTGCTTTTTTATTGATAAACATTTAAAGTTAAATGGGGGTTTTATATTTGAATTATTATATTCAGAATTGTTGAAAACAATCGCTACTTTTTTTGGGATGAGTAGTATAAATGTATTTTTCCCAAAAGGATCTAATTGAATTATGTTATTTTTCCATACAGATCATTCTATTTAAATTGTTATTTTTCCGTAAGGATCATTCTATTTAGAATACGTATTTTCCACAAGGCTCATTCTAATTCAAATATGCATTATTTGCATAAGGATCATTCCAATTGGAAAATTTTATATATTTTTAATGTATATATTTTCCATAAAGTTCAACCCAATAAAAAAATAGATCATTGCAAAGTAGTATATTTATGTATATTTATGGGCATTCTGGCACACGTATATTTTCTTATAAGGATCATTCTAATTTTAATAGTGTATTTTCCATAAGGATTATTCCAATTAAAATACATATGGACATTCTAGCACACATTCCAATTAGAACATATATTTACGATTAAGGATCAAATTAATTGGAAAAATGTGATAATTTTAATACATATATTTTCCATAAAGATCAAACCAATTAGAAAAATATGAAAGAGAAACTAAAATGAGAGTGGATATTTTTCCCATAAGAAGTTTTACATATATATTTTTTTCTAAATGGAACAATTCGAATGAAATTTTCATTTGAGTAATTTTATTAAAATGAGAGTTCGATTGAATCACAAAAATGTATATGAAAGACCAATCAGAATTTAATTTTAGTTATTGTTCTTCAAAGTTACTTGAAATTACGTTCAAAAAATGGTAAGAATGAAGTTTAACATAACAATAGAATTAAGTTATTTATTATATGAAAGTTTAAGAAATGCATATAAAATTTAATTAATTTTTGTTAGTTTTCAGATCTATCAAAAAATAATTAACATTGTACAAGAATTAAAGTCAGAATACAAGAAAATTTATAATATTCTCTTAAATGAACTTTACAAAAATTTCAAATTTTGAATGGAAGGTTACACAATATGGATCCAAAGTTATTGCATATATAGCTACCCAGTGAAAAAAATGGAGGTCATTCTAGTGGAACTACATATTTATTGCTTCCAAAAAACCGATATTTTTAATTTGCCGAGAGTGAGCAAAAAACCATGTAGAAGCTTATTTTAGTCTTACAAAACCTTGTAACTCCTCCATAGTTTTAGAAAATACTCACCAGAATTTAAAAAAAAAAAATAATTTTTTTAAAGAAATTTATGAACTAATTTTAGTCAAAAAGTTATTTGCTTAAATTTACATGAAAACTCTGTTTCGGGCTTAAATTCGTATAAAAAGAAACCAATTGTTAAAAAAGGCAACTATTTACAATTTTTCCTAGATGAAAATATTATCATAGAACACAAAAAGGGAATTTTTCTTAATATCGCTTCCAATTCAGTGACCAGCCATCGAAAAAGAGAACTTCTTGCAATGACAACCCTATGTAAAAATCATTAGATCGGATCGATATTTAATATATAACAATAAGTAGTTTTATCATCCGCAAAGAATCGTTAAATATTTGAACAGAGAAGATACTTAATTAGCAAAAATTAATGAAAAATTTTTAACAGTTATTTACAAAGAACGTCAATCACCAAATGGCTCAACAATATTCGAACTAAACGTAGCTAAATTTTTTATTTGTAATTTTTTATTTTATTTTTATACATGTATTTATTTATTGTATCTTCAATTATGAGTCTAGGGTGAGTGTTGAATTTCTGCCAAACAACCAATGTATTTGAGTTAACTTAAGTTTCATTTGAGTAAGCTTAGAGTCAATATGATGTTTCCATGTAAGCCTTCAATCAAGGTGTATACTAAAGTATTTTACTTGTGAATGTTGAGGGATATTTTGATTGTTGATTCGAATGGGGGAACAATTATCTTTTCTTAGGGTAAACGTTATATGGACACATTGGTCATTTACTTTAGTTCTCCATAAGCTTAACCACATTTCCAGCAGAGTAATATGTGCCTGGAGATTGCGGAATGCCTCATAAGTGATGTCGTTCATACTCATACAGGCTGTATCATAGGTATATCACAAGTATATATTAAATACAAGACTGGACCCAGTATACTACCTTGAGGCACACCGGAAGATATTGATTTGGGCACACTACTGAAGTCTCCTTCGACAACAATGAACTTCCTACCAATAATAAAAATTTTCAAAAGTTTTTCTATGTTTATTGGCAGATATGTCTTCAATTTTAAAAATAGGCCTTCGTGCCATACTTTATCAAATGCCTGAGAAACATCATTAAAAAGGGCAGAACAATACTTGTTTTCTTCAAATGTCCTCCTTATAAGTTGAACCAATCTATGCGTTTGATCAATAGTGCTATGCCGACTTCTAAAACCAAATTGATGGTCCGGAATGCACCCATTATCAGCTAAAATTCTGGACAATTTGGTCATGAGCAGCTTTTCGAAAAGCTTTGACGTTGTTGATAGTAAGCTTATATGCCTATATGACTCAGCTTTGGTAAGATCTTTGCCCGGCTTCGGAATCATTTTTATCTTGACAAGTTTCCAGTTATGTGGAAAATACTGCATTCTTAAAATAGCATTAATAATAAATAGTAGGATTCTCATTGCAATATGAGGCAAGCAATATGATGCCATCAATACCTGGAGCTTTCATCGGACTTAGCTCAGAAATAGTATTTGAACATCACGCATATTAAACTTTAAGGAGGGGGTAGAGCAACTACACTCGGCAAATCAACAGCACCAATACATTTGTTTGGGGTAAATACGTATTTTAAATGATCAGAAAATATGTTACCATTTTCTGTATTGCTTTTTTTAATTTTTTTTTAAGAGAAGTAACACTCAGGCAATGAATGTCTACTACTACTTATAGGTGTTACCTTCTTTAGGAAAGGGATAGTGATAGAGAAGACAGGTTGTGAAGAGAAGAGATACAGGAAAGTTTCTTTTTCTTTTACAACTCTGCGCTTTGCACGTTTTGCAGAGTTGCAGCTCCTGTGGTTTCATTGAGGCGCATTGAGTTTTTGAATTTGTGTTTAGTAGTCATTTTTATTCGTTAGTTTACTTCGCCGATGATTCTGCTACACAATACCGACGCAGGAGGGCGCTCTGATGTTACATTAGCATTAGTACCTTTTGAAGTCGGTATGGTTCAGTGACCAGTGACTATGCCTTCATCACTTGAACTTTCCTACAACAATTGATACAAAGGGACACTAATGCACATCATAAAAATGCGCGGTGTTGTTATTTAATAACTGTCGGGTACAGGGATTGAACCCAGCATCTTTGATTTTGTAGTCAACGTGCTAACTACTTCAGCCAACGCCATCCTCTTGTCCAAGCTCCGGTAGATGTGCGCAGAGGTGGTTTAAACTCTACCAGCGCCCCACAAAGAGTAAGTAGACGCTGGTGTGATATCAAGACTTTCCAGATAATTTTTAAGAGATGCGTTTTTTTCAGATGCAAGCAACTCTTGGAGTCGTTTAGCGTACTCTTTAAATCTGAATATATGTTGAGATGATCTGTGCTGTTGCCATTCCCTTCTGTCTCTTCTTTTCCACAAACGAGACGTTCAATATCAGGTTGGCAATGTTAGCTTCAATATATTCGCATGTTCTTCGCGCAATGTTTTCCGTGCAATGACTACTAAGATATTTTTTAATCGCAGCCAATTAACACGACTGACCATTTTCACATATGGGTGAGGTAGAGCACTTCTCTTTAGGCTACAAATAGTATCGATCGCGGGAGAATCATCGGACGAGAGTCTAGGGAAGCTTCAACGTGAATTAATTTCCTAGAAATATTTTTCATGACGCCAAAATCTATAACATCCGAAATTTTATGTATATCAACAGGCCAATAAGTTGGCTCCCCACTCGAAATGACGTCCAAGCCCATTTTTGAAATTGTGTTGAACAACGCTCGACCTCTGGGTCTGATAAGATTCGAACCCCAGAAAGTATGTTTTGCATTGTAGTCGCCAAAATTTTCGACACAAATATTAGCTGCTTATTCACATTTTTTTTTAATACATGTATTTATTTATTGTATCTTCAAATATGAACTAACAATAAGTATTCAAATCTTAAATCTAAAATATAATTATTAGGACCGACCACTGTTGGACATAAACTTGTTAATAGTTATAAATAATACATAAGTAGTGATAATCAAAAAAGAAAAAAATTTATAAAAAAGTATAAAAAAAGTATTTTCAAGAAATCCCATCTGGCGTGTTGAGTAATAGAGCCCTTGTGTCCCTCTTTTTTAAGCGGATGTGTCCAGTAAAGTTCAAAATATTACGAGCGAGCGGATTAGGATGTGACTCGAGTTTTGTTAAATATTTGCCTGCGTATTTTGCAATTTCTTCAATCACTAGTGGCATATTTAAATCACGATGTATATTAGAATTTTTGATGTACCATGGAGCCGATGTTATTAACCGTAAAATTTTGTTTTGCCTTCGTTGGATTCTCTCTACATTGGAAGCTGAAGCAGTGCCCCATAACTGGATACCGTAACACCATATTGGCTTTAAAAGCGACTTGTATAATAAAAGTTTACAGTCCAGGCTAAGTGTTGAATTTCTGCCTATCAACCAGTGTATTTGAGATAACTTAAGTTTCATCTGAGTTAGCTTAAATTCAATATGATGTTTCCATGTAATCCTTCGATCAAGGTGTATACCAAGGTATTTCACTTGGGAATGTTGAGGAATATTTTGATTATTGATTCGAATTGGGGAACAAGTATCTCTTCTTAGGGTAAACGTTATATGGACACACTTTTGTTCATTTACCTTAATTCTCCATAAGTTCAACCACATTTCCAATTGTATAATATGTTCTTGTAAATATCGGGAAGCCTCGTGAGGGTTTTCATGCATACTATGGATATTGCTGCTCAAAGGCATATCACAAGTATAGATCAAATACAAAGCTGGCCCTCGTATGCTCCCCTGTGGCACACCGGATGATATAGATTCGGACAAACTCATGAATTCTCCTTCCACAACCGTGAACTTCCGGGTAGTAATGTAACTTTCTAATAAATTCACTAAATTTATTGGTAGATATGATTTTAATTTTAGAATTAGACCTTCATGCCACACTTTATCAAATGCCTGAGAAACGTCAATAAACAGGGCAGAACAATACTTCTTTTCCTCAAATGTTTTTCTTATAAATTGAACCAATCTATGAGTTTGTTCAATGGTGCTATGCTGACTTCTAAAACCAAATTGATGGTCTGGGATGCACCCACTATCAGTTAAAGTTGGGGACAATTTTGTCATGAGCAGCTTTTCGAAGAGTTTTGACATAGTTGACAGCAAATTTATTGGCCTATATGACGCAGCTTTAGTAAGATCTTTGCCCGGCTTTGGAATCATTTTGATTTTTGCAAGCTTTCAGAGTTGTGGATAATACTCCAGTCGTAATATGGCATTTGAAATAAACAGCAAGATTCTTATTGCAATATGCGGCAAGTTCATCAGCATCTTGTTACTAATTCCATCAATACCTGGAGCTTTCTTTGGCTTGAGTTCAGCAATTACTTTATGTACATCACGCATCTTAAACTTTAAGGCTCGAGGGGGTAGAGGAACTACACTCGTCAAATCAGCAACACCAGTACATGTATTTGGGGTAAATACGGATTTTAAATGCTCATTCACAAATGTTGTCAAGAATGTAATGCTTGAGTCTTATTTTTATTAAAATTGCTGATCTACCGCTCTTACTCTTGGGTGTAGTCATTAACTTTCAATATACTTCTTGAAGTCAAATGAGTCTCAGAAACCAACATTATATCAATATTTTTTCCGTAAGGAAGTGCTCAAGTCAATTTTTGTGTTGGCCAACTCCGTTTGCGTTCCAGAAACATATTTTTAACGTGTTCATAGCTTCAAGGCGACTAAAGTTAAAGCTTGAGTTTGAATTCGTTGAATTATTTGGAGGTTGAACATTTTGTGTGGAAAAAGGTTAGTCCCAGCTGTATCGGCGTACGATAAACGTGAAGTGACTGGTTGGCTAATTTGACCAAAAGTGGTGGAGTAAGCTGTTGCTGTTTGTGTTGGAGCTAATTTAGGCTTTTGCCCTGTTTAACGAAAGAATATACAGGACACCCTCTGAAATTACTAAATTTTTTTCTGCTAGATCTTTAGGTTAAGTACATCCAGCACTACCCTGCAATTCACCGCATATAACACAAACTGAAGGTAAATTGCTGTAAGTTTTAGTGTGGCCATATTTTTGACAATGATGGCACTGTACGGGTCCAGAAGGTTTGTGTGGATCAAATGTTATTTTTTGGTATGAGATCTATTATAAATTATAAATTGGATGTCTAATTTTTTTCAATTTTATATCATTTGGATCAAGTTTGACGTGAAATAGATGTTGAGGAATCTTCTCCTTATTTATTATGTTAGATACATTTTTTACCTGAAATCCCTGGGGATCTTTTATTTCCTCGGGAACAACATAAGAATCTGAGCCCTTCAATACGATCTAGGCCTGCTTCGCTTTGTCCAATGCCAACTAGTGATTCGTTAACATTACCGTTCCCTAGTACCTCAGCGATAAATCCCATGTGTTAAATGTAGAAGTTCTAGGGAACGGTAATGTTAACGAATCACTAGTTGGCATTGGACTAAGCGAAGTTGATCGCCGATAAAAAAAGTCTATTATCAGGTTTTGTATTTATTTTGTTTTTATTAAGAGGTTCAGAGCTCGCAGTAAGTCAATCAGCAGATTTTTTATTTTTATTAGTTTTATTAAAAGCTTCAGAGCTCACAGTAAAATAGGCATTTCTGCCATTAGAACTCACTTCACAGTTATTTGTTTTTGAGGTACTCATATAGAGTATTCCTCAAGGGTACTTTGTTTGTGTTTTTTGTTTGCGGTTTTTGTTATTTATGACTATGTAAAAAATATTACCAAAGCAAATAAAGCTTATTTATTAACAATAATATGTATTTCGAATATTTTTTTCGTGTGTTTTTTCTGTTTAGTGTGTAATAAAACTCCGCTAAGACGTCTGTTCACTACGAATGTACCACTAGGAATCTAAAAATTGAATGAAGGGTAAACATGCATACGCAAGACAGAGGGTCATATATGCATGGGCTTATATACAAGTTATGAGAATAATGATTAACCTATCTTAACATAAGAGGAAAAAAAAGGTATATGCTTACTAGGCAAAATGTTCCTTTTAGTTTCTAACGGTAGACTTGCGGTGTGTGTCTTATAAGTAACTTGTAAAACTTATATTTCGTATTGTTTATATTTACATATGCAAACACATATGATTATTAAATATGATTTATTGAAATGATTTTTGCTGCTGCCTTTGATATGACTTGCGAGTTTCAAATGGACGTTGTAGAAAATACATATTTATGTTGCAGTCTGTCAATGCATTTATCTAACACTTCATGCAGCGGTATTTGCCCGAATGCATGAGTGTCAAATGTCGAGTGCACAAAAATGCTTTCAATGCAATTGGATGCTATGTTGCGGTCAACTTGAGTTTAAATGTTTACTATACAATGTTGTTCGTAGTGATATTTAGAACACGCTACAATTTATTTTAAGCCACTCCTTCAACAAACTAATTTCCTGAATTAGAAAAATTTTTAAGTTAAATTTTGTTAAAAATTGGCCATAAAAGTCGCCTACAAATTTATTTGTCGCAAGTAAAATTTCCATGTCACCAAACTAAGATTTTGGTGACGCCAAGCAAGTTAAAAAATCGCCACATTTGTGCGAGAAATCGTCATATCAAGACTGCTTTTTGGGGCTGCTTTTTTGTGCCAATTTGTATGGAAAATGTGTTTATGCCGGTATTCTGTTTGACCATTTACTCTCTGAATGTGACAGTTATTCCAAATTGTTGAAACGCAACAAAACATAGTTGCACATCTTGAAATTCTAATGCTGCTTACTTTTTAAATTTAATTTAATTTGAGCGATTTTAGTTGCTTAAATAAATAAAATACAATTTTGTTTTCTTTATTTGCAAATTTTCTGATTATTTTCTCAGTTTTATATGTAAACAAAAAAACATCTGGGGGCCAAATTACGGCACTCGCTATCGAACGAAATTACGAAATATTTCAATAGTTTATATTGAAATATTTTTGAATTTCGAATGGTATCGAATGCCATAATTTGCCCCCCCCCCCCATTATTAAATTATTGTCCGAACTTACCCAGAAGAAAAAGTTTATACAAGTTTGTACTGCAAATGAAAAATATTACTCTCTTATTTGCTCTCGAAATTGCACAAAACTTTTAATCTGGAACGCTTTTGGATAACTTTGTACAAGTTCGGACTGTTTCGTTATGCATCTGGAACAGACCTAAGAAGTGTGTATAAACGGGATATTTATTATTTTTTAGTTTGAAGAAAATAATTTAAACCCAATGGATACCTTTGATTTTGCTCAACTTTATTAAATTAAGAAAATAGCTGTATTGTTTTTTAATTTTGTTCGACAACGATAGACTTGTCGCACACTTACCCCCTGTTTGTGTAAGACGTTTGAGTTAGAAATCTTGGCGTTTCTGTAATAGATTAAAGAAAAGTTGTAGTTTCTTTTAATGTATTACAAAAACGACAAGATTTCTAACTCAAACGTCTTACACAAACAGAGTGTTGAATTCAAGACAGAAATAAATTTTAAAATTTTGTTTTTATTTGATGTAAGTGTGCGAAAAGTGGAAGGTTGTCGTCAACGTCAGACAGGTCCTGAATGAAGATTTCAGATTAAGTTCGTCAAATTTTATTCTGAAGTAAATTATCAGTATTATTAAGTTTATTTTTAAGATCATGTCAAAATACATTTATAGGCTTTTTACACTGACACACATTTCAGTAAAACGCACGGAAGATGTAAAAAGTGTGAAACATGCGTTTACAACATCTAACATCTACCATCATCTCAGTTGTCAAAAAGACAACACGCATTGAATAAATTGAGCTAAAAAAATTATAAAAAAATTGATTTTTATGTTCTTGCATTGGAAGAACAATCCCAGTTATTAATGAAGTGCATGAAAATTATAAAAGCTTTTCAGAAAAAGATGAAGATTTGTTTAAAAGGAACATTTATTTACATACATATGTATACACATATGTATATGTGTGTATTTATGTATGTAGTTTTTGACCAGCGTTGCCAATAGTGGAAACAAATTACACAGCTGCAAGACTAAAATAGAGCAAACAAATCTAAGAAAAATTTTATAATTTTTTTTAGTAAATTGAAATTTAAGACGAAGTATTTTTTTAATATATGTATATAAAAAACTTACAACAAAACTAAAAATATAACATAAAATTCACTAATTCATGAATATTTACTTCAACGAAGAATATTTTACCACTTTCCATTTAACTAGAAATACTGTGCGATACTTATAAATTCTTTATCTTTTTAAGCATGTGTACATTTATACTAAAGTATTTATGGTATACACATATGTGAAATAATTTTCGAAAATCTTTATACATTAGATTTTGTTGTGCCTCGGAACAGTATTTTCAGCAACTAAATTAACATAAGTTCCACTTTGCTGTATAATAAGTTTATGCTTTTTATTGGCCAACCAAAAATAAGGCTGACTTCCTAAACGCAAGTTGCAATTCATATTTACAATGCATACACTTCGTAAACGCATATGTAAACTTTCTGGCAATGTCCAATGTTCCTAATCGTTTGGCAACTCATTTTAATGAGTATCAGTTGTCAAAATCGTGCATCATTTTTATTTTGTAGGCAAACATATGTATGAGTTGCATAGCGACGTTCCTAAATGCCGATAAAATGCAAAAAATGTCTACGCAGCGCAAGTTTGCTCTTAATACATGCTTAGCATTGCACACGCATTTTATTAAATTGTGAATTGCAACTTGCGTTTAGGAAGTCGGCCTAACTCATATTGTAAAATCTGCTTTTATGTAATTAGACGAAAAAAAATTGCACAACTTTGATTGCCTCAGCTTTTAGTTTGTGAAAGGCAGGGATTCGATTTATAACATTAAATTAAATGAACGTCCAAGAGAATATGAAAGGAACTCCAAATAATATTTTGTAGATTTTTCATCTAATGCAGATAACATTGATTCAGTTATTTTTGAATGATCTTCTAAAATTTCCAATCTTCAATATAATCTCAAGACTTCATATTGTTCCAGAGCACTTTTAATGTAAGAAGCTATTAATGATAACAATTCCATTATAATATGATTAGATTTTATGGCTCTCTACTGGGAAATATCGTAGAAATTTTCGGAATTTGCATTACGTTTATAACAGGACCCATTAAGACTTACAACAAAATTGTTTTGTTTATATCTTTATAATAAACTTTGTTAAACACATAAGGATTTCCTGCAGGCATGAAGTTTCGTCTGCAGAATTTTGCAGCATATATATATAACCCGAGTTTGCTGCTATCGCTTTGAAATATATAATAATAAATTCCATGAAAGTCAAATAGTGCAAAATTTCACATAAATGTGTGGTGCCAAAATAGTGCAAAGAACTTTAAATTGTACAAATTTTGCACTATTAAACAGAAAGTGGCAACACTGTTTTTGACAAAACAATATTATTTTGCTAGTGGTGGCACTAAAATTAACGAAAGATGTTAGACGAAACAAAATGAGATTTTTTTTTACGCATGTAATTTTTATTTATTGTATCTTCATATATGAACTAACAATAAGTATTCAAATCTTAAATCTAACATATAATTAATAGGCCCGACCGATGCCAGACATAACTTAGTGATTGTTGTAAATAATACATAAGTAGTGATAAGCAAAAAAAAATTTTTCAAGCAACTTCATTCGGACTGTTTAGTATTGGAGCCCTTGTATCTCTCTTTTTTAAGCGGATGTGTCCAGTAAAGTTCAAAATATTACGAGCAAGCGGATTAGGATGTGACTCGAGTTTTGTTAAATATTTGCCTGCGTATTTTGCAATTTCTTCAGTCACTAGTGGCATATTTAAATCACGATGTATATTTGAATTCTTAATGTACCATGGAACAGATGTTATTAACCTTAAAATTTAGTTTTGTCTTCGTTGAATTCTCTCTACATTGGAAGCAGAAGCAGTGCCCCATAACTGGATACCGTAACACCATATTGGCTTTAAAAGCGACTTTTATATTAAAAGTTTACAGTCTAGGCTGAGTGTTGAATTTCTGCCAATCAGCCAATGTACCTGAGTTAATTTTAGTTTCATTTGAGTTAACTTATAGTCAATGTGATGTTTCCATGTAAGCCGTCGATCGAGGTATATACCAAGATCTTTCACATGTGAATGTTGAGGAACAACTTGATTATTAATCCGAATGGGGGAACAAGTATCTCTTCGTAAAGTAAATGTTATATGGACACACTTTTGTTCATTTACCTTAATTCTCCATAAGTTTAACCATAGTTCCATCTGGCTAATATGTTCCTGGAGTTTTCGGGATGCCTCATCAGGGTTTTCGTGCATACTAAGGCAGGCGGTATCGTCGGCAAATTTAGAAGTGTGGATACTACTGCTCACAGGCATATCACAAGTATAAATCAAATATAAAAATGGCCCCAGTATACTCCCCTGTGGCACACCGGATGAGATAGTTTCAGGTATACTCATAAAGTGTCCTTTCACCACTGTAAATTTTCGTGCAAGAATGTAACTTTCCAAAAGATTTAGAATGTTTATTGGTAAGTATGTCTTCAATTTCAAAATCAGGCCTTCATGCCACACTTTATCAAATGCCTGAGAAACATCAATAAACAGGGCAGAACAATACTTCTTTTCCTCAAATGTTTTTCTGATAAATTGAACCAATCTATGCGTTTGCTCAATGGTGCTATGCTGGCTTCTAAAACCAAATTGATGGTCCGGGATGCACCGATTATCAGTTAAAATTGAAGACAATTTTGTCATGAGTAGCTTTTCAAAAAGCTTTGACATTGTTGACAGTAAACTTATTGGCCTATATGACTCAGCCTTGGTAAGATCGTTACCTGGCTTTGGAATCATTTTAACATTGGCAAGCTTCCAGCAGTCTTGATAATACTCCAGTCGTAAAATGGCATTAAAAATGAATAACAGGATTCTAATTGCAGTACGAGGTAACTTAATCAGCATCTGGTTACTAATTCCATCCATACCTGGAGCTTTTTTCGGGTTGACTTCGGCAATTAGTTTTTGTACATCACACATCGTAAATTTTAAGGGTCGAGGGGGTACAGCAACTACAGTCGGCAAATCAGCATCACCGGTACATGTATTTGGTGTAAATACGGATTTTAAATGCTCAGCAAATATGTTACCTTTTTCAGTATCGCTTCTTGCCCAAACTCCGGTAGATGTGCGCAGAGGTGGCTTAAACTCAACGGGTGTTTAAGCTTTTTAGCAGCGCGCCACAAAGAGTAATTAGATGCTGGTGTGACATCAAGGCCTTCCAGATAATTTTTAAAAGATGCAGTTTTTTCAGATGCAAGCAACTCTTGGAGTCGTTTAGTGCACTCTTTAAATCTGATTTTGTGTTGAGGTGATCTGTGCTGTTGCCATTCCCTTCTAGCTCTTCTTTTTTCACGTACGAGATGTTCAACGTCTGTAGAATAAATTTTATTGAACCCAGTATGCGGATGGGAGGTAGTGGCATGTTCAGAAGCTTGTTTAATATTCTCGTTAAGATTTGCAATGTTCGATTCAATATCATTGGGTGTTCTTAGCGTAATATTTTCTGTGCAATTACTACTAAGATATTTTTTGAATCCCAGCCAATTAACACGATTTATCATCTTGACATATGGGTGAGGTAAAGCGCTTCTCAGTGGGCTACAGATTGTAACGATCGTGGGAGAGTGATCGGACGAGATCTAGGGAAGCTTCAACGTGAATTAATTCCCTAGAAATACTTTTTAGGACGCGAAATCTATAACATCCGGAATTTTTCGTACGTCAGTAGGCCAGTAAGTAGGCTCCCCACTTGAAATAACATCCAAACCCATTTTTGAAATTGTGTTGAACAACGCCCTACCTCTAGGCGTAATAAGACGCGAACCCCAGAACGTATGCTTAGCATTGTAGTCGCCAGCTGCTACGAAACAAGGTTCAAGAGATTTGTAGAATTTCTCGTATTGGTCCTCAGTGATTGAAAATCTGGGAGGGGAGTAAATTGAAGATATCACGAAATTTGTACAAAAATTTTCAATGCAGATATTTGTTGCTTGTAGATGTTCTTCACAAATGTTGTCAAGAATATAGTGCTTGAGTCTTGACTTTATTAGAATTGCTAATCCACCGCATGCTATCCCTGTAGGGTCCTTTGTATCATATAAAGTGTAGCCATTAATTTTAAAGAGACTTCTAGAAGTCAAATGAGTCTCAGAGACCAACATTATATCAATATTTTTTTCCGTAAGGAAGTGCTCAAGTTCATTTTTATGTTGGCGAATGCCGTTTGCGTTCCAGAAACATATTTTTAACGTGTTCATGGCTTGTTAATTAATGCTAGAAGCAGAGTATTTTGCATTTTCAGCATTTCTTGCATCATGGTAGTCATATTTGTTGTAAAGTTGTTTATAGTTACCACCATATTCTCAATAGTAGCTTCCAGGCGACTAAAGTTAAAGCTTGAATTTGCATTCGTTGAATTATTTGGCGGTGAAACATTTGGTGTGGGAATAGAACTAGCCTTAGCAGCATCGGCATACGATACACGTGAAGTAACTGGTTGGCTCACTGGAGCAAAAGAGGCGGAGGACGCGTTTAATGTTTGAGCTGGAGCTAATTTAGGTTTTTGCACCATGGCCTGCTTGACGAAAGAGTACACAGGACATCCTCTGTAGTTAGCGGTGTGATTACCTCCACAATTACTGAATTTTTTTCCCGCTTGATCTTTTGGTTTGGTACAACTTGCAGTACCGTGCAATTCACCGCAGATAACACACACTGTAGGTAAATTGCAGTAAGCTTTTGTATGGCCATATTCTTGGCAATTATGACACTGCACGGGACCTGCACGCTTATGTGGCTCTTCAACTGGGATTTTTCTGTATAAAAGGTATTTTAGGCTATAAATAGGATGATTCTCGTTTTTTTTAACTGTATATCATTCGGCTCCAGTTCAACACGAAATAGGGGTTGGGGTACCTTTTCTTTGTTCATTATGTTAGATACATTCTTTACCTTAAATCCCTGGAGGACGAGTGCATCTTTTATTTTTTCAGGGACAACATAAGAATCTATGCCCTTCAATACGATCTGCAGGCCTTTAGCGCTCTTAAGCTGGTATGTCTAGAAGCTTGTATTATTTGTTTCAAATTCAGAAACCATTTTGAAGAAATCCTTTTCGTCATAAATTTCAATTTTCTTTTCATCGATGTTGCCACGTTTTATTGGGACAATGTGGAATTTATTTTCACCAATGACCGAAATTAATTTTTTAATAAGGGCATTTGAATTTTTCTCTCTCAAGTAGATTGGTGGCGGCTTGGATGTTTTATTCGAGGATACGTCGGGTTTGTCGTTCTCATCTTGCAAAATTTTAAAACGATTTCGGCGATTAGTTGAGCATGCGCTGTTATCCCTAGACATCTTTGGAGCGGATGAAATTTTTGAAGAAAACGGGCTTCGCCCACGCTTTACCACGGTTATATATCTGTCCATACCGACTTGCACCTTGGGTTTTGAAATACTGTTATGTGTAGTGATAACTTTGTTAAGTGACGAATACGAGCCTGAAGGGGATGATATTACTGACTTATATGAAGAAGTACTAGGCAATTGTAATGTTAATGAATCACTACTATTTGGCATTGGACAAAGCGAAGTTGATCGCTGACGAAAAATTGGCTTTGCTGTTAAAAAACACTTTCATTAGATTTATTATTTCTATTTTTTTCATTAAGAGCTTCAGAACTCACAGTAAAATAGGCATTTCTGCCGTTAGAACTCACTTTATAATTTTTTGTATTTGAGGTACTCATATAGAGTATTCCTCAAGGGCACTTTTTGTGTTTTTTTTTTGCTTACGGTTTTTTGTTTTTGTAATTTATGATTCTTTGTCTGTTTTTGAGGTACTCGTATAGAGTATTCCTCAATGTCACTGTTTATGTTTTTTTTTGTATTTGCTATTTCCACTATGTAAAAAATATTATCAAAGCAATAAAACTTATTTATTAAAGTCAGTATTACGAATAATATGTACTACGAATATTTTTTTGTATAATTTTTTGTTTGTTTGGTATGTAAGAAAAAATTCCGCTAATCGACTGTTCGCTATGAAGATACCACGAGAACTGACTGACAAAATGAGATGGGAACATCTTCTAAAGATGTAGAAAGGTGTTGGTTATTAGTACTGTGTATTTCTTATGGGAAGATGTTAATATTTTCGCAAATTGATGGTAGATGTTAGATGTGCGTCAGTGTAAAATGCCTATTAAGATACCCTGAAACCCAAAAGCATTATAAAAACAATGATTTTGGGTTTTCGTTTTAAGAATGATGCATTTTTAAAAATAATCTTAAAAATAAGAATCTTTCTTATAATATTTATTTATAACATTATTTTTATAACGAAGCAGTTATAAAATAAAAATGTAAAATGTTATTTTTAAAATTTTTAAAATAACAAAGCAAACTTTGTTCTGTTTCATACATGTTTCGTTTTCAAAATGAAATTGTTTAAATATTTTTTTGCTGAACATAGGTACAATGTATAATATGCATGAGCGTTATATAAAAAGCAATAAAAAATCAACACTAGGTATAACTTCAAACTAAATAAACCTTCTATTAAACCGTTTGTTTTGACTTTGATTTCCATAAACGTTTAAGCCGATAAACGCATTCGCGTTGGCCTGCGTTCCAAAGCTTAGTCGTAAGGTATCCCACAGTTGCATCTCCATCTGCATTTCTCGTCCAGTCCAACAAAAGTTGATATATTACCTATTTTGGGAAATAATTATTATTTAGATTATTATTTTTGAATATGTAATATGAGCAAAAAAAAAACTAATATTAATTGATATAGTTTAGTTAGGCCAAGGTTCGAGTCTTGAAGAAGAAAACTGCAGTTTAACGAGCACAATCAAAAATTTTTTTTGTATATAACACACATATATATTTATTCATTGTATTTTCAAAAATGAACTAACAATAAATATTCAAATTTCAACTCTAGATATAATTATTAGGCCCGACCAGTATCGAACATAAACTTAGTGGCAGTATTTAATAATATATAAATGTCGTAGTTAGCACAAAAATATTTTTTATAAGTTTTGTCTGAAGTGTTTGTTGCGTATTAGAGCCCCAGTGCCCCTTTTTTAGCAAATGTAACCAGGAAAGTTCAATATATTACAAGCAAGAGATTCAGATGGGACTCGAATTTAATAAATATTTGTCTGGATTTAATTCAATTTAAATTTCATTTGTATAAGCTTTGCGCCAATTTAATGTTTCCATGTAAATCGTCGATCACGGTGTATAACAAGGTATATCATCTGTGGAAGATGAGTAAATGTTACCTGAAAACCATTTTGTTCGTTTACTTTTATTCTCCATAACTTCAACCACAGGTCCAGCTGTGTTGAAGATATCCGATTTCCTCGTGATTATTTTTGTTAATACTAAAGCAGGATGTATCATCGGTAAATGTAGATGTGTGCAAATTGCTGGCACACCAGAAGAGATAAGTTCGAGCGCACTCTTGAAGTTTTCTTCCATAGAAGTGAACTTTTAACTTTTTTAACAAAGCTTTAGAATGTTTATTAGTAGATTTGTCTTCAATTACAAACCTAAGCTGTCATGGCAAACTTTATAAAATGCCTGAAAAACATCTCTAAAGAGAGCAGAACAATACTTTTTCCTTCAAATGTGCTTCTTATAACTTCAACTAATCTGTAAGCTTGTTCAATGACTACTAAATCTAAATTGATGGTCCGGGATGCATCCATTATCAGTTAGAATTGGAGACAGGGACAAGTTAATCATGAGCAGTTTACCGGAAAGTTTTTGCAGTAGGTGGTTAATGGCGGTCTGAGTCCTGGTTTGGGAATTCAAAACCATAAAAACCCAAATTGTGCGAACCCTGTTGCAAATCGCGGGATTTAGGAGATTTTCATGTTGAGATTTTCCAAGGCTATGTATGTGTGTGTGTTTGATTATTTGTTTATGTGTATGTATGTATTTATTTACCCTTTCGTGATTTGAGCTTACTTAATAGTAACTAATCGTTAATCAGAGATGATTGACAACTGACTCAAAAGATAACTCATTTTACATGTTAAACGCTATTCAGTTTTTCAACGTAATGTCCACAGAACGAGTCAATACTCGCTCACGCCGTAAAATTTTCAAATAACCACAACTTAGCTCATTTCGAGTTAGTTTTGTCTGACAAAATACAAGTGCACTATTAGTTAGCTACGAAATGACTAACTACTAACTAATGGTTGGCAAATTATGACTTAGTTTGTGGCGCATCAAAAAAAAAGATCTTTCTTTATCTATCCATTATTTATAACTTACTAATGATTAACATTTGTAGTCAACTTAAATTTTAAATAGTTTTAAACTATTTTTTTAGAGACTTGAATTGGTATCGAACCGTGATCACTTTGTTTCAGCTATCATACTTAACACTTTGCTATTGCGCCATATAAAATAAAGGCGGCACAGAATTAACATAAACATGAGTTTTATGCTGACATCTTCTCGATAAACTTTGACTTATCTCTGCATCAGCTTTGAGTTAGACAAAAGTTAGTTCAAAAACAACTCACTAATCTCAGCATCAGTTTTGAATTAGTTTAAAGTTATTTCAATACTTATCGGGAAGAACACAGTTGTACAAAAACAACTGACTCACATCTGTATTATTTATGAGTTAGTTTAGAAGCTAGTTGTAAATTAGTTAGCAAAAACTGAACTAGCTAATAAAAATCCGACAGGGTAGTTGTGTGTACAGCTTTTGTTGTTATTGTCGAGGAGTAACCCGCAAGCCATGCCACAGTTGTGGACTCCAAAATCCCACACATTATTATGCTCTTTAATTTATCCCTTGTTTGTGTAAGACGTTTAAGTTAGAATCCTTGGCGATTCTGTAATAGATTAAAGAAAAGTTGTAAAAGTTTCCTTTACTACGAGTTTTTGGTTTAGTTTTTTGAACACATGAAATTAGAGTTCAAATTTAACAACTGTTTACAGCAAAATAAAAAGAATACTTATGAAAGCTGAGAAATATTTTTTATTATTATTTATGTTATGGAAAAGTTAAAAATAGTGGGAAATATAGTTTAAAACGGCATTTTAATAGCTTTCACAGACATGTGAATAAATTTAATTTGGAATTTATACACTACATTATTGTATGAATTGCCTTTTACTTAAGTTTTTATTAAATTGCTAATTAATGAAAAAAATTCAAACAATTTGTAACCACAGCAAGTGTTTTAAATTACAAAACTTTTGTTCAAGTGAAACTTTATTCTACTCCAATTTTTCTCACCAATACAAACATATTTTATTTTGCGGGACACTGTTGTAGAGAAACGCTGTGCTTACAGTGGATAGATGTATATTTGTGTGTGTGTGTTTGTTTATTTGTATGTATGTGTCTGTACATATGTGTGCTTTTTTGTGTTTACTGCAATGGTCACCAAAATAAGAAAACGCTTAAAAGCAGAACGGTACTAGTACATGTTTAGTGATGTTCCACTGAAAAAATCTTACCTTTTCCTAAGAAGTACTTCCTCCAAAAAGTACATTTTCCAAAAAGTATGTTTTTCTAAAAAACACTATATTTAAAACGAATTTTCCAAAAAATTACTTTTTCCAAAAAAGTAAATTTTCCTAAAAAGTACATTTTCCTAAAAAGTACTTTTTCACAAAAGGACTATTTCAAAAAGTATATTTTCCAACGAAGTATATTTTTCAAAAAGTACCATTTCCTAAAAAGAATTTTTTCTAAAAAGTATCATTTAAGAAATCTATTATTCGACATATTGTCTGAAAAGTACCTTTTTTAAAAACGAACTTTTTCCAAAAAGTACCTTTTTCTAAATATTACTTTTTCCAAAAAGTACCTGTTTACGCACGTTAACCCTGTGTGGTTCTTTTTCATTTTCTTTTCTTTAATTTGCTTCGAGAAAAAGAATATTTTAATCATCAGTCAGTTGCAATGATATTACTCAACCGAATGGACAAAACAAGAGTGGACAGTGGAATACATAAATACATAAAGGCGAAATGCAAACTAACTGAAATAAAGAAAGCTAAATAAAGAAAATAAAATATACCAAAATTCTACTATTTGTGCAGTTTATTATTTATCGCAAGCAAAGTTTTAAATTACTAAGACGAAAGTTAAATATTGGTCAATCCCGAAAAATTGCATTATCTCAATTTTTTGAAATGAAGCGCGATTGATCAAAAACCCCAAACTCAAAGCTGAATATGATCGAGTTATTACCGAATATTCTGCTCTTGACCAAATGGCCAAGGTAACCGCCTTAAGTGGTGATAGCGGCACATATTATTTGCCCCACCACGCTGTTTTAAAACCCGAGCACCACGACAAATTTACGTGTGGTGTTAGACTTAATGATCTTAATATTAAGATGGAGATTTTTCCGCTACGTTTTCAACGCGGACATCGAAAAGATGTACCGCCAAATTTTGGTTCACCCCTCTCATAATCTCTAATTTTACATCGAAATTCCCCAACTGAATTCATTCAAGTCCACGAGTTAAAAACAGTCACATTTGGCGTGAACTGTGTCCCCTACCTAGCAATAAGCACGTTGCTAGAACTCGCCAAGGAGAGCGAAACCGATCACCCTAACGTCGCCAAAGTCCTGCGGAACTATATGAATGTCGACGATGTCCTTTCTGCAGCACATGCAATATCATCGGTGCTGAAATCACACGATGAACTCATAAAAGAAAATGGACAGCAAACAATGAAATGTTACTACAAGGGCTACCGTCGACACACTTGCTGGATGAAGAATTTCTAAAATTGTCAGACTCCCGCATATCCAAAACCTTAAGCCTCAGATGGAACGATTGTGGTTATTTTTATTTTAAACACCCAATCGGAATTTCACTACAAAGAGATGTGTGCTATCTGAAATAGCAAGATTATTCGACCCAGCAATTGGCTGTCAAAAATCAACCAAAAATCATCGTAGCGAAAATCATTATGCAGCAAATATGGAAAGATGGTACTGACTGGGACGAAGATTTGAATCCCCCGACGATGCAAAAGTGGCATGAATTCCTTGACGACTACATAAACATCAAACAAATTAAAATTCCCCATTTCATTGATTTCGATCACGCCTATTAGGTCGAACTACACGGCTTTTACGACGCGTCAGAAAAGGCGTATACAACATCCATTTGCCTTCGCTCTGAGTTCCAAGGATATGTCGCCAGTCATCTTCTGGCAGCCAAATCGAAATTAGCGCCAGTGAAATCTATTTCCTTACCTAAGAAAGAGTTATGCGGCGCTGAACTACTGGCAAACATGATAGAGTCTGCTCAATCTCAGCTCAACCTCAAGGATAACAAAATCTTCTTGTGGACAGATTCCTCCATTGTGTTGACATGGCTGTAAAACTTTCGTCGAAAATCGAATTTCCTCTATTATTGAAAAGGTAGGCAAGGATTGTTGGTCTCACGTGCACTCCAAGAATAATCCAGCTGATCTGGCATCTCGCGGTATGACGGTTACTGAATTGTCATCAAATGATTTGTGGTGGCATGGACCTTTATGGCTCAAACTTCTTCATAATGAATGGCCATCAAGAAAGGCTGATTTTGAAACTGAAGAAGAAACACGGCCAGTACGCGTTCTTACCACTACTGTGCATACCGAAGATGTTCTTACAAGCTTTATGACCTTCCCCGTGCATTAAGAGTCATATTTTACATCTTTCGTTTTTACAACCATCTCCGCACCTACCAAGTCTGATAGCATCAACCACGAGCTCTCAGCTAAAGAAATCGTTTTCGCCTAAAGTAATTTGATAATAGCCTGTGAAAAATTACATTTCAGTGACGAGTATTCACAGTTATTGGAACCGAAACCGCTGTCCCGCAAAAGTTCGCTTCTAACGTTCAACCCATTTTTGTACTCTAACTGAGCTATGAGAATTAATGGCCGTTTGGAAAATTCTCCTACATTAACTTACGATGAACTTTACGCCATTCTACTACCATATCATGCCAGTTTTACGCTATTACTTCTTAAATATTTATACCAATACTCTCTTCATGGTCAAAATGCGCTGTTATATCGCCTAATGAGTCTACGTTATTACGTCCCGAGACTCAAAAATTGTACAAAAACAATATTATCACAATGTATAATTTGTGTGAGACATAAAGGTCAAATCAGCCAGGGGCATTACCCCCGAGCGTACAAGTTTATTTCGCTCTTTTTATAACACAGGAGTCGATTTTGCCAGACTCTTCGACATAAATTCGCATGCGGGTCGTGGCTGCAAAATTACTAAGGGTTACGTGCTGGTTTTCGTATGTTTTTCCACCAAGGCGATACATTTGGAAGCCACTGGAAACATCTCAACAAAAACCTTTTTAGCCGCATTTCCTCGTTTTTATTCAAGAAGAAGAACACCCAATGCAATTTAATCCGATAATGGCACCGCCTCTAACATTTTACGTCACGATAAGCAACAGTTCCTGTCTTTAATGCAAAAAGGTCTCTTATCCGAGGACAGTTTTAGCCCTATCGAATGGCATTTTATCCCTCCAAGAGCTCCTTATATGTATGGCCTCTGGGAAGCAGGGGTACAAAGTTTTAAATCACATTTTAGAATGACTTGCCTCACTCAAAGTTTTACGTACGAAGAATTTACCACCATGCTTGTGCGAATCGAAGCATGTATCAATTAAAGACCGTTAAGCCCAGTGAGTGAAGACCCAACCAATTTATGCTCTCTCACCTCAGGTTATTTCCTCGTCGGAACTGCACTCTTATCACCACCAGAGCCTGACTTATCCTACCATTATCTTAGCCACGTAAATCGTTAGCAAAAGTAAAAAAATACTTCATCATCATTTGGCTAAAAGGTGGTGTTTAATTCAGTAAATGAATAAGGATAAACTAGTTTGTTTAACCTGTTTGAATTATCTTCAAGGCGTTTCACCAGAAAGATTTATTGATGCAACTCAAGCACTTGAAAATTGGTTGCGTGGAGATGGTTAAATCACTTTTAGTAACAACAACTTTGATTTCTTTCCAAAATGTAATTGAACAAATATTTTATTTAACTTTCTTTCTTATATACTAACTTAACTATTGATATGTCATTAAAATTGTCTACTATTAATTGTATTGCTTAATAAAATTGAGGTCATAAAATTTTGCTTTATTAAGTGTATTGCTTAAGTACAAGTTCATTGTACAAAACAACAACCATTTATGCATGATTGCAAGTTTGCAATTATTTATGACCCAATTTTGATATTCTTATGAGGTGCAATGAGCTACAGGAGAAGTGTAGTTTAAAATATAGGTCAGGGTTTTTTTGTGAAAGCATGAACATGCACCCACCGTTGAGGCTATGCTCAACAAATACCTACAGTCATTAATAAAGTGCTTACTACTTGGATTTACAGTTTAAAAAAATAAACTATTGTTTTGTTTTTACAATAAAGGCAATGACTTTATAGTTAAGTACAACTAATTAAACTATAAAAAAACACAATAAAAATATTAAATTTGTTATTATGTTTTCAAAAATGCACGCTGAACTTTTGTCGTGGAGTTGGAGAAGGTGTTGTTGCTGATTGTGGGTTACACCCAGATGATTGTGATCTTTCTGTGATTTGAGCGATGTTAGATTTCTTGCATTTTATAACTCTGACTATGATCCATATGATCTCCACCGTGCTGGTGATTAGTGCTACATATGAAACAGTTCTCTCATGGTTTGACGGATGAGGAATTTGGAAATGTGAACTGTTCATAGCCTCTAATTTCTGTTGTAAGGGTGTTAATTATAATTTTTTGTTTGTTTGGTATGTAAGAAAAAATTCCGCTAATCGACTGTTCGCTATGAAGGTACCACGAGAACTGACTGACAAAATGAGATGGGAACATCTTCTAAAGATGTAGAAAGGTGTTGGTTATTAGTACTGTGTATTTCTTATGGGAAGATGTTAATATTTTCGCAAATTGATGGTAGATGTTAGATGTGCGTCAGTGTAAAATGCCTATTAAGATACCCTGAAACCCAAAAGCATTATAAAAACAATGATTTTGGGTTTTCGTTTTAAGAATGATGCATTTTTAAAAATAATCTTAAAAATAAGAATCTTTCTTATAATATTTATTTATAACATTATTTTTATAACGAAGCAGTTATAAAATAAAAATGTAAAATGTTATTTTTAAAATTTTTAAAATAACAAAGCAAACTTTGTTCTGTTTCATACATGTTTCGTTTTCAAAATGAAATTGTTTAAATATTTTTTTGCTGAACATAGGTACAATGTATAATATGCATGAGCGTTATATAAAAAGCAATAAAAAATCAACACTAGGTATAACTTCAAACTAAATAAACCTTCTATTAAACCGTTTGTTTTGACTTCGATTTCCATAAACGTTTAAGCCGATAAACGCATTCGCGTTGGCCTGCGTTCCAAAGCTTAGTCGTAAGGTATCCCACAGTTGCATCTCCATCTGCATTTCTCGTCCAGTCCAACAAAAGTTGATATATTACCTATTTTGGGAAATAATTATTATTTAGATTATTATTTTTGAATATGTAATATGAGCAAAAAAAAAACTAATATTAATTGATATAGTTTAGTTAGGCCAAGGTTCGAGTCTTGAAGAAGAAAACTGCAGTTTAACGAGCACAATCAAAAATTTTTTTTGTATATAACACACATATATATTTATTCATTGTATTTTCAAAAATGAACTAACAATAAATATTCAAATTTCAACTCTAGATATAATTATTAGGCCCGACCAGTATCGAACATAAACTTAGTGGCAGTATTTAATAATATATAAATGTCGTAGTTAGCACAAAAATATTTTTTATAAGTTTTGTCTGAAGTGTTTGTTGCGTATTAGAGCCCCAGTGCCCCTTTTTTAGCAAATGTAACCAGGAAAGTTCAATATATTACAAGCAAGAGATTCAGATGGGACTCGAATTTAATAAATATTTGTCTGGATTTAATTCAATTTAAATTTCATTTGTATAAGCTTTGCGCCAATTTAATGTTTCCATGTAAATCGTCGATCAAGGTGTATAACAAGGTATATCATCTGTGGAAGATGAGTAAATGTTACCTGAAAACCATTTTGTTCGTTTACTTTTATTCTCCATAACTTCAACCACAGGTCCAGCTGTGTTGAAGATATCCGATTTCCTCGTGATTATTTTTGTTAATACTAAAGCAGGATGTATCATCGGTAAATGTAGATGTGTGCAAATTGCTGGCACACCAGAAGAGCGCACTCTTGAAGTTTTCTTCCATAGAAGTGAACTTTTAACTTTTTTAACAAAGCTTTAGAATGTTTATTAGTAGATTTGTCTTCAATTACAAACCTAAGCTGTCATGGCAAACTTTATAAAATGCCTGAAAAACATCTCTAAAGAGAGCAGAACAATACTTTTTCCTTCAAATGTGCTTCTTATAACTTCAACTAATCTGTAAGCTTGTTCAATGACTACTAAATCTAAATTGATGGTCCGGGATGCATCCATTATCAGTTAGAATTGGAGACAGGGACAAGTTAATCATGAGCAGTTTACCGGAAAGTTTTTGCAGTAGGTGGTTAATGGCGGTCTGAGTCCTGGTTTGGGAATTCAAAACCATAAAAACCCAAATTGTGCGAACCCTGTTGCAAATCGCGGGATTTAGGAGATTTTCATGTTGAGATTTTCCAAGGCTATGTATGTGTGTGTGTTTGATTATTTGTTTATGTGTATGTATGTATTTATTTACCCTTTCGTGATTTGAGCTTACTTAATAGTAACTAATCGTTAATCAGAGATGATTGACAACTGACTCAAAAGATAACTCATTTTACATGTTAAACGCTATTCAGTTTTTCAACGTAATGTCCACAGAACGAGTCAATACTCGCTCACGCCGTAAAATTTTCAAATAACCACAACTTAGCTCATTTCGAGTTAGTTTTGTCTGACAAAATACAAGTGCACTATTAGTTAGCTACGAAATGACTAACTACTAACTAATGGTTGGCAAATTATGACTTAGTTTGTGGCGCATCAAAAAAAAAGATCTTTCTTTATCTATCCATTATTTATAACTTACTAATGATTAACATTTGTAGTCAACTTAAATTTTAAATAGTTTTAAACTATTTTTTTAGAGACTTGAATTGGTATCGAACCGTGATCACTTTGTTTCAGCTATCATACTTAACACTTTGCTATTGCGCCATATAAAATAAAGGCGGCACAGAATTAACATAAACATGAGTTTTATGCTGACATCTTCTCGATAAACTTTGACTTATCTCTGCATCAGCTTTGAGTTAGACAAAAGTTAGTTCAAAAACAACTCACTAATCTCAGCATCAGTTTTGAATTAGTTTAAAGTTATTTCAATACTTATCGGGAAGAACACAGTTGTACAAAAACAACTGACTCACATCTGTATTATTTATGAGTTAGTTTAGAAGCTAGTTGTAAATTAGTTAGCAAAAACTGAACTAGCTAATAAAAATCCGACAGGGTAGTTGTGTGTACAGCTTTTGTTGTTATTGTCGAGGAGTAACCCGCACGCCATGCCACAGTTGTGGACTCCAAAATCCCACACATTATTATGCTCTTTAATTTATCCCTTGTTTGTGTAAGACGTTTAAGTTAGAATCCTTGGCGATTCTGTAATAGATTAAAGAAAAGTTGTAAAAGTTTCCTTTACTACGAATTTTTGGTTTAGTTTTTTGAACACATGAAATTAGAGTTCAAATTTAACAACTGTTTACAGCAAAATAAAAAGAATACTTATGAAAGCTGAGAAATATTTTTTATTATTATTTATGTTATGGAAAAGTTAAAAATAGTGGGAAATATAGTTTAAAACGGCATTTTAATAGCTTTCACAGACATGTGAATAAATTTAATTTGGAATTTATACACTACATTATTGTATGAATTGCCTTTTACTTAAGTTTTTATTAAATTGCTAATTAATGAAAAAAATTCAAACAATTTGTAACCACAGCAAGTGTTTTAAATTACAAAACTTTTGTTCAAGTGAAACTTTATTCTACTCCAATTTTTCTCACCAATACAAACATATTTTATTTTGCGGGACACTGTTGTAGAGAAACGCTGTGCTTACAGTGGATAGATGTATATTTGTGTGTGTGTTTGTTTATTTGTATGTATGTGTCTGTACATATGTGTGCTTTTTTGTGTTTACTGCAATGGTCACCAAAATAAGAAAACGCTTAAAAGCAGAACGGTACTAGTACATGTTTAGTGATGTTCCACTGAAAAAATCTTACCTTTTCCTAAGAAGTACTTCCTCCAAAAAGTACATTTTCCAAAAAGTATGTTTTTCTAAAAAACACTATATTTAAAACGAATTTTCCAAAAAATTACTTTTTCCAAAAAAGTAAATTTTCCTAAAAAGTACATTTTCCTAAAAAGTACCTTTTCCCAAAAGGACTATTTCAAAAAGTATATTTTCCAACGAAGTATATTTTTCAAAAAGTACCATTTCCTAAAAAGAATTTTTTCTAAAAAGTATCATTTAAGAAATCTATTATTCGACATATTGTCTGAAAAGTACCTTTTTTAAAAACGAACTTTTTCCAAAAAGTACCTTTTTCTAAATATTATTTTTTCCAAAAAGTAACTGTTTACGCACGTTAACCCTGTGTGGTTCTTTTTCATTTTCTTTTCTTTCATTTGCTTCGAGAAAAAGAATATTTTAATCATCAGTCAGTTGCAATGATATTACTCAACCGAATGGACAAAACAAGAGTGGACAGTGGAATACATAAAGGCGAAATGCAAACTAACTGAAATAAAGAAAGCTAAATAAAGAAAATAAAATATACCAAAATTCTACTATTTGTGCAGTTTATTATTTATCGCAAGCAAAGTTTTAAATTATTAAGACGAAAGTTAAATATTGGTCAATCCCGAAAAATCGCATTATCTCAATTTTTTGAAATGAAGCGCGATTGATCAAAAACCCCAAACTCAAAGCTGAATATGATCGAGTTATTACCGAATATTACCTTGACCAAATGGCCAAGGTAACCGCCTTACGTGGTGATAGCGGCACATATTATTTGCCCCACCACGCTGTTTTAAAACCCGAGCACCACGACAAATTTACGTGTGGTGTTAGACTTAATGATCTTAATATTAAGATGGAGATTTTTCCGCTACGTTTTCAACGCGGACATCGAAAGGATGTACCGCCAAATTTTGGTTCACCCCTCTCATAATCTCTAATTTTACATCGAAATTCCCCAACTGAATTCATTCAAGTCCACGAGTTAAAAACAGTCACATTTGGCGTGAACTGTGTCCCCTACCTAGCAATAAGCACGTTGCTAGAACTCGCCAAGGAGAGCGAAACCGATCACCCTAACGTCGCCAAAGTCCTGCGGAACTATATGAATGTCGACGATGTCCTTTCTGCAGCACATGCAATATCATCGGTGCTGAAATCACACGATGAACTCATAAAAGAAAATGGACAGCAAACAATGAAATGTTACTACAAGGGCTACCGTCGACACACTTGCTGGATGAAGAATTTCTAAAATTGTCAGACTCCCGCATATCCAAAACCTTAAGCCTCAGATGGAACGATTGTGGTTATTTTTATTTTAAACACCCAATCGGAATTTCACTACAAAGAGATGTGTGCTATCTGAAATAGCAAGATTATTCGACCCAGCAATTGGCTGTCAAAAATCAACCAAAAATCATCGTAGCGAAAATCATTATGCAGCAAATATGGAAAGATGGTACTGACTGGGACGAAGATTTGAATCCCCCGACGATGCAAAAGTGGCATGAATTCCTTGACGACTACATAAACATCAAACAAATTAAAATTCCCCATTTCATTGATTTCGATCACGCCTATTAGGTCGAACTACACGGCTTTTACGACGCGTCAGAAAAGGCGTATACAACATCCATTTGCCTTCGCTCTGAGTTCCAAGGATATGTCGCCAGTCATCTTCTGGCAGCCAAATCGAAATTAGCGCCAGTGAAATCTATTTCCTTACCTAAGAAAGAGTTATGCGGCGCTGAACTACTGGCAAACATGATAGAGTCTGCTCAATCTCAGCTCAACCTCAAGGATAACAAAATCTTCTTGTGGACAGATTCCTCCATTGTGTTGACATGGCTGTAAAACTTTCGTCGAAAATCGAATTTCCTCTATTATTGAAAAGGTAGGCAAGGATTGTTGGTCTCACGTGCACTCCAAGAATAATCCAGCTGATCTGGCATCTCGCGGTATGACGGTTACTGAATTGTCATCAAATGATTTGTGGTGGCATGGACCTTTATGGCTCAAACTTCTTCATAATGAATGGCCATCAAGAAAGGCTGATTTTGAAACTGAAGAAGAAACACGGCCAGTACGCGTTCTTACCACTACTGTGCATACCGAAGATGTTCTTACAAGCTTTATGACCTTCCCCGTGCATTAAGAGTCATATTTTACATCTTTCGTTTTTACAACCATCTCCGCACCTACCAAGTCTGATAGCATCAACCACGAGCTCTCAGCTAAAGAAATCGTTTTCGCCTAAAGTAATTTGATAATAGCCTGTGAAAAATTACATTTCAGTGAGGAGTATTCACAGTTATTGGAACCGAAACCGCTGTCCCGCAAAAGTTCGCTTCTAACGTTCAACCCATTTTTGTACTCTAACTGAGCTATGAGAATTAATGGCCGTTTGGAAAATTCTCCTACATTAACTTACGATGAACTTTACGCCATTCTACTACCATATCATGCCAGTTTTACGCTATTACTTCTTAAATATTTATACCAATACTCTCTTCATGGTCAAAATGCGCTGTTATATCGCCTAATGAGTCTACGTTATTACGTCCCGAGACTCAAAAATTGTACAAAAACAATATTATCACAATGTATAATTTGTGTGAGACATAAAGGTCAAATCAGCCAGGGGCATTACCCCCGAGCGTACAAGTTTATTTCGCTCTTTTTATAACACAGGAGTCGATTTTGCCAGACTCTTCGACATAAATTCGCATGCGGGTCGTGGCAGCAAAATTACTAAGGGTTACGTGCTGGTTTTCGTATGTTTTTCCACCAAGGCGATACATTTGGAAGCCACTGGAAACATCTCAACAAAAACCTTTTTAGCCGCATTTCCTCGTTTTTATTCAAGAAGAAGAACACCCAATGCAATTTAATCCGATAATGGCACCGCCTCTAACATTTTACGTCACGATAAGCAACAGTTCCTGTCTTTAATGCAAAAAGGTATCTTATCCGAGGACAGTTTTAGCCCTATCGAATGGCATTTTATCCCTCCAAGAGCTCCTTATATGTATGGCCTCTGGGAAGCAGGGGTACAAAGTTTTAAATCACATTTTAGAATGACTTGCCTCACTCAAAGTTTTACGTACGAAGAATTTACCACCATGCTTGTGCGAATCGAAGCATGTATCAATTAAAGACCGTTAAGCCCAGTGAGTGAAGACCCAACCAATTTATGCTCTCTCACCTCAGGTTATTTCCTCGTCGGAACTGCACTCTTATCACCACCAGAGCCTGACTTATCCTACCATTATCTTAGCCACGTAAATCGTTAGCAAAAATAAAAAAATACTTCATCATCATTTGGCTAAAAGGTGGTGTTTAATTCAGTAAATGAATAAGGATAAACTAGTTTGTTTAACCTGTTTGGATTATCTTCAAGGCGTTTCACCAGAAAGATTTATTGATGCAACTCAAGCACTTGAAAATTGGTTGCGTGGAGATGGTTAAATCACTTTTAGTAACAACAACTTTGATTTCTTTCCAAAATGTAATTGAACAAATATTTTATTTAACTTTTTTTCTTATATACTAACTTAACTATTGATATGTCATTAAAATTGTCTACTATTAATTGTATTGCTTAATAAAATTGAGGTCATAAAATTTTGCTTTATTAAGTGTATTGCTTAAGTACAAGTTCATTGTACAAAACAACAACCATTTATGCATGATTGCAAGTTTGCAATTATTTATGACCCAATTTTGATATTCTTATGAGGTGCAATGAGCTACAGGAGAAGTGTAGTTTAAAATATAGGTCAGGTTTTTTTTGTGAAAGCATGAACATGCACCCACCGTTGAGGCTATGCTCAACAAATACCTACAGTCATTAATAAAGTGCTTACTACTTGGATTTACAGTTTAAAAAAATAAACTATTGTTTTGTTTTTACAATAAAGGCAATGACTTTATAGTTAAGTACAACTAATTAAACTATAAAAAAACACAATAAAAATATTAAATTTGTTATTATGTTTTCAAAAATGCACGCTGAACTTTTGTCGTGGAGTTGGAGAAGGTGTTGTTGCTGATTGTGGGTTACACCCAGATGATTGTGATCTTTCTGTGATTTGAGCGATGTTAGATTTCTTGCATTTTATAACTCTGACTATGATCCATATGATCGCCACCGTGCTGGTGATTAGTGCTACATATGAAACAGTTCTCTCATGGTTTGACGGATGAGGAATTTGGAAATGTGAACTGTTCATAGCCTCTAATTTCTGTTGTAAGGGTGTTAATTTGATGAGCTGTACTGCTATTTCGTCTGCAACAATTGACTGGTTGGTTTCGTTAATATGGTTGATATGCAGCAAGGGCTGATATACTAGTTCTGATATGTTACCAAGGCTTGTGTAAGATGGGACAGTTTTAGTTACGATTGATTGCTGGCCAGACATTTGGATGAAATCATGTTTAAGGATGCACTCTGAATTGATAGTAGACAAGCCGGACCCTAGTAGACTTATTGGTATAATTTCTTTTTCATAAACCGCTGCGGCATGTGTAGAGGCTCGTGATGAATATATCCATTTGTTTTTATGAGTTAGGGGTGTCCAGGTTACATTAGTTGGAAGCTTCCTCAACATGCAATGTGGTACGGTGATATTGTTGAATAAGTTGATTTCACAAAAGCACATTTCTGCACCAAAGTTATATTGGAGTTGCACATCGTAGCATATAAATACCTCTTTGCCAATTACGTCACAGCCTTTCACTTGTGTTGATGATAATGGAAAGTAGTGCCGTTGAAATGAGTTTATTGCTATTGTCGGACTGCATGTGTCTATGACCAGCATATTGTTGTTTATGGGGTCGGAACGGAAATTACGTTGTAAAGCTTTAACTGTTCATGGTCTATTAATGTTAGAGTTATGCTGAACACTACATGTTCCTGAGTGAGACCGCCTTTAATTTTCATAAGTTTGCAAAATTCGAGCAAGACATCTTCAGGAACCGGTAACTTTAATGACTGTGGCATATGTGCCCAAATTTTTTGTATTTCAATTTCCAGTTGAATTGGAGTCAACTGCAATGGATTAATTTTCCATGATGAGTGTCGTCCAGAATGCAAGTTTGCATTCGTTGCAGATAGTTTGCAATGAATGAGAGTTTTGTTACACCCATACTGAACATGTGTGCAAACTTAAGTTGTGTTATTTCCTCTGTTAGTGTCTCTTCACTTTTCGCGATTTCATTTAGTTTTAACAGAAGATGGTCAAATTTAAACTTAGTGTCTGTTAGACTTTCTTTGACAACGTTCATGGTTGAATGAATAACGGAGGTGAGGTCTTTTATGAGGCGAAGCATGTATGAATCGTTTTCTTGTAGTTTAGTTAATGTTGTTAACATGTTTTCTGCATATTCAGAGTCTAGTATCGCAAACAATGAATGAGCAACATTTCCGACGAAGTCGACAGCACCTCGTTTTTGACGTGGTTTGTATATTAATTTATCATCAAGTCTCAAATCCACTTCAACATGTCGAAGATGTTCTATTGTACTATAACACGATGCATTGTATTCCATCTTCGCACACAGTTGGCTCAAGGAGCTCGTTCTATTTCCTAAAAACGCTGTGTCAGCACAGTAAACAGATAAGTCATAGTAAACGACCAGATTTCACTGACTTGCCTACTTCTTCTAAATGAATACATAACTTGGAACCGAAGCGCTCATTATAAATTGGTGCTCCCAAAATAATTGGGAGTATGAGAATTAGTGTCAACAGTGTGATGCCTAAATTTTTTCCCACTAATTTTAGACGTTTGCTCTTCGGCTCAGTGATTTCATCCTTGTTGTCGATTTCATTGATTTCATCATTCGATTTGTTGTCTTATTCTTCTTTGAAATCTGATGCCTGTATTTTCTTGATGATTATAAACGTAAAAATATTCCTACAGGGTTAATGCAAAGAACTATTTAGAAGTATTTAACCGAAGCACTAAACCCAATCAAAAGAACTCACACGTTTAATAAAATTTAAACGTACCAATATTAATGCATTTTGTAGTTCCTTTGTCGATAGGGAATTTTTATCTTGCCTAGAGCCATTCCGCTTGGTATTGTTTACTAATCGTAAAATTTATCCGTCTTAAAGACGCCAGAATAAATTCTTATTATTTATTGTTGTCCGTAGGTGTTGTAAAAAATGTATGGACTATGACGTAGAATTCTTTAAATTTTTTAAAAACTCACGTAATAATTTAAATGAGATAAATAATGATTTAAATTGTCTTACGAAAAAATTCATAAATTATAAGGAGTTATTAGAAAAATCGCTGCGTTCTCCCAAACAGAAAAAAACGACTCCTACAGTAAATTCTCAGTCACCTAATGGTAATACAGCTGAAATATGATGATGATAATTGATGATGATAATTATAATATATCTGCTTCTTCAAGTAAATCATCTGCTTCTCAACAACAAAATTTCCAAATACCTCAAGTGCAAATACCTAACACTCCGCCAAGCAATCAAGCGCCTCCTCTGGCTCTAAATGTTGATGTTCCTGATTTTATGCCCGTCAGAAATCCGGCTTTGGTTAAGGTTATTTCGCCCAAAAGAACGATTTTTGCTGCTCGTTTCGCATCTGAAACTACGACTGACATTGTTGTTAATTATATAACACAAAAGATCGGTTATGACATTGATGTCACAGTTTTCAAATTTAAATATATTGAAAATTGAAGTAAAACCTATTTTAAAATAATTGTTCCAGAGGAAAATTTTCAAAATATTGTCAATACTGAATTTTGCCACCTAATGCTTATTATTCATGAATATGTTTATAAAAATAATAACCGTTCGGACATTGTCTCTTTACCATCTCAAAATAATATCTCAAAAAACTAGTTAAATTGCACACCGATAACGAAATAAATACATTATATAAAAATTTCCGAGGCCTTAACACAAAATTAACATCTCTTCACGGACTTCGACTTTTCACATCACTTTATTGTTTTAACTGAAACTTGGCTCAATAATAAGAAAAATATTCATAATGCTGAAATATTATGTCCGAAATACCAAATATTCCGATACGACCGGCCTCACAAAATCGGTGGGGGAGTTCTTATTGCCGTATTAAATATTTGTTCATGTGAACGCTCTGAAATTTCGCATGAGTACATTGAATTTATTGCATTCAAAATCAGACTTAAAATTGGATTTTAATTTATTACTTGCTAGTACATTCCTCCTAATTCTTCTTCCGATATTTATGATGCAGATATTTCGGCTGTTAATACTGCTCTGCTGCAATCTAAACTATCAGATATATTTGTGGTTCTCGGAGACTTTAATCTTCCAAATATATTGTGGAATAAACCTTGTGAACTCAGTTATTTAATACCGATTGTATCAAATAAATTTATTAAATCTTTGGGCTGTTTCAAGTTAATCATGTACACAATGCAGGTGGAAGACATCTTGACCTTGCTTTTGTTAATCATCCGATGGATATACACGTGCAGAATGTACCTCCTCTTACATATCCTGAAGATCACTACCATCCTACAATAGATGTTGAAATATATATATATATATATATATAATCAAATATATTAGCACCACTTTCGAATAGAAGCAGACATAGCATTAACAGAGTCTTTTGCTTTCAACGTACAAACTATACGGAACTTAATTATTTATTATCTGATGTCAAGTGGTACACTGTACTTTCTGGAAATAATTGCAACTATACTGCCTCTAATTTTTACTCAACATTACTCCATTTAATCTCTGAAACAGTACCCAAAATAATTAGTTATAATAAGAAAGGCCCACCATGGAACAATAACTTTTTAACTAATTCCAAAAACAAACAAAAACAAATGTTATAAAAAATATAAGAGATCTCCTTAGCAGATTTTAAAAATTACTCTATTGCGCGTTCAGAATACAATACCACAAACAAATTGGCATACGATTACTACATAGCCCGTATGCGATCACAGTTGAAAACTCAATCAAATTCATTTAAAAATTTATAAATTTAAAACTTCGGGCTTCTGACTATCCCAAATATCTTAAATCTGGTTCATGTGTTACTAATCATGACACACTGATCAGCAATATGTTCGATAAATTTTTTGCTACTACTTATTCCAGAAATACTTATGATCATGATTCTTTCTATCCATTTAATATATCGCATTCAGCTGGAATACATTTTTCATTTATCAGCAACGAAACAGTTCTATCAAACTTAAGATCGTTAAAATCGTCCTAGTCCTGGCTCTGATGGAATACCTAGTTGTCTTTTAAAAAATTGTGCCGAAACTTTATGCGTTCCACTGACTACAATATTTATCAAATCTATTGAATTATGCCTTTTACCAGTCGAATGGAAATTTTTTTTCATAATCCCTTTGTCTAAAAGCGGCAGCAAACTTGAAGTTTCAATCTATAGAGGAATTGCTAAGCTAAATGCCATACCTAAGCTTTTAGAAAAGATTTTAACTGTTATCTCTCTGTCAACATGGCTTTTGTAAGTCGCGTTCCACAACAACTAACATTCTTGAACTTACTTCTAATGTCAATGATGGATTTTTAAATAGCATGCAAACTGATGTAATCTACATGGATTTCAGTAAAGCCTTCGACAAAGGTAACCATGAATTATTACTTTACAAACTATTACTAATGAGATTTAGTACTGTAGCCGTTAACTGGATGCGTTCTTATGTGTCTAATAGAACTCAAGTAAAGTTCAAAAATGTTTCTTCAACAAACATTGACGTTTCTTCTGGTGTTGCGTAGGGAACACTATTTACTTTAATCATATTCTTTTTTTATACATGTATTTATTTATTGTATCTTCAAATATGAACTAACAATAAGTAATCAAATCTTAAAGCTAAAATATAATTATTAGGCCCGACCAGTGTCGTACATAAACTTTGTGATTGTTATAAATAATACATAAGTAGTGATAATCAAAAAGAAATAACAAATGAATTTTGAAGCATTCCCATCTAGAGCGTTAAGTAAAAGAGCCCTTGTTAAGTGTCTCGAGTATTGTTAAGTATTGCCTGCGTATCTTGCAATTTCTCCAGTCACTAGAGGCATTTTTAAATCACGAAGTAAATTTGAATTCTTAATGTACCTGGAGCCAATGTTATTAACCTTAAAATTTTGTTTTGTCTTCGTTGAATTATCTCTACATTGGAAGCTGAAGCAGTGCCCCATAACTGAATTTCGAAACACCATATTGGCTTTAAAAGCGACTTGTATGGTAAAAGTTTGCAGTCTAGGCTAAGTGTTGCATTTCTGCCAATCAACCAGTAATTTGAGATAGCTTAAGTTTTATCTGATTTAGCTTAGAGTCAATATGATGTTTCCATGTAACCCGACGATCAAGGTGTATACCAAGATAATTCACATCTGAATGTTAAGGAACAATTTGACTATTGATTCTAATGAGGGACAAGTATCTTTTCGTGAGGTATATGTTATCTGTACGTACTTATGTTCGTTTACATTTATTTTCTATTAGTTTAACCATAGCTCAAGCTGTGTTATTTGTTCCTGAAGATATCTTGATGCCTCATGAGGGTTTTCATGCATACTAAGGCAGGCTGTATCATCGGCAAATATTACTGCGCACAGGCATATCACAAGTATAAATCAAATATAAAACTGGCCCCAGTATACTTCCTTCTGGTACACCGGATAAGACAGTTTCGTGCGTACTCATAAATTCTCCTTCCATAACAGAGAACTTCCGGCCTAAAATATAGCTATCTAAAAGTTTTAGAATGTTATTTGGTAGATATGTCTTCAATTTTAAAATTAGGCCATCATGCCAATTTTTATCAAATGTCTAAACAACATCAATAAACTAGGCAGAACAATACTTCTTTTCTTCAAATGTTTTTCTTATAAATTGAACCAATCTATGCGTTTGTTCAGTGGTGCTATGCTGACTTCTAAAACCAAATTGATGTTCCGGTATGCACATATTATCTGTTAGAATAGGGGAACATTTTTTCATAAGAAGCTTTTCGAAGAGGTTTGATATAGTTGACAGCAAACTTATTGGCCTATATGACTCAGCTTTGGTTAGATCTTTGCCCAGCTTTGGAATCATTTTGACCTTGCCATGCTTCCAGTGTTGTGGATAATACTCCAGTCGTACTATGGCCTTAAAAATAAACAGCAGGATTCTTATTGCAAAATGCGGCAAGTTTATCAGCATCTTGTTACTAATTCCATCGATACCTGGCACTTTCTTTGGATGGACTTTAGCAATTACTTTTTGTACATCACGCATCTTAAACTTTAAGGGTCGAGGGGAAGAGCAACTACACTCGGCAAATCAGCAACACCAGTACATGTGTTTGGGGTAAATACGGATTTTAAGTGCTCAGCAAATATTTTACATTTTCCGTATCGCTTCTTGCCCAACCTCCGGTATATGTGCGCAGAGGTGATTTGTACTCAACGGGGGTTTTAGGCTTACTAGCAGCGCGCAACAAAGAGTAATTAGCTGCTGGCGTGACAAGAGATTTTGCAGATAATGTTTAAGAGATGCAGTTTTTTCATATGCCAGCAGCTTTTGGAGTCGTTTGGTGCACTCCTTAAATCTAATTTTATTTTTGGGTAATCTGTGCTGTTGCCATTCTCTTCTAGCTCTTTTTTTTTCACGTACGAGACGTTAAATATCTGTAGAATAAATTCTGTTAAGCCCAGACTGCGGAAGGGGGTAGTGGCATGTTCAGCAGCCTGTTTAATATTTTCGTTAAGATTGGAAATGTAAGATTCAATATCATCTGGTGTTCTTAGCTTAATATTTTCCGTACTATGACTACTGATGTATTTTTTTAACCCCAGCCAATTAACACGATTGATCATCTTCACATATGGGTCAGGTAAGTCACTCTTTAATGGGCTACAAATTGTTACGATCGTGGGAGAGTGATCGGACACGAGATCTAGAGAAGCTTCAATTTAAATTAAATCCCTAGATATATCAGTAGGCCAATATGTGGGATCCCCACTCGAAATGATTTCCAAGCTCATTTTTGAAATTGTGTTGAATAATGTTCGAACTCTGGGTGTCCTTTGAATTATAAAGAGTGTAACCGTGTAACATTGAAGTCAAATGAGTCTCAGAGACCGACATTATAGCAATACTTTTTTCCATGAGCAAGTGCTCAAGTTCATTTTTCTGTTGGCGAATGCCGTTTGCGTTCCAGAAACATATATTTAACGTGTTCATGTCTTGTTAATTAATGCTTGAAGCAGTGTATTCTGCATTCGTAGCATTTTTTTGCATCATACTTGTCACATTTGTTGTAAAGTTGTTGATAGTTTGCACAAGATTTTCAATTGTGGCTTCAAGGCGACTGAATTAAAGCTTGTGTTAGCAATTGTTCAATTACTTGGTGGGGACACTTTCTGCACGGGAACAGAATTTGTCTTGGCAGCATCGGCATACGATACACGGGAAGTAACTGGTTAACTCATTTGCGCAAAAGTGGCTGAGGAAGCGTTTGTTGTTTAAACTGGAGCTAATATAGGTTTTTGCACCATAGCCTGCTTGACGAAAGAGTACACAGGACAACATCTGTAATTAGCGCTGTGATTACCTCCACAATTACTGCATTTTTTCAGCTTGATCTTTTGGTTTAGTACAACTAGCAGTACCATGCAATTAACGCAGATAACACACACTGTAGGTAAATTGCAGTAAGCTTTTGTATGGCCATATTCTTGGCAATTATGACACTGCACGGGACCTGAACGCTTATGTGGCTCTTCAACTGTGATTTTTCTGTATAAAAGGTATTTTAGGCTATAAATAGGATGTCTCGTTTTTTTGCAAGTGTATATCATTTGGGTCCAGTTCAACACGAAATATGGGTTGGGGTACCTTTTCAATGTTCATTATGTTAGATACATTCTTTACCTTAAATCCGTGGAGGACAAGTGCATCTTTTATTTCTTCAGGAATAACATAAGATTATATGCCCTTCAATACGATCTGCAGGCCTTTAGCGCTCTTAAGCTGGTATGTGTTGAAGCTTGTTTTATTTGATTCAAATTCAGAAACCATTTTGCGGAAATCTTTTTCGTCATAAATTTGAATTTTCGTTTCATCGTTTTATTGGGACAATGTGAAATTTATTCTCATAAATGACCGAAATTAATTTTTTAATAAGGGCATTTGAATTTTTCTCTCTCAAATAGATTGGTGGCGGCTTGAATGTTTTATTCGAGGATACATCGGGTTTGTCGTTCTCATCTTGCAAAATTTTAAAGCGGTTTGGACGATTACTTGAGGATGCGCTGTTATCCCTAGACATCTTTGGAGCGGATGAAATTGTTGAAGAATTTGGGCTTCGCCCACGCTTCTGCGTTATATATCTGTCCATTCCGACTTGCACCTTGGGTTTTGAGCTACTGCTATCTGTAGTGATAACTTTGTTAAGTGATGAACACGAGCCTGAAGGGGATGATATTACTGACTTATATGACGAAGTACTAGGCAACTGTATTGTTAATGACACACTACTATTTCCTATTGAGCAAAGCGAAGTTGGTCGCTGACGAATTAGATTTATTATTTCTATTGCTTTCATTAAGAGCTTCAGAACTCACAGTAAAATAGGCAGTTCTTCCGTTAGAACTCACTTAAAAATTTTTTGTATTTGGGGTACTCATTTAGAGTATTCCTCAATGCCACTGTTTATGTTTTTTTTGTTTGCGGTTTTTTGTTTGTTTTTTTTCCACTTTTAAAAAATATTAGCAAAGCAATAAAGCTTATTTATTAAAGTCAGTATGTACCTATTACGAATAATATGTACTACGAATATTTTTTTGTATAATTTTTTGTTTGTTTGGTATGTAAGAAAATTTCAGCTAATCTACTGTTCGCTATGAAGGTACCACATGGCTAAATTTATTAGTTTAGCTAAAAATATGGACAATGCAGAATTCAGTAGCCCAGGAATCTCCCATTTTTGCATTAAAACTTGTTCCACAAAATAAATATTTAGTGTTTGCACAACACTATAATAAAATGAGAGACCCTCGCTTATAGTATTTATATTTTAACGCCAAGCCGCCATGTGCTCAAAAAAATCTTTAAACGCAATAGTGAATTAAATATGTAATATATTTCATAAATAGGCAGCATAATAAACATAAATATATATGATGAAGTTACTAATTTAATTTTCTTGCTTTATTTCGTTACTTTATTGCATTTTAAATGTAAAATTTAACAAATATTTGCAGCCGTCACCTAACAAAGCGGCGTTGAATTATAGTATAAACGTCAAAATTCTATTCAACCAGCTGTTCAACCTAGGCACAACATGTTGACTATAAGTAGCGAAAAAATGGCAGCAATTGCTCAACTGTTGAGTGGAGCGAAACTACTCAACTATGCGTTTCTAACACAAATACTCAATGCGACCATTGTAAAATATTTAGTTTGATTGGTAGTGCACATACCTTTTTTAATTATTTAATATTATATAGCTTATGTCTATTTTTATGAACTATTTGTGTTTTATTTGCTTTCTTATCAACTATAGTTATACTATTTCTTAAGTCTATTTTCTTAATTTTGTAAGGTCCCCTATATTGGGTTTCTAACTTATGACCTGCTTCATTTTTAAGAAAAACTTGATCTTCTATTTTAAAATAATATTTTATTATTTCCTTATCGTAATTTAATTTTTGCCTGAGTTTATGCCTATTGAATAATTGCTGAGCTCTCTTATATACTACTTCTAACCTTAATTTGGATTCCTTAGCACAGTTCTCTATATTATAAAGTGGAGTAATTCTATCTACTTCATTAAACTGCTGAAAGTTTTAATGTTTTCACAGTTTGACATTTATTTCATTGTTTATATCTTTTCACATATTTTTCCAATAGTAATTTTTTACAATAATATGCTCACTGACCGCCAATCTGGTTTTCGCAAAAATCATAGTTGTACAACAGCCCTCATAGATGTTGCTGAAGATATAAGACATCAGGTAGACTGCGGTAAAGTTACATTTTTAGTCCTCTTGGATCATTCTAGAGCGTTTGATACTGTTGACCATAGCATGTTGTGTCTTAAACTTAAACATATGTTCGGATTTGCATCAACTGCAACAGATCTCATATATTCATATCTAGTTGATCGATTTCAATATGTTGAAACACCTACCTCAGTTTCAAGCTCTTTGCCATTGGTTCGGGGTGTTCCACAGGGCTCGATCTTAGGCCCTTTACTTTTTTCTATATACGCGAACGATCTTCAAGACAAACTCGAGTACTGTAAGCTTAGATTATATGCTGATGATGTACAGCTTTACATTAGTTGTAGCAGCACAGCGGTTGATGAATGTGTAAGGACTTTAAACCAGGAGCTTGGCCGTGTTTATGAGTGGGCCACCGCTAATGGGCTAGTAATTAATCCTACCAAGTCCAAGTGCTTGATTATTAAAAAGAAGCTATTAAAGCTTGATTGCAATCCTATTATAACTTTAAATAACCAGTCCATAGATATTGTAAACTCTGTAAAAAATCTCGGCATATACTTTAACAATATACTTACTTGGTCTAATCATGTTAACTTTGCATGTGGTCGAATGTTCTCAATGTTAAGAAATCTCTGGCAAAACGCAATATTGTACTCCAATTAAAATTAGAATACTTCTTGCTAAATCGTATTTAATACCTATCTTGTTGTATGGCTGTGAACTATTTGCCAGCTGCGATAGTGAAAGCAAAAGAAAACTTAATGTAGCATTTAATAATATTATTCGGTATGAATATGGTATAAGAAGATATGCACATATTTCGCCATATGTAACATTGCTTTACGGTATTAGTCTTGATGATTATCTAAGAGTGCGTATTTTATTGTTTATGCACAAAATTATATATACACAGCAGCCCGTACATCTCCATGAACGTTTAAGCTTCTCTACACTTAATAGAGGCAAAAGAATTTTATCATTTGGCCATCGCACACTGATTTCTAAATACCATTTCTTTATTCACGGCATCAGTCTCTGGAATGGAATCCCCCATAGATTACAAATCTTGAATAACGCACGTCAATTTACGAAAAATATTTTTTCTCATTTTTCAAGTTGAATATATAAAAATTATGATTGAATAAAAACGTTTTTTGTTTGTGTGCTAACTTTTCACTAGCTTTATAACATTAAATTTTATTAAATTTAAAATTTTATTTTTTAAATTTTATTATATATTTTATTAAAATTACCTACAATTTATGTCAAAATTACTTAATTAAGACATATAAAATTTTTTATTTGATTTATTGTATTTGCATATGCTTAGTTCCATACTGCAATATAAGACTTAAGTCTTGTGTATGGGACATCGAAAAGAAATAAATAATAATAATAATAATAATAAAATCTTTAGTTTATAGTATTTTCTGACGTTAGTGTTTTTTAAAGGTACATATATAATGGGCTTATAATTATTTTTATTTTCATCAAATTTATGCTGTTAGTAGTGTGGTTGTGGGGTTTCGGGGCCAATGTGCACCATAAGGATCAATGTAAAATTGCACATCATGCTAGGTGTGACCGTAGTGATATTTTTCTTCATGCTATTTTATGTGTATCAAGGTCTCCTATAAGGATTAATGTAAAAGTGCACATCATGCTAGGTGTGGCAGTTGTGTTATTTGCTATTTTATGTGTGTATCAAATTCTAACGTAAAAGTGCACATCATGCTAGGTATGGCCGTGGTGTTATTTGCCGTCACCACCATTATTTTTAATGGAAGATAATTTGAAATGAAAATTTTGTAGAGGCAAATTTTTTTAAATATTTAGTATCTTTATTTAATTTTTTCTATTTTGTTTACTTTCAAGTGATACATTTCTATTGGTTGTTGTGTTTGTCTGCGTTAGGAAATTGCATTATATTACGATGAAAATTTAGTTGAGGGGAATTTTTTAAATATTTCGTATCTTTATTTTACTTTCTATTTTATGCACTTACAAGTAATAAATTTCTATTGGTTATTGTGTTTGTATGCGTTAGGATATTTCATCATGCTATGTATGTATGTATGTATATATGTATGTGTGTGTGGGTTGTGTTTGCATTGAATATTTTTCTAATTTTATTTTTTTATCACATATCTTGTTGTTGTCTCTTTTTACTACAAATGTGTGTGTTTTTGTGCATTGATCAGTTCTATTGTTATGGATAGAACTTTATATAAATTATCTAGCAACATTTTTGAGGCAGTTCTCTCAATTTTTATTATACATATTGTATTGTTTTTTTAAGAAAAAGGATCAGTAATTGGAAAAAAGGATGAACGAAAACAAACGTGCATTAGCAGTACCAAAATGTGTGTCGTATATGGAGAAATCTTAACATATGCTATACATATGTCTAGTATTTAGACAACTTGATATGTAAATCCTTTCTTATTGCACATTTTTGGTTTCAGTTCTCGTGGTACCTTCATAGCGAATAGTCGATTAGCGGAATTTTTCTTACAAAGCAAACAAACAAAAAAATATTCGTACTACATATTGTTCGTAATAGGTACATACTAACTTTAATAAATAAGCTTTATTGCTTTGCTAATATTTTTTACATAGTGAAAATACAACAAAAAAAACCGCAAACAAAGAAAAAACAAAATAACATTGAGGAATACGAGTACCTCAAAAACACAGAAGCAATCATAAATTGCACACACAAAAAAAAACGCAAAAAAGCTCTTAATGAAAACAATAGAACTAATAAATCTAATGTCATTTTTTTACGGAAAAGCCAATTTTTCGTCAGCAATCAACTTCGCTTTGCCCAATGTCAAATAGTAGTGATTCATTAACATTGCAGTTGCCTAGTACTTCGTCATATAAGACAGTAATATCATCCCCTTCAGGCTCGTGTTCATCACTTAACAAAGTTATTACTACAGATAGCAGTAGCTCAAAACCCAAGGTGCAAGTCGGAATGGACAGATATATAACCGTGCAAAAGCGTGGGCGAAGCCCAAATTCTTCAAAAATTTCATCCGCTCCAAAGATGTCTAGGGATAACAGCGCATCCTCAAGTAATCGTCCAAACCGCTTTAAAATTTTGCAAGATGAGAACGACAAACCCGATGTATCCTCGAATAAAACATTCAAGCCGCCACCAATCTATTTGAGAGAAAAATTCAAATGCCCTTATTAAAAAATTAATTTCGGTCATTTATGAGAATAAATTTCACATTGTCCCAATAAAACGATGAAACGAAAATTCAAATTTATGACGAAAAAGATTTCCGCAAAATGGTTTCTGAATTTGAATCAAATAAAACAAGCTTCTACTCATAAAAGCTTAAGAGCGCTAAAGGCCTGCAGATCGTATTGAAGGGCATAGAATATTATGTTGTTCTTGAAGAAATAAAAGATGCACTTGTCCTCCACGGATTTAAGGTAAAGAATGTATCTAACATAATGAACAGAGAAGAGGTACCCCAACCCCTATTTTCGTGTTGAACTGGACCCAAATGATATACATTTGAAAAAAAACGAGACATCCTATTTATAGCCTAAATACCTTTTATACAGAAAAATCACAGTTGAAGAGCCACATAAGCGTGCAGGTCCCGTGCAGTGTCATAATTGCCAAGAATATGGCCATACAAAAGCTTACTGCAATTTACCTACAGTGTGTGTTATCTGCGGTGAATTGCATAGTACTGCTAGTTGTACTAAACCAAAAGATCAAGCTGAAAAAATGCAGTAATTGTGGAGGTAATCACAGCGCTAACTACAGATGTTGTCCTGTGTACTCTTTCGTCAAGCAGGCTATGGTGCAAAAACCTATATTAGCTCCAGTTTAAACAACAACCGCTTCCTCAGCCCCACCAAGTAATTGAACAATTGCTAACACAAGCTTTTATTCAGTCGCCTTGAGGCCACTATTGAAAATCTTGTGCAAACTATCAACAACTTTACAACAAATATGACAAGCATGATGCAAGAAATGCTACGAATGCAGAATACACTGCTTCAAACATTAATTAACAAGCCATGAACACCTTAAATATATGTTTCTGGAAAAAAATATTGATATAATGTTGGTCTCTGAAACTCATTTGACTTCAAGAAGCCTCTTTAAAATGATGGGCAACATTTTATATGATGCAAAGGACCCTAGAGAGAGAGCACGCGGTGGATCAGCAATTCTAATAAAGTCAAGACTCAAGCACTATATTCTTGATACATTTGTGAAGAACATCTACAAGCAACAAATATCTGCATTGAAAATGTTTGTATAAATTTCGTGACATCTTCAACTTACTTCCCTCCCAGATTTTCAATCACTGAGGATAAATACGAGAAATTATACATTTTATATATATTATAGGGCGATGTCCAACACAATTTCAAAAATCGGCTTGAATGTTATTTCGAGTGGGGAGCCTACGTACTGGCCTACTGACGTAAGAAAAATTCCAGATGTTATAGATGTCTGCCTCATAAAAAGAATTTCTAGGGAATTAATTCACGTTGAAGCTTCCCTAGATCTCTCGTCCGATCACTCTTTACCGATCGTTACAATATGTAGCCCACTGAGAAACGCTTTACCTCACCCATATGTTAAGATGATAAATCGTGTTAATATCTGAGCTGAGCATTTAAAATCCGTATTTACACCAAACTCATTTACCGGTGTTGCTAATTTGCCGAGTGTAGTTGTTCTACCCCCTCGACCCTTAAAATTTACGAAGTGTGATGTACAAAAACTAATTACCGAACTCAACCCGAAAAAAGCTCCCGGTGTTGATGGAATTAGTAACCAGATGCTGATTAAGTTACCCCGTACTGCAATTAGAATCCTGTTATGCATTTTTAACGCCTTTTTTTGACTGAAGTATTATTCACACTGCTGGAAGCTTGCCAAGGTTAAAATGATTCTAAAGCCAGGTAAATATCTTACCAAGGCTAAATAATATAGGCCAATAAGTTTACTGTCAATAATGTCAAAGCTTTTTGAAAAGCTACTCATGACAAAATTGTCTTAAATTTTAACTGATAATGGGCCATCATAGCACTATTGAGCAAACGCATGGATTGGTTCAATTTATAAGAAAAACATTTGAGGAAAAGAAGTATTGTTCTGCCCTGTTTATTGATGTTTCTCAGGCATTTGATAGTGTGGCATTAACGTCTGATTTTGAAATTGAAGACATACTTACCAATAAACATTCTAAATCTTTTGGAAAGTTACATTCTTGCACGAAAATTTACAGTTGTGGAAGGACACTTTATGAGAATGCCTGAAACTATCTCAACCGGAGTGCTACAGGGGAGTATATTGGGGTCATTTTTATATTTGATTTATACTTGTGATATGCCTGTGAGCAGTAGTATCCACACTTCTACATTTGCCCACGATACAGCCTGCCTTAGTATGCACGAAAATCCTAATGAGAAATCCCGCAAACTCCTGGAACACATTAGCCAGATGGAACTATGGTTTAACTGATTGAGAATTAAGGTAAATGAACAAAAGTGTGTTCAAGTAACATTTACCTTACGAAGAGGTACTTGTTCCCCATTCGGATTAATAATAAAGTTGTTCCTCAACATTCACATGTGAAATATCTTGTATACACCTTGATCGACGGCTACCATGGAAACATCACATTGACTAAAAGTTAACTCAAATGAAACTTAAATTAACTCAGGTACATTGGCTGATTGGCAGAAATTCAACACTCCGCCTAGACTGCAAACTTTTAATATACAAGTCACTTTTAAAGCCAATATGGTACTACGGAATTCAGCTATGGGGCACTGGTTCAGCTTCAAATGTTGATCAAATCCAAAGAAGGCAAAACAAAATTTTACGTTTGATAACATCGGCTCCATGGTTCATCAAAAATTCAAATATACGTCGTGATTTAAATATGCCACTAGTGACTGAAGAAATTGCAAAATACACAGGCAAATTTCTAACAAAACGTGTGTCACATCCTAATCCGCTTGCTCGTAATATTTTGAACTTTACTTATACTAAACACTCCAGATTAATGCTTTTTTTTGCCTATCACTAGTTATGTATTATTAATAACTATCAGTAAGTTATGTCCGACATTGGTCGGGGCTTGCTAATTATATTTTAAATTAAAGATTTAAATACTTATTGTTAGTTCATATATAAAGATACAATAAATAAAAATATGCATCAAAAAATTTTGTTTGGTTTGAAGTTTTGTTTCATTTTTTTTTGTTTAAACTAAAATTTTATAATCGTTTATCTCCTTTATCTATTTGGCTATTTTTATTACACATATTTTATTGCTTTTTCCAGGAAAAAGGATGAGTAATTGAAAAAAGGATTAATGAGAACAAACGTACATTTGCAGCACAAAAAAGGGTAGAAGAAAACAAGAAAAAAATCATAGTTAGTTTGAGTCTCTGCGTTAGGATATTTCATCATGCTATGTGTGTGTGAGTTGTGTTTGCATTAGATAATTTACCTAACTGAACTTGTGGGTGAAGTTTGTGTGTATTGGTCAGTTCTACTGTTATGGAAAGAACAAATATACTTGCAGATGTTTTTAATTAAATAAATAAAAACAATTTATACATTTGTATTTATAACATACATTTTATTTAAAAGTTTTCTTTTACTTTTGATACATAGGTTTATAGTCAAAAATTATTTTATATAAATTAAAAAGTTTTTAAGTTAATAAATATTCATTATAAAGTAATACACATGCACATATGTTAACATCCTGAATATAATCCTTTGTCATTACATCACAATCATATTTATGCAAGTTAGTCATTGCTATACATTCTTAATTCGTTTATCATTCTCAAGAAGAATTTCTTGTGGTCCTTATCAATATGACAACTATAAACACCTAGTAGTTCTTGTAATTCAGCTGATGAAGCCATTTCAGATAAAAACCAATGTAGCTCGCAAAAGGATGATTGAGTAACTAATTTAAATTTATCAGTTAAATACTATTTATTATTAAAAAATGTTATTGAAATGAGCAACAACAGTTCCCAGATGTTTTCAATGTTCTCTTTATTAAGAGATATTCATATGTATATATAATTTTTAGCTTGTTTATTAATTTTTTTTCAAAAAATAAAAAACGAGCTAAAATGAACTAAATTCATTGTATCTTTTCTTTTCATCTTTTAAATTTTATTGACACATCACATTAATTAATAAAAATATTTCATTCAATAAGAATTGAAATTACTGAACTTGAGCCTAACTATGAATTATTTCTGATTAAAATTCACTACAGTTCAATTAAAATATCTAAAAATTTCTCACTTAATACATCAAGGGCACGTGACAAAACTATGTTCACTTGGTAACCACTGTTCACTTGGTTATCAGTTTCAGAACGCTGGAATAACTAAAAAAAAAATTGTAGAATGCAACAACAAGTAACATAGACCACTACAAAAATACTTACATGCATGTACCCATGGTACATCGAATAAGTTAAAAAAAATTTATTTGATGATCGTAAAAAGATAAGTAAGAATAGTTAAACATACTGAGGTAGAGTAAAATAATTACGTGCTAACCTAAATAGAAAAATGAAAAATTGGAAAAAACAGAAAATTAATACTGATACTTATAAATGTGTTTACGAAAGGTAAATCAATTGTATACACAACAATCGTTTCTCATATTCCGTTTCATTGTACATTTAAGTTAAATAGCTGATGTTAATAAGAATCTCTACCCAAGTAGATAGTCTAGGGTGCTGATGAAGTGCGTGGCTGCACAGAAAAGTATCGGTATTTCCCCCAGCTTAAAGTCTAAGTTTAATTTTTCTTCTCTTCTTTAGAAACTCACATTAATTAATAAAAATATTTCATTCAATAAGAACTGAAATTACTGAACTTGAGCCTAACTATGAATTATTTCTGATTAAAATTCACTACAGTTCAATTAAAATATCTAAAAATGTCTCACTTAATACATCATGGGCACGTGACAAAAATATGTTCACTTGGCAATCACTGTTCACTTGGTTATCACAGTTTCAGAACGCTGGAATAACTAAAATAAAACTGTAGAATGCAACAACAAGTAACATAGACCACTACAAAAATACTTACATGCATGTACCGATGGTACATCGAATAAGTAAAAATAATTAATGTGATGATCGTAAAAAGATAAGTAAGAATAGTTAAACATACTGAGGTAGAGTAAAATAATTTCGTGCTAACCTAAATAGAAAAATGAAAAATTGGAAAAAACAGAAAATTAATAGTGATACTTATAAATGTGTTTACCAAAGGTAAATCAATTGTATACACAACAATCGTTTCTCATATTCCGTTTCATTGTACATTTAAGTTAAATAGCTGATGTTAATAAGAATCTCTACCCAAGTAGATAGTCTAGGGTGCTGATGAAGTGCGTGGCTGCACAGAAAAGTATCGGTATTTACCCCAGCTTAAAGTCTAAGTTTAATTTTTCTTCTCTTCTTTAGAAACTCACATTAATTAATAAAAATATTTCATTCAATAAGAACTGAAATTACTGAACTTGAGCCTAACTATGAATTATTTCTGATTAAAATTCACTACAGTTCAATTAAAATATCTAAAAATGTCTCACTTAATACATCATGGGCACGTGACAAAAATATGTTCACTTGGCAATCACTGTTCACTTGGTTATCACAGTTTCAGAACGCTGGAATAACTAAAATAAAACTGTAGAATGCAACAACAAGTAACATAGACCACTACAAGAATACTTACATGCATGTACCGATGGTACATCGAATAAGTAAAAATAATTAATGTGATGATCGTAAAAAGATAAGTAAGAATAGTTAAACATACTGAGGTAGAGTAAAATAATTTCGTGCTAACCTAAATAGAAAAATGAAAAATTGGAAAAAACAGAAAATTAATAGTGATACTTATAAATGTGTTTACCAAAGGTAAATCAATTGTATACACAACAATCGTTTCTCATATTCCGTTTCATTGTACATTTAAGTTAAATAGCTGATGTTAATAAGAATCTCTACCCAAGTAGATAGACGAGGGTGCTGATGAAGTGCGTGGCTGCACAGAAAAGTATCGGTATTTCCCCCAGCTTAAAGTCTAAGTTTAATTTTTCTTCTCTTCTTTAGAAACTCACATTAATTAATAAAAATATTTCATTCAATAAGAATTGAAATTACTGAACTTGAGCCTAACTATGAATTATTTCTGATTAAAATTCACTACAGTTCAATTAAAATATCTAAAAATTTCTCACTTAATACATCAAGGGCACGTGACAAAACTATGTTCACTTGGTAACCACTGTTCACTTGGTTATCAGTTTCAGAACGCTGGAATAACTAAAAAAAAAATTGTAGAATGCAACAACAAGTAACATAGACCACTACAAAAATACTTACATGCATGTACCCATGGTACATCGAATAAGTTAAAAAAAATTTATTTGATGATCGTAAAAAGATAAGTAAGAATAGTTAAACATACTGAGGTAGAGTAAAATAATTACGTGCTAACCTAAATAGAAAAATGAAAAATTGGAAAAAACAGAAAATTAATACTGATACTTATAAATGTGTTTACGAAAGGTAAATCAATTGTATACACAACAATCGTTTCTCATATTCCGTTTCATTGTACATTTAAGTTAAATAGCTGATGTTAATAAGAATCTCTACCCAAGTAGATAGTCTAGGGTGCTGATGAAGTGCGTGGCTGCACAGAAAAGTATCGGTATTTCCCCCAGCTTAAAGTCTAAGTTTAATTTTTCTTCTCTTCTTTAGAAACTCACATTAATTAATAAAAATATTTCATTCAATAAGAACTGAAATTACTGAACTTGAGCCTAACTATGAATTATTTCTGATTAAAATTCACTACAGTTCAATTAAAATATCTAAAAATGTCTCACTTAATACATCATGGGCACGTGACAAAAATATGTTCACTTGGCAATCACTGTTCACTTGGTTATCACAGTTTCAGAACGCTGGAATAACTAAAATAAAACTGTAGAATGCAACAACAAGTAACATAGACCACTACAAAAATACTTACATGCATGTACCGATGGTACATCGAATAAGTAAAAATAATTAATGTGATGATCGTAAAAAGATAAGTAAGAATAGTTAAACATACTGAGGTAGAGTAAAATAATTTCGTGCTAACCTAAATAGAAAAATGAAAAATTGGAAAAAACAGAAAATTAATAGTGATACTTATAAATGTGTTTACCAAAGGTAAATCAATTGTATACACAACAATCGTTTCTCATATTCCGTTTCATTGTACATTTAAGTTAAATAGCTGATGTTAATAAGAATCTCTACCCAAGTAGATAGTCTAGGGTGCTGATGAAGTGCGTGGCTGCACAGAAAAGTATCGGTATTTACCCCAGCTTAAAGTCTAAGTTTAATTTTTCTTCTCTTCTTTAGAAACTCACATTAATTAATAAAAATATTTCATTCAATAAGAACTGAAATTACTGAACTTGAGCCTAACTATGAATTATTTCTGATTAAAATTCACTACAGTTCAATTAAAATATCTAAAAATGTCTCACTTAATACATCATGGGCACGTGACAAAAATATGTTCACTTGGCAATCACTGTTCACTTGGTTATCACAGTTTCAGAACGCTGGAATAACTAAAATAAAACTGTAGAATGCAACAACAAGTAACATAGACCACTACAAGAATACTTACATGCATGTACCGATGGTACATCGAATAAGTAAAAATAATTAATGTGATGATCGTAAAAAGATAAGTAAGAATAGTTAAACATACTGAGGTAGAGTAAAATAATTTCGTGCTAACCTAAATAGAAAAATGAAAAATTGGAAAAAACAGAAAATTAATAGTGATACTTATAAATGTGTTTACCAAAGGTAAATCAATTGTATACACAACAATCGTTTCTCATATTCCGTTTCATTGTACATTTAAGTTAAATAGCTGATGTTAATAAGAATCTCTACCCAAGTAGATAGACGAGGGTGCTGATGAAGTGCGTGGCTGCACAGAAAAGTATCGGTATTTCCCCCAGCTTAAAGTCTAAGTTAAATTTTTCTTCTCTTCTTTAGAAACTCACATTAATTAATAAAAATATTTCATTCAATAAGAATTGAAATTACTGAACTTGAGCCTAACTATGAATTATTTCTGATTAAAATTCACTACAGTTCAATTAAAATATCTAAAAATTTCTCACTTAATACATCAAGGGCACGTGACAAAACTATGTTCACTTGGTAACCACTGTTCACTTGGTTATCAGTTTCAGAACGCTGGAATAACTAAAAAAAAATTGTAGAATGCAACAACAAGTAACATAGACCACTACAAAAATACTTACATGCATGTACCCATGGTACATCGAATAAGTTAAAAAAAATTTATTTGATGATCGTAAAAAGATAAGTAAGAATAGTTAAACATACTGAGGTAGAGTAAAATAATTACGTGCTAACCTAAATAGAAAAATGAAAAATTGGAAAAAACAGAAAATTAATACTGATACTTATAAATGTGTTTACGAAAGGTAAATCAATTGTATACACAACAATCGTTTCTCATATTCCGTTTCATTGTACATTTAAGTTAAATAGCTGATGTTAATAAGAATCTCTACCCAAGTAGATAGTCTAGGGTGCTGATGAAGTGCGTGGCTGCACAGAAAAGTATCGGTATTTCCCCCAGCTTAAAGTCTAAGTTTAATTTTTCTTCTCTTCTTTAGAAACTCACATTAATTAATAAAAATATTTCATTCAATAAGAATTGAAAATACTGAACTTGAGCCTGACTATGAATTATTTCTGATTTTATTGAAATTAAAATTTTTGCATTTAGTTTTGATTCTTCTTCTTTTTCCATATGTTGTCTTCTATAGGAGGAGCAAGAGCAGGTGTCTGGTCCACATGTTTCATTTTAGACCAACAACAATTCTCATAATGCTCTCCATATTTATTTTTCATTGTTTTCAAGCTGCTTGTAATCTCCAAATGTGTTTGAATATTGATGAGCTTATATTTGTCTTCATCAGAAACAATATGAGAGCATCTTTTTAAGAAGTTATATATATCTTTTAATATTCTAACTACTGAGTATGACTACATGAGTGTACGAAATGATTATGAAAGTTTTATTATTTATACTCTAAAAATTACTTACTTCATCGTTCTTTTCTTCTTTTTTAACAAAAAGATACAAAATATTTAAATTTTTTTATTATTTTTTATTCTAATTATGTCTTAAACTAATTATAAAATATACACAATTAGTATGGTTACAATATTTTTCTTATTTCGTTTGTAAGAGGAATATATTCAAACATTTTATCATGTATAATTAAACAATATGCAAATGTATTAGATGGAATATTTTTTAAGGTTTTTAATTCAATACGAATATCGATAATTCCATTTTTAACTGTTTCAATTTTGATTAGTAACATCTAAAGCTATTATTGGCACCATAGTTTTGAAGTTTTCTGGGGTTAATAATGGTTGAGATTCACGTGAATAATAACTTTGTTGAAATATTAAGTACATATCGTATAGAATTGCAAAACGAATTTAAGATTTAAATCATCATAGGGATATGTAACACTTATATCACCATGTTGAAACTTGTTTTCACCATTTCAAAGACCCAATAAAAAACGTGGTCTTTCGTTTTCGGTAGCTAGCTTAACATTCCATAAAACTGTACTTTCTGGAAGTAATGGATAGCAATACCATATCCCAACTTCTAAAACATATATTTAATGGGATACGATTGTTTATTGTGTTAAACATCTGCAATTTGTACGAATCAACAAGTTGAATGTGTTGTACTTTCCAAGTAATATTTAAAATTGATAACTTAATTTTTTCAGCTGTCGTTTGAGATTTAAGAAATTGTCTATCATCTGTGGATCGTGAAAGTACCAATTCATGCTTAGAATTAACTATAATTTTATTAAAGTCTTCAGCAAATCCGAGTAAATATTTTAATGGTACACACAAATTAAAATAACCCTTTTCAAGCGTAAGATCATCACTTTCAGATTTATTCAGCGAGACATGGTTTTTTAATTCTGTTGCAATACCCAAATGCCGTGTACGATGAATTTCTATACCATTAATTTCATAACGAACTTCATCAAAAAGATGTGCCATGCAATTGTTTAAGAGACGTATGGATGCAGAAACTATTGAATCTTCCTTTGTAGCAAGTCTTTCTATGTATATAGGACTTTCACTTGGTAAAACATACAAATCTTGATTTTGAATCGTTATACGAATCTCATTATTTTTAAATGATTTTAAATATGATATGTAGCTGTGGTATTCTTTCTTGACATTTGAGTTATCAAATTGCGGTTCATGTTAATGATACACTCATTGTTCCTGTATCTTTACGCTTTTACTTTTAGATGAAACCCTAAATTTTTTAAAAACTCCTTATTGGCCTCACGAAAAATAATATTTTGTTTCTGTTGTATTATTTCTTTAATTTGTCGTTTTTTCTGTTTCTTGATATATTGCATTCGATAGCGTTCCGGTTTCGTGTTTCGTTGATAAGGCTAAAATGAATGGTGAATGCTTTTGCAACCCAGTTTTATTATATATAATCATTCTCCAATAGGCTTTAAATGCAATCGTACTGTTAATTTTGCACCACGAAAATTTATTAAGTGTCCGTTTTGATCAACGTCTTTCAAAATAAGACTGTTTATTATTCTTGGAGCCTCAGTTATTTTATATCCTGGACTGACGTTAAGTGAAAACTGATGCAAAATAAATTGAATCTGTAGTACTTTTTATGAATTTTTTCAGAGTATTGTAATTTGCTCGTAAGTCCGGCGATCGTTTTGCATTTATATTGTGATATTTATTTGCTAATACTTCAGCTATATCTAATAATTTATATGAGCCAACTGGAACTTCTATTTCATGAGTCCCAATGTGAAATAAATTGTTTTCGACATCAACATTTGGGATTGAGTGATACGTATCGAAACTTATTAAGCCGCAAACATAGTTTTCATTTAGTTCGATCGGTGGAAAATAATTTGCAACAAGATATAAACAGTCTCCGTTCAATGTTAATGTAATTGACAATTTAACGGTTAATGTTTGAATAAATTTTGCAATGATTTTTATGATGATGTATTATCGATATTAATCCAAGAGTTATGAATCCCAACCATTTAATGTAAAGCGTATTATCTCTTCTTTTTAAAATTTTTTCAACTAAATATGTTTCTGGAAATTTAGTTTTCATTAGCTCATGTTCGTTAAAACCACTTTTAATTTCATGATAGTCTTGTAATATATAAGTATTATAGTGTTTCCACACTGCAAGTTAAAACCTGGTTTTAACGTTAAAATCATAAACAGCTGATTTTTCACACTGCACGTTTGTTTTAACTCACAGACTGCCTAATAACTTTGCTCAATTTTATTACAATTATTTGGCAAACTGTACAACTGCTTTCGTTTGTATGAAAAACTCGGAAATTTTTTAGCGTTGTAAAATGGAAATTACTTTATATTTTGTAAATAAATGTTTCAAAATTATGGAACTACTTATAGAAAGTTAAGAAGTGCTTGAAAATTAAATTATCGTATATAAAAAATACACAAATACATTACAAAATAAAACTTTTTTATCGGCGAATCGATGTTAGTCATATCGTCTTCCCAGAGGTCAATGAAAATATTTTCTTTGTTTTTCTTTCAAAAAAGTATTTTTTTCCATAATATTTTGATTATTGTTGCTTCTGCATCCACTTTTAAGTTGAAAATTTTTCAAGCGACATCTATTGTTATTCACTGGAATGAACATTGTCTGCTGGTTTCGGTCATTTTGACTTGACAGCACTAAATTTAGCACAGCGAAAACAAGGTATGTTATTAATCATATTATCATCATAACCTTCAGCATCATCAAAGTTATCCGAACTATCATCGGATGGTAGAGATGGAAGTTCTGAATCTAATATATCATTATTTGATTGATAAGCATCTGATTTGTAATCAAGTGGTTTTTTAATTATCTTTTTTAAAGGTTTTGCTGTAGGTGTATATGTATCTTTCAGTAAATCACCGGATTGATAATCATAAATTTTTTTAATTATCTTATTCAGGGGTTTCGTTACAGGCTTAAATGTATGTTCCAATAAATTGAGTCTATCTTCTTCATTCAATTTTATATTTTTTAGTTTTTCTTTTAATGTCGTTCTTGTTTTAACAATATCTTTTAATAATTTGTTATTATTCATTTCGAACTAATTTGTATCTGGTTGTTAACTGCTTTGTATCTGATATTTATCTGGTTTATATCTGCTCTGTATCTACTTTTATCTGCTCTGTATCAGCTTTTTATCAGCTTCTGGAAAAAACCACTTACAGTTCTATGAATTTATCAAAATCTTTTCTATATCGTCCCTTATTTACCGCATCGTCCTTACTAATAACACCGAATCCACATTAATCTTTCCAGCACTCAATACATATATCCGTAAATTCTATAAACGACATATCTCCAACAACATGATCATTATATAAATGTCGTAAATTCATTTCATCTTGTTTAAATATTATGATCATAATCGCATTATCACGTTTTAGATGTTTGGGAGTTTTTGTATATGTTTGACATAAATAAAAGCAGTCAATATGCTTATGTCTAGCCATGCAAAAGTAGTCTTATATTATCTTGTTTACCACAAATAACGTCATCAAATATTATGGAATTAGAATTTGCTTCAGCGGGACTTAAAAATTTTTCATTTTCCGAAAATGTAAAAAGATTAATTCCTTTTATCGGATCGATCAGTTTCTTAAGATAACAGTATTTGGGTTAATATAAAGACTTGGAATATATATTTATATAAGTTTCTGAAACTAAGACCATTAGGACTTTCTATTGGACTAATCATTACGTTAGTTTTACCGCAGTTTGAAGGTCCTACAATTAGTGCACGTATTGAATTGGGTAATAATGTGGTATGTTAAATTTTAGTTTTCTGTTCTTGTGATACGTCAACATTTCTTATAACAGTTTGTTTTGCTTGCTCTACTAATCGCATATTGATAACTAATATGTTTTTGCTATAAATTCAATCTTATATACGGAAATCTCAACATTTTCATTTTTAGTATGGAACACATTATACATACATATGTATATTAGAGAAGAATAAACATTAACATGGTTATAAACTATAACAAAGGAGTTAGAGATAATAAAATAATGAAATATGCAGTAAAAATATAAAAATATGTACTTAAAACTAATAAAATATGCATTTATCAAATTTTCAATATTTAAGAACATTAGAAACTTAAAAAATCAGCTTCATTGCTCTCTTAGCAAACATTTTGACATTAAAAACTTAAAAAAACATAAAAAGCTCAGCTTCAATGCTTTTTTTCACAAATATTTTGTCAAATCATATGGAATACAAAATACGAGTAAAGTTCAGTCGAACTTTTATTTACATACATTAATGAATAAATGTTTCTTTTTAAATTGTCAAGGGTAAATCTTTGACGATTTTTCTGGAAAAAATTTTATGCACTAAAAATTTAATTTTGGTGCGCATTTAAATGCTGCTATTTTGTTTGTGGAATATTCAGTTTCTAAGTTTTCGTTGTTAGAACTACATTGATACAATTTGTTGCATATATTTTAATTTATTTCTTACCGCATCTTAAATTAATTCAACTTGAGGTTTTAAAGTCACGAAAGCTTTTAATTGAGATATAGTGTGAACAAGAGAGCAATACTGTGTGTGCACAAATATCAATTTAGGCAGAAGGCTTTCGGATACTATATTTCTATTAATAAAATTAAAGAAATTTTAAAGTAAAGCAACTTGCCCCCATATGCAAAAAATAACGTGTGCTTCAAGTGTACGTTAAAACCAGTTTTTGTATGAAAATTTTGTTTTAACGTACACTTCAAGCACATGTTATTTTTTTATTGCAAATGGGTGAACGTTTTTTGACAAAAATTTCTTTAATTTTATTAATAGAAATATAGTATCCGACAGCGTTCTGCCACATCCCCCATCTAGTTACTGTAGAATGCATCCGTATCGTATCACTGGATATTTTTCATTAAAGGCTGTGTTATTTTGTTATTTATTAAAATGTTTTCTGGTATATGATTGTACTTTATATTTAATTTTTTGAAAATTGTTTTAAAATTTATATTGAAAACGTTGTCTAATAATTTTCATTAGTTGAAAACTTTTGAGAGAGAGACACAAAATTGTAAGCAACTTATTTTATAATATTAATTATTAAATATATTATAATTGTAATTATTTAATTTATATTGTAGTGAATAAACATTTGGCAAATAATTAAGCAACGTTTGTTCAATAACATTTTTATTCAAATTTTGTAGCGTTTTGTGTTCCCTGGTTTTTGCAATATTTACGGCATTTTTACTGTTATCAACCGTTTTATTTCTTTCTCCATGTGTTTGTACAATTTCATATAATTTTGATCTGTATTCGGGTACTGTTTGGCGTATATCATCGCGAAAGGGTGGCAAGACGTCAACACTTAATTCCAACTCCGGTATAGAGTTGCGAAATTTTTCCACATATGCATGATTTAGAGCTTGGTGGGCGGTTAAACGCCCCATAGGATCCAGTACCAGCAAAGATTTTACCAAATCTAAGGCATCTGTAGATGCTCCGCACAGCAAATCATTTAAATTCGTTTTTTTATCCTTCAAAATTGGCTTGTTCAATAAAATAGAGCCGAAACCGGCACCAACCGCACGAACATCCTGTTCCGTTATATCCGGTAGGGTGTAAACTATTTTTTCAATCTGATTTATAGTACTGCTTCCTTGAAATATCGGTTTCCCTCTTAGCATTTCAGCTAATATACAGCCTAAACTCCACATATCGATGCCCTTGGTATACCTTTTGCTAGCCACTAGAATTTCTGGCGCCCGATACCATCTTGTGGCCACATAGTCCGTTAGCAGAAGCTCTGAGGGCTTATCCCTTGCCATGTCATTGTTGTCGCCACTTAAACAATGATACGCTACTGAACGTGCTAAACCAAAATCAGCTAATTTACATCTGCATTTGCTGTCGATTAATATATTGCTGGGCTTTAAATCTCTATGTATTACATTTCCCGAGTGTATATATTTGATGGCATTGATCAATTGATACATGACGTAACGTTTATGAATGTCTTTCAATATCGTACCTCTTTTGATAATATTGTGTAGATCACTTTCCATATATGCAATTTAACAATATTTGGATGACTTCGAAAAGCTTTAAGAAAAACAATCTCACGAAATGTACGCTGAGCATCAGTTTCATCGCGAAAAGCATCAAAAATTTTCTTAACAGCAATTGTTTCATTTGTCCGTTTATCCAAAGCTTTCCAAACAATGCCATAAACACCTTTGCCCAAACTCTTTTTAATGTCAAGAATTTTCGATATACCCTCATCGATTTCGAACTGAATATTCCGTACTGTCTCTTTAGGGAATCAATAATCAACTGAATATTACATCTTGTACTTTCTTTGCCAACGATAAGATCACCAACATCAATTAACGTTGCAACAACCAGTTCCAATGACAACGAGCCGGAAAATGTCGTTCAATATTCTAACCCAGAAAGTTTAAGCCAGACTCGAGAGAGCCAAGAACAGGTAACAAGTCATATTAATAAACGTTTAGAAGAAATGCAGACTCTTTTATTAAATCAAATAAGAGCCATGCAGTCTCTAGTGGAGACAAATAATATAAATACACAGAATTCAATTACTGTCCTAAGAGACGAACTACGAATTGTATAGTCAAATGTTGTGTGTTTAAATAATCCAAACACATCAGAAAGCCATCTTGACAGTTCGAATGCAGCATATGTAAATGTTTCAACAGTTCCAAATCGGTTAGAAACGTCTCTTACCACTTCAAATGTTAATGTCGCAACTACAGCAAATATACCATTTCCAAATTGTAATATATCTTCTTCAATTACATCATGTACTTCGTATTCAAATAATCTTATGTTTAATGCCATTCCGTCACTATCCACTTTTGTAAACTCTCAACCTATAGTTCATAATGCGCCATTTATTTCACACCCCACACAATCAAGTTGGTCTCAATCTTTAAACAATCATCGACAAAAGAAAATTTATCCTTTACCAAAATTTTCTGGATTACCAGAAGATTGGCAAACTTTTTATGAAACCTTTGTATCTTCAACTCAAGAGTTCGAGTATTCTGATCTGCACAATATTATGCGCCTTAGAGAAAGTCTTGAAGGAGATGCGCGAGAATCAGTCACAGCATTATTAGTAAGCTCCAGAAATGTAAATGCAATAATTGAAACTTTATCGCAAATGTATGGACGCCCAGAACAATTAATAAAATCTCAAATTCAAAAAGTTAGATCATTGCCATCAGTAAAGGAAACAGATTTAAACTCTCTTATTCATTTTGCAAATAAAATTGGCAATATGACTACTTTCTTAGAATCTGTTGGAGGGAGCTATAATCTGACTAATCCATTACTTTTGAGTGAACTCCTTACGAAACTACCTGTATCAAAACGACTTCAATGGGCGGAAAGATGTTTGACCCTTGATCGCGTTCCGACCATATCCGACTTTTCAAATTTTCTTTCTAATTTGAGAAAGATTTCTAATATGGTCACCGATGCTCTTCCATTAACCGATACATCAATGGAAAATAAAAAATACGCCCTTGTGACTATGAATAAAAAATGTAAGCTATGTGGTAATGAATGCAAGTCATTAGCACATTGTAAAACCTTTTTAGATTTGCCAATTGCTTCAAAATGGCAAACGGTTAGATCATTCAAAGTTTGTTTTTGCTGTTTGAAATTTGGTCACCACGCAAGCTCCTGTTATTGATGGAGCTAACGTATCAATAATAGACTCAGAAATTGTTCAGAAACTAGGTATCTCTGGTCGAAAAGACACTTTAGAGTTACAGTGGATAAATAATCATGTTTCTCGAGAACAAACTCAAATAATAGATGTTGAGTTAAGCGGTTTAGAAAATAATAATAATAGATACAATATGAAAAATGTATATGTGTCGACACGTTTAGACCTTCCAAGTCAAAGTCTCAATACATCCAAATATGATTATATAATGAGTAATTTACCTGTTGAAATGTCCAATTTTAATTATAATCAAATAAAACCTAAAATGATAATAAGTTTAGCCCATGCCTATTTAACTGTTCCAATTGAAACACCGCAATCATTATCTCCAAATGTGCGTAAAGATAAATTTTAAAATTTATAACCCTAGACACAAACCGTCTTCTTTAACAGAGCTCTGTTAACAAAAAAACAGAGCTCTGTTAACTAATAATAATTAGTTTTTTCCCATAAAATGGACTTAATACCCAATTTTTCAAGCAAAATAAACCAGAAAATTTAAACCAAGAGACTTCTCTATGCCTCCTTTATATAGATATAACATTTCATAATACCAAAAACACAAAAAATCCATATCTTCACCCACAGTCATAAATTGGTTTTTAGTAATTTTTTTCAAAAACCGTAGGAGATGGGGTAAAAAAGAATATTGGAGGCGACTCCTGGACGCCTCTGGATCAATGTCCAATAGTCAAAAGTCTTAACAGTCTGTTTTTGTAAAAATAACAGCACAATTTCAAAAAATAAAATTTGAAATTTGAAAAATAATGTTGGTAATTTTTTTCAAAAACCGTAGGAGATGGGGTAAAAAAGAATATTGGAGGAGACTCCTGGACGCCTCTGGATCAATGTCCAATAGTCAAAAGTCTTAACAGCCTGTTTTTGTAAAAATTACAGCACAATTTCAAAAAATAAAATTTAAAATTTGAAAAATAATGTTGGTAATTTTTTTCAAAAACCGTAGGAGATGGGGTAAAAACGAATATTGGAGGAGACTCCTGGACGCCTCTGGATCAATGTCCAATAGTCAAAAGTCTTAACAGCCTGTTTTTGTAAAAATTACAGCACAATTTCAAAAAATAAAATTTAAAATTTGAAAAATAATGTTAGTAATTTTTTTCAAAAACCGTAGGAGATGGGGTAAAAACGAATATTGGCGGAGACTCCTGGACGCCTCTGGATCAATGTCCAATAGTCAAAAGTCTTAACAGCCTGTTTTTGTAAAAATTACAGCACAATTTAAAAAAATATATAATATAATAATATTATTATTATTAATATTAATATATAATATAATAATATATAATATAATAATATATAATATATAATATAATAATATATATATTCTTTTTTACCCCATCTCCTACGGTTTTTGAAAAAAATGACCAACATTATTTTTCAAATTTCAAATTTTATTTTTTGAAATTGTGCTGTAATTTTTACAAAAACAGGCTGTTAAGACTTTTGACTATTGGACATTGATCCAGAGGCGTCCAGGAGTCTCCTCCAATATTCTTTTTTACCCCATCTCCTACCGTTTTTGAAAAAAATGACCAACATTATTTTTCAAATTTCAAATTTTATTTTTTGAAATTGTGCTGTAATTTTTACAAAAACAGGCTGTTACGACTTTTGACTATTGGACATTGATCCAGAGGCGTCCAGGAGTCTCCTCCAATATTCTTTTTTACCCCATCTCCTACGGTTTTTGAAAAAAATTACCAACATTTTTCAAATTTCAAATTTTATTTTTTGAAATTGTGCTGTAATTTTTACAAAAACAGGCTGTTAAGACTTTTGACTATTGGACATTGATCCAGAGGCGTCCAGGAGTCTCCTCCAATATTCTTTTTTACCCCATCTCCTACGGTTTTTGAAAAAAATTACCAACATTATTTTTTAAATTTTATTTTTTGAAATTGTGCTGTAATTTTTACTAAAACAGGCTGTTAAGACTTTTGACTATTGGACATTGATCCAGAGGCGTCCAGGAGTCTCCTCCAATATTCTTTTTTACCCCATCTCCTACGGTTTTTGAAAAAAATTACCAACATTTTTCAAATTTCAAATTTTATTTTTTGAAATTGTGCTGTAATTTTTACAAAAACAGGCTGTTAAGACTTTTGACTATTGGACATTGATCCAGAGGCGTCCAGGAGTCTCCTCCAATATTCTTTTTTACCCCATCTCCTACGGTTTTTGAAAAAAATTACCAACATTATTTTTCAAATTTTAAATTTTATTTTTTGAAATTGTGCTGTAATTTTTACAAAAACAGGCTGTTACGACTTTTGACTATTGGACATTGATCCAGAGGCGTCCAGGAGTCTCATCCAATATTCTTTTTTACCCCATCTCCTACGGTTTTTGAAAAAAATGACCAACATTATTTTTCAAATTTCAAATTTTATTTTTTGAAATTGTGCTGTAATTTTTACAAAAACAGGCTGTTAAGACTTTTGACTATTGGACATTGATCCAGAGGCGTCCAGGAGTCTCCTCCAATATTCTTTTTTACCCCATCTCCTACCGTTTTTGAAAAAAATGACCAACATTATTTTTCAAATTTCAAATTTTATTTTTTGAAATTGTGCTGTAATTTTTACAAAAACAGGCTGTTAAGACTTTTGACTATTGGACATTGATCCAGAGGCGTCCAGGAGTCTCCTCCAATATTCTTTTTTACCCCATCTCCTACGGTTTTTGAAAAAAATTACCAACATTTTTCAAATTTCAAATTTTATTTTTTGAAATTGTGCTGTAATTTTTACAAAAACAGGCTGTTAAGACTTTTGACTATTGGACATTGATCCAGAGGCGTCCAGGAGTCTCCTCCAATATTCTTTTTTACCCCATCTCCTACGGTTTTTAAAAAAAATGACCAACATTATTTTTCAAATTTCAAATTTTATTTTTTGAAATTGTGCTGTAATTTTTACAAAAACAGGATGTTAAGACTTTTGACTATTGGACATTGATCCAGAGGCGTCCAGGAGTCTCCTCCAATATTCTTTTTTACCCCATCTCCTACGGTTTTTGAAAAAAATTACCAACATTATTTTTTAAATTTTATTTTTTGAAATTGTGCTGTAATTTTTACTAAAACAGGCTGTTAAGACTTTTGACTATTGGACATTGATCCAGAGGCGTCCAGGAGTCTCCTCCAATATTCTTTTTTACCCCATCTCCTACGGTTTTTGAAAAAAATTACCAACATTTTTCAAATTTCAAATTTTATTTTTTGAAATTGTGCTGTAATTTTTACAAAAACAGGCTGTTAAGACTTTTGACTATTGGACATTGATCCAGAGGCGTCCAGGAGTCTCCTCCAATATTCTTTTTTACCCCATCTCCTACGGTTTTTGAAAAAAATTACCAACATTATTTTTCAAATTTTAAATTTTATTTTTTGAAATTGTGCTGTAATTTTTACAAAAACAGGCTGTTAAGACTTTTGACTATTGGACATTGATCCAGAGGCGTCCAGGAGTCTCCTCCAGTATTCTTTTTTACCCCATCTCCTACGGTTTTTGAAAAAAATGACCAACTTTATTTTTCAAATTTCAAATTTTATTTTTTGAAATTGTGCTGTAATTTTTACAAAAACAGGATGTTAAGACTTTTGACTATTGGACATTGATCCAGAGGCGTCCAGGAGTCTCCTCCAATATTCTTTTTTACCCCATCTCCTACGGTTTTTGAAAAAAATTACCAACATTATTTTTTAAATTTTATTTTTTGAAATTGTGCTGTAATTTTTACTAAAACAGGCTGTTAAGACTTTTGACTATTGGACATTGATCCAGAGGCGTCCAGGAGTCTCCTCCAATATTCTTTTTTACCCCATCTCCTACCGTTTTTGAAAAAAATGACCAACATTATTTTTCAAATTTCAAATTTTATTTTTTGAAATTGTGCTGTAATTTTTACAAAAACAGGCTGTTAAGACTTTTGACTATTGGACATTGATCCAGAGGCGTCCAGGAGTATCCTCCAATATTCTTTTTTACCCCATCTCCTACGGTTTTTGAAAAAAATTACCAACATTATTTTTCAAATTTTAAATTTTATTTTTTGAAATTGTGCTGTAATTTTTACAAAAACAGGCTGTTACGACTTTTGACTATTGGACATTGATCCAGAGGCGTCCAGGAGTCTCCTCCAATATTCTTTTTTACCCCATCTCCTACGGTTTTTGAAAAAAATGACCAACATTATTTTTCAAATTTCAAATTTTATTTTTTGAAATTGTGCTGTAATTTTTACAAAAACAGGCTGTTAAGACTTTTGACTATTGGACATTGATCCAGAGGCGTCCAGGAGTCTCCTCCAATATTCTTTTTTACCCCATCTCCTACCGTTTTTGAAAAAAATGACCAACATTATTTTTCAAATTTCAAATTTTATTTTTTGAAATTGTGCTGTAATTTTTACAAAAACAGGCTGTTACGACTTTTGACTATTGGACATTGATCCAGAGGCGTCCAGGAGTCTCCTCCAATATTCTTTTTTACCCCATCTCCTACGGTTTTTGAAAAAAATTACCAACATTTTTCAAATTTCAAATTTTATTTTTTGAAATTGTGCTGTAATTTTTACAAAAACAGGCTGTTAAGACTTTTGACTATTGGACATTGATCCAGAGGCGTCCAGGAGTCTCCTCCAATATTCTTTTTTACCCCATCTCCTACGGTTTTTGAAAAAAATTACCAACATTATTTTTTAAATTTTATTTTTTGAAATTGTGCTGTAATTTTTACTAAAACAGGCTGTTAAGACTTTTGACTATTGGACATTGATCCAGAGGCGTCCAGGAGTCTCCTCCAATATTCTTTTTTACCCCATCTCCTACGGTTTTTGAAAAAAATTACCAACATTTTTCAAATTTCAAATTTTATTTTTTGAAATTGTGCTGTAATTTTTACAAAAACAGGCTGTTAAGACTTTTGACTATTGGACATTGATCCAGAGGCGTCCAGGAGTCTCCTCCAATATTCTTTTTTACCCCATCTCCTACGGTTTTTGAAAAAAATTACCAACATTTTTCAAATTTCAAATTTTATTTTTTGAAATTGTGCTGTAATTTTTACAAAAACAGGCTGTTAAGACTTTTGACTATTGGACATTGATCCAGAGGCGTCCAGGAGTCTCCTCCAATATTCTTTTTTACCCCATCTCCTACGGTTTTTGAAAAAAATTACCAACATTATTTTTCAAATTTTAAATTTTATTTTTTGAAATTGTGCTGTAATTTTTACAAAAACAGGCTGTTACGACTTTTGACTATTGGACATTGATCCAGAGGCGTCCAGGAGTCTCCTCCAATATTCTTTTTTACCCCATCTCCTACGGTTTTTGAAAAAAATGACCAACATTATTTTTCAAATTTCAAATTTTATTTTTTGAAATTGTGCTGTAATTTTTACAAAAACAGGCTGTTAAGACTTTTGACTATTGGACATTGATCCAGAGGCGTCCAGGAGTCTCCTCCAATATTCTTTTTTACCCCATCTCCTACCGTTTTTGAAAAAAATGACCAACATTATTTTTCAAATTTCAAATTTTATTTTTTGAAATTGTGCTGTAATTTTTACAAAAACAGGCTGTTAAGACTTTTGACTATTGGACATTGATCCAGAGGCGTCCAGGAGTCTCCTCCAATATTCTTTTTTACCCCATCTCCTACGGTTTTTGAAAAAAATTACCAACATTTTTCAAATTTCAAATTTTATTTTTTGAAATTGTGCTGTAATTTTTACAAAAACAGGCTGTTAAGACTTTTGACTATTGGACATTGATCCAGAGGCGTCCAGGAGTCTCCTCCAATATTCTTTTTTACCCCATCTCCTACGGTTTTTAAAAAAAATTACCAACATTATTTTTCAAATTTTAAATTTTATTTTTTGAAATTGTGCTGTAATTTTTACAAAAACAGGCTGTTAAGACTTTTGACTATTGGACATTGATCCAGAGGCGTCCAGGAGTCTCCTCCAATATTCTTTTTTACCCCATCTCCTACGGTTTTTGAAAAAAATGACCAACATTATTTTTCAAATTTCAAATTTTATTTTTTGAAATTGTGCTGGAATTTTCACAAAAACAGGATGTTAAGACTTTTGACTATTGGACATTGATCCAGAGGCGTCCAGGAGTCTCCTCCAATATTCTTTTTTACCCCATCTCCTACGGTTTTTGAAAAAAATTACCAACATTTTTCAAATTTCAAATTTTATTTTTTGAAATTGTGCTGTAATTTTTACAAAAACAGGCTGTTAAGACTTTTGACTATTGGACATTGATCCAGAGGCGTCCAGGAGTCTCCTCCAATATTATTTTTTACCCCATCTCCTACGGTTTTTGAAAAAAATTACCAACATTATTTTTCAAATTTTAATTTTATTTTTTGAAATTGTGCTGTAATTTTTACAAAAACAGGCTGTTAAGACTTTTGACTATTGGACATTGATCCAGAGGCGTCCAGAAGTCTCCTCCAATATTCTTTTTTACCCCATCTCCTACGGTTTTTGAAAAAAATGACCAACATTATTTTTCAAATTTCAAATTTTATTTTTTGAAATTGTGCTGTAATTTTTACAAAAACAGGATGTTAAGACTTTTGACTATTGGACATTGATCCAGAGGCGTCCAGGAGTCTCCTCCAATATTCTTTTTTACCCCATCTCCTACGGTTTTTGAAAAAAATTACCAACATTATTTTTTAAATTTTATTTTTTGAAATTGTGCTGTAATTTTTACTAAAACAGGCTGTTAAGACTTTTGACTATTGGACATTGATCCAGAGGCGTCCAGGAGTCTCCTCCAATATTCTTTTTTACCCCATCTCCTACGGTTTTTGAAAAAAATTACCAACATTATTTTTCAAATTTCAAATTTTATTTTTTGAAATTGTGCTGTAATTTTTACTAAAACAGGCTGTTAAGACTTTTGACTATTGGACATTGATCCAGAGGCGTCCAGGAGTCTCCTCCAATATTCTTTTTTACCCCATCTCCTACGGTTTTTGAAAAAAATGACCAACATTATTTTTCAAATTTCAAATTTTATTTTTTGAAATTGTGCTGTAATTTTTACAAAAACAGGCTGTTAAGACTTTTGACTATTGGACATTGATCCAGAGGCGTCCAGGAGTCTCCTCCAATATTCTTTTTTACCCCATCTCCTACGGTTTTTGAAAAAAATGACCAACATTATTTTTCAAATTTCAAATTTTATTTTTTGAAATTGTGCTGTAATTTTTACAAAAACAGGCTGTTAAGACTTTTGACTATTGGACATTGATCCAGAGGCGTCCAGGAGTCTCCTCCAATATTCTTTTTTACCCCATCTCCTACGGTTTTTGAAAAAAATGACCAACATTATTTTTCAAATTTCAAATTTTATTTTTTGAAATTGTGCTGTAATTTTTACAAAAACAGGCTGTTAAGACTTTTGACTATTGGACATTGATCCAGAGGCGTCCAGGAGTCTCCTCCAATATTCTTTTTTACCCCATCTCCTACGGTTTTTGAAAAAAATTACCAACATTTTTCAAATTTCAAATTTTATTTTTTGAAATTGTGCTGTAATTTTTACAAAAACAGGCTGTTAAGACTTTTGACTATTGGACATTGATCCAGAGGCGTCCAGGAGTCTCCTCCAATATTCTTTTTTACCCCATCTCCTACGGTTTTTGAAAAAAATTACCAACATTATTTTTCAAATTTTAAATTTTATTTTTTGAAATTGTGCTGTAATTTTTACAAAACCAGGCTGTTAAGACTTTTGACTATTGGACATTGATCCAGAGGCGTCCAGGAGTCTCCTCCAATATTCTTTTTTACCCCATCTCCTACGGTTTTTGAAAAAAATGACCAACATTATTTTTCAAATTTCAAATTTTATTTTTTGAAATTGTGCTGGAATTTTCACAAAAACAGGATGTTAAGACTTTTGACTATTGGACATTGATCCAGAGGCGTCCAGGAGTCTCCTCCAATATTCTTTTTTACCCCATCTCCTACGGTTTTTGAAAAAAATTACCAACATTTTTCAAATTTCAAATTTTATTTTTTGAAATTGTGCTGTAATTTTTACAAAAACAGGCTGTTAAGACTTTTGACTATTGGACATTGATCCAGAGGCGTCCAGGAGTCTCCTCCAATATTATTTTTTACCCCATCTCCTACGGTTTTTGAAAAAAATTACCAACATTATTTTTCAAATTTTAAATTTTATTTTTTGAAATTGTGCTGTAATTTTTACAAAAACAGGCTGTTAAGACTTTTGACTATTGGACATTGATCCAGAGGCGTCCAGAAGTCTCCTCCAATATTCTTTTTTACCCCATCTCCTACGGTTTTTGAAAAAAATGACCAACATTATTTTTCAAATTTCAAATTTTATTTTTTGAAATTGTGCTGTAATTTTTACAAAAACAGGATGTTAAGACTTTTGACTATTGGACATTGATCCAGAGGCGTCCAGGAGTCTCCTCCAATATTCTTTTTTACCCCATCTCCTACGGTTTTTGAAAAAAATTACCAACATTATTTTTTAAATTTTATTTTTTGAAATTGTGCTGTAATTTTTACTAAAACAGGCTGTTAAGACTTTTGACTATTGGACATTGATCCAGAGGCGTCCAGGAGTCTCCTCCAATATTCTTTTTTACCCCATCTCCTACGGTTTTTGAAAAAAATTACCAACATTATTTTTCAAATTTCAAATTTTATTTTTTGAAATTGTGCTGTAATTTTTACTAAAACAGGCTGTTAAGACTTTTGACTATTGGACATTGATCCAGAGGCGTCCAGTAGTCTCCTCCAATATTCTTTTTTACCCCATCTCCTACGGTTTTTGAAAAAAATGACCAACATTATTTTTCAAATTTCAAATTTTATTTTTTGAAATTGTGCTGTAATTTTTACAAAAACAGGCTGTTAAGACTTTTGACTATTGGACATTGATCCAGAGGCGTCCAGGAGTCTCCTCCAATATTCTTTTTTACCCCATCTCCTACGGTTTTTGAAAAAAATTACCAACATTTTTCAAATTTCAAATTTTATTTTTTGAAATTGTGCTGTAATTTTTACAAAAACAGGCTGTTAAGACTTTTGACTATTGGACATTGATCCAGAGGCGTCCAGGAGTCTCCTCCAATATTCTTTTTTACCCCATCTCCTACGGTTTTTGAAAAAAATTACCAACATTTTTCAAATTTCAAATTTTATTTTTTGAAATTGTGCTGTAATTTTTACAAAAACAGGCTGTTAAGACTTTTGACTATTGGACATTGATCCAGAGGCGTCCAGGAGTCTCCTCTAATATTCTTTTTTACCCCATCTCCTACGGTTTTTGAAAAAAATGACCAACATTATTTTTCAAATTTCAAATTTTATTTTTTGAAATTGTGCTGTAATTTTTACAAAAACAGGCTGTTAAGACTTTTGACTATTGGACATTGATCCAGAGGCGTCCAGGAGTCTCCTCCAATATTCTTTTTTACCCCATCTCCTACGGTGTTTGAAAAAAATGACCAACATTATTTTTCAAATTTCAAATTTTATTTTTTGAAATTGTGCTGTAATTTTTACAAAAACAGGCTGTTAAGACTTTTGACTATTGGACATTGATCCAGAGGCGTCCAGTAGTCTCCTCCAATATTCTTTTTTACCCCATCTCCTACGGTTTTTGAAAAAAATTACCAACATTTTTCAAATTTCAAATTTTATTTTTTGAAATTGTGCTGTAATTTTTACAAAAACAGGCTGTTAAGACTTTTGACTATTGGACATTGATCCAGAGGCGTCCAGGAGTCTCCTCCAATATTCTTTTTTACCCCATCTCCTACGGTTTTTGAAAAAAATTACCAACATTATTTTTCAAATTTTAAATTTTATTTTTTTAAATTGTGCTGTAATTTTTACAAAAACAGGCTGTTAAGACTTTTGACTATTGGACATTGATCCAGAGGCGTCCAGGAGTCTCCTCCAATATTCTTTTTTACCCCATCTCCTACGGTTTTTGAAAAAAATGACCAACATTATTTTTCAAATTTCAAATTTTATTTTTTGAAATTGTGCTGTAATTTTTACAAAAACAGGATGTTAAGACTTTTGACTATTGGACATTGATCCAGAGGCGTCCAGGAGTCTCCTCCAATATTCTTTTTTACCCCATCTCCTACGGTTTTTGAAAAAAATTACCAACATTTTTCAAATTTCAAATTTTATTTTTTGAAATTGTGCTGTAATTTTTACAAAAACAGGCTGTTAAGACTTTTGACTATTGGACATTGATCCAGAGGCGTCCAGGAGTCTCCTCCAATATTATTTTTTACCCCATCTCCTACGGTTTTTGAAAAAAATTACCAACATTATTTTTCAAATTTTAAATTTTATTTTTTGAAATTGTGCTGTAATTTTTACAAAAACAGGCTGTTAAGACTTTTGACTATTGGACATTGATCCAGAGGCGTCCAGGAGTCTCCTCCAATATTCTTTTTTACCCCATCTCCTACGGTTTTTGAAAAAAATTACCAACATTATTTTTCAAATTTCAAATTTTATTTTTTTGAGAAATTTTTAGATTTTTTTTTAATTGAACTGTAGTTAAATTTAATCAGAAATAATTCATAGTTAGGCTCAAATTCAGTAATTTCAATTCTTATTGAATGAAATATTTTTATTAATTAATGTGAGTTTCTAAAGAGAAGAAAAATTAAACTTAGACTTTAAGCTGGGGGAAATACCGATTCTTTTCTGTGCAGCCACGCACTTCATCAGCACCCTCGTCTATCTACTTGGGTAGAGATTCTTATTAACATCAGCTATTTAACTTAAATTTACAATGAAACGGAATATGAGAAACGATTGTTGTGTATACAATTGATTTACCTTTGGTAAACACATTTATAAGTATCACTATTAATTTTCTGTTTTTTCCATTTTTTCATTTTTCTAGTTAGGTTAGCACGAAATTATATTACTCTACCTCAATTAATTAATGTGATGATCGTAAAAAGATAAGTAAGAATAGTTAAACATACTGAGGTAGAGTAATATAATTTCGTGCTAACCTAAATAGAAAAATGAAAAAAATTAAAAAAACAGAAAATTAATAGTGATACTTATAATTGTGTTTACCAAAGTTAAACCAACTGTATACACAACAATCGTTTCTCATATTCCGTTTCATTGTAAATTTAAGTTAAATAGCTGATGTTAATAAGAATCTCTACCCAAGCAGATAGACTAGGGTGCTGATGAAGTGCGTGGCTGCACAGAAAAGTATCGGTATTTCCCCCAGCTTAAAGTCTAAGTTTAATTTTTCTTCTCTTCTTTAGAAACTCACATTAATTAATAAAAATATTTCATTCAATAAGAATTGAAATTACTGAACTTGAGCCTAACTATGAATTATTTCTGATTAAAATTCACTACAGTTCAATGAAAAAAAAAATCTAAAAATTTCTCAAATAATATTTTTGTTTAAGATGATTTAATTGTTCTCACCATTTCTTTAAGGACCTGAAAATAATTTGCCTTTGTTGGTAAATGCAATATCACAAGATCAGAAACAAATAGTCAACGAACGCTTATACTAATTGATAGGATCACGAGCACTTTCGAACAAAAAATTCCAAACTCTTGTGCATGACGGAATATCATAAAGCTTTGTTGGAAAATGTAATGCCATAAGAGCAAATTCTGGGCGGACGTTTGTACCCAATAACCGAAAGCACGCATCCATCTTTAGTTAGCAAGATGAAAAGTTTTAATTTGAAATGTAAATGAAAAAAAATTTAAAATATACCAATATTTACGACTTACTAGTTAGAGCTAACCAATATCTACGTTTGCCTAACTGGTTAGTGCTAACCGATATTTCCGTTTGCCTAACTGGTTAGTGCTAACCGATATTTCCGTTTGCCTAACTGGTTAGTGCTAACCGATATTTTGGCAGTCATAGCCTTATAAAAGGCATCAGAGTAAGGAGCACAAATATATGCAAATTTTCATGTACACAAGCTCTTCGGTTAGTTTTTACATATTGCTCCTAATAAACTAATAGAAACTTTAACAGAGATACCCGTTAGGACAACCGGTTAAATGACCGGTTATTTAACTGGTAGTGTTCTTGTAGGACTATTTTGTAAAATACAATTCTCATTTTTAACAGAAACAATAGTGAAGAGTTTCAAAATTCTCACTGCATTAAATTCCAAGATATTTTAAACCAAAATTTTTTTATTTGAGAGGAGCCACGCTACGCTCACTTGTCCAATCCGATTATTTTCTATTTATCATCGGCAGAATCAAGGCATTTTCAAGTTTGTAAGACATTGAAAAATTAATATGTATATAATTCACTTTGAGTCCTTTTTATAATACCATTCATTGGCGTTACTGCGAACAAAAAAAATTCAATTTTTGACTTCGGTGAAGCCGCTCTTAATTGATGCGATTACAAACGTACATATGATTTTTTTTAATATTTACGAGTACTGAAAACTGTTTTTTTCTAAGCACATTCGAAACTGTGTATGTGCATATTACACATCCCGCTTTCTAAAATACATTTATTTTTAAATACCGCTTTTAATTCAAAATCCCGCTTTTTGATCGATCACGTCCCGCTTTTTGCAAAAACCATCTGGTCACATTACTGATACTCTGCAAGGAAAGTTACACGATATATCAGCGCCTAGCGCTGGGCAACCTACAACTACAGAGGAGCATTATATATTATTTACAGTAAACCTCGGTTAATTACCTCATCAAAAATGTCATGATTTTTGGGGTAATTATCCGAGAAAGGTATTAAAGCGAAGACGTTTAATTACCTAATAGAGGTAATTATTAGAATAGGCTAAAATTTCTTTAGCTATGCATTTATATGAACTTACTGTAGTATGCATTACATAATTACTTGAAATAAAATGCAAACACTTATAATTAAGTGTAAATAAATAGATAAGCTGCATGTATACGATTGCAGAATTGCATAAATATATATTTTTTGGTAGTTTTGGCCACGTAACGAAGATATTTTAGGGGAAATTTCATTTTGGGGTAAAATATTTCTGGGTAATTACCCGAAATGGGTAATTAAACGAAAGTTAGTTACGGGATTTTTGTGAAAATTAGTGTAAAAAACGGGTATTCAATATTTTGTGTAAATAAGCGATAAAGGTATTTAACCGATGGGTAACTAAACGGGTTATACTGTAATGAAAATATTCATTCCTTTAAATATGAGAATAGTAAAACTTTAAAAATTAATTCAATAACTATAACGTAATTGAATTCGGTAGAAAATTATGGCGCATATTCAGAAATTATCATTAAGCGTTAACTTTTTTAAGTACATATTTAAGTTAGTCGTAGTTGATTACTTTCAGCAGCAAAAGTTTACACTTAATTATGGGTAAGCTGTAACTAAATGTCAACTAACTAATACATTCAAAGAACAGCTGCTTGATTTCATTTACAATTTATTTGTAAAGTAAAATCAATTTGTGGACCTCTAAAATGCACAAACCAACAAATACTTCTTATTTCCTAACAATTTCCTATATACAGCATTCGCACGTTTATTTAAACCAAACGCAAATCGAATTAAACCAAACGCAAATTAAATTAAACTTAACGCAAATTAAATTGAACTGAACGCAAATTAAATTGAACTAAACAGAAATCAAATTGAACTAAGCGCAAATTAAATAAAACTAAGAGCAAAATAAATTAAACCACACAGAAATTAAATTAAACTAAGCGCAAATTAAATTAAACAAAAAGCAAATTAAATTAAACCAAAAAATAGTCTACATAATTTATTAAAAAAATTAAACGCAACACACAACTAATTTAATTAATTTTTAAAATGAATTATAATGAATATAAATTAAAGATATTAACTGCTAGCTGAGCCTATAGTTTTTAACATACTTAACCCACCATGCAGAAATTGTGACTTTGCCCCAAAAATATGTACCTTACCAACACTGTAAATACAAAATTACGACTCTTCCAAAATGTTTGTACCACCACAGTACTGTAAACACAAAAATATGACTTAACGTTTACAAATGCCGCGTCCTTAGTAATGATATACCACTACAACACTGTATTTACAAAAATCCGACGTTAGTTTCCCAATACCCCGTTTACAATAGTTATATACCGCTACAACATCCTAAATACAAAAATTTGACTTTAGTTCCCCAAATAACCCGTTTACAATAATTCTATACCGCTACAACTTCGTAAATACAAAAATTTGACTTAAGTTGGGAAATTTACATTGTAACGACCCTATAAATTCGTATTTATAGTATTGTGACAACATTGAAAACAAGAGTCGGAGGACTGTCATTCGGCGTTATAATTTTAATGTTATGAGTACATAAAAATTTTGGTAAAAGAATGTTGTACTGATGTTAGTTGTACCCACAGACAATCGTAGCAACGTCGTGATGATTGTCTTTTTCTGCCTGGGCCTCTATATACAGATGGTAGATATATTCTACAAATTTTTAGTTTTTATGAAATCTTAAATAATGGTACGTAATTGGCATTACATATTAACGCAACTTGTAGCAAGTTACTTGCATGTGCAAGTGAAGCGTTAATTTCTTATAATAAAACACCATACATATGAATGATTTCTACTGGACACTAAAAAATAGGTACTCTTCCATATTTCTGGGAAAAATTACGTTTTTTTTATTGATTTTTACAATAAATTATTATTGTCATGTGCCTTTCTGTACATGATAACTATTATTGGGCGCGTTCATAAGACGTACCTGTTGAGCTCAACACTTGTGAAACTGTTGGCAACTGTTTGCCCCAACAATTACGTGTTAGAAACGGCTTGATGGTTATAATTTACTTTTATATCTTTATTTCGTTACTTTGTCGCATTTTTAATGTAAAATTTAACAAATATTTGCTGCTGTCATCTAACAAAGCATATAACAGGCACACCTCTATTCGATCAGCTGTTCAGGCTGAGCACAACATGTTCACTATAGGTAGCGAACAAATTTTATGATGGAAAATTACTCAACTGTTGAGTGTAGCGGAACTACTCAACTATGCGTTTCTAAAACAAACACTCAACGATTGCTCAACAGCTAAGACGTAGCTGAATGCACCCAATATCAATTAATACCAAAAGAGCTTTTATTTGAAGCCCAGAATAGCTTTTTGTTTATTATTGTCACAAATCTTTTATTTTATTTATTTATTTCAGTTGTTTAAATACATAAAAAGCCTTTTCGGTCAATAATACATGTATTGATAGCTTAATATCATGCCTATATAGAATAACAATTATTAATATTGTTACGTTTAAAGTTTATTAAACGTGTGAGTTCTTTTGATTGCTCAAAAATAAAAATAAATAACAACACGATTTTCTTATTTGCAACTGAACTTTCTTTTATTCTTGACTAAACAAATTACAACTTGTGTTTTCTTATTTACTTCTGAACGTCATTATCCACTGCACGATGTCTTTTACTTTCAACGATGTTGGCCGACTTCCTAAACGCAAGCTGCACTGCATATTTACAATGCATACACTTCGTAAACGCATTTGTAAACTTTATGGCAACGTCCAATGTTCCTAATCGTTTGGCAACTCATTTTGATGAGTATCAGTTGTCAAAATCGCGCATCATTTTTATTTTGTAGGCAAACATATGTATGACTTGCATAGCGACTTTCCTAAAGGCCGACAAAATGCAAAAAATTTCTCTGCAACGCAAGGTTGCACTTAAGACATGTTTAGCATTGCACACGCATTTTTTTAAATTATGAATTACAACTTGCGTTTAGGAAGTCGGCCGTTCACTCGGTTCACTCTACTAAATTCCAATTTGTACTGACTGACTTCTCACATACGGCAACTCTTTTTATACTACAAAACCGGATCTAGAATGTTCGCAAATAAATGGCGTAGCACCATGCATGCACGTATGTACTTAGTAAAAAACCAACTGGAAGAAACTATTTCCTCACAAACGATATGGCTGTTTAGGCGTGTTTGTTTATTGGTAGCCAGATGTTCAAACAGTTTTCTAGCATAATCGGGGAAATTCATGTCGCCGTTCCTAGATGTTTGTAGGTGATTGGATTGGCCGTTAGTTTTTGAATTTTCAAAGGAACGACTTGTATTTTGGTAATACAGTGTGCTATTTTTAGTACAGGGTGGTTACCATAAGTGCTCGCACTTTTATTTGTATACGTGTATGTCTGTAGCTTTGTACACAATTGTTGTTGCTATACTGCTTGCACGTGAATATGTGTGTACGTTTAGTGCTTTAGTTAAATACTTCTAGATAGTTCTTTGCATTAACCCTGTAGGAATATTTTTACGTAACAATATATATGTTATCTGATTAAGTTTACAATTTAGGATTATTTTATGAAGAATAAATTTACAAGAATAATACTAATGATAAAATTTAACATGTGCCATAAAGGGACATATAAATAAAAAGTAGGATACATACACAGAGTATGCAATGATATTTTATTATTATTATTATTATTTTTTATTTTTTTTTTCAATAAATGGAAAAAAAGAAGAAAGAAATCGGCTCCCCAGTCATATAAATATTACAAGATATTATAAAGAGATACAGAAATCAATTTGATGTTTTTACTATTACAAAAATTTTGTTAAGACTGTTCCGAGAATATCACTGTAATTCAAAATTTATGAAGAGGCAGCTTTAGCAATCAATTAAATCATGTCTGTTATATAATTGGCACAATCGGTGGCCGTTATGCGACTTATTTTTTTAATAAAATATGTAGAATATTTTTTTGGTTTAAGTAATTTTGCGCTTCGTTTAATTTATTTTGCGATTAGCTTAAATTAATTAGCATTTAGTTCAATTTGTTTTGCGTTAAGTTTAATTTAATTTGCGTTTGTTTTAATTCGATTTGCGTTTGGCTTAAATAAATGTGGGAATGCTATAATATGCTTAACTTATTATCTTAATTTCTTGCATTCACATTTAATGCGTCCAAAAAAACATTCATCTATGTAAAGCAATAGAAATGTATTAGAGATGTGTTTTTGATCAACAGCAAAATTTTATTGAATAACTTAATTTTTATAGGACCTTATTTTAATTGATTTATATACATACTATAGAAAAAAATTACTTTTTTATAATTTGAATACGTTTTTTAAGGAAATAAAACTTCATGAGCTTATTAATTAATTACAAAATTTATCGTTCAATATATCGGAATTTTATGTTCTCTACATAACAGTATGCAAGGTTGCATTTCATTTACCAGCTGAAAGCAGTTGCTGCGCTAGTTACGAATTGTGAATAAGAGCTATAACTATCTATGAACTATTTTTTAGTTTCTGTTTTATTAGTTTTGACTTTGGTTACGATTTCTGAATATGCGCCTGTGTTTCTACAGTGTTTAAAATACTCTAAAACATAAGTGTTGTGGATCTACCTCTTTTTAAAGTAATATTTGTTGGAAACTACCTCTTTTTCACTTGGAATCTACCTCTAAGAAATATTTTGGGTTGGTATCACTGACCCATTTAATATACTAAAAACTGTAGTAGATGTTGTAGCCAGCGTTACCGTTGTAAAATTTCAAAAAGTGGCACAAAAAGGGGATTTTTTAAAAAAAGGTGGCACCTAAAAGCGGATTTTAAGAAAAAAAGGTGCAACTTTAAAAACAAGAAAAATTAAAACAAATCTGCTAATTTTTAAAAACATCAAGAATAAATATCAGGTTGCATATCTAAAGACTAAAAAAACTATTTTTATGATAAAATAAAGCCACAAAATGTAAAAATAATTCCTGTAATCTGTGCTTATAATAATAAATTACTTGAATCTTCTGAAGATAGATACATATATATTTTTAATGCATTCTTAGCTTTGGCACTTATTTACAAAAAAACTAACTCTGCTTATATACTTTATATATATACTTTTAATTTTATTTTAATTTTTTAATAAATATCTGAATATTGAATTCTCAAGAAACAGACACAAGACAATTCTGCAAATTTTTTGTACATTGCATTTTTTAATTAACGGAAAAAGGTCAATTTGAAAATTTTTAATAGATTGTACATGCCTATTTTTTGAAACTGTATATCTGTTTAATAGGTTCATCATTCGGAATCCAGTCTTCCAAATTACTTTACTACAAACTGATAGAAGATAACACGGTATGACAACTTTCAACTTTCAGCCCGTTAGATAATTTATTTTCTAATGATGGCAATTTAGAAAAGGAACCGCTCAGCGGGAACAAACTAAAGATAGAAATTTTTATCCAAGAACTCTCTTACAAAAACATCAAGCCCACTTATTATATTTCAAAAAACGGAAACAATAAAAACAATTTAACAATTTAATAAATACTGGGTCTAAATAAATACTTAAATACAATTATCACAGTCTTCACTAAACTTTAAATCAAGAAATAACTTGCTTTCGGGAATTTTGCGGCTGTCGCATTCTTTGATGTTTTTTTTCCTCGAATAACCGTAATTATTTGCGGTTATTTTTGGAATTTTTCATTGGCATATGCAATCGTTTTGTTTGTTATGTATAAATAAATACATATTTATATTTATAACTGATAGTGACTTGCTAAATGTTTAAAGATTTGTTTAAACAGAGTCGTCCAGGAGTCTCCTCCAATATTCTTTTTTACGCCATCTCCTACGGTTTTTGAAAAAAATTACTTAAAACCAATTTATGACTGTGGGTGAAGATATGGATTTTTTGTGTTGTTGGTATTATGGAATGTTATATCTATATAAAGGAAGCATAGAGAAGTCTCTTGGTTAAAATTTTCTGGTTTATTTTGCTTGAAAAATTGGGTATTAAGTCCATTTTGTGGGAAAAAACTAATTATTAGTTAACAGAGCTCTGTTAAAGAAGACGATTTGTGTCTAGGGTTATAAATTTTAAAATTTATCTTCACGCACATATAAAAAAGAACTATATTTATTATTTTGAAACTTGTGTAATGAATTGTACTTACCTTGAATTATATTTGCCTTTTATACTTACCTTATTTCATACCTACCTTGAATTATACTTACCTTGAATTATACTTTCCTTGAACACACTGTAATTACCCAGTAAAAAAAGAGACCCCAAAAAAGTCATGAAAATGTAGAGCTTGCGATGCGGAAGTAGTGAAAATTTCGATCCGATCTAATGATTTTTACATAGGGTTGTCATTGCAAGAAGTTCTTTTTTTCACTGAATTGGAAGCAATGTTAAGGAAAATTTCCTTTTTTGTGTTCTATGATAATATTTTCATCTAGGAAAAATGGTAAATAGTTACCTATTTTAACAATTCGTTTTTTTTTATACGAATTTAAGCCCGAAACAGTGTTTTCATGTAAATTTAAGCAAATAACTTTTAATTTTTAGACTAAAATTAGTTCATAAATTTCTTTAAAAAAATAAATTTTTATTTAATTCTGTTGAGTATTTTCCAGCACTATGGAGGAGTTACAAGGTTTTGTATGACTAAAGTAAGCTTCTACATGGGTTTTTGCTCACTCTCGGGAAATTAAAAATATCGATTTTTTGGATGCAATGAAAATGTAGTTCCACTAGAATGACTTCCATTTTTTTCACTGGGTATTTGTCTAAAGGTTGTGTAAAGCTGAACTCACCGAAATGCAATTTATGAAACGGTCAAACCGTTTTAACTTCGTTTTTAGTACCGAGGTTGTCACTAATTGTTAGCTAAAAACAGCACTTACTTGGAATCCAACGTTCGTGAGAGCAACTACCTGCATATAATTAAATACCTGCTTGAAAGTGTTTATATCTACCTAAAATTCTATTAAAAATAAAAACTGAATGTGATTCATATTTAATTTAAATATCAACCATATATCATTTAAAAATCGAAATTCTCAATTCATACAACATAAGGTGAGTTTGTCCCGTACTTGCCTGTAAATAAATGCAACATACATTAACATACATGTGTATATATATATATATATATGTTAATACATACATAATTACCTTTATTATTATTAGAAGTTGTATGTATTTTTAAAGGAATACCTTCCCTTTTCTTTTATTATAAATATGAAATTTTGTTTATGTAGTATTTTAAGTTCATTTAACCAATGGTTTGTTATAAATTAATATTTAATGTAATTTCTGCTTATGTTGTATTCTAAGTTCATTAACCAATTTTTATTTACAAATTAATAAGTTTCATATTGCAACCAGTCATTTACCTTTAGATATTTTTATACTCATACAATTAATTCAGTCATTTACCTTTAAGAGTAGTATTACAATAATTCATAAAATGCAAAGTCAGGCTTTATGACAAGTGCTGAAAATGTACATTGCTATTAATTTTAATATAGACGTATGAAATTAAAATTGTATAAAAGACTGGGAAAAATAAAGAAATTATGGCAAACAAAAATTAACTTTCTTGATTGCTAGACTAGTCTTAGTGTTTCTACTAAGACTTAACTTCAACTAATATTAGCACATGGTGATTCTACCTGGGCTAAAAACAAAACAAACAAAAACACACACTCTGAGCTCCAAAGGAATCCTTTGGTGCTCAAACTTTTACACAGTTGTAAACGCAACATTTGGTGACCCCGACGGTCCTGTAGCAAGGTACAGGATTCCATCAACAGAAGACATTCTTCAACCCGACGGTCCTGTAGCAAGGTACAGGATTCCATCAACAGAAGACATATTTCAACACGACAGTCCTGTCACAAGGTACAGGATTGCATCATCAGACTACACATTTCAAATCGAAGGTCCTGTAGCAAGGTACAGGATTCCATTATCAACTATCGTTCCTTGTACATAAGCAATGGAATCGTTTGAAGACCTGGTAGCAGCCCAACAGAAGACGGCGGAGCAAATAGAGGCAATAATCCGCAATTTCAAAAAAGACTATTCTACAAGAAAAACTTCAGAGTACTTCTTGGAGCGTCTACAGCGGCTTGACAAGGCATGGCAAGAATTTGAGACCACTGACAACAAAATAAGGTGCCTCTCAAATCTACCATTACAACACAATTATTTTACAGACCAATACTTACGTATCTCGGACGATACACTCAAATACAAAGAACTATTTGAGTCCGAAAGTAAAAAAGCGAAGAAACCAACACCATCGATGAGACAAATAGAAGAAGGAGCAAGCAGAGGTATGCAGGAAAAAACACTACCTGATGATATCACAAGCAAAGTTCTTCGAAATCAGCGGGCATTGACGAGAGCATTAAGACGAACTATGGATGAAGTCAGAACAGAGGGAAATCAACAGATAGCATATTATCAAGGCAAATTATCGCTCATTAATAAATATATGCACGAGTTCTCTACAAACAACGATACATTATGGCAATTGACTAATGAAGAACAAATAGACGGCTACACCTTGGATGAATTTTACGAATTGCAAGCTGAGGTGCACGACATTCAATGTGAGCTAGAGCAGCATGTGAATAATATCAGCGAAAATAATCCACGCAGCACTGAGCATTGTCAACCCCATCTTCCAAAAATTCAGATTCCGAAATTTAGCGGCAGTTACCTACAATGGGTAGCCTTTAAAGATCTTTATACCCAGCTAATCCACAACGCATCAATGAGCGAAGTTGAGAAAATGTTTTACTTAACTACACATCTAGCAGACGAACCAAAAGCACTAGTAAAACATTTGCCAATTTCAACAACAAATTACGAAATTGCATGGAACATTTTGGTTGATAGGTACGATAACAAAAGGCTCATTGTGACAACACTACTAAACAACTTGCTTTCTCATCCGCAAATAAAAATCGAAACGGCACAAGCGCTAAAAAATATACATGATGTCACTAAAGAATGCATCCATGGTATAAGCGCGCAAGGACTGCCAGTGGACAGTTGGGACGCCATAATTGTTCACATTTTATTGAAAAAACTCTATCAATCAACTCAAACTTTATTTGAGCAATCGCTAGAAAACAACAAAAACCTCGTAAGTCTAAAAGATCTTCTTAGATTTATAGAGCACCGTTTCCAAGCATTGGAAACACGTGGAAGGTCTCACGAATTTGGTGGGGGGAAGGATAGAGCCAAACTTATAACTGCAGCTACATCAACCCCAAACTGTAAAGTATGTGGAATGCCTGGGCATCCCATATATTACTGTGAAAAGTTCCTAAAAATGTCCCCATCTGGGAGACTACAATGGACACAAAAAAAGAAGCTTTGCGTCAACTGCTTTAAGTCAGATCATGCTGCCAAAGCATGCACGTCACGGTCTTGCTCAAAGTGCACAAAAAGACACAACACATTGTTGCACTTAGAGTTAGCGAGAGGAATTTCGGCAGAAGGAACACAAAAATTAGCGTCTGTATCGAATGAAAACAAGCCAATCGTCGCTACAACAAACAAACAGGTCATCGACAACACTTACGTATTACTAGCCACTGCAAGAGTAAAGGCAGTTGGAGCCAATGGTCACACATGCACATTCCGAGCTTTATTAGATTCAGGATCACAAGTCAATTTGGTTACAACCCGCGTATTGAACAAACTCTCCTTGAATTCCTCAAACTCTTCATTGTGCATTGAAGGAATTGGCCGTAAAGTTCAAAACGTATCCCAACGAATCAATATAGAATTACATGCATATTCAGGCAGCTATGTAACCAGAATCGAAGCATTTGTTCTTCCAACCATCTCAGCCTACAAATTCTTTCGACACGTCAGATTGGAATCTTCCTGAAAATATTAAATTAGCTGATCCATGTTTCAATCAAATGGATAAAATTGACATATTGCTCGGAGCAGAATTTTACCATGAATTGATGCGCCCACAACAAATAAAGATCAATCAAAAACTGCCAATTCTCCAAAACACAGCTTTGGGTTGGATAGTCACGGGTAAATTACAAGAAAGAAACGGCAACGTGGTAACTTGTGCAGTGTTTACCCCAGAAGAGCAAACAACAAACCAGCTAATTGAAAAATTCTGGAAGCTTGAAGACAGAACGAGCACTATCTTCGGCTGAGAAACGATGTGAGGATCATTTTGCACAAAACGTAAAAAGAAGCGAGAATGGGAGATTCATTGTGCGCCTAGCATTCTCAGAAAATCCATCCGTTCTCGGAAGTTCCAAATCAATGGCATTCAATCGATTTTTAGCATTGGAAAAACGATTGAACCTTAATCCTGAGTAGTAGTGAACTGCCTGTCCTGCGCCAATTAAACTTGCAAAATTGTTGGCTGAAATTGTTAAATTGTGGCTGAAATTGTTAAATTTGGGTAATTAAAATTTGAAAATTCTTAAATTCTTGGAAATTTGTGAAATTTGATACCTACGAGGGTGGTTCAATAAGTCCGTCCAAATTTTTGTTTACATAAGGAGTTTTTTGTTTACATTAACTTTGTGGGAACGGGTGATTTTTTTTTGGGTAGTATTAATTGTGGGAACGGGTGATTTTTTTTTTGTGGGTGTGGTTAAGGGGTTTTATAAGATTAAGATTTCTCAAGTGTATATGCCGACGGGAAAATCATGAAAATGATTTTTCCTAATACCAGTGGGGGAAATAGTGATTATTAATTTTTCCTAATGCCTACGGCAATGCATTATAATTTTTCCTAATGCCTACGGCAATGCATGATAAGTTTTCCTAATGCCTACGACAATGCATGATAAGTTTTCCTAATGCCTACGGCAATGCATGATAAGTTTTCCTAATGCCTACGGCAATGCATGATAAGTTTTCGTAATGCCGACGACAATACATGATTATTATTTTTTTCAAATGCCGACGGCAAAACACATTTTTATTTTTTTCAAATGCCGACGGCAAAACATGATTATTATTTTCTAGTACCAAAGGGAAAATTGCCAGTGTTGCCAGACTATAGAAATTCGTTATCGTAATACTATATCAGTAATATCAGAGAAAATAGATTTGATGACTACTACGCGATTCTCATATGAATCGGGAGAATGTGTGTATGATTTCCTCACGCTAATAAATTGTTTATAAATAAAATAATTAAATAAATTAATAAACAATTAATTTAATTATTTTATTTATTTATAAAATGTTCTCTTGTATATGAACACCCTATACTTGTGTGTGGATGATCCAGCTTGTTTGTCGCTGGTATTTATTTATTTGTTTAAGAAATATAATTGTATGTATGTATGTATGTATGTATGTATGTATATATAATTGTATGTGTATGTATGTATGTATGTATGTATGTATGTATGTATGTATGTATGTATGTATGTATGTTTGTATGTGTATTTGTATGTATGACTGAGGATGCTTGTGCGTAAAATATTTTGTAGAATACATTTATATTTTGCAACGTTATCATTTTCTTTGTCTACGATTATTTTAAAGCAGCAAAGTTTCAATTAAGTACACTCATCAGCAGAGAAACAAAAACTAAAAATTTGCAAGTATGCAATAAAGTTAACTTTCCTCCCCCCCCACTTCCTTCTCTTTCATTTATGTAGTTTGTATTTGAAATAAGAAAACACTTGTACATTCTTTTATTTTGTATACATTTATTGTTTAAAATTTTTTTTAAATTTTATAATAATACATACATATGTAAATTCATATTTTAAGAAGTAAAAAAGTTCATTTAAAGCAAGACATTTCTTTTAATAGTAAAATAGCATTTTTTAATGCGCAAACACCAAAATTATGATAACTACAATAAAGATCCACTGGATACTTGATTTCCATTTGTTTAAAGTTGATGCAGCCTATATCCTCAACGTTAAAAATTTTTCGGTGTAACATTTTTTCCAGCCATCGTCTTTTTTCTTCACCTTTTACATAAATTGTTGAACATCTTGCGTTGGCTTTTAAAAAATTGCAAACGCTTTGAAATGAAACTGATCCAGCAGTCCAGTTTAGGTGATGATAGTTTTTTGTTAGCCACTTTGCTTCTCTTTGCTTTTTTATTGATAACCATTTAAAATCAAATGGGGATTTTATAATGAAATGGTTATATTCATAATTGTTGAAAACAATCGCTACTTCTTTTGCGATGAAATCATTTGAATTACTCTTGAAACCTTGTACGTCTATAAAAATTATGTTTTTATCCATATTACTCAATTTATAAGACTTTTCGAACTTGTCCTTTGATAGGTATATATTCTATTATACGATCATGAATAAGAATGCAGTAAGCTGTCGTCTTTGCTGCAATATTAGTTGCTGTTTCAAATTCTATTTTTATATCAATCGGGCCATTATTGAGTGATTCATTCTGATGACTGACATCTACTACAATAATAGGAGCTTTTGTCTTAAACTCTGGTGCAGTTAGAAGCGGTTGAGATTCTTTCATATAATAACTTTGTTGAAATCTTATATACATATCATATAGAATTGCATATCGTTCATTTTTAAACTTTATGTTAAGATCATCATATGGATATGAGACTGAATTTAAATGTACTTTTAAATTAGTCAAATCACAATGAACAAACTTATTTTCTTGTTGAAAAGCAATCAATACAAAACGTGGGCGTTCTCTATTTGCAGCCAGTTTAACATTCCAAATATGGCTAGTTCCTATGTTTAATTGTGGATTAATATGACAATCCCAACTGCGAAATGCCATAGGTATAGAAGCACCATTATTAATAATTTTTATCATATTCAATTTGCTAAAGTCCGATAATTGTACATGTGGGATTCTCCATGAGATGAGTGAAATTGTAAGTTTAGCTTTTTCAGTAGAAACACTCGAGCGCACAAGATTTTCATCGTTTTTATTGCGCAAGAGTATCAATTCATGTTTTCCATTTAGTATAACTTTGTTGTAGTCTTCAGCGAATCCTAGAAGCATTTTTAGAGGTACATAGAAATTGAAAAATCCATTTACAAGAGTGACATCGTCAATTTTGTTCCATCCAGCATTTTGCATCACGTTGCTTTCAGTTGGTGACATAGAAACCAAATTTTTTATGGTGCTTGTGGCTCCTAAATATCTTGTATGATCAATTTCAATTCCATTGAGCTCATAGCGAATTTCATCAAACAGATATGCCACAAAGTTGTTTTTTAGTATAAAGTTCTCTGAAGATGATGAAGATTTGGTCTTATTATCATCGGCAACAAACCCCTCCACATAAATGTAGCTCTCACTGGGTAGCACATACAAATCTTGATTTTATATTGAAATTCTAATTTCATCATTATTGTTGTAAGACTGTAAGTATGGTACATATGTATGATAGTCCTTTTTGATTATATTTTCATCAGACAAAGGTTTATCTAAGACATCTATTATTGAACTCATTTTGTCTTTAATTTTAAATTCAATGACTTCAGAAAATTTTTATTTGATGTTGTTAGAGATTTTTGTTGAGCTGTTCGCTTTAATGTTGTTGTTGTTTTTGCTGCTATATTTTTTAATGTATTTGTGTTGTATATTAGCATTATTTAGTTGGCCTTAAATGTATTCGTATTGTAATTTCCTCTCCTCGGAAATTAATTAAATCACCGTGTTGATCAAGTACGCGCAGCGCTAGTGAACTTATCTCTCTGGTGTTCACAGGTAAATAGATGAGATTTCTTGGAACCTCGTCTATTTTATAGCCTGGAGGCACATTTATCGGAAATTCATGAAGTGTATGCGATTTGGAGTTATTCATATATGTGTTAATAGCGATACTACTTTCAATTCGCAAGAGATTCACTTTAAAAATATTAACTGGAAGATCTGAGTAATAATATTTGTTTGGTGTTAGGATTTTGCTATTGAATCCTAAAAGTTTTCCAATTGTGTTGTCCTTATTAAAATATACAGGATCTTTGGAACTATTAACTTTAACTTGCATTGTGTTGTTATTGGCTTCAATAAAAATCTTATTTGCTGGGCAAAGTCGTTTGTATTGCTCTTCTATAAAATCAACTATATCATTTAATTCGTAAGATCCAATTGGTATTTCAATTTTATGTTCTCCTATATGAAACATATTGTTGTAAGTGTCTACATTTGGAATACTGTTGTATGAATGAAAATCAGTTAGAGCACACTCATATGCATCATGTAATTCAATAGGAGGAAAGTAACTAGCAGATAATTCTGATGAGTTGGAGCTCAGAGTAAGTGTTATTGACATTATAACAGACTGATTACAATTAAATAAAGTTTAGTACACAGTATGGTTTATAAGCATAATTTACATATTTATTTCATTTTCTTATTTTAAAATTAACATTAGTTTCTTAATATTAATGCTATTATTGTTCTTGATATGATGCTGTTGGTGATTTAGTTTTTCTTCCAACTATAATATTTCATCTTTACTTATCCAAGAATTGTGTTGATCTGAAAATCCTAGCCATTTAACATATACTTCCTTCGCTTTAGTTTTGAGAACCTTTTCAACTAAATATGTATTTGGAAATCTAGTTTTTGAAAGTTCATCAGTATAGAATCCACCTTTAATAGGATTACCAAGATAATCTTCTAATATGTATGTTGCAGGATTTGTATTTTGAACTTTGATAATTGTGAATATTTCTGTGGTCCAATTTGGAGTATAACCTTTTTCAAAGATATGCTTATATTTGCTTATGCGAACATGATCTCCTACATTAAATTTCGACATTTTATACATCTTCAAATGACTGTATACTGTATTAAGCAGCTTTTGCTCATTTGTTGAGTTGACTTTAATAGGAGACATTTTAATTGTGCGATGAAATTTTTTATTGTATGCATTAACTAAATCTTTGTGTATATCAATCCACTTATATGAACCATTATAGCTAAATTCTTTCCACATCATTCCTTTCAATGTTCTATTAATCATTTGCAAACAAATTTAAATCACTTTTTAATACCATTAATCTATTTCACATTCTATTTTTTTAATTCAATTCAACAAATTCTTTAATTTAATTTTGTAAATGTGTATGTATGTATGTACACGTGTTCGTTTCACAAAGTACATATTTTCTCTTGTTTGTTTTGATTATTTTGTTAACATCTTAATAACAAATATACTACAGTTGTCCCTTTCTCGCAGTGACTGCACCACAAATGATTTTAGCTTTTTGCATACGTCAGTTATTACAACTCTGGTCTACTTTGTGACTCTGCGACGCACAAAATGTTTTCGTGCTTGCTTATGGAGTTCGTTTACTAAATTTCTTTTTGAAGACATTAAGTTATTTTTACTGATTTTTTGGAGAGTGTTGTGATCTACTTGAAGGACTTTCAGCTATTGATACAAACATGTAATTTTCCAATCTATAAATTTTCTCATTAAGCTGCTCAATTTGTTCTTCAAAGGATGTTTTCATTTTTTGGATATCTTTTTGAATTTTATAATTTTCTTCTATATCTAATTTTATTTCACGTTGTAGTTCTTCGATTTGCATTTGAAGATCTTCTTGAATTACAGTATTGTCTGCCTTAAAGTATGTTAATAATTTCTCTTCTAGTTTTTCGATTTGAGTTTGCAGAAACAATTTATTGATAACATCGTTTTCCTCCAGAGCTTCTGCAACATTTTTGATCCTTTTGTTTTGGACATCAATGTTGTTGTTCGTATCCACAAGGAACCCCAACAGTTTAGGTGCATTTTTCAAAGAAATTATGTTGCTAGTATCGTTTAAGTAGTGTCCAAATTTATCAACAGACATGCTTTATATACTTTATTAAAGTTAATGTATTATATTCGCTTCACGTAGCTCTTCAATAATTGATACAATCTCGTTATTGTGATTAGTATGACCTGCACCTTGTGATGCAAGCAGTAGTCGAAGTCGATCTAATAACTCATTGGGATCATCCCAGTTTATATAGTTGGGCTTATGAATATTAAATTCCATCATTCCATCACCTAAATAGCTACCTTTTGGCTTAGATCCTGTTGATTGGGGTAAATTCTTCTGGTTTTTCTCGTCAATAAATTTCTTAATAATATGTTTATATTTATATCCTCTAGTACCCTTTATTTGACCATCAGGTGTATAGTCTCTTCTATATGCATTAGTAGTAATTAAAATCTTTTTATAGATTTCGAGTTCAAATTTATCATAATTTTTTGGTATTTTATGAAACATTAGAGAAAATAGCCCTGGTGTTAGGGCCCATATTTGACCACCAACTTGTATTTTATCTTCATTAAGTTTGAGCGTACTATCACCAAATTTCCATTCATTATTGAAATCTTTATGTGGACCATAGTTTGTATCTAGTTCATTTCTTCCTTCCAAGACTGATAAGTCAGTATAAGTATCTTCTGTATTGGAAGTCTGTGAGTAAAAATCATCATCATCATCATCGTCATCATCATTTACAGTATTAGCATCATTTAATGAGATGGTATTATCAAATATTGTTCCTTCTGCTAGTTTCTTTGGTGTACTTGACTCTATCTTGACTGATGTTTTTTCAGGCTTAAGACTTGTATTATTTTCAACTTCTACCTTCATTTTACTTTCTTCTTTCATGGGAATTCTTTTAATTTTTTTAGAACTATTTATGAATTCTTTGAGTGGTTCTGTTATAGGTTTAAATGTATCTCTTAGTTGTTCATGTGTATCTATTTCACCAGTTTTTATACTACGAAGCTTTTTCTTTAAGACATTTCTTGTCAACACCAATTGTTTTAAAATTTTCTCATCCATACTTAATAATAGTAAATAACAGGTATCAGCTATTAGATTAGGTATCAGCCTTTTAGGACCTGGTCTGGTTATCAGATCAGCTTTTTAGGACCTGGTCTGGTTTTCAGATCAGCTTCTTAGGACCTGGTCTGGTTATCAGATCAGCTTTTTAGGACCTGGTCTGGTTATTAGATCAGCTTTTCAGGACCTGGTCTGGTTATCAGATCAGCTTTTTAGGACCTGGTCTGGTTATCAGATCAGCTTTTTAGGACCTGGTCTGGTTATCAGATCAGCTTTTTAGGACCTGGTCTGGTTATCAGATCAGCTTTTTAGGACCTGGTCTGGTTATCAGATCAGCTTTTTAGGACCTGGTCTGGTTATCAGATCAGCTTTTTAGGACCTGGTCTGGTTATCAGATCAGCTTTTTAGGACCTGGTCTGGTTATCAGATCAGCTTTTCAGGACCTGGTCTGGTTATCAGATCAGCTTTTTAGCACCTGGTCTGGTTTTCAGATCAGTTTATCAGGTAGCAGCTCAGCTTATAGCAAATAGATGTATGAAGTTTAAAGTTAGATTAATAACTAAAGTGAATGTTTATCAAGAGTAGTTTATATAGTTATGAAGTAGTCAAATTGCTTTCTGTAGCGACCATTATTTAATTCATTATCTTTGCTTATCACCAAAAATCCATATTTATCCTTCCAACACTCTCGACAAATTTCTTGGAACTTTTCATAACTCATATCGCTGCCAACATGATCCCTATAAACATGCTTCATATTCGTCTCATCTTGCTTAAACATTATAATAACATTTGCATTGTCTCTTATTAAATGCTTGGGAATTCTAGTATAAGTTTGACACAAGTAGAATGAATCAACATCCCTATGTCGCCCCATACAAAAATATGTACGTATATTATTCTGCTTTTCACATGCAACATCATCAAATATCATAATTGAATTAGTTTTAGCTTCGTCAGGTGGAATAACTGATTCATTATCTGTAAATGTATAATATCCCATTCCTTTAATTGGTGAAATTAGTTTCTTCAGATATTCATATTTGGGCTGATATAAAGATTTTGAGTATAAATAGATGTTTTCAAACTTGAGTCCATTAGGACTTTCTAGTAAGCCATTCATAACATTAGTCTTTCCACAATTTGATGGCCCCACTATTAGAGCACGAATAGAATTTGGTAAGAGGGGGCTGTGCTTTATTTTTGAAGTAATGTTCGATGATTCATCAATATTACGAACTAAAATATTTTTATGCTGTTTCACTAACTGCATTTTTGTAACTAAATGCATTTCATAATTGTTACCTCTTATTATAGAAAAAATTAGATAATATGGTTATACGATATCAGAAAAGGTTTAGTCATAAAAACACCTTCGTTGGAGGAGGTATAGTAGATAAAATAATAAACGCTCTACCTGTTGAACTTCATCTTCCTGGATATCAGTACTGTGGACCTGGAACAAAACTACAAAAACGTTTAAATCGAGGTGACAAAGGAATTAATTTATTGGACTCTGCTTGTAAAAATCACGATATTGCCTATTCAAAAAATAAGGATTTAAGTACTAGACATAAAGCTGATAAAATACTGGAAAATTCAGCTTGGAATCGAGTTTTATCAAAAGATAGTAGTCTTGCTGAAAAATCATTTGCATATATGGTTACTAACGCAATGAAAGCCAAAACAAAATTTGGTATGGGTGTGGAGAAAAAGAAAAATGTTGGAAAGAACAAGCTAAATGATAAAAAACTATTTAGAACATCAATTAGAGCTGCAACAAAAATACTAAATAAGGAAAAGCCATTAGATATTAACTCAGCTATTAAAATTGCACGAAAAACTATCAACAAATCATTAAAAGTAAAAAAATCTCAAATTATAGTACCACGTGTAATACGTGTCCCAAAAATTGGTGGATTTTTGCCTCTAATACCGATTTTAACTGCTCTGGGTGCAATTGGTAGTGTAACAACTGGAGGTGCTGCCATAGCTAAAGCTGTAAATGCAACAAAGAATGCCAAAAATCAACTTGATGAAGCAACTAGACATAATAGAGCGATGGAATCTATAGCAGTTGGCAAAGGACTTTACTTAAAACCATATAAAAAAGGTTATGGCTTAGTTCACAAAGAAGAATCAAAAAACTCTTAGAGATGCTGCCCAACAGACCACTATCTGATGTGGACCTAAACCGTTTCTCTATAAATATTCCATATTTTAGAGGAGTTTTCATGTTGAATACTCTACCAAAACGACCAAAGAAAATTGAAAGTGGAATAATCAACTTAGATGTATCAACAGGACCTGGTACACATTGGGTAGCATATTATAAAAACAACAATGAAAAAGAATATTTCGATAGCTTTGGAAACTTACAACCTCCTTCAGAAGTAGTCAAATATCTTGGTACAAATGTAAAATACAACTATAACCAACATCAGAATTTTAATACATTTACCTGTGGTCACTTATGTCTTAAATTTCTTTATGAAATAACTGAAAATATTAAATAAAAACACAAACATTTATATCTTACAAAACTCTTTAATGTCTTTTTATTTATAATTTAAAATACATAGTTAATTTATTTTATTGCCAAATAGGAAATTGGGAATTTTGAATTAGAAATTCACTCAGCTCACTCTCAACGATTAGATTTTCTTCACCTTCTCTGCTTAGGCAATAAGATCCACTGGATAGATCTTTGATATCGTCATCTGTTAAAATATTATACCGTTTAGGCAGGAACATTATATGTTTATTCATTTCCACTTTTAGAGTTGGTCCATATTTAGTTGTTACACGTAACACATTTTTAATAGTGTATTTCGTTGATGATTCAAGCTCCTTTATGTGGATTAAAGTCTTACTGTTTAGATTATTAAATTTTGATATAAGATTTGATGTGGAGTCCATTTTTTTAATTACTTCCTCTCACTTTGAATGTTTAACTGGAAATGATCTTAAAAGAAGCGATGATGACTTCAAGAAGACTAATCAAAAATAATTATGGTGAAATAGTGAATAAGTGGTGGATAGTGATAGACAGAAAGAGATAGTTATAGAGAAAAAAGGGATAGAGAGAGATAGAGTGCTAAAAAGAATAATGGAATAGAGTTGTTTAAAAATTTACTGAGAAAATTAGTCTTTAAGGAACCTTCCAACATTCATCATCATTCATTTATCAGCAAATAAAATGAGCCAAATTAGACGTACTCTAAACCAATTTATAAGAGATTTTGAAAGCTTCAGGCTTTTTGATCATTGGGAGATGATAAAATTTTTCCAAAATATGCTGGATGAGAACGAAGAATATGGAGTTATGGAAGATGAAGACAACACAGAAGGGCACTTCAAAAGCTGTCCTTGGTATGATCCTGAGTGTGAGGAAGGACCCGATACTTGTAGATGTACAATATATTTTTTACGAAAAAGTATATTAGAACATCTAATAATTGGATACTACGAAATGTTTCCATCATTATAAATAAAATAAATAAAAATTAAACTAAATTGTATTATTAAAAGAAACAAAAGAAATAAATATAAAATAAAATTGTATTACTAAAATATTCCTCGTTTTGTATTATTATTCCATCTGTAGGTATGGGGAAATCATCTGTTTGTAAGTTTTTTGGTATTCATCTCAATTGAAAAATATTTTCCATTGTCTTGGTTGTTTCTCTTTATGAAATTTAATGGAATTTAATAATATTGTGAAATTCAATTTCTCTTGTACAGAACTTCTCAAAGAAAACAAGACTGTGCATGCTTAAATGATATGAAAACAAGACTGTGCATGTTAAAGCGATATGAAAACAAGAATCATGCTGAAGCATGTATAAATTATAAAATGCAATCTAAACAAATATTCCTTTATATCTTTATCTTTATTACTTATAAATTTACTGAAAAAAATTAAAAATTTCCTCACGTCATTAAATTTTTGCAAATGAATTACATATGTATGTATATATGTATCTACTGTGCAAAAAATTCAAAAGAGTGAATTCGTAAAATCTAATAGTATAGATTTTTGAAACACCACTACATCTCGGACTCTCGCGTCACTATCGATAGAAGCATGCCTGCTAGCAAAAAACATAAATAAAGCTGTTAGATGATGATGATGAAAAGCTCTTTTTTAATAATGAATTCGACAGCAATTGTATCTGGATCAATATAACTCATGAATGTGTTGTATAGGGTATGATTGATGGTGAGACCACCTTTTTTAAGTGAAAAATCATTACATCTGCATGCGATACAATAAAGCCTACGTTAACAAGAATTACTTCAAGGGGTCAACCAGTAAACCTCATATTGAAACACTTGAGGTAAAATTCTCCCAAACATAGGTATTCCAATGTTTCTGACACTTTATGCAAATACTTATGGTGAATTGCTTGCTGGTGGAGGTAAGTGAGTTCTTTATGACCGATTTTCTAGAATAGTTGATTACTAAACATGTATTTCCTTGTATATGATCTAATTTTTACATACATACATACATTTATTTATGTATGTATATGTATACTTTTAAAAATTATATATGTAAATATTCTCTATTTGAAGTAGTAAAATCAAAAATTAGTGACACATTAGAAGGAAAAAAAAAATAATAATAATTATGTCTCTCTAATATTCACATGCATACACCAATACATAGAATATTAAAAATAAGAAATATGTACACATACAACTAGTAAGTGCTATCAATTATGGATAAGTTCTCGCAAAATCCATCTCTTTCTAACACTATATCTATTCCTCTCTGATATGAGCACATATATATATCCAACACTAAGATTTATACTCCTACTACATAATTTTTTGTCGTAGGAGAGGGAGTATACATATATGCCAACTAAAGAACCAACCACTCTGATACTACCAAACATACATTTATGTGAATTGGGATACTCTTTATCCACTTCAAAAATGAAAATATATTCTGTAGTATCAAAAAAATTTTTAATATCAAAATCAGTATCACATACCAACTCAAACTCATCGCAAGGAAGTTTCTCCGACATCAACCAACCGTAAAGGTTATTTGCGTCTAAGTAGACAAGAAATTCTGATGGTTTTGATGCATCAAAATCTTCCAAATATTTTTTATTCGCTTTCGAATATCTTTGTGAGCATTGAATTCCGTTTTGCATAAACGTATACATGTCGGAATCAATGAAGTGTTCCAGTGAAACTTGTGTGGTTTTCAACATTGGATCCCAGGATAAGGTTGGTGCTGTATAATAATGACAGGGGTCCAAATCGTATATACCTCTAAAAATTTTCCTAAAATTTTCAAACACATCAGTTAGAAGAAGAACATCTGTCTTTAAGTAGAGTTCAATATAATCAAGGAGGGTTTTATAGTTAAACTCCCTCCATATTTTTTGAACATGCTCATACTCGACTACATCACATTCTTCATTCGTTAGAGTATTGAAGAACTCTTCTCTACTAAGGAGTTTAATTTCCTTAAACTTAGTCATGGAATCCATGTAAGAGTACGGAAATACATCCATTCTTCTAATCAGGTTGAAATGAGCTTCATCAACGAAACATGAGCGAATAGTATTAAAATCATTGCTGTCAAGATTTTTTGCAAACGTATCTAAACTCGAAGCCATAAATCTAAACGAGTCTTCAAATCTTATTTCGAATCCATGGTTTTCATCTAAGCGACAAATTGAAAGAGAAATATAACGTTCTGTGTTCTGAGGAATCACTTTTATTGTCCCATTTTTTATCATATGCATAAAGATTATTGAAAATAACCGGAATAAACGGAGGTGTTTTATAATTTAAATTACATTCGCTATGAGCTGCCCCACGATAATTGCCTATAAGATGACAGTGATCTCTAACTTTATGTAATATTTTCTTACATACATACATGTATGATAATTTTTTGTATTATTATATTGAGATATTTCTATTGGAGTCATGAACATTTTCTTAACTTTAAGTAAATAATTAAGATAAATAACTGTACAATCTTTAATTATTTATTATGATAAATATATTAAAAAATATTAGAATATGTAAATAAATATAACAATAAGAAGTAACTTTTTAAATAGCGAAAACATTTTGCATAAATGCACTAATTAAACTTACTTTGATATATCTTTGATGAGCACATAGTGGAAGTTCTCATTGGACTGGAGCAATAAGAGATTAATATGAATGTGTTTTTCTCCTTTTGTTATGTAGTATGGTCCTATAAGTGATGTTCCATTGTGACCAAATACATTTATGCTCATATCATTTTGATTCTCGAATTGTTTTAACTGCTTCAATGGGAGTGGAAACTCTAGACCTTAAAAATTTAATACAATTGCTTCTATATTAATATTCTCATCAGAAATGTTTGCAATATTGTAATTTCTAAAGTTTTTCCGTTGTTTAGGACTCAGACCACTATTTACATTCAAAGCCGCAATGAGAGACCATTTAAAGCAATAAATGTCATTATTCTCAACATTTATGCATGCACGTTTCATTGCAATATTTTTTGGGAGAGGAATAAAGCTCGATCCTCTTATTATGGACGCCTTGTTTATATTAACTTCAAGAACATTTATTGAAGTCAAAGTCCATCCGCTATCCCTCTCTAGAAATTCTACCATTTTGGCTCTTAGCTCCTCCGTCTGTTTCTTGTACATGTCTTCTATGTCGTCAGACAAAGTCACCAACATCATTTTCGAAATATGTACAAGTTGGGAAACATTCATCTCATCATTCACCATCTTCATATAATCACATGTGAGCTCCATATTAAATTTAAATGTAGTATGTTTCCTACTACATTCATTGAGTTGTTGTACTATGGAGCTCACATGTGATTATATGAAAGAATCTCAACCGCTTCTAACTGCACCAGAGTTTAAGACAAAAGCTCCTATTATTGTAGTAGATGTCAGTCATCAGAATGAATCACTCAATAATGGCCCGATTGATATAAAAATAGAATTTGAAACAGCAACTAATATTGCAGCAAAGACGACAGCTTACTGCATTCTTATTCATGATCGTATAATAGAATATATACCTATCAAAGGACAAGTTCGAAAAGTCTTATAAATTGAGTAATATGGATAAAAACATAATTTTTATAGACGTACAAGGTTTCAAGAGTAATTCAAATGATTTCATCGCAAAAGAAGTAGCGATTGTTTTCAACAATTATGAATATAACCATTTCATTATAAAATCCCCATTTGATTTTAAATGGTTATCAATAAAAAAGCAAAGAGAAGCAAAGTGGCTAACAAAAAACTATCATCACCTAAACTGGACTGCTGGATCAGTTTCATTTCAAAGCGTTTGCAATTTTTTAAAAGCCAACGCAAGATGTTCAACAATTTATGTAAAAGGTGAAGAAAAAAGACGATGGCTGGAAAAAATGTTACACCGAAAATTTTTTTACGTTGAGGATATAGGCTGCATCAACTTTAAACAAATGGAAATCAAGTATCCAGTGGATCTTTATTGTAGTTATCATAATTTTGGTGTTTGCGCATTAAAAAATGCTATTTTACTATTAAAAGAAATGTCTTGCTTTAAATGAACTTTTTTACTTCTTAAAATATGAATTTACATATGTATGTATTATTATAAAATTTAAAAAAAATTTTAAACAATAAATGTATACAAAATAAAAGAATGTACAAGTGTTTTCTTATTTCAAATACAAACTACATAAATGAAAGAGAAGGAAGTGGGGGGGGAGGAAAGTTAACTTTATTGCATACTTGCAAATTTTTAGTTTTTGTTTCTCTGCTGATGAGTGTACTTAATTGAAACTTTGCTGCTTTAAAATAATCGTAGACAAAGAAAATGATAACGTTGCAAAATATAAATGTATTCTACAAAATATTTTACGCACAAGCATCCTCAGTCATACATACAAATACACATACAAACATACATACATACATACATACATACATACACATACAATTATATATACATACATACATACATACATACATACATACATACATACATACATACATACACATACAATTATATATACATACATACATACATACATACATACATACATACATACATACATACATACATACAATTATATTTCTTAAACAAATAAATAAATACCAGCGACAAACAAGCTGGATCATCCACACACAAGTATAGGGTGTTCATATACAAGAGAACATTTTATAAATAAATAAAATAATTAAATTAATTGTTTATTAATTTATTTAATTATTTTATTTATAAACAATTTATTAGCGTGAGGAAATCATACACACATTCTCCCGATTCATATGAGAATCGCGTAGTAGTCATCAAATCTATTTTCTCTGATATTACTGATATAGTATTACGATAACGAATTTCTATAGTCTGGCAACACTGGCAATTTTCCCTTTGGTACTAGAAAATAATAATCATGTTTTGCCGTCGGCATTTGAAAAAAATAAAAATGTGTTTTGCCGTCGGCATTTGAAAAAAATAATAATCATGTATTGTCGTCGGCATTACGAAAACTTATCATGCATTGCCGTAGGCATTAGGAAAACTTATCATGCATTGCCGTAGGCATTAGGAAAACTTATCATGCATTGTCGTAGGCATTAGGAAAACTTATCATGCATTGCCGTAGGCATTAGGAAAAATTATAATGCATTGCCGTAGGCATTAGGAAAAATTAATAATCACTATTTCCCCCACTGGTATTAGGAAAAATCATTTTCATGATTTTCCCGTCGGCATATACACTTGAGAAATCTTAATCTTATAAAACCCCTTAAACCACACCCACAAAAAAAATCACCCGTTCCCACAATTAATACTACCCAAAAAAAAAAATCACCCGTTCCCACAAAGTTAATGTAAACAAAAAACTCCTTATGTAAACAAAAATCTGGACGGACTTATTGAACCACCCTCGCAGGTATCAAATTTCACAAATTTCCAAGAATTTAAGAATTTTCAAATTTTAATTACCCAAATTTAACAATTTCAGCCACAATTTAACAATTTCAGCCAACAATTTTGCAAGTTTAATTGACGCAGGATGCCCAGTTCCCTACTACTATCCTGATCTTAAAACAGGATACAACAATTTCATGCAGGAGTACGAAGACTTGGGGCACATGGTAGAAATACAAGAAGACGACATTCCTAATTTACATTATGTTATGCCGCACCACTGCGTACTGAAACCTGACAGCTCAACCACAAAACTAAGAGTAGTTTTTGACGCATCAGCTAAAACATCCAGCGGTTCCTCTTTAAATGACATAATACATGCCGGACCAACCGTACAAAGTGAGCTGTTTTCGGTACTGTTGCGATTTAGGATGCACAGAATTGTCTTCACTGAAGACATAGAGAAAATGTACCGGCAAATTCAAATCGATGACACGGACCAGATGTTCCAGCTCATCATATGGAGATACAACAAACATCAAGACATAAAATATTATCGTCTTAAAACTGTAACATATGGCACGTCCTCTGCACCATACCTAGCAACAAAATGCCTTCAACATTTAGCTATTCAAAACGCTACAAAATATCCACAAGGTGCTTCAATATTACGCGATGATTTTTATGTGGATGATTGCCTCACCGGAGCTGATTCTATTAACACAGCATTAGAGTCACAACGACAACTAAGCTTAATCCTAAGAGAAGCTGGTTTTAAGCTGCGGAAGTGGTGTTCAAATCATCCTCAGTTATTAAATGGAATTGCACCTGAAGACCAGGACATCAACTTGGACTTAGACGAGAATTCAGATTGTTCAATTAAAACACTGGGATTAATATGGCTCCCAAAGTCTGATCAATTATGTGACGGTCACAAAAGCCAACGGCCACAAGGGTAACAAAAAGAATAGTCAGTTCAGAACTAGCCAAAATCTTTGATCCTCTAGGGATTTTTGGGCCGGTAGTTGTACGAGCCAAGATATTTTTGCAAGAGCTGTGGCAATTACCGCTTTCATGGGATGACGAGTTACCCATGAATCTTCAGAATGAATGGAATAAATTTCGCACAAATATAGAAACCCTAAACAAAATAAAAATAGAAAGATTCGTATTAAAACACGGAAACCCAGTCTCTACAGAAATTCATACGTTTGTCGATGCATCTGAACGAGCCTATGGAACAGCAATCTACATTCGTTCAACATATAAAGACAAAACTGTTTTAACCAGACTGCTATGTGCCAAGTCCCGAGTAGCACCCATAAAAAGGCAAACGCTGCCTCGCTTGGAATTATGCGCCGCGGTATTAGGTGTTGAACTAACAAGTAGGGTAAAAGAAGATCTTCGTCTGCAAAATATAGCAAACTTTTTTTGGTCGGACTCAAAAATTGTTCTTGCTTGGATAAATTCGTCAGCAGCATCCTTTCACACCTTTGTAGCAAACAGGATAACAAAAATTCAAGGTCTAAGCGATTCACATCAATGGCGACACGTTAGGTCTAAAGAAAATCCAGCCGACGCAATATCTCGAGGAATAGCACCCGAAAACCTATCGCAACATTCAATGTGGTTTTATGGCCCTCTATTTCTTTCGGGACAACGGAGTGAATGGACAACTTCAACTTCACAAGCAATTGAGACACCTTGCGACGAAGAACGTAAGGTGGCTAAGCATGTTCTAACAACAACCGCCTTGCAGCAAAATTATGCAGACATTATAAATCAGATAAACCACCGGAACTCATTTAAAACTCTTCAACACACGATTGGTTATGTGTTGAGATATATTAGAAATTCCAAAACTACAAATATTTATCGGTCAACCAAAAGGGAGCTTGACGCATTCGAATTAGAAGAAGCTCTGAACATTATCATCAAGATCATCCAAGCCGCTGAGTTTGGGGAAGAACTAGAAAGGCTATCACATCAAACACCTGTACATAAATCAAGTCCCTTGGCCTCCTTAAACCCATTCATGGATGAGCATCAGATAATGCGCGTGGGTGGTCGTTTGGAGCAGTCAACATTATCGTTCAAGGCAAAACATCCTGCGATTTTGACTCATAATCACCCTATGACAAAGTTATTGATGCACAATCTACACGAAGAGAATCGTCATTGTGGTCCACAGTCATTGTTGGCAGCATCCAGGTCACAATTCTGGATTACAAACGGGAAATCACTGGCACGAAGTACCGTCCACAAATGCATACGATGCACTAAAGCTAGGCCGGTGCTTTTCAAACAATTAATGGGAAACCTTCCGACAGATAGAGTAACCCCAGCACGTCCCTTCATAACCACAGGAGTGGATTATTTTGGCCCAATATGGATCCATCACAAGATCAGGGGCAAAAGGCCAGACAAGGCCTATATCGCAGTATTTTGTTGCTTCGCGACTAAGGCCATTCACATGGAAGTAGTATCAAATCTGTCTACAGAAGCATTCATAGGCGCACTACGACGTTTCATCAGCAGAAGAGGCCACTGTCAGACTTTGTATTGCGACAATGCTACTAACTTCGTGGGAGCAAACAATAAAATTACTGAATTAAAAGAATCAATATATTCTCAATCAGCGCAAGAGAAGATTACACGAGTATGCAGCAATCAGTCAATAAATTTTAAATTCATTCCACCAAGAGCCCCTCACTTTGGTGGACTTTGGGAAGCGGCTGTCAAATCCGCCAAGCACCTTTTATTGAGAAGTGTGTCAGCTGCATCACTTACATATGAAGAATTGGAAACAATAGTGGTTGAAATAGAAGCAATCTTAAATTCACGGCCACTGATCCCTCTTTCATCAAGCTACGATGATCTTGAAGCTATTACCCCAGGCCACTTTTTAGTAGGGGAACCCTTGACATCAGCAGTAGATATAAATGCGCAACCCCCAAGCATATCATTAGATGCAAGATGGAAAATAACTTCAGAAATCAAACATAAATTCTGGAAGGAGTGGGCTCAAAACTATTTACATGAGCTACAGCAAAGGGGGAAATGGAAGTCTACTTCACCGAACGTCATTGAAGGCATGCTTGTTATCCTCAAGGAAGATAATACTCCAGTGCTCCAATGGCCACTGGGTAGAATCAACCGCATTTACAAAGGAGATGATGGACTTATCAGGGTATGCGACGTCAAAACAGCAAAGGGAATTTTCAAGAGGCCAATACACAGACTTGCACCGTTGTTCAACGACTCCCTCACAGAACATTCCGGATATGACAACTCAAAGTCACAAAAGAGGCAAGGCTCAGCGGAAGTTAACATTATACAGCCAAAACGAAAGTTAGTGTCATATGCCTCCCTGGGAGTTTTCAATATGCTTTTTGTTTCACTCCTTCTGCTGCCGATAATATTAGCCTCTCCAATCAATATTACAGAATTTTCTTCCAATCCAGGATTATATTTCGAAGACATGGGCTCAACAAAGTTGATGACAGCTACCTGAAAATTCATTATATACTACGATTTAACACCCATTTGGGATATGAATAAGGTTCTTGAAATAGGTATAACATCATTTTCAAGGCTCTGCAAGCAATCGGTTGCTTTTGAATCATGTGAGACGCTTTCCATTCAACTTCAACATACTTGGGACAATCTTATTCAAGAATCAGACCTTTTAATTTCAAAAAGAAACCGGAGAGCTGCACTCGATATCGTTGGAAATATGGCCCATGCTCTATTTGGAGTCCTAGACTCAGATTATGCAGAGCAAATGGCTCAAACTATAGCTAACGTAAAGCAAAATGAAGAGTATCTACATCTGTTACTAAAAAATCAAACTTCAGTAATAGATTCTACCATTAACATTCTTAAGCAAAGCGAGAACAATACTAAAGTGCACTTTTCAGAACTTAAGAAAACCATCTATCAAGATCTAAATAAAGTTCAAAATGAGAATTCAAATCTACGACAAGTCCAAAATCTAATGTCTCTGGCAATTCAATTAAATACACTTGCCTCAGATTTACAAAGAATTGAAACAGAGCTGGTCGCTGCCCTCACGCATACGAACCATGGCAATATAAGCCCACTTATCCTTACACCAAAACAGTTAAGATCGGAGATTTCTAAAATTAAAGGACACCTTCCTATAGGCCGTACATTACCAGTTGAAGACACCGACTTGCTAGAACTATACAAAATTATGAATGTTAAAGGCACAGTAACTAACACAAATGTAATTTTCGTTATTGAGTTACCATTGGTGGACCAAGGAAAATTTGAACTTTACAAGGTCATTGCAATACCCACACAAATAAACAACATGACCATTGTCATAACAACTGACATTAAATATCTTGCTGTTAATAACCACCGCGATGAATACCTGGCACTAAACATACTTCAATTCAATAAATGCACTGTAGTCATAGTCGACATATACATTTGTCCAGCATTGCAAATACAAATGGCCAAAGATTCCGGCAGTTATTCTTGTGAAATTGCTCTCTTCAACAACAAAACATCCCCTGATTGTAATTTTGGCTATATCCAGAACAATATCTCTTTTATTCCATTGCACAACGTAAACCAATGGCTGTATGCAACAACGAAACCTATAGAACTAACTGCAGTATGCGGCAATGATATCATACATATACAGGTCAAGACTTCTGGTATAATGACCATGAACTCAGCTTGTATAATAAAAGGAAAATTTCTTACCATTCGTGGACACGAAACTAGTGTCACTACTTTACGCAACTCCTATGCAACATTTGGTAATATCACCTCAACAGGAAAACCCTCTGAAGTTAAGAAAATATTAGAACCAAACCTCGTCTTGGATACCAAATTGGACCAGCTTACCGATATTCAAAACCAACTTAGGCACATTAAGAATTCTTCACTTGAAATATATCAGCCAGCAATTCATCATCCAAACATAGGCTTTTTTGCTCTATTTCTATCGCTACTCATAATCCTAACACTTACTGCCTGGCAATTTCGAATCAAATGCAACAAAACTGCCTCAGTCAACCTAACACCGGCACCTCCAAGGCCAACACCACGTCATTCTATTTCTGAGGTTTAACACTACAGGTTTTCGCTGACTGCTCAACGCGGCGGAGAATGTGAATACATACATAATTACCTTTATTATTATTAGAAGTTGTATGTATTTTTAAAGGAATACCTTCCCTTTTCTTTTATTATAAATATGAAATTTTGTTTATGTAGTATTTTAAGTTCATTTAACCAATGGTTTGTTATAAATTAATATTTAATGTAATTTCTGCTTATATTGTATTCTAAGTTCATTAACCAATTTTTATTTACAAATTAATAAGTTTCATATTGCAATCAGTCATTTACCTTTAGATATTTTTATACTCATACAATTAATTCAGTCATTTACCTTTAAGAGTAGTATTACAATAATTCATAAAATGCAAAGTCAGGCTTTATGACAAGTGCTGAAAATGTACATTGCTATTAATTTTAATATAGACGTATGAAATTAAAATTGTATAAAAGACTGGGAAAAATAAAGAAATTATGGCAAACAAAAATTAACTTTCTTGATTGCTAGACTAGTCTTAGTGTTTCTACTAAGACTTAACTTCAACTAATATTAGCACATGGTGATTCTACCTGGGCTAAAAACAAAACAAAAAAAACACACACTCTGAGCTCCAAAGGAATCCTTTGGTGCTCAAACTTTTACACAGTTGTAAACGCAACAATATATATGTATGCTCTTTGTTATGAGGAAAAATATTAGTAGACGGGAATGTTTTAAGGACATTTGCATGTTTCGTTGACCGTCCCTAAAATTTTATAGTGTATATAGCATACTTTAAGGACTCCAAAATTTGAAGAAATTTTTTCAATAGTTTTATTTTAATTTTGATTAATTCCGCAATTTCAATATGTTTATCTGAATGTGACCATGCTTCTATATATGCGCTCTAATTCCATCAATTTTGCAATAAAATTTTAAATTTTCGCTCGAAAGTTAACGTTTTTAAAATCGTCAAACAATATATTTTTTAATTTAACGCTGTCAAAGAATTTTTAAATTGAAGACTTTGTGGTTTGTGCCAAGTAAAAAAACGAGACAGAAAATTGATTTGTTCATTGTTGAAAAGTGAATTTTTTTTATTTAGATATTTGTATAAAAGATGTGATTGTTGTGTTTTAAATTTGTGTAATTAAGAGTCAGTGGTCTTTCTCAACTGTTGCCTGTAAATTGCGGTCTAATTAATGTGAATGAGTGATAATATTTGGATGCGCTTTGGATACAATAAATTATGATAAGATTGGCATTATGCGATATCCTTGATAGCATTAGGAACAATTTATAAATGATGCTTTCTCGGCATTTGGGTCAATCTTAAGATTAGGGGTTTGTACATTTTGCTAACTTAAATGGCATGTTGTTAAATGGTAAGAAAGTATCCGTCGGTACATTCATTCCCCATAAAGAACGCGAGAAGTAACGTAGCATAAGCTGAATGAAAATAAGTTCGTTAATCTTATTTGGCATCGCAATATACATATGTATGCGTCACAACGGCGGTGTACACATGTAACCACATGGTCAAGTATTCCCACATACCGCTGGTGAATTCTTTGTGCCTAACATGATACCCAACCTACGTTGCTTGGATCATCAAGCACAAATGCATTATACACAAGTGCATTATACTCCACGATGGGCTGTACATGTGCGCTCGTGCATCACTTGTCAACAAACTATTCCAGAACCTGATATTGCTTTGTCTGGTGAGAAAACCAATGAGAGGAGATATATGGTATTGGGGAGCGGCTCATGAAAATACCAAAATGACAGATGCAATAGTTAAGTGGAAAAGTACAACAGCATATTAATTAAAATAACTTTGTTCCTAATCATTTATTTTTAAATGCCACCTCTCGTGGTACCTTCATAGCGAACAGTCGATTAGCGGAATTTTTTCTTACATACCAAACTAACAAAAAATTATACAAAAAAATATTCGTAGTACATATTATTCGTAATAGGTACATAGTGACTTTAATAAATAAGCTTTATTGCTTTGATAATATTTTTTACATAGTGGAAATAACAAATACAAAAAAAGCAAACAAAAAAAATATAAACAGTGACATTGAGGAATACTCTATACGAGTAACTCAAAAACAGACAAACAATCATAAATTACAAAAGCAAAAAAAACCGTAAGCAAAAAAACACAAAAAGTGCCCTTGAGGAATACTCTGTATGAGTGCCTCAAATACAAAAAAATATGAAGTGAGTTCTAACGGCAGAAATGCCTATTTTACTGTGAGTTCTGAAGCTCTTAATGAAAATAATAGAAATAATAAATCTAATGAAAGTGTTTTTTTAACGGCAAAACCAATTTTTCGTCAGCGATCAACTTCGCTTTGTCCAATGCCAAATAGTAGTGATTCATTAACATTACAATTGCCTAGTACTTCTTCATATAAGTCAGTAATATCATCCCCTTCAGGCTCGTATTCGTCACTTAATAAAGTTATCACTACAGATAACAGTATTTCAAAACCCAAGGTGCAAGTCGGTATGGACAGATATATAACCGTGGTAAAGCGTGGGCGAAGCCCAAATTCTTCAAAAATTTCATCCGCTCCAAAAATGTCTAGGGATAACAGCGCATCCTCAATTAATCGCCAAAACCGTTTTAAAATTTTGCAAGATGAAAACGACAAACCCGAGGCATCGTCGAATAAAACATTCAAGCCGCCACCAATCTACTTAAGGGAGAAAAATTCAAATGCCCTTATTAAAAAATTAATTTCGGTCGTTGGTGAAAATAAATTCCACATTGTCCCAATAAAACGTGGCAACATCGATGAAACGAAAATTCAAATTTATGATGAAAAGGATTTCCGCAAAATGGTTTCTGAATTTGAAACAAATAAAACAAGCTTCTACACATACCAGCTTAAGAGCGCTAAAGGCCTGCAAATCGTACTGAAGGGCATAGATTCTTATGTTGTCCCTGAAGAAATTAAAGATGCACTAGTCCTCCAGGGATTTAAGGTAAAGAATGTATCAAACATATTTAACAAAGAAAAAGTACCCCAACCCCTATTTCGTGTTGAACTGGAGCCAAATGATATACAGTTGAAAAAAAACGAGACTCATCCTATTTATAGCCTTAAATACCTTTTATACAGAAAAATCACAGTTGAAGAGCCACATAAGCGTGCAGGTCCCGTGCAGTGTCATAATTGCCAAGAATATGGCCATACAAAAGCTTACTGCAATTTACCTACAGTGTGTGTTATCTGCGGTGAATTGCACGGTACTGCAAGTTGTACCAAACCAAAAGATCAAGCGGAAAAAAAATGCAGTAATTGTGGAGGTAATCACACCGCTAACTACAGAGGATGTCCTGTGTACTCTTTCGTCAAGCAGGCTATGGTGCAAAAACCTAAATTAGCTCCAGCTCAACCATTAAACGCGTACTCCGCCACTTTTGCTCAAGTGAGCCAACCAGTTACTTCACGTGTATCGTATGCCGATGCTGCTAAGGCTAGTTCTATCCCCACACAAAATATTTCACCGCCAAATAATTCAACGAATGCAAATTCAAGCTTTAACTTTAGTCGCCTTGAAGCTACTATTGAGAATCTGGTGCTAACTATAAACAACTTTACAACAAATATGACTAACATGATGCAAGAAATGCTGAGAATGCAGAATACTCTGCTTCAAGCATTAATTAACAAGCCATGAACACGTTAAAAATATGTTTCTGGAACGCAAACGGCATTCGCCAACATAAAAATGAACTTGAGCACTTCCTTACGGAAAAAAATATTGATATAATGTTGGTCTCTGAGACTCATTTGACTTCTAGAAGCCTCTTTAAAATGAATGGGTACACTTTATATGATACAAAGGACCCTAGAGGGAGAGCATGCGGTGGATCAGCAATTCTAATAAAGTCAAGACTCAAGCACTATATTCTTGACAACATTTGTGAAGAACATCTACAAGCAACAAATATCTGCATTGAAAATTTTTGTACAAATTTCGTGATATCTTCAATTTACTCCCCTCCCAGATTTTCAATCACTGAGGACCAATACGAGAAGTTCTACAAATCTCTTGGACCTTGTTTCGTAGCAGCTGGCGACTACAATGCTAAGCATACGTTCTGGGGTTCGCGTCTTATTACGCCTAGAGGTAGGGCGTTGTTCAACACAATTTCAAAAATGGGCTTGGATGTTATTTCGAGTGGGGAGCCTACTTACTGGCCTACGGACATACAAAAAATTCCGGATGTTATAGATTTCGGCGTCATAAAAAGTATTTCTAGGGAATTAATCCACGTTGAAGCTTCCCTAGATCTCTCGTCCGATCACTCTCCCACGATCGTTACAATCTGTAGCCCACTGAGAAGCGCTTTACCTCACCCATATGTCAAGATGATAAATCGTGTTAATTGGCTGGGATTCAAAAAATATCTTAGTAGTCATTGCACAGAAAATATTACGCTAAGATCACCCAATGATATTGAATCGAACATTGCAAATCTTAACGAGAATATTAAACAAGCTTCTGAACATGCCACTACCTCTCATCCGCATACTCTGTACAATAAAATTTATTCTACAGACGTTGAACATCTCGTACGTGAAAAAAGGAGAGCTAGAAGGGAATGGCAACAGCACAGATCACCTCAACACAAAATCAGATTTAAAGAGTGCACTAAAAGACTCCAAGAGTTGCTTGCATCTGAAAAAACTGCATCTTTTAAAAATTATCTGGAAGGGCTTGATGTCACACCAGCATCTAATTACTCTTTGTGGCGCGCTGCTAAAAAGCTTAAAACACCCGTTGAGTTTAAGCCACCTCTGCGCACATCTACCGGAGGTTGGGCAAGAAGCGATACTGAAAAAGGTAACATTTTTGTTGAGCATTTAAAATCCGTTTTTACACCAAATACATGTACCGGTGTTGCTGATTTGCCGAGTGTAGTTGCTCTACCCCCTCGACCCTTAAAATTTACGATGTGTGATGTACAAAAACTAATTGCCGAGCTCAACATGAAAAAAGCTCCCGGTATGGATGGAATTAGTAACCAGATGCTGATTAAGTTACCTCGTACTGCAATTAGAATCCTGTTATTCATTTTTAATGCCATTTTACGACTGGAGTATTATCCAGACTGCTGGAAGCTTGCCAAGGTTAAAATGATTCCAAAGCCAGGTAAAGATCTTACCAAGGCTGAGTCATATAGGCCAATAAGTTTACTGTCAACAATGTCAAAGCTTTTTGAAAAGCTCCTCATGGCAAAATTGTCTTCAATTTTAACTGATAATGGGTGCATCCCGGACCATCAATTTGGTTTTAGAAGCCAGCATAGCACCATTGAGCAAACGCATAGATTGGTTCAATTTATCAGAAAAACATTTGAGGAAAAGAAATATTGTTCTGCCCTGTTTATTGACGTTTCTCAGGCATTTGATAAAGTGTGGCATGAAGGCCTGATTTTGAAATTGAAGACATACTTACCAATAAACATTCTAAATCTTTTGGAAAGTTACATTGTTGCACGAAAATTTACAGTTGTGGAAGGACACTTTATGAGTATGCCTGAAACTATCTCATCCGGTGTGCCACAGGGGAGTATACTGGGGCCATTTTTATATTTGATTTATACTTGTGATATGCCTGTGAGCAGTAGTATCCACACTTCTACATTTGCCGACGATACCGCCTGCCTTAGTATGCACGAAAACCCTGATGAGGCATCCCGAAAACTCCAGGAACACATTAGCCAGATGGAACTATGGTTAAACTTATGGAGAATTAAGGTAAATGAACAAAAGTGTGTCCATATAACATTTACTTTACGAAGAGATACTTGTTCCCCCATTCGGATTAATAATCAAGTTGTTCCTCAACATTCACATGTGAAATATCTTGGTATACACCTCGATCGACGGCTTACATGGAAACATCACATTGACTATAAGTTAACTCAAATGAAACTAAAATTAACTCAGGTACATTGGCTGATTGGCAGAAATTCAACACTCAGCCTAGACTGCAAACTTTTAATATACAAGTCGCTTTTAAAGCCAATATGGTGTTACGGTATCCAGTTATGGGGCACTGCTTCTGCCTCCAATGTAGAGAGAATTCAACGAAGACAAAACAAAATTTTAAGGTTAATAACATCTGCTCCATGGTACATTAAGAATTCAAATATACATCGTGATTTAAATATGCCACTAGTGATTGAAGAAATTGCAAAATACGCAGGCAAATATCTAACGAAACTCGAGTCACATCCTAATCCGCTTGCTCGTAATATTTTGAACTTTACTGGACACATCCGCTTAAAAAAGAGAGATACAAGGGCTCTAATACTAAACACTCCGAATGAAGTTGCTTGAAATTTTTTATTTTTTTTTTGCTTATCACTACTTATGTATTATTTACAACTATCACTTAGTTAGGTCTGGCATTGGTCGGGCCTATTAATTATATGTTAGATTTAAGATTTGAATACTTATTGTTAGTTCATATATGAAGATACAATAAATAAAAAAACATGCATAAAAAAAAAACCCTAAATGTGACACCCCTAAATTTGGAACTGAAATATCATCCAATAAAAGAACAAAATACCATATCAAAGATTCGTTTACAAGTGAAACAAGATGAAACTAATAATTTGGGATAACATAAAGCTACGCATCTGGTTCAACCTCGGACGAAATGAAAAACTTTTGATAGACTTTCACGAAGTAAAGGTATTTTTTATTTTAATATGTACGAATGGACATTTAATAATAACTTTTTCTTAGTTGCAGAGATAATTTTATATCGCAGACGTGAATTTGTTCAGTTAATTTGTTTTATTAATAACATAATCTTTAAACAATAAAAGTTATACAGTGAAGCAATAAAGTATTTAATAATTCTAATTTCTAACATAATTCGCCTAATGGAATCAGATATTTTTGGGTCAGTAGCTTTTAGAAAGAAAATAATATTTATAAAAAAGTTAGTCATAACCATAAGAAAGAAAGAGAAAAAGAAAATACAAAAGTGGCAAACAACTTTTTTAAGTGAACAAAATCTCAAAATTAATGCACAAAATGCTGATAATTGCCATAACTTCAGTGCCAGATGCCAAGATATGTAAACAGTCTATTGTATATTAAAAATATAAATTGTAACTTTATTTTGTTAAGTGTATGTAAGCGATAAAACTATAGTTAAACATAGTTTACAACATTGTAAATAAGTAATCAAAACTAGTATACACTTTTGCAAATACTTATTAAATGGCAACTCTGTAAAGAAATTTAATGTGCGAACCATTTTTCTAGATACTCATGTTGGTCATTCTACGATCGTGTCTAAATAAAATTAAGTTTTTATTATGCTGAATTTTTTCCCTTCAGATTCGGAACAAATTTTCTTGTACATACATGCACACATATTTATTTACGTATATATGAAAAAAAAAATTCTTTATTGAATTAAGTTGGTTCTAATAGGTTTTTGTATTTTTATACAGAAAATAATGATTCGGAACATTAGATTCTAGTGGTTTAATTTTGAGCAAGTTATTCTGCGTTATCGTGGTTGGCGTATTTCAAATACGACTACGACTGTTTGGTAATAGATTAAAGAAAACTTCAACAGTTTTTCTTTAATCTATTACCAAACAGTTGTAGTCGTATTTGAAATACGCCAACCACGATCAGGCAGATTATTTTTTTGTTTTTGAAGAACCTAGTTAAGTAATTATCTTTTCCTTATACACTGACTATTTCTACAAGATGCTAGCTAAATCAGCCTGATCAGCTAATTGAATGGAGATTTGCATTCTATATGCTTTGTTAGGTGGCAGGAGTAAATATTTGTTAAATCTTGGATTACAAATACGATCCATCAAGCCGTTTCTAAGACGTAGCTGTACAACAGTACCACCAGAGCTATCACTATCAAAATTTGCAACGTTAAGAGCTTTCCATTATTGTTCAATATTTTTTCTTTTGAATTTATTTTGTTTGTTTACATTGTCAACAGAGCGTCTATAAGTATTGTTCTTACTGCGTAGAAAACATTTTGTTATATACACACAACTATGCTTCTCCTTGTTTTTTATTGGTTTGTTGAAAACAAACCAACAAACAAATGACGTAAAGCAAAATTTAAGTGTTTATAAAAATTAGTTTAAGAAATCAAATTAAAAGGTGAATTTATATGTATTGAACAATAATTTAAAAAAATACATAAAACGAATTTGCAAAACCGATATAAAATAACAATCCATATTGTAAAAAATAGAAAATGTTAAAATTGAATTAAAATTTTAAGCGAAAGTGCCAATTATGGAAATTGTTTTTCCCTGTGGGATATTTTGTGCCATCAGTTAAAGATTTGTCATACTTGCACATTCATTCGTAAGTGTTTGATTTTACTAATTCGGCGAAACATAAATTTTTTTATTAACATATGTATGTGTATTTATTTAATAGAGATGGAGAGAAGGAGTATACTAGAATAACTAAAATGTGCTAGTGCCTATCTGTTTCCAATGTCTTCATATGTTCCCTAAATAACTATCTAATCAGTAGTTCCAATGTCAGTAGTTGCTTTTGAATGACACGCACATGTTAAATGTCTATAGCAAAAAGCATTACTCAGTAGTAGTGGCGACAGTCAATAGTGAATCAGTACTGATTCACTAGTGATATTTCCTGCAGGGATTAAGTGGAATGAGATTGTATTGTATTGATCATAAGTTTGTCTATTTACATGGAGTTCGTTGGTGCATATGTCAACTCATTAGTAGATCTGTATGATAGTGTTGAAAAGTTTCAAAACTCGACATTTATATAAAAACTCTCATGAAATGAAATGAGAATTACTTAATATATATAGAAAAAATCTATAGATCTACTAATGAGATGGCATGAGTAACAACTAAATACACGTATTGCGGCTGTCTTACTCACCACAATATGTACATACAAGGGGTTTTAAAGAAGTTTAAAATAAGTTTCATAAGTTGTAATTTTTTTTTCAATATTTTAAAAGACCATAACTACACAAAAAACAATTCCTTTGACTCAACATCGTTAGTTTGACAGGTGGCAAAACATTGAGTATAATAATTTATATTGTATATACTAATTTTAATTGTTGATTCTAATTTTAATACCTATGGTATTGAGCATAAATGAAATGAGAATTACTTCATATACAAAAAATCTAAAGATCTACTAATGAGATAATAATAAATCAATTTTTTTAAATATGTTTAAAATTAGATTAATAAATTCACATAATGGCTTGTACGAATAAAACAAGTATTTGCTTTATACTTAAAAATTTGTTTTCAAACTCCAAATATATGTATTTTTTTTTAATTTTTAAATTAAAAGAAAAAAATTTGTTTTATTCCTACTACCCATTGTTAAAAATAGTTATAAAATAATATTAATTGTGTACGCTTGTGTGTATTTATAAAAATGAGTCCAAAGCCTCCAGCTTATTCGAATGTTGAGGCGTTTGAGTAAATCTGCAAAAAAGCTCTAATTGTTTTTTTTAAATAAACTATTATTTATCAACATACCTTAATTGTTTTTGTATCTTCTTTGATTGTCAATCCAAGTTTTAACCTGTTGTGGCGTACTTGTACTAAGGGCTGAAAATTGGCGCACGGCACTGGTGCATTGTTTCAATGAAGGAAGTTGTATCAAATTTTGTATATCTCGAAATATGGATGAAATTGCTTTTCTTTCAGAGTCATTCCACCTGCGACGTTTGGTTTTACCGTATGGAGATAAAATCAGTTATGTGTATATACTCTTTAAGAATTATTTATTGCGCAGATAAATACATATATAGGTATGAAGATCAAAGTGTTTGATTGGTACATAAACAAATAGTTTGACTATATTTAATCCAACATTTAACATATATTTAACATTTAACATATTATGAAAGTGGTATACTTCATATATTTCTATGGTCGATTTTGAAAAAATCAAAATGCACATGACTTATACCACTTTGATAATTAATGCAAAAATATATGACGATTTAAAAATGGAAGTTTGCTATTTCTTATTTTATTTTTAATATCAAAAAACTTCAACTTGAAATCTTGTTGGAAGTTTTTTTATTCATATGGTGAGATTAAACTTGTTTTAAAGTTGTCCAAATCTTCTAAAATTCGATTTTCAAGATAGCAACTTTATAGTTATCTAACAATATATTTATAAGTGTGTAATGTATTTTTAATATGTATTGTATTTGTATTTTTAATATTATATTGCAGTTGTAATAACTTGTACTTACTGTTCCTTTTTTTTTGGTTGAAGATGAAGCAGAATTTATGCTTTTCTGAGCCGAACTATCGTTTTTTTCAAAATGGTCGACCTCTACGCTATCATAGTCTTCATCTACAGCATCATGCTCTTCTTCATCGTCTACTGCATCTTCACGAACAGCTGCCATTAGAATTTTTGAAACCCATGTAATCTCAGCTACAGGGATTGGCATTCGGTAAACATTTTTGTGAATATCTTTGTTGTAATCCATAAAATTTGAGAGTCTATCAACTGACGCTACCTCAGCGTTGATCATAGAGGTGTATGTGGATATATGCTTTCGTAATTTTGTTCCAGTGATTCTTCCAGGAATTTTTGCACCGCATTCTCTGGCATACGTTTTCAGTAGTGGAGTGGATCCCTGCTCTTTCCCTGTATTGTATTATTTCTTGTATGGCTTCTATGCCAATTGGACATAACAAGATGCTGACGGTTCTGCCGCAGAGAAATTTGTAGAAACTGCTTAGCGAATCTTATGAAGTGTTTCGAAAAATTTTTTAGAATGTCGTGGTTAATGGTATCTTTATTGTTTCTTTGTTCCTGAAGTTTTCTATAGTTAGCCTCTCAATTTCACCAGCCTTTCTTTTATTAAAACTTTTTATAAAAATTAAAGTCGTCTTTACTAATTCCATCCAACTATCAACACAAAACTTCACTGAAAGCACTCCCATGGCCTTTAAAATTTTAAAAAGTGTACAACTTCTGAATGTCATCCTTCAATGGTAAATGTACAATTTTGGTTCTTTTTTGATTAGTTTGGTCTTCTATTACTTTTTTTTTTATTAATTAATGGGATCTCTTCCCACAACAAAAGAAAATTTTGTACTTTTCGTTTGAGGTCTTCTCGTTCTTCTTTTATCAGTTCCACTCTTAACCTCTTGCCACATTTTTTTAGCAGGTACGTTAAATTCTGTGCTACAGCCAGTGTTTCAAGCCCCATTGCTGTTTCATTCCAATGAATGAATGACATTTCGAATGGCCTTGATGGATTTCTCATACAAATGCGGCTTGTAAATTTCTCTCAACTGATTTATTTTTGGATTCACCTTTTTTATTTCATATAAGAAACGACCTAGTAATCTTAGATTTGCCCTTATCATATCATGTTGATGTTGCAACGAATATTTTTTGGGCAAGTAGTTCCCAAATTTTATAACGAGTTTATCATAGCGTATTATTTTCGTTATTTTATCGCATCGATGAACTGGAAATATTTTGGTTTTCAATGTTTTATTTGCTACGGGATGGATGTACTGTGTCAATCTACGACCATCATTGTTATCAGAACGTTTGCTTTTGGAGCTATCACAACTCTCTTTATGTATACGAATAGTTTTTTTTTTTTGGAAAAAACGTTTGCATGTCTTACAACAAATACCTGATTTACATTAAGCATTTTTCAAGAAATTTCATGAATTTTGTTGCGCGCAACTTTTTCTATTTGGTAGTTGTAGCGATATAAGCGAGAATGTTATATAAAAAAAGACGTAGAATGAATCTCTGATGCATTTTTGGCAACGCTTTTGATATAAGTTTCTCTTCCATGCCTCCTATTAAAAAATAAGAAATTTTCATGCAACTTATTTCATGAAAAAAATGCTTAATGTAAATCAGGTAAAACGTAATCATCAACTACATAATTGAACTTTCTTTGTTGTTGTCGGCTCACAATAAGAAATCCACTGTTGTATTTTGCAGAAGTGTTATGTTCAAAATCTCTTTTTTTTCTTATATTGGAATTTTTTTTTAAACGCTCTTGACTTCTTTTAGGCAGAGAAAGAGCTTTTTTATCTCTGCTACGTTTTTATGCTTCAAATACAATGGCGACTTATTTTACATTGCAATTAGAGTTTTTTTCCCGGACTTTTTCATTTCCAGGGAAAGCGGGAAGTTTTTAAAAATATCCCGGAATCCCGCTCCAAGGAAATAATAACAAGTAAGAGTGCTATATTCGGCTGTGCCGAATCTTATATACCATTTACCAAAGTGCGTTTATGTAGTATAGATTTACATACATAAGCACAGAGATATGTAGGTACATATTCATTTTGTGAAAAAATTCATACTTTTTTTCTAGTGCAATTGTAAGGTTGTTGGCATTATGTTTAATTTGGTGCTTTTTAAATTTTGGCGATTTTTTTTCGGTTTTTGGCGTTTTTTAATTTTGGCGATTTTTTTTGTTCTGGCGATTTTTTTGATTTTGACGTGTTTTTCATTTAGGCGATTTTTTTATTTTTTGCCGATTTTTTTCATATAGGCAATTTTTTTTTGTTTCGGCGATTTTTTTCGGTTTTTGGCGTTTTTTTGTTTTTGGCGATTTATTTTCGATTTGGCGATTTTTTTGATTTTGTCGATTTTTTTTTTGACACTTGTTACTCGTTTTGGCGATTTTTTCGGTTTTTGGCGTTTTTTTAATTTTGGCGATTTTTTTTCGTTATGGCGATTTTTTATTTTGCCGATTTTTTTTCATATAAGCGATTTTTTTTAATTTTTGCCGATTTTTTTCATCCAGGCAATTTTTTTTTTTGGATTTTGGCGATTTTTTTTCATTTAGGCGATTTTTTTTTAATTTTTGGCGATTTTTGTTCACATAAGCATTTTTTTTGTTTTGGCGATTTTTTTTCGGTTTTTGGCGTTTTTTTTTAATTTTGAGCGTTTTTTTCATTTTGGCGATTTTTTTCGTTTTGGCGATTTTTTTCGTTTTGGCGATTTTTAAAAATTTTTGGCTATTTTATAATTTTCGGATTTTTTAGTTTGACCGTTTTTGAAAATTTCAAGAGTTTAACTCTTACAGTTTCCAAGATATAGCAATTTGTCAAAATTACATTTTCAAAATTTCATTAACTGATGGACCACCCTTTAATTTAAATTTTTTTAATTTTAGTGTTAATTGTTGTAGCCTATATAAAAATACACTAATTTTACAAATTTCAAGTGTCAATATACATATGTACACACATACATACAATTGTATGTATATTACATAGGATTTTAAAAGTTTTCGTCACTCATTTTGGAACACCCTTTAATTTTTAGCTTTTATATATTTGTTGTAGCCACCAAAGTTCTACATATACTGTCCAAATTTCAGACCCGTAGCTTTTACCGTTCCTGAGAAAATAGCCTTCTTCCTAAAACATCAAATATGTTTAATTATTAGGAAAAAGTTAAAGTTTTCCAACCCTGGAAACGTTTTTTTAATTTGTTAAATTTTTAAAATTTTTTTTTTAATTATAAATACCAATTTTATTCATACCGAAGTATAAAATAAGTTAATTTAATAAAAAAGTAATAAAAACTTGTTTTCGGTAGTTATTTTCTATGGGAAAATAGAGTTTGAGTTTTCCAGCTCTGAAACCGTCTGCTCGATTTTGCTGATTTTCAATAGCAAAATTTTTCGGAAAATTTCTGACACACCAGTCCAAGAAGGAAGTCTCTAGCTCTTCTGGGAGCTTGGGAAAACCGATTTCACGTACAGACAGACGGACAGACGGACATCGTTTGTTCGTCTTCCCTATGCATAAGGATCCAGAATATATATACTTTATGTGTCGCTTATTAATATTCTAGAAATTACAAACGGAATGACAAACCTATATATAGCCTTTTACCATTTTTTGGTAAAGGGTATAAAAATTAAATTTTCCAGGCATTAACACAAATTTAATTAGAAAGTTTTAAACACTAAGGGTCTTATGCAAAAAAACTTAACAACGCTTTGCAAAGCAATGTTAAGTAAAGTTCTATTCTAAAAAGATTATTACATCAAATTTCTAAAGTAGCTCCCCACGTTTGTTAAGACTACTTTAAGTTGATATTTTCAAAATGTGTATTTTGTACCTCAAATATTTTTGTTAATATAACACATATTGATTCATGTTACATCTGAAAATGAAGCTAGAAGTGTTAGCTCTTAGCTTAGATTTACTATTTCTGCATGTAATGGAAACCACCATAAAATTATCCAACTAACTCGAAATACATAGTAAAATCTATAAAAAAATATTAAAATAAATACAATTGTACGAAAATGTTTTAGTGATGTACATACAATCAAAACAAATCGAAAAAAGCTGGATATTCAAATACTCATTTCATTCGAATAAAAGAAATTGTGATAATTCTTCTTTGTTCCTCATATTTTTTTTTTACTTTTACTTCATAGAAATGTTTATGTGTTTTGCTACCATGTCAGAAGCTCCTATTGTTTAAATTAGGTTGCTTTACTTCAAGAAAATAAAAATTTGTTTAACAAAATAAAAAAATATTTGAATACCCGAATGAAATTGTATTAGATTTTGTACAGCATAAGCTGTGAAGTGGTTGTTGAATACGGTGGTGTTACCAGAATTTATTATTAAATAACAAAATTATTAAAGTTGTGTTTTGCATACAATTTTTTAACAAAGCAGTGTTAGCCTTAAAGTGCTTGTCAACAAATATGCACTTTAAAGCTAAAGTAAAATATTTTTTTGTATAAGGGGGTAAATAGAACATATCTTATGTATTAATAACACATAAATACTCGTATGTTAATTGAACTTTAAGACAGGAACTATTCCTCAAAGGTTTTTTCCAAAACGAAAAACGTTATATGAGATCAAATAAATTCAGTGAAGTGCGACTTTGACCCGCGCACGAAGGGTTCCGTACGGGCACGAGATATGTAATTCAAAACGAACAATATAAACTATAGTTTTGTAATTATTTTCGTTTTTGGGTTTTTTTTGGTTTTAAGCGTTTTTTTAGTTTGGGGTTTTTTGAATTTATTGGCGCTTTCTGAGTTTTGGCACTTTTTTTCACGTTTGGCGATTTGTTTTTGGTTTTTGAAGTTTTTTTAATTTTGACAATTTTTATTATTTTAGCGTTTTTTTATTTTGGCGATTTTTTTATTCTGGAGATTTTTTTAATTTTGGCGTTTTTTCCATAAATGTTATTTTTTTGGTTTTTGTGATTTTTTTTAGTTTTGGCACTTTTTTTCGTTTTGAGGATTTTTTCTGTTTTTGGCGTTTATTTTAAATTTTTATCGATTTTTTTCGATTTGGCGATTTTTTTTTAAATTTGTGGCGATTTTTTTCAGGTTTATCGATTTTTTTCTGTTTGGCGATTTTATAATTTTCGGATTTTTTAGTTTTATCGTTTTTGAAAATTTCAAGAGTTTACCTCTTACGGTTTCCAAGATATAGCAAGTTGTCAAAATTACATAGTCAAAATTGCAGTAACTGATGGACCACCCTTTAATTTAAATTATTTAATATTTTAATGTTAATTGTTGCAGTCTATATAAAAATACACTAATTTTACAAATTTCAAGTGTCAATATACATATGTACATACAATTGTATGTATATTACATGAGATTTTTTTCTACATACTCTGTCCAAATTTCAGGTCCGTAGCTCTTACGGTTCCTGAGAAAATACCGTGTGACGGACAGACGGACAGCGTAGCGAAAACAATAGGGTTCCTTTTTTCACCTTTGGTGTACGGAACCCTAAAAAGTAAAATTACATAATTAATCGTAAAAGTGGTCTAAGTCATATGAATTTTTGTTTCGAAGTATGAAATAAATCTTAAAAAACCTTCACTAAATATTTAATAAATATTACATCACTGGATACTAGTAGGACTCTAAATTAAAATTTTGCATAATATAAACAACATTTTTGATTTGTTCATATATAATCTATTAAATATTTCGACCAATGAGGTATATAGCTTATACCACTTTGTAATTAATAGCACATATACATATAAGTGAACATAAATATAGCATACACTCAGGGAAAAGCTGCAACTTAAAAATAATAACGCGTCACATTAATTTAATAATTTTCAATATAATAGAAAATGTATGTTATGATATACTTAAAAATAACAAATTAATAAATTAATACTGTAAATTAATATTTTTCCATATTGAAATAAAAAATTTAAACACTACTAGACTTTTGTAATGTTGCTTTTGAATTCAATATGGGTTTTATTGATTTTGAGCTGTTTTTTTCATGGTTGTAACAGTTAATAAAAACAAACACAAAATACATTAAAATAGATCATTAGATTTTTCTTAAAAAACGTCCAACGTAAAACAATTTTGTTAAAAACAAAAAAAAAGAATAATGATTTCAACAAATTACCTTAAAATATCAATATATGTATTTGACAAAAAATTTCAAATTTGTTAAAAAAAACCGCTATTTTCACAAATGCCAAAGTGAAAGCAGCTGTTTTCTAAGTGTAAAATAGTAAATTATTTCTTTTATTATCTCCCGGGATCCCGCACAAAATATCCCGGGAAATTTTAAAAGTGCAATTCCCGGGAATTTCCTAATTGCAATGTCTTGCAAAAAATGCACAAATTTTTTTTGTGTTGGTCTTCTCGATCTCGTTTACGGTATCGTCTTTTTCTCTCACGGTATTGTTCGAAATATCCGCAATATATTCGCTATTATCAGCCGAAAAGTCTTGAGAATATTCCGAAAAAGAACTTACATTTGCATAGCCAGAACTGCTTTCAGTGTGGTTTGCTGTGGAAAAGGGCAATAAATTGTTTTTTGAGGTTGTAGTACTGTTATGTTGAGATGCTATTTTTTCTTTGAAAATATTTTGTGACACTATGTTGGACTATCTGTTATATTGAAAAGTAGATGTTTTATTGCTTTGTGATATATTTGAAAACTTCCGTAAATTTTGTAAAAACTTAAATCCCCGTCAATATTATACTACCCCGAGTTTATCTTGGGATGCAATATTGAAAACAACGGAAATAGAATTAGAATTGTTAAGTGATATTAACATGTACAATTTCCTTGTTCGGGGTATTAGGGAAGGTATAGTTCAATGCAGTTAGCGACATTCGATAACAAAAGAATCAAGAAAAGAATCAAATTACCTGATGTATTTAGATGTAAATAATTTATATGGTCATGCCATGTCTCAATACCTACCCTTTAAAAATTTCAAGTGGGTGGAAAACTATGAAAATTATGATGTAATAATAATAATATAAAAGAAGGTTCAGAAGTTGGTTACATATTGGAGGTAGATATAGAATATCCCACCACATTAGACGACATTCATAGTGACTTCCCACTTTGTGCAGAAAACAAAAAAATGTAAAGCATGAAACAACGAAAGTTAATAACAGATTTAAACGATAAAACCAATTATATAATACATTATCGCAATCTTCAACAATGTATGAAGCATGGTCTGATTTTAAGGAAAATTCATAGAATTCTTGAATTTAATCAGTCGAATTGGTTAAACAACGATGTATATGGCAAAACTATGGAAAATGTCAATAAAAAAGAGGATATAAAAATAGTATGTGAATGGGAGAATTAAAGGTAAGCGATAGGAGCAAGAGCTCTTATTGCTAGACCTAATTTTCATAGTTCACTCAAAATGTATGACGAAATGATTGCCATTGAAATGAGTGTAGTACGAACTGAATATAATAAACCAATTTACATTGGGTTTGCTGTTTTAGAATTATCAAAATCGAAAGTGTATAATTTTCATTATTTATATATGTATCTTAAATATTGTGAAAATATTAATCTTAATTATATGGATACTGATTCTTTTATATATGATATCAAAACAAATGACCTATATGATGATATTATAAATGATATTAAAATTCATTTTGATACATCTGCATATCCGAAAGATAATATATTCAATTTTCCTCTGATAAATAAAAAAGTATTAGGGATGATGAAGGACGAATGCAATGGTAGGTTAATGAAAGAGTTCATTTGTCTACGAGGTAAAATGTATTCTGTAAAAATAGATAAGCTAGGTAAGAAAATAAAAAAATAAAAGGTGTGAAACAATGTGTTACAAATAAGTTAAGTATTAATGATTTTAGAGATTTTAGTTAATTTTAATTATTATTATAATTAATTTGTTTCCATATTTATAATTTGAACGGGCTAAAGTTCGTATCGCTTTTTAAGCCAAATTACATGTAATAATTATTAATGAACAAATAACATCAAAGTTAGTTGTAAATATTCTGACAACACATAGTTGAAAGGAACAGCCAGCCGTTTTCGAAGGCCACTAAAGAGAGATTGATTATTAAGTAAACAGTTATTTTATGATTCTATGTATATATTTAGGTCTAAGGTGCATAATATTTATACGCAATGCATTAGTAAGTTGACATTAAGTTATTTAGATGATAAGAGATTTGTACGTGAAAATGGTGTTTATACTTATGATTGAATTATCATTAATCAATATCAACACCAGAAATACCACTACACAAATTTAAATATGTATGAAGAGTTTATGGAAGAAAATGATGATTTTCTCCAAAATTTTTTTTACCGTCATCATCATCAAGAGAATTAGGCACAAGAAACAACAAATTTAAATATGTATGCAGAATTTATGGAACATGATGATATTTTTCTTAATGTCTGTATAGATATGTAATTAACCTAAAATAGTTAAAATAAGAAGAATCACTTGTAAAATAAAGAGATTATCAAAAAAGAAAAGTACAAAATGTTGTTTTTATTTCAAATTATATTTATTGAATAAAAATTTTAAACATAAATGTCCACAATTAAATGTATTAAGATTTTTGTTTTTGTTTATAATTATATTAAATTGGTGTTTTTAAGTAATTAACTATTTCAACTGGTGGATGTAAGTTTCCAAACTATCAAAGTATTCTTTAAAATTACGATTTTTATAATAGGCTAACCAATACGTTCCAGGACCATTAGAACTATCTAAATTAACAATACCACATTCTTGAATTAATGCCTTTTTAGGTAAACGATCACGCATAAAAACACCTCTAAAGTTTTTGAGTTGTTTAGCATATATCATTAAATCTAGATCATTTAATGGTCGATTGGGTAATCTATCTAAAAGTTTTTTTGGAGATGGGCTATAATAAAGGCCATATCCAAACTTGTATGGCTTAAGGTATAGACCTTTTCCCATAGCAATTTATTCCATATGTCTATTATGTCTTGTAGCCTATGCTAGCTGTTGCTTTCCATTTTTTATATCATTTACAGCCTTAACAATAGCTGATCCACCGGTAGCTAAACCCTTAACTGCTGATAAAGCTGTTAAGATTGGAATTAGTGGAAGAAATCCACCAATTTTTGGTATTGGTATAGCTCTTGGTATCACAATATTAACTCTTTTTTCCTTTAAAGTTTGAATTAGAATTACTAGTATTCTTCATGCCTAATCCAAATTTAACTTTTGCTTTCATTGCGTTCGTTACGAACCAAGCGAGTGCTCGTTCTTTTCAGCCACTATCTTTAGATTTTACTGGTTGCCACGCTTTTTCAGCTAGTATTTGATCTGCTTGATGTCTTTTATTAATATTGCTTATTTCTGAATATGCAATGTCGTGCTCTCTACTAGCTACATCTGATAAATTTATCCCCTTGTCTCCTCTTGCTAAACGTTTTTCAAGTTTTGTTCCAGGTCCACAAAACTGATAACTAGGGAAAGGATTTTCATGTAAATACATGTTTTCTGTCGTTGGTCGTAGATCAACGTAAATAAAATATCTTTGCGAATCAACAAATTTGCGACAAAATGGCATCGATTTGTTAGTATATATTTTTGCATATTTTATAATAAACACATATTTTTTGCATAATTCATCATAAATGTATATTTTTAATACATTGTTTGGTTTTTTTCATGCTATAAATCAAATTTTGTTTTTTTTACTATTTGTAAGGTATATAAGAGCTGCAGTTTTTACGAATGTGTAATAACAAAAAGGAGAAAACGAGAAAAAATTTACGATCTTTTTTTTGTGATATGAATCGATATTCCAAAACGCCGTAGGACTCTAAGTTCAATACCTTGGCTTAAGTCAGAATACTAATATCATTGAAAATTAAAGAAAAAAACAAGAGCATGATATAATAGGCCTTTTAAACCGCATTAATTTCATGTGGATATAAAGTGGTTTTGAAAGCTTCTTCGCGTATTTCAGCCTGTTGAAAACAAGACGGTTATTGAACAAACGTTGCTTAATTATTTGCCAAATGTTTATTCACTACAATATAAATTAAATAATTACAATTATAATATATTTAATAATTAATATTATAAAATAAGTTGCTTACAATTTTGTGTGTCTCTCTCAAAAGTTTTCAACTAATGAAAATTATTAGACAACGTTTTCAATATAAATTTTAAAACAATTTTCAAAAAATAAAATATAAAGTACAATCATATACCAGAAAACATTTTAATAAATAACAAAATAACAAATTCTACCCCCCGTGAATTTATCAGGGAATTCACTCGTTTACGACATCCAGCACTGCCAGTTTCGATACTGGCCTCTTTAAAACTCCATCAGACGTTTTTACATCCGCTGATCTTGCCGTTCCAAGCTTATCGGTGTAAATGTTTACTACACGTGCACGCCTCCACTTTGATCTTGGTGCACAATCATCACAAATAAGTACTAATGTCCCAACTTGTAATGAAGTAGTTGGTAAGCACCACGTTACTCTTCTTGTTAATTCTGGTAGATACTCCCTAATCCACCGTATCCAAAATCCGTTTTTTAAATTTTGTAATATTCGCCATTGTTTTCTTAAACAATTAAGTTTTGGATCAAAATTATCAGGAATTTGTGTCGAATTTATACAGCCCAATAAAAAATGGTTTGGAGTTATTGGTTCAGGCTCGTATGGCGATACAGGAACATGTGTCAAAGGTCTTGAATTCACAATATTTTCACATTCGATCAAAAGACTTATAAAAACGTCCAATCTAGGTGTTACATTTCCTAATAGTATGAAAAGCGATTTCTTTACAGATTGTATTAAGCGTTCCCAAACGCCACCAGAACTTGGATCATAAGGGGTATTGAAAATCCATTTAATGCCTAGAGGTGATGAACGGCAAATTAGTTCATTATAATCCATAAAAAAAATTCATTTTTTAATTCCTTATTTATGCCAACAAAACGTCGCCCATTATCGCTGCGGATTTGAATTGGTACTCCACGTCTATTAACAAAGTTCCTCAAACTTAATAAGAACGAATCAGTGGACAAATCAGATACAACTTCAATATGTATCGCTCTGACAGTCAAACAAGTAAATAAAACAACCCATCTTTTTTCTTGACAACGATGTATTTTAATTTTAATCGGTCCGAAAAGGTCAACACCAGTATAAGAAAATGGTTTAATAAAAGGTGTAACCCTATCAACGGGTAAAATTCCCATCTGTGGCTGAATGGGTTTAGCTTTTCTTATTTTACAAACAATACAATTGTTTTCGATAAAACGAACTAAACTTCTTAATGACGGAATCCAATATTTCTGACGTATATCTCCCATTACGTTGCTAGTATTCTGATGACAATTCTTTTTATGATAGAATTCTACTAATAAGTGAGAGAACCTATCAATTTTTGGGAGTATTATAAGTCGTTTTTGAGATTTTGAAAGTACAGAAGCATTTTCCAAGCGGCCACCAACTCGTAATAAACCAAATTCATCAACATAAGGATTCAATGTTTTTAAATCACTAGACATATCAATACTAGCTTTTGACATTAACCTTTTGAGTTCATTCGGAAAATGTTTCCTTTGAATATTATATACAATTTTATTTTCAGCCTCTGATAATTCATCTGCTGTTAGTTCTCCTTCAGCTCTATTCCTTAATTCCAATTTTGACTTGATGACATGATACAACTCGAATCACCTTTATAAATGTTGAAAAACGGTTAACAGTAGCATCAAAAATATTCAAGCCCTGGATCATCATAACTGCTTGATTCGATTTCAAAAATTCATCGCTTTTGTCCTCTCTATTCCCTATAGTATTCTCATTTGGCCAATGATCCTCCCCACACAAAAGAAAGTCTGGACCGTTCATCCAACGTCCTTCCGGATTATAATTAATAGGGAATTTCGCTCTAGTTGCAACATCAGCAGGATTTTGTAAAGTTGGACACCAACGCCAGTTTCCGATTTCCGAATTTTCCAATATTTCTGATACACGATTCGCTACATATTGCTTATATTTCCGGTGATCTGACCTAATCCAACGAATAACGGTATGTGAATCGGTCCAGAATACTGTTTTTTTTATTTTAATTCGATCATGACATTTTACTATTGTATCTTTTAGACGTACGGCCATTACGGCTGGTTGTAACTCCAGTTTTGGTATTGAATGGAAACGTATTGGAGCACAAGCTGTTTTTCCTGTTACAAAAACGAGATTTGAACGTGAGTTTTGAATAAAGCGCCAATATCCAACGGCCGATAACGCTTCTTCACTGGCGTCACAAAACAAATGAAGTTCGATATTATCAAAATTATTTAAACTGCCACATTTGTGAAAATAATATCGAGGGATTTTGTACTGACTGATTTTTGGCAATTCCTTTAGCCATAGGTTAAACTTTTCATAAATGTGATTAGGTAATTTTGATTCCCAATCAATACTACTTCTCCAAACTTCCTGCATTAAGATTTCAGCAACCACCATAAAATCTGCTACAAAACCAAATGGGTCAAAAACAGACATTGTAATACTTAAAAGTTGTCTTTTTGATGGTACTGTTTTTAATTGAAGTATATTCTCTGGAACTTTATGAAATTTTAATACAAAAATAAAACAGTCTGAATTCGATGCCCAATGCATTCCCAAAATACGTTCTATATTGTTCGTATGAAATTGCATCTCACTGTCATTTTCAATTTCAAGTTCTTTTGCAACAGCTTTTGAATTTGTTATAAGGTTATGCATTTGAAATCCTCCAGATTCATGAATTAATTTTACAGCTTTTACTACGTTAATGGCTTCCTGCTCTGAGTCAAAACAATCAACGTAATCATCAACATAATGTTTTTCTATAATAATAGTCGCTGCATTCCGGTTTTTTACGAATTGAGCTGTAGAAGGGGAACAAGCCGCTCCGAAAATCATTCTTTGCATAACGTAAACTCTGGGCTTTTCAGAAGTATTGCCGTTCCTCCAAAGAAATCGCAGTGCGCCCTGATCTTCAGGAATAATTCCTATTTGATGGAACATCTCTTTAAGGTCTCCACAAACGGCAATAGGGGCTTGTCTAAATTTAAATAATACTATTTGTAGAGGTTGATTAAAATCTGGCCCCGGAAGAAGTGCTTTGTTTAGGGACATATTTTCAACTTCTGCTGCAGCATCGAAAACAAAACGAAGTTTCTTTTTATTTGGATTTTTTACACCAAAATGTGGTAGATAAAATGTCTTGATGGAATGTCTTGAAACTTCTTCATCAGAAAGTATGCGTGCATAATCTTTTTCTAGATACTCTTCAATTCTTTTACAGTATTCCTCGGCATATAGTGGATCCAACGACATTTTTCTTTCTACAATATTTAATCTTCTAAAAGCCATATTATATGAATCAGGGAATGATTTAAAATCTCCACGCCAAATCAATCCAGACTCGAATCTATCGTCAATTCTTTTTGTCGTATTGTTGAGAATTTCTAGTGCTCTTTTATCTCCTTCAGCTAATAAAGGTTCGGAATGGCGAATACCGAAGCATTCTATTCCAAAATAACTCTTCCTTAAAATTTCTAAGTCATTGTCGCTATTTGTTTCTCCACTATTTCCTTTAAAATTACATGAAATTAAATTTCTTTGGCACTCTTTATTATTTAAATTTCCATAAACTATCCAGCCTAGCCTTGTTTTTGTAGCTATTAATCCACTTGGAGATAATGTGCGTGAAGATAAATTTTAAAATTTATAACCCTAGACACAAACCGTCTTCTTTAACAGAGCTCTGTTAACAAAAAAACAGAGCTCTGTTAACTAATAATAATTAGTTTTTTCCCATAAAATCGACTTAATACCCAATTTTTCAAGCAAAATAAACCAGAAAATTTAAACCAAGAGACTTCTCTATGCCTCCTTTATATAGATATAACATTTCATAATATCAAAAACACTAAAATCCATATCTTCACCCACAGTCATAAATTGGTTTTTAGTAATTTTTTTCAAAAACCGTTGGAGATGGGGTAAAAAAGAATATTGGAGGAGACTCCTGGACGCCTCTGGATCAATGTCCAATACTCAAAAGTCTTAACAGCCTGTTTTTGTAAAAATTACAGCACAATTTCAAAAAATAAAATTTAAAATTTGAAAAATAATGTTGGTAATTTTTTTCAAAAACCGTAGGAGATGGGGTAAAAAAGAATATTGGAGGAGACTCCTGGACGCCTCTGGATCAATGTCCAATAGTCAAAAGTCTTAACAGCCTGTTTTTGTAAAAATTACAGCACAATTTCAAAAAATAAAATTTGAAAAATAATGTTGGTAATTTTTTTCAAAAACCGTAGGAGATGGGGTAAAAAAGAATATTGGAGGAGGCTCCTGGACGCCTCTAGATCAATGTCCAATAGTCAAAAGTCTTAACAGCCTGTTTTTGTAAAAATTACAGCACAATTTCAAAAAATAAAATTTAAAATTTGAAAAATAATGTTGGTAATTTTTTTCAAAAACCGTAGGAGATGGGGTAAAAAAGAATATTGGAGGAGACTCCTGGACGCCTCTGGATCAATGTCCAATAGTCAAAAGTCTTAACAGCCTGTTTTGAAATTTGAAAAATAATGTTGGTCATTTTTTTCAAAAACCGTAGGAGATGGGGTAAAAAATAATATTGGAGGAGACTCCTGGACGCCTCTGGATCAATGTCCAATAGTCAAAAGTCTTAACAGCCTGTTTTTGTAAAAATTACAGCACAATTTCAAAAAATAAAATTTGATATTTGAAAAATAATGTTGGTAATTTTTTTCAAAAACCGTAGGAGATGGGGTAAAAAAGAATATTGGAGGAGACTCCTGGACGCCTCTGGATCAATGTCCAATAGTCAAAAGTCTTAACAGCCTGTTTTTGTAAAAATTACAGCACAATTTCAAAAAATAAAATTTGAAAAATAATGTTGGTAATTTTTTTCAAAAACCGTAGGAGATGGGGTAAAAAAGAATATTGGAGGAGACTCCTGGACGCCTCTGGATCAATGTCCAATAGTCAAAAGTCTTAACAGCCTGTTTTTGTAAAAATTACAGCACAATTTCAAAAAATAAAATTTGAAATTTGAAAAATAATGTTGGTCATTTTTTTCAAAAACCGTAGGAGATGGGGTAAAAAAGAATATTGGAGGAGACTCCTGGACGCCTCTGGATCAATGTCCAATAGTCAAAAGTCTTAACAGCCTGTTTTTGTAAAAATTACAGCACAATTTCAAAAAATAAAATTTGAAATTTGAAAAATAATGTTGGTAATTTTTTTCAAAAACCGTAGGAGATGGGGTAAAAAAGAATATTGGAGGAGACTCCTGGACGCCTCTGGATCAATGTCCAATAGTCAAAAGTCTTAACAGCCTGTTTTAGTAAAAATTACAGCACAATTTCAAAAAATAAAATTTAAAAAATAATGTTGGTAATTTTTTTCAAAAACCGTAGGAGATGGGGTAAAAAAGAATATTGGAGGAGACTCCTGGACGCCTCTGGATCAATGTCCAATAGTCAAAAGTCTTAACATCCTGTTTTTGTAAAAATTACAGCACAATTTCAAAAAATAAAATTTGAAATTTGAAAAATAATGTTGGTCATTTTTTTCAAAAACCGTAGGAGATGGGGTAAAAAAGAATATTGGAGGAGACTCCTGGACGCCTCTGGATCAATGTCCAATAGTCAAAAGTCTTAACAGCCTGTTTTTGTAAAAATTACAGCACAATTTCAAAAAATAAAATTTAAAATTTGAAAAATAATGTTGGTAATTTTTTTCAAAAACCGTAGGAGATGGGGTAAAAAAGAATATTGGAGGAGACTCCTGGACGCCTCTGGATCAATGTCCAATAATCAAAAGTCTTAACAGCCTGTTTTTGTAAAAATTACAGCACAATTTCAAAAAATAAAATTTGAAATTTGAAAAATGATGGTAATATACAAGATGAAATGAATTTACGACATTTATATAATGATCATGTTGTTGGAGATATGTCGTTTATAGAATTTACGGATATATGTATTGAGTGCTGGAAAGATTAATGTGGATTCGGTGTTATTAGTAAGGACCAACATTATTTTTCAAATTTCAAATTTTATTTTTTGAAATTGTGCTGTAATTTTTACAAAAACAGGATGTTAAGACTTTTGACTATTGGACATTGATCCAGAGGCGTCCAGGAGTCTCCTCCAATATTCTTTTTTACCCCATCTCCTACGGTTTTTGAAAAAAATTACCAACATTATTTTTTAAATTTTATTTTTTGAAATTGTGCTGTAATTTTTACTAAAACAGGCTGTTAAGTATACCTTAAGCCATACAAGTTTGGATATGGCCTTTATTATAGCCCATCTCCAAAAAAACTTTTAGATAGATTACCCAATCGACCATTAAATGATCTAGATTTAATGATATATGCTAAACAACTCAAAAACTTTAGAGGTGTTTTTATGCGTGATCGTTTACCTAAAAAGGCATTAATTCAAGAATGTGGTATTGTTAATTTAGATAGTTCTAATGGTCCTGGAACGTATTGGTTAGCCTATTATAAAAATCGTAATTTTAAAGAATACTTTGATAGTTTGGAAACTTACATCCACCAGTTGAAATAGTTAATTACTTAAAAACACCAATTTAATATAATTATAAACAAAAACAAAAATCTTAATACATTTAATTGTGGACATTTATGTTTAAAATTTTTATTCAATAAATATAATTTGAAATAAAAACAACATTTTGTACTTTTCTTTTTTGATAATCTCTTTATTTTACAAGTGATTCTTCTTATTTTAACTATTTTAGGTTAATTACATATCTATACAGACATTAAGAAAAATATCATCATGTTCCATAAATTCTGCATACATATTTAAATTTGTTGTTTCTTGTGCCTAATTCTCTTGATGATGACGGTAAAAAAAAATTTTGGAGAAAATCATCATTTTCTTCCATAAACTCTTCATACATATTTAAATTTGTGTAGTGGTATTTCTGGTGTTGATATTGATTAATGATAATTCAATCATAAGTATAAACACCATTTTCACGTACAAATCTCTTATCATCTAAATAACTTAATGTCAACTTACTAATGCATTGCGTATAAATATTATGCACCTTAGACCTAAATATATACATAGAATCATAAAATAACTGTTTACTTAATAATCAATCTCTCTTTAGTGGCCTTCGAAAACGGCTGGCTGTTCCTTTCAACTATGTGTTGTCAGAATATTTACAACTAACTTTGATGTTATTTGTTCATTAATAATTATTACATGTAATTTGGCTTAAAAAGCGATACGAACTTAAGCCCGTTCAAATTATAAATATGGAAACAAATTAAGTTCGAAAAATAATAATAATTAAAATTAACTAAAATCTCTAAAATCATTAATACTTAACTTATTTGTAACACATTGTTTCACACCTTTTATTTTTTTATTTTCTTACCTAGCTTATCTATTTTTACAGAATACATTTTACCTCGTAGACCAATGAACTCTTTCATTAACTTACCATTGCATTCGTCCTTCATCATCCCTAATACTTTTTTATTTATCAGAGGAAAATTGAATATATTATCTTTCGGATATGCAGATGTATCAAAATGAATTTTAATATCATTTATAATCTCATCATACAGGTCATTTGTTTTGATATCATATATAAAAGAATCTGTATCCATATAATTAAGATTAATATTTTCACAATATTTAAGATACATATATAAATAATGAAAATTATACACTTTCGATTTTGATAATTCTAAAACAGCAAACCCAATGTAAATTGGTTTATTATATTCAGTTCGTACTACACTCATTTCAATGGCAATCATTTCGTCATACATTTTGAGTGAACTATGAAAATTAGGTCTAGCAATAATAGCTCTTGCTCCTATCGCTTACCTTTAATTCTCCCATTCACATACTATTTTTATATCCTCTTTTTTATTGACATTTTCCATAGTTTTGCCATATACATCGTTGTTTAACCAATTCGACTGATTAAATTCAAGAATTCTATGAATTTTCCTTAAAATCAGACCATGCTTCATACATTGTTGAAGATTGCGATAATGTATTATATAATTGGTTTTATCGTTTAAATCTGTTATTAACTTTCGTTGTTTCATGCTTTAAATTTTTTTGTTTTCTGCACAAAGTAGAAAGTCACTATGAATGTCGTCTAATGTGGTGGGATATTCTATATCTACCTCCTATATGTAACCAACTTCTGAACCTTCTTTTATATTATTATTATTACATCATAATTTTCATAGTTTTCCACCCACTTGAAATTTTTAAAGGGTAGGTATTGAGACATGGCATGACCATATAAATTATTTACATCTAAATACATCAGGTAATTTGATTCTTTTCTTGATTCTTTTGTTATCGAATGTCGCTAACTGCATTGAACTATACCTTCCCTAATACCCCGAACAAGGAAATTGTACATGTTAATATCACTTAACAATTCTAATTCTATTTCCGTTGTTTTCAATATTGCATCCCAAGATAAACTCGGGGTAGTATAATATTGACGGGGATTTAAGTTTTTACAAAATTTACGGAAGTTTTCAAATATATCACAAAGCAATAAAACATCTACTTTTCAATATAACAGATAGTCCAACATAGTGTCACAAAATATTTTCAAAGAAAAAATAGCATCTCAACATAACAGTACTACAACCTCAAAAAACAATTTATTGCCCTTTTCCACAGCAAACCACACTGAAAGCAGTTCTGGCTATGCAAATGTAAGTTCTTTTTCGGAATATTCTCAAGACTTTTCGGCTGATAATAGCGAATATATTGCGGATATTTCGAACAATACCGTGAGAGAAAAAGACGATACCGTAAACGAGATCGAGAAGACCAACACAAAAAAAATTTGTGCATTTTTTGCAAGACATTGCAATTAGGAAATTCCCGGGAATTGCACTTTTAAAATTTCCCGGGATATTTTGTGCGGGATCCCGGGAGATAATAAAAGAAATAATTTACTATTTTACACTTAGAAAACAGCTGCTTTCACTTTGGCATTTGTGAAAATAGCGGTTTTTTTTAACAAATTTGAAATTTTTTGTCAAATACATATATTGATATTTTAAGGTAATTTGTTGAAATCATTATTCTTTTTTTTTTGTTTTTAACAAAATTGTTTTACGTTGGACGTTTTTTAAGAAAAATCTAATGATCTATTTTAATGTATTTTGTGTTTGTTTTTATTAACTGTTACAACCATGAAAAAAACAGCTCAAAATCAATAAAACCCATATTGAATTCAAAAGCAACATTACAAAAGTCTAGTAGTGTTTAAATTTTTTATTTCAATATGGAAAAATATTAATTTACAGTAATAATTTATTAATTTGTTATTTTTAAGTATATCATAACATACATTTTCTATTATATTGAAAATTATTAAATTAATGTGACGCGTTATTATTTTTAAGTTGCAGCTTTTCCCTGAGTGTATGCTATATTTATGTTCACTTATATGTATATGTGCTATTAATTACAAAGTGGTATAAGCTATATACCTCATTGGTCGAAATATTTAATAGATTATATATGAACAAATCAAAAATGTTGTTTATATTATGCAAAATTTTAATTTAGAGTCCTACTAGTATCCAGTGATGTAATATTTATTAAATATTTAGTGAAGGTTTTTTAAGATTTATTTCATACTTCGAAACAAAAATTCATATGACTTAGACCACTTTTACGATTAATTATGTAATTTTACTTTTTAGAGTTCCGTACACCAAAGGTGAAAAAAGGAACCCTATTGTTTTCGCTACGCTGTCCGTCACACGGTATTTTCTCAGGAACCGTAAGAGCTACGGACCTGAAATTTGGACAGAGTATGTAGAAAAAAATCTCATGTAATATACATACAATTGTATGTACATATGTATATTGACACTTGAAATTTGTAAAATTAGTGTATTTTTATATAGACTGCAACAATTAACATTAAAATATTAAATAATTTAAATTAAAGGGTGGTCCATCAGTTACTGCAATTTTGACTATGTAATTTTGACAACTTGCTATATCTTGGAAACCGTAAGAGGTAAACTCTTGAAATTTTCAAAAACGATAAAACTAAAAAATCCGAAAATTATAAAATCGCCAAACAGAAAAAAATCGATAAACCTGAAAAAAATCGCCACAAATTTAAAAAAAAATCGCCAAATCGAAAAAAATCGATAAAAATTTAAAATAAACGCCAAAAACAGAAAAAATCCTCAAAACGAAAAAAAGTGCCAAAACTAAAAAAAATCACAAAAACCAAAAAAAATAACATTTATGGAAAAAACGCCAAAATTAAAAAAATCTCCAGAATAAAAAAATCGCCAAAATAAAAAAACGCTAAAATAATAAAAATTGTCAAAATTAAAAAAACTTCAAAAACCAAAAACAAATCGCCAAACGTGAAAAAAAGTGCCAAAACTCAGAAAGCGCCAATAAATTCAAAAAACCCCAAACTAAAAAAACGCTTAAAACCAAAAAAACCCAAAAACGAAAATAATTACAAAACTATAGTTTATATTGTTCGTTTTGAATTACATATCTCGTGCCCGTACGGAACCCTTCGTGCGCGGGTCAAAGTCGCACTTCACTGAATTTATTTGATCTCATATAACGTTTTTCGTTTTGGAAAAAACCTTTGAGGAATAGTTCCTGTCTTAAAGTTCAATTAACATACGAGTATTTATGTGTTATTAATACATAAGATATGTTCTATTTACCCCCTTATACAAAAAAATATTTTACTTTAGCTTTAAAGTGCATATTTGTTGACAAGCACTTTAAGGCTAACACTGCTTTGTTAAAAAATTGTATGCAAAACACAACTTTAATTATTTTGTTATTTAATAATAAATTCTGGTAACACCACCGTATTCAACAACCACTTCACAGCTTATGCTGTACAAAATCTAATACAATTTCATTCGGGTATTCAAATATTTTTTTATTTTGTTAAACAAATTTTTATTTTCTTGAAGTAAAGCAACCTAATTTAAACAATAGGAGCTTCTGACATGGTAGCAAAACACATAAACATTTCTATGAAGTAAAAGTAAAAAAAAATATGAGGAACAAAGAAGAATTATCACAATTTCTTTTATTCGAATGAAATGAGTATTTGAATATCCAGCTTTTTTCGATTTGTTTTGATTGTATGTACATCACTAAAACATTTTCGTACAATTGTATTTATTTTAATATTTTTTTATAGATTTTACTATGTATTTCGAGTTAGTTGGATAATTTGATGGTGGTTTCCATTACATGCAGAAATAGTAAATCTAAGCTAAGAGCTAACACTTCTAGCTTCATTTTCAGATGTAACATGAATCAATATGTGTTATATTAACAAAAATATTTGAGGTACAAAATACACATTTTGAAAATATCAACTTAAAGTAGTCTTAACAAACGTGGGGAGCTACTTTAGAAATTTGATGTAATAATCTTTTTAGAATAGAACTTTACTTAACATTGCTTTGCAAAGCGTTGTTAAGTTTTTTTGCATAAGACCCTTAGTGTTTAAAACTTTCTAATTAAATTTGTGTTAATGCCTGGAAAATTTAATTTTTATACCCTTTACCAAAAAATGGTAAAAGGCTATATATAGGTTTGTCATTCCGTTTGTAATTTCTAGAATATTAATAAGCGACACATAAAGTATATATATTCTGGATCCTTATGCATAGGGAAGACGAACAAGCGATGTCCGTCTGTCTGTACGTGAAATCGGTTTTCCCAAGCTCCCAGAAGAGCTAGAGACTTCCTTCTTGGACTGGTGTGTCAGAAATTTTCCGAAAAATTTTGCTATTGAAAATCAGCAAAATCGAGCAGACGGTTTCAGAGCTGGAAAACGCAAACTCTATTTTCCCATAGAAAATAACTACCGAAAACAAGTTTTTATTACTTTTTTATTAAATTAACTTATTTTATACTTCGGTATGAATAAAATTGGTATTTATAATTAAAAAAAAAATTTTAAAAATTTAACAAATTAAAAAAACGTTTCCAGGGTTGGAAAACTTTAACTTTTTCCTAATAATTAAACATATTTGATGTTTTAGGAAGAAGTCTATTTTCTCAGAAACGGTAAAAGCTACGGGTCTGAAATTTGGACAGTATATGTAGAACTTTGGTGGCTACAACAAATATATAAAAGCTAAAAATTAAAGGGTGTTCCAAAATGAGTGACGAAAACTTTTAAAATCCTATGTAATATACATACAATTGTATGTATGTGTGTACATATGTATATTGACACTTGAAATTTGTAAAATTAGTGTATTTTTATATAGGCTACAACAATTAACACTAAAATTAAAAAAATTTAAATTAAAGGGTGGTCCATCAGTTAATGAAATTTTGAAAATGTAATTTTGACAAATTGCTATATCTTGGAAACTGTAAGAGTTAAACTCTTGAAATTTTCAAAAACGGTCAAACTAAAAAATCCGAAAATTATAAAATAGCCAAAAAATTTTAAAAATCGCCAAAACGAAAAAAATTGCCAAAATGAAAAAAACGCTCAAAATTAAAAAAACGCCAAAAACCGAAAAAAAATCGCCAAAACAAAAAAAATGCTTATGTGAACAAAAATCGCCAAAAATTAAAAAAAAATCGCCTAAATGAAAAAAAATCGCCAAAATCCAAAAAAAAAATTGCCTGGATGAAAAAAATCGGCAAAAATTAAAAAAAATCGCTTATATGAAAAAAAAATCGGCAAAATAAAAAATCGCCATAACGAAAAAAAATCGCCAAAATTAAAAAAACGCCAAAAACCGAAAAAATCGCCAAAACGAGTAACAAGTGTCAAAAAAAAATCGACAAAATCAAAAAAATCGCCAAATCGAAAATAAATCGCCAAAAATAAAAAACGCCAAAAACCGAAAAAAATCGCCGAAACAAAAAAAAATTGCCTATATGAAAAAAATCGGCAAAAAATAAAAAAATCGCCTAAATGAAAAACACGTCAAAATCGAAAAAATCGCCAGAACAAAAAAAATCGCCAAAATTAAAAAACGCCAAAAACCGAAAAAAATCGCCAAAATTTAAAAAGCACCAAATTAAACATAATGCCAACAACCTTACAATTGCACTAGAAAAAAGTATGAATTTTTTCACAAAATGAATATGTACCTACATATCTCTGTGCTTATGTATGTAAATCTATACTACATAAACGCACTTTGGTAAATGGTATATAAGATTCGGCACAGCCGAATATAGCACTCTTACTTGTTATTATTTCCTTGGAGCGGGATTCCGGGATATTTTTAAAAACTTCCCGCTTTCCCTGGAAATGAAAAAGTCCGGGAAAAAAACTCTAATTGCAATGTAAAATAAGTCGCCATTGTATTTGAAGCATAAAAACGTAGCAGAGATAAAAAAGCTCTTTCTCTGCCTAAAAGAAGTCAAGAGCGTTTAAAAAAAATTCCAATATAAGAAAAAAAAGAGATTTTGAACATAACACTTCTGCAAAATACAACAGTGGATTTCTTATTGTGAGCCGACAACAACAAAGAAAGTTCAATTATGTAGTTGATGATTACGTTTTACCTGATTTACATTAAGCATTTTTTTCATGAAATAAGTTGCATGAAAATTTCTTATTTTTTAATAGGAGGCATGGAAGAGAAACTTATATCAAAAGCGTTGCCAAAAATGCATCAGAGATTCATTCTACGTCTTTTTTTATATAACATTCTCGCTTATATCGCTACAACTAACAAATAGAAAAAGTTGCGCGCAACAAAATTCATGAAATTTCTTGAAAAATGCTTAATGTAAATCAGGTATTTGTTGTAAGACATGCAAACGTTTTTTCCAAAAAAAAAACTATTCGTATACATAAAGAGAGTTGTGATAGCTCCAAAAGCAAACGTTCTGATAACAATGATGGTCGTAGATTGACACAGTACATCCATCCCGTAGCAAATAAAACATTGAAAACCAAAATATTTCCAGTTCACCGATGCGATAAAATAACGAAAATAATACGCTATGATAAACTCGTTATAAAATTTGGGAACTACTTGCCCAAAAAATATTCGTTGCAACATCAACATGATATGATAAGGGCAAATCTAAGATTACTAGGTCGTTTCTTATATGAAATAAAAAAGGTGAATCCAAAAATAAATCAGTTGAGAGAAATTTACAAGCCGCATTTGTATGAGAAATCCATCAAGGCCAATCGAAATGTCATTCATTCATTGGAATGAAACAACAATGGGGCTTGAAACACTGGCTGTAGCACAGAATTTAACGTCCCTGCTAAAAAAATGTGGCAAGAGGTTAAGAGTGGAACTGATAAAAGAAGAACGAGAAGACCTCAAACGAAAAGTACAAAATTTTCTTTTGTTGTGGGAAGAGATCCCATTAATTAATAAAAAAAAAGTAATAGAAGACCAAACTAATCAAAAAAGAACCAAAATTGTACATTTACCATTGAAGGATGACATTCAGAAGTTGTACACTTTTTAAAATTTTAAAGGCCATGGGAGTGCTTTCAGTGAAGTTTTGTGTTGATAGTTGGATGGAATTAGTAAAGACGACTTTAATTTTTATAAAAAGTTTTAATAAAAGAAAGGCTGGTGAAATTGAGAGGCTAACTATAGAAAACTTCAGGAACAAAGAAACAATAAAGATACCATTAACCACGACATTCTAAAAAATTTTTCGAAACACTCCATAAGATTCGCTAAGCAGTTTCTACAAATTTCTCTGCGGCAGAACCGTCAGCATCTTGTTATGTCCAATTGGCATAGAAGCCATACAAGAAATAATACAATACAGGGAAAGAGCAGGGATCCACTCCACTACTGAAAACGTATGCCAGAGAATGCGGTGCAAAAATTCCTGGAAGAATCACTGGAACAAAATTACGAAAGCATATATCCACATACACCTCTATGATCAACGCTGAGGTAGCGTCAGTTGAAAGACTCTCAAATTTTATGGATTACAACAAAGATATTCACAAAAATGTTTACCGAATGCCAATCCCTGTAGCTGAGATTACATGGGTTTCAAAAATTCTAATGGCAGCTGTTCGTGAAGATGCAGTAGACGATGAAGAAGAGCATGATGCTGTAGATGAAGATTATGATAGCGTAGAGGTCGACCATTTTGAAAAAAACGATAGTTCGGCTCAGAAAAGCATAAATTCTGCTTCATCTTCAACCAAAAAAAAAGGAACAGTAAGTACAAGTTATTACAACTGCAATATAATATTAAAAATACAAATACAATACATATTAAAAATACATTACACACTTATAAATATATTGTTAGATAACTATAAAGTTGCTATCTTGAAAATCGAATTTTAGAAGATTTGGACAACTTTAAAACAAGTTTAATCTCACCATATGAATAAAAAAACTTCCAACAAGATTTCAAGTTGAAGTTTTTTGATATTAAAAATAAAATAAGAAATAGCAAACTTCCATTTTTAAATCGTCATATATTTTTGCATTAATTATCAAAGTGGTATAAGTCATGTGCATTTTGATTTTTTCAAAATCGACCATAGAAATATATGAAGTATACCACTTTCATAATATGTTAAATGTTAAATATATGTTAAATGTTGGATTAAATATAGTCAAACTATTTGTTTATGTACCAATCAAACACTTTGATCTTCATACCTATATATGTATTTATCTGCGCAATAAATAATTCTTAAAGAGTATATACACATAACTGATTTTATCTCCATACGGTAAAACCAAACGTCGCAGGTGGAATGACTCTGAAAGAAAAGCAATTTCATCCATATTTCGAGATATACAAAATTTGATACAACTTCCTTCATTGAAACAATGCACCAGTGCCGTGCGCCAATTTTCAGCCCTTAGTACAAGTACGCCACAACAGGTTAAAACTTGGATTGACAATCAAAGAAGATACAAAAACAATTAAGGTATGTTGATAAATAATAGTTTATTTAAAAAAAACAATTAGAGCTTTTTTGCAGATTTACTCAAACGCCTCAACATTCGAATAAGCTGGAGGCTTGGACTCATTTTTATAAATACACACAAGCGTACACAATTAATATTATTTTATAACTATTTTTAACAATGGGTAGTAGGAATAAAACAAATTTTTTTCTTTTAATTTAAAAATTAAAAAAAAATACATATATTTGGAGTTTGAAAAAAAATTTTTAAGTATAAAGCAAATACTTGTTTTATTCGTACAAGCCATTATGTGAATTTATTAATCTAATTTTAAACATATTTAAAAAAAATTGATTTATTATTATCTCATTAGTAGATCTTTAGATTTTTTGTATATGAAGTAATTCTCATTTCATTTATGCTCAATACCATAGGTATTAAAATTAGAATCAACAATTAAAATTAGTATATACAATATAAATTATTATACTCAATGTTTTGCCACCTGTCAAACTAACGATGTTGAGTCAAAGGAATTGTTTTTTGTGTAGTTATGGTCTTTTAAAATATTGAAAAAAAAATTACAACTTATGAAACTTATTTTAAACTTCTTTAAAACCCCTTGTATGTACATATTGTGGTGAGTAAGACAGCCGCAATACGTGTATATAGTTGTTACTCATGCCATCTCATTAGTAGATCTATAGATTTTTTCTATATATATTAAGTAATTCTCATTTCATTTCATGAGAGTTTTTATATAAATGTCGAGTTTTGAAACTTTTCAACACTATCATACAGATCTACTAATGAGTTGACATATGCACCAACGAACTCCATGTAAATAGACAAACTTATGATGAATACAATACAATCTCATTCCACTTAATCCCTGCAGGAAATATCACTGATTCACTATTGACTGTCGCCACTACTACTGAGTAATGCTTTTTGCTATAGACATTTAACATGTGCGTGTCATTCAAAAGCAACTACTGACATTGGAACTACTGATTAGATAGTTATTTAGGGAACATATGAAGACATTGGAAACAGATAGTCACTAGCACATTTTAGTTATTCTAGCATACTCCTTCTCTCCATCTCTATTAAATAAATACACATACATATGTTAATAAAAAAATTTATGTTTCGCCGAATTAGTAAAATCAAACACTTACGAATGAATGTGCAAGTATGACAAATCTTTAACTGATGGCACAAAATATCCCACAGGGAAAAACAATTTCCATAATTGGCACTTTCGCTTAAAATTTTAATTCAATTTTAACATTTTCTATTTTTTACAATATGGATTGTTATTTTATATCGGTTTTGCAAATTCGTTTTATGTATTTTTTTAAATTATTGTTCAATACATATAAATTCACCTTTTAATTTGATTTCTTAAACTAATTTTTATAAACACTTAAATTTTGCTTTACGTCATTTGTTTGTTGGTTTGTTTTCAACAAACCAATAAAAAAACAAGGAGAAGCATAGTTGTGTGTATATAACAAAATGTTTTCTACGCAGTAAGAACAATACTTATAGACGCTCTGTTGACAATGTAAACAAACAAAATAAATTCAAAAGAAAAAATATTGAACAATAATGGAAAGCTCTTAACGTTGCAAATTTTGATAGTGATAGCTCTGGTGGTACTGTTGTACAGCTACGTCTTAGAAACGGCTTGATGGATCGTATTTGTAATCCAAGATTTAACAAATATTTACTCCTGCCACCTAACAAAGCATATAGAATGCAAATCTCCATTCAATTAGCTGATCAGGCTGATTTAGCTAGCATCTTGTAGAAATAGTCAGTGTATAAGGAAAAGATAATTACTTAACTAGGTTCTTCAAAAACAAAAAAATAATAACTTGCTCAAAATTAAACCACTAGAATCTAATGTTCCGAATCATTATTTTCTGTATAAAAATACAAAAACCTATTAGAACCAACTTAATTCAATAAAGAAATTTTTTTTTCATATATACGTAAATAAATATGTGTGCATGTATGTACAAGAAAATTTGTTCCGAATCTGAAGGGAAAAAATTCAGCATAATAAAAACTTAAATATTTTATGGACTGTGTTGTGTTCAAATTAAACCAATTCTTTGGATATTCAACTTATTTTATTTAGACACGATCGTAGAATGACCAACATGAGTATCTAGAAAAATGGTTCGCACATTAAATTTCTTTACAGAGTTGCCATTTAATAAGTATTTGCAAAAGTGTATACTAGTTTTGATTACTTATTTACAATGTTGTAAACTATGTTTAACTATAGTTTTATCGCTTACATACACTTAACAAAATAAAGTTACAATTTATATTTTTAATATACAATAGACTGTTTACATATCTTGGCATCTGGCACTGAAGTTATGGCAATTATCAGCATTTTGTGCATTAATTTTGAGATTTTGTTCACTTAAAAAAGTTGTTTGCCACTTTTGTATTTTCTTTTTCTCTTTCTTTCTTATGGTTATGACTAACTTTTTTATAAATATTATTTTCTTTCTAAAAGCTACTGACCCAAAAATATCTGATTCCATTAGGCGAATTATGTTAGAAATTAGAATTATTAAATACTTTATTGCTTCACTGTATAACTTTTATTGTTTAAAGATTTTGTTATTAATAAAACGAATTAACTGAACAAATTCACGTCTGCGATATAAAATTATCTCTGCAACTAAGAAAAAGTTATTATTAAATGTCCATTCGTACATATTAAAATAAAAAATACCTTTACTTCGTGAAAGTCTATCAAAAGTTTTTCATTTCGTCCGAGGTTGAACCAGATGCGTAGCTTTATGTTATCCCAAATTATTAGTTTCATCTTGTTTCACTTGTAAACGAATCTTTGATATGGTATTTTGTTCTTTTATTGGATGATATTTCAGTTCCAAATTTAGGGGTGTCACATTTAGGGTGGCATTTAAAAATAAATGATTAGGAACAAAGTTATTTTAATTAATATGCTGTTGTACTTTTCCACTTAACTATTGCATCTGTCATTTTGGTATTTTCATGAGCCGCTCCCCAATACCATATATCTCCTCTCATTGGTTTTCTCACCAGACAAAGCAATATCAGGTTCTGGAATAGTTTGTTGACAAGTGATGCACGAGCGCACATGTACAGCCCATCGTGGAGTATAATGCACTTGTGTATAATGCATTTGTGCTTGATGATCCAAGCAACGTAGGTTGGGTATCATGTTAGGCACAAAGAATTCACCAGCGGTATGTGGGAATACTTGACCATGTGGTTACATGTGTACATCGCCGTTGTGACGCATACATATGTATATTGCGATGCCAAATAAGATTAACGAACTTATTTTCATCCAGCTTATGCTACGTTACTTCTCGCGTTCTTTATGGGGAATGAATGTACCGACGGATACTTTCTTACCATTTAACAACATGCCATTTAAGTTAGCAAAATGTACAAACCCCTAATCTTAAGATTGACCCAAATGCCGAGAAAGCATCATTTATAAATTGTTCCTAATGCTATCAAGGATATCGCATAATGCCAATCTTATCATAATTTATTGTATCCAAAGCGCATCCAAATATTATCACTCATTCACATTAATTAGACCGCAATTTACAGGCAACAGTTGAGAAAGACCACTGACTCTTAATTACACAAATTTAAAACACAACAATCACATCTTTTATACAAATATCTAAATAAAAAAAATTCACTTTTCAACAATGAACAAATCAATTTTCTGTCTCGTTTTTTTACTTGGCACAAACCACAAAGTCTTCAATTTAAAAATTCTTTGACAGCGTTAAATTAAAAAATATATTGTTTGACGATTTTAAAAACGTTAACTTTCGAGCGAAAATTTAAAATTTTATTGCAAAATTGATGGAATTAGAGCGCATATATAGAAGCATGGTCACATTCAGATAAACATATTGAAATTGCGGAATTAATCAAAATTAAAATAAAACTATTGAAAAAATTTCTTCAAATTTTGGAGTCCTTAAAGTATGCTATATACACTATAAAATTTTAGGGACGGTCAACGAAACATGCAAATGTCCTTAAAACATTCCCGTCTACTAATATTTTTCCTCATAACAAAGAGCATACATATATATTGTTGCGTTTACAACTGTGTAAAAGTTTGAGCACCAAAGGATTCCTTTGGAGCTCAGAGTGTGTGTTTTTTTTGTTTTGTTTTTAGCCCAGGTAGAATCACCATGTGCTAATATTAGTTGAAGTTAAGTCTTAGTAGAAACACTAAGACTAGTCTAGCAATCAAGAAAGTTAATTTTTGTTTGCCATAATTTCTTTATTTTTCCCAGTCTTTTATACAATTTTAATTTCATACGTCTATATTAAAATTAATAGCAATGTACATTTTCAGCACTTGTCATAAAGCCTGACTTTGCATTTTATGAATTATTGTAATACTACTCTTAAAGGTAAATGACTGAATTAATTGTATGAGTATAAAAATATCTAAAGGTAAATGACTGGTGGTTGCAATATGAAACTTATTAATTTGTAAATAAAAATTGGTTAATGAACTTAGAATACAACATAAGCAGAAATTACATTAAATATTAATTTATAACAAACCATTGGTTAAATGAACTTAAAATACTACATAAACAAAATTTCATATTTATAATAAAAGAAAAGGGAAGGTATTCCTTTAAAAATACATACAACTTCTAATAATAATAAAGGTAATTATGTATGTATTAACATTCTCCGCCGCGTTGAGCAGTCAGCGAAAACCTGTAGTGTTAAACCTCAGAAATAGAATGACGTGGTGTTGGCCTTGGAGGTGCCGGTGTTAGGTTGACTGAGGCAGTTTTGTTGCATTTGATTCGAAATTGCCAGGCAGTAAGTGTTAGGATTATGAGTAGCGATAGAAATAGAGCAAAAAAGCCTATGTTTGGATGATGAATTGCTGGCTGATATATTTCAAGTGAAGAATTCTTAATGTGCCTAAGTTGGTTTTGAATATCGGTAAGCTGGTCCAATTTGGTATCCAAGACGAGGTTTGGTTCTAATATTTTCTTAACTTCAGAGGGTTTTCCTATTGAGGTGATATTACCAAATGTTGCATAGGAGTTGCGTAAAGTAGTGACACTAGTTTCGTGTCCACGAATGGTAAGAAATTTTCCTTTTATTATACAAGCTGAGTTCATGGTCATTATACCAGAAGTCTTGACCTGTATATGTATGATATCATTGTCGCATACTGCAGTTAGTTCTATAGGTTTCGTTGTTGCATACAGCCATTGGTTTACGTTGTGCAATGGAATAAAAGAGATATTGTTCTGGATATAGCCAAAAATTACAATCAGGGGATGTTTTGTTGTTGAAGAGAGCAATTTCACAAGAATAACTGCCGGAATCTTTGGCCATTTGTATTTGCAATGCTGGACAAATGTATATGTCGACTATGACTACAGTGCATTTATTGAATTGAAGTATGTTTAGTGCCAGGTATTCATCGCGGTGGTTATTAACAGCAAGATATTTAATGTCAGTTGTTATGACAATGGTCATGTTGTTTATTTGTGTGGGTATTGCAATGACCTTGTAAAGTTCAAATTTTCCTTGGTCCACCAATGGTAACTCAATAACGAAAATTACATTTGTGTTAGTTACTGTGCCTTTAACATTCATAATTTTGTATAGTTCTAGCAAGTCGGTGTCTTCAACTGGTAATGTACGGCCCACAGTGGCTGAAAATCGTTTTTCATTGGCCAAAAGTCTAATTTTTTTTTGTCACCGATTTTTAAAATTTTTACGCCTTTTTGTAGCTAATATATCCAGATTAAGGTAGCCAAAAACTTAGGTTAAACTATTGATAATTGTGGGCGTGGCATGCTGTCAAACTCAACCGTTTTTTTAATTTCAGAAAAAGGTGTTTTTCTTTTGTTTTTTATCAAAAATAAATGGTTACTACTCGCAAGCTATCATCGATAACGGCCTGCGGTCTTTTTTATAATGTTGGTAGGACTATAGTCTTTAGTTGTTGTAAGTGGTCACAGCTCTAGCGTTTAATATTACGGGCGTTATGAAATATTTGTGAAACTACTATATTTTTCTCAAATTTAAATTTTAGTGGAATAGAACTTCTAGGGAACAAAAGGGAACAAGAAACGTATACCACCAGGAGAAAGGTGAAAGTGTCCTCTTTAACGCTATATATACTTTTGCACCCGTGACGACCCGTGGGTAGAACACTTTTTTCATTTTAATGAAATTACTCTAAAAAAAATTCAAATTAATTTAAACAGCCCTATAAGTACTCGTATACAATAGTGTCTTAAATTTTCACTTTTTTGCCTAAAAGTTTGTTTTTTTTTACTTTAGACTACGTAAAACGAAAAAAATTAAATATAATACCTGCGAAAGGGTTTAATGGCTTTGTTTTGATCAGCAAAAAATAAGTCATAAAATTATCACAATAGGTTCTACAGTAAACATATGATCTCTTTCTGAATTTACCTGTTATCAAATGTTAGGGTCAACCAAAGTCATAAACATTTTTATAACAATAATGGCGACATTAAACCACTAAAGATAAAAAACAACCCCATATTGGCGAGATACTAATCAGTTTTACCTGATATTAAGGTCTGAATAACATGTGCAGTTTTGTTCAATTTAAGCACTACCTGCTATGAAATTGAAGATCAATGTGTGAATAACATGTATCTAAAAATGTATAAAACTACGGATGCCATAAGGGATTACTCAGTAATAAGTTAATCCTTTAATTGTACGGATAAAATATAACAAATAAAAATATTCAGATAAATATGGAGAGCTTCAGTTATAAAGAACTGGCCGAAGAGTATTTTAGAAACAAAAACCAGGAAGATGTTCTTAGTTACGTTAAAATAAAATTAAACTTAAATTCGTATAGCACCGAAATGCAAGAGCAATTATCTAATTTCGTCAAAGCACTAAAAAAACGCTACAAAGAAGTTAGCTACAGTAAACAAAACTTTTATATAAAAAGTGCAAACTGGTTAGAAGGCCAACTTACTGTCGCTGCAGAAACAGCAAAGCAAGATAACGCTGGAAGACCACGCAAATCATTAATGGGCAACTGCAGTGATAGATCTAAGAGGCGGAAACTTAAAGATTTTAACGATGCAATTGGTTGTACAAATATAAAAGAATCTTTCCTACATCAATTACGATCACAGAACCAATTATCAAAAGTGGATATCATTGAAAAAGTTGTTAAAGCTAGTCCAGTGAGAACAAAACGGATTCTTAAAAGTATACCAACTCCGAGTGATGCAATACAGTACACAAAAGAGGAGGCATTAGCATTATTTCTGGATTTGAAATTAACAAAACAGCAATATATTAAGCTCAGACTGCGTGCGATTGAAAAAGGGTCAAATATGTATCCAGCATATCATTACATAACCGCTGCTAAAATAGACTGTTTGCCATCAAAGGACACTATTACAATCACACCAATTTCGGCAGAGGTACAACTACAATCTCTACTTGATCACACAGCCGAACGCTTGCTACAATCAATAACAGGAAATGAGTTAAAGAAATATGGAAACACAAAGTTAATTCTTTTTTGTAAATGGGGATGTGATGGTTCCTCGGGACAAAAACAATACAAACAAGCTGTATGTGAAAATATTTCGGACTCAGATATGTTCATGGTATCATTTGTACCATTGCGATTGAAAAAGATTTTGGAAGATTCAGAGCCTTCGACTAGTACAACGCAAACAATGGATATTTGGAAAAATGAGACACCATCTTCTACGAAATACTGCAGGCCAATTAAATTTGAATTCAAAAAAGAAACTCATGATGCCATTAACAAAGAAGTTAGTGATATCAAGGCCCAAATTGCAACACTGCAGCCATTACAATTACAGTTAGATGGGCAGCAAACTGAAGTAAGCTACCAATTAGTGCTGACAATGATAGATGGAAAAGTAGGTCAGGCTTTGACTAACACGAAGGCTGCATCCAGCTGCATTATATGCCAAGCAACATCAACCCAATTAAACCAAGTCCCGACAAAATCATTAGATAATACCGATGCATATGAATTTGGATTATCACCACTACATGCAAGAATACGACTTATGGAACACATACTAAAAATCAGTTATGATTTGGATTTCGGGTCTTCAGGATCAATAAGAAACAACGAAACCAACAAAGAGTTAAGAAGTTCAAAAAAGAAACATGTTCTAGATGAATATCGCAAATTAGGATTGATTATAGATCAGCCAAAACAAGGGTCAGGCAATACAAATGATGGCAATACCGCAAGAAGATTCTTTTCAGATCCAGAAACAGCATCTGAAATAACAGGAGTGGATTTAAACCTTATTTTCAGGTTTAAAATAATCCTAGAAGTACTTGCGTGCAATGAAGAAATTGACTCTAGAAAATTTGGAGATTATGCTAAGGAAACTGCAAAAATATATACAACCAACTACCCATGGAGAAATATGTCTGCAACAGTTCATAAAATCCTTTACCATGGAGAAGATATCATTAAATATCATTTGGTGCCACTTGGAGATCTATCAGAGGAGACTCAGGAAAAAAGAAACAAGGATTACAGATTTTATAGAGAGCACAATACTAGAAAAATTTCACGAAAGTCAACAAATGAAGATCTATTTAATATATTATTGGCAACGTCAGATCCGTTCATCTCCAGTATTCGAAATCAATGGAAAGTGGAACATCGGGATTTAGATGAAGAAGCCAAAAAACTACTAAAGAACAGAAATAGCACAGAACAAAATATGGAATATTTACAATCAATATTTGAGTCAAATGAATAATAATCATAATTGCCTTTCATTGTTATTTAAGGTACGAAAAGCATACTATTAGTAAAAAATAATAATAAACAGAACCTACCATTGTTACAAATGCTATTAAAATTTATTGCAGTTTTTATTTTTAATATGTTTTTTAAAATGATCAAATTTGACAGCAAAAAATAATAAATTTTTCTGTAGTAATAGCAATATTTTTAGATAATATTATTAAAGTTTTTTTTAAGTGTAACTATTCTTTGAGTGTAAACAAAATTGCAAATTAGACAGCAAAAAATTTTTAATTTTTCTGTAATAATAGCAAAATCGTTGATTTTACTATTTTTTTTTTAGTGTAAAATTTTTTTTGAGTGTAACATTAAATAAATTCCATTATTACAAAACATATTTATAATTATTACTAATTTCCATTTATTAAATTCTTTAATAAATAAAAAAATAATAAACCCATATTTCACTCTAAAAGTTAAAAAAATTCAAAAGTTCAACTTTGAGCTAGAATTCCTTAAAAAGTCCTCAATCAATTTTAATGTAATTAAAACTGAGTCAAACTGAACTAAATATCTATCCACTAAAATAAAAATTACTTCAATATTTTGATCAGTTCAAAAGTTACAGAATTTTGGCCAATGAAAAACGATTTTCAGCCACTGTGCGGCCTATAGGAAGGTGTCCTTTAATTTTAGAAATCTCCGATCTTAACTGTTTTGGTGTAAGGATAAGTGGGCTTATATTGCCATGGTTCGTATGCGTGAGGGCAGCGACCAGCTCTGTTTCAATTCTTTGTAAATCTGAGGCAAGTGTATTTAATTGAATTGCCAGAGACATTAGATTTTGGACTTGTCGTAGATTTGAATTCTCATTTTGAACTTTATTTAGATCTTGATAGATGGTTTTCTTAAGTTCTGAAAAGTGCACTTTAGTATTGTTCTCGCTTTGCTTAAGAATGTTAATGGTAGAATCTATTACTGAAGTTTGATTTTTTAGTAACAGATGTAGATACTCTTCATTTTGCTTTACGTTAGCTATAGTTTGAGCCATTTGCTCTGCATAATCTGAGTCTAGGACTCCAAATAGAGCATGGGCCATATTTCCAACGATATCGAGTGCAGCTCTCCGGTTTCTTTTTGAAATTAAAAGGTCTGATTCTTGAATAAGATTGTCCCAAGTATGTTGAAGTTGAATGGAAAGCGTCTCACATGATTCAAAAGCAACCGATTGCTTGCAGAGCCTTGAAAATGATGTTATACCTATTTCAAGAACCTTATTCATATCCCAAATGGGTGTTAAATCGTAGTATATAATGAATTTTCAGGTAGCTGTCATCAACTTTGTTGAGCCCATGTCTTCGAAATATAATCCTGGATTGGAAGAAAATTCTGTAATATTGATTGGAGAGGCTAATATTATCGGCAGCAGAAGGAGTGAAACAAAAATCATATTGAAAACTCCCAGGGAGGCATATGACACTAACTTTCGTTTTGGCTGTGTAATGTTAACTTCCGCTGAGCCTTGCCTCTTTTGTGACTTTGAGTTGTCATATCCGGAATGTTCTGTGAGGGAGTCGTTGAACAACGGTGCAAGTCTGTGTATTGGCCTCTTGAAAATTCCCTTTGCTGTTTTGACGTCGCATACCCTGATAAGTCCATCATCTCCTTTGTAAATGCGGTTGATTCTACCCAGTGGCCATTGGAGCACTGGAGTATTATCTTCCTTGAGGATAACAAGCATGCCTTCAATGACGTTCGGTGAAGTAGACTTCCATTTCCCCCTTTGCTGTAGCTCATGTAAATAGTTTTGAGTCCACTCCTTCCAGAATTTATGTTTGATTTCTGAAGTTATTTTCCATCTTGCATCTAATGATATGCTTGGGGGTTGCGCATTTATATCTACTGCTGATGTCAAGGGTTCCCCTACTAAAAAGTGGCCTGGGGTAATAGCTTCAAGAACATCGTAGCTTGATGAAATAGGGATCAGTGGCCGTGAATTTAATATTGCTTCTATTTCAACCACTATTGTTTCCAATTCTTCATATGTAAGTGATGCAGCTGACACACTTCTCAATAAAAGGTGCTTGGCGGATTTGACAGCCGCTTCCCAAAGTCCACCAAAGTGAGGGGCTCTTGGTGGAATGAATTTAAAATTTATTGACTGATTGCTGCATACTCGTGTAATCTTCTCTTGCGCTGATTGAGAATATATTGATTCTTTTAATTCAGTAATTTTATTGTTTGCTCCCACGAAGTTAGTAGCATTGTCGCAATACAAAGTCTGACAGTGGCCTCTTCTGCTGATGAAACGTCGTAGTGCGCCTATGAATGCTTCTGTAGACAGATTTGATACTACTTCCATGTGAATGGCCTTAGTCGCGAAGCAACAAAATACTGCGATATAGGCCTTGTCTGGCCTTTTGCCCCTGATCTTGTGATGGATCCATATTGGGCCAAAATAATCCACTCCTGTGGTTATGAAGGGACGTGCTGGGGTTACTCTATCTGTCGGAAGGTTTCCCATTAATTGTTTGAAAAGCACCGGCCTAGCTTTAGTGCATCGTATGCATTTCTGGACGGTACTTCGTGCCAGTGATTTCCCGTTTGTAATCCAGAATTGTGACCTGGATGCTGCCAACAATGACTGTGGAACACAATGACGATTCTCTTCGTGTAGATTGTGCATCAATAACTTTGTCATAGGGTGATTATGAGTCAAAATCGCAGGATGTTTTGCCTTGAACGATAATGTTGACTGCTCCAAACGACCACCCACGCGCATTATCTGATGCTCATCCATGAATGGGTTTAAGGAGGCCAAGGGACTTGATTTATGTACAGGTGTTTGATGTGATAGCCTTTCTAGTTCTTCCCCAAACTCAGCGGCTTGGATGATCTTGATGATAATGTTCAGAGCTTCTTCTAATTCGAATGCGTCAAGCTCCCTTTTGGTTGACCGATAAATATTTGTAGTTTTGGAATTTCTAATATATCTCAACACATAACCAATCGTGTGTTGAAGAGTTTTAAATGAGTTCCGGTGGTTTATCTGATTTATAATGTCTGCATAATTTTGCTGCAAGGCGGTTGTTGTTAGAACATGCTTAGCCACCTTACGTTCTTCGTCGCAAGGTGTCTCAATTGCTTGTGAAGTTGAAGTTGTCCATTCACTCCGTTGTCCCGAAAGAAATAGAGGGCCATAAAACCACATTGAATGTTGCGATAGGTTTTCGGGTGCTATTCCTCGAGATATTGCGTCGGCTGGATTTTCTTTAGACCTAACGTGTCGCCATTGATGTGAATCGCTTAGACCTTGAATTTTTGTTATCCTGTTTGCTACAAAGGTGTGAAAGGATGCTGCTGACGAATTTATCCAAGCAAGAACAATTTTTGAGTCCGACCAAAAAAAGTTTGCTATATTTTGCAGACGAAGATCTTCTTTTACCCTACTTGTTAGTTCAACACCTAATACCGCGGCGCATAATTCCAAGCGAGGCAGCGTTTGCCTTTTTATGGGTGCTACTCGGGACTTGGCACATAGCAGTCTGGTTAAAACAGTTTTGTCTTTATATGTTGAACGAATGTAGATTGCTGTTCCATAGGCTCGTTCAGATGCATCGACAAACGTATGAATTTCTGTAGAGACTGGGTTTCCGTGTTTTAATACGAATCTTTCTATTTTTATTTTGTTTAGGGTTTCTATATTTGTGCGAAATTTATTCCATTCATTCTGAAGATTCATGGGTAACTCGTCATCCCATGAAAGCGGTAATTGCCACAGCTCTTGCAAAAATATCTTGGCTCGTACAACTACCGGCCCAAAAATCCCTAGAGGATCAAAGATTTTGGCTAGTTCTGAACTGACTATTCTTTTTGTTACCCTTGTGGCCGTTGGCTTTTGTGACCGTCACATAATTGATCAGACTTTGGGAGCCATATTAATCCCAGTGTTTTAATTGAACAATCTGAATTCTCGTCTAAGTCCAAGTTGATTTCCTGGTCTTCAGGTGCAATTCCATTTAATAACTGAGGATGATTTGAACACCACTTCCGCAGCTTAAAACCAGCTTCTCTTAGGAATAAGCTTAGTTGTCGTTGTGACTCTAATGCTGTGTTAATAGAATCAGCTCCGGTAAGGCAATCATCCACATAAAAATCATCGCGTAATATTGAAGCACCTTGTGGATATTTTGTAGCGTTTTGAATAGCTAAATGTTGAAGGCATTTTGTTGCTAGGTATGGTGCAGAGGACGTGCCATATGTTACAGTTTTAAGACGATAATATTTTATGTCTTGATGTTTGTTGTATCTCCATATGATGAGCTGGAACATCTGGTCCGTGTCATCGATTTGAATTTGCCGGTACATTTTCTCTATGTCTGCAGTGAAGACAATTCTGTGCATCCTAAATCGCAACAGTACCGAAAACAGCTCACTTTGTACGGTTGGTCCGGCATGTATTATGTCATTTAAAGAGGAACCGCTGGATGTTTTAGCTGATGCGTCAAAAACTACTCTTAGTTTTGTGGTTGAGCTGTCAGGTTTCAGTACGCAGTGGTGCGGCATAACATAATGTAAATTAGGAATGTCGTCTTCTTGTATTTCTACCATGTGCCCCAAGTCTTCGTACTCCTGCATGAAATTGTTGTATCCTGTTTTAAGATCAGGATTAAGGTTCAATCGTTTTTCCAATGCTAAAAATCGATTGAATGCCATTGATTTGGAACTTCCGAGAACGGATGGATTTTCTGAGAATGCTAGGCGCACAATGAATCTCCCATTCTCGCTTCTTTTTACGTTTTGTGCAAAATGATCCTCACATCGTTTCTCAGCCAAAGATAGTGCTCGTTCTGTATTATTCGTGTCTTCAAGCTTCCAGAATTTTTCAATTAGCTGGTTTGTTGTTTGCTCTTCTGGGGTAAACACTGCACAAGTTACCACGTTGCCGTTTCTTTCTTGTAATTTACCCGTGACTATCCAACCCAAAGCTGTGTTTTGGAGAATTGGCAGTTTTTGATTGATCTTTATTTGTTGTGGGCGCATCGATTCATGGTAAAATTCTGCTCCGAGCAATATGTCAATTTTATCCATTTGATTGAAACATGGATCAGCTAATTTAATATTTTCAGGAAGATTCCAATCTGACGTGTCGAACGAATTTGTAGGCTGAGGTGGTACAATGGTTGGAAGAACAAATGCTTCGATTCTGGTTACATAGCTGCCTGAATATGCATGTAATTCTATATTGATTCGTTGGGATACGTTTTGAACTTTACGGCCAATTCCTTCAATGCACAATGAAGAGTTTGAGGAATTCAAGGAGAGTTTGTTCAATACGCGGGTTGTAACCAAATTGACTTGTGATCCTGAATCTAATAAAGCTCGGAATGTGCATGTGTGACCATTGGCTCCAACTGCCTTTACTCTTGCAGTGGCTAGTAATACGTAAGTGTTGTCGATGACCTGTTTGTTTGTTGTAGCGACGATTGGCTTGTTTTCATTCGATACAGACGCTAATTTTTGTGTTCCTTCTGCCGAAATTCCTCTCGCTAACTCTAAGTGCAACAATGTGTTGTGTCTTTTTGTGCACTTTGAGCAAGACCGTGACGTGCATGCTTTGGCAGCATGATCTGACTTAAAGCAGTTGACGCAAAGCTTCTTTTTTTGTGTCCATTGTAGTCTCCCAGATGGGGACATTTTTAGGAACTTTTCACAGTAACATATGGGATGCCCAGGCATTCCACATACTTTACAGTTTGGGGTTGATGTAGCTGCAGTTATAAGTTTGGCTCTATCCTTCCCCCCACCAAATTCGTGAGACCTTCCACGTGTTTCCAATGCTTGGAAACGGTGCTCTATAAATCTAAGAAGATCTTTTAGACTTACGAGGTTTTTGTTGTTTTCTAGCGATTGCTCAAATAAAGTTTGAGTTGATTGATAGAGTTTTTTCAATAAAATGTGAACAATTATGGCGTCCCAACTGTCCACTGGCAGTCCTTGCGCGCTTAAACCATGGATGCATTCTTTAGTGACATCATGTATATTTTTTAGCGCTTGTGCCGTTTCGATTTTTATTTGCGGATGAGAAAGCAAGTTGTTTAGTAGTGTTGTCACAATGAGCCTTTTGTTATCGTACCTATCAACCAAAATGTTCCATGCAATTTCGTAATTTGTTGTTGAAATTGGCAAATGTTTTACTAGTGCTTTTGGTTCGTCTGCTAGATGTGTAGTTAAGTAAAACATTTTCTCAACTTCGCTCATTGATGCGTTGTGGATTAGCTGGGTATAAAGATCTTTAAAGGCTACCCATTGTAGGTAACTGCCGCTAAATTTCGGAATCTGAATTTTTGGAAGATGGGGTTGACAATGCTCAGTGCTGCGTGGATTATTTTCGCTGATATTATTCACATGCTGCTCTAGCTCACATTGAATGTCGTGCACCTCAGCTTGCAATTCGTAAAATTCATCCAAGGTGTAGCCGTCTATTTGTTCTTCATTAGTCAATTGCCATAATGTATCGTTGTTTGTAGAGAACTCGTGCATATATTTATTAATGAGCGATAATTTGCATTGATAATATGCTATCTGTTGATTTCCCTCTGTTCTGACTTCATCCATAGTTCGTCTTAATGCTCTCGTCAATGCCCGCTGATTTCGAAGAACTTTGCTTGTGATATCATCAGGTAGTGTTTTTTCCTGCATACCTCTGCTTGCTCCTTCTTCTATTTGTCTCATCGATGGTGTTGGTTTCTTCGCTTTTTTACTTTCGGACTCAAATAGTTCTTTGTATTTGAGTGTATCGTCCGAGATACGTAAGTATTGGTCTGTAAAATAATTGTGTTGTAATGGTAGATTTGAGAGGCACCTTATTTTGTTGTCAGTGGTCTCAAATTCTTGCCATGCCTTGTCAAGCCGCTGTAGACGCTCCAAGAAGTACTCTGAAGTTTTTCTTGTAGAAGAGTCTTTTTTGAAATTGCGGATTATTGCCTCTATTTGCTCCGCCGTCTTCTGTTGGGCTGCTACCAGGTCTTCAAACGATTCCATTGCTTATGTACAAGGAACGATAGTTGATGATGGAATCCTGTACCTTGCTACAGGACCTTCGATTTGAAATGTGTAGTCTGATGATGCAATCCTGTACCTTGTGACAGGACTGTCGTGTTGAAATATGTCTTCTGTTGATGGAATCCTGTACCTTGCTACAGGACCGTCGGGTTGAAGAATGTCTTCTGTTGATGGAATCCTGTACCTTGCTACAGGACCGTCGGGGTCACCAAATGTTGCGTTTACAACTGTGTAAAAGTTTGAGCACCAAAGGATTCCTTTGGAGCTCAGAGTGTGTGTTTTTTTTTGTTTTGTTTTTAGCCCAGGTAGAATCACCATGTGCTAATATTAGTTGAAGTTAAGTCTTAGTAGAAACACTAAGACTAGTCTAGCAATCAAGAAAGTTAATTTTTGTTTGCCATAATTTCTTTATTTTTCCCAGTCTTTTATACAATTTTAATTTCATACGTCTATATTAAAATTAATAGCAATGTACATTTTCAGCACTTGTCATAAAGCCTGACTTTGCATTTTATGAATTATTGTAATACTACTCTTAAAGGTAAATGACTGAATTAATTGTATGAGTATAAAAATATCTAAAGGTAAATGACTGATTGCAATATGAAACTTATTAATTTGTAAATAAAAATTGGTTAATGAACTTAGAATACAACATAAGCAGAAATTACATTAAATATTAATTTATAACAAACCATTGGTTAAATGAACTTAAAATACTACATAAACAAAATTTCATATTTATAATAAAAGAAAAGGGAAGGTATTCCTTTAAAAATACATACAACTTCTAATAATAATAAAGGTAATTATGTATGTATTAACATATATATATATATATACACATGTATGTTAATGTATGTTGCATTTATTTACAGGCAAGTACGGGACAAACTCACCTTATGTTGTATGAATTGAGAATTTCGATTTTTAAATGATATATGGTTGATATTTAAATTAAATATGAATCACATTCAGTTTTTATTTTTAATAGAATTTTAGGTAGATATAAACACTTTCAAGCAGGTATTTAATTATATGCAGGTAGTTGCTCTCACGAACGTTGGATTCCAAGTAAGTGCTGTTTTTAGCTAAAAATTAGTGACAACCTCGGTACTAAAAACGAAGTTAAAACGGTTTGACCGTTTCATAAATTGCATTTCGGTGAGTTCAGCTTTACACAACCTTTAGACAAATACCCAGTGAAAAAAATGGAAGTCATTCTAGTGGAACTACATTTTCATTGCATCCAAAAAATCGATATTTTTAATTTCCCGAGAGTGAGCAAAAACCCATGTAGAAGCTTACTTTAGTCATACAAAACCTTGTAACTCCTCCATAGTGCTGGAAAATACTCAACAGAATTAAATAAAAATTTATTTTTTTAAAGAAATTTATGAACTAATTTTAGTCTAAAAATTAAAAGTTATTTGCTTAAATTTACATGAAAACACTGTTTCGGGCTTAAATTCGTATAAAAAAAAACGAATTGTTAAAATAGGTAACTATTTACCATTTTTCCTAGATGAAAATATTATCATAGAACACAAAAAAGGAAATTTTCCTTAACATTGCTTCCAATTCAGTGAAAAAAAGAACTTCTTGCAATGACAACCCTATGTAAAAATCATTAGATCGGATCGAAATTTTCACTACTTCCGCATCGCAAGCTCTACATTTTCATGGCTTTTTTGGGGTCTCTTTTTTTACTGGGTAATTACAGTGTGTTCAAGGAAAGTATAATTCAAGGTAAGTATAATTCAAGGTAGGTATGAAATAAGGTAAGTATAAAAGGCAAATATAATTCAAGGTAAGTACAATTCATTACACAAGTTTCAAAATAATAAATATAGTTCTTTTTTATATGTGCGTGAAGATAAAAATTTATAACCCTAGACACAAATCGTCTTCTTTAACAGAGCTCTGTTAACTAATAATTAGTTTTTTCCCACAAAATGGACTTAATACCCAATTTTCAAGCAAAATAAACCAGAAAATTTTAACCAAGAGACTTCTCTATGCTTCCTTTATATAGATATAACATTCCATAATACCAACAACACAAAAAATCCATATCTTCACCCACAGTCATAAATTGGTTTTAAGTAATTTTTTTCAAAAACCGTAGGAGATGGCGTAAAAAAGAATATTGGAGGAGACTCCTGGACGACTCTGTTTAAACAAATCTTTAAACATTTAGCAAGTCACTATCAGTTATAAATATAAATATGTATTTATTTATACATAACAAACAAAACGATTGCATATGCCAATGAAAAATTCCAAAAATAACCGCAAATAATTACGGTTATTCGAGGAAAAAAAACATCAAAGAATGCGACAGCCGCAAAATTCCCGAAAGCAAGTTATTTCTTGATTTAAAGTTTAGTGAAGACTGTGATAATTGTATTTAAGTATTTATTTAGACCCAGTATTTATTAAATTGTTAAATTGTTTTTATTGTTTCCGTTTTTTGAAATATAATAAGTGGGCTTGATGTTTTTGTAAGAGAGTTCTTGGATAAAAATTTCTATCTTTAGTTTGTTCCCGCTGAGCGGTTCCTTTTCTAAATTGCCATCATTAGAAAATAAATTATCTAACGGGCTGAAAGTTGAAAGTTGTCATACCGTGTTATCTTCTATCAGTTTGTAGTAAAGTAATTTGGAAGACTGGATTCCGAATGATGAACCTATTAAACAGATATACAGTTTCAAAAAATAGGCATGTAAAATCTATTAAAAATTTTCAAATTGACCTTTTTCCGTTAATTAAAAAATGCAATGTACAAAAAATTTGCAGAATTGTCTTGTGTCTGTTTCTTGAGAATTCAATATTCAGATATTTATTAAAAAATTAAAATAAAATTAAAAGTATATATATAAAGTATATAAGCAGAGTTAGTTTTTTTGTAAATAAGTGCCAAAGCTAAGAATGCATTAAAAATATATATGTATCTATCTTCAGAAGATTCAAGTAATTTATTATTATAAGCACAGATTACAGGAATTATTTTTACATTTTGTGGCTTTATTTTATCATAAAAATAGTTTTTTTAGTCTTTAGATATGCAACCTGATATTTATTCTTGATGTTTTTAAAAATTAGCAGATTTGTTTTAATTTTTCTTGTTTTTAAAGTTGCACCTTTTTTTCTTAAAATCCGCTTTTAGGTGCCACCTTTTTTTAAAAAATCCCCTTTTTGTGCCACTTTTTGAAATTTTACAACGGTAACGCTGGCTACAACATCTACTACAGTTTTTAGTATATTAAATGGGTCAGTGATACCAACCCAAAATATTTCTTAGAGGTAGATTCCAAGTGAAAAAGTGGTAGTTTCCAACAAATATTACTTTAACAAGAGGTAGATCCACAACACTTATGTTTTAGAGTATTTTAAACACTGTAGAAACACAGGCGCATATTCAGAAATCGTAACCAAAGTCAAAACTAATAAAACAGAAACTAAAAAATAGTTCATAGATAGTTATAGCTCTTATTCACAATTCGTAACTAGCGCAGCAACTGCTTTCAGCTGGTAAATGAAATGCAACCTTGCATACTGTTATGTAGAGAACATAAAATTCCGATATATTGAACGATAAATTTTGTAATTAATTAATAAGCTCATGAAGTTTTATTTCCTTAAAAAACGTATTCAAATTATAAAAAAGTAATTTTTTTCTATAGTATGTATATAAATCAATTAAAATAAGGTCCTATAAAAATTAAGTTATTCAATAAAATTTTGTTGATCAAAAACACATCTCTAATACATTTCTATTGCTTTACATAGATGAATGTTTTTTTGGACGCATTAAATGTGAATGCAAGAAATTAAGATAATAAGTTAAGCATATTATAGCATTCCCACATTTATTTAAGCCAAACGCAAATCGAATTAAAACAAACGCAAATTAAATTAAACTTAACGCAAAACAAATTGAACTAAATGCTAATTAATTTAAGCTAATCGCAAAATAAATTAAACGAAGCGCAAAATTACTTAAACCAAAAAAATATTCTACATATTTTATTAAAAAAATAAGTCGCATAACGGCCACCGATTGTGCCAATTATATAACAGACATGATTTAATTGATTGCTAAAGCTGCCTCTTCATAAATTTTGAATTACAGTGATATTCTCGGAACAGTCTTAACAAAATTTTTGTAATAGTAAAAACATCAAATTGATTTCTGTATCTCTTTATAATATCTTGTAATATTTATATGACTGGGGAGCCGATTTCTTTCTTCTTTTTTTCCATTTATTGAAAAAAAAAATAAAAAATAATAATAATAATAATAAAATATCATTGCATACTCTGTGTATGTATCCTACTTTTTATTTATATGTCCCTTTATGGCACATGTTAAATTTTATCATTAGTATTATTCTTGTAAATTTATTCTTCATAAAATAATCCTAAATTGTAAACTTAATCAGATAACATATATATTGTTATGTAAAAATATTCCTACAGGGTTAATGCAAAGAACTATCTAGAAGTATTTAACTAAAGCACTAAACGTACACACATATTCACGTGCAAGCAGTATAGCAACAACAATTGTGTACAAAGCTACAGACATACACGTATACAAATAAAAGTGCGAGCACTTATGGTAACCACCCTGTACTAAAAATAGCACACTGTATTACCAAAATACAAGTCGTTCCTTTGAAAATTCAAAAACTAACGGCCAATCCAATCACCTACAAACATCTAGGAACGGCGACATGAATTTCCCCGATTATGCTAGAAAACTGTTTGAACATCTGGCTACCAATAAACAAACACGCCTAAACAGCCATATCGTTTGTGAGGAAATAGTTTCTTCCAGTTGGTTTTTTACTAAGTACATACGTGCATGCATGGTGCTACGCCATTTATTTGCGAACATTCTAGATCCGGTTTTGTAGTATAAAAAGAGTTGCCGTATGTGAGAAGTCAGTCAGTACAAATTGGAATTTAGTAGAGTGAACCGAGTGAACATCGTTGAAAGTAAAAGACATCGTGCAGTGGATAATGACGTTCAGAAGTAAATAAGAAAACACAAGTTGTAATTTGTTTAGTCAAGAATAAAAGAAAGTTCAGTTGCAAATAAGAAAATCGTGTTGTTATTTATTTTTATTTTTGAGCAATCAAAAGAACTCACACGTTTAATAAACTTTAAACGTAACAATATTAATAATTGTTATTCTATATAGGCATGATATTAAGCTATCAATACATGTATTATTGACCGAAAAGGCTTTTTATGTATTTAAACAACTGAAATAAATAAATAAAATAAAAGATTTGTGACAATAATAAACAAAAAGCTATTCTGGGCTTCAAATAAAAGCTCTTTTGGTATTAATTGATATTGGGTGCATTCAGCTACGTCTTAGCTGTTGAGCAATCGTTGAGTGTTTGTTTTAGAAACGCATAGTTGAGTAGTTCCGCTACACTCAACAGTTGAGTAATTTTCCATCATAAAATTTGTTCGCTACCTATAGTAAACATGTTGTGCTCAGCCTGAACAGCTGATCGAATAGAGGTGTGCCTGTTATATGCTTTGTTAGATGACAGCAGCAAATATTTGTTAAATTTTACATTAAAAATGCGACAAAGTAACGAAATAAAGATATAAAAGTAAATTATAACCATCAAGCCGTTTCTAACACGTAATTGTTGGGGCAAACAGTTGCCAATAGTTTCACAAGTGTTGAGCTCAACAGGTACGTCTTATGAACGCGCCCAATAATAGTTATCATGTACAGAAAGGCACATGACAATAATAATTTATTGTAAAAATCAATAAAAAAACGTAATTTTTCCCAGAAATATGGAAGAGTACCTATTTTTTAGTGTCCAGTAGAAATCATTCATATGTATGGTGTTTTATTATAAGAAATTAACGCTTCACTTGCACATGCAAGTAACTTGCTACAAGTTGCGTTAATATGTAATGCCAATTACGTACCATTATTTAAGATTTCATAAAAACTAAAAATTTGTAGAATATATCTACCATCTGTATATAGAGGCCCAGGCAGAAAAAGACAATCATCACGACGTTGCTACGATTGTCTGTGGGTACAACTAACATCAGTACAATATTCTTTTACCAAAATTTTTATGTACTCATAACATTAAAATTATAACGCCGAATGACAGTCCTCCGACTCTTGTTTTCAATGTTGTCACAATACTATAAATACGAATTTATAGGGTCGTTACAATGTAAATTTCCCAACTTAAGTCAAATTTTTGTATTTACGGAGTTGTAGCGGTATAGAATTATTGTAAACGGGTTATTTGGGGAACTAAAGTCAAATTTTTGTATTTAGGATGTTGTAGCGGTATATAACTATTGTAAACGGGGTATTGGGAAACTAACGTCGGATTTTTGTAAATACAGTGTTGTAGTGGTATATCATTACTAAGGACGCGGCATTTGTAAACGTTAAGTCATATTTTTGTGTTTACAGTACTGTGGGGGTACAAACATTTTGGAAGAGTCGTAATTTTGTATTTACAGTGTTGGTAAGGTACATATTTTTGGGGCAAAGTCACAATTTCTGCATGGTGGGTTAAGTATGTTAAAAACTATAGGCTCAGCTAGCAGTTAATATCTTTAATTTATATTCATTATAATTCATTTTAAAAATTAATTAAATTAGTTGTGTGTTGCGTTTAATTTTTTTAATAAATTATGTAGACTATTTTTTGGTTTAATTTAATTTGCTTTTTGTTTAATTTAATTTGCGCTTAGTTTAATTTAATTTCTGTGTGGTTTAATTTATTTTGCTCTTCGTTTAATTTAACTTACGCTTAGTTTTATTTAATTTGCGCTTAGTTCAATTTGATTTCTGTTTAGTTCAATTTAATTTGCGTTCAGTTCAATTTAATTTGCGTTAAGTTTAATTTAATTTGCGTTTGGTTTAATTCGATTTGCGTTTGGTTTAAATAAACGTGCGAATGCTGTATATAGGAAATTGTTAGGAAATAAGAAGTATTTGTTGGTTTGTGCATTTTAGAGGTCCACAAATTGATTTTACTTTACAAATAAATTGTAAATGAAATCAAGCAGCTGTTCTTTGAATGTATTAGTTAGTTGACATTTAGTTACAGCTTACCCATAATTAAGTGTAAACTTTTGCTGCTGAAAGTAATCAACTACGACTAACTTAAATATGTACTTAAAAAAGTTAACGCTTAATGATAATTTCTGAATATGCGCCATAATTTTCTACCGAATTCAATTACGTTATAGTTATTGAATTAATTTTTAAAGTTTTACTATTCTCATATTTAAAGGAATGAATATTTTCATTACAGTATAACCCGTTTAGTTACCCATCGGTTAAATACCTTTATCGCTTATTTACACAAAATATTGAATACCCGTTTTTTACACTAATTTTCACAAAAATCCCGTAACTAACTTTCGTTTAATTACCCATTTCGGGTAATTACCCAGAAATATTTTACCCCAAAATGAAATTTCCCCTAAAATATCTTCGTTACGTGGCCAAAACTACCAAAAAACATATATTTATGCAATTCTGCAATCGTATACATGCAGCTTATCTATTTATTTACACTTAATTATAAGTGTTTGCATTTTATTTCAAGTAATTATGTAATGCATACTACAGTAAGTTCATATAAATGCATAGCTAAAGAAATTTTAGCCTATTCTAATAATTACCTCTATTAGGTAATTAAACGTCTTCGCTTTAATACCTTTCTCGGATAATTACCCCAAAAATCATGACATTTTTGATGAGGTAATTAACCGAGGTTTACTGTAAATAATATATAATGCTCCTCTGTAGTTGTAGGTTGCCCAGCGCTAGGCGCTGATATATCGTGTAACTTTCCTTGCAGAGTATCAGTAATGTGACCAGATGGTTTTTGCAAAAAGCGGGACGTGATCGATCAAAAAGCGGGATTTTGAATAAAAAGCGGTATTTAAAAATAAATGTATTTTAGAAAGCGGGATGTGTAATATGCACAGTTTCGAATGTGCTTAGAAAAAAACAGTTTTCAGTACTCGTAAATATTAAAAAAAATCATATGTACGTTTGTAATCGCATCAATTAAGAGCGGCTTCACCGAAGTCAAAAATTGAATTTTTTTTGTTCGCAGTAACGCCAATGAATGGTATTATAAAAAGGACTCAAAGTGAATTATATACATATTAATTTTTCAATGTCTTACAAACTTGAAAATGCCTTGATTCTGCCGATGATAAATAGAAAATAATCGGATTGGACAAGTGAGCGTAGCGTGGCTCCTCTCAAGTAAAAAAATTTTGGTTTAAAATATCTTGGAATTTAATGCAGTGAGAATTTTGAAACTCTTCACTATTGTTTCTGTTAAAAATGAGAATTGTATTTTACAAAATAGTCCTACATGAACACTACCAGTTAAATAACCGGTCATTTAACCGGTTGTGCTAACGGGTATCTCTGTTAAAGTTTCTATTAGTTTATTAGGAGCAATATGTAAAAACTAACCGAAGAGCTTGTGTACATGAAAATTTGCATATATTTGTGCTCCTTACTCTGATGCCTTTTATAAGGCTATGACTGCCAAAATATCGGTTAGCACTAACCAGTTAGGCAAACGGAAATATCGGTTAGCACTAACCAGTTAGGCAAACGGAAATATCGGTTAGCACTAACCAGTTAGGCAAACGTAGATATTGGTTAGCTCTAACTAGTAAGTCATAAATATTGGTATATTTTAAATTTTTTTTCATTTACATTTCAAATTAAAACTTTTCATCTTGCTAACTAAAGATGGATGCGTGCTTTCGGTTATTGGGTACAAACGTCCGCCCAGAATTTGCTCTTATGGCATTACATTTTCCAACAAAGCTTTATGATATTCCGTCATGCACAAGAGTTTGGAATTTTTTGGTCGAAAGTGCTCGTGATCCTATCAATTAGTATAAGCGTTCGTTGACTATTTATTTCTGATCTTGTGATATTGCATTTACCAACAAAGGCAAAGTATTTTCAGGTCCTTAAAGAAATGGTGAGAACAATTAAATCATCTTAAACAAAAATATTATTTGAGAAATTTTTAGATTTTTTTTTCATTGAACTGTAGTGAATTTTAATCAGAAATAATTCATAGTTAGGCTCAAGTTCAGTAATTTCAATTCTTATTGAATGAAATATTTTTATTAATTAATGTGAGTTTCTAAAGAAGAGAAGAAAAATTAAACTTAGACTTTAAGCTGGGGGAAATACCGATACTTTTCTGTGCAGCCACGCACTTCATCAGCACCCTAGTCTATCTGCTTGGGTAGAGATTCTTATTAACATCAGCTATTTAACTTAAATTTACAATGAAACGGAATATGAGAAACGATTGTTGTGTATACAGTTGGTTTAACTTTGGTAAACACATTTATAAGTATCACTATTAATTTTCTGTTTTTTTCATTTTTCTATTTAGGTTAGCACGAAATTATATTACTCTACCTCAGTATGTTTAACTATTCTTACTTATCTTTTTACGATCATCACATTAATTAATTGAGGTAGAGTAATATAATTTCGTGCTAACCTAACTAGAAAAATGAAAAAATGGAAAAAACAGAAAATTAATAGTGATACTTATAAATGTGTTTACCAAAGGTAAATCAATTGTATACACAACAATCGTTTCTCATATTCCGTTTCATTGTAAATTTAAGTTAAATAGCTGATGTTAATAAGAATCTCTACCCAAGTAGATAGACTAGGGTGCTGATGAAGTGCGTGGCTGCACAGAAAAGTATCGGTATTTCCCCCAGCTTAAAGTCTAAGTTTAATTTTTCTTCTCTTTAGAAACTCACATTAATTAATAAAAATATTTCATTCAATAAGAATTGAAATTACTGAATTTGAGCCTAACTATGAATTATTTCTGATTAAATTTAACTACAGTTCAATTAAAAAAAAATCTAAAAATTTCTCACTTAATACATAATGGGCACGTGACAAAAATATGTTCACTTGGCAATCACTGTTCACTTGGTTATCACAGTTTCAGAAGGCTAGAATAACTAAAATAAAACTGTAGAATGCAACAACAAGTAACATAGACCACTACAAAAATACTTACATGCATGTACCGATGGTACATCGAATAAGTAAAAATAATTAATGTGATGATCGTAAAAAGATAAGTAAGAATAGTTAAACATACTGAGGTAGAGTAATATAATTTCGTGCTAACCTAAATAGAAAAATGGAAAAAACAGAAAATTAATAGTGATACTTATAAATGTGTTTACCAAAGGTAAATCAATTGTATACACAACAATCGTTTCTCATATTCCGTTTCATTGTAAATTTAAGTTAAATAGCTGATGTTAATAAGAATCTCTACCCAAGTAAATAGATTAGGGTGCTGATGAAGTGCGTGGCTGCACAGAAATGATCGGTATTTCCCCCAGCTTAAAGTCTAAGTTTAATTTTTCTTCTCTTCTTTAGAAACTCACATTAATTAATAAAAACATTTCATTCAATAAGAATTGAAATTACTGAACTTGACTATGAATTATTTCTGACAAAAATATTATTTTAAAAAAATAATACCATTTTTATGCATTTGCGGAATAGCCAGAGTTGCTTGAATCTGTTGAGTGTTGTGGGGACTTAGGACAAATGTTGGCCGGGTCCCATCTTAGGTAAAGAAACCATAAGCGACATAAAGTGGGAATATTTGGCCAAGTTGTTGCAAGCACCATGCCGCAATGACGGATATTGTTGAGAAAATATAGTACGAACATGTTTATCGCCGATTGCATAAAAATGTATTGTATTTAAAGCTCATTAAGCGTAAAAAAATAATTAAAATAAATTTATTTTGTCAATGCAAATTCTTGAACACGTTTTCACATATATTTTATTAATTTCCCATTATTTAGGCTTAATTTTACACTCAGAACTTTAGGAAAACCACTGGCTTTTGATTAAAGAATTTAAAACACAAATATTACAGCCATATTGCACAATTATTTAAATTTTATTCCAAAAACGTGTAAAAATTAACTTTTGAAAAAGCTTATCCTGTGATTTTTCACAATCATGTGTTCACAAATGCTACGTATAGCTATTGCTTTTTATAAATCCACAAAGCATATATGTTAGAGTGAAACAACTAATGCAATATTTGCCCGAACTGCCACTAGCAAAATTTTTTGTTCAATACGCTTTTTTTCCTAAGAACACCAAAATTTCCAAAACCCATTTGTATACTAATGAAAATTTTTTTGACAATAAATAATCAAATAACTGTAATTTATGGAAACATTATCAATATATTTTGATAAAACTTTAATTTAAATAAAACTTAAACAAATATGTGGAAAAATTACTATAAAAATATGCAATAAGTATTAGAAAAAGAATCCACCAAATTTTATTGAAGAAACGAAACTGTGGCAGCTCCGGTAGCAATTAAATTGTTGCATGTGTGTTAGTAAAATTGTTTTGTTTGTGTTAGTTTCGGTCATTCATTTCTTGTATGGAGTGAAGGTTGAACATTAAATTTGCTTCAAGGCATATCAAATGTGCCTTGATTTGCTTATAACAAAAAATTTTATTTTCATCTCAAAACGTATGTAGGGGTGTATCTAAGTACACATGATTTAGACTTCTTAAGCAATAACTACACTTAATTAAAATCGAGTGAAATTGCAAGTTTCAAAACTCTAAAAAGCGTTAAAGAAATGGGAGGCGGGATCGAACTAGGAAAAGCGGGATGTCTGGTCAGGTTAAGTATCAGTCAAGATTATTTCTACAAATACTTTTTAACCAATTAACTTTAAACATTAACTTTCTTGTTGTAAAAACCAATCCATAGAAAAAAAATTTATTGCTTTGCACTTGCGTGTATACAGTATATTTAAGTTGAACTTCTAGCATAGATTAGATAAAAAAAAGCTCGGGTAACTGTACTTTAGCATTATTATTGAAGAGACTAAAAAAGTGGTAGATTATTCTCGAAAAGTGAGAGTTGAGTGAGATGACCAAAAGAGGTAGATCTGCCACAAAAGTGGTAGAGTTGGCATCGCTGGATGGTGTAGGCATAGTTAATTAAAAATGTGTGCATTTTGTTGTTGCCGTGTTTTAAATTTAACACGATTTATCAAAGCTACAATATGCTAAAGATCCACAATAGCCAACCGTGAATACCGACATTAAAATATATACAATTATGCAAAAATGTTTTAGTGATGTACATACAATCAAAACCATGATACATTTATACTAGGTACATGCACAAGCCCAGCCTGTCACTGTATACATTGCACCTAGTTGTCAAACTTTGTTTACAAGCTGCAAAAATGTTAATGTATGTGTGTGAATAAAATGATTACAGTGTTGCCAATGAATTTACACATGGATGTGTCTCCAATTACACATTGAAGAAAATTACACTACTCATCTTTTGTGTAGGTTAAAATTAAAAGAAAAATAAATACAAATTGAACCCAAAGTAGAATTACTCACAGATTATACAAGAATTTAATTATATGGAATACACATGTAGAAATTACACACTGCCTAACTACACACAGATTGGCAACACTGAATTAGCTATAATCATGCAGGAATGCCGCGTCTGCAATTGTACTTTAGTTACTCTGTAATTGTTGTTTTTATAAACAAAAGACATTTGTTTCCGACAATTTGGGGTTTGTTTATAACAACAAAATACATGTGTTTTTTGGTGTTGTAATTTTGTTGTAGTTGTGCATGTACCTAGTATAATTGTATCATGATCAAAACCAATCGGAAAAAGCTGGATATTCAAATACTCATTTCATTCGACTAAAAGAAATTGTGATAATTCTTCTTTGTTCATCATTTGTACTTCATAGAAATGTTTATCTTTTTCCCTTCCCATGTCAGAAGCTCATATTGTTTAAATTATGTTGCTTTGCTTCCAGATAATAAAAATTTATTTAATTAAATAAAAAATAAAAATACTCGAACGAAATTTTATTCAATTTTGTACATCATAAGCTTTGAAGTTGTTGTTGAACACGGTGGTGTTACCAATATTTATTATTAAATAACAAAATAATTAAAGTTGTATTTTGCATATAATTTCTTAACAAAGCAATGTTAGCCTTAAAGTGCTTGCAAACAACTATGAACTTTAAAGCTTTATAGGAAATATTTACTATTTATTTTAAAACAAGATTAACCCTTGACCAGTAAATATTTTCCTTTAACTTTAAAAGCAGTAAAAAAATAGGAAAATAATACTTGATTTTCATTGAAAATTTTTTTAGTATCTTTTTTAGTAGCGCAGAACTAAGCTATTAGGCATGAAAACTTTGCATTAAAGGATAGCAATTTTTTTTTAATTTTTGAAATACCAATATTGGTCATATTCGTTGAAAAACACCGTATAATCACAATATTGTACTAGAATTTCAGAGGCCTATAACTCGGAAACTAAGCCTCGCCGCCAATATTTTTATTTAATTTTTTTATTTTTTTCAATTTACTATACTTTTTTTCATTTTTGGGAGGTGCCCCTAAACTAGATTTAAGCCAATTTCTTTCATATGATACCCATATTGTCATACTAAATAGGAAACTTACGAAAATGCCGACATTCAAAACTTTGGAGGTCCGTAACTCCGTAAATATGGCTTTCCGAGGATTTACGGACATGACAGTTTTTTTCTTAGAATTAAATTTCTTATATGATAAGATAAGATTTATTTAATTTGGAGCAACTTCACTAAAGTAGATTTGTTCCAGTACTCACCTCTTTAACTCCGTAGACGTTATGGTCAATGTTTTTTGCCGATATTTGCCCATCGGAAAATCCTAGTTCACGCATAAAATTTTTATAATCGGCTCCTAAATGTGTGGCTACCTCATTTAGGAAGTCTCGACAAGGTTCATCTTCAGATTTCATCATTATATCTATGGTGAGTGTTTTTGGATATTGTAATCTTGGTTTATTTTTAAAAGCTTCGATGCTTGTTTTATTTATATTGTATGTTGATCCAATTTGTAAACCATTTATATTTGAAAATTGTACCACTACCTGTTGATTCGCATTGTTCACGTTCATACTATTTTCAGGACCAATTGAGACATTAGTTAAATCGTATGAATTATTATCAGGGATCGTAGTCTGAATCACACGTTCTCTTTCTTTAAAAACTTGGCACACATTTACATCTACGGGAAATGCATCTGTTTCTATGCAATCAATCGAATTGCTGTTTTTTTTGGAGTTAAAAATCTTTTTTATAATAAACATACTTAGGGATGAAACGATACGAGTAAATACAAGTAAATACTCGATACTTTTTCTTAGAAACCAAGTACTTTTGGTATCGATACTCTACTACCGAGTACCAAGTAGGTATCGGTAAAAAGTACTCGTATCGGTCAAATATACTCATTTCTTATTGGCTACAAAAAAAGTTGAACATGTTTAACCAGTTTAACACAGTTTAACCAGTTTAACACATTTTTATTTGTTCGTGTTAAATGTAAATTTATATTTAGAATATATGTATGTATATTAGAGTAAGTTCGTGAAAATGGGACCACCCAAATCAAATATTTTATAAAAAAAAGACTATAAAATTGCGAGCTGCAAAATTTTTTTTAAAGCGTGCGTTATTACGGAAACAAAACGAATTTGCACAAACATTTAAAATGTCATCTCGACTATATCTTCTGCTCCAGTCCAGCCCAAACGTAGCGATTTTTCCACTTTATTTGGCATCTAAGTTTTTGATTTGGCGACATGTCAATTTTGCTGGCGATAAATGAATTTATCGGCGATTTTTATGGTATGTTTTTAACAAAATTGAACTTAAAAATTTTTCCTTTTCAGAAAAATTAATTTGTTGAAGGAGTATTTTCATAAATAAATTCTACCAAAACTCGTCTGCAAGAAATTTAAACAATTAGTTTATTCTTATATTAATCGCTACCGAAATCGGAAGATTTTGTCGACTACTAGTCATTAAGAATTCTTTACGAATTAAGAGCATTTGATTTGGTGGGTATTTAGTTTTGTTTTCACTATTTTAAATCATATGAAAAGCTTGACCGATACAAGTAAGTATCGATGCTTTTTATTCGATACTGAGTATGTATCGATACTTCTGAACCGATGCCGTATCAAGTAAAAGTATCGATACCTTAGTGGTATCGTTTCATCCCTAAGCATACTTTGCTGGCAGTAGTCCAAGTCGTGAGGTTCGCAGCCGGCGGCGCTAAGCCGCCGACTTTATTTTTGAACTCGAGCCGCCGCCGAATTGGACGGCTCACATCGGTTAATGTATCCGATTAACAAGTGAAAGTCGACTAATATTTCCAGTCGACTAATATGTTCCATCCACAGGTTCCATCCACTTTTAAAACTCGCTGTTATTTTACAGAAAGAAAATAATTTTTTTCGCTGATCTTTAAGTACGAAAATTATATTCAGCACTTTAACACTATATTTGAGTACTCAAATATTTGAAAATTATAAAATATATATGTATCTGCGTATATACCATATACGTATATATGTATCTGCGTATATACCAAGGCGAATTCAGTATCAGGTGTCCTTATCAGTACAACAATCTTACAACAGAAAAAACAACATGTAGTTTGCTATGCTAGAAAACCAATCTCAGATTTCTAAGCAAATTTTGACGTTTTGGTTCAAATTGCTCAATTTCGGGCCAACAGCTGATAAGCTTAATTCGCTTTGCGTAAATACTATACATCAGCACAAGCTATAAAAAAGTGTTCAGTATTGTATTTTTTTCAAAAGCAAATAGTGTTTGTAGTGATGATCATAGCACCGGATACACATAAGTGAAGAAAGTGACAGGTAAAAACCGCTCCAATCAGGTTCTTTTAAAACTTGGAAAAAAAAGAGAAAAGTATTTGTATTTGTACTGTAGTGTATTACTACTTATCAATTAACACAGCTAATAAAATTTGATTGCACTAGAAAGACGTAGCAAAAAAACGACTATAAAATTTTAGGGAAAACGAGACAAACAGAAAAATACCCTTATCTTCCCTCTCGTGACACTTCTGTATGTTTTGTGATAATAGTGCACAATACTTCATTTCACAAATTAAAAATTTCATTAAATGTTAAGTGATAATAAAACTTTTTACGACTATATTCGTTGAGAAAGATATTAATTTTTAGTCTTAAATTAATAAATTATAAAACGAAGAATCAGTGTGACCATTTTAGCTTTTTTGCAGCTGAATTTAACTTATTTTGTGCTTTAGTTGCAAAATTTTTAATTTTGAAGTTAGCATTTTCTTTAGTATTTTTCAATTATTTATTTAGCTTTTTCTAGCATTTGTTGTAATATAATGTAAACATTTTTAAAAATATAATTTATGCAACTTTCGGTATATTAGTAATTTTGACGAGTAACCCATTTGATGATGTGTTTGAAATACCAGAAATGATTCATTTGATTATAAATTTATAAGTTGATGTAGGTACTAAATAAAAATTTTAAATCTATTTAATTTTTCATATTAATATTGTAACAATATACAGGGTATATAATTTTAATTAAATATGTGTATAGAAATATACACGAACATTTGCTATTTAATTTAACGATATTTTCAAAATAACAACCACATAGCTTCAAAAACCTTTGATCCATGAGATATTTGTGAGAACATAAGAACAGCTTGTGTTTCGAAAATCAATAAATACATACTTTATTAAAAATAACAAACGAAAACAATTTATGTTATTGTAACTTTGAATAATTTTCATGTGAGTGACAAAAAATTGCCTCAAGTTTTCTATGTGTTTTCGGTTATACTAAAATATGGCTGACTTTCAAAACGTCAATTTCTTTGTCTTTGAACAAAGTAGATTGTTTCATAGTGCAGCAGTACAAAATATTGATAATGCACACTTTCAAAAAGTTATCGACAGGTTGCTGCAACCAAGCAATCGGTTTCAAAGTTGGTGCTCTTGGTGACATTAGGTTTGTTTCTTTAATCTACATTGGGATCCCGGGGGTCCCAATTTGCACGAAAAGCGTTCTCGTACTCGAAAATCGGGTAAATGAGAGAGGTTTGGTGAGAAGTAATGTTCTTCTTCTTCTTGCACGAAACAGCCAGTAATTTTTCTTCGTGCTCGTTTGGGCAAACACAAAATCAAACAGCTGTTTGAAAAATAAACAATTACAAAAAAAATTACAAAAAAAAACTAAAAAAAAACTAAAAAAATTTAAAAATGTATGAAAAAATGTTTAAAAACAGGTGGTAGACAAAGTTTTATAAGTTTTTATATGAAATTAAGATAAAAAACCCCTATAAGTATGCTGAATTAATTAAGTAAATACGTGCGTTTGTATGTACATATGTATGTGTTTAGTTATGTGTATACGTATGTATATGCAAACATGCATTGACGTTTATTTTCGAGTTAAAATTTTGGTTTTTTGCGTTCCCGTACTTTTGTGCATTTTTGTATATTATTGACAGAAATTATAGTTTCCTCTCATTTTACCGAACTTTACCCAAAGAGTAAAGAAACAGAGCTAATGTTTTGCAACTTTGTATGTGTACAAGATATACATAAATACCGCATCCAAAAAGTATTCATACATTAGAAGTAACTCCAAGCACTTCTTAGGTAAGAATTAAACAGACAAAAGCTTTAGATTAAGCCAATATGTCACTTCATTTTTCTTTCATTTATCAAGTGTTAGAGAAAAGTGCAAACATATTGTAACAGAAAAATTAGACAGGTGCAAAGCACAGAATATGATATTTAGTAGTCTATGGTGCAAAGCTATATTAAAAAAATTAAATAATGTCAACAACTTGACTAAACTTATCGATAACAAATAAAGATCTGTCAATAAAAATGTAAAATTTTTCAACTTAAAATTGACATTTCAAGCTTGAAACATAAGTGTTTGCTAATTAGCGGTTTATGGGCAAACATAGCGATTTTTTGTTTCTTTTGTCCTTATACTAGCGGTTTCTAATTACGAAAATATGACAACATTTAAACATTTTGTTTCCGTTTTATATAATTTTTGCTTTCTAAAATTTATTGTTTCTATCAATTCAATATCAATAATAGTTTACACAATTATAATTTTTTCATATAAATTTTATGATATTTAGATTTCCTTATGTATTTTCTTCCGCTGAATTCAAAAATCATGGTTAATATTTTTTATGGAACATTTTTTGAGTTATTGTAATTTTTTAATCTTTTCGACTTTTTTTACTTGACCAATCATATCTCGAGCTAGAAATGTCCGATTGGGTCGTATTCAAATGTAAGGTAATGAGATGATAAATAAATATGAATAATCGGATCTTTAATTAATAAAGCGGTTCAAACGATATCGATGAAAATCATATTTTACAGTGATTCTATGCCGACAGAAAAGTACAAATCGTTAAAAAAAACGTTCGATTTATGTTCATGAAAAATAACTATATCTCAAAAACTGTTTCATAAAACAAAATTTAACCTTGGTTATCGAATACAGCGAAAGAAAATACATAAAGAAAATCACCACTCATCATATGTACATTTCCAAGGTAAACTAGTGTTATTTGATAAAAACTAATTTTTAAATGTTGCTTATCAAAGAAATACAAGAAGGCTTGTTTTCGAAAAACCTACAGCGAATTAATATTTTTGCTTTGGTTTTAATGATTTTTATTAGTGCATCATGCATTATGTACAATGAAAAACTTCAAGTCAGCATAAGCGATTAAACTTAACAAGGTTTTAACGAATTGTATTACAGAATTTTACATAAACAATTTGCCCATAATGAATTTTTAACAAACAATTACATCCTAGCGTGGTTTTTAATGTGAAATTGTATTGAATAAAAAAAATTTAGAAACAAATGATGGTAAGGAATTTTTCAACAAAAACTTTGGAAAATTAATGCATAAATACAACATTAATCAATACTCAAGCATCAATAGTAGAACGATTTAATAGAACATTGAAAGGAATGATGTGGAAAGAATTTAGCTATAATGGTTCATATAAGTGGTATAATATATACAAAGATTTACTTAATGCATACAATAAAAAATTTCATCGCACAATTAAAATGTCTCCTATTAAAGCCAATTCAACAAATGAGCAAAAGCTGCTAAATACAGTATACAGTCATTTGAAGATGTATAAAATGTCGAAATTTAGTGTAGGAGATCATGTTCGCATGAGCAAATATAAGCATATATTTGAAAAAGGTTATACTCCAAATTGGACCACAGAAAAACAAATCCTGCAACATACGTATTAGAAGATTATCTTGTTAAGCCTATTAAAGAGGTGGATTCTATACTGATGAACTTTCAAAAACTAGATTTCCAAATACTTATCTAGTTGCAAAGGTTCTTAAAATGAAAGCAAAGGAGGTATATGTTAAATGGCTAGGTTTTTCAGATCAACACGATTCTTGGATAAATAAAGATGAAATAGCTTCCTACGGTCTAATGTGGTCAATTATTTGTTTCCAAATTTAAATAAAACGAAAATTATTTCATTTTTGTTCGCCCAACGTTTCGTTTGCTTGTTTCAAATTTTTTCAGGGGTTTTTCTTTATTGTTGTTGTTGTTGTTGTTTTTGAGAATAATCTAGCATAAAAATACATATGTATGTATATTAATTTAGGATTATAAATAATTATCACAGTTAAAAAGTTATGGCCTATTTCTCACCTGCGAAAGAAAACGTTCGACTTACAATTTATATTGAAAATAAAAACGAATTTTCATATTTTATTGTTGTTTTCAATATAAATTGTAAGTCGAACGTTTTCTTTCGCAGGTGAGAAATAGGCCATTACATCATCAATTTTAAATCTATTTTATTGGTAAAAAACTGGACTTCACGACACAGAACTTTAATAATCAATTATAATAATCAATAAATAAATAAAAAAATAAAAACTGAGCAGCACAACACAAATTGGTAGTCAAACTTAAAGCTATTATCACAGAATGTAAACTAACTATGCTATTGCCACTGAGTATTGGAGTCTTTATCCTCTTTCGTATTGATTGTTCTATGTATTTTCTCTTGTATGCGTAGGGTCTCAATTGTGAAACGTTTGTTCTCTTTTTCTTCTCTATTTAATATTTTTACATCATTAAAATTTATTTTATGATTGCATTCTTTTACGTGTGAGTAGAGTGCAGTTGTTTCTTTTCCTTTGGCTAGGTCAGACTTATGTTCCTTTATTCGTGTACCCAACATTCTCTTAATTGTTCCAATATAAACTTTCTCGCATCTTTCCGTTTCGTTGCCCTCGCATTTGATTTCATAAGCAACAATGTCGACCTTTAATTTGTCTTTTTTTGTTTTGTCGTGTGTGCACAACTGGCAAAACAGTCAACTGGTAAAGCAGTCAATAAAAAAGGAACAAACAATGCAAAAAATAAAAACAAATAAGACATTAAACAATATAGACACAAAAGAAAAAAATTAAATCCAGCAAATTCCTGGAAGCCATTTGCTTCGCCAAGGAATTTGGAATTTTAAAAAAAAGATGGCGAAGGACTTTTTGGCGGACCGAGGCTTCGTGAAAAGAAAAGGAAAAATGGCAGAACATTCTAGGCTGGGAAAGACAAGTAAAAGGGCTGAAAGTGAAAAACAGAAATAAAAGTTTTTTTTTTAAATGAAAAAGTGATATATTTAAAATTGTGGTTACTGTAAAAAAGACAATTAATAACAAAATAAACTATAATGAAATTCATTGAGTCGACATATTATCAAAATTTAAAAAAACTAATCAGACATTTTGTTGTGTGATAAAAAAATTTCTTATAATATATAAATATAAAAAACTGGACCAATTGTAGGTCCATTGATTTGCCTGCAACCAACGTTGTTTTGAGCTCGAACCTCCGTTCTCTCCTTTTAAGTATATTTTAATCAGGAAACAATTTGGTTTCGAAGGTGTTTCCTTTAAAATAAAAAACTGCGTCTTTGATAAAAGAAAAAGAGAAAATTTTAAATATATATATATGTATATATATACGTGTACGTAAGTAATTTATTTCTTTTGGATCTTAACTCTTTGGTAACACGTACAATACGCGAAGACGAACGAAACGGGCTTCCAATATAAACCTACCACTTGTAAGAAAAAAAACCGAAATATGTTATATATCTAAATGTACATTGAAATTTTTCATTTTATTTAAATATTGAAATGGTAAAAAATGTCATAGAGTGAAGAGAATCTACTGTTAATAATATATATATTATTACTATAGTAACTATAGTAACTATAGTACTATATATTAGTACTATAGTATAGTATTTAATTAAACATTTGTTTGGACAAATAATTCAAAACGAAATAAAAGTCATTTCATCCATCAAACGGTGAATCAATTATTTAAAAAACACATAAATCATATTCGTACATAACATTTATCTTAAGAAATCAGATTAAAAACTAAGGCAATTAATTATAAAAGACAAAATAATCCGTCTAACAATAGTTTTCAATACAGTAATATGAACTTTGTTTCTTATCTAGAGAATTTTGTTATTTTCTATAAAATTAATGACTGGATTATCCTTTCGATTATTTGATATATTAAATAGGGCCACAATGTATAAAATCATACAAGAAAAAGTTTTTCTTTTTTAAGCGTTGAGGGTATGCATATGTATAAACTTTGATGTATTTTCTAATGGATTTCCAATCCAGCAGTGATATAATTCCAAGCTTTTTTGATTGCAAACCCGATCTTATGTGAGATATCATGTATGTATACATTCTTATATGGCTTCATATATAAAATCTTATATTTATATATGGATCCACATATGAAGAGCTTCATAATTAAATTTTCATATATGAGCTCATATATTATAATACATTTCATATATTAGTCCATATATTAGTTCATATATAATAGTTTTGCCATATATAATCCCATACATTTCCATACATGAATTCATACATATTCATATATAGTTATATACATTCATATATTAAAAATATATGGACCATATATAATTTTTTTAGCTGGGTATATATATATATATATATATATATATATATACTGTTAATAATATATATATATTTATATATATATATAAATAAATATATATATATATATATATATATATATATATATATATATATATATATATATATATATATATATATATATATATATATAATAAAAATTTTCATTATGTTTCCGAATTTGTCAGTACATTCCCTTTTTGTAGTTTTAAAATTTCATTATTATAAGAAACATAATTATCTACTAATATTTAAATTTTGTAATAAAATTAAATGCTTTCAGACAACTTTTGGTTAAACTAATGGAAATGGAGTAGGAAGATTGGGAATTTTCAATAGGAGGGTTTCAGAAGGGTAAAATGGGGAAGGTAACCCAGCTAAAAAAAAAAGTATGTATGGAGCATATATGATATCCCATATATGGTTCGGATCCGAAAAATGAGGTTATATGGGCATATATGATTATATATATTCATACATTTTCACAGTATGCAAAGTTCATATTCATACACTCTTGGTTCAAAAAAGCGCACTGCTGTGCAATAAATTAAATTACTAAAATTAATTTTCTTTAGACTTGAGAGAGAGGTTGTATTTAATGAAACATTTGTTTGGACAAATAATTCAAAACAAACTAAAAGTCATTTCATTCATCAAAAGGTGAATCAATTATTTAAAAAACACATAAATCATATTCGTACATAACACTTAGCTTAAAAAATCAGATTGAAGACTAATGCAATTAATTAAAAAGAAAAAATAATCCGTCTAACAATACTTTTCAATACAGTAATATGAACTTTGTTTCCTATCTAGAGAATTTTGTTATTTTCTATAAAATTAATGACTGGATTATAATTTTGATTATTTGATATATTAAATGGGGCCACAATGCATAAAATCATACAAGAATGGTTTTTTGTAACAAAAAGTTTTTCTTTTTTAAACGTTGAGGGTACGCACATAAACTTTGCATACCGTATGTATTTTCTAATGGGTTTCCAATTTAGCAGTGATAAAATTCCAATCTTTTTTGATTGCAAAAACGATCTTATGTGAGATATCATGTGTGCATACATTCTTATATGGCTCCATATATAAAATCTTATATTTATATATGGATCCACATATGAAGAGCTTCATAATTAAATTTTCATATATGAGCTCATATGTTATAACACATTTCATATATTAGTCCATATATAATAGTTTTGCCATGTATAATCCCATATATTTCCATACATGAATTCATACATATTCATATATAGTTATATACATTCATATATTAAAAATATATGGACCATATATAACTTTTTTAGCTGGGAAGTGAAAACTGGATTTGGGACAACCTGAAGAGAAAGAAATTGTTGGCAAAAGCAGGTTGTCATGGCTGGATTTTCTTTAATCCTGATGGGGAGGGCAGCCAAACTCAGCCGACTCATATTTGATTATGTACTTTTTGGATGCAAAGGGTATATGGACATCTTGGGATAATTTGACAGCAGCTGATTGTCAGGTAAGGATCACTGAGGGTCCCAAAAATTTTTCTTAAATGTTAGTTCAATCGACATCCCAAAGCTGGTATGATTTTTTTTATTTTGTGTGGTAAGTAGCAGACAACACCAGATTGATATGGGAAGAACCCAACCCAAAACGGCAAGCCCTAGCCGGTGCATACGCCAGCATACCAGCGATGCCAAAAATCTGGCCACACCAACACTCCTTTTATTCAGTTGGTTTTATTTTTTTGTGTTCAACACCTAGTTACACTATCTACAAGTCACAAGATCATACACACACAACAACGTGAGGCCTGAAGTGAACCTTGCACGATAGAATAATTGCTTTATTTTTTTTTAATTTTTTTAATTTTGTTTTTGTTGAAGGTAGCCGCGCTATAGCTGACGTAAGTCCCGTTCGAGTAATACGAGAGTCCTCGACGCGTTGCGACGACAGACTATATCAAATACCCAAATACCCCTTAAGTCAATAGTTTACGTTAATAAAAAATATATTACAGCTAAATTTATTGTAAGTCCCCCCATGGAAAAAACTATTAATTCCAGGTTGAGTTGCGACAAATAATTTAGTTGGATATGTATTACACTAAGTAAGAAATAGTGATTTACGTTCAAGATTGAGTCTAATTCCAAGATGTCAAATATTCGCGAAAAACCCAGGAAAGAAAATAACATTAGTAAAAACAATTAAGGTTCATCCAAAATGTATATAAGCTTAGTTCCTTGCCTTTTCCTCTTTTTATTTCTTTTGCCACCTGAAAAACCTAATGGGTCCGATAATTTTGATTGAATTCTTTTTATATATTTTTTGTGCTATTTTAGTAATTTTTTTGCAATTACTTTTATTTTCGTTTATTTTTTTTTATATAAACTGCTAACCAGAAATAGCCCTAAAATCATTTTGAAAAGTAAAAGAAAATCTTTCGCCTTTTTGAATTCAAATACTAAGTAATTTTTCTTTTGCTTTAATTGTAGAATTTGTAAATTCAATATATTTTTTTTGTTTCGATATTTGAAGAGAAAAATATTTTTTTTCTCTGACGTGAATTGTTATTATTTTTTTATTTTTATTTTTTTTTGAAACGCTTAGAAAATTTTTTTTTGCAAAATCTGCCTATCATCAGATATATTTTTACTTTTGGGTATTCGCGCTTTATAAATTTATACTTTAATAACATTATATAATTATATAAATAATATATAATTATATAAATTTAAATGGTAGTAACTCTTCGATGACAAGTCAGATGAGATTAGAAGGTATGGACTACGAGAATACTTTAAATTTGCAAAACGCGCCTCAAACCATGGCGGGATCATGGTCCTCAGCCACTGCTTCGGCGGGATCAGATTCTAACCGACCAATGGCAACTAATGCAGCGGCCGTAATAACACCAGCTGTACACCAATTCATGTCGTTGGCTCAAGAGAGAAGCAATATTTCTCAAGAACATAATTTGTCGCATGGTTCAATTCCCTCACCTGATTATAGTAGCTTGACAGCAAGAAATGTTCGTGCGGACTTTTGCCTCAGTCGCCTAGCTGAGCAAGCTCCAGTAACTCAGTATGTACCACCTAATGTGGAAGCCAGAAATTCGTTCAGTACCGATATGATGGCGCACCCCAATGAGATGCTGCAATTCTACCGGCAAGAGTTGGAGCGAGTCATGAACATGGCCTCTAATTCTCGCAGGGAAAATGAAGTGCCTCCTGTTCAGCCCAATTTTCCAACCGCCAATACTCAAGCTGCCAATACAATACAAGGGAATGGTGTTAATAGCTATAGTGATAAGTTTATATCAGATAACCTACCTCAACAAATAATACCACAAAGCAAGCACCAGCTTGTAGGTATGAACATCAAGTCACACCATTGCTTCAGCCGAATTACTCAGCTAGAAAAATGAATAACCAGCCACTTTACAAGAAAGTAGATCTCTCTAAGTGGGGTATTAAATTTGACGGCACCACGAAATCCATGAGTGCAGAGGGTTTTATATTTCGTGTTGATATCTTACGGCAAAATTATAATTGCTCGTTTAATGACATCAGGCGTAGTTTTCACTTATTGTTAGAAGGCCAGGCTCTTGATTGATACTGGAATATACGAAAACTAACCCCTATCCAGACGTGGGAAGATTTGCAAAGAGTCTTCTTACAGCAGTTCAGAAGGTATGAAAGCGAGTTCCAGCTGCAGAAAAAAATCATAGACCGCCGACAAATGCCACAAGAATCCTTCGAAGATTTCTACAATGCAGTTTTGATACTCCGAAACCAGCAAAGAAATCCATATGCAGAAAGAGACTTGGTGGAAATTATGAAATCAAATCTAAAACCGCCGCTGTCGCATTTGTTGTTCCCCGTCCGGATAGAAGGGTTAAGTGACTTTTACCAACAAGACAAAAGGGCTGAGAATTTGCTACATAGCCAAAGGCAACAGTTTTCTCATCGTCCCGCAGCCGTACAACGAGTACACGAAATAGAGCAGGCAGAGGAATTTGACCCATTAAATGTGGAGTTGGAAGCTATTGCCGATACAAGTCGCTATACTTGCTGAAATTGCAAGGAAATCGGGCACAGTTTCATAGACTGTCCATCGAAAACGCGTACAGTTTTTTGCTTTAGGTGCGGTCGTGACAATGTTATCACACCAAAATGCCCAAATTGTCAGGGAAACACGAAGGGGAACAGGTCTCAAGCTGGGGAGGCTCGCTCAACCCAAGTGTAAGCCCGGTACAGAAAATCACCCCTCTATTCGAACCTGAGAATAAAATTTAATTTTATTGAACGAAGAGAAGCCAACTAAAAATATACAAAATATTAAGGTTCGAGTCATAACGCCACTCCATCAAAGGATCCTGGAGTATAGAGGCACGAGAGCGTATTTTTGGACACGTGTCTAAAAGAATAAAAAAGGCTAGGGAACGATATAAATTACGAAAAAAAAAACAGGCGGGAAATAATGGCAACAAATTTTTATGAGGGTACAGACACAAGATTTTACACGAAAATAAATATAAACGGAGTAGAAGTTGAGGGCCTATTAGATAGTGGTGCGACAGTTACCTGTTTGGGAAAAAATTGTATAGACTTAGTGGAGAAAGCCAAACTGCCATTAATTAAATTTTTTTCAACAATCAAAACAGCAGATGGCAGCCCGCACGAAATAATAGGCCGAGTTAAAGTCACAATAGAATTTAATAAAAATTACTTTTTATTTGGTACCTACATTAAACAGATCTCTCTTTTTAGGCGTAGATTTTATGAGGAAATTTGGTATGTTTGCCAATATAAGTAGCTTGACCACCAATGGCGTGAGCTTATGCTCAGAAGTCAAGGGCACTGAAGACGCAGTTGATTTACACATCTTAACGCCATATCAACGAGAACGTCTGGACAAGGTAGTGTCTCAGTTCCCCTGCTATTCAAAGAAGGGATTAGGTTTGCTTGAACGCACGTAAGCTTAATGTTCTCATGATCAAAGATGCCTATCCTCTGCCGCACATCGAAGGTCTGCTCAGTCGGTTGGGGGATGCATTTTTTATAACAAGCGTCGATTTAAAGGATGCGTTCTGGCAGATACCCTTAGATGCGTCCAGTAGAGAGAAAACTGCATTTACGGTGCCAGGTAGACCAGTTTACCATTTTACGCAATGCCATTTGGGCTGTGTAATGCAGCTCAAAGACTTTGCCGTTTAATTGATAAAGTGATCCCCGCCGCACTACGTGATAGAGTTTTCGCCTATCTGGACGATCTCTTTATCATATCGCCAGACTTTGAAACTCACATGGAGTTGCTGGAGCGAGTAGCCGATCGTCTGGAACAGGCGGGTTTGACCATAAACGTAGCCCAATTCAAATTCTGCTGGAAGGAGCTACGTTACCTGGGCTATATAGTAGGAGGAGGAAAATTGAAGCTAGATCCGGGTAAAATTTATATGATTTTAAAATACACCTACCCGAAAGCAGCAAAACAAGTGCGTAGTTTTATGGGTGCCACAGGCTGGTACAGGCGTTTTATCCCTGACTACGCTACAATGTCAGCACCAATATTTAATACCCTCAAGAAAGGTTAAAACTTTAGTTTTCCAGACGAAGCCAAACACGCATTTGACGATTTGAAGAAAGCTCTTACCACAAACCCAGTACTATCACATCCTGATTTTGACAAGCACTTCTATGTGCAGTGTGATGCATCGGATGTGGGAATAGGGGCAGTGTTGTTCCAAAAGGATGAATCTGATGGAGAATATCCGATAGCTTATTTCTCCCATAAACTAACTGCCGCACAAAGGAATTAATCTGTCACTGAAAAAAGTGTCTGGCCGTGGTTTCGGCCATTAAAAAGTTTAGACCTTATATCGAACTGATGCCATTTACAGTGATTACTAATCACAGTAGTCTGAAATGGCTAATGTCACATGAGGACCTAAAAGATAGGCTTGCCAGGTGGAGTTTACATCTTCAGTCTTATTCCTTTGACATAGAGCATCGACCAGGGTCTAAAAACATCGCGCCGGACACACTTTCTCGGTATGACTTAGAGGAAATTTCTGAAAATATAACTAGTCTGATTAATCTAGAAGAAGAAGAGTTTAAAGGAGAAAGTTACCTGGAATTAATAGCTGTGGTAAGCGAAAACGCGGAGCAACTACCAGACGTCAAAGTGATAGATGGTTTCGTTTATAAACACGTACAAGCATACGATGGCATCCCACTTAATGAAGATTTTGCCTGGAAGTTGTGGGTTCCAGTCAAATTAGTGCCTGACATTATAAAAAAAGTCATGATCCACCGCAATCTGCTCATGGCGGATTTGGTAAAACTCTTCGTAGAGTTAAGGAATATTTTTATTGGCTGAATCAAAATTCGCAGATATGCGCTTTCGTACCAAATCGCAAAGTTTGTAGGGAAACAAAACCCGCCAATATCACGTTAAGACCGCCGATGGAAACAGAAACTATATCTGAACGCCCATTCCCTTCCTTACCCACGGTCTAAGAACGGCAACTGTTTTATTGTTATAGTTCTGGACCACTTGTCTAAATACGTACTACTAAAGGCAATGCCTAAGGCCAGCACAAAGAACGTAGTAAAGTTTTTGATTTCCGAGGTATTCCATAAATTTGGTACGCCAGAAACAATTGTGTCTGATAATGGAAAACGATTTGTCAGTAAAGATTTTAAAGACCTTGTTTCAAGTTTTGGAGTATAACACATAAGAACCGCTATACACGCACCCTAAGCAAATGCCTCGGAACGTGTTAATCAGTCCATAATAGCCGCGATACGTTCATATTTACAAAATGATCACACTGAGTGGGACAAATACTTATCCAATATAGAATTTTCGCTAAGATCATCAATTCAAACTTCCATTGGTGTCACGCCATATTTCGCACTTTTCGGGCTAAATATGATAGGACACGGTAGTGTGTACAATCTAGCGAGAAAACTTAAAAGTCTGGACGATCCTGAATTAAATGTGTTACCAAAAGCAGCTAAATTGGATTTCATTCGTCAGAAAATACGCGAAAATCTGCATAAAGCTTACTTACGTGGTGAACGCTCATATAATATGCGTTGTAGGCAAGCTAAATTTATACCAGGGCAAGAAGTTTACCTTAGGAACTTTCAGCAGAGTGTTTTCAAAGATAATTTTAACGCAAAACTGGCTCGGAAATTTTTGAAGTGTCGGATTGTAAGGGCTATCGGTAAAAGTCTTTACGAAGTAGAAGACCTACAGGGGAAATTATGAGGGGTGTTTCACGCCAAAGATTTGAAACAGTAGTTTCAATATCTTTGGTGGTTTCAGTCCAAACATTTCCTCCTATATGCTGAGTTTTTTTTGTACCAAAGACATTCTCTGAAAGAGCTACTCGTACTTTAGTTCATCACTTTCTTTATTTTCCCTCATTTTCCTTTTTGGACAAACGGGTGGACAATATTTTAATTTTTACTCTATACACTGTTGATAATAGAAAATGTAAGAAATAGTTGGGGGTGTCTCGCCAAAAATTTAAAACACTAGTTTCAAATTCTTTGGTGGTCTCAGTCCCAACATTTCCATCAAAACAAGGCAATAAAGTTTATTCGTAAATTTTGTGGAGTATATAAAATATATAGACATATGTACCTACATATACAAATATACTCATATTTGTATGTAAACAAATCTAAAAATTGCTAAGAGACAGTTAGTTCGAACTGAATGAACGTCAATAGTTGGGAAACAAAATTTTTCTTAAAACGCACTTACTAAAGGAGATAAACTTCTTTTATGCTATTACCTCGATAGCTGGGGACCAAATTAGTTAACTTCTAGTGGGGGAGATTCACACAATACAGTATGTAATTTTTTTCATTTATTTAAAAAAAACACTACTATAAAAAATCACTGAATAACACTGAGAAAGAACAAATGGCCGACACAACTAGAACTCAAAAGTAATGAACAAAGAAAATTTGTTTCGCACGTAAAATTTGACCGCTATACGCGAATGTACTTGTATATATATATATTAATTAAAAACCGCCTAGTAAAACATATGTATGTAGGATAAACATAGAAATACGTACAAACACTTATTCCTTAAAATCCTAACACTTACCTAAAATTCCTTCTGATACTCGTTCCAACGCAGCAGTCTTTTACATCAGGAAACAACTAAACTCCTGTCGAATTAGTCCTGTTGATACCGTCAGATGGAGCCTCGCAATTTGAAAGTATATCCACTGTTCTAAAATAAACGTAAAATTTATTAGTAAATTAGCTCCTATAAACCTACACATGTTTACTTATAATACTCACCGTTGTCCTTTGGACACTGCTCCCTTAAGCGCTCACACTTCGTTAGGTTAGGTTAGGTTAGCAGGCCGCTGGTAAGGAAAGAAAGTTCGAGTCCAGCTCACTTGGGTCCAATATTATGATCCCTTTGTGCTGCCTGTAAGTTGAGAGAAGATAGAGAGAGAAGACAGGGGAAGAATGAGAAGGGTAGAATTAGAGAAGAGATATAAGATTTTCCAGAAGGGGTGTGATTTGAGTAGGGAGTGGGTCAAAAAATGTAGCTAGGGGGGAGGGTCAGTGATTATACCAACCACTATTCCTAATAAAGAGGCTAATACTTTTGAGCCCAATTTCCGATAACTCGGATAGGTTTCCAAGGAATATTCTACCAAAGAGATACAGACGGAGATCCTCCATTGCGGGACAAAGACACAGGAGATGCTGGATGCTTTCTTCCTCTTCCTCGTCATTGCAACTATGGCAGTTGTCATTATGCAGGAGACTCATACGTTCAGCATGGGTTCCGAAGGTACAGTGACCATTCAAAGTGGCCACTATGTCTCTCAAATGCTTCCTATTGAAGTTCATGAGATTTTTCGTTCTACGAGAGTCCAGGTGAGGCCAGAGGGTTCTCGCTATTGCACAAATGGGCTCATTTCGCCATCTAATTTGAGCTACTTCAAGAAAGGTACCATCAAAGCGTCTCCAGCAGGATGAGAGCGGGAGTCCACAAAGATTGTCGATATCTACCTCTCTTAGTAGGGTTCCCCTCTTTACTAGTTCATCCGCAACTATGTTTCCTGAAATAGCACCGTGCCCTTGCACCCAGTTTAGCGAAATATTTGAGTTCTGCGCAAGTCCATCCAGGGCTATACGACATTCTTGGACAAGAAATGATGTGGTATACACCCCAATGAGGGACTTAATAGCAGATTTGCTGTCAGTTAAAATATGGATATCTCTATTTGAAATCCGATGGAACCTGAGCCAGTGTGTGTCTCTTTTAATAGAAGATAACTCTGCCTGTACTAAACTTAATTCATTAGGGAGTCTGAAGGTCATTTTAATTCCATATTCCGGAATGAAAACCCCTCCTCCAACTCTTCCCCCTTCTTTGAGCCCTCCGTGTAGATCTGTAAGGCTCGGTTCCGTGGGGAAAACCCCTCGGTCAATGAAAATTGGAAATTCCTATTGAAGAAGGGTTTCGGAATGAAGTAGTCTATAAGTTCCGGTATGTTATTTACTACACCTAAAATACTTTCATGTCCCCAAAGTTGGTGGTTCCATGCGCCTATTGTGTTCAGTCTGATGGCGGTGCGTAGAGCTAGCTTTCTAGCTGTTAAGTCCACCGGAAGCCAACCCAACATAGCGAAGAGCGCTTTAGTTGGAATTGATCTTAAAGCAACTGTTATCATAACTGCCATTTTACGGAGTATTCCCTCTGTACGGGACTGATTACTTGCTGAGTTGAGTGCTTTCCTCCACACCGAAATTCCATAAAATAATATAGGTTTTATAACCATCTCTAGTATCCAACCGACTCCCTTAAGATTTATTCCCCATGTGGGACCGATTGCATTCCTACAGACGTACATTGCTGTTGTTGCTTTTATTATCCTTGCCTGAAGATTTTCTTTCCAGGAAAGTTTACTATCGAGAACAACACCCAGATATTTGGCTTTATCGGACAGGGTGAAGGTAATGCCATTCAGGTTTGGGTGGTTGAAGTTGGGAATTTTGTATCTCCTGGAAAAGAGAACTAGTTCCGGTTTCTCTTTTAGTGCAATTTCAAGTCTCTGTGATATAGTATCCAGGTGGAACCCTGATATTGCAATCGCCACATCATCCTCGTATGCAACTGTTTTAATGTTCATGGATTCCAATTTCTTTGGCATATTATTTACTGACACATTCCAAAGCAAGGGTGACAGCACACCACCCTGAGGTGTGCCCCTGTGGGCCTGCCTTGTGATGGTAGCTGCTCCCATGATGGATGTAATTATACTGCGTAGTAGTAGGTTTTCAATAAGCTGATAAGTACCCTGGTTGATCTCCAGCTCTCTAAAGGGCTGAATGATTGCCAACGGGTCAATATTAATTAAGGCACCTTCCATATCCATGAAGGCTACCATTGTATAATATTTATGCTCGAGTGATTTTTCTATGCAACCTACAAGCGAATGTGAGGCGGTATCACCGATTTGCCCTTGGTATATGCGTGTTGAGAAGCCGAAAGTTGAGAGTTATCAATGATTATTCTAATATGGACATCCATTATTCTCTCAAGGGTTTTCAGAAGAAAGGAAGTTAGGCTAATAGGTCTAAAAACCCTCGCCTTGGTATGTGAGGCCTTACCTTCTTTGGGTATAAAGATCACATTACATTTAGTCCATGCACTGGGAATATATGGCCATGCAGTGCATGCCTTGAATATTACAAGTAACCATGGGATTACAAGCTCGGCATTACGTTGCAGATCCGCGGGAATGATACCATCCGGACCTGGGGATTTATTTATTTATTTTTATTGAATACTCTTTGTCTAGTTTCCATCGTTATCCTCGATGTAGCTGGGCATTGCCAGTTTCTTTGCTGGGATTTTACGCAGTCTACAAGTCTCGGAGTAGGATTCCACTTTATTACAGAAATCTCTCCAAGTTTTGCGTTTAGCGTGCCTGACTTCATTTTTAAATTTGAGGCTTTATAAAGTGCCCAGTTACCTGTCCTTTTCGCCGCATTGAATAATTGTCTGCAGTTTTTACGAGTTTCTGCAATACTATCAGACCACCAGGGTAGTCTCCTATTTTTGCGTTGTACAGATGCCTTGCAGGATAAACCACTAGCCTCTTTGAACGCATTTGTGAGTGTGTACGGCTAAGTCAATATCCGCTACCTCCTCTATATTAGGAGGTTGCGCAATCAAGTTTGTGAGGATTTGGCTCTGTACCTCCCACTTTGTTTTGCGTCTGTCAACGTATAATTTTGTATTCCTATTCAAAATGCTAATCGAGAATGTTATATAGCGATGGTCCGAGAATGAGCAGTCCGAGGAGACCCTCCATTCCTGAACCAAGTGAGCGTGCCTTGAGCTTACTAGAGTTATGTCCAATACCTCTTGTCTATTGGAGACTACGAAAGTCGGTTCCAAACCTTGATTCAGTACTACCAGATTGTTTTAAATAATAAAATCAAAAATGCACTCACCTCTATCATTCGTATCTGAGCTGCCCCAGATCTGATGGTGCGCGTTTGCGTCAGTGCCTATTATAATTGGAATACTGTACGTCTTTGCTTCTTTCGCTGCCTTTTGGACAAGTTCGCTAGGTTAAGGGTCCGTATGGTCATGGGCCATGTAGCATGAGATTAGCCACCATACTGTGGATTCTCCCGTCTCCCATGCCCCAGCTGTTGTGTCTACATCACTGAAATTAGATAGAATGAAGACATTCTGGTTTTCACCATAATACAGGATCGAATGTTCTTATCATTGTTACTTGATTTATGCACATACAGTAATCTGTATCCTTTTGCACTAAGTCCAAGAATTTTGCCATTGTGAGTCCATGGTTCTTGGATAAGCGCAATATCCACACCTCCTTCTAGAATTCGGCTGGTTAATGCCGCTGAGGCTGCCTTTGAGTGGTGATTTGGATTATCTTCGCCATCCTCAAATATCAGGATCGTAGTTGACGACGATGTCTACGTCTGCTGGATCTGGATCCAGAAGAGCGTTTTCATCGTCTACAAAATCAAGTCTATCCAGGAGGTCCTCAATCAGACAAGAGTCTGCTTGAACATCCGAACATCCCGAAGCGACTGAATCCGCAGGTTCAACTACGGCCTCCGTGTTGGTCTTGGCCTTGTTAACCTGTAAAGAAAAATTTGTATTAGTTTTTATTTTAAACATATTAACGCAAAGTAAATTTGCATAATATGGTGTTGCACAAAGTTATATTAGTTTTTGTTTTATATTATAGTTTAGTGATAAAACGTTCTAATAGGATACTTTTGGAAGTAATATGTTTGTAATATATCCTATTAAAAAGTCTTACACTTTTTGAATTAAGAATTCTACTTTAGTAATACAGAAAAAAATTTTTATTAGACACCTTTTCATTTAAAACAGAAAAGCAAAAGACATGAAATAAATATACAATTTCAAAACCAATCGTTTAACCGATTTGTGTTACACTTTGCCACGGTTACATAGCCACTTATTATTAGATCTTTCTTTTCCTTTGTTTGTATTTATATATTCACTCTATTTTCTTTTTCATTAAAGTATGAACACAATTAAAATTACAATTATTATTTGTCAAATTCAATTTAGTTTTTATTACACTACGTTACATTATTTTTTCATTTTTTTTTCATCCGCGTAATTTCAAATGCGGTGGCGGCTAAAATGAGCGGCGGTGATAAAAAATTACCGGTAGCGGTATGTTAAACTCGATAACGATTTATCGAAGTCAGAAATCAAAATAATGAACAATTCTAGTTATTCCGTTACCTTTTTTGTTTTTTTATCACTTTTTCTTAAGTTAATAAAATATACTTTCATTCACTTATGGATTTGTGGTTTCCTCTTTCTCTCTTACTAATACATTAACAAAAACATGTGTAGTTTAATCTTCTAACATCCCACTATATTGTTGCCAAATCACAAAAATTTATTTTCAGTTGGATTGATAAAAATCGGCATTTTTTGGCCTAAAATCGGCATTTGTTGGTTTTTTAATGGAAAAAACGGCAAAATGCCGATAAATCAGCACTTTTGGCAGCCCTGATGTAAACCCGGCCTTCATAGTGTAAATTAGTAATATCGATTGACTTTCTCTCAACCCTACAAGAACACTACCAGTCAATTGACTGCTCTTTGATCGATAGTCAGGCAGGATATATTCATCATTGCGTAGAACAAAGTTTCTATCACTTTAATAAGGGCAAAATGAAAAATGTGGTGGAAACTTTTGTGTACGTGTGATCTTGCATCTCTCTCTAACTAACGAATATAACATATAGTTCAACTGCTCACTCCAGTGCTTTTTAAAAACCAAAGATAGCATAAATATTACTCAACTTTGACTGATCATAATTGATTTATATTTCCCCCACAATTGAGTAATCATACATGATTGATATTCTGACAGAAAATATACTCTTTGTTTTATTTCACTTACTTTTTTATTACAAAAATAACTTTAAAATACATAAGTAAATAAAATTTTAAACAAAAAATACAAATGAACAGAATCTCTAAATAACTTAAGCGGTATCTAGCTCTCTTCACACGCTTTCATCTCCAACGCAGCTTGCTCTTTACAAATATCTAAAATTTTGAAAAGAATGAATTGTATTACCGCCTTCTTCACAAAGCATCTTCCTCTTTCCAAATATCTAAAAATTTAAAAGGAAACGAATGCATACATACATACATATGTACATATGTATATTTTTAATTAAATTGTATAAAATTTCTTTTGTTCATTATTGTTTTTATCTTACTTATTCACAAACACCATAAGATTTTTACTACTTTTATGCATTTTAATTTTAAAAACCGAACGAACTATAAATTATTTTCAGTAAAATTCAATATTTAGTAAAATTCAATAGAGCAACTATAATAACTGTTGAATTGAATATAAAATTGTTGTAAATGGCTTAGTAAAAACAAGTTGTTTGTGTTAGTTTCAGTCATTCATTTCTTGTAGGGAAGCTTTTTTGAGCCGCCGAAAATTCTCTCGGCGCGCAGCCGCCGAAGATAATTTTGTCTCAACTAGTTTTTTTATACACAGAAACCAGAGACATGCGCCGAGATGGGTTAGCCGGCTTCTTGCGAGCCGTCGATGACTTTTGGCAGTCGCCGCCGTTAATTTTTCGGCTTAAATCGGCCTTAAAGTAGCCGCCAATTATTTTATATATATATTTTTTTTGAACTCTTTCTTTTATGCTGAATGTACTGTAAATAAGTTTTTATATGGAAGAAAAATCAAAATGAAATGTCGTAAAAAATGTTGGGACTCATACAGTTCGGCTATAACGAACATCAAAAAAAAAATCGCCGGCAGTTCTTGTTAACTTCTTTTAGCTGATTTACTTTAAACAAATTTTTTTATGGAAGATAAAAGAAAATTAAAAGAAAAATTATATACCACGGAATATGTCTTAGTCTATGTCATATACAATTAAGTTCGGTTGTAACAAACATCGCTATTATGAATGATCGTCTACAACGAACAATATTCGCTTAAATATATACAGTGAGGTTATAACGAGCATATTTGTATTTAAGTTTATTTCCAGTTAATTTTCAAATATACAATGTATTACATATTGTGTTATTGAATTCTAATTTTATTGGGTCACTCCACAACATGAATTATTTGTTAAAGGCTGTGATACACTATCATACACAATCGTTCGATCTGTCAAAAAAATCGTGTGTGCTCAAAAAGTATGATAGTGTGGATTAAAATTTGACATGTGTGGCAGATTTTTTGACAAGTCTGTTCGATTTCCGAAAGTTTATGAACATTTTCATAAAATGATAATTTCTATTAGACCTGAGATGTATTTTGTAAGGCAGTTAAAAAACGGCAAATTCTGCTTCATCTATTTAAAGATAGAGAGATATATTTTGAAAATTACATTTTGCGTTATTATTTCTTAAGAATTAAACATAAAATTTATTTTAAAAGTTTTTGCATCTCTCTTGTGGAATAGTGCGGCACCTATAAGAGATTTCGTTGCGATTTTTTTTGGATTGTGCCAGAATTCAATCCGCATTTCCAGTGAATGAATCGTACGACTGTGTATGATAGTGTATCACAGCCTTAAGTTTTTTTGTCTTTGTGAGAACCAGACTCCTTTTGAAAAATTGTTTCTACAAACTTTTTAGATTAAAAATATCTAGTATGTTATATTTTTATTTATGATGATAATGTGTCAGTTGAAAGGGCAGAGTTACATAAAGTAATGAAATCGGCAGTTCACTATTGTGTTACAATAGCCCCAAGTATTTGCAAAAAATTTTAATTCTCTAGAAAGGTGTGTCTCCGCCTACTTTCCTAAATATATTTACAAATTAAAGTTTACTAAGCCAAAGTACATAAAACAGAAAATTAGAATTTTATAGACGTATGCATGCTCACGAAAACGCAAAATCATTGCCTTGCGTAAGTGCAATGTGCACGCAAATTTTTTAAATTGATAATCCCCCTAAGACTATCTGTCCAAAAAATTTCAGCTTTCTACCGTATAATATGTTGAATTTATATGGGTGCAATCCCTCCAAATGTTTTAAACTTGAGATGTTTTTACCCAGTTTTTTTCATTCGAGTCAAATTTCGTTGGAAACTGATAATAATAAATACTTAAATGGTATACTTAAATATTCTGACCCTAGGTGATTATTTAACTAGGTCCAATTTTGTACCAAATTTCAGCTCTCTACATATAGCAGAAGAGCTTCATTAATTTGCTTAATGAATTCTCACTGACGAATGTCATAAAATATGCACTTTTTGCATATCAATATCTGAGGAAGTTTTCATTGTAAAATTTTCCAACTTTGCATATGAGTTTCAAATCACGCTGTGATTTTAAAATCACAATTGTGATTTGATGGTGTTCTGAAAATCACAAAAGTTTTAACTTTTTGGTGTGATTTTACCCTTTCAAAAATTACAAGAAAATAGCTGATGTTTTGTTTTGTAAATGCAAAATCACAAAGCAAATAACATTTCTTGCGTGTGTGTTTAATTTTTTCATAATTTAATAAATTCTTTCATAGAAAATTGGTCGTTTTACTTTTAAAAAACAATAAAAAGGTTATTAAGTTATTAAATTAATTAATTTATTGCGAATTGCAAGATAAAGTGATTGAAAAAATAACCAAGTGACTTCAAATCGGCAGGCATTTAGTTGACCGGTTTAAAAAAATTAAAAAAGTTTTGCGTGCGGAACACTTTTCTTGTGATTTCAAATCATTTTCACAAAAAGTGATTTCAAAACATGCCTGTATGGTTTAAATTTTATAATTTTACAATTGATGAGAACATAGTTATGAGGGGGTAAAACAGATCGAATGGCTTCGTGCAATTGAACACACTGCGTGCAGATACCAGAACTTAGCTGGCCCACTACCGTGTGCATAGATAAAAATGTATAATCAAAAAAATATTTCTTAGTCTCCGTTGCACTATTCATGTCTTGTTGCAAAGCTGATTAAAAAAGGAGGGAGGGAGTGACGAAGGGAAGGAAGCGAGTGCTCATGTACTGTCAATACGTTTTGCTTTCTTATACGTAATGTTAAAAAAGTATTATATTTATTTGAGAAAGAGAGAAACAACCGCTTAAGTCGAATGAAGAGAAGTTCAGCTTTTATCATGTTTTGTACCCTTTTCCCATTCAGTATAAGCATATTTCCAAACTTTTAAGGACTATACAGTGAAAAAATTTAGACGTAAGTTATCTACAATGATTAAAAATCTTTCATAAGTAACTGCAAAATTATAAACAATAATAGAAAGGGGTTATTGCATTTACTTCAACTATTTCATTTCGGTATTTCTTTCTCTATTTATGCTAGGTAGGTACTATATAAAACATGTTGCATACTATTTATCATGTATGTATGTATGTACGTATATTTTTAGTTAAAATAACTAAATAAAGAAAAACTACTACCTGAGCCGACTTAGGGGCTGTCCATATATTACGTAACGCTGTTTTCTCCTATTTTTGACCCCCTCCCACCAGTAACAGATCGTAACAAAACTATGAACCCCCCGGGGAATAACGTAAGAATAAGTTAAAAACAAATTATTAGTTTAAAAAGTTTTTATTTAAAAAAATTTTATTTAATTCATTGTATTAAAGTTATTTGTTAGACTAGCACAGTGCGTAGACAAAAATTAAAGAAAGTTACTCATGAATGCACCCCAAATACTGGCAAACATATTTTTTAAATTTCTTCTCTCGTGTCCTCAAACTCCAAAAATTAAGGTTTTATGGAGAGCTTATTCCTAAAATGTATGTATGAGTTAGTGACGCTGTTTATTATTTTTTCTAGTTCGGTTTTATAAAAAATTAAAATAATATCCTTATGAAAATACGTATGTAACGTGACGTTACAAACGATAAAACCTATAGTTACATACTATACAACGGATAGGTACGTACCACCTCAATTAATGTAGGGTATAACATAATGGTTTAGTTTACATTGTTTATTATTAACTTTGAAGTTAAGAAATGTGCGTTGGAAGTCTCATACAGTTGTGGAGTGGAACTATATAAGAAGCCAAGTTTTAAAAGCAATCGAGAGGGAAGTCACGCCGCCGTACGAATGGTAATTACATTCGTACGGTGGGCAAGTTACGACACCGTACGAATGGTAGTTATAAGAAGGCCACTTGAACTATCATCCGAGAGCTTTGCCGTTTCTTGTTCGATACACATATATTACCTAGTAGAGTTGTAAATTGTATTTAGTGAAGCATACGAACTTCCGAATCTTTCGTGTGTTTTGTAGTGAGTAGACATAACTCGTATTTTTCTTGCTCTCCCTTTCTCTTTTTATTACTCTTTGGTGTGTTGTTTATTAGTTTCTGCGCACTTCTACCGGAGTTTGGGCCAGGAGTGATATTGAAAAAGGTAACTTGTTTGCAAAGCATTTAAAATCTGTATTTACCCCAAACACATGTACTGGTTTTTTTATGCATGTTTTTTGTATTTATTGTATCTTCATATATGAACTAACAATAAGTATTCAAATCTTAAATCTAACATATAATTAATAGGCCCGACCAATGCCAGACATAACTAAGTGATAGTTGTAAATAATACATAAGTGGTGATAAGCAAAAAAAAAATTTTTTTTTTCAAGCAACTTCATTCGGAGTGTTTAGTATTAGAGCCCTTGTATCTCTCTTTTTTAAGCGGATGTGTCCAGTAAAGTTCAAAATATTACGAGCAAGCGGATTAGGATGTGACACGAGTTTAGTTAGATATTTGCCTGCGTATTTTGCAATTTCTTCAGTCACTAGTGGCATATTTAAATCACGATGTATATTTGAATTCTTAATGTACCATGGAGCAGATGTTATTAACCTTAAAATTTTGTTTTGTCTTCGTTGAATTCTCTCTACATTGCAAGCAGAAGCAGTGCCCCATAACTGGATACCGTAACACCATATTGGCTTTAAAAGCGACTTGTATATTAAAAGTTTGCAGTCTAGACTGAGTGTTGAATTTCTGCCAATCAGCCAATGTACCTTAGTTAATTTTAGTTTCATTTGAGTTAACTTATAGTCAATGTGATGTTTCCATGTAAGCCGTCGATCGAGGTGTATACCAAGATATTTCACATGTGAATCTTGAGGAACAACTTGATTATTAATCCGAATGGGGGAACAAGTATCTCTTCGTAAGGTAAATGTTATATGGACACACTTTTGTTCATTTACCTTAATTCTCCATAAGTTTAACCATAGTTCCATCTGGCTAATGTGTTCCTGGAGTTTTCGGGATGCCTCATCAGGGTTTTCGTGCATACTAATGCAGGCGGTATCGTCGGCAAATGTAGAAGTGTGGATACTACTGCTCACAGGCATATCACAAGTATAAATCAAATATAAAAATGGCACCAGTATACTCCCATGTGGCACACCGGATGAGATAGTTTCAGGCATACTCATAAAGTGTCCTTCCACAACTGTAAATTTTCGTGCAACAATGTAACTTTCCAAAAGATTTAGAATGTTTATTGGTAAATATATCTTCAATTTCAAAATCAGGCCTTCATGCCACACTTTATCAAATGCCTGCGAAACATCAATAAACACGGCAGAACAATACTTCTTTTCCTCAAATGTTTTTCTGATAAATTGAACCAATCTATGCGTTTGCTCAATGGTGCTATGCTGGCTTCTAAAACCAAATTGATGGTCCGGGATGCACCCATTATCAGTTAAAATTGAAGACAATTTTGTCATGAGTAGCTTTTCAAAAAGCTTTGACATTGTTGACAGTAAACTTATTGGCCTATATGACTCAGCCTTGGAAAGATCTTTACCTGGCTTTGGAATCATTTTAACCTTGGCAAGCTTCCAGCAGTCTGGATAATACTCCAGTCGTAAAATGGCATTAAAAATGAATAACAGGATTCTAATTGCAATACGAGGTAACTTAATCAGCATCTGGTTACTAATTCCATCCATACCGGGAGCTTTTTTCGGGTTGAGTTCAGCAATTAGTTTTTGTACATCACACATCCTAAATTTTAAGTGTCGAGGGGGTAGAGCAACTACACTCGGCAAATCAGCAACACCGGTACATGTATTTGGTGTAAATACGGATTTTATCGGATCAGTATCGCTTCTTGCCCAACCTCCGGTAGATGTGCGCAGAGGTGGCTTAAACTCAACGGGTGTTTTAAGCTTTTTAGCAGCGCGCCACAAAGAGTAATTAGATGCTGGTGTGACATCAAGGCCTTCCAGATAATTTTTGAAAGATGCAGTTTTTTCAGATGCAAGCAACTCTTGGAGTCGTTTAGTGCACTCTTTAAATCTGATTTTGTGTTGTGGTGATCTGTGCTGTTGCCATTCCCTTCTAGCTCTTCTTTTTTCACGTACGAGATGTTCAACGTCTGTAGAATAAATTTTATTGAACCCAGTATACGGATGGGAGGTAGTGGCATGTTCAGAAGCTTGTTTAATATTCTCGTTAAGATTTGCAATGTTCGATTCAATATCATTGGGTGTTCTTAGCGTAATATTTTCCGTGCAATGACTACTAAGATATTTTTTGAATCCCAGCCAATTAACACGATTTATCATCTTGACATATGGGTGAGGTAAAGCGCTTCTCAGTGGACTACAGATTGTAACGATCGTGGGAGAGTGATCAGACGACAGATCTAGGGAAGCTTCAACGTGAATTAATTCCCTAGAAATACTTTTTATGACGCCGAAATCTATAACATCCGGAATTTTTCGTACGTCAGTAGGCCAGTAAGTAGGCTCCCCACTTGAAATAACATCCAAACCCATTTTTGAAATTGTGTTGAACAACGCCCTACCTCTAGGCGTAATAAGACGCGAACCCCAGAACGTATGCTTAGCATTGTAGTCGCCAGCTGCAACGAAACAAGGTCCAAGAGATTTGTAGAACTTCTCGTATTGGTACTCAGTGATTGAAAATCTGGGAGGGGAGTAACTTGAAGATATCACGAAATCTGTACAAAAATTTTCAATGCAGATATTTGTTGCTTGTAGATGTTCTTCACATATGTTGTCAAGAATATAGTGCTTGAGTCTTGACTTTATTAGAATTGCTGATCCACCGCATGCTCTCCCTCTAGGGTCCTTTGTGTCATATAAAGTGTATTTTAAAGAGGCTTCTAGAAGTCAAATGAGTCTCAGAGACCAACATTATATCAATATTTTTTTCCGTAAGGAAGTGCTCAAGTTCATTTTTATGTTGGCGAATGCCGTTTGCGTTCCAGAAACATATTTTTAACGTGTTCATGGCTTGTTAATTAATGCTTGAAGCAGAGTATTCTGCATTCTCAGAATTTCTTGCATCATGGTAGTCATATTTGTTGTAAAGTTGTTTATAGTTAGCACCAGATTCTCAATAGTAGCTTCAAGGCGACTAAAGTTAAAGCTTGTATTTGCATTCGTTGAATTATTTGGCTGTGAAACATTTGGTGAGGGAATAGAACTAGCCTTAGCAGCATCGGCATACGATACACGTGAAGTAACTGGTTGGCTCACTGGAGCAAAAGAGGCGGAGTACACGTTTAATGGTTGAGCTGGAGCTAATTTAGGTTTTTGCACCATGGCCTGCTTGACGAAAGAGTACACAGGACATCCTCTGTAGTTAGCGGTGTGATTACCTCCACAATTACTGCATTTTTTTCCCGCTTGATCTTTTGGTTTGGTACAACTTGCAGTACCATGCAATTCACCGCAGATAACACACACTGTAGGTAAATTGCAGTAAGCTTTTGTATGGCCATATTCTTGACAATTATGACACTGCACGGGGCCTGCACTCTTATGTGACTCTTCAACTGTGATTTTTTCTGTATAAAAGGTATTTAAGGCTATAAATAGGATGAGTCTCGTTTTTTTTCAACTGTATATCATTTGGCTCCAGTTCAACACGAAATAGGGGTTGGGGTACTTTTTCTTTGTTAAATATGTTTGATACATTCTTTACCTTAAATCCCTGGAGGACAAGTGCATCTTTTATTTCTTCAGGGACAACATAAGAATCTATGCCCTTCAATACGATCTGCAGGCCTTTAGCGCTCTTAAGCTGGTATGTGTAGAAGCTTGTTTTATTTGTTTCAAATTCAGAAACCATTTTGCGGAAATCCTTTTCATCATAAATTTGAATTTTCGTTTCATCGATGTTGCCACGTTTTATTGGGACAATGTGGAATTTATTTTCACCAATGACCGAAATTAATTTTTTAATAAGGGCATTTGAATTTTTCTCTCTCAAGTAGATTGGTGGCGGCTTGGATGTCTTATTCGAGGATACATCGGGTTTGTCGTTCTCATCTTGCAAAATTTTAAAACGGTTTTGGCGATTAGTTGAGGATGCGCTGTTATCTCTAGACATCTTTGGAGCGGATGAAATTTTTGAAGAATTGGGGCTTCGCCCACGCTTTACCACGGTTATATATCTGTCCATACTTGTATCTGTAGTGATAACTTTGTTAAGTGACGAATACGAGCCGAGGGGATGATATTACTGACTTATATGAAGAAGTACTAGGCAATTGTAATGTTAATGAATCACTACTATTTGGCATTGGACAAAGCGAAGTTGATCGCTGACGAAAAATTGGCTTTGCCGTTAAAAAAACACTTTCATTAGATTTATTATTTTTATTTTTTTCATTAAGAGCTTCAGAACTCACAGTAAAATAGGCGTTTCTGCCGTTAGAACTCACTTCATAATTTTTTGTATTTGAGGCACTCATATAGAGTATTCCTCAAGGGCACTTTTTGTGTTTTTTTGCTTACGGTTCCTTTTGTTTTTGTAATTTATTATTGTTTGTCTGTTTTTGAGGTACTCGTATAGAGTATTCCTCAATGTCACTGTTTATATTTTTTTGTTTGCGTTTTTTTGCATTTTTGTTATTTCCACTATGTAAAAATATTATCAAAGCAATAAAGCTTATTTATTAAAGTCAGTTTGTACCTATTACGAATAATATGTACTACGAATAATTTTTTGTATAATTTTTTGTTTGTTTGTATGTAAGAAAAAACTCCGCTAATCGACTGTTCGCTATGAAGGTGCCACGAGAACTCACATGTACTGGTGTTGTTGATTTCCCGAGTGTAGTTGCGCTACCCCCTCGACACATAAAATTTAAAATGTGTGATGTACAAAATCTAATTGCTGAACTCAACCCGAAGAAAGCACCGGGTATTGATGGAATTAGTAACCAAATGCTAATAAAATTGCCTCGTATTGCATTTAGAATCATGTTATTAATTTTTAATGCCATTTTACGACTAGAGTATTATCCCCACAGCTGGAAGCTTGCCAAAGGTAAAATGATTCCGAAGCCGGGCAAAGATCTTACCAAGCCAGAATCATACAGGCCAATAAGTCTGCTATCAACAATGTCAAAACTTTTCGAAAAACTGCTCATGTCAAAATTGTCTCCAATTCTAATTGGTAGTGGGTGCATCCCAGACCATCAGTTTGGTTTTAGAAGTCAGCATAGCACCATTGAACAAACGCATAGATTGGTTCAATGTATAAGAAGAACATTTGAAGAAAAGAAGTACTGTTCTGCACTGTTTATTGACGTTTCGCAGGCATTTGGTAAAGTGTGGCACGAAGGCCTAATTTTAAAATTAAAATCATATCTACCAATAAATTTGGTGAATTTATTAGAAAGTTACATTACTACCCGGAAGTTCACGGTTGTGGAAGGAGAATTCATGAGTGTGCCCGAATCTATATCATCCGGTGCCACAGGGGAGCATACTGGGGCCAGCTTTGTATTTGATTTATACTTGTGATATGCCTTTGAGCAGTAATATCCATACATCTACGTTTGCCGATGATACAGCCTGCTTAAGTATGCACGAAAACCCTCACGAGGCTTCCCTATATCTACAAGAACATATTACACAACTGGAACTATGGTTAAAATTATGGAGAATTAAGGTAAACGAGCAAAAGTGTGTTCACGTAACATTTACCATGCGATACTTGTTCCCCAATTCGAATCAACATTCACATGTAAAATACCTTGGTATACACCTTGATCGACGACTTACACCTTGATACTAACAGCTAATACAAATGAAAATTAAACTAACTCAGATATATTGGCTGATTGGTAGAAATTCAACACTCAGCATAGACTGCAAACTTTTACTATACAAGTCGCTTTTGAAGCAAATATGGTGCTACGGAATTCAGTTATGGGCACTGCTTCAGCTTCTAATGTCGAGAGAATCCAACGAAGGCAAAACAATATTTTACGTTTGATAACATCGGCTCCATGGTACATCAAAAACTCAAATATACATCGTGATTTGAATATGCCACTAGTGATTGATGAAATTGCAAAATACGCAGGCAAATATTTAACAAAACTCGAGTCACATCCTAATCCGCTTGCTCGTAACATCTTGAATTTTACTGGTCACATCCGCCTGAAAAAGAGGGACACAAGGGCTATTATACTCACCACTCCAGATGGGATTGAAAATATTATTTTTTTTCTCTTTTTTTTGATTATCACTACTTATGTATTATTTACAACTATCACTAAGTTTATGTCCGACAGTGGTCGGGCCTAATACTTATATTTTAGATTTAAGACTTAAATACTTATTGTTAGTTCATAATTAATTATACAATAAATAAATAAATGTATTAAAAAAAAAGTTGTTGATGGCTTTGACAGCTCGTCTGTTCCCTACAAGAACACTACCAGTCAATTAATTGACTGCTCATTTGATCGATAGTCAGGCAGGATTTATTCATCATTGCGTTGAACAAAGTTTCCATCACTTTATTAAGAGCAAAATGAAAAATGGGATGGAAACTTTTGTGTACGTGTGATCTTGCATCTCTCTCTAACTATCGAATATAACATATAGTTCAACTGCTCACTCCAGTGCTTTTTAATAATCAATGATAGCATAAATATTACTCAAGTTTGACATACATGATTGATATAATGTTTTTATTATTTTAATTGTTTTTTTTTATTATAAAATTTTATAAAAATAAATAAATAATTTAAAATAAGAGATCTACTTCAGCAAAAAAAGAATAAACTAAGCGGTATATTGCCCTCTTCACACATTTTGACTACCAACTCATCTTGCTTTTTATAAATACATTACTACAATTTTGAAAAGAAATATAAATTAAATTAAATTTTGTAAATTTCTTTCTTAAATTGTTTTACTTATCTTTTAACACTTTTAAATTTTAATTTTCACAGACAGAATTAATTCTAGTTTTTTTCATAAAACTCGATGTTGTAAAAGTTTTGGCATATATACATTAGATGTCCCACTCCAACATATATGCTAGAGTAGAACAATAATCAATAAATAAATCCATCATCATTTCCTATCAAATGACTAGTCAATTGACTATCAATATTGAATACAATATAAATTGCTGCAATTGTGTTAGTGAAAAAATTTTGTTTGTGTTTGTTTCAATCATTCATTTCTTGTAAAGTTCTTTCTTTGTAACCCACATTATCTATTCTCTTTATCAAATTAAAGGAAACACAAGATTCCCTTCCTAATATTGGCTGGTATTCGCTACCGACAACCGCAAATTCAACCCTGGCCCCATTCACTGAACACATTAATTCAATCCTGCTATATATATTTATTTCATCATTCCCATAACTAAATAATCGAACATCAGAGTTACTTATTTCATTTCTTAAATTCATTTTTTCCAGATATCCGATCGGCAAGCAGTTCACATCCGCACCTGTATCTATCTGAAAATCTACTATAATTCCATTCACCTCTATTTTTTTATACCAGCCTCCCCCTACACTGCTTATTCCACAATCAGAAATTTTTCCAATTACTCTTACTTTACAATTTCTTCTCATATCATAACTTATACCAAATTTACCTTCATCATAATATTCAGCATTAACTGCATCTGCAACTTCTCTTTCCTTTGAAGCTTCTAAAATATACACACAGCGGCTACCTGTTCCGACTTAAGATGCTTTCATTCGGCACATCGATGCAAAATGTCCGGGCTGCTTACATTTGTTACATCTTCGGCCACTTTTCATTGCTGGGCATCCTTGTCTATGTTCAAAACTCCATTTACTACCACACCTATAGCATACATCTTTCACCTTCACGTTTTTGCTTCTTCCTATATGGTGTAACGTATCAATATCAACCTCTTTTTCTTCTAAGGCTTTTTTATTTTTAGCTGCTAATTCAGCTACTTTACACTTTTGAATAACGTCTTCTAATTCATTATATTTTGCCTCTAATAGCTTAGTTTGTAAATTTTTATCATAGATACCCAATAGTATTCTGTCGCGAAGTATGCGTTCTTCAAACTTCTTACAGCTATCAGTGCAGACGAATTCGCAGAATTTAATTTGCTTTCGCAGAGCTGTTTCGAATTCACAAAATGGCTGACCATCTTGCTGTACTATATTAAAGAATTTAAAAGTCTCCATTGTTACGTTTTTTTCGGCTTGCAATACTCGTAAAATTTTTTTAGAACGTTTTCAAGCGTCTCTTCTTTTTTCCAAATTAAAGGAGTTATAAAAGTCCAACCCCTTTTTTATTATTATTATTAGTATTAAAAATACTTTATATTTTACATACATATACAATATTGTACACATTCAATTATTTTCCAATGAATTTACATTAAATGAGTGTTGATTAAATCTAACAAAATTTACACACTTTTTTATAAAAACATTATTATTTCTTTCATTTTTCATATTATTTGGCAAAGATTTAAATAGTTGAAGCCCCTTGTAAAATAATGTTTTCTGCATTGGTGTTGACGTAACCCTCTGTATTCGAAAATCATCTGCATTTCTAAGACTGTATGGCTGGCTCTCACCCACATATTTTATTTGTTCACATAGATATTCTGGAGAATCCCCTTGCTTAATTTTTCTAATAAATATTAAAGTGTTGAATTCCAATCTTTGTTTAACAGTCATCCATTTCAGATTATTTAGCATTGTATTAATATAAGTATATCGATCACATTTTAAAATTATCCTCATAGCTTTTCACCAACATAATGTTACATCAGTGCAATCTTTACATCCTCTATCTTCTTTCTTTTTTCCAGAGGCAAGCAAATATATGTGTGTTAAAACGCTCCATCCACGATGGGCAGAACTTCCCTGGATCTTCAAATTGCATAGCTTCAGGGCCATTTATAATCATCCCACTACTATCCACATTCATTGCTGGCTGATTTAACTCTTCGCTTTTAATTATTTTTTTACGATCAGGCATTAGTTATGTTGTTTTCTATTTCACATCTGACACCATGTTTCAGTTTTATTAATAATTAAGACGCCTTACTTCTTTTACATGTGCTCAACAACTGATCTTTTATTTCTTCTTTTCTTATATCTATATAACAGTGCTGCCACGTATAATAACATAACGTAACATAATTTTCTTATCTACATCCTATCGTTACATACAGGGCAAATTATGTTATACTACATGAACCGGATCTAGAATGTTCGACTGATAGATGGCGTAGTAACATGCATCCATGTATGTACTTAATAAAACCAACTGGAAGAAACTATTACTGCACAACGATGTGGCTACTTAGGCGCATGTGTTTATTGGTAGCCAGATGATTAAACAGTCTTCTAGCACAATCAACAACTTAGTGAAACCAACTGGAAGAAACTATTACTGCACAACGATTTGGCTACTTAGGCGCATGTGTTTATTGGTAGCCAGATGATTAAACAGTCTTCTAGCACAATCGGGAAAATTCATGTTGCCGTTTCTTGATGTTTGTAGGTGATTCGATTGGCCGTTAGTTTTGAATTTTCAAAGTAACGACTTGTATGTTGGCAATGCGGTGTGCTAGTGGTAGTACAAGGTGGTTACCATAAGTGCTCGCACTTTTATTTGTATACGTGTACGTCTGTAGCTATGTACACAATTATTGTTGTTGCTATAATGCTTGCACGTTTAGTGCTTTATAGCCTGTTTGTAGAACGTGACAAGGGCGACTCACGACGAGCCATTTCATGGACGACTACGTAATGAGAAGCGTTTGTATAACGCGACTCGACTTTGTTGTGCAGCTTACGTTAATTCGCCCTAATGTCAAATATGTACTAAATCATATTGTTGCCAACATGCTAAAAATTAATGTTTGCTTATATTTTTTCATATGAAATAGTTTTTTTAGCTTAAAGAAACGGCAACCCTATTATGTACTGGCATGCACATAAATAAAAACAAATTGTGTGAAAATTTTATAATTTTGTTTTAATAAAATATGGAAAACAAACGTAATCTAAAGTTGTGAGCGCTAAGCTCCTGGAAGACCTTCAGCCGAATGACGAAGATAAACAATCCTTGATGGAGTAGGAAGAAATCATCCTGCAATCTAGACAACATAGGACAATACTTTTATTAAAGCTTTTTAAACTAGCGTTTATTAGCACCCACACGTTGTAAATTCATTTGCAAGGCGATAACGATGACATAGAATACCAATTGGCGGTGTATATAAATCCCCATTATATTTTCTCTTGGGACCATACTCTGTTACACTCTACAGCAAAGCACCAGTACTTAGAATATATACAAAAGCTATTGGAAATATTTAAAACACAGGACAATCCTCGTCATCGTTTCCTTAAAGAACATGTTTTTGAAATTTATATTAAAATACAACTACCTAAAGGAAACAATTATGTATCATATAAATCAATACAGCAAACTGTTTACCATATCCTACAAGAATATCCTAATAATTTGTACTTGTTGCAGAAATGGGGCTCCTAACAATCAGTACCTTGTTATAGGCTAAAATTAAATCCTATTAAACCAGTTTGATGTTCAACATCATAAAAAGTTGGTGAGACAACGAATTTTAAATCTTTTTTAGATGATTGTACTTGGAACAAGACTTTATATTTAATATTAATAAATTTAGTTTATTTTTAACCACCGACCAAAAAAAGGGGTGTTATAAGTTTGTAGTGTGTGGCTGTGTATCTGTGTGTCTGTGCAAGTACTCGTACAGACCAAATGTGAAATGTGACTTGATTGAGAGTGTTCTTAGCTATGTTTGCAAAAAATCGGTTAAGCCACTTAGGAGATATAACATCTTTTCTGGTTATATCGGGGGAGTTTTAAAATTTTTAATTTTTGTCGATTTGGAAACGCAGCAAGGACCACCACTAGTTTCTGGCACTTTTGTTATATAATTGACCCTTAAGTTATTTTCATACCTGAAATAAAATGAATTAAAAGTTGTAAGCATGTAAATATGAACAATTAATTAAAATATTTAAGAGAACATACATATCTTCTTTTATCAACTTTTCTGGCAATCGTGTCGCGTGTGAACTGCATGACAGACTTGCTGCTACCAAACTGGGGAGATCCTGTGACCAAGTGTGGAAACTGATCCATGCTACCAATTGGCTAGACTGCACCTCTATTGGCATTTTGATGCTAAAAATTTAAGTAATCAAAACAGGATCAATTTTAATATGAAAGTTTGCTTACCATTTTCTTGTTGGAATTCCATTTTTTATTTTTTCTTAACTTTTATTAATTATTTACACGTTTTTTTAGTGTTTTGTTTGTTTTGGTGCACTTTTTTGTTTACAACGACTAGAATTTTTTAATCGCCCACCTTGACGTTTGTGGTGAGTCAAATCGTCTTGTACAAATCCAAATAAACTGACATCTGTTACGTTTTTTAATAAAAATCGTCAACACTCGTGTTTTAAAAACCCAACAAATAAATAATGCTAACATGTTAGCGCTTTTTATTGACGAGTCGTGTTCTAGATAGTGAATGAATATTTTTACGTAACAATATGTTGCGGTTTGATATTGAATGAAGTTTTAAGCTATGTACAGACGATTGTCAGATCTTACAATATTGTCAGATCTGTTAATGTTCTGTGAATGTACTGGCAATCGAAAATTGCCAGTACAATATTCGTTGTCAGATCACACGGTTGTAAGAAAATCTTACAATTTATTGCCAGACGGTTGTATGGCAATAAATTCATCTGACAAAATCGTCAGTCGAAAAATTGTCAGTTCACACGGTTGTCATATGCACAAATTGTCATATCTGTTGTTATGCGTTGCCAGACTCAAAGCATTTGTTAGAAATTGTTAAATATCAATCGTTGTTGTTTGTGTTCAATGTGAAAAGTAAAAGTATAAATTATTATGGACCATAAAGAAGCAATTGCAATGATTTTGTGTGTATATATTTTACTATAAGCTTTTTCCTTACAAAAAGCGTGGGCAATGCCTTGGTGGGCAGTGTTGCCCATAAAAATAATTATCTTACAATGACGCCATTCTCAGATGCATAAACTTTGCACATCTGACAATATTCAAATGTCTGACAAATATCTGGCAATAATTTTACAATGTGTTCACACGATTGTAAGTTGTCTGACAAATTATTGTCAGCTGCTAGTCTTTCAATGGACTGACAATGCTTTTTCTGGCAACGACGTCTGACAAAATTTGTCAGTTCACACGGTTGTAAGAAATTTTGAGCACATTTTCCTAGCAATATTGTAAGATCTGACAACCGTCTGTACATAGCTTTATGTACATATGTATGTATGTATGCATATATATTAAGAATATTTACAAATGTAAATCGATAGAGATGAGAAATTGAGAACCATGTAACCAATTAGACTGCAATTTATTTAATTTATTGTAACAATTTTTTTATTATTTTCAAATGTTATTTAACAACCATTACAATTTGTAGATAGTTTTTATGAATTTATTTTTCATACACATTTTTTAAATTGTAAATGTCTATAAATTTCACATGCAAAATATTGGTTTTCGCGGATATCGTTTTAAATATTCGAATTCACGATTATCAAAAATTGTTATTCGGCACATGTATGTATGTATAATTACAATACTAGTGATGCACGAATATTCGTATTCATATTGCTGAATATTTGGTCATTTTTAAATATTTGTGATCGCGAAATTTAGGCGAATGCGAATATTTTATAAAAATTTAATAAATAAATGCATAAATCCTAAACGAAAGTTAAATAAATGGCTAAAAATAAATTTTCATTAAATTTTTTATAGAAATTTGTGGTTTTTAACATTTTCAAATGCTCTGTAATGACGATCATTAAAATTGTTGGGTACTTTTTATTAACTTTAAGCTACACCAACAGGAGTATGAAGTTCTTTTTCATAACAATTTTTTCATATTTCATTATTCAGGTGTAAACAGAACACCAATTTTTTATCAATATATTTCCCATTTAATATTCGTATTAGAGCGTTACGTATATATGGTAAGCCGACAAGCGACCTTTTTGTATTATAGTCATTTCTTGTAGGGTAGCCATGCAAAAAACAGCTAGCCAATGTAATTGTCGGCTGACAGCCAAATTTGAGCCGCCGCCGACGATTTTGGTGCCAGCCACCGCCGATGATAACCCTTCAGCGCAGGTCTCTGCCAGAAACACCAAATTAAATTAACATTTTACATACATTTGATTTAAATTTGTTTTGGCAAGTATCAAAGTATTGAATAAAAATGGGAGATGAATTTGAACCAATGGAACCCAGTTTGCAAAATATTATTGAACAGACTTCGTTGAAATGGATTTTTGTTGGTGGTAAAGGTGGAGTTGGCAAAACAACATGCAGGTTCGTGAAAGAATTGTTTTTGTACATATCGCACACTAAATCAAACGATCACAAATCAAAATTGTCACAAGTGGTTTTGTTTTTTTTAACCAGTTAATTGGAGAAATTTTTAATGACCACCACAAATTCTTTTGCAATAGTGTCTTCTTGAAGAATATAAAATGACTTATGCCTGCTTTTACGTTAGATACTTGCGTCATTTGTACAGTATTAACAATTGCTTGCCAATACTCAGAATTTGAAAGATTTATGATTTATGTTTATTATTTAGTGTGCGATATGTAGTATATAAGTATGTATGTATGTAATCGCGAGTACACATCTGACGTACATACTGTGAGCGTCAAAGGAAAGTAAACAGTTATTTCATTAAAAAATATTTTTTTTATAGTACGGTAATTAATAAAAATTAAAAATTTCGGCTTAAATGCAGTTTACTGAAACAGCTCGAAAACAAAAGAAAAAGTAATCTACATATGTACAGTGGCTCACATCGAAAGTCGGGCAAGTAATTACAGTAAAGTTCAAAAGCTTTAAAATACAAAATACTTAATGTTTTGCAAAATATTTCTTTAAAATATTTTTTTCTGTATTGTAGTAAATATAACAAAAAAAAACTAGGTACTTCAGCCTTATAACAATAGAAAAAATTAACAAAAACTCAAAGAAACCTTAAAACTATGATCACACTGAAAGTCGGGCAGTCTTTAAATTAGGTTGTTTATCCATTAATTAATATTTTGTTGCATATCCTTTTTGATTTTCTATAGCTTTTAACCTTCTTGGAATAGATTCTACTAATTTTTTGCACACATCAGGTATTATTTGGCTCCACTCCTCCTGTAATGCGATCTTAAGCTGGTCTTTATTACTGCACAACCTGTTTTGCATACGACGTCCAAGTTCGTCCCATACGTGCTCGATTACGTTTATATCTGGGCTTTGCGCAGGCGTTTTGATGACCTTAGGGCAGTTGTAACGTAACCAGTTCCTTACTATTAGCGAAGTGTGCTTAGGGTCATTGTCTTGGTAAAACTTAAAATTATCAGCAATACCCAACTTTCGAGCACTTTCCTTAACATTAGTTTTTAAAATATCAAGATACATGTTCCTGTCCATGATACCTTCTATAAAATGAAGGTTTCCGACACCTGAAGCTGCCATGCAGCCCCACACCATCACTGATAAGCCTCCATGCTTCACTGTCTTCTTAGTGTTTTTGTGCAAAAACTCTTCATTGTGCTTACGCCACACATAACGCCGACCATCGGAACCAAACAAATTAAATTTGCTTTCATCCGTAAAAAGAACCTGTAAGATATTAAAATTGTATAGAGAAAGCCAACACAACGTGGCATATAAATTTTTGCCGTGCTCCAAAACGAGAAATCTTTTGATATGTGCTCTCGTGCAAATTCCAAGCGATCCTTTCTATTTTTTAGACTGACACATGGTTTCTTTCGAGCCACTCGGCCATGGAATTTGCTTTTTCTTAAAACTCTTCTTATTGTTTCTGCATGTACTTCCTTTCCAAAATTGGATTTTACCATTGTGGCAAGTTTTGGGGCGGAGCTGAATGGGTCATTTTGTACTTGGCGAACTATAAACTTCTCATCTCTCGCGCATAGCTTTCTTTTTGCGGGGGCGCGTTGTTTATTTGTTATCCGGTTGTCTTTTTTGTATCGCGTAATGATGTCGTGTACAGTTGATTTGCTTTTATTAACAATACTTGCGATTTCTCGTTGGGTTTTACCTTCTAAATAGTTATAAATAACTATTTTTCGCTCTTCCAAGGTAGACTGTTTGATTGTACGCGGCATTACAAAAAATATAAAAAAAACGTCACACTACGAAAGCAAATATTCAACTGACCGTTTATAATATAGAAATAATAAGAAATAAACAAATATAACGGTAATTGAAATTATTTTTGTTGTCTCTTTTGCTTTGCCCGACTTTCAGTGTGACCATAATTTTAAAACCTTTTTGAGATAAGTTTTAAAGTACCGTGTTGGAAAATTCTTGGTTACGTTTTTAGTGGAAAATTTTATTGTGTAGTAAAAGCTGAATTAAATCTACTAAACTTTTTCCAAAACCAATAAGCTATGACACCTAAAATAGCTGATAAAAATCTATCAATGATTTGCCCGACTTTCGATGTGAGCCACTGTATGTGATATAAAATTAATAAGAAAAAAATATTAAATAAAAAATTTTGGGAACAAATCTAGTTTAGGGGCACCTCCCAGAAATGAACAAAAAGTATCCTATCCTATAGTAAATTGAAAAATAAGAACAAAAAATTAAATAAAAATATTTGCGGAAAGGCTTAGTTTCCGAGTTATGGGCCTCTGAAAGTTTAGTACAATATTTTAATTATACGATGTTTTTCAACGAATATGACCAATATTGGTATCTCAAAAATTAAAAAAAAATCCTATCCTATAGAAAATTCAAAAATAAGGAAAAAAAATTAAATAAAAAATTTCGCGACGAGTTCTAGTTTCCGAGTTATGGGCTTCTGAAATTGTATACATTAATATAGAAATGATCAAACGTGTAAACAAGTATTGAAAGAAGAAAAAAATAAACATTTTTTTTTATTTTAAAATGTATTACATACATATGTATATATATATATATATATATATATATATATATATATATATATATATATATATATATATATATATATATATATATATATACATATATATAAATATATATATATATATAAATATATATATATATATACAGTATGTCAAGTAATTGTTTTTACATAGTTAAAATCGTTGTAAATTTTGACTTTTATCGTAAATATTTTTCTCGCTTTTTGCATTATGAAATTTTTTTGTAGTTGACTTCGTTTTATATACATTTAAGTGCACATGTAGTCGTAAGTTATAAGCAAAATTAAGAATGAGAGCATAAAAATTACATGAAAACCAAAAAAACTCATAAATTTCTTTGTCAAGAAAATGTTTTTACATCCTTGTATTATATAGTAAGCAAATGGGAAAGATTTTAAGGTGTACAAAAATGAATATTGTTTTTGGCCGCCATTGGCATCAAATAGGCCTGTAGGACGACTTCTCATAAAAAAAATTTTTTTTTTCCATATATACCGCTGAAATTTCTCACTTTCCCCTCTTATTACTGTTCTTAAATTCATTTAGTTCTTGAAATATAATTTGGAAACACTATTTTTCAGTTAAACCCATAAATTTTGAATAGGATATAGATCTGGACCTTGAGATGGAGTATTCACAACTTTACCGCAATTGAAAAGACACCATGTTCTTACCCAAAGTGCCCTACATTTCAGGTCAATACATTAATACAAATTTAAAACTTCCACGCTTACCAGCAATAACGCCAACCTTACTCAAGCTCTCATCCAAAAAAATACTTCAATATATTGAGCTACTGGCCCCCATCCGTAATATTTTCAATAAAGCAAATTTATTCCTCCTTTTACAGCATAAACATATATAGGTATACATACTATATATACCTCCAATCCATCAACCAAATTATTTTAAATTTTACAGTTGGGTTAATTGTTTCACTTCGCAATATTTTAAAAAATTTTTTCATCCATACTTTGTTAGATCTGTAATTCTAATAAAGCAGAAGTTTGGTTTCGTCGCAGCAAATCACATTATCGTAGTAGCCATCAAGCTTGGAAGTATGCGTTATCGCAAAAGGCAATTGTTGTTCTTTGTGCTGCACTCTAAGAGGCGGGGATTTGCGAGCAGTTCTTGAAGTACAATCTATTTATTTATTTATCTTTTTAGCAATTGCCTTTGTCTCATGGGAGAGTGTTACTGAGCGGTACTTCAATACGTTGAAATGGTTTTTGGTTGACAGCGCGAGTAAGGTTGGCTTTATTGCTGATATATATGGACGTTTTAGATTTTTATTAATGTATTGACCTCAAACATGAGGCACTTTGGGTAAGAACATGGTGTCTTTTCAATTGCGGTAAAGTTGTGAATACTCCATCTCAAGGTCCAGGTGTATATCCTATTCAAAATTTATGGGTTTAACTGAAAAATAGTGTTTCCAAATTATATTTCAAGAACTAAATGGATTTAAGAACAGTAATAAGAGGGGAAAGTGTGAAATTTCAGCGGTATATATGGAAAAAAAAATTTTTTTATGAGAAGTCGTCCTAGAGGCCTATTTGATGCCAATGGCGGCCAAAAACAATATTCATTTTTGTACACCTTAAAATCTTTCCCATTTGCTTACTATATAATGCAAGGATGTAAAAACATTTTCTTGACAAAGAAATTTTTGAGTTTTTTTGGTTTTCATGTAATTTTTATGCTCTCATTCTTAATTTTGCTTGTAACTTACGACTATATGTGCACTTAAATGTATATAAAATGAAGTCAACTACAAAAAAATTTCATAATACAAAAAGGGAGAAAAATATTTACGATAAAAGTCAAAATTTACAACGATTTTAACTATGTAAAAACAATTACTTGACATACTGTATATATATATATATATATATATATATATATATATATATATATATATATATATATATATATATATATATATATATATATATATATTAGAGCGGGTCGATTTTTTTTTCGAAAAATCGCATACGCGGAAAATGTTCTACGGATCATTTTGAGAAACTTTGCTTAAGAAAGTATGGGTCTAAAACCGATTTGGATGCCGCGATTTTTAAGGGGAAATTTAGTTTTAGGTAGTATAAAAAATTGTATCAAATATGTTTACATAGAAGTAAATTACATGTACAAAACTTATATTTTTAGCTTTTTGACAATAATTGGAAGGTTTAATTTTTTGAAAAGTGGTACAGTGGTTTCCCGGTATTACGAACGATATAACACATTCGATTTTTACGATCGTAACATCCGTGCAATCAGCGAGTAAAAACCTTGAAGAGTGCAAAAAAAAAAATTTCCTCTGTATATTAAATTAATGAAATTTTCGCATTTGAAAACGCAAAAATGTAATATTTATCAATTCGATAACTTTAAGAGTACTTTTATTTTGAAATAAAATTTTACACATGTTTTTTCTTTAAAGGAATTGAAAAACTTTTTTGAAAACTATTCTGAAGTTTTAAAAAAAAAATCGCTTCCAGCGTTAACGAAAAGTAAGACCAGAGTAGAAAAAAATTTAAGAAAAAAGTGTTAAAAGATAGGCTCGTTCGTTAAATTAAAAAATCGCTTGAACAAGTGGTGCCTTTTTAACGTTTTTATTTTTATTAAAAACAGTGCAGTTGCAATTTTTTTCTAACAGTCTAGTTTTCGTTGATAAAATTTTTTAATTTTTATTCAGTAAATTTTTAAATTCATAAATAAGTTTTTATAATCAATAAACGTTTGAATCTTTAAATTTATATTCAATAAAAGGAAAACAAAACATTGTGATAAGTACTAAGATTTGTGTGATTTAAGTTCAACTACGCGAGTGAAAAAATAAAACGTTCGGCTTTTTTATTGGCTATTCGATTTTGCATTTTAAATTTATAATCTAGTAAAATGGAAAATAATTTTCCATCTTCTTCATCTGAATCTACCATATCTCATATGGCTTCCCCAGATATTTCCATTTTTGGACCACCAGAAGATTTTAGTGGCCTTAACTTACCAAGCAAGCGTGATGTATTAAAGTATTATTTCTTCTTGGGTTACCAGGCAAAAAAAGAAGGAAAAAAGTGTGCTTACAAGAACTTCACTGATGACGTGTTAAATAAATTAACTGAAATATGGAATCGACTTTTTATTAATCTTATGAATGAAAAAAGCATTTTACTAAAACTAAACCAGTTTATTGAAAAGTACCAAAGAGAAATAAAAACTAAAAGTAAATTAAATCGTTTTGTGGAATCGATTGATGATTTGTTTTTCATTGGAAAATGCAAATGTAATTTAAAAGTACATGAATGCAAATGTGGAGAAATTCCAAAAAGGTTGACATTTTTTATGCTAGATCAACACAATGATAGAAAACTGACTATTCCAGAGAATCATTCTGACCAAGTATCAACAATAACAATAACAACCTTCCTACCAGTGAGTCATGATTCGACATATCAACCAAGCCAGTTAAACATGGAGGTGGAGGAGCTTATAGAGCTAAGTGCACCATCTGAGGATGTATTAATTTCACCGAAACCACGAGCTTATACCAAAAGGTACTCGGCTTTAAATTTCGCGATGATGTGCGACAGATTCGGCATATCTGACAGAGTAGCTTCAGGTTTAGCGACAGCTCTATTTAAGGATATTGACTATAGAGATGAAACTGGAGACCTAATAATTATGGATAAAAATAAAGTCGCCAGAGAAAAGATGAAGGGACGGGAAGCAGTACGCAAGAGTCAAGCAGGAGACACCAACCTATGCTACTTTTCATTTGATGGCAGAAAAGATGACGCATTAACAATGGAAAAAATTTACGGCAAATACCACCAAAGCATGGTTAAAGAAGCACATTTAGTCGTCCTTAAAGAGCCGAACTCGAAACTATTAGGATATGTTACAGTTCAAGCTGAAGATGCTTTAACAAAGCAAAGGCAGCTTAGCGAGTTTTTCAGCAAAAAAGGTTTCAGTTTAAATAATTTAATTGGTATTTGTAGTGATGGAGAAAACACTAACACAGGCGTTTCAAATGGCATAATACGGCGTTTCGAGATCGCATTGGGAAGACCATTGCATTGGTTTATATGTCTCCTACATTTTAATGAATTGCCTTTTCGTCACCTATTCGAATTTCTGGCAGTACGCTTTTATTTAAGTTTATTCGCCTCACACAGTTTCTTCCCTTGAATGTGCGGCAAATTGTTTACTCTGTAGTTCAAAATAACTCATACTTTGCTCATCCAGAAAATGTTATGCTTTCAATGCTTTACGATGATCGTAAATCAATACGCGACCAGGCAATACAAAAAATTTTGTACTACCGTAACAAACTTTGCGATGCAGAAAAGCTTAGAGAGTACAAAAAATGTAACATTAATTTTGACTGCTGCAATTATTTCAATATGATAGATTTAGATGATGACAGTATTTTATCAGAACCACCAATTACAAGAGATATTCCGTATGACCATTTGAAGGAATATTTAGAATTTCAAGATCCACCACTTCCTGACCCACAAGTTCCATGCCACATTCAAGGAACTGAACGATGCGTTAAACTTTTAACCAGTGTTTCTCGGCGCGTAACGGAAAAAAATCGTGAAAGTATTATGGCTGTGACTGATGTTAGTCGAAAAAAAAATCCACGCTTGGAAAGCAGGCAGGACTTAAAAACTTAGTTATTTAGTTCTTTTTTCAAATCTAGAAACTAACTTTGTATTAATAACAATACACTTAAAATTTATTTTATTCTTTCTGATTTTATTGCTAAATTAATAACTGCAAATAAAACAATAAATCGTAGAAAACTTAAAGGATAATTTTAGTTTTATTTCAATATATGGTCAACAAACAAAAGTATACCTTTCCCTCGATTAACACCTTAAAAAAAGTATTGTGTAAATCGAGGGATAAGTGTACTTTAAAAATAAGAAGTAAAAACAAAGGGTTTAGAAGAAAACTTAGCGTTTTTTTACCCTCACACTCATAAATAAGCTATCTGTTTAAGTTTTTCTAACAAAATTTTCTATAACCTGAATATGAAACTTCCCTTTAAAAATCGCGGCATCCGAATCGATTTTACACAGATAGTTTCTTAGGCAAATTTTCTTAGAATTGTTCGTAGATTACTTCCCGCATATGCGATTTTTTCATTTTTTCCGTCCCATACAAATTGACCCGCTCTAATATATATAGTTCGGCCGGGGTTAAGGACTTTCTCCACCATGGTGTTTCATGAGAAGGCGCAGCCTAGTAATGATTTTCTGGATTGCAAAGTTTTATTGCTTAATAACATTTTTCTGCATTGCCGGGCTTAAGAATTTTCTCCACCATGGTGTTTCCCCAGACGGCGCAGCCTAGTAAAGATTTTCTGCCTTGCAAAGTTTTCTTGCTCAATAACATTGTTCTGCATTGCCGGCCTTCGGCCGGGCTTAAGGATTTTCTCCACCATGGTGTTTCCCGAGACGGCGCAGTGTAGTAAAGATTTTCTGTCTTGCAAAGTTTTCTTGCCTAATAGCATATTCCTGCATTGACGGCCTTCGGCCGGGCTTAAGGATTTTCTCCACCATGGTGTTTCCCGAGACGGCGTAGCCTAGTAATGATTTTCTGGATTGCAAAGTTTTCTTGCTCAATAACATTGTTCTGCATTGCCGGCCTTCGGCCGGGCTTAAGGATTTTCTCCACCATGGTGTTTCCCGAGACGGCGCAGTGTAGTAAAGATTTTCTGCCTTGCAAAGTTTTCTTGCCTAATAGCATATTCCTGCATTGCCGGCCTTCGGCCGGGCTTAAGGATTTTCTCCACCATGGTGTTTCCCGAGACGGCGTAGCCTAGTAATGATTTTCTGGATTGCAAAGTTTTCTTGCTCAATAACATTGTTCTGCATTGCCGGCCTTCGGCCGGGCTTAAGAATTTTCTCCACCATGGTGTTTCCCGAGACGGCGCAGCCTAGTAATGATTTTCTGGATTGCAAAGTTTTCTTGCTCAATAACATTGTTCTGCATTGCCGGCCTTCGGCCGGGCTTAAGGATTTTCTCCACCATGGTGTTTCCCGAGACGGTGCAGCCTAGTAAAGATTTTCTGCCTTGCAAAGTTTTCTTGCCTAATAGCGGATTCCTGCACTGCCGGCCTTCGGCCGGGCTTAAGGATTTTCTCCATCATGGTGTTTCCCGAGACGGCGCAGTCTAGTAAAGATTTTCTGCCTTGCAAAGTTTTCTTACTCAATAGCATTGTTCTGCACTGACGGCCTTCGGCCGGGCTTAAGGATTTTCTCCACCATTGTGTTTCCCGAGACGGCGCAGCCTAGTAATGATTTTCTGGATTGCAAAGTTTTCTTGCTTAATAACATTTTTCTGCATTGCAGGCCTTCGGCCGGGCTTAAGGATTTTCTCCCCCATGGTGTTTCCCGAGACGGCGCAGTCTAGTAAAGATTTTCTGCCTTGCAAAGTTTTCTTGCCTAATAGCGTATTCATGCACTGCCGGCCTTCGGCCGGGCTTAAGGATTTTCTCCACCATGGTGTTTCCCGAGACGGCGCAGCCTAGTAATGATTTTCTGGATTGCAAAATTTCTTGCTTAACATTGTTCTGCATTGCCGGCCTGCGGCCGGGCTTAAGGATTTTCTCCACCATGGTGTTTCCCGAGACGGCGCAGCCAAGTAAAGTTTTCCTGCTTAATAACATTTTTTTTAAGGATTTTCTCCACCATGATAATTCCCGACAAGGAAAACAAAGTATAATAACAATATTATACTAGAATTTCAAAAGCCCAAAACTCAACAACTAAGCCCGCCACCAATTTTTTTATTTAACTTTTTTGTCTTATTTTTAAATTTTCTATAGGATAGAGTATTTTTTTTTAATTTTTGAGATACCAATATTAATTTTATTCGTTGAAAAACACTGTATAATAACAATATTGCACTAAAATTTCAGAAGCCCATAACTCGGAAACTAGGACTCGTCGCCAAATTTTTTATTGAATTTTTTCCTTTATTTTTGAATTTTCTATAGGATAGGATTTTTTTTTAATTTTTGAGATACCAATATTGGTCATATTCGTTGAAAAACATCGTATAATTAAAATATTGTACTAAAATTTTAGAGGCCCATAACTCGGAAACTAAGCCTTTCCGCCAATATTTTTATTTAATTTTTTGTTCCTATTTTTCAATTTACTATAGGATAGGATACTTTTTGTTCATTTCTGGGAGGTGCCCCTAAACTAGATTTAAGCCAAATTTTGGAACAGTCGTTAAGCAGCTCTGGGTTGGGGAACATCTCTCGCGTCATGGTAATTATTTCGTAAGTGCGGTCAGGCTTGTGTTTGTTGTTTGGCCTTCGAAAGTTTTTCGCAGTGATGCCAACAATTCAAAGGCAAAACGAGCCAACTGAGTAGCCAAAAAGAGTTAAAAAGAGCTAAATTTAAAAACTCGATGATTTTTCCGTTTTAAATCTTTGAATGTATTTATTATTCAATTTGCAATTCAAGATTTTTTTACATTAATAAAAATATTAGTAAGAAAAAATTAAAAATAATAGTTTTAAATAAATTAAATTGATACAAATATTATTAGTGGTGTTCCACAAGGATCTGTCTTGGGTCCTCTATTGTTTATATTATACATTAATGATCTTTTCGGGATTCTAACCAGCAATATGTGCCAGCCATTTTCCTTTGCAGATGATATACAACTGTTGTTTAAGGGTAGTTGTGATTTTCCTGTTGTGCATCAAAATATGATTGATTATACTGTCGGTAAGCTTAATGATTGGATGGATGATAATCAACTGTATATTAATGCTTCTAAGACCAAAGCGATGCTTTTTGGTGGTAGTGGGTGTCTTAATATTTCTATTTTATTGGGAGGTGTCTCAATTGAATTTGTTGACAAGATTAAATGTCTTGGATGTATTATTGATGTTAAGTTGAATTTTGAGAGTCATATTAACTCCGTCGTTTCGAGGATTAACTTTGTATTACGTAAACTATATAGGTTAGATTTGCTTTTACCTTTCCACATTAAGAAACGTGTTGTTTATGGGTTAATTATGCCATTATTTTTATATGCTATAGAAGTTTATTCTGGAAGTTTGGGTTATATATTCAAGAAGATTCGCTTAGTTTTTAATAGAGTTATCAGGTATCTTTATTCACTTAGATTGCGTCAACATGTTTCATCGTATGTTGTAGATTTTTTAGGATTGTCATTTGCAGATTTTGTTAAATTTCGTAATCTATTACACTTCTATAAGACATTTAAGTTGCAGGTACCTATATTCCTTATTACATTGTTTGACTTCTGTAGTTCACGTAGAAATAGGCAAATTAGGATACCAAGTTTAACAACAATCTTGGAGCGTTCATATAATGTAAGTTTAGCTAGGGCGTATAATGAACTACCATCTGATTTAAAAGTATTTAATTTATCTGTGGAAACTTTCAAACGAAAGCTTTTTCTACATATGCGTCAAAATAGCGTATTGTTGTAGTTTTTTTTTTATTTTTCTTTTTTTCTTTTTTTCCTTTTACCTTTTTGATGACTTAATATTGATGGGATATAGACATAAAATAATTATTTTTGTTTATTAAACTGTGCACCTTGGACCACTGACTGACGCCACTTTCATACCTTTATTTGCTTCATCTTGTGATAACGGTCTTCCAGCTAATAACTTGTGCTTCATTATTTATTTTTATTTTTTATTATCATTATTATTATGCATTTATTAATTTAATTGATTTACACTTTGTTTAGTACACATTCAAATTATATAATTTTGGTTCTACGTTAAGGATTTTTTTATATTTATTTTCTGTTATATTATTATATTTGTTAAATGTTTATAGATATTTTTACATATAAAACTATTGTAGTAGTACATTTTGTAGTAGTATTAGTGAAAACTGAATATGGCCATTAGGCTAGGTTTTCGTGTTATGAATGAATAAATTGAAATTAAATTGAAATTGAAATATTTATCTGCATTAACAATATGACCACACACATTTACACATACTTGTATATACGTGTTAAGTTATAAAATAAGAACAATCATTTTCAGAAAGAGTTAGCTTTAGAAGGATCTTTTGTTGGTTTAATCCATTTTTTAAACGCGGGATTTGATTTCCAAGATTTCCTATATTTTTGGCAGTCTATTTCCATTTCAATAATTTGTGGAAAATTTTCTAATTACTTAGAAACGAACACTTTATAATAAAAACGGGGTTTTACAATTTGAAATACCTAAATACATACATATATCTTACATAGTAGCAAAAAAAAAAAGTATCTGCATTTGCAAAAACATAGTTGCCAAAAATGTAAATGCCCAAAAGAAGAAACAATAGGATAAAAACGGGAAAATTTACTATAAGATGCAAAAAGTGCCAAACGTGTTGTTTAAACAATTAAAAAGAACTTTATAATAAAAACGGGGTTTTACAATTTGAAATACCTAAATACATAAATATATCTTACATAGTAGCAAAAAAAAAGTATCTGCATTTGCAAAAACATAGTTGCCAAAAATGTAAATGCCCAAAAGAAGAAACAATAGGATAAAAACGGAAAAATTTACTATAAATTGGCATCGCTGGTTTTTCGTCTTACACGCAATGGTTGACTGATCTGACAAGGATTACCGTATAATCTTGCGGTATTTTGTGGAATTTCATTAAAAACTACATTGCTACTACCTACATATATATGTGAAGGCATAGGTCGTGTACAGACAATCACAACACTTTTTAAAATACTGTTAGTAACATTTTGGGCAATGATCTACGTTACTCCGCCCATATTTGTGTAACAACATATTATGCAAATTTACTTTGCATTTATATGTTTTATAAATAAATAAATAAAAATTTTGGAACAAATCTACTGTAGTGAAGCTGCTCCATATTAAATAAAATTTCTCTTAGATGATAGAAAATTGAATTCTGGGAACTGAAATGTATGAAAATCCTCGGAAAGCCATATATACGGAGTTACGGACTTACAAAGTTTTGAATGACCTGGTATTTTCGTGGTTTCTGATTTTGTATAAGTTGTATAAAAATAGGTGCGTTTGAGTACTTTTCCAGCAAAATCCTGTAACTATATAAATACTGAGTAATTCAAAAAAATTACTCTCAATAAAAAGGTTTGCATACATATACAAAAGAATGTCCATGAAAGAAGAAAGCAAAATCAAGACAGATGTTGAAAAAAATACAAGTTTAAAGCATGAAAAACCATCAGTCAATAAAGAGACAAGTACACCAAAGAAACTAGCAGAAGGAACAATATTTGATGATACCATATTATTTAATGATGCTAATACTGAGAATGATGATGACGATGATGAAGATAATTTTTACTCACAGACTTCCAATTCCGAAGATACTTATACTAACTTATCAGTCGTGGAAGGAAGAAATGAATTAGATACAAGCTATGATCCACATAAAGATTTCAATAATGAATGGAAATTTGGTGATACTAACCTCAAACTTAATGAAGATAAAATACAAGTTGGTGGTCAAATATGGGCTCTAACACCTTCTTCTCTAATGTTTCATAAAATACCAAAAAATTATGATAAATTTGAACTAGAAATCTATAAAAAAATTTTAATTGCAACAAATACATATAGAAGAGACTATAAACCTGATAGTCAAATGTACTAGAGGGTATAGGTATAAACATATTATTAAAAAATTTCAATCAACAGGATCTAAGCCAAAGGTAGCTATTTAAGTGATGGAATGATGGAATTTAACACCCATAAGCCCAACTATATATACTGGGACGATCCTAGTGAGTTAATAGGTCGACTTCGACTACTGCTCGCATCACAAGCTGCACGTCATACTAATCACAATAACGAGATTGTATCAATTATCGAAGAGCGACGTGAAGCGAATATAATACACTAACTTTATTAAAGTATATAAAGCATGTCTGTTGATAAATTTGGACATTATTTAAATGATGCTAGCAGCATAATTTCTTTGAAAAATGCACCTAAACTTTTGGGGTTCTTTGTGGATACGAACAACAAAATTGATGTCCAAAACAAAAGGATCAAAAATGTTGCAAAAGCTGTGAAGGAAAACGATGTTATCAATAAATTGTTTTTGCAAACTCAAATCGAGAAACTAGAAGAGATATTATTAACATACTTTAAGGGAGAGAATACTGTAATTCAAGAAGATCTTCAAATGCAAATCGAAGAACTACAACGTGAAATAAAATTAGATATAGAAGAAAATTATAAAATTGAAACAGAAATTCTAAAAATTAAAACATCCTCTGAAGAACAAATTGAACAGCTTATGAGAAAATTTATTGATTGGAAAACTACATATTTGTATCAATAGCTGAAAGTCCTTCAAGTAGATCACAACACTCCAAAAAATCTCTAAAAACAACTTAATGTCTTCAAAAAGAAATTTAGTAAACGAACTCCATAAGCAAGCACGAAAACATTTTGTGCGTCGCAGAGTAGTAATGAAAGGAATAGATGATCTTTGGCAAGCTGTTTTAGTTGAAATGCCTAGTTATTCATCGAAAAATAGAAATGATCGATTTCGTGATGGTAAAAAATTTTTCAAAAAAAATTTGGAAAATTAATGCATAAATACAACATTAATCAATACTCAAGCATCAATAGTAGAACGATTTAATAGAACATTGAAAGGAATGATGTGGAAAGAATTTAGCTATAATGGTTCATATAAGTGGATTGATATATACAAAGATTTACTTAATGCATACAATAAAAAATTTCATCGCACAATTAAAATGTCTCCTATTAAAGTAAATTCAACAAATGAGCAAAATCTGCTAAATACAGTATACAGTCCTTTGAAGATGTATAAAATGTCGAAATTTAGTGTAGGAGATCATGTTCGCATAAGCAAATATAAACATATATTTGAAAAAGGTTATACTACAAATTGGACCACAGAAATATTCACAATTATCAGAGTTCAAAATACAAATCCTGCAACATACAGTTGCCCAATAAAGTCTACATACAGCGTCAATATTTAACTTTTCTTTTTATTTAAAAATAATTATTTAAATTTAAGCCCAACTAATTTTTTTATTTTCCAAATAAAACTTAAAAACAACAACAATTCATTTATTTTTTGGCTTAAAATAAAGTAATAAAATAAAAATGTAATTCAGTCTTAAAACATATCACAAAAAAGTGTACATACAGCTTATATTAGACATTAATTTGCTAGATTTTTATTAAAATAACTTTAAACTAATATTTTGTCGGGCCACCTTTAGCATCTAGCAATGCTTGTGTGCGTCTAGGCATTGACGAAACCAATTTTTCTGTTATATCTGATCCAATATTTTGCCACTCGTCTGTTAGTGCTTTTTTAAGGTCATCTTTGTTAGATATTTTATTTTTTCGCACGCGTCTGTCCAATTCATCCCATAAATTTTCAATTGGATTCATATCCGGCGATTGAGGTGGAGAATGTAATTGTTTGGGGACATTATAAAGAAGCCATTCCCTTACAACGAGAGATGTATGTTTGGAATCGTTATCCTGCTGGAAGATCCATTTTTCAGAAAGACCCATCTTGCTGGCGGACGTCTTCAAATTTGTCTTCAGAAGATTCAAATAAATATGACGGTCCATTGTAGTTTCAATAAATACCAAATTTCCTACACCAGCGAAGGACATACACCCCCAAACCATTACAGATCCTCCACCGTGCTTCACAGTTGGTAATAAATTTTGGATTGCCATCTCCGTGTTAGGTTTTCTCCATACCCTTTGTTTACCATCGTACCCAAATATGTTGAATTTAGATTCATCACTAAATATTACGTTTTTCCAAAAATCAATTCCATCATTTTTATGTAATTTTGCGAACTCGAAGCGTTTTTTTAAATTGGTTTCGCTAATAAGTGGTTTTTTTCTTGGAATACGACTGTGAAAATCATTTTCTCTCAGCACGTTGCGTACAGTCTCGGGATGAATACTAATTTGTTTGTTTTTTTCAAGATCTTTAGCGATATTTACTGCACTTATTCTTGGATCATTGGACACGAGTCTAATAATATTTCGTTTTTCACGGTCAGTAAGCTTGGATGGCCTTCCTGATCGGTGTTTATTTTCTATTGTTTTTGTGCTATTAAAATTTCTTATAATGGTTTGAACTGCAGAACGGCTTACTCCAACTATATTCGCTATTTCTCCATATGATTTTTGTTCAACTCTTAGCTTAACAATTAATTTTCTGATTTCCAGAGAAACTTCCTTGCGTTTTTGTAAATTCTGCGACATTTTAAAGAACAAAACGAAAAACTCACTTAAGCTGCTAAATTATTTTGATTTGCTATTCTACTCGCCAGAAGGCATCAAACAAATCATAACCGTTACTTTGGGAAGTGTTTGTTTTAATACTTTCAGTGATGGGATTTGCTGTATGTACACTTTTTTGTACTATCATTTCAGATTGATTTGCATTTTTCTTTTATTAATTTATTTTAAGCCAAAAAATAAATGAGTATTTTATCGTTTTTAAGTTTTATTTGGAAAATAAAAATATTTGTTTAACTTAAACCTAAATAAAATTTTTTAAATAAAAAGAAAACTTAAATAGGGGCGCTGTATGTAGACTTTATTGGGCAACTGTACATATTAGAAGATTATCTTGGTAAGCCTATTAAAGAGGTGGATTCTATACTGATGAACTTTCAAAAACTAGATTTCCAAATACTTATGTAGTTGTAAAGGTCCTTAAAATGAAAGCAAATTATGTTAAATGGCTAGGTTTTCAGATCAACGCAATTCTTGGATGAGTAAAGATGAAATAGTATAGATTGTCAATAGGGGCTTCCTACTGGCTAATGTGGTCAATTATTTGTTTCCAAATTTAAATAAAACGAAAATTATTTAATTTTTGTTCACCCAACGTTTCGTTTGCTTGTTTCAAACTTCTTCAGGGGTTTTTCTTTGTTTTTGTTGTTGTTGTTATTGTTGTTGTTGTTGTTGTTGTTGTTGTTGTTGTTGTTGTTGAGAATAATCTAGCATAAAAATACATATGTATGTATACTAATTTAGGTTTATAAATAATTATCACAGTTAAAAACTTAAGTCATTAATTTTAAATATATTTTATTGGTAAGAAACTGGATTTCACGACACAGAATTTTAATAATCAATTATAATAATCAATAAATAAATAAAAAATAAATAAAATAAAAAACTGAACAGCACAACACAAATTGGTAGTCGCACTTAAAGCTATTATCACAGAATGTAAACTAACTATGTTATTGCCACTGAGTATTGGAGTCTTTATCCTCTTTGTCAGCGTGACCGTTTGACCGACTAAAGTGGCAAATTGCCACTTTTTCGACTGCCTTGCCACTTTTTCGAGTGCTTTTGCCATTTTTGTCTCACTTCTTTAGGCTGAATTATATAAAAATACATTAAAAATAAAAAGTTTAGTGTAGTTTTCTCATATTTTTTTAATTTTGCCCCTTTTTTTTGATAAATCCCCGTTTTGGTGCTACTTTTTGAAAAATGTCATGGGTCACCCGATGACATTTCCTTGTCTTTCGTATTCATTGTTCTATGTATTTTCTCTTGTATGCGTAGGGTCTCAATTGTGAAACGTTTGTTCTCTTTTTCTTCTCTATTTAATATTTTTACATCATTAAAATTTATTTTATGATTGCATTCTTTTACGTGTGAGGAGAGTGCAGTTGTTTCTTTTCCTTTGGCTATGTCAGACTTATGTTCCGTAAACAACATTGTCGATCTTTAATTTGTCTTGTTTTGTAAAGATGTGTGTAAGTGTTTTATTTGATTTATATGCAGCGATGCCAACTTAGCTATTTTAGAGCTAAATTTAGCTCTTTTTGATTGCTTCTAACTCGAAATTTTTCATTTTTAATAAAAAGAGCTAACACAGCTCTTTTCAATTGTAGAAACAACACGTTTGGCACTTTTTGCATCTTATAGTAAATTTTCCCGTTTTTATCCTATTGTTTCTTCTTTTGGGCATGCACATTTTTGGCAACTATGTTTTTGCAAATGCAGATACTTTTTTTTTGCTACTATGTAAGATATATTTATGTATTTAGGTATTTCAAATTGTAAAACCCCGTTTTTATTATAAAGTGTTCGTTTCTAAGTAATTAGAAAATTTTCCACAAATTATTGAAATGGAAATGGACTGCCAAAAATATAGGAAATGTTGGAAATCAAACCGAGCCCATAGGGCCATATATAGTTGGTGGACTACAAGAATAGCATAAGAATAGTTATACATTTAGGCAACAAATAAACTAGACACAAAAATTGCAAAAAAAAATAATATGTAGTTATAAAATTATTAGATGAGACTACTACTTATAAATTGGAAGATAAATTGCGCATGAAATTAACTATATGTATTCAGAATCTAGGTCAGTTCAATTGTGAAAAATTTCAACAAGCTTACCTTTGAATGAATTACGAGTAAGATGGAATGCTCTTAAGGATCGTGGCAATGAGTTCCAACATTTGGCGACTCGTACAGTGAATGATCTTTCATAAATAAGACGATTTCTAATGGGGAATAGAAGCTGTGGGCTTCTATCACTTTGCAAAAACGTAAAAAGTCTACGGACATAGTCTGGACAGTCTGTGAGCATAACATTATAGAAGAAAAGTAGTGATCTAATCTGTATGAAGTTTTTAAAACTGCATCCCAGAAAATCATTAACATACATTGAAACATAATCGTTAATTCTTAGTTGGTATATAAAGCGTATTATTCTGTTAAAGAGTAGGGCACACCTATTTAAATTTTCAGCGCTACATGCAGAATATACCTCAATACAATACAATATATTAGACATCAATAAGGAGCGAGCTATGCTCTTTCTAATATGTAATGGTAGGTATAAATTCATTGCATATAGTCTTCTTAAGGTGAAGTTTATTTTAGAAAATAGTCCATTAATGTGGTGTCCGAAGCTAAGAGTGTTGTCAAATAAAATACCAAGACATTTCATTCGATCGACAAAATCAATAGGTCGGCCATCGATCATGATAGACAGATTAAACGTAGCACTAGACGGTTTAAAAATAATCGCTTTGGTCTTAGAAGAATTTATACTAAGTTTGCTATTACTCATCCAACGTGAAACATTGGACATTAAAGTGTTATATCATATTCGAAAACATCTATAAGCTGCGTATGACCCTTAAATAATAGTTGTATATCGTCGGCAAAAACGAAGGCTTCACATTCAAAGCCGTTAAGTAAAGCAAAGAAATCATTCATATATATCATAAATAATAAGGGGCCAATAACGGAGCCCTGCGGCACACCACTAGTGACTGGTAGGCACCTCGAGTTAAGGTTACTGCATTGAAAATATTGTGAGCGACCTGATAAATAAGAATATAATAATCTACAAGCGGATATAGAGAAATCGAAATATGTGCAAAGTTTGTTGATTAAAATAGCATGACCAACCTTATCAAAAGCTTTTGATAGGTCTAAGGAAAGTAAGACAGCTACATCGTCCTTATCAATAATTCTTCTAATAGAATCGGAGAGACCAATTAAAAGAGAAGTTGTGCTATATCCTTCGCGAAAGCCTGACTGATACGGGTTTAGCAAAAAATTTTGGTTTAAGAATTGTAAGATTTGGTCTTTTATAACATGTTCAAAGATCTTGGACAAAACTGGAACAAGTGATATTGATATTGGTCTAAACTCACTTTCTGAATTTTTTTTCCTAATAGGTAAAACTTTTGAAATTTTCCAATCCATGGGGAATTGAGAACTAGTGATAATATTGTTAAACAAAATTAAGAGTTGTTGATTTATGAGTGGAAAAATTAGCCTAACAAATTTGAGAGGCAGGCCATCATGACCTGCGGCATTGGACTTAATTTTAGACAGTGCATTACATAAGTCTTCGAGTACAATGATTCGAAACGAGAAACGATTGCTAGGAAAGCTAATGTCAAAAGGATTAAAAGAATCAACAGTTCTACAGCTCGAAAATTCTGCATTCAGTGCATCGGGAGAGAGATTTTCTTCAGGTATTGTGTCATACAGACTATTCTGCCGAAGTACTCTCCACATACCTTTGTTATCAAGATTCTGAAAGATGTTACTGTGTGCTTTACGCTTCACATTGCGGATAACATTTAGATTTGTTACGAGCTCTGCAGTAGCATCTCCAGTTTACAGGTGAAGGGTTTCGTAAATACTCCATGAAAGCAAGATCCCGAAGCGAGAGGTGATATTTAATTAGCGGGGTGTTAATCAAATTATCACTAGACGGTGATATCATGACCTTTCTAGTTGGTACTAGAGAGTGCAAATGACGTACACATGACATGAGAGATGACAGTTGAGAATTAACATCATAATCGTATTGTCGGAAATGGTGTTGTAGTGAAGAGAGGTTAATGTTGTTATAATCCTTGAATTCAATAAAGTGACTATTCGGCCTTGTAGCGTACGTAATGCTCATAAAGATGAAGGAGTGTTGGGAAATAGCAGGACATATGAACCGAAAGATCAGGACTCAATAAGAAATAGTCCAAAAGAGTAGAGGACCCAGAGGTTACATAATGGGTGGGTAGATTATTGTGACGATAGTACGACATCAGAGTTCTCAATATTAAACAAATTAAGATTAAAGTCGCCCATAATTACAATGTCCTTATATCTCACCAGTAAATCACCTAACCGATTTTCCATAACATCAATATTACCACGAGGGAGGTATACAACACCTAAGAGCAAATTAAAGTTAGAATAGTTGATTTCTATGAATAGAGATTCGAAAACTCCAAAATCAGTTGATTTAAAGACTACCCTGCCTTTATATGTATTGGACACGTAAATACCAACACCACCACCTCGTCGTCCAGTTTGATTGCCTTCATTTGAAACTGAATTTTCCCTCCCTGGTCTATCGCATCTGTAAAAAGTATAGCCTGGCACGGAGACAGTACTAGAAGATATGTGTGGTTTGAGCCAAGTCTCACTAACACCAACGACATCAAGAAGGCATCCATTTAAAATATTACGTATTTCATCCAGTTTAGTAGACCTAGAAGACATGCTGAAACTTTGACAGTTGAAATGGCCTATATTAAAAGCATTGGAACGATTATATAATCTAGAGCGCAAGTAATTGTTATCATGTGACACTGGTCCAAAGTTTGAGCCAGATGACATAATAAAATATAAAAAAAAAGAGAATTTCTACATAAAAAGTTAAAAATAATAAGAAATTTAAGTATAAAAGAATGTATATGAATAAAAAATAAAAAAACATATAAATATTAGTAACTATATATAAAAAAAAATAAAATAAAAGGAACTAGAGGAGTAACCAGTTGGTTGTATCGTGAGCAAATTCCAAAAAAATCATGAGATAGACAGCTGATGAATTAGAAGCATCAAAACAAATATTATACGACAGCATCCGCGAATAGCGTCTCACACTCATAAATATCCTTCGAAACAGATGACCCATCCATAAGATAAATTGTGACTTTAGGCTTGTCGGCATTGTAAATTTTAAATTTTTTGATTTTCTTTTTCTTCAGCAGTTGTTTACACATGAAGTTCATTTTGGCGGCCATAGGCGCGTAGGGATCATTGAGAAAAACTCTAGAGTGAACATCACCATTGATTATATCGCTAAGCTTCAGTGTTCTTGTCTTGTGATATTCTGCCATTAAGGTGTCACGTATACGAACACATTTAAACTTGACCAAAACCGATTTACTTTTATTCATTAAACAGACGTGCTGGATATCGTTTTCGTGTATTGCTATACCATAAATATTGCACAAGTTCACAACAACATATTCGAGATTTGGTGTTGCAGCAGGTAAACCATTAATCAATAAATATCGGTCCTGTTTGCTCTATGGTAAACAACATTGATTGCTTTGTCTTGCTTTGTGATTTTTTTGGCAGCTTGCTAAGTCGTTTTCAGTTTTTCCAAGTCTAGTTACAAACTCAGCACGAAGGTTGCATATCGATCTTTCGATCAGCTTTTCACCCTCCATCCGCTGCAACTCCAGCTGATTCGATATAGCATCGAGCTTGGCATGCAACTGGTTCATATGCAGAACTATGTTTTTGATGTTTGTAGGTAATTCGCGACACTTGTCGCATTTGAAAAAAATTCCAGTTTGCTTGGACATGGAAGCGCAAAAAACTTCAGACATGTCTGCACAGCGCAGGTGAAACCATTGAAAACACGTCGCATTGTACACTACCTCCTTTGCCAATATCTTTATTACATGCACCACAAGCAACTTTTTTGCCGGTCATTGTTGAAAAACAAAATTATATTATATATAAAGCAAAACAAGAAAACCACAAATGGCGGCAAAAGTAAGTAACAAAAACAATACAATAGACAGCGCGCAGTAGCAGCAGCAGCAGTGACAGAAAATCCAAGTGGTATCCAAATGTAAGGTGAAATTTCATAAAATATCAGGATATACAATGCAATTATGGCGAATCAAGCACAAAAATATTTATTCACAGATTTAACCAAATTTAAATAAAAAATTCATCAACTGAGATAAAAATAAATCTAGTTAGCCATAGAGTTGCCAGATTATCTTATTTTATAACTATTGTTAATGCAGATAAATATTTGTATCAATTGCTGTGAAATGATTTTATTTAAAATTATTATTTTTTATTTTTTCTTACTACTATTTTTAGTAATGTAAGAAAATCTTGAAGTGCAAATTGAATAATAAATACATTCAATGATTTAAAACGGAAAAATCTTCGAGTTTTTAAATTTAACTCTTTTTGGCTACTCAGTTGGCTCGTTTTGCCTTTGAATTGTTGGCATCAATGTGGCACAATTGTGCCATTTTTGGCACTATTGGATGCTGTCTGACACTGTGGTACTATCGCTCCTTTTCACAGAAGTGAAGAAAGTGACAGGTAAAAACAGCTCCAATCAGGTTTTTTTTAACTCGTGAAAAAAAGAGAAAAGTATAGCGGATTTGTTTTGTAGTGTATTACTACTTAAGCTATGTACACACGGTTGTCAGATCTTACAATATTGTCAGTAAAATGCGCTCAAACTTTCTTACAACCGTGTGAACTCACAAATTTTGTCAGATGTCGTTGCCAGAAAAAGCATTGTCAGTCCATTGCAAGAATGGCAGCTGACAACAAATTGTCAGACATCTTACAATCGTGTGAACACATTGTAAAATTATTGTCAGATATTTTTCAGACATTTTAATATTATCAGATGTGCAAAGTTTATGCATCTGACAATGGCGTCATTGTAAGGGCGACTTTTTGGGTTTGAGATTAAGATTAGTTTATTTCTCAAATTAGCTAATCCGAAAATTAACTTAATCTCACATAATTGAGTTTGATGTTTTTGAGTGGTAGTTTAAACTTCTTGTTATGTGTAGTATTACCATACTGAGAAACAAAATAGTGGCAACAATTTCTGTACAAAAATCATACATGCTATCAACACACTTTGATTTTTTTGTTGGAAGAAGAAACTGTCATATTTTATTATTTACAAGTAAATATTTCGCGTGTTAAAGGAAATATATAAATAATATATAATATATATATGTATATTTATGTGTTTTAAATTATTTTATCATAATTTGTACAAAAACTTATAGGTTTCACAAATGTTTGTTGTCAATACTAAAGTAAGATTACACCACCACGATTGGGCGCTTAAACTGGCAAGTGAAGCCATATACATAATCGACTACCCAAAAATCACAAATGAAGATTAAGGTTAATTTAATCTAATCTTGAATTTATAGTAAAATATATGCACACAAAATCATTGTAATTGCTTCTTTATGGTCCATAATAACTTATACTTTCACTTTTTACATTTAACACAAACACAAACGATTGATATTTAACAATTTCTGACAAATGCTTTGAGTTTGGAAACGCATGACAACAGATCTGACAATTTGTGCATATGAAAACCGTGTGTACTGACAATTTTTCGACACGATTTTGTCAGATGAATTTATTGCCATACAACCGTCTGGAAATAAATTGTAAGATTTTCTTACAATTTTCGATTGCCAGTACATTGTCTCTCTACATTGGAAGCTGAAGCAGTGCCCCATAACTGGATACCGTAACACCATATTGGCTTTAAAAGCGACTTGTATAATAAAAGTTTACAGTCCAGGCTAAGTATTGAATTTCTGCCAATCAACCAGTGTATTTGAGATAACTTAAGTTTCATCTGAGTTAGCTTAAAGTCAATATGATGTTTCCATGTAAGTCTTCGATCAAGGTGTATACCAAGGTATTTCACTTGGGAGTAGAGAGAGAATCCAACGAAGGCAAAACAAAATTTTACGGTTAATAACATCTGCTCCATGGTATATTAAGAATTCAAATTTGCATCGTGATTTAAGAATGCCAATAGTGACTGAAGAAATTGCAAGATACGCAGGCAAATACTTAACAAAACTCGAGTCACATCCTAATCCGCTTGCTCGTAATATTTTGAATTTTAATGGTCACATCCGCCTAAAAAAGAGGGACACAAGGGCTCTTATACTCAACACTCTAGATGGGAATGCTTGAAAATACATTTAATTTTCCTTTTTGATTATCACTACTTTGTATTATTTAAATTATCACTAAGTTTTGGCCGACACTGGTCGGGCTAAACAATTATATTTTAGCTTTAAGATTTGATCACTTATTGTTAGTTCATATTTGAAGATACAATAAATAAATATATGTATTAAAAAAAAAAAAAAAAAAAAAGTACATTGTCGGCACATTGACAGATCTGATAATATTGTAAGATCTGACAATCGTCTGTAGATAGCTTTACCAATTAACACAGCTAATAAAAATTTATTGCACTAGAAAAAAGTATCAAAAGGAAAACGAGGGAAAGGGAAAACGAGACAAACTGAAAAATACCCATATCTTCCATCTCGTGACACTTCTGTATGTTTTGTGCCACAATGGCATACGCAAAGTGGACACAAATAAAGAATATGTAGAAATACTTTAGAGCACCATCAGCCTGAATGGATGAAAGTGAGGGCGGACTATAAATATAATTAAAAGAACTTCTTCATAACAGCATAACGCGATACGGGTGAAGGTTCAAACAAACCAGGGGATGAAAATAAGGCACATTCAACGCTTTAATTTAATTTAAATAATTATTACAAAATAATTAAACTTTTTCGTTTTTTGTTAGTACCAATTTATTTTTATTGTTATTATTTTTGATGTTCGCAAAAGATTGTTTCATAATATTTAATTAACTTTAACATTTTGTGTCACTCTCTTCTTTCTATTTTGTTACAAATTCATTGCTGTCGAAAATTTTATGTAGTACCACAAAGAAACAAATTAGAGAACTAATACGACAATGGTCGAAGAAAATTTTCGAGAACCGTATTAAGGCTGAATAAGTATTTTTTTTGCACTTTGACGTTTTTAAGTATTGTAAACTTAGTAGGATTTGGGGCTGACGACTGTTCGGTTATTATGGGGAAAAGTAGCTGTATCCAATCAATGCTTGCCTAGAGGATAGCTGGCCAAAGTGGCACGAGAGTGCCGAATATTAATCTGCTTCAAATGAATACATATACACTAATACATTACTTTCGTTGGCCAGCACTGGTCCAGAGACTCTGACGATTTGTTAAAAGGAATGAATTAATTTTTCTGCAACAGCTCATGTCGAAAAGATGATTTTATAAATTTTCGGATATATTACAACTAAGAACTTCATTTAATTCTTCAGTATACTCCAAAACGTTGGTTGTATCACCAAACTGTTATAGATAAAGTCCTTGAACAGTGGGATGTAATGTTAAAACTTAATTTATGTGAAATAGATTGATGGATGATATAGGTTAGGAAGGGTTGTGCTATACCGCACCTCCACTCGGAGACCATTGTGATATCGATTATATAAGCAAGATGTATTTTTGTTATCTTCTAAAAGTAAATGATATTTACTTGTGTCGAATCACAATTTGAAGTTGAGGCTTTCTTTTGAATTCGTATTTGTGTAGACATTTTTTAACAAAAAAGACTGATGATATTGATAAATTCTCACCATCTTCACATGGATGAAAAATATTGCGGAGCTGAATTTGCACCATGTTTGTAAGTGGAGACAGGAATAATGTTTTCCTTTTTTATACAAATGTTTCCAAACGAAAGAAAATACAACCAAAAAATTTAAAGTGAACACAGATAGATACCTGTACTTTTCATCAAGTGAAGAAATAATGTTTGCAGTTCGAAATTTGACCAAAAATCAAATGAGAAATAGACTGCAATCAGAAACTTTAACATCTTTAATACATGCCAAAGACATTTTGAAGTCTAACAAATCTTTTTATAATAGTAATGCAGATAGAATCTTTGTTGGATTAAAATATATAGCTAGCAATTATTATTATTTTTACCGTGTAAGAATTTATACAAGTTATCAGTACATAAATATGTACATATGTATGTATATTAACCATATAACAAAGCTCAAACCATAGATATATTTGTGACTAAATATGTAATCTCTACATGAATTCACTAACTTTTATTACGATAGTCGATCGTATTGCTACAATAAATACAATGAAAGTTTATCGACTTGGCTATTCAGTAACTTATATTAACGATATTCGAGCGGCTTGAAGTGGAAAAAGTAAAATCCCAAGATTAAATTCATTTGATTTTTCTTCAATTCATTTTTGTGATATTCGCTTGTTTTGACATATTGTATGTAGAGATGCCACATTATATATAATTAAATAATGATTAAAACACAGATGTACCCTATCGTAAAAAAGAAATTACAGAATGACGTTATCGTTACTGCAAACGAATAAATGTGTCAATAAATATTACGATTTTAGGTTTGCAAAAGTTACTGAATCCAGCTACTGATAAGAAATAGTTAATTTATCTTTTAAATTAGTTTAGAGTTATTAGAATCTTTATGTCCTTTAGATTGGACATACAGAAATGAACATTAACGGCCAACATTTAAATTATGTTAATAGTGGTTTGGCACTATTCGAGTGATCTTGGTACCATTTAGAAAGAGATTTGGCACGAAAACAAAATTCCCAATTCCCATCACTGGTATGTACTCGTATATTAAAAAAATAAACGAAACTATATATATGTACATTCCATATGCACATTCCCAGCAAAAGACATGCAAAAGAAACCCAGTAAAAAAAGAGACCCCAAAAAAGTCATGAAAATGTAGAGTTTACGATGCGGAAGTAGTACAAATTTCGATCCGATCTAATGATTTTTACATAGGGTTGTCATTGCAAGAAGTTATCTTTTTCGATGCCTGGTCACTGAATTGGAAGCGATATTAAGAAAAATTCCCTTTTTTGTGTTCTATGATAATATTTTCATCTAGGAAAAAGGGTAAATAGTTGCCTTTTTTAACAATTCGTTTCTTTTTATACGAATTTAATCCCGAAACAGTGTTTTCATGTAAATTTAAGCAAATAACTTTTAAATTTTAGACTAAAAATAATTCATAAATTTCTTTAAAAAATAAATTTTTTTTAAATTCTGGTGAGTATTTTCTAACACTATGGAGGAGTTACAAGGTTTTGTGTGACTAAAATAAGCTTCTACATGGTTTTTTGCTCACTCTCGGCAAATTAAAAATATCGATTTTTTGGAAGCAATGAAAATGCACTTCCGCTGGAATGACTTCCATTTTTTTTCACTGGAAAATAGTTAATGCATGGGTTCTATTGCAAATGGATTAGTTCAACTTAGGTGCAGAACGCATGATTTTTACACAGGCGTGTCATTGACGAGCATGGGTTCAAATTTAGCAAGAATGCTCATCATTCAAATGAGTGTTTAGAACCCATGCAAGAACTCATGATTCGATGACGTTTTTTCACGTAAATACAAAATGAAAAAAAATTGCCGCTGCCAGGATACGAGCCGTGTTGTTTTGACTGTTAAGGCATACTATCTACCACTGACCTATTGCACTCTTATTATTTGTTGAAGATAAAACTTGTTTTATGAAAATGTGTCAATGTGATGATTTAAGGCCCAACTATAATATGAATATGCTGGCTTAAGCTAATGCCAGAATTGAACGATAAGTCTGTCAAATACTTAAGCAATTCCGATGTGACTTTTAGGTGTCCACAATGTACTTACATGCACTTAAGTAATCTTTAGCCACAGTTGTACATATAGGTATTGTTCAAATTTTTTTAGTAGTTTTGTTTCTTCTTCTAACTACTAAATGAATGCAATTCAATCAAATTAACTTGTTGGAATGTTCTAATCTATTAAAAATTCACGTGTTATTATATCCACCACTTTATTACTTGTTTTATTTGTTTTGCCTATCAAGAAGTACAACAGTGAATATACATGAATAATCTCAAATGTATGTCTGTATATGTGTACTGTAAATCAAAGAATGAAAATAAAATTTTTGCTTTTTTTTCTGAGTTTAAAATAAGAAACAATAAGAAAATATTTAAAATCAATGAATATTTTCTTCTGCTGTTTGCTTGAGTTTAAAAAAAATGCAAAAACAGTGTTTTCCGTACAGAATGTGCGTTCAGTTTGGCACTTAACTTAAGCAAATGACATTTGACGAAACTTGACGAAAAGTTCCATAAGTACATTATGGTTTGCTACATACGTTTTATATGTAACCGCACAGTTGCTTAAGTATGCTAATTCCTATTATAGTTGGGCCTTTAATTCCGTTTTTGCATGCATGCTTGCATGCGTTCATCCCATGCGTTCAGAACGCATTCGAAGAAACACATGCTCAAGAAATCATGAAACACTACTTCATTTTGAACGCGTTCATTTATTTTTTGCTGGGTTAAGGCTGGTACTCTGTTCAAATTTGTGAAAAATGTTTATCAACATTAAATAATTCGTACGAAAAATTTGGCATGTAAACAATAATAACTTCTGCCTGAAATCTCTTATGTTTGTAGAAACACGCCATGTGTTTGTTGTAAATTCCATACGAAACAAGTGGCTCTTTTTAACCAGTTATTTATTTTATCTTTATTATAAGTTATAATATCTTGACATTCTTCTTCCTTGCCTGCAATGGTATATAATAATGTATCATCTGCGTATAGGACTATGTTACATCTCTCTTATATTTATCATTGTTTTTTTCCAATTGTCTGGAAAACAGCTAGTCTGAAACGATGTATTTACTATGTTTAATAATACGCTACCAATTGCATCCCAGTTGTCCAATATAATCTTATTTTATATATTATCGTAATCATTTAATTTTAAATTTTTTTCACTATATTATAAGTTCTAAATTATTTATTATAGGAAATGTAAAAAAATCAGTTACATTGAATGTTATTCTGTTTACATATTGCACATTGTCTAATGTGCGTGAAGATAAATTTTAAAATTTATAACCCTAGACACAAACCGTCTTCTTTAACAGAGCTCTGTTAACAAAAAAACAGAGCTCTGTTAACTAATAATAATTAGTTTTTTCCCATAAAATGGACTTAATACCCAATTTTTCAAGCAAAATAAACCAGAAAATTTAAACCAAGAGACTTCTCTATGCCTCCTTTATATAGATATAACATTTCATAATACCATAAACACAAAAAATACATATCTTCACCCACAGTCATAAATTGGTTTTTAGTAACTTTTTTCAAAAACCGTAGGAGATGGGGTAAAAAAGAATATTGGAGGATACTCCTGGACGCCTCTGGATCAATGTCCAATAGTCAAAAGTCTTAACAGCCTGTTTTTGTAAAAATTACAGCACAATTTCAAAAAATAAAATTTAAAATTTAAAAAATAATGTTGATAATTTTTTTCAAAAACCGTAGGAGATGGGGTAAAAAAGAATATTGGAGGAGACTCCTGGACGCCTCTGGATCAATGTCCAATAGTCAAAAGTCTTAACAGCCTGTTTTTGTAAAAATTACAGCACAATTTCAAAAAATAAAATTTAAAATTTGAAAAATAATGTTGATATTTTTTTTCAAACCCCGTAGGAGATGGGGTAAAAAAGAATATTGGAGGATACTCCTGGACGCCTCTGGATCAATGTCCAATAGTCAAAAGTCTTAACAGCCTGTTTTTGTAAAAATTACAGCACAATTTCAAAAAATAAAATTTAAAAAATAATGTTGATAATTTTTTTCAAAAACCGTAGGAGATGGGGTAAAAAAGAATATTGGAGGAGACTCCTGGACGCCTCTGGATCAATGTCCAATAGTCAAAAGTCTTAACAGCCTGTTTTTGTAAAAATTACAGCACAATTTCAAAAAATAAAATTTAAAATTTGAAAAATAATGTTGATATTTTTTTTCAAAAACCGTAGGAGATGGGGTAAAAAAGAATATTGGAGGAGACTCCTAGACGCCTCTGGATCAATGTCCAATAGTCAAAAGTCTTAACAGCCTGTTTTTGTAAAAATTACAGCACAATTTCAAAAAATTAAATTTTAAATTTGAAAAATAATGTTGGTCATTTTTTTCAAAAACCGTAAGAGATGGGGTAAAAAAGAATATTGGAGGAGACTCCTGGACGCATCTGGATCAATGTCCAATAGTCAAAAGTCTTAACAGCCTGTTTTTGTAAATATTACAGCACAATTTCAAAAAATAAAATTTGAAATTTGAAAAATAATGTTGGTAATTTTTTTTAAAAACCGTAGAAGATGGGGTAAAAAAGAATATTGGAGGAGACTCCTGGACGCATCTGGATCAATGTCCAATAGTCAAAAGTCTTAACAGCATGTTTTTGTAAAAATTACAGCACAATTTCAAAAAATAAAATTTGAAATTTTAAAAATAATGTTGATAATTTTTTTCAAAAACCGTAGGAGATGGGGTAAAAAAGAATTTTGGAGGAGACTCCTGGACGCATCTGGATCAATGTCCAATAGTCAAAAGTCTTAACAGCCTGTTTTTGTAAAAATTACAGCACAATTTCAAAAAATAAAATTTGAAATTTGAAAAATAATGTTGGTAATTTTTTTCAAAAACCGTAAGAGATGGGGTAAAAAAGAATATTGGAGGAGACTCCTGGACGCCTCTGGAACAATGTCCAATAGTCAAAAGTCTTAACAGCCTGTTTTTGTAAAAATTACAGCACAATTTCAAAAAATAAAATTTAAAATTTGAAAAATAATGTTGATAATTTTTTTCAAAAACCGTAGGAGATGGGGTAAAAAAGAATATTGGAGGAGACTCCTAGACGCCTCTGGATCAATGTCCAATAGTCAAAAGTCTTAACAGCCTGTTTTTGTAAAAATTACAGCACAATTTCAAAAAATAAAATTTAAAATTTGAAAAATAATGTTGATAATTTTTTTCAAAAACCGTAGGAGATGGGGTAAAAAAGAATATTGGAGTAGACTCCTAGACGCCTCTGGATCAATGTCCAATAGTCAAAAGTCTTAACAGCCTGTTTTTGTAAAAATTACAGCACAATTTCAAAAAATAAAATTTAAAATTTGAAAAATAATGTTGGTCATTTTTTTCAAAAACCGTAGGAGATGGGGTAAAAAAGAATATTGGAGGAGACTCCTAGACGCCTCTGGATCATTGTCCAATAGTCAAAAGTCTTAACAGCCTGTTTTTGTAAAAATTACAGCACAATTTCAAAAAATAAAATTTAAAATTTGAAAAATAATGTTGATAATTTTTTTCAAAAACCGTAGGAGATGGGGTAAAAAAGAATATTGGAGGAGACTCCTGGACGCCTCTGGATCAATGTCCAATAGTCAAAAGTCTTAACAGCCTGTTTTTGTAAAAATTACAGCACAATTTCAAAAAATAAAATTTGAAATTTGAAAAATAATGTTGGTAATTTTTTTCAAAAACCGTAAGAGATGGGGTAAAAAAAAATATTGGAGGAGACTCCTGGACGCCTCTGGAACAATGTCCAATAGTCAAACCAACATTATTTTTCAAATTTCAAATTTTATTTTTTGAAATTGTGCTGTAATTTTTACAAAAACAGGCTGTTAAGACTTTTGACTATTGGACATTGATCCAGAGGCGTCTAGGAGTCTCCTCCAATATTCTTTTTTACCCCATCTCGTACGGTTTTTGAAAAAAATTATCAACATTATTTTTCAAATTTTAAATTTTATTTTTTGAAATTGTGCTGTAATTTTTACAAAAACAGGCTGTTAAGACTTTTGACTATTGGACATTGATCCAGAGGCGTCTAGGAGTCTACTCCAATATTCTTTTTTACCCCATCTCCTACGGTTTTTGAAAAAAATTATCAACATTATTTTTCAAATTTTAAATTTTATTTTTTGAAATTGTGCTGTAATTTTTACAAAAACAGGCTGTTAAGACTTTTGACTATTGGACATTGATCCAGAGGCGTCTAGGAGTCTCCTCCAATATTATTTTTTACCCCATCTCTTACGGTTTTTGAAAAAATTTACCAACATTTTTCAAATTTTAAATTTTATTTTTTGAAATTGTGCTGTAATTTTTACAAAAACAGGCTGTTAAGACTTTTGACTATTGGACATTGATCCAGAGGCGTCCAGGAGTCTCCTCCAATATTCTTTTTTACCCCATCTCCTACGGTTTTTGAAAAAAATTATCAACATTATTTTTAAAATTTTAAATTTTATTTTTTGAAATTGTGCTGTAATTTTTACAAAAACAGGCTGTTAAGACTTTTGACTATTGGACATTGATCCAGAGGCGTCTAGGAGTCTCCTCCAATATTCTTTTTTACCCCATCTCGTACGGTTTTTGAAAAAAATTATCAACATTATTTGTCAAATTTTAAATTTTATTTTTTGAAATTGTGCTGTAATTTTTACAAAAACAGGCTGTTAAGACTTTTGACTATTGGACATTGATCCAGAGGCGTCTAGGAGTCTACTCCAATATTCTTTTTTACCCCATCTCCTACGGTTTTTGAAAAAAATTATCAACATTATTTTTCAAATTTTAAATTTTATTTTTTGAAATTGTGCTGTAATTTTTACAAAAACAGGCTGTTAAGACTTTTGACTATTGGACATTGATCCAGAGGCGTCTAGGAGTCTACTCCAATATTCTTTTTTACCCCATCTCCTACGGTTTTTGAAAAAAATTATCAACATTATTTTTCAAATTTTAAATTTTATTTTTTGAAATTGTGCTGTAATTTTTACAAAAACAGGCTGTTAAGACTTTTGACTATTGGACATTGATCCAGAGGCGTCTAGGAGTCTTCTCCAATATTCTTTTTTACCCCATCTCCTACAATTTTTGAAAAAAATTATCAACATTATTTTTCAAATTTTAAATTTTATTTTTTGAAATTGTGCTGTAATTTTTACAAAAACAGGCTGTTAAGACTTTTGACTATTGGACATTGATCCAGAGGCGTCTAGGAGTCTACTCCAATATTCTTTTTTACCCCATCTCCTACGGTTTTTGAAAAAATTTACCAACATTATTTTTCAAATTTTAAATTTTATTTTTTGAAATTGTGCTGTAATTTTTACAAAAACAGGCTGTTAAGACTTTTGACTATTGGACATTGATCCAGAGGCGTCCAGGAGTCTCCTCCAATATTCTTTTTTACCCCATCTCCTACGGTTTTTGAAAAAAATTATCAACATTATTTTTAAAATTTAAAATTTTATTTTTTGAAATTGTGCTGTAATTTTTACAAAAACAGGCTGTTAAGACTTTTGACTATTGGACATTGATCCAGAGGCGTCTAGGAGTCTCCTCCAATATTCTTTTTTACCCCATCTCGTACGGTTTTTGAAAAAAATTATCAACATTATTTGTCAAATTTTAAATTTTATTTTTTGAAATTGTGCTGTAATTTTTACAAAAACAGGCTGTTAAGACTTTTGACTATTGGACATTGATCCAGAGGCGTCTAGGAGTCTACTCCAATATTCTTTTTTACCCCATCTCCTACGGTTTTTGAAAAAAATTATCAACATTATTTTTCAAATTTTAAATTTTATTTTTTGAAATTGTGCTGTAATTTTTACAAAAACAGGCTGTTAAGACTTTTGACTATTGGACATTGATCCAGAGGCGTCTAGGAGTCTCCTCCAATATTCTTTTTTACCCCATCTCCTACGGTTTTTTAAAAAAATTATCAACATTATTTTTAAAATTTTAAATTTTATTTTTTGAAATTGTGCTGTAATTTTTACAAAAACAGGCTGTTAAGACTTTTTACTATTGGACATTGATCCAGAGGCGTCCAGGAGTCTCCTCCAATATTCTTTTTTACCCCATCTCCTACGGTTTTTGAAAAAATTATCAACATTATTTTTTAAATTTTAAATTTTATTTTTTGAAATTGTGCTGTAATTTTTACAAAAACAGGCTGTTAAGACTTTTGACTATTGGACATTGATCCAGAGGCGTCTAGGAGTCTCCTCCAATATTCTTTTTTACCCCATCTCGTACGGTTTTTGAAAAAAATTATCAACATTATTTTTCAAATTTTAAATTTTATTTTTTGAAATTGTGCTGTAATTTTTACAAAAACAGGCTGTTAAGACTTTTGACTATTGGACATTGATCCAGAGGCGTCTAGGAGTCTCCTCCAATATTCTTTTTTACCCTATCTCCTACGGTTTTTGAAAAAAATTATCAACATTATTTTTCAAATTTTAAATTTTATTTTTTGAAATTGTGCTGTAATTTTTACAAAAACAGGCTGTTAAGACTTTTGACTATTGGACATTGATCCAGAGGCGTCTAGGAGTCTCCTCCAATATTCTTCTTTACCCCATCTCCTACGGTTTTTGAAAAAAAATTATCAACATTATTTTTCAAATTTTAAATTTTATTTTTTGAAATTGTGCTGTAATTTTTACAAAAACAGGCTGTTAAGACTTTTGACTATTGGACATTGATCCAGAGGCGTCCAGGAGTCTCCTCCAATATTCTTTTTTAACCCATCTCCTACGGTTTTTGAAAAAAATTATCAACATTATTTTTCAAATTTTAAATTTTATTTTTTGAAATTGTGCTGTAATTTTTACAAAAACAGGCTGTTAAGACTTTTGACTATTGGACATTGATCCAGAGGCGTCTAGGAGTCTACTCCAATATTCTTTTTTACCCCATCTCCTACGGTTTTTGAAAAAAATTATCAACATTATTTTTCAAATTTTAAATTTTATTTTTTGAAATTGTGCTGTAATTTTTACAAAAACAGGCTGTTAAGACTTTTGACTATTGGACATTGATCCAGAGGCGTCTAGGAGTCTTCTCCAATATTCTTTTTTACCCCATCTCCTACAATTTTTGAAAAAAATTATCAACATTATTTTTCAAATTTTAAATTTTATTTTTTGAAATTGTGCTGTAATTTTTACAAAAACAGGCTGTTAAGACTTTTGACTATTGGACATTGATCCAGAGGCGTCTAGGAGTCTACTCCAATATTCTTTTTTACCCCATCTCGTACGGTTTTTGAAAAAAATTATCAACATTATTTTTCAAATTTTAAATTTTATTTTTTGAAATTGTGCTGTAATTTTTACAAAAACAGGCTGTTAAGACTTTTGACTATTGGACATTGATCCAGAGGCGTCCAGGAGTCTCCTCCAATATTCTTTTTTACCCCATCTCCTACGGTTTTTGAAAAAAATTATCAACATTATTTTTAAAATTTTAAATTTTATTTTTGAAATTGTGCTGTAATTTTTACAAAAACAGGCTGTTAAGACTTTTGACTATTGGACATTGATCCAGAGGCGTCTAGGAGTCTCCTCCAATATTCTTTTTTACCCCATATCGTACGGTTTTTGAAAAAAATTATCAACATTATTTGTCAAATTTTAAATTTTATTTTTTGAAATTGTGCTGTAATTTTTACAAAAACAGGCTGTTAAGACTTTTGACTATTGGACATTGATCCAGAGGCGTCTAGGAGTCTACTCCAATATTCTTTTTTACCCCATCTCCTACGGTTTTTGAAAAAAATTATCAACATTATTTTTCAAATTTTAAATTTTATTTTTTGAAATTGTGCTGTAATTTTTACAAAAACAGGCTGTTAAGACTTTTGACTATTGGACATTGATCCAGAGGCGTCTAGGAGTCTCCTCCAATATTCTTTTTTACCCCATCTCCTACGGTTTTTTAAAAAAATTATCAACATTATTTTTAAAATTTTAAATTTTATTTTTTGAAATTGTGCTGTAATTTTTACAAAAACAGGCTGTTAAGACTTTTGAGTATTGGACATTGATCCAGAGGCGTCCAGGAGTCTCCTCCAATATTCTTTTTTACCCCATCTCCTACGGTTTTTGGAAAAATTATCAACATTATTTTTTAAATTTTAAATTTTATTTTTTGAAATTGTGCTGTAATTTTTACAAAAACAGGCTGTTAAGACTTTTGACTATTAGACATTGATCCAGAGGCGTCTAGGAGTCTCCTCCAATATTCTTTTTTACCCCATCTCGTACGGTTTTTGAAAAAAATTATCAACATTATTTTTCAAATTTTAAATTTTATTTTTTGAAATTGTGCTGTAATTTTTACAAAAACAGGCTGTTAAGACTTTTGACTATTGGACATTGATCCAGAGGCGTCTAGGAGTCTCCTCCAATATTCTTTTTTACCCCATCTCCTACGGTTTTTGAAAAAAATTATCAACATTATTTTTCAAATTTTAAATTTTATTTTTTGAAATTGTGCTGTAATTTTTACAAAAACAGGCTGTTAAGACTTTTGACTATTGGACATTGATCCAGAGGCGTCTAGGAGTCTCCTCCAATATTCTTCTTTACCCCATCTCCTACGGTTTTTGAAAAAAAATATCAACATTATTTTTCAAATTTTAAATTTTATTTTTTGAAATTGTGCTGTAATTTTTACAAAAACAGGCTGTTAAGACTTTTGACTATTGGACATTGATCCAGAGGCGTCTAGGAGTCTACTCCAATATTCTTTTTTACCCCATCTCCTACGGTTTTTGAAAAAATTTACCAACATTATTTTTCAAATTTTAAATTTTATTTTTTGAAATTGTGCTGTAATTTTTACAAAAACAGGCTGTTAAGACTTTTGACTATTGGACATTGATCCAGAGGCGTCTAGGAGTCTACTCCAATATTCTTTTTTACCCCATCTCCTACGGTTTTTGAAAAAAATTATCAACATTATTTTTCAAATTTTAAATTTTATTTTTTGAAATTGTGCTGTAATTTTTACAAAAACAGGCTGTTAAGACTTTTGACTATTGGACATTGATCCAGAGGCGTCTAGGAGTCTTCTCCAATATTCTTTTTTACCCCATCTCCTACAATTTTTGAAAAAAATTATCAACATTATTTTTCAAATTTTAAATTTTATTTTTTGAAATTGTGCTGTAATTTTTACAAAAACAGGCTGTTAAGACTTTTGACTATTGGACATTGATCCAGAGGCGTCTAGGAGTCTACTCCAATATTCTTTTTTACCCCATCTCCTACGGTTTTTGAAAAAATTTACCAACATTATTTTTCAAATTTTAAATTTTATTTTTTGAAATTGTGCTGTAATTTTTACAAAAACAGGCTGTTAAGACTTTTGACTATTGGACATTGATCCAGAGGCGTCCAGGAGTCTCCTCCAATATTCTTTTTTACCCCATCTCCTACGGTTTTTGAAAAAAATTATCAACATTATTTTTAAAATTTTAAATTTTATTTTTTGAAATTGTGCTGTAATTTTTACAAAAACAGGCTGTTAAGACTTTTGACTATTGGACATTGATCCAGAGGCGTCTAGGAGTCTCCTTCAATATTCTTTTTTACCCCATCTCGTACGGTTTTTGAAAAAAATTATCAACATTATTTGTCAAATTTTAAATTTTATTTTTTGAAATTGTGCTGTAATTTTTACAAAAACAGGCTGTTAAGACTTTTGACTATTGGACATTGATCCAGAGGCGTCTAGGAGTCTACTCCAATATTCTTTTTTACCCCATCTCCTACGGTTTTTGAAAAAAATTATCAACATTATTTTTCAAATTTTAAATTTTATTTTTTGAAATTGTGCTGTAATTTTTACAAAAACAGGCTGTTAAGACTTTTGACTATTGGACATTGATCCAGAGGCGTCTAGGAGTCTCCTCCAATATTCTTTTTTACCCCATCTCCTACGGTTTTTTAAAAAAATTATCAACATTATTTTTAAAATTTTAAATTTTATTTTTTGAAATTGTGCTGTAATTTTTACAAAAACAGGCTGTTAAGACTTTTTACTATTGGACATTGATCCAGAGGCGTCCAGGAGTCTCCTCCAATATTCTTTTTTACCCCATCTCCTACGGTTTTTGAAAAAATTATCAACATTATTTTTTTAATTTTAAATTTTATTTTTTGAAATTGTGCTGTAATTTTTACAAAAACAGGCTGTTAAGACTTTTGACTATTGGACATTGATCCAGAGGCGTCTAGGAGTCTCCTCCAATATTCTTTTTTACCCCATCTCGTACGGTTTTTGAAAAAAATTATCAACATTATTTTTCAAATTTTAAATTTTATTTTTTGAAATTGTGCTGTAATTTTTACAAAAACAGGCTGTTAAGACTTTTGACTATTGGACATTGATCCAGAGGCGTCTAGGAGTCTCCTCCAATATTCTTTTTTACCCCATCTCCTACGGTTTTTGAAAAAAATTATCAACATTATTTTTCAAATTTTAAATTTTATTTTTTGAAATTGTGCTGTAATTTTTACAAAAACAGGCTGTTAAGACTTTTGACTATTGGACATTGATCCAGAGGCGTCTAGGAGTCTCCTCCAATATTCTTCTTTACCCCATCTCCTACGGTTTTTGAAAAAAAATTATCAACATTATTTTTCAAATTTTAAATTTTATTTTTTGAAATTGTGCTGTAATTTTTACAAAAACAGGCTGTTAAGACTTTTGACTATTGGACATTGATCCAGAGGCGTCCAGGAGTCTCCTCCAATATTCTTTTTTAACCCATCTCCTACGGTTTTTGAAAAAAATTATCAACATTATTTTTCAAATTTTAAATTTTATTTTTTGAAATTGTGCTGTAATTTTTACAAAAACAGGCTGTTAAGACTTTTGACTATTGGACATTGATCCAGAGGCGTCTAGGAGTCTACTCCAATATTCTTTTTTACCCCATCTCCTACGGTTTTTGAAAAAAATTATCAACATTATTTTTCAAATTTTAAATTTTATTTTTTGAAATTGTGCTGTAATTTTTACAAAAACAGGCTGTTAAGACTTTTGACTATTGGACATTGATCCAGAGGCGTCTAGGAGTCTTCTCCAATATTCTTTTTTACCCCATCTCCTACGGTTTTTGAAAAAATTTACCAACATTATTTTTCAAATTTTAAATTTTATTTTTTGAAATTGTGCTGTAATTTTTACAAAAACAGGCTGTTAAGACTTTTGACTATTGGACATTGATCCAGAGGCGTCTAGGAGTCTTCTCCAATATTCTTTTTTACCCCATCTCCTACAATTTTTGAAAAAAATTATCAACATTATTTTTCAAATTTTAAATTTTATTTTTTGAAATTGTGCTGTAATTTTTACAAAAACAGGCTGTTAAGACTTTTGACTATTGGACATTGATCCAGAGGCGTCTAGGAGTCTACTCCAATATTCTTTTTTACCCCATCTCCTACGGTTTTTGAAAAAAATTATCAACATTATTTTTCAAATTTTAAATTTTATTTTTTGAAATTGTGCTGTAATTTTTACAAAAACAGGCTGTTAAGACTTTTGACTATTGGACATTGATCCAGAGGCGTCTAGGAGTCTCCTCCAATATTCTTTTTTATCCCATCTCCTACGGTTTTTGAAAAAAATTATCAACATTATTTTTCAAATTTTAAATTTTATTTTTTGAAATTGTGCTGTAATTTTTACAAAAACAGGCTGTTAAGACTTTTGACTATTGGACATTGATCCAGAGGCGTCTAGGAGTCTCCTCCAATATTCTTTTTTACCCCATCTCGTACGGTTTTTGAAAAAAATTATCAACATTATTTTTCAAATTTTAAATTTTATTTTTTGAAATTGTACTGTAATTTTTACAAAAACAGGCTGTTAAGACTTTTGACTATTGGACATTGATCCAGAGGCGTCTAGGAGTCTCCTCCAATATTCTTTTTTACCCCATCTCGTACGGTTTTTGAAAAAAATTATCAACTTTCTTTTTCAAATTTTAAATTTTATTTTTTGAAATTGTGCTGTAATTTTTACAAAAACAGGCTGTTAAGACTTTTGACTATTGGACATTGATCCAGAGGCGTCCAGGAGTATCCTCCAATATTCTTTTTTACCCCATCTCCTACGGTTTTTGAAAAAAGTTACTAAAAACCAATTTATGACTGTGGGTGAAGATATGTATTTTTTGTGTTTATGGTATTATGAAATGTTATATCTATATAAAGGAGGCATAGAGAAGTCTCTTGGTTTAAATTTTCAGGTTTATTTTGCTTGAAAAATTTGGTATTAAGTCCATTTTGTGGGAAAAAACTAATTATTATTAGTTAACAGAGCTCTGTTTTTGGTTAACAGAGCTCTGTTAAAGAAGACGGTTTGTGTCTAGGGTTATAAATTTTAAAATTTATCTTCACGCACATCATTGTCTATCGATTCCCGTGATTTGCTAATGCTATGTATAAAATAAGAGTTAAATTTATTAGCGATATTATAACTATCAGTGTATTCTACATTTTGAAATATCACTAGATTTTATCATACTTTTGTTATCATGTTTCTGGTACCTTGAGTTACTAACTTTATTGTTTATATAATTATTTTTGCTGCTTTCAAATGGTTATATTTATTTCTAATTATTTTATATTCTGCCCATTTTTTATTAAAGTTTTCTGTTTTAGCTTGCAAATATCTCATTATTTTTTCTCTTTTCATCAATCGTAGATCATCAGGAAACCAATTGTAAAAATTTTTATTCTCTCTGTTTTTTAAACGTGCATTTTTAGCAGTATTTTTCAAGCATTCAGCAAAAATCTCTACATTTTCATTTATATCTGTGGCGCTATCGTGGGTTTCTTACTGACTGAGAGAAAACAAATCCATTACGAGGAGTGATTGTATTGTCACTTCTAATGACACCGTAAAAAAAAACAAAAAAACAAGAAAGTTTTGAAGCGAACGGCCAAGAAACTGATATACACATTTTGAAATATGGTCACGAAAACCAATGTATACAAAACGGACTATCATGTTGACAATCCATTTAAGTTTAGACACGTTGGATGCATTGGGTATCAGTGAAACAAGCCGAGGCCTTTTTATCGGCGGCGGCTGCCTGACCAAAAATTGCCGGCGGCGGTGGCTCATTTAATGTAGTATCGGCGGCGGCTGAAATTCGGCTTATGGTAGAATTAAAAACACACAGGCACAAACTATATCCTCTGTGATACAGGCGTGTGAAGGAAAACGAAAACGGAGCAATTTTGTAAGTTCTTTTTAATGCCCTTTTAATGTAATTTTTTTTAATTTTTGTTATCAAATTCTGTTCAATAGAGAAATTTATATAGAATTTTATAGCAAAATTTATAATATTGAATTTAAATGGCATTGAAAAGAACTCGACTGTATTTCAAGTAGAGGTGTCGAAAAAACACCAGTAATCTGCAATTCCATCTGATGTCTTGATTTGGAACACTCACCTTTTCTTTTTTTTAATGAGTTGCTGGTAATATTTTATATCTTTTTCCACACCAGCAAATTCCTCGTCAGAACTGGATGAATCTGATTCAGGCAGTTCTTTTTCTTTTTTATTAAAATAAAAATTTAAACCTCTGCATTATTTATTCACATTTTGTTTCACTTATTAAAATGGCTTCGTGAAAAATGGAATAAAAACTAACGGCACTTTCATAGTTGGCTTTATTTTTACATACAATAGAGATGTAAAAATTGGTATGTACAAACGTTTATGCCAGTCTCATTCAAAAAATTAACGGCTGAGCTGATAACAACGGCGCACAGTGGCTGAAAATCGTTTTTCATTGGCCAAAAGTCTAATTTTTTTTTGTCACCGATTTTTAAAATTTTTACGCCTTTTTGTAGCTAATATATCCAGATTAAGGTAGCCAAAAACTTAGGTTAAACTATTGATAATTGTGGGCGTGGCATGCTGTCAAACTCAACCGTTTTTTTAATTTCAGAAAAAGGTGTTTTTCTTTTGTTTTTTATCAAAAATAAATGGTTACTACTCGCAAGCTATCATCGATAACGGCCTGCGGTCTTTTTTATAATGTTGGTAGGACTATAGTCTTTAGTTGTTGTAAGTGGTCACAGCTCTAGCGTTTAATATTACGGGCGTTATGAAATATTTGTGAAACTACTATATTTTTCTCAAATTTAAATTTTAGTGGAATAGAACTTCTAGGGAACAAAAGGGAACAAGAAACGTATACCACCAGGAGAAAGGTGAAAGTGTCCTCTTTAACGCTATATATACTTTTGCACCCGTGACGACCCGTGGGTAGAACACTTTTTTCATTTTAATGAAATTACTCTAAAAAAAATTCAAATTAATTTAAACAGCCCTATAAGTACTCGTATACAATAGTGTCTTAAATTTTCACTTTTTTGCCTAAAAGTTTGTTTTTTTTTACTTTAGACTACGTAAAACGAAAAAAATTAAATATAATACCTGCGAAAGGGTTTAATGGCTTTGTTTTGATCAGCAAAAAATAAGTCATAAAATTATCACAATAGGTTCTACAGTAAACATATGATCTCTTTCTGAATTTACCTGTTATCAAATGTTAGGGTCAACCAAAGTCATAAACATTTTTATAACAATAATGGCGACATTAAACCACTAAAGATAAAAAACAACCCCATATTGGCGAGATACTAATCAGTTTTACCTGATATTAAGGTCTGAATAACATGTGCAGTTTTGTTCAATTTAAGCACTACCTGCTATGAAATTGAAGATCAATGTGTGAATAACATGTATCTAAAAATGTATAAAACTACGGATGCCATAAGGGATTACTCAGTAATAAGTTAATCCTTTAATTGTACGGATAAAATATAACAAATAAAAATATTCAGATAAATATGGAGAGCTTCAGTTATAAAGAACTGGCCGAAGAGTATTTTAGAAACAAAAACCAGGAAGATGTTCTTAGTTACGTTAAAATAAAATTAAACTTAAATTCGTGTAGCGCCGAAATGCAAGAGCAATTATCTAATTTCGTCAAAGCACTAAAAAAACGCTACAAAGAAGTTAGCTACAGTAAACAAAACTTTTATATAAAAAGTGCAAACTGGTTAGAAGGCCAACTTACTGTCGCTGCAGAAACAGCAAAGCAAGATAAGGCTGGAAGACCACGCAAATCATTAATGGGCAACTGCAGTGATAGATCTAAGAGGCGGAAACTTAAAGATTTTAACGATGCAATTGGTTGTACAAATATAAAAGAATCTTTCCTACATCAATTACGATCACAGAACCAATTATCAAAAGTGGATATCATTGAAAAAGTTGTTAAAGCTAGTCCAGTGAGAACAAAACGGATTCTTAAAAGTATACCAACTCCGAGTGATGCAATACAGTACACAAATGAGGAGGCATTAGCATTATTTCTGGATTTGAAATTAACAAAACAGCAATATATTAAGCTCAGACTGCGTGCGATTGAAAAAGGGTCAAATATGTATCCAGCATATCATTACATAACCGCTGCTAAAATAGACTGTTTGCCATCAAAGGACACTATTACAATCACACCAATTTCGGCAGAGGTACAACTACAATCTCTACTTGATCACACAGCCGAACGCTTGCTACAATCAATAACAGGAAATGAGTTAAAGAAATATGGAAACACAAAGTTAATTCTTTTTTGTAAATGGGGATGTGATGGTTCCTCGGAACAAAAACAATACAAACAAGCTGTATGTGAAAATATTTCGGACTCAGATATGTTCATGGTATCATTTGTACCATTGCGATTGAAAAAGATTTTGGAAGATTCAGAGCCTTCGACTAGTACAACGCAAACAATGGATATTTGGAAAAATGAAACACCATCTTCTACGAAATACTGCAGGCCAATTAAATTTGAATTCAAAAAAGAAACTCATGATGCCATTAACAAAGAAGTTAGTGATATCAAGGCCCAAATTGCAACACTACAGCCATTACAATTACAGTTAGATGGGCAGCAAACTGAAGTAAGCTACCAATTAGTGCTGACAATGATAGATGGAAAAGTAGGTCAGGATTTGACTAACACGAAGGCTGCATCCAGCTGCATTATGTGCCAAGCAACATCAACCCAATTAAACCAAGTCCCGACAAAATCATTAGATAATACCGATTCATATGAATTTGGATTATCACCACTACATGCAAGAATACGACTTATGGAACACATACTAAAAATCAGTTATGATTTGGATTTCGGGTCTTCAGGATCAATAAGAAACAACGAAACCAACAAAGAGTTAAGAAGTTCAAAAAAGAAATATGTTCTAGATGAATATAGCAAATTAGGATTGATTATAGATCAGCCAAAACAAGGGTCAGGCAATACAAATGATGGCAATACCGCAAGAAGATTCTTTTCAGATCCAGAAACAGCATCTGAAATAACAGGAGTGGATTTAAACCTTATTTTCAGGTTTAAAATAATCCTAGAAGTACTTGCGTGCAATGAAGAAATTGACTCTAGAAAATTTGGAGATTATGCTAAGGAAACTGCAAAAATATATACAACCAACTACCCATGGAGAAATATGTCTGCAACAGTTCATAAAATCCTTTATCATGGAGAAGATATCATTAAATATCATTTGGTGCCACTTGGAGATCTATCAGAGGAGGCTCAGGAAAAAAGAAACAAGGATTACAGATTTTATAGAGAGCACAATACTAGAAAAATTTCACGAAATTCAACAAATGAAGATCTATTTAATATATTATTGGCAACGTCAGATCCGTTCATCTCCAGTATTCGAAATCAATGGAAAGTGGAACATCGGGATTTAGATGAAGAAGCCAAAAAACTACTAAAGAACAGAAATAGCACAGAACAAAATATGGAATATTTACAATCAATATTTGAGTCAAATGAATAATAATCATAATTGCCTTTCATTGTTATTTAAGGTACGAAAAGCATACTATTAGTAAAAAATAATAATAAACAGAACCTACAAAATAAGCTATCTTTTGTGATATCGTGCGTGTTTTTATTATTTACCGTTCTCGAGTTATGGCTCAATACGTCAACTTTTTGGCCAACAAATTCGTTTTTTTTTCAAATTTTGAGCGATGAGCGGCACGTGTTACCGTCGTTTAATCGGGCTTAAATTTTGGCTATCCCAATATCTGGAAATGGGGTTCGTTTTGTGGGGTTAAGACTAACAAGATTCCGACATTGATTTTTTGCGGTCACTCGAATATATATATATATATATATATATATATATATATATATATATATATATATATATATATATATATATATATATATATATATATATATATATATATATATATATATATATATATATATATATATATATATATATATATATATAATTCAATTATTTTTTAATTTAACGCAAAATCTTTACTTAAAAACTAATTTTTCTTTTTACACCAACTTAGCTAACTAAGTATTTCAATAACCTAGGTTTACACGTGCAAGTGCAAGTTCGAAAAAAGCAATACACTCAAACTCCTTTACTAACACAACTACACTTTCGGCACTTATAATCCACTTCCAACTTAACTGCCAAGGAATTTTAAAAAACATTGACTTGTAAACTAAATTTTCTAATGTTATGGACATCTCTGCAATAAAAAGTAAACATGCAAGTTGCGAGACAGTGGGACATTTTAGCAAAATTTTCGTTTCTACGAGTCTAAGGATAATTCCAACCACAAAGTCCTCTATTGGAAGTAGATGAAGAATGACGTGTAAGGCAGCCTGAGGTGTGCTCCTCGGAGCACCTGTGATTCATATCTCTAAACCTTAGCTAGTAATCTCCTGTGACTTTCCTTCCTCAATGACTCCCACTATACCACAACCATAGGAAATAACCGGCCTGACAACCGATGTGTAAATCCGGTTTACTACCTTCGGTTGCAGATCCGAGTTCCTTCCTATGGAGTTCCTGCATGCGTAGGAGGCATTGAGAGCTTTCCTCAGCCTTTCCTGCGTGTTCATTTTCCAAGAAAGCTTGCTATCTAGGAAAACACCAAGGCATTTAGCCCCCTCTGCTAGTCTCAGCTCTACAACTCCCATCTTGGGTAGTACAAAGCTTTCTACTTTGTATCTCCGGGTAAATAGGACTAGCTCGGTTTTCTCTGAATTGACTCTTAGTCCTTTACTGCTGGCCCAGGAGGATAGATCGCCTAACGCCGACTGCATTTTACTGATGGTGGGAAGAAAATTTCCCGTTACCAGTAAAACCACGTCTTCCGCATATGCAACTATCTTCCGTTAGCTCCTGTCAAAACGCCTAAGAATTGCGTTCATTGGCAACAACCATAAAAGAGGTGACAAAACTGATCCCTGTGGTGTACCTCTTGTCACTAATCTCCTCAGGCTTTCTCTTCCCATACTCGAGTTGATGATTCTGCTTTTAAGCATGATAAAAGCCTAATAGCCTCTATACTTAATTCGTTAAAGGCTCCCTCAATGTCTAAGAATGCAGCCAGTGTGTAATCCTTGTGCTGCAGTCCTCTCTATATAACACCAAGCACGTCATGAAGCGCACTCTCAACAGATCTGCCTTTACGATAGGCATGCTGAGCGCCACTTATGACTCGGGTATCAATTGTGTTCCTTAGATGCAGATCAATCAGTCGTTCTAATGTTGTCAAAAGAAACGCCGAAAGACTGATCGGCCTGAAGTCCTTCGGCTTTGAGTGGGTTGCCTTACCCGCTTTGGGTATGAAGATGACCCTAACCTCTCCAGCCTTTCGTTATAAACCTCCTACTTAAGCATATCTTAAATATATACACCAGAGACAGTAGTACGCGCTCTGGGACATTTTGCAACATGGCCGGAAAAATACTATCTGGGCCCGGTGATTTATACGGTTCAAATGTATTTATTGCCCATGTTGCTTTTTCCAACGTCACTATGTCGTCCACTGTTCCTTCTAATCCCGGTTCCGACAAGTAGTTGAAATTAACTTCCCTCCTGTCCTCTTCCCTTACTTCCCTACAGCCAGGAAAGTGAGTCCCCATAAGAACAGAAAGAGTCTCAGAGCTGGATTCCGTCCATATGCCATCCAATCTTTGAATATTCCCAGGAGCCCTAGGGCCCTTTGGCAATACTCACCGAAACCTCGATAACTCACTTTTTTTTCATTAACTCTTCGCCCTTTTTAGATAATCCTTGTACTTATTGTACAATACCTTATGATTGTTCCAGTCCTCAATCCTTCCTGTGAGTTTCGCCCTATTCAACAATCTTCTTACAGTCAGTCCTTCTTGAATTCCTATATGGGTCACGCCTTTCCCCTGAAAAATTTAGACTGAATGATATCCTATTGTGGTCCGAAAACGTACAGTCTATCTACCATCCAGTCCCCTACTAGGTTCCTATCTCTGTTAGTGTTATGTCTATAACCTCTGCTCTATCCCTACTCCTGAAAGTGGGTACGTACCCCTGTTGCAAATAAACATTGCTAGAAGTCATAAAATCAAACACCAACTCACCTATTTTGTTAATGTTGCTGCTCCCATACTGACTATGATGCGCATTAGCGTCACAGCCGAGTACCAATGCAACCCTTCTCAACCTTGCATACTCAGCTTCTGTACACCAGCCCCGGTGGATCAACCGCATAATGGGGCATATAGACCGATGCAAGCACAACTTCCTGCTTGCCCTTCCCTTGCTAAAATGCACGTTCTTGCGTTTTTAACCTAAATTTTAAGTGGTTTGATTCTACTCCTTATTCCTCTTAATAAGGAGAATCGTATTTCGACTTTCACTACAACGATTTTGTACAACATTGAAGAAAAAAAATTTTACAATGATCTTTAGTCTAGTACAAAATTGTCGTTTTTGAAGTCGAAATACGACACTATCACACTAGCGGCACAATGCACCGATTTTCGTCAGCTCACTGCAATAAAGTCGTAAATAATAAGTCAAATTGGCATTATTACTCAATTAATTCTGGAATAAGTCTATATGGTACAATTATGTCCTTATATTTTATACGTGTGTGAAGATAAATTTCGAAATTTAAAACCCAAGACACAAACCAGTAGCATTAACAGAGCTATGTTAACCTGATAACAGAGCCCTGTTAAACATGAAAATCTTGGAATTGTGTACCACAAACGGAATCCTGGCCATATTTTTTAACAAAATCAGCTAAAAAAAACGAAACATGCAGATTATTAAATTTTTCTTTATAAAAACAAAAAAAATCATAAAAAATTTAAAAGAAACTATAATTTTTTACCTATCAAAGTAAATAAAATTTTTTTTATGGAAATTTTGGAATTCCTGGAGAACGAACATACCTGGGCGGCTAAATTTTTCTGGAATTTATGTCTTTTGTGCCCTCTTATGATACTCAGATGTCAAAACCCTTAACATTTGCGTTTTTCATAGAGAAATTTGATTTTTTCTAAATTTTCAAATTTCGATTTTCACTAAAGGACGAATTTCAGGAGAACGAACATACCTGGGCGGCTAAATTTTTCTGGAATTTGTGTCTTTTGTGCCCTCTTATGATACTCAGATGTCAAAACCCTTAACATTTGCGTTTTTCATAGAGAAATTTGATTTTTTCTAAATTTTCAAATTTCGATTTTCACTAAAGGACGAATTTCAGGAGAACGAACATACCTGGGCGGCTAAATTTTTCTGGAATTTGTGTCTTTTGTGCCCTCTTATGATACTCAGATGTCAAAACCCTTAACATTTGCGTTTTTCATAGAGAAATTTGATTTTTTCTAAATTTTCAAATTTCGATTTTCACTAAAGGACGAATTTCAGGAGAACGAACATACCTGGGCGGCTAAATTTTTCTGGAATTTGTGTATTTTGTGCCCTCTTATAACACTCAGATGTCAAAACCCTTAACATTTGCGTTTTTCATAGAGAAATTTGATCTTTTCTAAATTTTCAAATTTCGATTTTCACTAAAGGACGAATTTCAGGAGAACGAACATACCTGGGCGGCTAAATTTTTCTGGAATTTGTGTCTTTTGTGCCCTCTTATGATAGTCAAATGTCAAAACCCTTAACATTTGCGTTTTTCATAGAGAAATTTGATTTTTTCTAAATTTTCAAATTTCGATTTTCACTAAAGGACGAATTTCAGGAGAACGAACATACCTGGGCGGCTAAATTTTTCTGGAATTTGTGTATTTTGTGCCCTCTTATAATACTCAGATGTCAAAACCCTTAACATTTGCGTTTTTCATAGAGAAATTTGATTTTTTCTAAATTTTCAAATTTCGATTTTCACTAAAGGACGAATTTCAGGAGAACGAACATACCTGGGCGGCTAAATTTTTCTGGAATTTGTGTCTTTTGTGCCCTCTTATGATAGTCAGATGTGAAAACCCTTAACATTTGCGTTTTTCATAGAGAAATTTGATTTTTTCTAAATTTTCAAATTTCGATTTTCACTAAAGGACGAATTTCAGGAGAACGAACATACCTGGGCGGCTAAATTTTTCTGGAATTTGTGTCTTTTGTGCCCTCTTATGATAGTCAGATGTCAAAACCCTTAACATTTGCGTTTTTCAGAGAAATTTGATTTTTTCTAAATTTTCAAATTTCGATTTTCACTAAAGGACGAATTTCAAATGTTAAGGGTTTTGACATCTGAGTATTATAAGAGGGCACAAAATACACAAATTCCAGAAAAATTTAGCCGCCCAGGTATGTTCGTTCTCCTGAAATTCGTCCTTTAGTGAAAATCGAAATTTGAAAATTTAGAAAAAATCAAATTTCTCTATGAAAAACGCAAATGTTAAGGGTTTTGACATCTGAGTGTTATAAGAGGGCACAAAATACACAAATTCCAGAAAAATTTAGCCGCCCAGGTATGTTCGTTCTCCTGAAATTCGTCCTTTAGTGAAAATCGAAATTTGAAAATTTAGAAAAGATCAAATTTCTCTATGAAAAACGCAAATGTTAAGGGTTTTCACATCTGACTATCATAAGAGGGCACAAAAGACACAAATTCCAGAAAAATTTAGCCGCCCAGGTATGTTCGTTCTCCTGAAATTCGTCCTTTAGTGAAAATCGAAATTTGAAAATTTAGAAAAAATCAAATTTCTCTATGAAAAACGCAAATGTTAAGGGTTTTGACATCTGAGTGTTATAAGAGGGCACAAAATACACAAATTCCAGAAAAATTTAGCCGCCCAGGTATGTTCGTTCTCCTGAAATTCGTCCTTTAGTGAAAATCGAAATTTGAAAATTTAGAAAAAATCAAATTTCTCTATGAAAAACGCAAATGTTAAGGGTTTTGACATCTGACTATCATAAGAGGGCACAAAAGACACAAATTCCAGAAAAATTTAGCCGCCCAGGTATGTTCGTTCTCCTGAAATTCGTCCTTTAGTGAAAATCGAAATTTGAAAATTTAGAAAAAATCAAATTTCTCTATGAAAAACGCAAATGTTAAGGGTTTTCACATCTGACTATCATAAGAGGGCACAAAAGACACAAATTCCAGAAAAATTTAGCCGCCCAGGTATGTTCGTTCTCCTGAAATTCGTCCTTTAGTGAAAATCGAAATTTGAAAATTTAGAAAAAATCAAATTTCTCTATGAAAAACGCAAATGTTAAGGGTTTTGACATTTGACTATCATAAGAGGGCACAAAAGACACAAATTCCAGAAAAATTTAGCCGCCCAGGTATGTTCGTTCTCCTGAAATTCGTCCTTTAGTGAAAATCGAAATTTGAAAATTTAGAAAAGATCAAATTTCTCTATGAAAAACGCAAATGTTAAGGGTTTTGACATCTGAGTGTTATAAGAGGGCACAAAATACACAAATTCCAGAAAAATTTAGCCGCCCAGGTATGTTTGTTCTCCTGAAATTCGTCCTTTAGTGAAAATCGAAATTTGAAAATTTAGAAAAAATCAAATTTCTCTATGAAAAACGCAAATGTTAAGGGTTTTGACATCTGAGTATCATAAGAGGGCACAAAAGACACAAATTCCAGAAAAATTTAGCCGCCCAGGTATGTTCGTTCTCCTGAAATTCGTCCTTTAGTGAAAATCGAAATTTGAAAATTTAGAAAAAATCAAATTTCTCTATGAAAAACGCAAATGTTAAGGGTTTTGACATCTGAGTATCATAAGAGGGCACAAAAGACATAAATTCCAGAAAAATTTAGCCGCCCAGGTATGTTTGTGCTCCAGGAATTCCAAAATTTCCATAAAAAAAATTTTATTTACTTTGATAGGTAAAAAATTATAGTTTCTTTTAAATTTTTTATGATTTTTTTTGTTTTTATAAAGAAGAATTTAATAATTTGCATGTTTCGATTTTTTTTAGCTGATTTTGTTAAAAAATTTGGCCAGGATTCCATTTGTGGTACACAATTCCAAGATTTTCATGTTTAACAGGGCTCTGTTATCAGGTTAACATAGCTCTGTTAATGCTACTGGTTTGTGTCTTGGGTTTTAAATTTCGAAATTTATCTTCACACACGTATATTTTATTACTTGTTGAGCAATAAGGGAAATTCAGCTTATTACTTATGACTTTATTTCTGTGAGCCGACGAAAATCGGTACATTGTGCCGCTAGTGTGATAGAGGCTTTAGGCTCTTTTCCCATTCCAAACAAATCCAATTATAATATTGCAACAACTTACCTTTCAAATATGGCAATACGTTGACCATATCGAATTGTTTTAATAATTCGATTAAGGAATTGCTCTCATTAGGTTCACTAAACTCAACTTCAAAAATATTGGTTATTTCTTCCATTAAAATAAAGTATTTTTAATATCACAATTTTCTTTTTATTGACTTTTAGTTAACACACCACAAAACATTAATAAATTAATTAAATTTTTTTAACACGACACAAATATACAAGGTTACTTGGATAAAAAAAATTGATTTTTCAAACTCAAATTCTTGATATAATTATAAAATATTTTTAATTTTTAATAAACATGTTTTAAAACTGGATTGTTATAAAAATAAGAATGTTATATATTAATATTATAAAAGAAGCATTCTTAATTTAAAAAATGCTTAATTTTTAAAACGAAAATGCGCATTTTTGTTTTAAAACTGCTTGGTTATAAAAATAAGAATGTTATATATTAACAGCACTATTTATAAAAATTAAGAAAACATTTTTATGAAAATTTGTGTTAAAACCCTAATAAGTTTTATAAATAAGGCTGTAATATTATAAAAAAAATCTTAATTAAAAAATGCTCCATTATTAATTTAGAAAGTTTTATTATTAATTAAAAAAATATTATTATTACTTCAAGAATATTTCATTCTTAACACAAAAACATAATCTTTTAATTTGAGTATGTTCAACTTTATATCAAGGTTGTTGTCTTTTTCAAAAAAAAATATTCTTTTTTGATTTCAAAATATTTTTCATTTTTAAAACAAGAATGAAAATTTTTAAAATAACAGAAAACAAACTTAGTTCTATTTCAAAAAGGTTACGTTCTTAAAATCAAAATGTTTCTTCCTGATTTTAATTTTTTTGTATAATATTATAAGAAACATTCTTAATTTAAAAAATGCTTCATTTTTAAAACGAAAACGCAAATTTTTGTTTTAAAACTGCTTCGTTATAAAAATAAGAAGGTTATATATTAATGTTATAATAAACATTCTTATTTTGACAATTATTTTTAAAAATGCTACGTTTTTAAAACGAAAATGCAAAATTCTTGTTTTATGAAACTTGTCCTGGCAGCCCTTTGTCTTAAGCTGGACAGGAGTTACAGTGGGCCTAAGTTGACCACATGGGTCTAAAAAAACTGCTGAGGCTTGTAACTTTTAGAAAAATTATCAGATTTTTATGAAATAAAGCGTTATGAGTTAAGCTCAACATTTTTAAGGATTAATGTCCTTAGATGTGTTAAGTATCTCTCATAACTTAGAAGATATTTGACTAGACAAAAAAAAATTATTATTTCCTTGACTTTTTTAGAATTTCACGTATAACTTTTTCGTATATTGTTGGATTTCAAATTAAAAGATAGCATTAAATTTTTCACACAATTTTATACATTGTCATTATTACTATTATTATTATTATTACAAAAAGTTTACAAAATAACCAAGCTCATAAAGCCATATATGGTTAATAATTCTACTCAAAAAAAAACATAACAATAAATGTATGAATGTATATGTACAGCAACAGTAGAGTATTAAAAACAAAATGCTATATAAAATCAGGTAAATATGTAGCACAATAAAATTTAGTATCATATATTTAAAAAAAAAATATATACATATATATATAAAGATAATAACAAACAGAGAAATGCAAGAAAGTATGCAAGAAAAAATCGTATATATAAGTCCCAATTAGGCGAAAATTATTCAAAATTCAATTCAAAACGGATCAATACCAAATCGAGTTATTTTTATTGTTATTAAGGCAATTACATATAAGTCTGAAAGTAATAAAACTAAATTGTACATAAACAAAATCAAAAGGAGCCCAAAGCCATCTTAAAGAGAAATGCACCAGATTTAAAACAATTCAAGTCATTAACAAGCATTGACTTATGTGCATCGTCAAAGCAAGACCAATACTATATAAACGCCGTAAAGAATAATTAACCCTAGAAATTACACAACTAATATGTCGATCAAAATTTAGTCTACTATCAAGCCATAATCCAACGCAATAAAATTTTTCAACAAAGTCAATTTCAATGTCATCCAAGTACAGCCTCAAACCCAAAAGTGTAGTCCCAAAAAACATAGCCTTTGTCTTCCTAGCATTAATGAAAAGTTTATTGTCCCGCATCCAATCTATGATAATGGAAATAGTATAGTTCACGACTTCACTGCTAAATAAGAAAAACAAATCATAATATTTGAAGATACAATAAATAAATACATGTATTAAAAAAAACTGCATAAGCAAAAGAGAAACACATAGGAAAATCTATACAATTAAATATGTCATTAATATACATATCAAAAAGGGGCGGCCCAAGAACGGAGCCTTGTGGCACTCCACTTCTAACGGCAAAATTCCTGAGAAACTATTACCCACAGCAACATACTGGCTACTTTTATTAAGGAAGGAGGTAATCAGCCTACACGCCATCCTCGAATAGCCAAAATCACTATATAGCTTTTTAATTAAAGTTCCATGATCTACCTTGTCAAATGCCTTGGTGAGATCAATAGCCAACAGCACACAGACACGACCTTCACTGACTAATTGACGGGCCTTATCAGTAAGCCACAAAAGAAGCGATGTTGTGGGTCTACCACTTCTAAAGTCATACTGCGAGTCACTTAAGAGTGATTTTTCTTCAATAAGAGTAATAAGCTGCCTCTTAAGCAATATCTCAACAACTTTAGATAGAGCAGGAAGGATCGATATAGGATTCAAGATATCCATCTCAGTAGACGACATAGTCTTTCTAATAGGGACAATCTTTGCCAGCTTTCAATTTTCAGGAAAAGTAGAGGTAATAATAATGATATTTACAAAATGCAGAATAAATTCACCAATAACACTACGCGACAGTTTTTTGAACAAATGTATCTGACACCCAATCCTAATGTAAAATTGTTCGCTGAAACCGAATATGAAGTCAAAATTGTCGAAAGCAGAACAGTTTTTAAGATATAGCTAAATTACCGTTATTTGGGTTTTTTAAAAATATTCGTCGGTTTATATATTTTTTCTTCTTCGTTAAAATATAGTAAAATTACTAAAATAAACATACACCGCTCTTCAAAATTAGTCAAGAATTGATAGAGATACAGTGGACAAAATTTCAAACTTCATTAAAAATTCGAATGTTTTTTTGCAATTTTGCTGTTAACCAAGCAATTAAAAATTTTAAGATTTTTACAGTGGACAAAATTTTAAACTTCATTAAAAATTCGATGATTTTTTGCAATTTTGCATTAGGACATTAGCAAATACAAAAATTTTGCGCACTACAAAGTCCAGATTGGTACAAAAATTACAAAGGTACAGAAGATTTAGTGAATTGACTCACTTTTCGGTTTTATTAAATCAAAAATCCAAAAAAAGTAAATACGCAGAATTTGAAAAACGAACGCTGTAAGTGTTATAAACATTGACAGTTCACAATTTTAAATTGTTTGCTTAACGTTTTGATTCTCTTGAAACGTAGAATTCATATTACCAAAAATAAAATGCATTGTGCAAAACGTGAATTTTTTGCCAGAACAAACCGAACAAGTTTTGCTATGCTTGTGGAGTTTATTGTTTTGCGCAGCCGTCAAAATTTTGCAAGCCAATTACAAAATGCATTTTGGCTGTATTTTAAAGTCAATCCAGAAAACATTTTGAAATCTTGGACCCCAAATACTACATGCAATTGCTGCAAAACTCATTTAACTATGTGTATGTTGGGCGCAAAGTAAATATGCATTTCTTAATTTTGTATTTAAAAACTATGGGTCTTATGCAAAAAACTCAACAAAGCTTTGCAAAGCAATGTTAACTAAAGTTGTATTCTAAAATTATTATATCAAATTTTTAAAGTAGGTCCCCACGTTTGTTAAGACTACTTTAAGTTGATATTTTCAAAATGTGTATTTTGTACCTTAAATATTTTTGTTAATATAGCACATATTGATTCATGTTACGTTTGAAAATGGAGATAGAAGTGTTAGCTCTTCGCTTAGATATAATATTTCTGTCATGTAATGGAAAATATCATTAAATTATCCAACTGATTCAAAATACATGGTAAAATCCATAAAAATTAAAAAATAAATAAAATGTCAGAAGGTCATTGTTTAAATTAGGTTGCTTTACTTCAGGAAAATAAAAATTTATTTAATAAAATAAAAAAGTATTTGAATACCCGAATGAAATTGTTTTCGATTTTGTACATCATTGGTTGTTGAGCACATTGATGTTACCAGTAATTATTATTAAATCTCAAAATAATTAAAGTTGTGCTTTGCATACATGTCAACTCATTTACAAAACCAACTTCTCATATGGTTGAAGTCCAATATCCTCTTTGTCCAAAGCGGAAGCATGAGTCTGATTCAAGTGATTTTGACGACAGTAATTTAAAGGAGAAAAAAATTTAATAAAGCCTCTCACACGATCGTGGTGAGCGTTTTCACCAACAAATGCAAGAAATGGAACGTCGGTATCAAGGGGCGTATGATGAGGCGATGTTGGGCGAATATTGTTGGTTCCATGTGCGAGAGGTAGAAAATAATTAAAATATATAACAGTTTAAGCAATTTTTAATTTCATTGTTACCTATATACGAACACATATTTCTATATTTACTTGTTTTTTTATTTGATAAAAGTAGGATAGTTCAATTAATCTTCTGTAACTATATCATTTTCGCACCGATCTCTATTCTATTGAGCACAAAATGTTTCTATGAAAATAATTTATCATGTAAGTGACAAAACTTAAAAAAATTAATTATTTGGTTCAAAAAAACTAAGTTGAAAAAAGCAAAATTGCAAAAAATCATTACAATTTTTGTGTACCTTCATAGTGAATAGTCGATTAGCGGAATTTTTCTTACATTCCTACTAAACAAACAAAAAATTATACAAAAAAATATTCGTAGTACATATTATTGGTAATAGGTACATATTGACTTTAATAAATAAGCTTTATGTGCTTTGCGAATATTTTTACATAGTAGAAATAACAAAAACCAAAAAAAAACCGCAAACAAAAAAAAAACACACAAATAAAGTGCCCTTGAGGAGTACTCTATACGAGTACCTCAAAAAAAATTGTGAAGTGAGTTCAGAAGCTCTTAATGAAAATAATAGAAATAATAAATGTAATGAAAGTATTTTTTTAACGGCAAAGCCAATTTTTCGTCAGCGACCAACTTCGCTTTGTCCAATGCCAAATAGTGATTCATTAACATTACACTTGCCTAGTACTTCTTCATATAAGTCTGTAATATCATCCCCTTCAGGCTCGTGTTCATCACTTAATAAAGTTATCACTACAGATAAAAGTAGCTCAAAACCCAAGGTACAAGTCGGAATGGACAGATACATAACCGTGGTAAAGCGTGGGCTAAGCCCGAATTCTTCAAAAATTTCATCTGCTCCAAAGATGTCTAGAGATAATAGCGCATCATCTACCAATCGTCAAAGTCGTTTTTCATTATTGCAAGTCACCAACGATAAGCCCGCTGCATCATCGCAAGAGTCTTTTAAGCTACCACCTATATATTTGAGAGAAAAAAATTCTAACGCCTTTATTAAAATATTAATCTCGGCCATTGGTGAAAACGCATTTTATATTATTCCAATAAATCGTGGTAACATTGACGAAACTAAAATTTAAATATACGAAGAAAAAGGTTTCCTCAAAATAGTTACTGAATTCGAAAAGAAATAAAACAAGTTTTTATACGTACCAGCTTAAAAGTGCCAAAGTTATGCAGATCGTATTGAAGGGCATTGACTCTTATGTTAATCCCGAAGAAGTAAAAGATGCACTCATCATACATGGATTTAAAGTAAAAAATGTTACCAACATAATCAATAGGGAGAAGATCTCCAAGGCTCTATTTCGTGTTGAATTGGAGCCGAATGATATACAGCTGTAAAAAACGAGACACACTCAATTTATAGCTTAAAATACCTCTTATACCGAAAAATCACAATTGCAGAGCCACATAAGCGATCAGGTCCCGTACAGTGCCATAATTGCCAAGAATATGGCCATACAAAAACTTACTGTAAATTACCCACTGTTTGTGTTGTGTGCGGCGAATTACACGGCACTGCTAGTTGCAATAAGACAAAAGATCAAAGTGATAAAAAACGCAGTAATTGTGGAGGTAATCGCACCGCTAACTTTTGTCTTTTGTCAAACAGACTATGGTGCAAAAACCTAAATTAGCTCCATCTCAATCAGCAAACTCTTACTCCGACACTTTTGCGCAAATGAGCCAACCATTTACTTCCCGTGTATCGTATGCCGATGCTGCTAAAACAAATTCTAATCCCGCACAAAATGTTCCAACTCCAAATAATTCAACGAATGCAAACTCAAGCTTTAACTTTAGTCGCCTTGAACCTACTATTGACAATTTGGTGCAAACTATAAATAATTTTACAACAAATATGACTACCATGATGCAAGAAATGCTGAGAATGCAGAATTCTCTGCTTCAAGCATTAATTAACAAGCCATGAACACGTTAAAAATATGTTTTTGGAACGCAAACGGCATTCGCCAACATAAAAATGAACTTAAGCACTTCCTTACGGAAAAAAAAAATTTTGATGTAATGTTTGTCTCTGAGACACATTTGACTTCGAAAAGCTTTTTCAAAATAAATGGCTACACTATGTATGATACAAAGGACCCTAGAGGGAGAGCATGCGGTGGATCTGCAATTCTAATTAAGTCAAGACTCGAGCACTATATCCTTGACAACGTTAGTGAAGAATATATGCAAGCTACGAATATTTTTGTAGAACATTTTTGTTCTAATTTCGTGATATCATCAATTTGCTCACCTCCCAGATTTTCAGTTACCGAAGATCAGTATGACAAGTTCTACAAATCGCTTGGATCTTGTTTCGTGGCAGCTGGAGACTACAATGCAAAGCATACGTACTGAGGGTCGCGCCTTGTAACACCTAGAGGTCGAGCTTTGTTTAATACAATTTCAAAAATGGGCTTAGATGTTATTTCGAGTGGGGAGCCCACTTACTGGCCTACTGACGTACGAAAAATTCCGGATGTTATTCTATATATATATATATATATATATATATTTCTAGGGATTTAATTAATGTTGAAACTTCTCTAGATCTCTCCTCCGATAACTCACCCACTGTCGTTACAATTTGTAACCCACTAAGAAGTGACTTACCTCACCCATATATGAAGATGATCAATCGTGTTAATTGGCTGGGATTCAAAAAATATCTAAGTAGTCATTGCACGGAAAATATTACGCTAAGAACACCCAATGATATTGAAATTAACATTGACAATCTTAACGAAAATATTAGGCTGCTGAACATGCCACTACCCCCCATCCGCAAACTGGGTTTAACAGAATTTGTTCTACAGATATTGAACGTCTCGTACGTTAAAAAAGAAGAGATAGAAGAGAATGGCAACAGCACAGATCACCCCAACATAAACTCAGACTTAAAGAATGTTCTAAACGACTTCAAGAGTTGCTTGAATCTGAAAAAACTGCATCTCTTAAAAATTATTTAGAAGGCCTTGATGTCACACCAACATCTAATTACTCTTTGTGGCGCGCTGCTAGAAAGCTTAAAACACCAGTTGAGTTTAAGCCACCTCTGCGCACATCTACCGGAGGACGGGCAAGAAGCGATACGGAAAAATGTAAAATATTTGCTGAGCATTTAAAATCCGTATTTACCCCAAATACATGTACTGATGTTGCTGATTTGCCGAGTGTAGTTGCTCTACCGCCTCGATCCTTAAAGTTTAAGATGCGTGATGTACATAAAGAAATTGCTGAACTCAAGCCATAGAAAGCTCCAGGTATTGATGGAATTAGTAACAAGATGCTGATGAACTTGCCGCATATTGCAATAAGAATCTTGCTGTTTATTTCTAATGCCATATTACGACTGGAGTATTATCCACAACTCTGGAAGCTTGAAAAAGTCAAAATGATTCCATAGCCGGGCAAAGATCTTACTAAAGCTGTCATATAGGCCAATAAGTTTGCTGTCAACTATGTCAAAACTCTTCAAAAAACTGCTCATGACAAAATTGCCCCAATTTTAACTGATAGTGGGTGCATACCAGACCATCAATTTGGTTTTAGAAGTCAACATAGCACCATTGAACAAATTCATAGATCGGTGCAATGTATAAGAAGAACATTTGAAGAAAAGAAGTATTGTTCTGCCCTGTTTATTGACGTTTCTCAGGCATTTGATAAAGTGTGGCATGAAGTCCTAATTTAATAATTAAAGTTGAAATCATATCTACCAATAAATTTTCTGAATGTATTAGAAAGTTACATTATTACCTGAAAGTTCACGGTTGTGGAAGGAGATTTCATGATGGCCGAATTCATGAGATGGCCGAATCTATATCATCCGGTGTGCCGCAGGGGAGCATACTGGGGCCAGTTTTGTATATGATCTATACTTGTGATATTCCTTTGAGCAGCAATATCCATACATCTACGTTTGCCGATGATATAGCCTGCCTCAGTATGCATGAAAACCCTCACGAGGCTTCCCGATATCTACAAAAACATATTACACAATTGGAAATGTGGTTGAACTTATGGAGAATTAAGGTAAATGAACAAAAGTGTGTCCATATAACGTTTACACTTAGAAGAGATACTTGTTCCCCCATTCGAATGAACAATCAAAATATTCCTCAACATTACCAAGTGAAATACCTTGGTATACACCTTGATCGAAGGCTTATATAGAAACATCATATTGAATTTAAGCTAACTCAGATGAAACTTAAGTTATCTCAAATACATTGGTTGAGTGGCCGAAATTCAACACTTAGCCTGGACTGCAAACTTTTAATATACAAGTCACTTTTGAAGCCCATTTGGTGTTACGGTATCCAGTTATGTTGCACTGCTTTAGCTTCCAATGTGGAGAGAATCCAACGAAGGCAAAACAAAATTTTACGGTTAATAACATCGGCTCCATGGTACATCAAAAATTTATTGTAATTGAAGAAATTTGCAAAATACGCAGGCAAAATTTTAACAAAACTCGAGTTACATCCTAATTCGCTTGCTCGTAATATTTTGAACTTTACTGGAAACATCCGCCTAATAAAGACGGACACAAAGGCTCTAATACTCAACACTCCAGATGGGATTTCTTGAAAATACTCTTTTTTTCTTCTTTTATTTTTTTATTATCACTACTTATGTATCATTTATAACTATCACTAAGTTTATGTCCGACAGTGGTCGGTCCTAATAATTATATTTAAGATTTGAATATTTGAATTTGAATAGAATAAATAATAAATTCAGTGAAGTGCGACTTTGACCCGCGCACGAAGGGTTCCATACGAGCACGAGATATGTAATTCAATACGAACAATATAAACTATAGTTTTGGCATTTTTTTCGTTTTTGGGTTTTTTCGGTTTTAAGCGTTTTTTTAGTTTTGGGGTTTTTTGAATTTATTGGCGCTTTCTGAGTTTTGGCACTTTTTTCACGTTTTGGCGATTTTTTTTGGTTTTTGAAGTTTTTTTAATTTTGGCAGTTTTTATTATTTTGGCGTTTTTTATTTTGGCGATTTTTTTATTTTTGAGTTTTTTTTTAATTTTGGCGTTTTTTTCATGATTTTTTTTGGTTATGGCGATTTTTTTAGTTTTGGCACTTTTTTTTCGTTTTGAGAATTTTTTTTCTGTTTTTGGCGTTTTTTTTTATTGATTTGGCGATTTTTTTTAAATTTTTGGCGAATTTTTCAGGTTTTGGCGATTTTTTTCGGTTTGGCGATTTTATAATTTTCGGATTTTTTAGTTTTACCGTTTTAGAAAATTTCAAGAGTTTACCTCTTACGGTCTCCAAGATATAGCAAGTTGTCAAAATTACATAGTCAAAATTGCATTAACTGATGGACCACCCTTTAATTAAAATTTTTTAATATTTTAATATTTATTGTTGTATTATTATTATTCTAATTCTCATGTATTTGTTGTTGTAGTGGCCAAGGTTCTACATACTCTGTCCAAATTTCAGGTCCGTAGCTCTTACGGTTCCTGAGAAAATACCGTGTCACGGATAGACGGACAGCGTAGCGAAAACAATAGGGTCCCTTTTTTTACCTTTGGTGTGCGGAACCCTAAAAAAGGAATGAAATTTTTTTTTTTTGTGAAATTTGAACATTGTTCCACTGTAGTTCAGTCATTTCTTAATAAATTTTTAAAACCAAACCATGGTTGCTTTAATAATTTTATTTTCTTTCAAGTAAAAAAAAAGAATTAAAAATCTATATATATAGTAATACTTACCAATCAAATAACTTATTAAAGTGATGTCTTAAAAAAAACCAAATAATGGTAATTTTGCAATATCTTGAAATCTGTTCTACTTTTGACCATTTTGACTTCAAATTCGGATTTAGTGAAAAATTCTACATTAAGATCATGTGTCAAATTTATTTGGTCACGACTTTCTTGAAATTTTGTTACGTAGTGTAATCGGAAAAAATAATTTCAAGTATTTGACAGTGATTCCATCACAACCCACAGCGTTCGACGAAATAGACATTAAAGCTTCAGATAACTCTCCAAGATCAACTGCCCGGAAAGAAAACCTACCAACACATATATCTTCATTAGAAGGAAAATAGTCCGCTGTATCCTCACATTGATTTGAAGCAAAGTAGTTGTTCAAACTTTCAACGTTAACAGGATCTAAGTCATAATCATTTGAGTCACCCAACCCATTAGCAGAGAGCATATTCCATATTTTCTTAAACCTACAGTATTCGGCATGTAAAAATACGCATGCATATGTAGCTCTGACGTAATTTTGACGTCATCATGAAGCTACATTGGCTATATGCCGTGTACTACCAATACATGCAAATTGAGAAATTTACATTTACTCATGTGCTGTCTCTGGAATTGTGTCATATTTTGATTTTGGAACAAAAATACTATAAATATTTTACGACATGTAGCAGCTACAAATAATTAAAAAACCAACCAACATGCTGAAAATTCTCGTGATGTCATATTCACATGTGCATGTGGATTTTTACATGCCGTGTACTGTAGACTTTAGACGACATACCATGAAACTTTTCAAAATGTGCCCTGCGCTTAGCATTACTCATAACTGTCTTAGCACGATTTCTCAGACGGCAGAAAACCTTCCACATACCATCAGCCCTATCTCTCAGATAGCAACGATACGTAATATCACGAATTGACAGGCTGTACTGTACATCATCTGAGTTAATCCATGAATTGCTGATAACATGGCCACCCCTGACTCTTTTCAGAGGCACCACAGAATGCATTGTTCATAAAGCTTCATATAAAATCCTTGCTTGCTCATTAACATCTTCGGCCCTAAATATAGAATCGCAATTGCACCTGGAAAACGTTTCCATCAATAAAGACATATCTACATTATTATTGTCAAAATATTCAACATATTCAATAGGGTTGGTTAACCATATTAAAATCAAGAGAAAAGTAAATAAAGGCATGACGGGAAATAATCGGAATTTGTAGTTGCCCAGACAGACAGACTGACATTGACGAAAACAGTAGAAACCCTGCAGTCAAAACTGGGTCCAGATGTCTCTACCAACACTAAAATTCTAGTAGTAGTTACATTGTCTACAATTTCTCTTCTATTCGTCAGTATAAAAGAGAGAGAGGAAACAGATGTGTTGTACTTTTGGTCGATTTTTCAACAATTTGTCAACATAAGTAAATTTGTATGTACTTAAGGTAGAGAAATGTATCAGTAAATGTCTGGTTGGTATATCTCCATGTTCCCATAAGAACTATGTAGTCACTACTAAGTCAATTGTTTTAGTGTTACTAGTAGATTTTCAATGACAAGCACAGGCTAAATGTCTAATGCACTAAGTATTCTATGGGGAATAATTGTAGAGTAGTAGGGGTGACAAAGTCAAAACCGACTCAGTACATTTTCACAATCGACATTGCCTTCAGGGAAATAATCAATCAACGGCGTACTACCAGATTACACACATAGGTGAGTAGGCAAAAAGTTATGATGACATACTAATTCATCCTGTTAAACATTCCCCTCAAGTTATAAGCACTCAACGTATTAAACAAATTTCCATTAAAATAACCCATAATAACAATTTCTGAATATCTCACTAATAAATTAGAAGCGTCTTCTTCAAAAATTTGAAAATAGTCTTCATTACCATGTTGAACATAAAACAACACCCATCAAAATCTTGCGACCAAGACCAAGACTATTAATATCAATAAACAAAGATTCAGCAGCACCATAATTAGTACTCTGATGTATTATCCTAAACTTAATCCCTTTAGCAACAAAAACGAAACACCACCACCAAGGCGATTAAGCCTATCATTTCGATACAAAACATAAGCAGGAAAAGAGACCGCACTTGAAAAAATACCCTCTTTTAGCCAAGTTTCAGTAATTCCCAAAACTCCAAACAAGCCATTGCCTAAAACACCCGTTAATTCATCGAGCTTGGTAGTGGAGTTCCCAATTTGGAAACTTTGAATAATCTAATATTTTAATATGTTAAATAAAAAAAGTAAAAAGCCTGATTAATATCTGCATTGCTGAAATCAGGAAAAGGCTAAGAACTCAAAATTTTAAAATTTTCCTAAAAAAGGCACGTTTTTTAGGACAAAGTTGTTCATAATTGTAAATTTTGTGAAAAACTTTGTTTAACACAAGCACTTTTAAACCACATAGCGCTAAAGACAATATATTCGGAATGTGCTAAAAGCCAATTATTTTTTATTTTGTCATGCACCCTACATTCAGCAGTGTCCGAAAATCTATTTTTAAAATATTTTTTGTATATAAGCGCTTATAAAAAGTTTTGACGGCAGATTTTGAAACATTTAATAATGTAGATAGATAGTTTTCAACATGTTTAACTAAAATTTTAGAGAGCCTTTTCATAAATGCGGACATACCCGCAGATTTTCTGAAAAAAGTAAAAATTTGGTCAAATAATGGTTTTGTACCATAGATAAAATAATTTTCTTTTCTTATAGTGGCCTTTTTGACTTCTATATGAGTCTTTTTACTTCGCCTGAAAAAGTTATTCGTATTTTACAACTAAAAATTTTTCTTAACATTTTTCGGTATTTTTGTAGTTTTAGTGAACTATGTATGGTATCTGCTGCTTTTGAAAAAGTTGTTTTTAGGGAAAGGATTTTCATGCATTTAAAATCACGTTTTATGTACATAAAATATGCAGTAAAAAAATATAAAAATATGCATTTAAAAATAATAAAATATGCATTTTCAAATTTTTTTTCAACATTTTATAACATTAGAAACTTAAAAAAATCAGCTTCATTGCTTTCTTAGCATACATTATGACATTAAAAACTTTCAAAAACATAAAAAGCTCAGCTTCAATGCTTTTTTAACAAATATTTTGTCAAATCATATGGAATACAAAATACGAGTAAAGTTCAGTCCAACTTTTATTTACGTACATTAATGAATAAATGTTTCTTTTTAAAAGGTAAATCTTAGACGATTTTTTCTGAAAAAAATTTTATGTAATAAAAATTTAATTATTGGTGCGCGTTTAAATCCTGCTGTTTTGTTTGTGGAATATCCAGTTTCTAAGTTTTCGTTGTTAGAACTATATATAACAAGTTGTATCTTGTTGCATATATTTTAATTTATTTTTTACCGCATCTTCAATTAATTAAACTTACTATGTGTGCACAAATATCAATTTATGCAGAAGGCTGTCGATACCATATTTCTATTAATAAAATGAAAGAAATTTTAAAGTAAAAAAACTTGCCCCCATATGCAAAAAATAACGTGTGCTTCAAGTGTACGTTAAAACCAGTTTTTGTATGAAAAATTTTATTTTAACGTACACTTCCAGCACTCGTTATTTTTTTTTGTTTGCTAATGGGGAAAAGTTTTTTGACAAAAATTTCTTTAATTTTATTAATAGAAATATAGTATCCGACTGCCTTCTGCCACGTCCCCCATCTAGTTACTGTAGAATGTATCCGTATCGTATCACTGGATATTTTTCATTACAGGCTGAAACACTCAAAGAAGATTTCAAAAACACATCCACATGACATTAATGCGGTTTAAAAGGGCTATTATACCATGCTCTTGTTTCTTCTTTAATTTTCAATGGTATTGATATTTTTGACTTAAGCCAAGGTATTGAACTTGGAGTCCTACGGTGTTTTTGAATATCGGTTCATATCGCAAAAAAAGGATCGTAAATTTTTCTCGTTTTCTCCTTTTTGTTCTTAAGCTAAGTCTAGACGATATGTTGAATCAGCATATTTATGGTGAAAAATTTGTTACCAGTGCCAACATATCGTGTAGACACAAAATTTTTTTTAAATATACGTATGCTTAACTACATATGAAGGGCATCTGTTGCCAACAAACGTTTGTTCAAGATTATAGCATATCGTGTAGGCACCATATTTTTACTTTGTAACAAATTTTCTATGTATGCTGTCATATATGTTATTTGTTGAAAAGCCTATTTAAGCTTTTCAGCATACGACAAATTTGATAGCAAATAGAATTGATACTTTAACGCTACTCATGTATGTAGTGTGGCCCGATTTGTACTTTTTTCTCTTAAATTCGGCAATTTACTGCATATTAAACCTATGGTAGCATTGATTAAAACGAAACGGTAAATGTGATAAATATACTGCATAAATGTTATGGTGGATCCGGTTGAGTAAAAAATAAGGGAAATTAAAATTTCATAAACAAAAATTCAGGCGATTCTGAAGAATATAATCACTCTTATTCCAGCTTCCTTCCAATTTTGCAACTTCTCGCGAATTTTTTAAAATTTCCTAATAAAAGAAACTTTTTGCATGCTATCAGCTTCCTAAGAGTTTTGCCGATTTAAAAAAAATAAAATAATAATTTCTCACATGAAATGTGAAACACAAAATTCCATCGTTTCTCGATATGCGAGAAAAAAGTGTTTCTGTATTTGAATGCGAGAACAGACAAGACTGATTCTGCTTTTACTGGAATATTTCCAGTAATCGAGTGTCAAATGAATACAAAATGTCACAAAAATATTATTTCAATAACAAAAAGCAAAATAATTTATAAGAAAAAGAAAATAAAGTAATGAGCATGAATATAAAGCGAATGTAAAGTGCTTGAAATAAGTTTTTTTTTATCAAATGTCTCTACATAAGAAAACTACAGAAAATATATTATAAATAAACATAATCATATCGACTCGTTAATAATAATTTTAGTACAACAATTCAATGCACATATTTTCAACTAGTTTATTTTTCATATTTTTACACATACTTAAAAATTCATATGTTTTTGTACATATTTGGTTCTCGCACCAATTTAAAATGCGAGTTGCTTTGACAGCTCTTGCGAGAAACTTTTCACAAAATATTGTTACAGAGACACTTTTTCTCACATACTTCTAATAATTGCTGGAAATTTATTTAAATGACAGAAAGTTCTCGCAAAGTAAACATACAGAAACACTTATGCGAGAAAATCCATTTTGTGTTTCAATTTACACTGTTTTTGTTACGATTCCCTCGTTTCATGCGGGAAATGTTACGATGCAAGAAATACATAAACGAGCTACAGAATACGAAATTCAACATATTGAATAGACACAAAAATTGTATGCTAACTCATATGTTGCATTATCATTTGCTGACATATGTTCACTTTAAAAAATGTGGTACTTTCAGCATACTGTGTAGATGACTAACATATATGTATATATGCTGACAGCAGGATTTGTTGTTATTTTTAAGCATATGAATGTAAGCATATATTTGCTGACTCAACATATCGTCTAGACTTAGCTTTACACAGTCGTAAAAACTGCAGCTCTTATTTACTTTACAACTAGTAAAAAAAACCCATAACTTGATTTAACGCATGAAAAAACTAAAAAGTGTATTAAAAATATACATCTATGATGAAATATGCAAAAATATGTATTTATTATAAAATATGCACTAACAAATCGATGCCATTTTGTCGCAAATTTGTTGATTCGCAAAGATATTTTATTTACGTTGATCTACGACCAACGACAGAAAACATGTATTTACAATCCTTTCCCTAGTCATAAGGCTTTAAAGTAGTCATTATGAAACAGTAAGCTCTGTTTTATATTTCATGCGAGACAAATGTGGAATCACAGCATTGTTGTTGCAAATAAGTATTTATAACAATGATATGTAAAACACACAATAAATATGGAAAACGGTTAATTTTAAGCTAACATTTTCTTCTCGTGCATTGGTTTCTGCTCAAGTAATATATTTTCTGTAATCGTCTCCGTCAATATGTTGCTTTGTATTATAGAAATGATATAAGTACATAAATTTAATATTTTGATTTAAGATATATGCATTTGAGTTTTATATTACTCTTTACCACCAAGTAACTAAAAAATTTTAAAACCGTTGAAGATTAATGAAAGTCGTACATCGGTAAATTCCAGAAAATTTACTTCCATCCATATTTCACAAATAAATCATAATTTTTTAATAATAAATTTTTGATACAGTTCGATATTTATAATGAAGGGAGTTTATCCGATTATTGATACAATCGCTGATGCTTGTTTTACCCTGGTTAGGAATACTGTTCTTGTTCGTGGAAATATTTTCTAAAATATTTAAATACATGAAATATATTTTGAATCTTTAATTAACAGAGGGTTAAATCCAATTTTTGATATGTCAATCTATTGAAAAATAAAAATATTAATATCCTTTAAATTCTTAAAATAAAACGCCATGTATATGAATGATTTCTACTGAACAATAAAAAATAGGTACTCCTCCTTATTTATGGGAAAAATTACTTTTTTTGTTGATTTTTTACAATAAATTATTATTGTCATGTGCCTTTCTGCACATGATAACCATTATTATCAATAAATACAAACAGAACTTTTTTGTTTATTACTATTACAAAAAGTTTGTTATAACTGTTCCAAGAATAGCACTGTTAATATTAATTATATACTGTACTATAACAAACGCTTTTATGAAACTAAAATAACTGTTTACTTTCTTTTGACGCTCACAGTATGTAGTATAAATATGTATGTAATGGTGAGTACACATCTTTCATATTTTGTGTCATTGTGTCGTCATTATGCGGTGTGTTATTCATATAAACGTATTGTGAACGAATTTTTATAAGGATAGTAATGCCACACAACGAAAAAAAATTGGTATTGACAAACATTGCAACTAGGTCATTATTGCGATGTCACAAAATGCATATGTCCGCTTTTACAATTAAGAAATTGAAGAACAAAAATTCTTTTTGAAATAACCTAAACCTTTTACAATTACGAAATTAATAGTCAGACCGAAAATGTATAGTTTGTTTGCTTCTTCGCGTTTGCTACTAACATACCACATAAGCGATCTTAATTCACCAGCTGACATATCTCCTTTGCTGCCAAATCAAGCAAATCGTTAGGACATATTCAGAGCAAGGCGAATTCATTAACAGGTGACCTTATCAGCCCGGCTGATTATCATCTGTTGATGCAAAATTGAGCAATTTGAACCAAAATGTCAAAATTTGCTCAGAAATCTTTTGACAGATTGGTTTTGTAGCATAGCAAACTACATGTTGTTTTTTGTGTTGTAAAATTGTTGTACTGATAAGGTTACCTGATACTGAATTCGCCTTGATTCAGACAGCATGTAATTTTACACCTACAAATATACAAGGCGAAAACGCATAGTTGGAAATCGAGACCACCTGGTATCAATCAATTCGCCTTGTCACATACACTTGCACATAAATACATACATACATATACCTTGATACACATCAAGTAGGCATACAACCCCTGAAAACAGAAAAATTATGTAGAGCAACAAGAATAAATTGCGAAATGAGAAACAAAAGATGTCTGGGTACAGAGGTTCGTGTGTTGCACACTATACTCTTCAACATCTCACCGCAGAATACACAGAGGTGAAGATAGTGACAGGAAAATAAAGCTCCAATAAATTTTTTTTAAATTCGCGGAAAAAAGAGAAAAATATAGTGCATTTGATATTATAGTGTATTACTACTTAAGGGCCACTCAGACTATAATACACGTATTAATACTTTTGACGAAAATGCATCCCTGGTCTTATATTTGTTTCAAAAATTAAAAAAAAAAAAACAATAACAACTCTACATGTCAGAGCTGCATTTTCCACAAAAGTATTAATACCTGAATAATAGTCTGAACGGGGCATTACCAATTAACACAGGTAATAAAATGCGTTGTAATATTACTGCACTAGAAAGAATAATCAAAACAAACACGCCGACAAGATTTGAGGGAAAACGAGACAAACTGAAAAATATCCTTATTTTCCGTCTTGTGACCAGTGATAAATTTACGTATAGTACCGGGCCTAGGGCGGCAAAATTTTAAGAACCCTTAGATTTAACGTTTTAAATAGTTTGAAATTGATAATTTTTGTGAATTACTTTTGCTTTATATCAATGAATAGATTTAAATGATATTATTCTAAAGCACTTGAGTAGACCATTGTGCATTGTTGAGATTTAACTACAGTTCTACTAAAGCTGGAGGTCCATACCATCCGTTCTTTGCATATGCGTTTCTGTACGTTCTCCGATTCTAAATTCAAGTTACATGCAATACTTCTTAAGTCATAATTGACTTTTAAAAGAATTTCTGGAATTAATTGATTTAATGCACATAGTATTTTGTAATAAAAATAATACATACTATTTTTCACAGCTGAAATAAGATTCTTTTCCATTGCACTTTTTTAAATAAACACAATTGAGGTGACAGTCAGTATGTAAATGTTAGTATGTAAAATTAATTGATAAGTTATATAAAAATTAAATTAATTATTTTATTAATTGATAAGTTAATGGAAATTTTGTTCATGAAAGAACTATGTTAAAAATTCATATTAATGTATTTAAGTCTTAAATATACATATGTGTGTAGTTGTAAACTTTATTACCAAAGCAGTTTCTTTTACTAAAAACTGTTTTAATGCAAAAAAAGAGAAAATTTTAATTCACCACACTAACATTTGGCTCTCAAAAACAACTCAAAAACAACCTTTTCTCATGATGCATGCGACGGATACAAAAGTATAAAGTAAACCTATTTTATCCGTTCCATGCGGCTATACGTTCTTTGCGTTTTGTTCTGTAACTTGTCACTTACAATTACCTTGATTCTACTTTTTGACACATGCATAAAACGCAACTACGCATTCAACGGATGGTATGGACCTTATGCTTAAGTGTAACCAGAGGAGTTAGGAGGTATTGAGAAGCTTCTGATTTGTTTAATTGCGTTTGCTTCTGATTACGTTTCTGCTTCTAAATGTAAATCAGCATTGCCCAAGCCCTTAGTGTGCATTTGTGCATTTGTTTTTGTAAAAGCTCTTAGCTTTAGGCTGTGTGTTTTAATACACACATAAATACATTACTCAGCACTACCCTGCAGGAGATCGAACTAGTGTCCAACTAGTATTTTACTTGTACAGAAATCGCAAGAGATGTGCACGTGAGCGTTATTTGACTCACGACACGCACGCTCACGCAGTAAAATATATAACTCACGCACGAATGATCTTGAAAATTTTCACGATCACGCACTCTCACGAACAAAATATTCTTAATCACGCACGGGTGGTTTACAATATATCACGATCACGCACGCTCACGAAAAAGTATGTAATCCAATTTGTAAATTTTTTGGGTTGAAAAATAGGTTCTTACATATAAATATGTAGGTATGTACATATGTATAAATGTACATATTTATGAATGCACGTGTATATGTAAAATTTACATTGCACAGTGGGCACTTTTACAAAATAAATGGTAATAAATCTGGAACTCTAAACTATTGATTGGATTTGTATGAAACTTCTAACATCCAGTAGAGGAGGACGTAGGCTTTATAACACGTGTCATGACAGCCTTCTAGTTTGAGGTGGGGAGGAGTTGCAGTGGGCCAAAGTTGACCACTTGGCACTCAAACAAATTATGCAATTTTTACCGGATAAAGCGATTTGATCTAAGCTTAAAATTCTAAGAAAATATTACGCCTGTTACTTTATTTATTTATTTATGAATTAAGAATCAAGCCATTAATATCAAATATTTTTATTTTAGTTTATTATTAATATCTGCATTCGCGAAATCGGGAAAAAGCTAAGAAATCAAAATATTCAAATTTCCCTGAAAAATGCCTGTTTTTTTAAAGTATCTTAATTTTTTATTTATATTTTATAAAAAACTTTGTTTAACACATTACTTTTTAACCACATATCAGTAAAGACAGCGCATTAAGAATGTGCTTAGAGCCAATTATTTTGTATTTTGGACATGTATAATACATTCAGTAATGTTTGAAAATGGTCAATTTTAAAAATATTTTTTGTGATTAAGCGCTTACAAAAATTCGTGACGGTAGATTTTGAAAACTACAACTACCCCATTTTATTATGTAGATAGTTTTAAACATTTTGAACTAAAATTAAAATAATTTTATTAAAATATATATTATATATATATTAAATATAATTTTATTTATATTAAAATAATTTTATTTTCCTAAATTGGTATTTTTGAATTTCATATGAGTCTGTTTAATACGCCTGAAAAAAATTATAACAATATAATTTAAGTACTCGAGATATTCCGATTGTCGGGTGCAATTCAAAAAATATATAGAATGCACCTAACTTTTTTCCCTTTATTCACACATTGGCTGTTTAGAATTGTTGTGATTTCTAAAGTCTACCTACCTGAATGGAAAAACAAAACTAAATCTGGAATATTAGGCTCAGTTTACATCTGACATTTCTTGTGTGTCATTTGCCCAAAAAAACGTAACCAACTAATTACTAATGAGAAACTGTTTGATTCAGACATATATTTACTGATTTAAACAGTTTGCAACCATTTTGGGTTCTATAAAATTGTCTATTAATTATGTATGAAACTGTTTAACTTAATAAATACATGTCTGAATTAAATAGTTTTTCATTAGTAATTAGTTGGTTACGCTTTTTTACGCTTGTGTGGCATTTGGCACACAGATGTAAACCTGGCCTTATACAATAAGTACATATGTTATGTACAATTTTCGCAATAAAAAATATTTCTGGTAATTAATGCTAATAACAGGTAGCATTTAACGAATAACGAAACACATTTATTAATGGATATAAAAAAAGGTTTTCGTCTATTACTTTACAGCAGTATCGGGATGTGCTACCTGATTATACTAATGCTGGGTTTTTATAAGTTTCTAATCCTACTACGCTTATTTTGCTTTTGTGATTTTCAAAAATATTATTATTTGTGAATTCTCAAATAATTTTTGAAAGTCTGTGCATAAGATAAGATGTTTGTGCAACAATGAAATGCATATAGACAATGCTTAACCACTAGCAATTAAATTTAAAATTAAAACGTTCATAGTTATTATTATAAAATAATTTATTTCAAAAGATTCCTTAGTTTCATATGTAACTATGCATGAATGACATCTCGTGAGAGCGTGAAAATTCTTGCTTGATTCTTAAAAATAGCTAATACACGATCACGCACTAGTAGTTTTTTTAAGTCACGCTCACGCGTGATTAATTATAAATTTGGTTACGAAGATAAAATCACAACATTTGCACATCTCTAGAAATCACCAGTACTAGTTCCCAACTGTAAACTTTCCTATACCATCTTAAAGCACCCCATAGACGATTCAATTCATTTTTCAATTGAGTCGGTTGTTGTCCAAATCAAAGCGTTTATGACTTTGTCAATTGATTAGTTTGGCAGTTGTCGAGTTGGTTGAAGAAAAATCAAAAGATTTTGATTGAATGAAAATCTTTCAATTCAGTTTATGAAGTGTGCGGCCAAGAATAAATTCAATTGAAAGACTCAATTAAAAATTAAATTGAAACGTGTATGGGGTGCTTAATGCTCAAATTAGCATTAGCATTGGGTACTTAAGCTAAAATTCGTGATTATTTTGTTTTATTTATCAAAATACAAAAAGGTAATTTATAATTTTTTAATTATAATTAATTAATTGAATTTGAAATTTATTTGCTTCAAGAACTATTTGAAAGTCTGTGCATAAGATAAGAGGTTTTTGACTATTCAAAATGTGTGGTTGAAGTCTACTGATGATTTGTTACAGCAACAATGAAATGCATATAGACCAAGCTGAACCACCAGCAAATAAATTTCAAATTAAAATATAATTATGACAATATGTCGAATAATGAATTTCTTAAATATTAATTAATTGATTGATTAAATTTTAATTAATAATTCTATGATACCAATTTTCATGCAGTGCAAGGGCTGTTTTAGACAGCCAAAACTTACTTTGCAATGCGGTATCTTGGAACTACTTCATATACTAGTACTCATCAGTACTAATAATTTTACACAAAAACTTTAACCCTTTTTGCACAAGTTCTTGCTATTCTAGTAATTATACTAGTAGCTTTTAGACAATTGACGTCTATTCTCCTGCAGGGTAGCAATACAAAATACACGAACAACTTTGTCTTATTAGTTTTTTGACGTTCTTGTGTTGGTTTTTATAGCAAAAAATATTGAATTTTTATAAATAAAAATAAAAATTCAATATTTTTTACTAAAGTTGAGAACTTCAGCAGTCGATACGTTGTCGGTTTGAGTGACTCCCTTAAATAAATTCGGACGTTGAATTTTTGTTTTTTACTAGACATGTTCAGATTATATTGCCAAATGCTGTTAGCAAAAAATTAGGAGTCCCTATTACTTATTCTGAATATATTAAAAAAAACATTTTACTTTATTTATGCAAAAAATTATTTAGTGGACTCCTACATATGGCTACATTATTGCCATATGTAGTTTATACCTTTCACTAGGTCTGAATTAGCAGTTGGCCAAAAAATTATAACACGGAGCCTAGGGCGACATCAAACATAAATCCGCCACTGCCTGTGACATCTCTGTATACTTTGTGCTCCATTAAACTTCGTCAATTTCTCAATTGTAAAAGGGGACATAAGTCTAGTCTTGTGTGTACTCGTTATAACGTGGTATGTTATATGTTTGCGGCTACTGTCCGCAGCAAACCAATAACATCCCGACCATAAGTAAATATTCAATAAGACGTGCCATAACCATAGAAAACAGCTGTTCGAACCAAACTCACGTACACATTTATTTGCCTGTGGGGAAGAAATTTAATTTTTTTGATGTGCCAAATGATATCTTTATTGACAATGTAAAATTTTGACAAATTCGCTTAAGCATAGAATGAAGCTGATGAAACAATTGCTGTAGCGGCGAAGCAAAAAATTTTACTACAAGCCACCGGCTACCAATATGCTTGCAACAGAAAATTATGTATCTTTACATATCATGAAATCCACAGAAAAGTCAACCGCAGTTAAAAATTAAAAAAAAGTGTTATTTTCATTGAACTGAATTTTTTTCGTTTCCAATAGAAGATACAAATAAAGATTTAAAATCAATTTGGATTGCATTTTATTTATTACCTTGTTCGAAACGAATGAGTACATATCACAAACGTACCGTGTAATTGTGCGTGACAGAATTAACATGTCCGTGACGATTCGCAGAAATCTAAAATATAAACTGACATCATAGTTTCAGAGTAATTTTTGTAGCGCGTCGGTACGCAACATTTCGCTTTATATCAACGAAAATAAAAACTCGTTTCATAAACACTTTACACATTTTAAAAACGGGTACAAAATTGAATAGTTAGAACCTAAATGTACTTACGTAATAAAAACCTTCTTTAAAAAAATCAGCTATAATTATACGCACGCCGTAACAGTGCGTCACATGGATTTCATGATATGTGATTATGGTGACCATATTTTTCAGCAAAATTTAGAAATGTAATAAAAATTAAATCAAGGCGCATAAATAAGGTGACTGGATTAAGTCAGGTGACTGATGTATGTTAGCCAAGCCAAATTCGGGGATTGTGGGCATAATCCTAAAAATATGTTCTTATTTGATTTATATTAATTTTTTATGGTGTTCGACATTTCCTGCAAGAAACATACATACACTTTGATCATTTTATCCTGTATTGAAAAATCTGATGATAATTTATACCAACAAAATTCAAGTGATTTTGCTGTGATAATTACACTGGTCTACAAATTTGGAAAAAATATTAACTGCAGAAACGAAGCATTATTTTTAACTAATCTTGTTCATTTTTTATCTCGTGCTATCAATACTGTAAAAAAGTCAATACTGACACTTCAATTTACAATTGTTAATAAGACTGAAGCTATTTTTCCTTTGTTTGTCGTGAATATTTGGTTGGAAAAAAAGGATATGCAATATCAGAATCATTATACATATTTAAATTATATTTGCTTTGCTGTCAGATACTTGAACAAACCGTGGAGAAGTACAACATTTTGCAATAGTTGAAGAACTTTTTTATACAGGTGGTCAAATGGCAAAATCTATTTAAATTTCTCAATTCCAGTATTTTGGAGAGAGTCAAGCAACCACCCAACCCATTGTTACTTCTGTTTAACAAAAGTTGCTGGATTCAATATGAAAAATATTACTTAAGCGAATGTCGCATTGAATTCCAATCCAGTTAATGGATCATTTAGTGAAGCAGTCATTTCCTAAGCGACGAAAAAGAGGAGCGTGCTCAACAAGATTTACTGAAAATTTAAAAAATTATCAAGGATTTTGGAACAAAAGCATGCTGGGAGACAAGTGCTGCGCTCTAATACGTGAAACCTAACCAACAAAACACAAACGTCGCGACATTTAAATAACGCCATTCACTTTGAAAATTCATGGATTTTTAAATAAACTAACGGCCTGGCCCACGATGTCGACAAGAAACTATGGTTATATCGCTTACTTATATTGAAAACAAAAACAAATTTTCTTATTTTGTTTTTGTTTTCAATATAACTGAGCGACAGATAATTTCTTTTCGACATCGTGGGCCAGGCAGTAATTTTTTTATGTAAAAACGAATCTCGAAAACCTGACGTGATAGAGAAAAACCAACTACAGATTCGATTTCAGCCCACCATATTACCCTAGATGTTTGATTGCTCCAGTCCTTGTTGGCTAGTGTTATTTTATAATTACGGGTATCTGATTGATGTGCCTTGTTTGGGTATGAAATATCTCATTCACTGAGCTACAAGTAATTCGACACATTAAACATATCGCACACTAAATCATAAACAGTCACAATTCACAGTTATCAAAACGATTTTGTTTTTTTTTTTTCATAAAATAGTTCACTGAATGAAAATAAAAATTTTCGTTAGCAACAAAGTCTCTGAACAATATAAAATACCGTTCCTGTTTTTATGTCACTTACTTGCGAAATTTGTACAGTACAAATAGTTTTTTCCACTCTTCAAAATATAGGATTTTTTGAACTGTGACTGTTTATGATTTCGTATAAGATATGTACTTTTTCCAGTGTTGCCAGGTAATACCAGTTTTGGATGATTATGATTTCTATTATATTTGTGTTAACATTTTCGGGTTTTGAGAAAAAAATTTTTTTTTTTAAATACATGTTTTATTTATTGTATCTTCAAAAACGAACTAACAATAAGTATTCAAATCTTAAATCTTATTAGGCCCGACCAGTGTCGGACATAGATTAAGTGATAGTTATAAATAATACATAAGTAGTGAAAATCAAGGGGGAAAAAAGTATTTTCAAGCAGTCCCATCTGGAGTGTTGAGTATAAGAGCCCTCGTGTCTCTCTTTTTAAGGCGGATGTGTCCAGTAAAATTCAAGATGTTACGAGCAAGGGGATTAGGATGTGACTCGAGTTTAGTTAAGTATTTGCCTGCATATCTTGCAATTTCTCCAGTCACTAGTGGCATATTTAAATCACGATGTAAATTTGAATTTTTAATGTATCATGGAGCAGATGTTATTAACCTTAAAATTTTGTTTTGTCTTCGTTGGATTTTCTCAACATTTGAAGCTGACGCAGTGCAGTGCCCCATAACTGAATTCCGTAGCACCATATTGGCTTCAAAAGTGACTTGTATAGTAAAAGTTTGCAGTCTAGGCTAAGTGTTGAATTTCTGCCAATCAACCAATGTATTTGAGGTAACTTAAGTTTAAGTTATATGGACACACTTTTGTTCATTTACTTTGATTCTCCATAAGTTCAACCACATTTCCAGCTGAGTAATATGTTCTTGGAGATTGTGGATATTATTGCTCACAGGCATATCACAAGTATGTATTAAATACAAGACTGGACCCAGAATACTACCTTGAGGCACACCGGAAGATATTGATTCGGGAACACTAATGAAGTCTCCTTCTCCTACCAATAATTTTTTTTTTTTTTTAATGCATGTTTTTTTATTTATTGTATCTTCATATATGAACTAACAATAAGTAATCAAATCTTAAATCTAACATATAATTAGTAGGCCCGACCAATGCCAGACATAACTAAGTGATAGTTGTAAATAATACATAAGTGGTGATAAGCAAAAAAAAAAATTTTTTTTCAAGCAACTTCATTCGGAGTGTTTAGTATTAGAGCCCTTGTATCTCTCTTTTTTAAGCGGATGTGTCCAGTAAAGTTCAAGATGTTACGAGCAAGCGGATTAGGATGTGACACGAGTTCAGTTAGATATTTGCCTGCGTATTTTGCAATTTCTTCAGTCACTAGTGGCATATTTAAATCACGATGTATATTTGAATTCTTAATGTACCATGGAGCAGATGTTATTAACCTTAAAATTTTGTTTTGTCTTCGTTGAATTTTCTCTACATTGGAAGCAGAAGCAGTGCCCCATAACTGGATACCGTAACACCATATTGGCTTTAAAAGCGACTTGTATATTAAAAGTTTGCAGTCTAGGCTGAGTGTTGAATTTCTGCCAATCAGCCAATGTACCTGAGTTAATTTTAGTTTCATTTGAGTTAACTTATAGTCAATGTGATGTTTCCATGTAAGCCGTCGATCGAGGTGTATACCAAGATATTTCACATGTGAATGTTGAGGAACAACTTGATTATTAATCCGAATGGGGGAACAAGTATCTCTTCGTAAGGTAAATGTTATATGGACACACTTTTGTTCATTTACCTTAATTCTCCATAAGTTTAACCATAGTTCCATCTGGCTAATGTGTTCCTGGAGTTTTCGGGATGCCTCATCAGGGTTTTCGTGCATACTAAGGCAGGCGGTATCGTCGGCAAATGTAGAAGTGTGGATACTACTGCTCACAGGCATATCACAAGTATAAATCAAATATAAAAATGGCCCCAGTATACTCCCCTGTGGCACACCGGATGAGATAGTTTCAGGCATACTCATAAAGTGTCCTTCCAGAACTGTAAATTTTCGTGCAACAATGTAACTTTCCAAAAGATTTAGAATGTTTATTGGTAAATATGTCTTCAATTTCAAAATCAGGCCTTCATGCCACACTTTATCAAATGCCTGAGAAACATCAATAAACACGGCAGAACAATACTTCTTTTCCTCAAATGTTTTTCTGATAAATTGAACCAATCTATGCGTTTGCTCAATGGTGCTATGCTGGCTTCTAAAACCAAATTGATGGTCCGGGATGCACCCATTATCAGTTAAAATTGAAGACAATTTTGTCATGAGTAGCTTTTCAAAAAGCTTTGACATTGTTGACAGTAAACTTATTGGCCTATATGACTCAGCCTTGGAAAGATCTTTACCTGGCTTTGGAATCATTTTAACCTTGGCAAGCTTCCAGCAGTCTGGATAATACTCCAGTCGTAAAATGGCATTAAAAATGAATAACAGGATTCTAATTGCAATACGAGGTAACTTAATCAGCATCTGGTTACCAATTCCATCCATACCGGGAGCTTTTTTCGGGTTGAGTTCGGCAATTAGTTTTTGTACATCACACATCGTAAATTTTAAGGGTCGTGGGGGTAGATCAACTACACTCGGCAAATCAGCAACACCGGTACATGTATTTGGTGTAAATACGGATTTTAAATGCTCAGCAAATATGTTACCTTTTTCAGTATCGCTTCTTGCCCAACCGCCGGTAGATGTGCGCAGAGGTGGCTTAAACTCAACGGGTGTTTTAAGCTTTTTAGCAGCGCTCCACAAAGAGTAATTAGATGCTGGTGTGACATCAAGGCATTCCAGATAATTTTTGAAAGATGCAGTTTTTTCAGATGCAAGCAACTCTTGAAGTCGTTTAGTGCACTCTTTAAATCTGATTTTGTGTTGAGGTGATCTGTGCTGTTGCCATTCCCTTCTAGCTCTTCTTTTTTCACGTACGAGATGTTCAACGTCTGTAGAATAAATTTTATTGAACCCAGTATACGGATGGGAGGTAGTGGCATGTTCAGAAGCTTGTTTAATATTCTCGTTAAGATTTGCAATGTTCGATTCAATATCATTGGGTGTTCTTAGCGTAATATTTTCCGTGCAATGACTACTAAGATATTTTTTGAATCCAAGCCAATTAACACGATTTATCATCTTGACATATGGGTGAGGTAAAGCGCTTCTCAGTGGACTACAGATTGTAACGATCGTGGGAGAGTGATCAGACGACAGATCTAGGGAAGCTTCAACGTGAATTAATTCCCTAGAAATACCTTTTATGACGCCGAAATCTATAACATCCGGAATTTTTCGTACGTCAGTAGGCCAGTAAGTAGGCTCCCCACTTGAAATAACATCCAAACCCATTTTTGAAATTGTGTTGAGCAACGCCCTACCTCTAGGCGTAATAAGACGCGAACCCCAGAACGTATGCTTAGCATTGTAGTCGCCAGCTGCTACGAAACAAGGCCCAAGAGATTTGTAGAATTTCTCGTATTGGTCCTCAGTGATTGAAAATCTGGGAGAGGAGTAAATTGAAGATATCACGAAATTTGTACAAAAATTTTCAATGCAGATATTTGTTGCTTGTAGATGTTCTTCACAAATGTTGTCAAGAATATAGTGCTTGAGTCTTGACTTTATTAGAATTGCTGATCCACCGGGGTCCTTTGTGTCATATAAAGTGTAGCCATTCATTTTAAAGAGGCTTCTAGAAGTCAAATGAGTCTCAGAGACCAACATTATATCAATATTTTTTTCCGTAAGGAAGTGCTCAAGTTCATTTTTATGTTGGCGAATGCCGTTTGCGTTCCAGAAACATATTTTTAACGTGTTCATGGCTTGTTAATTAATGCTTGAAGCAGAGTATTCTGCATTCTCAACATTTCTTGCATCATGGTAGTCATATTTGTTGTAAAGTTGTTTATAGTTAGCACCAGATTCTCAATAGTAGCTTCAAGGCGACTAAAGTTAAAGCTTGAATTTGCATTCGTTGAATTATTTGGCGGTGAAACATTTGGTGTGGGAATAGAACTAGCCTTAGCAGCATCGGCATACGATACACGTGAAGTAACTGGTTGGCTCACTGGAGCAAAAGTGGCGGAGTACGCGTTTAATGGTTGAGCTGGAGCTAATTTAGGTTTTTGCACCATAGCCTGCTTGACGAAAGAGTACACAGGACATCCTCTGTAGTTAGCGGTGTGATTACCTCCACAATTACTGCATTTTTTTCCCGCTTGATCTTTTGGTTTGGTTCAACTTGCAGTACCGTGCAATTCTCCGCAGATAACACACACTGTAGGTAAATTGCAGTAAGCTTTTGTATGGCCATATTCTTGGCAATTATGACACTGCACGGGACCTGCACGCTTATGTGGCTCTTCAACTGTGATTTTTCTGTATAAAAGGTATTTAAGGCTATAAATAGGATGAGTATAGTTTTTTTTCAACTGTATATCATTTGGCTCCAGTTCAACACGAAATAGGGGTTGGGGTACTTTTTCTTTGTTAAATATGTTTGATACATTCTTTACCTTAAATCCCTGGAGGACAAGTGCATCTTTTATTTCTTCAGGGACAACATAAGAATCTATGCCCTTCAGTACGATTTGCAGGCCTTTAGCGCTCTTAAGCTGGTATGTGTAGAAGCTTGTTTTATTTGTTTCAAATTCAGAAACCATTTTGCGGAAATCCTTTTCATCATAAATTTGAATTTTCGTTTCATCGATGTTGCCACGTTTTATTGGGACAATGTGGAATTTATTTTCACCAATGACCGAAATTAATTTTTTAATAAGGGCATTTGAATTTTTCTCTCTCAAGTAGATTGGTGGCGGCTTGGATGTTTTATTCGAGGATACATCGGGTTTGTCGTTCTCATCTTGCAAAATTTTAAAACGGTTTTGGCGATTAGTTGAGGATGCGCTGTTATCTCTAGACATCTTTGGAGCGGATGAAATTTTTGAAGAATTCGGGCTTCGCCCACGCTTTACCACGGTTATATATCTGTCCATACCGACTTGCACCTTGGGTTTTGAAATACTGTTATCTGTAGTAATAACTTTGTTAAGTGACGAATACGAGCCTGAAGGGGATGATATTACTGACTTATATGAAGAAGTACTAGGCAATTGTAATGTTAATGAATCACTACTATTTGGCATTGGACAAAGCGAAGTTGATCGCTGACGAAAAATTGGTTTTGCCGTTAAAAAAACACTTTCATTAGATTTATTATTTTTATTTTTTTCATTAAGAGCTTCAGAACTCACAGTAAAATAGGCGTTTCTGCCGTTAGAACTCACTTCATAATTTTTTGTATTTGAGGCACTCATATAGAGTATTCCTCAAGGGCACTTTTTGTGTTTTTTTGCTTACGATTATTTTTTGTTTTTGTAATTTATGATTGTTTATTTGGTTTTGAGTTACTCCTATAGAGTATTCCTCAATGTCACTGTTTGTGTTTTTTTGTTTTCGGTTTTTTTTTGTTTTTGTTATTTCCACTATGTAAAAAATATTATCAAAGCAATAAAGCTTATTTATTAAAGTCAGTATGTACCTATTACGAATAATATGTACTACGAATAATTTTTTGTATAATTTTTTGTTTGTTTGTATGTAAGAAAAAACTCCGCTAATCGACTGTTCGCTATGAAGGTACCAATAATATAACTTTCCAAACGTTTTTGTATGTTTATTGGCGGATATGTCTTCAATTTTAAAAATAGACCTTCGTGCCATACTTTATCGAATGCCTGAGAAACATCAATAAAAAAGGCAGAACAATACTTCTTTTCTTCAGATGTCCGCCTTATAACTTGAACCAATCTATGCGTTTACTCAATAGTGCTACGCTGACTTCTAAAACCAAACTGATGGTCCGGGATGCACCCATTATCGGCTAAAATTCTGGACAATTTAGTCATCAGCAGCTTTTCGAAAAGCTTTGAGGTTGTTGATACTAAGCTTATATGGCTAAATGACTCAGCTCTGGTAAGATCTTTGCCCGGCCTTGAAATCATTTTTATCTTGGCAAGTTTCAAGTTATGTGGAAAATACTTCATTCGTGAAATGGCATTAAAAATAAATAGCAGGATTCTTATTGCAATATGAGGCAAGTTCATCAGCATCTTGTTACTGAATCCATCAATACCTGGAGCTTTCTTCGGATTAAGCTCAGCAATTAGTTTTTGAGTATTACGCGTCTTAAACTTTATGGGTCGAGGAGGTAGAGCAACTACACTCGGCAAATCAGCAACACCGGTACATGTGTTTGGTGTAAATACAGATTTTAAATGATCAGCAAATATGTTACCTTTTTAAGTATCGCTATTGCCCAACCTCCAGGAGATGTGCGCAGAGGTGGTTTGAACTCAACGGGGGTTTTAAGCTTTCTAGCAGTGCGCCTTCCAGGTAATTCTTAAGAGATGTAGTTTTTTCAGATGCAAGCAACTCTTGGAGTCGTTTAGTGCACTCTGAATTTATGTTGATGTGATCTGTGGTGTTGCCATTCCCTTCTGGCTCTTCATTTGTCACATACGAGACGTTCAATATCCGTAGAATAGATTCTATTAAACCCAGTCTGCGGATGGTAGGTAGTAGTAGCATGTTCAGCAGCCTGTGTAATCATTTTGTTAAGGTTAGCAATGTTAGCTTCAATATCTTCGGGTGTTCTTAGCGCAATGTTTTCCGTGCAATGACTACTAAGATATTTTTTGAATCGCAGCCAATTAACACGATTGATCATCTTTTTGAAAAATTACTATTATTTAAAAAATTTTAGTAAATATTTCTTCTAAATAGCTTTGACTATCATATTCTAGAAGTGGTTTAGCTTCTAGGTCTAATTCAATAGAGCTAGTTTTACATTTTTGCCGAATATTGGACACATCCAATATGATATAATACAAATTTTCTGGACTAGTTCATATAACATCTTTTTTGCGTAATAATTGCACTAATAACTTGTAAATGGACAAATGTAATATAAAAAACAATTTTTTGGATGGCTTTTGAAAATAAAAATTTCAAGATTTTTTTTAATGTAGCACGAAATATCTCTGCATTTAGAGGGCTAGATAAAATATAAACCTATTTTTGTAATCAGCGAACAAAAATACATATGAACTAGTGATAAAAAAATATAATCAAAACATTTTGAAGAACTAAACTAAAAACACGATTTTAAACATCTTTGCAATAATAGTCAGATACGTTGGTATACTCATCAATGTGAATCTATTTAAATGAAAGGGGTTTTTGTGTAGATTAGTAATCCAGAAATTATTTTTAAGTTTGGAGTATAATCCGTGATATATCAACAGAATAATTCAAAAAGAGGTGCAATTTATGCAAATCCTAAATGACACTATATCTTCGAAGGTATAGCTGATAGAGAAAATCTAATGACGCCATCGTAATCAGGAGACTAAAATACATAAGAATCGGCCATTTTTATTTAAGCATGAAAAAACCTCTATTTGCGTCTTTGAATTCGTTCACTACATTCTTCAATATGCTTTGCTGGTCGACCCTGTTTTCTACATTATTGGCACTTGAAGTTGATGTTTCGAAAACAAGTTCATTTGACAACTATTCATGGTGACGTTCGTACATCCTTTGCAAAAATTTTTATAACTATTTGTCCCGGGTGTACAGTGGGGTATAGGCGTTTAGAGTAGAGTCGCGGCTACAAAAAAGTGCTAATCTTTTTTTGTTCCCTTTTGACCCAATGCTCTGTTAAGTGGAAGAGTTCATGAATATTTGGACCTTTTTAAAAGAACAAAAAAAAATTAATATCTAAAAATTATAAACACTTTACTTTTACTAAAAGCTAACAAATAAGGTAATTATACAAAATTTATTTCGATTGAATATCTTATAAAACCAAAAAGTTATAGATGATTGAAAATCAAAAGCTTACTAAGAATTTTCTCATTTTAACAAAATACTGAAAATGTCCGTTTTGAGTCACTGTAATATAATTGAAATAAAGTTTTAAGATTTTGGCTCTCGAGGATTACCAGTGACTACTTTCGAATGAACTTTAACATTTTCAATCAGTGACCATAAAAAATTACTTTTAGCCGCCATTTCGTAAAATGATTATAAAGGGTCCGCCATCTAACGTTTTTTTTCTTTCTTTCAACTAGTGCTTATTTCGTGAAGGGTAACACTTAGCTCATGTCTGATTTGGCAGATAATTAGTTTTATCCTTCCGCTGAACGAGCCAACTGACCATCCAATGCGTTTTCGCTTCGCTAGCTGGGCCTCCGATCGACTTACAGATGATGTCGATTTTGCCATCAAATCATCTTTTCAGATGAAGCTCATTTTGATCTTGGCGGGTATGTAAACAAGCAAAATTATCGAATTTGGGGCACATAAAACCCGCACGCATACATTGAAAAGACGACGCACCCAAAACGCGTCACTGCTTGGTGCGGATTTTGGTCCAGAAGCATAATTTCGAAAATGAGCAAGGAGTGGCCGTTATTACAGTCAATGGCGATAGTTATCGGGCCATGTTGAACGAGTTTTTGTTCACAAAAATTGAAGAAGAGGACTTTGGCAACATTTGGTTTCAACAGGACGGCGCTACGTGCCAGACAGCCGAAGCTTCAGTAGTTTTTTTCTATAGCATTTTCAAAAAAAAAGTTATCTGGCGGACCCTTTATGTGACTCGCCATAATAGTATGTGTCCACCCATGATATAAATATAGAAGGTACTTCTATTCTCTCACTTTTTTCTTGACATTCACCTGACAACTATAGGTATTCTGAAGTTCCTTTAAAACCGTGCTACCATATTAATTGAATATTTCCCCCTCTGTTTCCTGTTTGTTTGAAAATTTTATTCAAAAATTATTTCAAAATTGTTTTTATAAGATACAGAATGTATAAATTAAACAATTAATGCCCAAATTCTGTTCGACGATTCTATCGTCTTGTCTATGGACGAAAAAAAAGCAGCAGTTGTGATTCTTTAAAACATTATTTATTGTCTATGCTAGAAAGTTCGTATATTTGCTTTATAATTTTGTTCTAAAAATTATTTCCAACACATATTTTTTCACATATTTTTCAAACTATTGTATATTTTAATTTAATTTTTATGTTTTAAAAACATGGTAATAATATTTTTATTTTTCATTATCAAAAACAACAACAATTTTTGAAGAAAATAACTTCAGAATTCAAAAACAAGAACTCAAAAGTATTTACAAACAAAAACGTCCTAAATCTTCTTACTGAATTAGGGCATAAGTAAAAATATAGTGCAGCATTTTCTTAATTCCCTGCATTTCCTGATGTTCGTCTTATAATATCTGTGAAATAGTCTTTCCAAAAGATCTTCTTCAATATTTTAGAAAAAGATGTTACAATCAAGAAGAAACGAATTATGTAGATTAAAAAAATGCAATATCGATCCATATTAATTAAACTTAATAAAAGTGCATTGTCAACAAATAAAAACATCAATAAATTTGGTTTCTCAACGCCAAATTTAGATGAAAATATAGTTAAAAGATTTGTATAAAGCAGAAAACATAAAAATATGAGATAAGTTATTACACAACCACTTTTCAAACTTCACAGATGTGTAGTTATCTATATCACTTTAATTATTCGCAAATTTTTGTTAAGAGAATTAATTACACATTTTTGTAAAAAAAATTTTGGAGGAAGAATTTTTTACTATATGGGAACAGTTTTCTTTATTTCTCTAAAAAAAAGTACCTTCTATATTTATATCATGTTTCCACCTATACCTTCTACGCTCTCTATTCATGCTTCACTCCTAAAAACATACATACATACATACATAAAAATTCCCACGGTTACATATTACAAGAACACCCCGCCCGTCAAAAATCACAATCACTCTTAAGTTCCTACGGAAATACATACACACAATAGATCTGCCTCAACTACACCCCCAAAATCCCAATCAGCCTTAAATTCTCACAGACATATATACATATGTATATATATGTACGATTACTCGTACAGACATAAAGTCGCACAGATACACAGACACACTACAAACTTTTAGCACCCCTTCTTTGGTCGGGGGTTAAAAATCATTTTCCCGTCGGCATAATAACACATCATTTTCATGTTTTTCCCGTCGGCATTAGGAAAACCCATTTTCATGATTTTTCCCTTCGGCATATAAAGACATTAAATCCTCCAAGCTATGAACCCCCTTAATCCATTCACACAAAATATTCCACGCCATTTTCTTACGGTCAGACAGACAGACATGCACTTAATTACACAAATTTCACAATTTGGGGTGCACAGTGGGATGAATACTTAATTTATATGGACTAAAGCCATAAATATTAGCATTTCAAAATCAATAAAATAAAAGGATTTCTAGATAGCTAAGAACTTGCTCTAAAAGTATTGAAAATATTATATGCAAAATTAAATATTGCAAAAATTACATGAAAAATTAATACTATCGAAGTTCGCAATAGCAAAACTCTGTTATATATCCTAAAAACTCATCTATAATTTTTTAACCATTTTTGTCGAACTCAGCAGCCCCAAAAACCGTATAGACTAACCATCAAATAATTTTGAACTGCCAGATTTGCGAGTCGACCCATTGTGAACCAGAACCGAGATTCCCCTACAACTGATAGTGCCAATGCCTTCGAATACATTTTTATACTTTTCCAGGAGATGCTTGCATTTTTCTTCGACGTCATCTATTTCCACGTTTGCGAATTGAAGAATTTTGAAGCTAAACTGTTCAAAAAGATTGCTCCAATCAGATTATTTCCAACTTCGACATCCGTAACAACTAATGGTAGCAGTCATAAAATTTAACTTGTTTTTATTTGACCTAGAACATTTAAACAACAGTTGTACGTCCTTTTAATAATTACTGACATTGACACACCCGAATCTAATTGCAATTTGAACATCAATAAACATTTTATTTTGTTCGGTTTTTATTAAATCATTGATAATGAATATGCAGTCACAATTTTCTTCTATTTAAATGTTTTTGTTTGCGTAGGAGGACGAGATTTACAATTTTAGGTGTGTATCTTCATAACACAGTACATATTAGACCGATTTTGTTGTCTGAGAGGGTATAGCTTGCCATTGTTCCCAAAATAAAATAAATTATAAATATATAAATATAAATTTATGATATTCAACTTATTTGATTGCTGCGAAACCTATAAGAAACCTTTGGTTCTTGTAATTACACAATTGGAAAGTTAAAAAATGGACGGAGTTATGATTATATATGTGTATATGATATAACCTTTATTTTGCAAATTTTCCCCACCAAATAATTGTTTTAAAAGCTTAAATATTGCTCACCGCTCCAGGCCAAAAAGAATGATTTCTTCTTTTCTTCATTTTGTACAGAGTACGCAGGATTGGTCACTTTAATTGTCAGAGTTTTAGTGTTTCTTCTAGAAGTACTAAAATAGATGAAATTCGCAATATTCTGCTAGAGAGTATTCTTGATGTGGTAGGAGTGAGTGAGACCTCGCGTAAGTCACACATATCATCTTATGTGGTATCCATTTCAGGCTATACTTTTTATCGAAGTCATAGGCCTGGGGGTTACTGTGTAATTCGAAACGAAAGAAAAAGCTTTCGAATTTGTATGTTTATAACATGTAAATTCGAAAACATTTTCTTTCGAATCGAATTACAGAGTAGACCCCCTGGACTGCTTCAATGTCTCAGGTGGAAAATGGATATGGTCAACGTGGTAGACTTGGTGTGTATCTTTCAAATAAGTACAAGGGCAAAGTTGTTGTTACATCAACGGATTTCGGTACCTTTGAGTCGATCTTTATTGAAATTCATTATTCTAACACAAAACTTCTTCTGGGTGTAGTCTATCTTCCACTAGGGAATATTGAAGTAATGGAAAATCGTTTAAGTGATTTATTGGTAAGATATCAGAATATAGTTATGGGTGATTTTAACTGGAATTTATTCGACATTGGAAATACAAAGCTTTTACTTACAATGTGTAGACGATTGTGTTTGTCATATCGCCACAACAATTTACCAACACAATATGCTCCTTCTGGATTATGTTCTTTGCTAGATTATTTTCTCTTGGGCACGTCACTTACTGTAGGTATTTCTGGCCATATGCAATGTCCTGCAATTTTCATGACTGTTAATATTCTCTTTCGACCAAATGAGGAATTTTTTGAATACAAAAACAATACTAATATGGCTTTACTTGAGGGTCAAGTGAAGCAGTTTAATTTTTCTAATTTTTACGAAAGCTTTGATGTTGATTTTTAACTTCCTCAACTTATGACTTATATTAATCAATTACACTCTTCTATCCCCATGAATAGATTTAGAATTGGTTCAATATGCACATTATTCAATATCGTCTTTCACTTAGAGACCTAGCTTTTCGTGTGTACTTAAAGTAGCCATCGGCAGATAATTGGCGATACTATTGTAGAGCTCGTAATAAAACTAAATCTATTATTAGACGCGTCAAAAGAAGAACTCATGAGAATTTTTAGTGGCCTTGAATCGAGAGGAATTTGGCGTTTGTTGAGTACAAATGGATGTTTTCATGATTCTGCTTCTGTAGAAGGCTTGGATCCTAATGCTTTAAATATTGAGTTTTATAATCATAGAACTACTGATTTATTTAAGCCCTTTGAATTTGATTTTTCTTATGACCGTTTTTCTTTAATTAAATTAAATAAATTAAATCGTCATGACCAGGATTTACCCTAAAAATTTGTAAACCTAATTTTTCATTTTATCCATCATCAGCTCTTATTTCGAATGCACAATTTCCATCTGATTGGAAAATTGCTAAAGTTATTCCTATCAGAAAAAATACATCTACTGAATATTTTAGGCCAATCTCCTTGGTTCCTGTTTTATCTAAAATTGTTGAACATGTCATCAAAGAACAAATAGTACTGTTCTTGAAACAGAGCTGTTTACTGAGCCCATACCAATCGGGGTTTCGTGAAGGATACATCACTACTGCGCTCTTAATCGGTTTGACAGATTCCATTAGACGTTGTGTTGACAATGGTAATTTAGCATTGTTAGTATCCCTCGATTTGTCTAAGGTCTTTGACAACATAAGCCATGCAGTTTTGATCTGTAAGCTTAGTACAAATTTTGGGTTCTCTTTATCTGTTTGCAGATTAATTTTTTCTTACTTGTGTAATCGATACCAATTTGTACATTGTAGTAATATGTATTCCGAATAGTTTTTCGTACTATTTTTTTTTTGTTTAGTATGAAATAAAAACTCCGCTAATGCGACGTGAAATGCTGTAAGAGAACGGGGTAAAGAGTTCCATAACTTGATAACTCACACATGAAATGATCTTTCATGAATAACATATTTTCTTATGGAAATAATAGTTGTGGGGTTCTTTCAGATCGTAACACAAAACTTCTTCTGGGTGTAGTCTATCTTCCACTAGGGAATATTGAAGTAATGGAAAATCGTTTAAGTGATTTATTGGTAAGATATCAGAATATAGTTATGGGTGATTTTAACTGGAATTTATTCGACATTGGAAATACAAAGCTTTTACTTACAATGTGTAGACGATTGTGTTTGTCATATCGCCACAACAATTTACCAACACAATATGCTCATTCTGGATCCTGTTCTTTGCTAGATTATTTTCTCTTGGGCACGTCACTTACTGTAGGTATTTCTGGCCAAATGCAATGTCCTGAAATTTTCATGACTGTTAATATTCTCTTTCGACCAAATGAGGATGTATAACCATTTAGCCACCATATTAGTGTTTTTAGATCTAAAATTAATTTTACCTTATCAAAGTTATATTCTTTAAACCTATATCTGCCGCTGTCGATTTGGAAACGTGTTGCACACTCTCTGCTGATGTCGAATTTATTGTATTGCATTGAAATTTACTCAGGATGTAGTTTTAACGACTTCAATAGATGATCTTTGCTTTTCAATAGAATAGGTTTTGTTTATAAATTAAAGCTTCATGACCATGTTTCACCACACATGATTGACTTTTTGGGTTGCAACTTCAGGACTTTCGTTAACATCCGACTGTTGCTCTTTTATTACAAGGTAGTGGTAAATAACTGCCCAGAGTATATCTGTAGACAATTTGTATATTTACGATCTGAAAGAACCCCACAACTATTATTTCCATAAGAAAATATGTTATTCATGAAAGATCATTTCATGTGTGAGTTATCACGTTATGGAACTCTTTACCCCGTTCTCTTACAGCATTTCACGTCGCATTAGCGGAGTTCTTATTTCATACTAAACAAAAAAAATAGTACGAAAAAATATTCGGAATACATATTGTTATTGACAAATAAGCTTTATTTGCATTGCTACTATTTTTACAACAAAAAAATACCGTAAACAAAAAACAAACAAACAAAAGTGCCCTTGAGGAATACTCTATATGAGTACCTCAAAAACAAATAACTGTGAAGTGAGTTCTAATGGCAGAAATGCCTATTTTACTTTGAGTTCTGAAGTTCTTAATGAAAATAATAAAAATAAAAAATCTGATGATAGACTTACTGAGAGCTCTGTAGCTCTAAATGATAACAAATTAAATAAGAAATCTGATAATAGACTTTTTTTAACGGCGAGGCCATTTTTTCGTCAGCGATCAACTTCGCTTTGTCCAATGCGAATTACTGATTCTTTAACATTACCGTTGCCTAGTACTTTTAACTCAGCGATATCATCCGCTTCGGGCTCGTGGTCATCACTTAACCAAGTTTTCACTGAAGTTAAGAGCAGCCCAAAATCGAAGGTTCAAGTCGGAATGGACAGATATATAACTGTTGTAAAGCGCGGGCGAAGCCCAAAGTCTTCGAAAATTTCATCTGCTCCAAAAATGTTTAGGGATAACAGCGCATCCTCTATTAACCGCCAAAACCGTTTTCAAATATTGCAAGATGACAACAACGAACCCGATGTATCTACGAACAAAACATCCAAGCCGCCACTAATCTATTTGAGAGGAAAAAAAATTCAAACGCTCTTATTAAAAATTTAATTTCAGTCATTGGTGAGAATAAATTTCACATCGTTCCAATAAAACGTGGTAACATTGATGAAACCAAAATTCAAATATATGAAGAAAAAATTATTACTGAATTTGAAGAAAGTAAAGAAAGTTTCTACACATATCAGCTTAAGAGTGCTAAAGGCCTGCAGATCGTATTGAAGGGCATAGATTCCTATGTTGCTCCCCAAGAAATAAAAGATGCACTCGTCCTCCAGGGATTTAAGGTAAAAAATTTATCTAACATAATAAATAGAGAGAAGATTCCTCAACCTCTATTTCGCGTCGAACTTGAGCCATACGATATAAAATTAAAAAAAAACGAGACTCATCCAATTTATAATTTAAAATATCTCTTATACCGAAAAATAACAGTTGAAGAACCACACAAGTGTTCCGGACTCGTACAGTGCCAGAATTATCAAGAATATGGTCACGCAAAAACTTACTGCAAGTTACCTTCAGTTTGTGTTATCTGCGGTGAATTGCACAGTACTGCTGGTTGTACTAAACCTGAAGATCTAGCAGAAAGAACAATGTAGTAATTGTGGAGGTAATCACACCGCTAACTACAGAGGATGTCCTGTATGTTCTTTCCTTAAACAGACTGTGGGGCAAAAAACTAAATTAGATCCAGCACAAATAGCAAACGCTTACTCCGCCAAGTAAATATTCCACCTCGAAATAATTCAACGAATGCAAACTTAAGCTTTAATTTTAGTCGCCTTAAAGCTACTATTGAGAATCTGGTGCTAACTATAAATAATTTTACAACAAATATGACTAGCATGATGCAAGAAATGCTGAGAATGCAGAATACTCTGCTTCAAACATTAGTTAACAAGCCATTAATACTTTAAAAATATTTTTCTGGAACGCAAACGGCATTCGCCAACATAAAAATGAACTTGAGCACTTCCTCACAGAAAAAAGTATTGATATAATGTTGGTTTCTGAGACTCATTTGACTTCAAGTCATTTGACTTCAAGAAGTCTATTAAAAATTAATGGCTACATTTTATATGATCAGCAATTTTAATAAAGTCAAGACTCAAGCATTATATTCTTGACAACATTTGTGAAGAACATCTACAAGCAACGAATATTTGTATCGAAAATTTTTGCACAAATTTTGCCATATCATCAATTTACTCCCCTCCTAGATTCGCAACTACTGAGGACCAATACGAGGATTTCTACAAATCTCTTGGCCCTTGTTTCGTAGCAGCTGGAGACTATAATGCAAAACATACTTTCTGGGGTTCGCGTCTTATCACACCTAGAGGACGAGCGTTGTTCAACACAATTTCAAAAATAGGCTTGGACGCCCACTTACTGGCCTAATGACATACATAAAATTCCGGATGTTATAGATTTTGGCGTCATGAAAAATATTTCTAGGGAATTAATTCATGTTGAAGCTTCCCTAGATCTATCGTCCTATCACTCTCCCACGATCGTTACAATTTGTAGCCCACTGAGAAGTGCTCTACCTCACCCATATGTGAAAATGGTCAGTCGTGTTAATTGGCTGCGATTCAAAAAATATCTTAGTAGTCATTGTACTGAAAACATTAAGCTAAGAACTCATTATGATATTGAATCTAATATTGCCAATGTTAACGAAAATATTAAGCAGGCTGCTGTACATGCCACTTCCTCCCATCCGCTGACTGGGTTTAATAGAATATATTCCACAGATATTGAACATCTCGTTTGTGAAAAAAGAAGAGCTAGAAGATAATGGCAACAGCACAGATCACCCCAAAATAAAATTAGATTAAAAGAGTGCACAAAAAACTCCAAGAACTGCTTGCATATGAAAAAACTGCATCTCTTAAAAACTATCTGGAAAATCTCGATGTCACACCAGCATCTAATTACTATTTGTGGCGCGCTGCGAAAAGAATTAAAACACCCGTTGAGTTTAAACCACCTCTGCGCAGTTCTACCGGAGTTTGGGCCAGGAGTGATATTGAAAAAGGTAACTTGTTTGCAAAGCATTTAAAATCCGTATTTACCCCAAACACATGTACTGGTGTTGTTGATTTCCCGAGTGTAGTTGCGCTACCCCCTCGACACATAAAATTTAAAATGTGTAATGTACAAAATCTAATTGCTGAACTCAACCCGAAGAAAGCACCGGGTATTGATGGAATTAGTAACCAAATGCTAATAAAATTGCCTCGTATTGCATTTAGAATCATGTTATTAATTTTTAATGCCATTTTACGACTAGAGTATTATCCCCACAGCTGGAAGCTTGCCAAAGGTAAAATGATTCCGAAGCCGGGCAAAGATCTTACCAAGGCATAATCATACAGGCCAATAAGTCTGCTATCAACAATGTCAAAACTTTTCGAAAAACTGCTCATGTCAAAATTGTCCCCAATTCTAATTGGTAGTGGGTGCATCCCAGACCATCAGTTTGGTTTTAGAAGTCAGCATAGCACCATTGAACAAACGCATAGATTGGTTCAATGTATAAGAAGAACATTTGAAGAAAAGAAGTACTGTTCTGCACTGTTTATTGACGTTTCGCAGGCATTTGGTAAAGTGTGGCATGAAGGCCTAATTTTAAAATTAAAATCATATCTACCAATAAATTTGGTGAATTTATTAGAAAGTTACATTACTAGCCGGAAGTTCACGGTTGTGGAAGGAGAATTCATGAGTGTGCCCGAATCTATATCATCCGGTGTGCCACAGGGGAGCATACTGGGGCCAGTTTTGTATTTGATTTATACTTGTGATATGCCTTTGAGCAGTAATATCCATACATCTACGTTTTCCGATGATACAGCCTGCCTAAGTATGCACGAAAATCCTCACGAGGCTTCCCTATATCTACAGGAACATATTACACAACTGGAACTATGGTTAAAATTATGGAGAATTAAGGTAAACGAGCAAAAGTGTGTTCAGGTAACATTTACCCTGCGAAGAGATACTTGTTCCCCAATTCGAATCAACAATCAAGTTGTTCCTCATCATTCAGATGTAAAATACCTTGGTATACACCTTGATCGACGACTTACATGGAAACACCATATTGACTTAAAGCTAATACAAATAAAACTTAAACTAACTCAGATATGTTGGCTGATTGGTAGAAATTCAACACTCAGCTTAGACTGCAAACTTTTACTATACAAGTCGCTTTTGAAGCCAATATGGTGCTACGGAATTCAGTTATGGGGGATTTCTTCAGCTTCTAATGTCGAGAGCATCCAACGAAGGCAAAACAAAATTTTACGTTTGATAACATCGGCTCCATGGTACATCAAAAACTCCAATATACATCGTAATTTGAATATGCCACTAGTGATTGAAGAAATTGCAAAATACGCAGGCAAATATTTAATAAAACTCGAGTCACATGCTAATCCGCTTTCTCGTAACATCTTGAATTTTACTGGTCACATCCGCCTAAAAAAGAGGGACACAAGGGCTGTTATACTCAACACTCCAGATGGGATTTCTTGAAAATATATATATTTTTTTCTTTTTTTTTTCATTATCACTATTATGTATTATTTATAACTATCACTAAGCTTATGCCCGACAATGGTCGTGCCTAATACTTATATTTTAGATTTAAGATTTGAATACTTATCGTTAGTTCACATTTAAAGATACAAAAATAAATAAATGTATTTAAAAAAAATTTCACGTCGCACAGTGGCGTGAATTAAAAAAAAGTGGTAAAAAGTCCGCTTCGATGAAACCAACTGTTTTATAAAGAAGAAGTGTTGAAATTTTAACTTTTGTAAATAGAGACCGATTTCAATAATTTTTTCAGCGGGACAATCTACGTTAAGAAATAAAAATTTGAACTAGTCAAAAGTTGCGGTCTTTTTACCACTTTTTTTTTTAATTCACGCCACTGTGCGTCGCCCTTATCACATTCAAGAGAAATCTTGTAGCATATGCTTCTTCGAATAGTTTTTAAGAGTTAAATTTTTCTTAAATATATTTTTTTAGAAATTTTTGCGTATACAATTTAAATCGCATCACATATTGTCATTTTATTTTGGAGACTTTAGTTATCCATATATATACATATAAATAAATAAATAAAAATATATAAATAATAATATAAAAATATAATAAAATATTTGTTAAATAAAACTAACAAGAATTTCAGAATATCGTTTTATAGATTAGTTTTGATATGTTAAGAAATTAATAACGTAACATAGCAAGTAATTCGAAAATGTTAAAGAAAACTGGAAGTTGGGTATTGGAAAAACAATGGAAACTTTTACACTTCTGCAAGAAAGATGAATCCTCAAAAAACATAAATGCGAAAAAAGGCCAAGTTCCTTTCCAAAATTTCGGCCATTAAAATTAGATGAGATAAAAATTTTGACCAAGTTCTTGTTTGACACAATACCTATCACTATAATATGCTATGCATTATATAAATTTGTAATCGTAAGATTACATTATTTTTTACCTTTATAAAAGAGAAGAGAATAATGCATACTTGTTTATTTCTTTATATCGGAAAAAATATTGTCAAGTTAGCAGATTATATAGAAATTATATGATACTCTTTCGATTGCAAATTTATATAATGTATAGCATATTACAGTGATAGGTATTGTGTCAAACAAGAACTTGGTCAAAATTTCTATCTCACTACTTTTAATGGCCGAAATTTTAGATAGGAACTTGGCCTTTTTTCGAATGGCTTCCTGTAAACATACACGCTGCGTGCATTGGCCGGAACTTGTCCTGGCACACTGCCGAGCGCCTAGATAAAGCAAAGTGCATTGATAAACAAACGAAGCCATATGCAAAATAATTAACCGTTATCTTAAAAATTATTTATTTCACTTCTTCTTTGCTAACTATTTTAAACACAAGAATCTTGAATAATTAATTAGTTAAAATGGCTACAGTCACAATAAGCGAAGATTTAAAAACAAAAATAATACATGATTTTAATGCTGGATTAAAACTAACTATAAATATTCAATAAATAAATCAGCAGTTTCGAAGATAATTACGAAATTTTGTGAAATGGGTACTGTTAAAACTCTGCATTCAGGAGGAAGACCACGCAAAACTACTGCAAGACAGGATAAGTTAATAGCAAGAGATTTTAAAAAAGATCCGCAAATGTCATCAGGAGAGGTTAAAAATATTCTGGGATTGGATATTAGTTCACGAACAGTTAGTCGACGAGCTTGCGAGGCTGGTCTTGGATGCTTTCGCATTGCGGAAAAATTTTTCATATCTGAGAAAAACCGCGCCGCTCGTTTAAAATTTGCTAAAGAGTACATAAATTGGCCTAGACAAAAATGAAACACTGTCCTTTTTTCAGACGAGTCCAAATATAATTTAAGGGGCAACGATAGAAGATGCTTCGTAAGGCGGCATAAGGGAAAGAGACTAGACCCAAAGTATACATGCAAGACAGTCAAGTTCTGAGGTGGCAATATTATGGTTTGGGGGTGTTTTTCTGGACAAGGAATGGGTCCTATTCATATTATAAGGAATACATTGACTGGCGTTGACTACAGATCGATTTTAAACGGCATAATGTATCCATATGCAGAGGAGAACATGCCACTAATATGGAAATTTCAGCATGACAATGATCCAAAACACACCTCTAGGATTGTAACTGACTGGTTACAATCCAATGATGTGAGTGTTTTGAAATGGCCGGACCAATCGCCAGATCTCAATCCCATAGAAAACATATGGGAAATTGTAGATCGCAAAATAAGAACCCGTAATTACACACGGAAGGAAGATTTATCCAATGCTGTTTTGAGTGAATGGCAAAAAGTTTCAAAGGATACAGTTGACAAATTAATTGGATCAATGCATCGTCGCTGTGATGCAGTAATAAGAAATAAAGGATACCCAACAAAGTATTCAGTTTTGTTAACAGGATAACGATTTTAAGTGGAGTAAAATTTAAGTTTCCGTTGTTTTGTCAATACCACAAAATTTAATACTTTAACATTTAAGAAATTTATTGTTCGACATATTGTCATAATTATATTTTAATTTTAAATTTATTTGCTGGTGGGTGGTTCAGCTTGGTCTATATACGTATTTCATTGTTGCTGTAACAAATCATCAGTAGACTTCAAAATGTGTGGTTGAAGTCTACTGATGATTTGTTACAGCAACAATGAAATACGTATATAGACCAAGCTGAACCACCAGCAAATAAATTTCAAATTAATACTTTAACTTTTTCTTTATAATTTTCGAAATATGTTATGTACTTTATATTTTCTTTTTAAATATATCAAAAACAATCTACAAAATGAAATTTTAAAGTGATTCTAAGTTTTATTCAAGAAATATTTTTGTTTTTCGATAAATAAATTAATTTTTGAGCAAAGTTTCCATTGAATTGTCAAGCACTGTATATATGTATGTACATATGTATACCTTTATGAAGATAAAATTTTTCTAACAATTGCTTGTTATATAATCCTTATTGTTTTAATAGTTGTTGCCTACATAATTATATTTACATTTTTATATTACTCTACCAACTATATATGGCTCTATGAGCTCCGTTGGTTTTTTTTTTTTTTTTTTGTAAATAAATAAATAAATAAAATATTGCTCCAGTTGTTCTGCATCTGATTCCCATTGTTGAACATCTCTATTAAATGAATGGAAATACGGTACATTAATGATTTGTCATGCGGAAGTTCCCACCTGATTAGCATCCAAAACGGTCTGCATCCATTGTTTTTGTTCCGTAAGCATCTTAGTTGTCCAAGCTTGTTGTTGGATCAGCATTTCCTTAAAAACATTGTTTTCATTACTCATTTTTACGCACACGTTCTTAAGTTTTTATCCTCGTTTCCAATATTTTATGTTTTTGAATTACATCAAGAGACTACTTTATTTTGAAAAAAAAAAATATATTGACAATTAAAACGAAGTAAAGTGACTTATTGATATACATATAATTATAATAATAACTTGATGTTTAAATTTCCATAAGAGACCACTTTCCGTTCATCAATATTTAAGTGTTTAACACCAAAATTCTTGGTTTTTAGAGTACATTAAGAAAATAGAAGTTCATGAAAATATTTCCAAAAAAAGTGTTAAAACTGCGACGGTCTAATGCGTAGTCCACCATCCCATTGCCTGAGGGCTCTACCAACATTCTGCTTTGCATACGTACACATCACAACTACTAACAAAAATCTAAAGCAAGAGCATAAAACAAACAAAACGAGCCGTCTTTTTTTATGAAAAAAAAATACACCGAGAGTATTCAAACACCACCAAAATGATTTAATTTCTATTATTATTATTATTAATTATTCTATATTAATTATATAAATAAATTAAGTGAGAAATTTTTAGATATTTTTAATTGAACTGTAGTGAATTTTAATCAGAAATAATTCATAGTTAGGCTCAAGTTCAGTAATTTCAATTCTTATTGAATGAAATATTTTTATTAATTAATGTGAGTTTTCTAAAGAAGAGAAGAAAAATTAAACTTAGACTTTAATCTGGGGGAAATACCGATACTTTTCTGTGCAGCCACGCACTTCATCAGCACCCTAGTCTATCTACTTGGGTAGAGATTCTTATTAACATCAGCTATTTAACTTAAATGTACAATGAAACGGAATATGATAAGTAGATAGACTAGGGTGCTGATGAAGTGCGTGGCTGCACAGAAAAGTATCGGTATTTCCCCCAGCTTAAAGTCTAAGTTTAATTTTTCTTCTCTTCTTTAGAAAACTCACATTAATTAATAAAAATATTTCATTCAATAAGAATTGAAATTACTGAACTTGAGCCTAACTATAAATTATTTCTGATAAATAAATTAATCTAATTTAAATCTTTTTATAACCGCACTTTTATTGTTTTAAAAATGAGAAAAAATATTTGGAGTTGAAAAATAAGTTTTTATTTGGCTTACAAATTTTTGTAGATGCTGAGTGTCCAGTATGTATCCACAAATTAAAAAAAATAATTGATAGTCTTAGGAACCACTGCATACAAACGTTCATTCATATAAAATAACCACAAATAAAAATATTTTTCATACACCATATTAAACATTTACAAGAGCGATTTTTTTTCAATGGAACAGCAATAAACATGTATTAGTGCCGTTCTGCTTTTAAGAAATTCTCTCTTTGGTGACCATTGGTCTAATGTATATGCGTGCGTATGGCCGAGTTTACATCTGACATTCCTTGTGTGTCAATTGCCCAAAAAACGTAATCAACTAATTACTAATGAAAAACTGTTTGATTCAGACATATATTTATTGATTTAAACAGTTTGCAATAATTTTGGATTCTATAAAATTGTCTATTAATTATGTATGAAACTGTTTAACTTAATTAATAAATACATGTCTGAATCAAATAGTTTTTCATTAGTAATTAGTTGGTTACGCTTTTTTTACGCTTGTGTGGCATTTGAATGTAAAACCGGCCTATGATACGTATTTATATGTTAATGTACATAAAAAAAAATTCCAAAAAGAAGCACGAATACGAAGTGTAAGCAAGATGATTCATAAACATGATTGAGAAAGCGAAGCATGTTATTCAACTCGTAGTGAATTTTGGTTTGGTTATGGCTACGGCAATATGGTTATGGCACGTTTAATATATGCTTCAGGACGCACGTATAACATGATTCATATTATTATAACAGTTGCAGTTTGGCTGTACAAATGGCAAGAGTGCGTGACTCTGTATTAATTATATCCACTGATCCGGCACATAATATATCCGATGCGTTTAATCAGAAGTTTACCAAAGTTCCAACCAAGGTAAATAAATTTATAATACTTATGTACTAGTGATGTGCGAATATTCGTATTCCTAAAAATTCGCCCGCTTTTAGATATTTGTATTCGCTAAATTCAGACGAATGCAAATATTTTTATTCTTTAAGACAGCGTCTGTACCTGATATAATATCAAATATATTTCTATCAGCAAACGTCAAATTTCATAGTAAAGAGAATTATATTACGTGTGGACTTTAATATTAGTATTATATTAATATTATATCAGATATTATAATATAGTTTTCATAATATATATTTGGATATTATGATATCAACTGTCAAAAAACGCTCACATACTTAGATACGAGAAGAGAATTTTGTGTACATATTAAAATGAAAATAAATATTTTTTGATAAAACTAATGCGGAAATGTTTTAGGGCCCGAGTATGATATACAACAGTTATTTTAATGATGTAATTTTCAAATTCCGATTACGATTTACCACATGTGTTCTTATGTGTTGTTAGAACTTATTGTCGGTGATGAAAAATTTGTAGGTATACATATGTAAATGTTTATAACTGCAATTTAAAATATTTCTAAGAAAAATAAAAAGCGGGTAGAGGTGATGACATGCTTGGTAAGAAATTTATTGAAAAAATATAAAATAAATAAAAAATCTTATAAATTGAAAAAAATTATTTGATCGAATTATTAAAAAGAGAATGCTGGAGATGTGACGAGCATAAACTATTTGGTCCGACGTGTTAAGAATTTAATAAACCCCATTTAATTTTTTTTGTAATACTTCAACTTCTTAAATTTACTTCGTTCTTTTGTTTGTTTATTTAATATATTTGCATGAATTAAAAGCAATGAATATAATTAAAACAATACACAATATTTACTTCCTTAAAAATGTACTTCCATTACCAAAGTATATGTATATTCAAAATTACACCTCGTAGGAGCCAAGATTACCCGATTGAAAAATTTCAAAAATCTTGTTTAAGGTCTACTTATGATTTGGTATCAGCCCCAATGAAAGTCAATATACATATATGTATGTATGTATGTATACCAGCTGAACACACAAACAACACATTTTGGGTAACTAATTTATTTCATAAAAGTACGTTACAAACAGCAAATAAATACATTAAAAGTAAATTAATATTTGTCATACTATACAGTAATTAAAGAGAAATATACAAAAAAAATACATAATAAAAAGCAACATAAAAATCCTAAACTACTAAAGTCATACAGGCTTATTATGAACAGCAACGTGCGGTTGATAAGAGACATTTTTACAACAAAATTCAGTTCTCGTTGAACATTCATAGTGAAAAGTCGATTTAGCGGAGTTTTTATTTCATACTAAACAAAAAAAAAATTATACGAAAAAATATTCGGAATACATATTTACATACTTATGTATGCATGTTTGTAAATATGCATGTATGTACATATGTATATAAAATAATTCTGAGTTTTTACAACAAAAAACTGAATATTATTCTTTCAAGGTAGCATATTGCTGTTGTTATAGTTGTTCAATTCAACACAATAAAAATAGAAAATAAAACTGTTATTTTCTCAAAGTCCAAGAGCAATAACTGTATTTGATTAACATTAGTATAATTAAGATCTCTTCTGTAAATTGTACTATTCATTAAAATTTAGTTATAACCCTTGCACTTTGAGAAAATAACAGTTTTTGCTCTCTTCTAAAATTTTCAAGCCTTGCACTTTTTGAATATAAACCCTCGATATTTTAGTCGATCAAAAAACAAATATTTCTTTAGAGTTAGCATATTTTGTCGGAAAAAAATTTAAAGGTTTTAATAAATTTATTTTTTAATCAATTTGTGAAATTTTTTACTAAATACCAGATATAAGAACTGAAAAGCTAAAAGAAAAAACTTAAAATACCATGAAAAAAATTACTTAAGCCTGACTGAAAGCCTCTTTCATCGAGGTAGTCGGCTTTAGCACTCTCTAACTAACTCATTATTCTAACAGGGTTACTTCAAGTTATCAATTTCGAAAGCTTACATTGTTGACTATAATTAATCCATACACTATGTTTCTATTCGATTAAAAGTTATACATACATTACCAATTTTTTTTATCGGAACCCCTTTGTACTGATATTTAAAAGTGACAATATCTCAAAAACTTGCCATAGCATATCAAAATCCTCACCAGGTTCGTTTTCAACATGCTAAATGCAATAAGACTTGAGGTAAAATTGTAATAAATTACGCATTATTTTAAAATATTGGAAATTTACATGAGAGCTAGCATTTATTTTCACCAAAAACAATTATACTTTGAGATAGCAGAATAAGAAAAATGTATATAAAAGGACAAAAAATTATTGCATAGGGGAGCTATTTGCAATCGGAAACTCATTTTGACCAAATGTTAGTTGACGTGTTTTGAATATAGGCTCTCGATACGTACAAAAAATTTATAAATAAAATTTATTTTTTTAATAAATAATAAATTGCTTGTCGTTTTAATTTATTATTTATTAAAAAAAAATAATAAATTGCTTGTCGTTTTAATTCATTAGTTCTCGTTGTACATTCATAGTGAACAGTCGATTTAGCGGAGTTTTTATTTCATACTAAACAAAAAAAAATTGTACGAAAAAATATTCGGAATACATATTGTTATTGTTAGCTTTATTTGCATTGCTAATATTTTTTTTACATAGTCATAATTAACAAAAACAAAGAAACCGTAATAAAAAAAACAAACAAACAAACAAAAGTTCCCTTGAGGAATACTCTATATGAGTACCTCAGAAACAAATAACTGTGAAGTGAGTTCTAATGGCAGAAATGCCTATTTTACTGTGAGTTCTGAAGCTCTTAATGAAAATAATAAAAATAAAAAATCTGATGATAGACTTACTGAAAGCTCTGAAGCTCTTAATGATAACAAAATAAATAAGAAATCTGATAGTAGACTTCTTTTAACGGCGAGGCCACTTTTTCGTCAGCGATCAACTTCGCTTTGTCCAATGCCAATTAGTGATTCGTAACATTACTTGCCTAGTACTTTTAACTCAGCGATATCATCCGCTTCGGGCTCGTGGTCATCACTTAACCAAGTTTTTACTGAAGTTAAGAGCAGCCCAAAACCCAAGGTCCAAGTGGGAATGGACAGATATATAACAGTGGTAAAGCGCGGACGAAGCCCAAAGTCTTCGAAAACTTCATCAGCTCCAAAAATGTCTAGGGATAACAGCGCATCCTCTATTAACCGTCAAAATCGTTTTCAAATATTACAAGTTGACAACAACGAACCCGATGTATCTACGAACAAAACATCAAAGCTGCCTCCAATCTATTTGAGAGAAAAAAATTCAAACGCTCTTATAAAAAATTTAATTTCAGTCATTGGTGAGAATAAATTTCACATCGTTCCAATAAAACGTGGTAACATTGATGAAACCAAAATTCAAATTTATGAAGAAAAAGATTTTCGCAAACTGATTAATGAATTTGAAAAAAGTAAGAAAACTTTCTACACATATCAGCTTAAAAGTGCTAAAGGCCTGCAGATCGTATTGAAGGGCATCGATTCCTATGTTGCTCCCGAAGAAATAAAAGATGCACTCGTCCTCCAGGGATTTAAGGTAAAAAATTTATCTAATATAATAAATAGGGAGAAGATTCCTCAACCTCTATTTCGCGTCGAACTTGAGCCAAACGACATAAAATTGAAAAAAAGCGAGACTCATCCAATTTACAATTTAAAATATCTCTTATACCGAAAAATAACAGTTGAAGAACCACACAAGCGTTCTGGACCCGTACCATAATTGTCAAGAATATGGTCACACAAAAACTTACTGCAAGTTACCTTCAGTTTGTGTTATCTGCGGTGAATTGCACAGTACTGCTAGTTGTACTAAACCTAAAGATCTAGCAGAAAGAACAATGTAGTAATTGTGGAGGTAATCACACCGCTAACTACAGAGGATGTCCTGTATATTCTTTCGTTAAGCAGACTATGGGGCAAAAACCTAAATTAGCTCCAGCACAAACAGCAAACGCTTACTCCGCCATTTTTGCTCAAATGAGCCAACCTGTCACTTCCCGTGTATCGTATGCCGATGCAGCTAAGACTAGTTATATTCCCACACAAAATATTCCGCCTCAAAATAATTCAACGAATGAAAACTCAAGCTTTAGTTTTAGTCGCCTTGAAGCTACTATTGAGAATCTAGTGCTGACTATAAATAATTTTACAACAAATATGACTAGCATGATGCAAGAAATGCTACGAATGCAGTCTACACTGCTTCAAGCATTAGTTAACAAGCCATGAACACGTTAAAGATAAGTTTCTGAAACGCAAACGGCATTCGCCAACATAAAAATGAACTTGAGCACTTCCTCACGGAAAAAAATATTGATATAATGTTGGTCTCTGAGACTCATTTGACTTCAAGAAGCCTATTCAAAATTAATGGCTACATTTTATATGATTCAAAGGACCCAAGAGGAAGATCTTGCGGGGGATCAGCAATTTTAATAAAGTCAAGACTCAAGCATTATATTCTTGACAACATTTGTGAAGAACATCTACAAGCAACGAATATTTGTATCGAAAATTTTTGCACAAATTTTGTCATATCATCAATTTACTCCCCTCCTAGATTCGCAATTACTGAGGATCAATACGAGGATTTCTACAAATCTCTTGGCCCTTGTTTCGTAGCAGCTGGAGACTATAATGCAAAACATACTTTCTGGGGTTCGCGTCTTATCACACCTAGAGGACGAGCATTGTTCAACACAATTTCAAAAATGGGCTTGGACGTCATTTCGATTGGAAAGCCCACTTATTGGCCTACTGACATACATAAAATTCCGGATATTATAGATTTTGGCGTCATGAAAAATATTTCTAGGGAATTAATTCACGTCGAAGCTTCCCTAGATCTATCCTCCGATCAATCTCCCACGATCGTTACAATCTGTAGCCCACTGATAAGTGCTCTACCTCACCCATATGTGAAAATGGTCAGTCGTGTTAATTGGCTGCGATTCAAAAAATATCTTAGTAGTCATTGTACTGAAAACATTAAGCTAAGAACTCATTATGATATTGAATCTAATATTGCTAATCTTAACGAAAATATTAAGCAGACAGCTGAGCATGCCACTTCCTCCCATCCGCAGACTGGGTTTAACAGAATATATTCTACAGATATTGAACTTCTCGTATGTGCAAAAAGAAGAGCTAGAAGAGAATGGCAACAGCACAGATCACCCCAAAATAAAATTAGATTAAAAGAGTGCACTAAAAGACTCCAAGAACTGCTTGCATATGAAAAAACAGCATCTCTTAAAAACTATCTGGAAAATCTCGATGTCACACCAGCATCTAATTACTCTTTGTGGCGCGCTGCGAACAGAATTAAAACACCCGTTGAGTTTAAACCACCTCTGCGCACTTCTACCGGAGTTTGGGCCAGGAGTGATATTGAAAAAGGTAACTTGTTTGCAAAGCATTTAAAATCCGTATTTACCCCAAACACATGTACTGGTGTTGTTGATTTCCCGAGTGTAGTTGCGCTACCCCCCGACACATAAAATTTAAAATGTGTAATGTACAAAATCTACTTGCTGAACTCAACCCGAAGAAAGCACCGGGTATTGATGGAATTAGTAACCAAATACTAATAAAATTGCCTCGTATTGCATTTAGAATCATGTTATTAATTTTTAATGCCATTTTACGACTAGAGTATTATCCCCACAGCTGGAAGCTTGCCAAAGTTAAAATGATTCCAATGCCGGGCAAAGATCTGACCAAGGCATAATCATACAGGCCAATAAGTCTGCTATCAACAATGTCAAAACTTTTCGAAAAACTGCTCATGTCAAAATTGTCCCCAATTCTAATTGGTAGTAGGTGCATCCCAGACCATCAGTTTGGTTTTAGAAGTCAGGATAGCACCATTAAACAAACGTTTCGCAGGCATTTGATAAAGTGTGGCATGAAGGTCTAATTTTAAAATTAAAATCATATCTACCAATAAATTTGGTGAATTTATTAGAAAGTTACATTACTACCCGGAAGCTCACGGTTGTGGAAGGAGAATTTATGCGTGTGCCCGAATCTATATCATCCGGTGTGCCACAGGGGAGCATACTGGGGCCAGTTTTGTATTTGATTTATACTTGTGATATGCCTTTGAGCAGTAATATCCATACATCTACGTTTGCCGATGATACAGCCTGCTTAAGTATGCACGAAAATCCTCATGAGGCTTCCCGATATCTACAAGAACATATTACACAACTGGAACTATGGTTAAAATTATGGATAATTAAGGTAAACGAGCAAAAGTGTGTTCAGGTAACATTTACCCCGCGAAGAGATAATTGTTCCCCAATTCGAATCAACAATCAAGTTGTTCCTCAGCATTCACATGTAAAATACCTTGGTATACACCTTGATCGACGACTTACATGGAAACACCATATTGACTCAAAGCTAATACAAATGAAACTTAAACTAACTCAGATATATTGGCTGATTGGTAGAAATTCAACACTCAGCCTAGACTGCAAACTTTTATTATACAAGTCGCTTTTGAAGCCAATATGGTGCTAAGGAATTCAGTTATGGGGCACTGCTTCAGCTTCTAACGTCGAGAGAATCCAACGAAGGCAAAACAAAATTTTACGTTTGCTAACATTAGCTCCATGGTACATTAAAAACTCAAATATACATCGTGATTTGAATATGCCACTAGTGATTGAAGAAATAGCAAAATACGCAGGCAAATATTTAACAAAACTCGAGTCACATCCTAATCCGCTTGCTCGTAACATCTTGAATTTTACTGGCCACATTCGCTTGAAAAAGAAGGACACAAGGGCTCTTTTACTCAACACTCCAGATGGGATTGCTTGAAAATATTTTTTTTCTCTTTTTTTTTGATTATCACTACTTATGTATTATTTATAACTATCACTAAGTTTATGTCCGACAGTGGTCGGGCCTAAAACTTATATTTTAGATTTAAGATTTGAATACTTATTGTTAGTTCATAATTGAAGATACAATAAATAAATAAATGTATTAAAAAAAAAGAAGTTTTAATTCTCCATCATTGCTTGCAGAAGACTCTTCGGGTTGTGGGAATTCTTCAACTTCAACATCTTCACTATAGCTTTCAAAAAAAGGGGTATTGGTGCTTTTAAGAGGTGTCATATTATGGAGAATGCACCAAACATCAACCCAATCACACCATTGCTTATGATCTCTGCTTCTAATACGCATCCTTAGTTCCTTAAGGCTTCCAAATCTTTCTTTTAGAAGACCGACGCAATGCTGGACCATAACACGATGTCGGCTATGGATCAGATTGAACTCAATACGTTGATTTCTACCCAGTTGCTTTGCATTGCTTCTATATGGTGTTATTAAAGTTGTAGATAATGGGTAAGCTGAATCGCCCGCAATCCATTGCTGAGAAAAAAATATTCTTAATTTTTCTTGAAAAGAGCTTTTTCAATATATCCTCGCTACGTGCCAACTTCCAGGATAACCCACTACAACATGTCGTACATGTAGTTTATGGTCGCATACAACTTGGTCCGTAATTGAATATATATTCGAATTATTGATAAATATTGAACATGGTCAACAACACGTGCCTCTGCAAGTTTTATTTCCGTTCCATCTATATATCCATTACAGAATGGAAGTTCATCCAAGGTTTCAGATACAATTTCTAAACGCTTCTTTTGACTTGGCCAATATATATATATATATATATATATATATATATATATATATATATATATATATATATGTATATTGATTGAAGTGTTAATTGAAAATTTTTTCACTAAATGCCATTATTGTTTCACCATCTATACTGAAAATTTACGCAATTTGCTATATGTAGCACTCTCTACGGAAGAACCAAGACGAAATAGTACAACAGCAAGCTGTAGCTTAACCGAATATTGTTTACATGAATGAGCCTTGTTAAATTCGCTTGAATTCTTTATTAAATAAATCAGTTCCGAAAATAGACCTCTGTTAATCCTAAGCATTTGCTTAAACCTGTCGTCGTTCATTGAAGTAAGTATGTATATCGTTCCTCCAAATATTCGAATTTAAACCCAAATCGGAAACTCCACGCCGACAAGACATCACAATGGATACATTATCCTCAAGTTCATCTAGTACTTCTTCCATAGCATCATCAGTCAGAAATTCTGTTAAACGTTCCACAAGTTAAAAGACGCTTTATGCTGAAGATAATTACATATGTATGTATATACATTCATTATGAATGACTCTTTCAGTAAATTCTATAACAGATTCGACAATCTTTTCCTTAGCACTTTTTCGTGGCATTATATTAAAAATTTAAAAAAATAACCAAATATGCTACGAAAAATTCAACTTTCAGTACATGTACAACTATTCTGTGTATATAAACTGTTAATGGATTTCCACATACACATGTATCAAAATTGCAATGTTTTTTTAAATAGCATTCACCATCACTGACAAAACAGTTGCATTGCAAACAGTTGCAATTTAAAACGCACTAGACACTGAATACCGCTGATGTAAATTTTAATTTTTGATGTACCATGGAGCTGATGTTATCATCTTACAATTTTGTTTTGCTTTCATGGGATTCTCTCTATATTGGAAGCTTAAGCAGTGCCCCATAACTGTATTCCGTAGCACCATATTGGTTTCAAAATCGGCTTGTATATTAAAAGTTTACAATCTAGACTGAGTTGAATTTCTACTATCTGAGTTAATTTCAGTTTCATTTGTGTTAGCTTTGATTCAATATGGGGTCGGTCAAGGTGTATACCAAGGTATTTTACGCGTGAATGTTGAAGAGCATCTTGATTGTTGATTCGAATTGGGGAACAAGTATCTCTTCGCAGGGTAAATGTTACCTGAACACACTTTTGCCCGTTTACTTTAATTCTCCATCAATTTAATCACAGTTCTAGTTGTGTAATATGTTCTTGTAGATATCGGGAAGCCTCGTGAGGGTTTTCGTGCATGCTAAGGCAGGCTTTATCATCGGCAAACGAAGATGTATAGCTATTGCTGCTCAAAGACATATCACAAGTGGAAATCAAATACAAAACTGGCCCCAGTATGCTGCCCTGTGGCACACCGGATGATATAGATTCGTGCACACTCATGAAGTCTCCTTCCGCAACCGTAAACTTCCGGGTAGTAATGTAACTTTCTACTAGATTCAGAAAATTTATTGGTAGATATGATTTCAATTTTAAAATAAGGCCTTCATGCCACACTTTATCAAATGCCTGCGAAACGTCAATAAACAAGGCAGAACAATACTTCTTTTCTTCAAATGTTTTTCTTTGGGTTCAGTTCAGCAATAAATTTTTATACATCACGCGTTTTAAATTGTATGGGTCGAGGGGGTAGCGCATCTATATTTGGCAAATCCACAACAACAGTGCGTGTATTAGGGTTAAATAAATGCACTGGTAAATTTTAAATGCTCAGCAAATATTTTACCTTTTTCTTGCCCAACCTCCGGTAGATGTGCGCAGAGTTGGTTTAAACCAAGGTTGGCAAATGGTATCGTAAAAATACCGATATTATTCAAATACCGCTACAATTAGATACCGGTATCGGTATCGATATAAACACATTTCGGTTAGAAAATACCGGTATAAGGAATACCGTTTAGGTCTATACCGGTATGTATCGGTATGCCGATTCCCACCAGAAATAAAATTTCAAAAATATATTTCAATTAACTTTCTTATATAAACACGTTTTTTTCGCCTTTACACATTCTTATGCAGCACTGTTTTTTTTAATCAACCGGAAAGTGCAATAATATCATAATCTGCACCAGTGCGAAATACTAACGACTTCATGAGCTGCTTAATGCCTTTAGGAACGAAAAACGTATCTCTAGAGCAAAGCCCTTACAAAGACAGTTATTTTAAAGAAAAAAATCTTTAATGTGCATACATAAAAAGCACTCTTCAAAACTTTAAATCTCGGCATTACCTTGTGTATCTGGAACAACCAATAACTAACTTTCGCGATTTCATATAAATAAGTGATTTATATAAAAAGTTATTATTTAATTGATATACTACATATGTGCGCTGTCTAAAATATGAGGTTTGCTGCCATAAATGCGGTCTTAATTTTTTAGCTCGATGCGACGCTGCCTTCTAGTGGGGCCTAAAGTAACCGATACATAGTGGGGATTTTTTTAAATTTTAAATAATTCTGCAGTTTTTAAACTAGCTGTCCGATTTTTTGTGAAATTTTATACAGCATTTGAGGAGGTGTCACAGAGCTCAAGCCTGGAATTTATGCTATATATGCTTCAAAGGGGCGGAGTCACAAAGCACCAAAATGGGTAAACTTTTCGTTAATGAAAAATTAAAATCGATGCCAAGCTCATGTTTTTTTATCAGATAAAAAAGATTTTTGAAAGTGGATTTTTTTCTATCCAAAAACTAAAAAAAAGTGTGCAACATTTATGGGTTTTCGCTTACAGTTTAGGAAATATTCGAGAAAAAGTGTAAAAAATTGGCATTTTTACCAACCTTTGTCCACTGTTCTGCTAATGGAGAAGGCAAACGTTGTTAGATTTAGAAAATGAAACATTTTGAATAAGGGATATAATTTGTAACATTAAACATAACATTTGCCAATAAATATTTTCGGCTGAAAAGTCTTTCTTAAGTAGAAAGTAATAACAAATAGAATTTGCTTTTGAGTTCCCGGCAATTCCAAAAAAAATTACAAAAAATTTGAATTGATTTATTGAAATATTCGTTTCGTCTGAATTTGGCGACTACGAATATATCTAAAAACGGACGAATATTCGAGAATTCGAATACGAATTTTCGAATTTTACTAAGTGCATACAATTCTACATGTAATTCGTGTGTAATATAAATAATACATACACTGTAGGTATTTATTTTTATTATTTTGTTTAATTAACCAAAATGCAAAGTTTAAACTGCAGGTTTCTTATTTTACTTTTTTAATAAATTATTTTTTAATAAAAATATAAAAACGTAGATAGAAACATATAAGTTTAAATACTTTTTATGTTAATGTAAAAATACTCGAAGTAATTTAACAAAAAAAATGATTTTTTTTTTGCTATGTCCACTGTCTGAATTATCAAATTTAGCAGTTATATCGGTATTATAAACTCGGTAACGTTATGTACCGGTAATACCGATACCGAAATAAAAAATACCGATACCGTTACCGATACCGAAATTTAAAAAAATAGTTGTACCGGTATGAATACCGATACCGTTATTTGTTTCGGTTTCCAACCTTGGTTTAAACTCAACGAGTGTTTTAAGATTTCTAGCAGCGTGCCACAAAGACTAATTAAATGTTGGTGTGACATCAAATACAAGCAGTTCTTGGAGTCGTTTACTGCACTTTTTAAATCTGATTTTATATTTATAGCTCTTCTTTTTTCACGTACGAGACGTTCAATATCTGTAGAATAAATTCTGTTACACCCAGTTTGCGGATGGGAGGTAGTGGCATGTTCAGTAGCCTGTTTTATATTTTTGATAAGATTGGAAATGTTAAATTCAATATCTTCGGATGTTCTTAGCGTAATGTTTACCGTACAATGACTAGTGAGAAATTGTCTGAACCCCAGCCAATTAACACGGTTGGTCATCTTCACATATGGGTGAGGTAAGTCACTTCTTAGTGGGCTAGAAATCGGAATGATATTGGGAGAGAGATCTAGACTCCAAAATCTATAACATCTTTTTTTCATAAATTTGAATTTTCGTTTCATCGATGTTGCCACGTTTTATTGAAACAATATGAAATTTATTTCACCAATCACCGAGATTAATTTTGCGTTTGAATTTTTGTTCTCTCAAATATATGGGTGGCCGCTTGGAGGTTTTGTTCGTATTTTGACGATTAGTAGAGGATGCACTGTTATCCATCGATATCTTTGGAGCAGATGCAATTTTAGTCGAATTTGGGCTTCACCCGCGCTTTATCACAGTTATATATCTCTCCTTCCGACTTGGACTTGATGACCACGAGCCCGAAGCGGATGATAACGCTGAGTTAAATTTAGAAGTACTAGGCAATGTTAACGAATCACTAGTTGTCATGGAACAAAGCGAGCTTGATGGCTAACAAAATAGTGGCTTTGCCGTTAGAAAAAGTCTATCATCAGATTTTTTTATTTATATTGTTTTCATTACGAGCTTCAGAGCTCACAGTAAAATATCCATTTCTGCCGTTAGAGTTTTTGTTTGAGCTTTTTTGTTTGCGGTTTTTTTTGTTTTTGTTGTTTCTGACTATATAAAAAAATATGAGCAAAGCAAAAAAAAGAAGCTTTATCAAAGTTAATATGAAAGTATGTACCATGAATATTATGTACTACGAATATTTTTTTTTTACTGTTTTTTTTTTGTTTAGTATGTAAGAAAAACTCAGCTAAGACGTCTGTCTGTTCACTATTAAGGTACAACTAAAACTGCTTATTTATGACGATTTAATACTAAAAACATATGTTAGCTATGTTAAGCGAGTGATACCCAGTGTATATGCCGTCAATTAGTGTTGCTAGTGCGCCCTAGGGGTTTTAAAACTAAAATCCGTTAAATTCAAATTGCTATTCTACTATTCTGTATTACTCATAAAGGTAAACAAATCAAAAAAAATAATCATGAATTAGTTAGTTCCAAAAGGGAAATATGTAAAATAATAGTTTGTATTTATAACAATAAAATAATATATAATAATACAAATAAAAAAAACGGCAATATATAATAAATAATACACAAAAAATAGTTGTTGACGGCAAAAACCAGCCTCACAGCGACTTTTATCGTCACAACGTGAATAGTAATTATTTCTAATGCCGACGGGGAAACGCGAAAATTGTTTGTGTTTGTCTGTCTGTGGAAATTTAAGTCTGTCTGTAATTTGAGGTTATGTGGGAATTTGTGGGTGTGTTTTGTCTGAGTTATGGGTAATTAATAAGAATCCGGCTAGCTCAATTTTCAAAAAATCTATTCATACTCAAATTGTCTATGTCAAGCCAAACAAGAATACCTGACTAAGTTAATTTCATAAATACAAAATTGCGATATTATCAATTTATAGACAATGAAACCGTTAGTTCTCCTAATGAAGCAGAATAACATAATATATTATAATTATATACATACATACATATGTACATAATATACATACATACATATGTACGTGAATATTTTTGTATGGGGCGACAGAAGAATGATGATTCTACTTGTGTCAAACTTATACCATAATTCTTAAGCATTTAATAAGAGACAATGCAAATGTTATTATAATCCCCGTAATTGTGAATGGCGTCGTCAACGTCACATCAAGACGACAGAAAATATTGTCACTTGTCTACTCTTTATCGGCTCTTATTGACAATCTCTTAGTAATCACAGAGATTAATTTTGTAATAAGAGCGTTTGAATTTTATTCTCTCAAATATATTGGTGGCGGCTTGGAGGTTTTGCTCGTAGGTACATCGGGTTTGTCGTTGTCATCTTGCAATACTTTAAATCTATTTTGACGATTAGTAGAGGATGCACTGTTATCCATCGATATCTTTGGAGCAGATGCAATTTTAGTCGAATTTGGGCTTCACCCGCGCTTTATCACAGTTATATATCTCTCCTTCCGACTTTGACTATGATAAGGGGGAATATGTAAGCAATATGAGAAAAACGTGAAGCACTTTTATAGGGATCATGTTGTCAGTAATGTGAATTTTGAAAAGTTTGAAGAAATTTGTACAGTGTTGGAAGGATTAATATGTATTTTTGATGATAAGGAAATATGATAAATTAAACGATGATCGTTAAGCGGCCCATACACTACAACAGCATGCATGCACAATCAAGTGTTTGTGCCAGCGGTTGGGTCGTGTATGGGCATTTTGTGTGATTGTACGTGTTGCTGTAGTGATGTCAAATAGAGTTTGATATTTTGCTGATGGTACAAGCTTGCTGGTGTAGTATATGGTGAAATTAGCTCAGTTGAGCAAAGTTTTCATGGAGTAAACATGCATTTAAAAAATATAATTTATTGAAATATAATTTTTTTCAATGGAAAAGAGAATTTTAGCTCTTTAGTTATACATAGCTGCTAATTTTAACAACATATCAATAGTAATTGTAAGAATTTTTTGTCCATAGACTGAAAAAAATAAATAAATTGTAGCAAAAACTGTGTCACTATTCATAACCACCCTTACCGCAATTTTGTAAAAAATGAATATTGTACCAGCTTGTTGGTATAATGTGTGCTACGAGCATGAATGCTCAATCGCTTGATTGTGCGTGCATGCTGTTGTAGCGTATGGGCCGCTTTAGAGAAAACGATTTGACTATTTCACAAGGTTGGCAAAGGGTGTCGTGAAAATACCGATACCGATTCAAATACCGCTAAAACTAGATACCGGTATCGATACCTATACCGAAATCCATTTCGGTTAGAAAATACCGGTATCCAGAATACCGTTTACGTCTATACCGGTATACCGATTCCCACCAAAAATAAAATTTCAAAAATATATTTTAATTAATGGCCAAATTTTGTAAATAGAAACTTTTTTCGTTTTGAAATTTGTATGGAAAAAATATTTTTTGAAACGAATTTTCATTATTTTTTCATACAAATTTGAAACGTTTAGAAACGAATTTTTTTACAAAATCTGCCTATTAATTTCTTTTATAAACACGTTTTTGTTCTTTACACATTCTTATGAATCGCTCTTTTTTTTAATCAACTGGAAAGTGCAATCATATCATAATCATCACTAGTGCGAAATATTAACAAACTGCGTGAGCTGCTTAATGCCTTTAGGAACGAAAAATATATCTCTAGACATATAAATGTTTTAAATTGGTGAAAATAGCAAAGCCATTGTAAGCCACTTTTGTTGTATATGAAATCGCGAAAATTAGTATATTGGCTGTTCCAGATACACAAGCGCATTAAACTGGTCGCAAATATATTTTTTTTAAATTGATATACTACATATGGGCATTTCCCCCAAATGGTCTACCAGGATGGAAACATTAAATGTTAATTATCTTCGTGTTTTATTGTTTATAATTATAAAAAAGTCTATGTTTATATAATGGAATGGTTTAATAGCATATCTCAGCTGTTTTAGTTGACGAAATTTGGCTGGAAGCTGGATAATTTTATATTTTCTTTTTAAGCTACTTGTAAGGACATTTTTATATACATAAGTTTAATTATTTTACACGCAAAAAATGTTGTGTTTGTGTTTGTAAGAACAGAAAAGTGTAACGAGAACAAAAAAAGTTCGAAAATGGCAAGGAGGCATGGTGATAATAATGAAAAACATGTAAAAAAATTAATTAATTAATTAAGCCAATTAAACAAAAACCAGTAGAGATATTTTATTGTGTAATTACTTGATAGAGGCCTGCATTAACACACTTTTAAAATAAATTAATCACTTTTCATTATTCTGTTCCATTTCGCAGATTTTTACATTTCACTACTGTCAGCCAAAGTTGACTTCTATTTTGCATACGTTTATAACTATTAATTTGAAAACTTAAACTCGATGAAATCTATCTTTTGCACTAAACAGAGAGCATCCAAAATGCTATCAAATCGCAAAAAAAAATTCTTGCAAAAGTTTTGTTTTCTATATTTTTTGTACATCAAAAGCGTACGAACGTACGTTCGTGAAGCCAGAAAATTCCCATATGTATGTATGTATGTGCGCTGTGTAAATTATGAGGTTTGCGGTCATAAATGCCTAGCGAGGCCTAAAGTACCCGATACACAGTGGAGATTTTGTAAAAAAAAATTGGAAATAATTCTGAAGTTTCTAAAGTAGCTAACCGATTGCTATGAGATCTTACACAGCATTGAAGAAGGTGTCAGAGAGCTCAAGTTTGGAATTTAGACGATATATCTTTAAAGGGGGCGGAGCCACAAAGCACCTATGTAAGTGGGCAACCTTAGGTTAATGAAAAATGAAAATCATGCCAAGCTCATGTTTTTGAGCAGATAAAAAAGATGTTTTGCAATGGGATTTTTTTCTATCCGAGAGCTAAGAACGGGTTTTTACATTTGTGGGTTATTAACATTTTGGCTTTTTACCAACCTTTGTTCACTTTTCTGCTAATGATGAAGTGAAATCTTGTTAGATTTAGAAAATTAAA